>OX424498.1:25204458-26486198 GCA_949152395.1 Agrochola litura
GTATTCAGTCATTAGAAAAGTACACTGAGTACAAAACAGCGACAAAAAAAATTTGCTGTCAATGATCCTGAAACAGAGTTTATTGCAAAAAAATTGTAAAGTAATTACCTACCTACTTTTGCGGCAATTTGCATCACGAGTTTATTCCTTGCAAAAAAGTTCGACACAAGATTCATCGAAAAGTTCTCGAGTTACGCAGCTTCGAAATGTTGGGTTTAGACACGAGACGTATTTATTAGAGAACGTGTACTGGGTATTTTTCTGGACTAAGCCGCATGTCGTACGATTAGAACATGTGCACTGGGCTGAGGGCCTTTTTTTCTTGTCATAGTTGTTGAGGCATAGTTAAAAACAATAAAAACTTAACGCAAAGGTTTATAAACATAAAACGTGAATTAAAACTTTTATGAACAAATGACTTGGGCTCTAAATCCAGACGCTTGCGTATAGTGGCATAACATAAATCTCAGTATCTCTGTGGAATTTTTATTTTATTTTAGAATTTTTTAAATCTTTTAAGAAACTTCCAACTCGCCAGTATATGAGATTACAGATATATGGCGGTTTAACTGGATTCCTCAGTCTGTACCATGAATTGCTTCATGGTCTGTACTCTGTACTGAGGAATATTTAAAACATGAGTTTTACTGTAGAAATACATAAAATGCCTTTTATATCTTATAGTTGAACATCTCTGTGAATTAGTTAAAAAAAAGAAATAATGGCTCAAAAGTTGTTGGTTGAAAAATGAATTAAAGTCAAATTTTCTTAAAACGTTCGAACTGAGAGCCCAATGTTTTCGGCTTATTGACTAGGCTCAACCTCATAGATTAATACAAATTAGACCAAGTATTTTTACTACATTTTTATTTTTGATATATCGTCCGTTGTTCTAAATGCCATATTTTAAGAGAAAAAGCATTTTTATTTTTTATGTACCTGAGAGCAAATTTTGTAGGGTAGTTATGATTTGGTTAGTTTTACAGGACAGACCTTTATCTACCCTAATACAAGGTATTTTTAAACGAGTTAGTATATAGGTTTTTGGTGCCTGGTAATCGCATCCAACAGTTCAACTGTCGGATGCGATTACGTTTTGTGCTGTGCAATAATTTACTAGTGCAGCAGGTGCGTAGTCTTCATACAAACAATTGAACTCGCGACACCGTTACCGACACTTCATTTTTGTAAATGCGATTGTGTTCTTTATTTAAATTATGTTACGGATTGATATGATATGATATGATATGCAAGTATTTTTACTTTAAATTATGTTACGGATTGATAATTATGATATGATATGAAAGTATTTTTACTTTAAAGGTTTTGGAAGTTTTTTTTTTTGTAGACGCGATTGTGCTCTTTATTTAAAACCGAAATAAACCATTTTTTTCGATTTAAAGCGGTTGGTGTTGCTGACTATGTTCTTCTTAATTAAAACTTTATTTTCTTGATTTTACCGAGGTAGGGATTTATCGGAGTACCTACCTATAAACTGTGTAAATATTTTTTAATGTGTGATAATACTGATATTGACATAGGTACTTAGCGGGTTTAGTTCTAATTGGTCCGTCCGACCAAGCATAAGTATTTCCTACCTAAGTTATAAAAACTCAGTTAAAAACTCTGGGTTGGTAAATAAAAAAAATTTTCATTGTTTTCAAACGATATTCAATTTGATTCGGTTAAAACCAAACTCACACTCTCGCACTCTCGTAATCGTTGACGTCGTCACTCGTGACTCGACGCAACGTTGCCAGCTCGCCTACCCTACACACCATGCACATACATAAAATCACGCGCGCGGCCCGCGCTGCGCACGCACGTACTTTTATTTTTGTAGGCGAGTTTTCATCGGTTTATTTGGGGTTTAAAACGGCAACATTTTATTTAAAACGTTTGTAGCGGTTACACCGCCACATACAAACTACGCATCACAGACATGACGTCACACAAATCGTAGAGTTTACCGAGCGATTGACATAGATACAAGATTTCAACTTCAAATTGATGGGTAGTTGCCCACCAGACACAACAACCGTCTGGTCGTCGGAGGATCCTCCCTTTTCTATGGTGGATGAGTGAACTATACACCCTGTTCCTCATACCACTAAATTGAAACCGGAGGTCGATAGTGGGCTGAATCTTGCGATGCTTCGCACAGTGCCAGCTGCGGTTCCAGTGAGTCGGAACCGGGTGCCACTTAGTTCGCGGTAAGTCGGAACTGTCTGTGGTGATTGTGGTGATTCCCCAGTGAGTCAGGGTGATGAGGCTGATAGCGTTGATTCCCCAGTGAATCGGGGTGATGAGGCTGAAGGTGATGACCAGGAATGCGCGTTCGCTGCATGCTGGTGGTCAGGATAAAAAGTTCACTCATCCACCATAGAAAAGGGAGGATCCTCCGACCAGACGGTTGTTGTGTCTGGTGGGCAACTGCCCATAAGTTAGAAGTTGAAATCTTGTATCTATGTCGATCGCTCGGTAAACTCTAGCGATGCAGGATTTGTGTGACGTGATGTCTATGATGCGTAGTTTGTATGTGGCGGTGTAACCGCTACACGTTTTAAATTGGTTGTTTTACATCTTTAACCATCACCATCTATAACGAAAATAAGTTACACAATTTTTCCAACTTATGAAGCTGTAGTGGACTGTATTTTGATTCTTGAAATAAAAGGCTTCTTGAGACTTTTTTCCCGTTTATTGTCTTGAGTTGTTTCTTTCTTGAGCGCCAGGATCCGAATGAATCACCGTGTTTTTTTTTTTTTTTTTTTTTCTGTAGGGCATCTCACAGCTGGTTTTGAGAAACCTTCGCTGTTTAACCGGTCAATCCTGTGGCTGCCTCAAGCTACTACACTCAAAGCCTCCAGCCAGGGCACATATATAAAACTAAGCTAAAAAGCTTAGGATGAACGCGCGCTAAGGGCACCCCCTGCGGGGTTCGAGCCTCGGCTTAGGGCGTTATCCGGGGGGAGGACATCAAAACATGGGACGGGCTGGATCAAAGGGTTTTGATCATTATTATTATTATACGGGGAATTTAAAGCTACGTGCACAGCTGCAACAACTGCTGGCACCTCGTTTTCGAGCAAGGGTCGGGGGGGAGTATCATTTACTCGGGGGCGCGGCGGTCGGGAACGCAAAGGACCTCGGCGGCGAGGTCGGAATGACGGGAGGCGTCTGTGTTTGTACACTGTGCTTGTTTCCCTATTGCTCTCCTGGAGGAGGGTAATGGGGTCATCGGGGTCTACTAGGATATGCCTTGGGCGGCGAACTTTACTTATTCTACTCGGGACATAACTGGCGGCCTCGACAACCAGAGGGTTGCGATGTTTGGCCGCGGACTCAAAGAAACGCTTTGAAAGGCGTTTTAGAAATTGGTGGATTGTGGGAATCTTTAGGTCGAGGTGGAGAGCCTCGTTCCTGACGAACCATGGGGAACCTGTCGCCCTACGAAGGAATCTATTCTGCACGGTTTGCAGCCTATGTATATGACGGGGTTTTGCATGAGCAAAGACGGCACCCGCATAGGTCATGATCGGTCGAATGCACGCCGTGTAAACGCGCAATTTGCACCTAAGTGACAATTTGCTACGTGCATTGACCAGGAAAAAGAGTCTACCGAGAGCGAAAGCGGCTCGCGAACGAACCATCTTTATGTGCTCTGCGAAGGTCAAATGATGATCGATAACGACACCGAGATATTTGGCTCGCTTCTCCCAAGGGATCGGCTTGCCGAACATGGTGATCGGTCGGGGGAGGGGGTATCTAAGCCTTTTACGCAGTTTCGTAAAGAGAACCGCTTGGCTTTTATCGGGGTTCACTTGTATTCGCCACTTTGTAAACCATGCCGCCAGTCTATCGACTGCGCGTTGGAGAGTGAGGCGAATAGAGTCGGGGGATCTAGATTTGCAGTAGATGGCAGTGTCGTCTGCAAACAGACCCAACTGCGAACTACGGCAACCTTTAGGGATGTCGCTAGTGTATAGCGTGAATATGAGGGGGGACACTACAGAGCCCTGAGGGACACCTGCACGGATGGGGCGGGGAGTGGATAACGCTCCTTCGATGCGATAGCGAAAGACGCGGTTCGATAAAAAGTCTCGTATGATGAGCACGAGACGATCTGGCACACCGAGTTGGTACAGCTTGTATATTAAGCCGTTGTGCCAGACTTTATCGAACGCTTTCGCTACGTCGAAGAATACTGCACCGGTCATATAACCGTGCTGGAAACCAGCGCTTATGAATTCTACGATCCGGTGGGCCTGATGCACGCTAGAGTGCTCAGTTCGAAAGCCGAACTGTTCGTTGGGGATGAGGCCCTTGGTCTCGGCGAAGTCTCTGAGGCGCTTATAAATAAGCCTCTCATAGATTTTTCCGAGAACCTTGAGCAAACTAATGGGACGGTAACTGGTAGGCTCGGTTTTGGGCTGGCCGGGCTTAGGGATACCGATGACGGTGGCTTCTTTCCACGACTGTGGGAAGATATTGTTGCTTAAGGCACCATTGAAGATGGTGGTCAAAAGCATTATTAGGTGGGCGGGGAATAGTTGGATCACCCTATTAGTGATACCATCTGAACCGGGGGCTTTACGGGCTTTAAGACCTTTGATGATGTCGTGCACCTCGTCCGGGAGGACGGGGGGCAGCGGACAGTCAGGGTCATCGACGGGAGGGAGGGAGGCTCTACGTTCGACTTCCGCGTCAACCTTTGACAGGTGAGCTTGGTCTACTGGTAGGGAACTGGGAGTGCATTGGGCCTCGAGGCTGTCGGCGAGGCATTCAGCCTTTTCGGCATCGTCGAATGCGATGGTTTTATCGGGACGGGTCAGAGGGGGCATGCCGGAGGATTGGGGAGCCCTGAGTTTCCTCTGGAGCTCCCAGAAGGCCTGATGGTTTGGCTCTAGTTCGCCGAGTAACTTTCCCCAGCTCGCGTCCCGCAGCTCCGCTACACGTTTCTTTACAGATCTCTGTAAATAGCGCATATGGGCTTTGTTGGCGTTACAGGGAAAGCTATCGTACGCACGTATGGCCGCGTTCTTCTCAGTCAGTAATGCACGCACATCGTCCGGCAAGCGCCAGCGACGGTCGTCCGTCGCTGACACTTCCCTTGAACAATCGTTCAGGACGGTTTGTACATGATCAGTGAGTGAGTCGATCGCGGCCGTGGTGTCGGCGACAGAGTCAAAGAGATCGGGGATAGAGTCTAACTGAGGGGACGTGTTGGATTTCAGCTGTGTGCTTACTTTCTTCCAGTCCGTGATCCTCTTAGTGATAGGGGGGGCGTTCGGGTCGGGGAGACCTATGCGGGGGTATAGTCTCATGACTACCGGGCGGTGATCAGAGTCGAGCTCTTGTACCGTTTCTATTGACTCTAACTTTAGGTTGACGTTCTTAAGGAGCGCCACGTCTAAGATATCGGGGGTATGATTGGGATTTATGAGAGAGAAATGAGTGGGAGTCATCGGAGCGATGACGTCAAAAGTCAGGGAGTTTGAGAGGTCAAACAGGTGTTGACCTCTGGGGTTGGTTACCGAACTATTCCAAGAGGGATGTTTGGCATTTAGATCGCCCGCTATGATGAGCGAGTTACTCATAGCGAGTAGGATCGAGAGATCGTTTGAGAGGGATTGATAGTGCCCCGGGGCGTTATCGGGGGGATTATAGACCGATACGAGACCGTGACATACCTAGGCGACAGGCGGAAACTTCTAATACCGAGAGGGGAGGAGGGTCTAATGTAGTGTTGCCCAAATTCAGTCTTGGTCTTGCAGTCTTGGTCTTGTTCTTGCGTTTTTGCAAGACCAAGACCAAGAACAAGACCGCGTATTTTTAGCAAGACCAAGACCAAGACTGACCGTGCAAGACTTGAGCAAGAACAAGACATAGCCTGCAAGACTCTTGCGTCTTGCAGCTAGGACTTAGCGCTATTTCACTGAGTAGTTAGGTGTAACAGTTCGGTGTATAGGTAGGTACGCTTAGGAATTCTATGAGACGCAAAAAACTGTATCAAAGAATATGAAAAACTGGACCTATGCGCATTACGACTAATACCATAAACATAGCGAATAAAAAAATATCTATTAAAATCAAACTGAGTGCATGCATAGTTATGTTTTAACCATCGGCACTTTGATAATGCGGCATCAAAGGTTTTGTACTTACTTTTCAAAGAAATTTGCCGCTTTTCGGAAGTACATGGTTATGATACACGCGCCGGGGCTTCTTTTGAAATCTAAAACAATCGTTGCCGCCACGCCGAAATCATAACATTTGTGACACTATTTGATAGCCGCCATAGGGCGTAGGTATACTCATGCAAAATAATTTCGAATTTTTTTAAGAGTACCTACAGGTGTTCCAAAGAATAAATAAGTTTCAGAGTGCTTAGAATGAAAATGAATACATTATACTGATCACGCAAGTAGTATTATGATTAGGATAAAATGGTAAGGATAGGTAGTAGATGTCATATTAATTCATTCTAGTAAGTATATATTATAATATTGATTACTTATATGGTTTTAAACTAATTACTTAGGTACTATTATTGTACATTTAGTCATTATATTTCTTAAGTTTTTACAAGAAAAAATAGCAAAAAAGTGTTCAAATATCACCCGTTTAATAAATATTGTAGCCACTTTTAAATATACTTGAAACGTGTAAAAAAATTCTACAAAACTAATAAAATAATATAAAAAGCGTAGGTACTTACCTACTAATAAAATAAAAAGCCTGCGATAAGAGTTTTGTATTACTTACCAGCCCGAATATCTCTGAGAGAGATGATGAGAGTAAGTATTTACTAGCTGTGCCCGCGACTTCGTCCACGAGGAATAGTAACTTTGGAGGTAGGTATAGTGACGTTCAGGACTTATTTATTTATTTTAAAACTTCTGTCATCAAACATACAAACGAACTCTTCAGCTTTATAATATTAGTATAGATGTACGCCAAAACATTCACTTATATGTAAAGAATAGTGATTGGCACTAATTCTATTTTATTCACGCGTCGCGTCTGTACAAGTAGGTAATATTTAGTGTGTGTTTGTACGCCGCACGCGGCATTGTTTGATTTGCGGCGGCATCCTTTTCATAGAGCCGGCACGTGGCGAGGCGGCGCGGTAGAAAGCAAGGAAACGTACTATAAATAAAGGAATTATTTTAATTCCAGTCATTTCCAATTGAGCTGTGCTTCGAGTCTAACTTAATAATTGTTTTTACTAATTCTCGTTGTTTTCTAAAAACGTATCACGTGTACAATTTAATATGAGTGACGAAGATTCAAATTATTCTAGTCCGAGTAACGAGAGTTTGAGTCACAGATCTAAAAGACCCAAAAGCAAATTTGAGGAGTTTTTCGAAATAATTCATGCATCCCAAACTGCCTTCTGTAAATTGTGCCAACATAAAAAGATTGAAATAAAAATGAAAAACAGAAACACTTCAGGCTTAAGGAAACATCTAATATCTTTCCACAAAAAGGAATCAGAAATATTTCTTCCTGTTAAACCAAAATTAAGTGGAGATATCACAAGCTTTTTAGTAACCGCTGGAAGAAGTGGACAGGTAAGAATATTTTTTTAACAGTTAAAAGAATTTTAACTCCGCGTAGCTATTCATGCGATACTTTCAAAAACGCCATTAACTTACGTAAGTATTTTTGAGTTAGTGGTGTTTTCATCTAGGGGTGCGACATATTAAGTATGTAATTATCGTCTTAAATATTTTTTATAAACACCCATATTTTCATTTAATCGGCCAGTAACAACTAAGTACTTTATTTTGGTAAATTACAGTACAGTGCAACCTTAATATAACAAATATCAATTTAACGATTTTCTCGATTTAACAACAACAAACCTCCTCCTCTTATACGCTCAAACCTAGTATGTTTTAAATAATAACACAAGATTTATTGTTTTGTTTCAGTCGGAAAACAGCAGTGACAACATCACGACAGCTACAGTTGATTGGGTGGTGAAAAAATATCTTCCCTTCTCATTTTTCGATGACGAAGCTACACAAGTATATTTTCGACGTATTTGCCCTAATATGGTGTTTCCTAAAAGGTCTACACTTAGAAGGAAAGTCAAAGAGCGATTTGAAGAGCTCCAATTGAATCTCAAGGAACGACTTCAACAATTATCATCTAAAATGTCTTTTACCATTGATGGGTGGACGTCAATTGCTGGTAGGAGTTACTACGGGGTTACTATTCATTATATAGACAACGAATGGAAGTATCAATCTGTAGTTCTTGATTTTATACCATCACGCGGTCGACATACTGGGGAAGATATTGCAACGATTTTCCATGAATGTTTATTGGAATATGGCATAATTGATAAAATACAAGGTATCACGGTCGACAACGCAACTGCAAATACCAAATTTATGTATGAACTGGGCAAACAGCTGCCGCCACACTTTGATTCAGACAATCAACATTTCCGGTGCTTTGCTCACATTTTAAACCTTGGTGTACAAGATTTATTAAAGACCTTAGCATTACACTGTGAGTCTGACACTAACGCGCAAGATCAGCAGTACGAAGACTATGCAGACGAAACTGAGGATGAGGAAGATGAAGAATCTGCACCAAATATTGCTGACTCGCGTACATCTGTAACAAAGTTACGCAGTATTTCCAGTAAAATAAAAAGAAGTGAGATAGTGAAGAAGAAGTTTCAGTCTGCTTGTGAAGCAGCTGGCGTGCCATCAAATCTAAATGCCATTATTGACTGTCCAACGAGATGGAATTCCACACATGATATGATTGGATTTGGTTTAAAAGTGAGAGCGGGCATTGACATATTGTGCAGTTCTGTCACCGAATTAAATGATTTTCAAATCACAGCTAATGAATGGCAGGTACTCGAAAAATTACTGTTGGGTATTGCGGGCCGAGGTGAAATCGATCTTGTGATCGACGCACCATTTCGAGATGTCCGTCCACTTCCCTTTGTCCTGAATGAACAAGGGGGGTGGAGGGGCGATCTTTCTCGCGAGGGGCGCGGGGGCATCCTTCGCGGAGGATGAAGCGGTCGGGGGGGCTACGGGAGCGGGGGGTGCGGGGGTATCCTTCGCGGAGGATGACGACGACGCGGTCGGGGGGGCGGTAGAGGTAGAGGGGACGGGGGCAGGGGCGGGGGGGGCTACGGTAGCGCGAGCGCGTGAGGTTGCCGGGACGGATTTTAGGGTTACTGTGGACGAAGAGGAGTCAGAGTCCTCAACCGCGGCGACCTTACTGGCCTGCGCGGAGCTCTGCTTCCTGTTCTTCCTCTTTCTCCCCTTTCCTTGGACGGCTACGAAGCCGTCGTCGGAGGGGGAGGAAGAGGTAGAGGAGGCGGCAGCGGACCTTTCCTCGTCTTCTTCCGAGTTAAGAGGGTGCGGGGTGGCGGGGCGCTTTAAAGAAGCGGGGACGGGGAGGGGAGCGTCAGTGTCCATTGACACCGACGGAGGGGGGGTGGGGGATCTGTGTGACTCTACATTGGGAGGGGAGTCTAAAGCATCGCTGAAAGTAGCGATGCTGGGGTCGGGGTCGGGGTGACTTCTAACTAGGTCTAGGACATAAGCGAGATGGTCTCCGAATTGTCCTTTGAGGGAAGGCTCCTTATCGAAGCACATGTCAAGAAGCTTGACGAGCATCTTGACGACATTTTCGTAATTTGGCGGGGTAGCCATTTTAGGGGGGGGGGGGGGGGGTTTGCCTAAATAATCCTATCTCCCCGGTGGGTATGCCGGGGATGTGTAACAATCCCTCCCAGTCGGGTAAAGACAGGGAGGATGAGTGCCTATCGGTGAGCCCTGAGCTTGCTTTGGCCCGTTGCCTATCTTAATGTGCAACGGGGTCCTATCAGTCTAGTGCGCCGGGTGTAGACACACCCGATCGACACAGGGTGTGTAGCTGTGAAGGGAATACTGTCACCACGTGTTGGCTAGGCTCAACATCCCACTCGGCTTCGTTGGCACCGTATGGTATCCACCAAGTGACCACGAAACTGTGGTTTTACCCAGAAGGGGCCTAGTGAAGCTACACACAAAATGATCTGTTAAAGAAACTGGATAGCCTTGAAAAAGGCCTTTTTGGTGGATCTTTGCCCGATCGGAGATCGGAAGTAGTCGGGAGACTACGAAAATCGTTACGTAAACGCAACGGAATATGACTCAAGAACACTGAGTCATGAACGGGAGAGCGCAAGCACACAACCGTCCGTGACCAGTGCCGAGCGTCGAGTCGAATCACCGTGGCTCAAGGCGCGTCTTTTATACAATTTCGCTTAAGCTAAGTTCCCGTAACGAGAGCCGCGAATTTTAAGACCATTTTACGTGCAATTTTCTCTATGATTTATGGCTTCAAGCCTCTACTTTTTATTGATCCCATGGTTGGGTCGCTATGAAATTTGCACATAATAGAGCTTACATAACCCTGTCTTAGTTTAAATAATAATATTTAACATATCTCTTAGTAACAAAGACTTCCTAGAACATTAACTGGCTAAATTTAACTTTGGTACATTTTCATTATACAAAACTGCTAATATCTTAAGAACCCGTGGGCTGATTCACATATTTACACTTAATCCTCTCATTTGAGACTAAAATTACGCGAATATCTTCATAAACAAAAAACCTCATTTTCAAGTTACGTAATTATACTGAACATTTTTCTTCAAACATTAAAGTTACACAATTCACATCTTTTCTTTATCTTGTTAGATTCTAATAAGAAAACTAACAACTAAATTCAAATAAGAAACTAATTAGAACATCATAAAACACTTAAAATCTAACTAGAAACTAAAAAACTTATACAAAAGTGGCAAAAGCTCACCCACATCCCGCCGCTACTTGCGCTATGGTGCACAGATAGGGTCTCGACTTACTTTTCTAAACTATTATTTTACACATTTTAAACTTATTCTTTCGCTACACTGGCACATGACTCAGTCTTATGTATTATATAACGAAAACACTCGGCGTCCGTTACATTCCTCCCCCCGGCGCAGCCCGCGTAGCCTCTTCATTCTTCATCACGACGACGAGTTTACTCACGGGGCGTCGGAAGGTGCCGGTTCTGGTGCGTACCTCGACGACCCTGATGCCGCCGTCCGGTCCGCGATGCGTGCGCTCGACGATTCCCATCGGCCAGGTGTTCCGGGGCAGCGTGTTGTCGACCACGAGGACCACGTCGCCGGCTTGTAGCGGACGCGCGTCGTTCTGTGGCTCGCCGCGAGGTACCAATGTAGGGAGGTACTCGCGCAGCCAGCGCCGCCAGAAGTGATCAGCGAGCGCTTGACTAGCTCGCCAGGTTCTTCTGTCCGCCTCGTCGCAGGGTCCCGTCGATGGCAGCCCGTCTGATGAGCCCAACAGGAAGTGGTTGGGAGTTAAGGCCTCGGGATCGCTGGGGTTCACGCTGACATGAGTCAGCGGTCTTGCGTTGATGGAGAACTCGGCTTCAGTGAGTAGAGTTCTCAGGACTTCTTCTGGTGGCGCCTTCTCTCGCAGCGTTACGCTGAGTGCCGTCTTCACGGAGCGTACCATTCGCTCCCACGCGCCGCCTTGATTGGGCGCGCCAGGAGGTATGAAGCGCCACTCCATGCGATGCAGTAGCCCCTCGTCTTGCAGGGCAGGCATCCACTCGGTATAGGCGTTGCGAAGCTCTTGATCAGCCCCGCGGAAGTTGGTCGCGTTGTCGGAGTACATCAGTCTTGGCCAGCCTCTGCGCGCAGCCATTCGTCTCAGCGCCATGATTGCTGAGTCGGTGGAGAGTGATGCGACGAGCTCGATGTGCACGGCGCGGGAAGTGAGGCACGTAAAGAGTGCGCCCCATCTCTTCTCTCTGCGGCGCCCTATCTTGACCGTCATTGGCCCGAAGTAGTCCACCCCGCAGTTAGTAAACGGGCGGTGGAACGGGTCAAGGCGGGCGTGCGGCAGGTCCCCGTAGCTGGTGGCTGCGGCGTTGCTCGACGTCTTCGGCAGTAGGCGCAGTTCTTCTCTACGGCGCGTACCGTGGGTCGCAGGTGGATGACCCAGTACCGCTGCCGCAGGTCGTTTGTCACGCGCTCTCTGTTGGCGTGACCCGCTGCACAGTGCTCCCGCAGGACGAGGAGCTTGGTCAGCTGATGGCGGCCGTCCAGTATGATTGGCCGCTTCGTCTCGGTGGGTGCGGCAGAGGCCTCGATCCGACCTCGCACCCTCAGGACGCCATCTTCCAGCACCGGATCCAGACGATACAGCCGACTCATCTTCATCAGTGGACGAGCAGACCGGATTCTCTTCAAGTCGTCCCCGAAGCTGTCTTCTTGAGCTTGTCTCATCAACTCTGCTTCGGCTCGCTGGATGTGGCGGTGTTCTAACGATGTCGCTTTCTTTCTGCAAATATCAGTGAAGGCAATTACTCGGGCGACGGTTCTCACCAATCTCTCGTACTTGGAGAAGCGGGCTGGGTCAGGCAGCCAGCTGTCTTGTTTCTTCTCTGTGATGTGGAGGACCTCCTCGTCCTCTGGCTCGTTCGACGCCGCTGCAGGCCACTGTTCCTCTGGCAGGAACAGGAAATCGGGCCCCTGGAACCATCGATCCTTTTCGCTGATTGGTGTGTCGACAAGCCGGGTGGCGTCGTCGGCTACGTTGCTGGCTGTGGGTAACCAACGCCAATCTTCTTTCTTGGTCAGCTCGGCGATCTCTCCCAGTCGGTGGGCGACGAACGGAGTGTAGCGCCGCATGTCATGATGAATCCAGTGCACGACCGTCGTTGAGTCGGTCCAGTAGGTCGTCTGGCCGATGTCGATGCGATGCTCCTTTCTTATAGTGTCCGCCAGTCTCGCTCCGATGACTGCCGCTTGCAGCTCCAGGCGTGGTATTGTCTGGACTCGGCGAGGTGCCACCTTGGCTTTAGCGGCTACCAGCACGACGTTGACACTTCCATCCTTGTTCTTGATCCTCCAGTAAGCCACGGTTGCATAGGCTTGTTCGCTGGCGTCACACAGGATGTGCAGGTCGATGCGCTCGTACTGTCTCTTCACGTAACATCTTGGCAGTCGGAGTTGAGTGAGCTCGCTGAGGCGGGCGAGCCAGGAGGCAAACAGCTCGTTTTCTTCGTCAGGCACTTGTTCATCCCATGAAATCTGCAGCCGCCACAAACTCTGTAAAATTATCTTAGAACGTATAGTGTAGTGACTCAGTAGCCCCAGTGGGTCGTATATTGACATCACTGCACTGAGAGCCTCACGTTTGGTCGGCGCGCGGGTCCTCGCACGCACTTCGGACGGGACTCGGTTCATTGACGTGTTGAACCCCAGCTCGTCTCTCTCCGCGCTCCAATACAGCCCCAGTATCTTACTCTCAGGCTGTTCTCCCCCCAATTGCGTGGGAGAGGTGGCTTGTAGTTCTGCAGGCACATCACGTAGCACCGTTGAGTTGCTGGAGCTCCATCCTCGCAGCGTGAACCCGGCGTGCGCGTGTACCGCTCTCGTTTCTTTCACCGCTTTCCAGGCTTCGTCACTGGTCTCATAACTGGCCACCAAATCGTCCATGTAGTGGCTCTTCTTGATAGCCTCCAGCGCACGTGGACACTCCTGCCCATACACGTCTGCGTTATGGTTGCGGACGTAGTTGGCCATGTACGGGGAGCTCGCAGCGCCGAAGATCATGCTGGTCATCTTGTACTTCTTTGGAGGCTCTTCCCTCTCGTCGCCTCTCCATAGGAACTGCTGCGCTGGTTGATCTTCCGGCCGTATTTTGATCCTCAGGAACATTTCTTGCACGTCCGCAGTGATCGCTACAGCCTTCTCTCGAAACCGGAAGAGGATTCCCGGCAGTGACAGCAGCAGGTCGGGTCCTTCCAGCAGCTCGTCGTTCAAGCATACGCCGTTGCTCTTTGCCGCCGCGTCGAAAACCAGTCGATGCTTGCCGGGCTTGTTCGGGTTCTGCACGGCAAAGTGTGGCAGGTACCAGCAGATGGGGCTCCTTTCTTCAGATCCGTTGCACAGCTCTGCGTATCCTTTGTCAACCAGATTGTTGACTTGTTTGGAGTATTCTGCTGCGAACTCTGCGTCGGCATCCATCCTTTGTTCAATCTTCTTTAGTCGGCGAAGTGCTTGCCCGTAGCTTGAAGGCATGGTGACGTCGTCCCGCCACCACGGCAGTCCGACCTCGTACCCGGTGTCAATCTTCCTGATTGTTTTCTTCACTATGTCGATGGCCCGTAGATCCGCGTCCTTGATCCTCGGCTTCCCCTGTATGCCGAGCGCGTCGATCTTGAAATGGCGATCCACTAATTCATGAAGCTCCTGGTTGCTGGTCTCCGTTGTCCAGTCGGGCTCGTACACGTGCAGCACGTTTCCTTGTTGACTGACATATGACGTTACGTGGTGCGGTTCCGTGCACCACCCATCCTAACTGTGTCCTCGAAGCGGCTGGTTGTTCCGGTCCACCGACTCGGAGCTCGCGGGAGACAATGCACTCCCAATGGTCCGTTCCCACTAGGAGTCCTGGGCGCGCCTTCTCGTCGCACACCTCTTCTGGCGTCAGGTCTCGCAGGTGCTCGTAGTCCAGCAGAGTGTCCGGGATAGATTGTTGATGCAGGCGAAGGTTCTTCATGGTTCTCGCTCGGATCCTGTAGCCGTCCTTATTCTTCAGTCCTCTTACCTGGACGTTCACCAGCTGGCTCTCCATCTCTTGTTGCGACATGTTGACCCCGTTCAGGTGAAGCGGCTGTGATGGTCCTTCTGCTCCGATGCTCTCCGCCAGATCCTTGTCGACAAGGGTGATGGTGGCTCCTTCATCCAGGAGGGCGTATGTCCTCGCCTCCCCCCGTGGTCCGGATACGACGATAGGGCACATCTTGAGTAGGACCGTCCTTGTTCCAGCAGCTGGACGTGGTGCCACTGACATGACAGTCTCTTCTTTGGGCTGCTCAGCTGGCTTCGGGTCCTCCTTCCGTTCTTGATGGAGAGTCGCATGGTGCGGACGGCTGCATTGATCCACGCCACACGCCTTTGCTTTGCAATTCATGCGCCTGTGTTGCTTCAGGGCGCACCGGAAACATATTCTTTTTTCCTTCAGGAACTTCCACCGATCTTCTATGGCGAGCGCTTTATACTTCGGGCACTGCGTGAGTATGTGAGCTTGTTCACATTTGGGACACTTATCCTTCTCTTCTTCTGTTCCCCAGGTCGTGTTGAACACACTTGCCTTTTTCTTCAACGTCACGGCTGGCCGGGTCTCCTTCTTCTGACTGGCTGTAGCTGTGGCTGGAGCGTAGGTGTACCGCAGCGCCCTGTCTGCCTCACACATCAAGAAGCGAGACATGACGACAATCTCCGGATCCGTCGTTCCCTCGTGGTCGTAGGCGTAGTCGCACCATCTTGATCGTAGGTGCGGGCTCAGCTTGACCAACACTTCCCTTGTCATCAGGGGATTGAATAGGTATCCTCTTCGGTCAATTGTCTTCAACACGCAGATGATGTTCTGCAGCTTGATCGCGAAGTTGTTCAGTTCAGCTGCCGATGTTCCAGGTGTCGGTAGCTTCTTTAGGTCCTCCAGCGCCTTGTCGATGATCACTTCCGGTCTTCCGAAGCACTGCTCGAGGGTCTTCATTATGATGTCTGGATCGGTGGCCGTATGCAGGAGGGCGGCCACTGCGTCTCTTGCATCTCCCTTGAGGCAGCTCCTCAACCGTTGGATGTTCTCTGCTGCCGAAATCTGGTACATGTTCGCTAGCCGCTTCTTCACTAGGTCCGTTTCTAGTTCCAGTTCCCTTCTTCTTATTGTAGCCAGTTTCTCTGCCGCCTCCAGTTCCGCTACCCGTAGCCGCGTGGTAACACTTGTCGTTGATCTGATCGATCTTGACGGTGATCCTAGTCTCCTCTTGACCTCCGCTGCTGTTGCTTGAATTCCAGAAGGTCCCGCTGTACTGGTGTCTGCTGGCTTGGAGAATGGTGACGCTGGTGGCTCCAGGGAGAGTCTTCTCAGCCGTTCTCGTTCGATCAGCTCGGCTTCCCTTCGTCGCGCCTCTTGCTGCAACTGGATGCGTCGCTGTTCTTCCATCTCTGCTGAGTCCCCTTGGCTTCTTGTGATCACCATTTTCTAAGTCCTTGGCACTTTTCTTCGGGAATCTTCGTGATTTTCAGGTGTCTTCGGATCTTGATGGATCTTGAATTTCTTGATCTTCGACTTTTGGTTCGGGTCGGCACTTTCGGGTTCGGGTCGGCGCGTATGGCTTCGGGTCGCTGCCTTCCGGCTCGGCACGTCGGTCCTCTTCGGTTCGGGTCGGCGCGTCCGGCACGGCTTCGGGTCAGCAACTATTCGGTGACGTCTCTTCAGTGACGTCTGTTCGGTGACGTCTCTTCAATGACGTATCTTCGGTGACGTATCTTCGGTGACGTATCTTCGGTGACGTCTCTTCGGTGACGTCTCTTCGGTGACGTCTCTTCGGTGACGTCTCTTCGGTGACGTCTCTTCGGTGACGTCTCTTCGGTGACGTCTCTTCGGTGGCGCTCTTGCTGCGGTTCTTCGTTCTTGATATCCGCCGCTCGATGGACCAGACTGTAGTGGACTGTATTTTGATTCTTGAAATAAAAGGCTTCTTGAGACTTTTTTCCCGTTTATTGTCTTGAGTTGTTTCTTTCTTGAGCGCCAGGATCCGAATGAATCACCGAGAGATTGTGGACGTCGCGACGCCCCCGCAAGGGGGCGTGGCGAGCGGGGTCAGGGCTTCGCCCTTCGCCCGCGGTGGCCATACATTGTCCCATCAATATGGGACCCTCAATTATATTCGCCTATGACGGCTAACAGAAACGACCAAATTTTGTTAAGCAAAATGCGTCGATGTAATTGGTTGCTATGAATATTTCTGTAGGCGCGCCACGACGCTAGCTCCTAGCGCCGCTTTCTTCACGACATCTCGGCGGTTTGTCCCCGCCAGGTGAGACCCCCGGTTGCCCGGGGGAGGCCCAGCGAGAACGACCAGCGACAGAGATGCCGACTCGACGCCCTACAGGTCTAATATGCAGTCTCCCCCTCTCCCCGCTTACAGATCGAGCCGTTTACGGTTTGAGGGGTAGGCAGTCGCGTATGTGTGAGCGGCTTGTGTTGTAGTGTAACACCGCTCAATGTATACGTGCGTCGCGACCCGCATCGCGCCCGCGCGTGTTGTGTATAGATGCATGTGTAGTACTGGGTGTCTGTGTTTAGTTATGTGACGTGCTTAACTTAGAACACGCCACACAACAGATGTATGAGTACATATGTGGAGTCTTATTATTTCGAGTAAGCTGCGTGTTACCTGGGTGCTGCTTACTCGAGGCGTCAATCCGGTGCGATGGGGTCGGGGTCCGCTACCAGGTCGCGGGGCAGGGCTTTCGCGTCAGGCGGCCGCGCGTGCAGTGGCGCTATCTGCCTGACATGGGGCCAGGCAGAGGCGTCGGCACGCGCGAACATGGCCTTCGCGAGTCGCCTCACAAACTCATCCAGGCTCTCGATCCCGAGGTCCCGCTGGATGACGTCATTCCTCACATAGCGAGGAGCGTCTACAATGGTCCGCAACGCAAGATTTTGTTGCGTGCGGAGCAGCTTCATTTTTGACAGCACTCACGGTGATGTTAATTTAGGGCATGGTCGGCGTTAGCGCAAGATGGTGCATGTCATGATGTCGTAACGTCATCTTATCATCTATGACGATTCACCGGACATCGTTATCACGCTCACGCTAAGCCCAGCTGTGTTATTCTGTAAAAATCTCACCGTGAACGCTTAGGTGAAGTGAGCTTGAAAGTGAGCTGTCAACAGTGTCAATCCCTAATATATGGTGGAATGACAGCTCACTTCAAGCTCACTTCACCTTAGCGTTCACGGTGAGATTTTAACAGAATAGCACTGCTGGTACGCACGGGCGATTTTTTCCCGCGGCAATTTATTTTTCAGTTCATTTTTAAAGGCTCGTGCAGACCAGCGCTACCCGTGTCGCGCCCGCAATATCGCGCTGGTCTGTACGAGCCTTTACGCTCTGCTTAGCGCGGAGAGTTGAAAATCCAACAGTCTTTTCGACGCGCTGGAATGCACTCTGTTGGATTCTCAACGTTCGGCTCAACACTAAGAGTTGAAAATCCAGTGCGTGGTAAAATCCCGCCACGATATTTATCCGTGCGTACGTGGCGTGGGCTAGCTCGGAACGGGTGTTAGCACGCACGAAATCGATTACAGCGTAACTCGGAACGCAGCAGTGTTGCCAACCCGTTCGATAATTATGGGAGCGTATGGTAATTTGGCCTATGAGACGATATACAGACGCCAGCACGTCAAGCTACCCGAAACTGTCAAATTTTCCCAATCAACTTTGAACCTTACATTTCAGCGATAAAGTTGAAAATCTATTAAATTAATTTGATAGATTGTAGTAGCTTGATGTGCTGGCGTCTGTACAATAATGAATGTCTAACGTACGATAATATTGTGATTTGCTGAAAAAAAATTCAGTTCCATTATCAAAACGTATTTGTTAAATACGCAAAAAATTTCAATGTATATTGTCAAGTGTGTCAATAACAACAAGTAAGTATCTCTCTCGTTTTCCCTCTTTAGTTTTTTATTTTATTTTACAGTGAAAACACAAAAATTTCAACTAAAAACTATGAATAAGCATGTTTAAGGTTTGTACTGAGCTAGCACCACCACCACAGAGCATGTAATATAACCACCACTGGTGAAACTTGGCATATGCTTCCCCTTTTAACTCTAGCATAAAATTATCCATCTTTTGATATTAATTTGCTATTTAATTTGAATTTAGGGTTTTTATTTTAGATTTTTCTTTTGTACAGACGCCAGCACATCAAGCTACTACAATCTGTCAAATTTATTTAATAGATTTTCAACTTTATCACAGAAAAGTAAGGTTCAAAGTTGATTGGGAAAATTTGACAGTTTGACATGGGAACTCGAAAATTCGAACTTTTGGAGTTGGCAACACTGGAACGCAGCCTAAGAAAGAAGGAAACCGTATTACTATTAGTAGCTTTGTCTGTGTGATGTGATTGGATGTGATCAGTCCGTCAGGATAAATGTTGATATGTTCTGTGCTCAGCTGATCAGCCGGTCAGTGTTCAAGTGGATTTTGTTTTCAAGTCATACAACTGTGTTCATACGAAATTGCAAGGCAGTTCAATTCACGCCGAGAAACCAAACTGGAAATAAAGGTATGATTCCGTACAACGCTGCACGCGCCAGTGCTGTCTGAGTTCATAATACCTACGCCCAGAGTATAGCTGTTCATATTGAACGAAAGCGAAGCAAGTGCCAAGTAATGTAATGAAAAAGCAATATTGGTAACATGAGTGATCTATTCTCATGAATTGCTACTTGAATTCCTGACCATTATCTTGTTACCTGAGTTCCTAGTGTACTTCGGACCATAATTAAATGTTGTGTCTTGTATGTATTGTATGTTATAGCAGGGCTGAAATATCGCTTTCTGTTTTGCTGGCAATAGTAACTTACAAACTAAAAACCAACATATTGTTATTTTAGATGCCATTTTACAAGTAAATAAGAACAACTGCTGAAGGTAAGGTTTGTTCTGTTTTACTACTTATACTACACAAACATATTGTTTTTTAATTAAACTTATGTATTTGTTTTAGAAAGGACACACTGAGGTTGAAACGTTTTTATTTAGTCACAAGAAAGTATCAGCAATAAAAGACTACAATGCCTAAATGCTCACTGAAAACCTGGTACGTAATTATTCAATGTTTTTTAGAACTCACAGCATTTGCTTTTATTTGTAAATAAACTGCTTATCTACAATAACAGCTATTGTGAGAGCTTCTAGCCGTGCCCACAGCTGCCACCCATTGACATGCAATTGTTATAACTTTAAAAAAGCATTGATATAAGTTTTCATACAGAAGAACAACTTAATACTTAAGAGGAACCCATAGTTATTAATTTCAAACTGTTTCCAGGATACTTCAACGTTATGTGATTACTTGTATATTTTTTATACTAAGTCTCAAAGCAGTAATTCACTTCTTTGTAACATACGGCGTATACAACTACCCACACATCCCTGCAGGGGCCATACAATCACAACTGTATAAGCAGGTTGCTCCAAACCTAGTGCTCCAGAAGTCTAAGCCTGATTGTAAATATGATGAAATACTTGAAAGTACTAGTTCTCTGCTTAATTGGGAAGTGCCAAGAAAATTCGATGAGTTCTCAGCAAAGGGCTTAGTGAATGGTAGCTACGTGCCAGAACACTGCAATCCCCTATTCAGTGTTGCTCTAATAGTAGCTTACAGGAACAGACAGCGTCAACTAGACATATTCCTGCCGTATATCCATAATGTTTTAAGGAAACAAAACATACACTACAGGTGAGCTTTCTAAACTCTGTCAATTACATAATGACCAAACAAGGACCAGACTTATTATTTTATTATTTTTAGGGTTCCGTACCTCAAAAGAAAAAAACGGAGCCCATATTTATAGGATCACTCCATTGTCTGTCTGTCAAGATCCTTTTTCTCAGAAACGCATAAAGGTATCAAGTTGAAATTAATATCAAATACGTAGGTCTCTTGGAGCTACCAAAAATCAAACTTCTAAGTCAACACAATAAAAAAATATGGCCATTTATGCGACATATTTTGATACTTGAGCAATTTCAAAATAAAGTGTACTCTGCAGCCTGCTGTAAAATTCGATTTTATTATTAATGTTATTTTTTTTTTTTTACAAATTTGACCATAATATAACAGGAAATATAGTTTATTATAGAGAAAAATAAAAAGGAACGCGGAATTCGAGGCATTTTCCCGTTAATATCGAAACAAAACAGACTTTGCGGCGGAAATTAATAAGCCTTTTTAAAATTAATTTAAACTAATAATACTTGTAATTAATTAATACATCAAAGAAAATGTTTTTATTCGGTTTTGTGACTGTCGCTTTTACTTGATTCTTTTTTAATTTTACTCTAAACACATAATATTTTACTTGATATGTGTAGCTTTTGCGAAAAGTAATACATTTACTGTAAACATATTTGTGGCCGCACAAACTTAAAAGGTAAAAACTCATCTTATTTCAAAGATTTAACTTCATAAAGTTGAAGGGACAGTGACAAAATGGTAGTCTTCAAATCATAAGTCTGTGTACACCACGATTTAAAAAAACTAAGTTAACAAACGTTGACATCAAATGATAATTTAAACGTTGTTTGCCCTACTTCTCAAATTGGAACTATTTAAGTTATATAATTTTTCAGTTAAAAGAAAATATTTACTGAAAAAATCGAAGAACAGAATAGGTAGGTAACAAATAAAACAACAAATTTAAATATTCTTATATTTTTACCTTAATTATCGTTATAAATTGTACTGGTTGACATCAGTCTTATTAAAACTTTGCAGGATACCGATTAATAGGAACTCCGTAGTTTATAATCACATATTTGGTCAGTAAGGATTTGCAATGTGAACTAAGTTTTATGCATTCAAACTTGTACCCTAATTGGTAATACAACACAACCACAATCTGTTTCGATTTGAAACGGATTGCTAATACATTAATTCAAAAGTTTGAAAAAAAATCTGCTCAACAACGTAAATAACGCAATGAATGTTGTTGAACTGACAAAATGAATCAAATTAGGCAAAATTGTTTACGAAAATAAGTTACGCAATTAGGGTACTGTTGTGACTTGACGTTCACCCATCGTACTTAGCACTATTAACTTTTTAACCGACTTCCAAAAAGGAGGAGGTAATATGTTCGTCGCGTATGTTTTTTTTTTTTTTTTTTTTTTTTTATTATTATTATTATTATGTATGTCCACCGATTTCTCCGTCATTTGTGGACTGATTTTGAAAATATTTTTTTTGTTTGAAAGGGTATGCTCCCAAATTGGTCCCATATAAATTTTATTAACTTTGCTTGGGTAGTTTTTGAGTTAGCTACAAAATACGTATTTTTTTCCCACTTAGTATGTAGATGATATGATAAGTTCCTGTCACTGGTAGCAGGTAGTGGTATTCGAATGTGTGTGGGGTAGGTACAACAACTAAAAAGTGAAAAATAAAAACTTTTTACAAAAAAAAACAACCGACTTCCAAAAAAAACACTACAAAGTGAAAAATAACTTTAATTTCGGAAGTCGGTGTCTTGGGTTTTGTGTTTTCGTTTTTTGCAACCGACTTCCGAAATTAAAGTAATTTTTCACTTTGTAGTGTTTTTTTTTGGAAGTCGTTTTTTTTTTTGTAAAAAGTTTTTATTGATACCAAATACAATACAGACTTTGCAATGTGTCAACAATAACAATATTTAAAGAAAAGTGAGTTATAATAGTAAAACTTGGTCACATAGTACCTGAGCAAAGAAATTAAAACAAAAAACACTTCAACAAATATGCGGCCGCGCTGGCCACAAATTAGATTGACAATGAAAGCAAAATGGTGCCTCTCGATGAAGGATATGTCGTGTGTCCATTTCGTGCCGAATTTCCACAATTAGAAGAATTTAATTGCAAAAAAGAGCGGTCACAAAACTGAATGTCCCGTTTAATAAAAATTTTCGATTTTAATTTCGATTTATTTTTAATAGAAAATATGTAAAAAAAACTCAAAAAATCATCAAAATCATTACAATCAGCAATAGTGATTAAGAAGAAGATACAGGTGTCAAATGTCATGATTTCATGAAATCATGACATTTGACACCTTTGCTAACTTATAAAGTTGTATTGCTGATTGTAATGATTATAATTGAGTAAAGCCATATTTGTTACGACCGCGAATCATATTTTAATCAACATAAAACCTGACACTGACCTGCAAAATGCAAAAAACGTAAAAAAATTTGAATGTCGCGTGCTACCCTGACGCTTCCCCCTTAATCCCAATTTATTTGGGGTTGGCGCAACATGTATTTTTCTTCCATACTTTTCCATTAGTTTGTCTGTGAATCTGAGTTACATGAAATAAAGCAGTATATCTGTAATTAGTATATGAGATTACCAAATGACATAAACACGATAAATAACTCTTTTAGGATATACGTAATAGAACAACAGGACGAGAAGATCTTTAACAAAGGTATTCTACTGAACGTTGGAGCGAAGACAGCAATCAGAGACCAGTTCCCGTGCCTCATCCTGCAGGACGTGGACCTGCTGCCGCTGGACGAGAGCAACCTGTACGCCTGCACGCACTTGCCGCGACACATGAGCGCCAGCATCGACAAGTTCCGATACGTACTCCCCTATGACTACATCGCGGGCGGAGTGCTCGCCGTCAAATCTAAACAATTCGTGGCAGTCGACGGACTATCTAATAGATTCGAAGGGTGGGGCGGCGAGGATGATGATTTTTCCTTCAGACTCCGCTCGCATAATTTTGATTTAATCAGGTAATTATATAAACTGATAAATTGACTGGCAACCATATTGTGTACCAACTTCTGCCCGCGACTTCGTCTGCGTGGAAGAAACAACAATTATCTTATGGCACTCAGAAATAGTTAAGCTTTCTATCAGTGAAAACATAGTTGTAATTGGATAAGTGCGGCCAGACATTACCTCTAAGAAACAATTTTTAACCGACTTCTAAAAGAAGGAGGTTATGTCTTTATATTTATAATATTAGTTTAGATTTGAAGTTTAACTAAATAAAGAATGCTCATTGCTCAGTCAGCCTTTCGAAGGGACTAAAAAAGATGATTATTTATTAAATAATGATCCTAGCCCACTCTTAGCCAGATATATTTCCTGAACTTACAAAATATTAATACACCTCTAAATGTTATAGATTTCCTCGTGAAATGTCCCGCTACACGATGCTGGCGCACCCACAAGAGCCTAGGAACAGCGCGCGCAAACGCATCATGAAAGAGAACGTGCTGCACCGCGGCAACGACGGGCTAAGCACGCTACCCTACGTCACCACCCACGTCAAGAACAACCGCCTGTTCACACTCGTCGGGGTCCAGTTATAGCGACGCAGCACGTGCAAGATACCGAGGTAAAGAGGGGCCACTGCTGACGCGCGTCAACACACACACTAGTCACTAACGATTTAGATGTTGGCAACGGTCTGTGTGGAAGTCTACTTCCGCCAATGTATGTCTATGAGCTAATGTGATGAGCTCTGTTATCATGCATTCTGTGAATTTGACTTTTTGCTCTTTCACTATTTTACCTGCGCTCTTAGAGGTAGTTTACATCAGTCATTATAATTTGTTATAGTTTTATGAAAGCAAAGTATGATATTATCAAGATATAATCTTGATCATACCATAATTATGGCTTTACTTTTTGTACCTAGTATTATCTCGCCTTAAATTCTAAAATAAATAAAACATGCTAGGAAATAATTAAAAAAAATTATTTATTTTAAAATAAATTCTCGAAACGTAAAAGCTATTTTTGTGCTTGCAGTTGGGTATGATACCAGTACCCTAATTGCGTAACTTATTTTCGTAAACAATTTTGCCTAATTTGTTTCATTTTAACAGTTCAACAACATTCATTGCGTTATTTACGTTGTTGAGCAGATTTTTTTTCCAACTTAAGGCTCGTGCAGACCAGCGCGACACGCGACGCGACACAAAGGCATCGCTCGTCGCGCGACGAGCGGTGTCTTTGTGTCGCGCGACAAGTCGCGCTGGTCTGCACAAGCCTTTATGAAGCAATGGATTAGCAATCTGTTTCAAATCGAAACAGATTGTGTTGTATTACGCAATTAGGGTACAGGGCTCGTATAACGGTATATTTTTCGAAACGTCTTAAAAACCTAAGATACGATTTGTTTCGGTAACGTTCGAACGGAACGTTACAAAAACGTTTTTGAAGAAGAACAAAATTTAATTCGTTCTCGATTAATAAATCGTTTTTAACCGTTTATTTTTTATTTTTGAGTTGATCGATAGCAAACTCGCATCACAACCCTAACCAATACGTAAGCGGCAAGCGCCTTGGAATTATTTGGAATCAGTGATGTAATGAAATTAAGTTATGGTACAATTTAACTAAACAAGTTCATGCTTGTCGGTGCACGCCTCGTGCGCGGCTGCGTCCTGCGGAATAAACTGGTTTTTGAAAACGTTCTCATTTCGTTTTCGTTCCGAACAAAATGTTGTAGGTACAAAGAACTGTTAGAAACGTTTGAAAAACGTTATTTTAAATAAGTTTTGCCACTCCAGCCGCACCTGCGGTCTGCGGAATTGAATGGCCATCGCGCAAGCTACTATAGCAACTGCTTAAGGCTCGTGCAGACTGGGGCGACTTGTCACGCGATGCGACACCGATAATTGTTCTACCGTGAAGTTTTCTTAGAAATTGTTTTATTAGAGTCGCTTCGCGCCTGTTTACGGGAGCCTTTATTTATTTATAAGAGGGTGCCATGTGCTGTGGCCGCCGCGCTCATTTGGTCGCTGGTGCTTTAATTTTACTACAAAACAACTAAACATAGCATCCTAATTACGTAACACACTTTCAATCACAATGATTTTGAGGGATATTGCTAATACATTGCTTCATTTATGTTCGAAAAAGTTGTCTGCTCAGCAACGTAAATAAGTCAATGAATGTTGTTAGTGTGGTACGCAAGTACACCGCGGATACTAACTCGTTTTACCAGGACAGGTGGCCGGATCCACACAACTTCGTGTTCTCACTCATGATTTATTATAAGCATTAAAGTATTTTTAGGGTTCCGTAACTCAAAGTGTAAAAAACGGAACCCTTATAGGATTACTCTCTTGTCCGTCTGTCTGTCCGTGTGTCACCACCGATTTTTTCAGGAACGGGTAGACCTAGCAAGTTGAAATTTATACCAGATACTGAGGTCTATAATCCCTATTAGGTGTATAAAAATCAAGATCCAGAGTCAACACGATAAAAAGATATAGGCAAATTTAGATTTTAGCAAGTACCAAAATTTACCTTAATTTTCAAAATTTTATTTTTTGGAATTTTCCCTTGTGCTGTAAGACCTTGCTTTTAACCAAAATTGACAATTCTAGGTCAACCGGAAGTACTCTATATGTTTTGGGGGGTAAAAAAATGTAGTTTATAATCCTGCCACAAGAATTTTTTTCTCAGGAGTAATTATTACTTCCTAGTGCTTTATTTGCTGGGCCTGAGTGAAAAGTGGTGCAAAAAACTCCCCTGATAGATTTGATCCTAATGATTGAACTGCCTTATCGATTGAGAATTAAAAACAGGTAGGTACAGCATTGTTGCAGGAAGCAAGGTCTCACAGCACATGTACAGGATAAAGTCCGAAACTAGTTAGTTTGTAGTTATATCACACAAAAAAAATGCGATTACAAACTTACATTTGCAGTTGGAGAATTGACCGCGACGTATATCGATGTAGGTATGGGATGTTTTTCAACTACAATGTTAAGTTTGTTTTTTTTTTTTCATCCCAACTATGGAACCCTTCATCGTGCGTTGTCAGACACGCATTTGGCCGGTTTTTTTTTTCCAACCTGTACCTATACCTAATATCGATGGTACCATTTCAGTTTGTGCGACTGATTGAGCCATACAATGTCGCCCATGGGCATGTGCCCGCCCGCATTGTTCTGAATATTCATGATTTTTTTTTCGAAAAAAAAACTTTAAATATTTTGTTTATTTTTACACTTTTAAAGTAATTTTTCGATAATTCGTTCAATAAAAAGTGAGATTGAGTATGTTACAGGTAACTTTAATTAAATATTTTAAATTTTCGACATAGTTACCTTGTAGTTACACTTGGAATACCTTTTTTTCTAAACTTAAATTTCCCTTCCTAAAGAACTCTGCCTCCTGAGTACCTACAAATTCCTGTACTGCAGAGACTACTGCATCATCATCTTCAAATTTCTGTCCTCTCAAATAATCCTTCAACCTCGGATATACATAGAAATCACTAGGGGCTAGGTCTGGTGAATATGGAGGATGGTCAAGTACTTCAAAGCCAGCATATCGAATTGCAGCCATCGCAACGGCGGACTTGTGGGCGGGGGCGTTATCTTGATGAAACAAGACAATCTTTGCAAGTTTGCCTCGCCGTTTCTCGCGGATTTCGTTCCGCAATTTTTCTATTTGTTCTGCATATAAAGTACCCGTGACAGTAGCTCCGTGATCGAGGTATTCAATCATTACTATCCCTTGACTATCCCAGAAAAGAGAGCCCATGATCTTACCGGCAGAAGGAATTGTCTTGAATTTCTTAAGAGTTGGAGATGATGGTCTTTTCCATGTCATAGACTGTAATTTTGTTTCGGGATCGTAATGGTGAAGCCACGTTTCGTCCATTGTTACAAACGATCTGGTTGCAACAGTTCCAAAGACCTTCGGGAAAGATTCAGTCTCGTTTGTTTTTGCGCATCGGTAAGCATTCTGTACCCAACGCACGGATACTTTTTTCATCCCCAAGCGTTCATGTAAGATGCTATGCACACTACCAGCACGCGTAGCATGACCACCGTAGGAACAAGTTTTGTCGACGGAAGAATAGACTAAAATGACGTTTCGTGTAGACAGGACGGCAGGAAAGTAGAAAGACTCAACTGCACTTATTACGAAATTCACTCTTTTCATAATTCGACTCAGAATTCTTTGTTTTGTCATAGAATTTTTTTTGTTTGATTCTCAATTTTATTGATAAGTCACGTCAACTACAAAAACTACAAAAAAAAATCTTTAAGTGTTGAAGTATCGTATTTTAGAAGAAAAAAATATAACAGTAATGTTGGATTTAACCATTTCCTTGGTAATGGTGACGATTCTCTTGTACACCGAACTAAACTATCACTAAAATTCCTTACTTTTGGCTATGAGAATCAGCTATTCTGCAACAAAAATTCTCTAAAAACTATAATTTTGACACAACTAAAATCGTATTTGACAATCGCGAGTCCACGTGGTACTTGTTTGTCCTACCCCGTGAATTTTTTTAGAGCCGGAGGCGCGCAGGCTCGACGTATTTTATACTTTTTGTATGGAAAATAAGAAAAATTATTATCTATGTTGAGTCTTAGTCGTTTAAGAGTTTTATAAAGGGTGTCGAAACTTTCATTATTTTTGCGATTGGACACACCATTTTCCAGATATAAGCAAAAGAAAAAAAAAGATAGGTACGTAAAATCATGATTTTGTAGATAACCTAATTATATAAAGGGTGATTTTTGGATTATGGTGGGGGATGGTAGTTGCCTGTCACTCGATATGTATGTGGTTGAGCAGATCCTCGAATATGTCTTTGATGGGTGCATCCGGGTTCTTGTCAGAGATTGCCCATATTTTTTCACATAGAATGGCCGGGTCTGTATTCATGATTCTGGGGTCTGACTTGGTCTTCTGAAGGAAGTAATTTATTTGTTTTAACACGCGTCTTTCTTTTGAGTTAGGGGCGTGATCAATCTCCAAGGAAGCTTCTCCAGATTCAAGTTTCACAAAATAGAAGGGTTCATTACTCCAGATTTTGGTGGGGCGCTCGTTGGAGGGCTTCGGGTCGACTGGAGTGGGATCTGGTCGTTGCGGAGCCGCAATGTTAGGTATCTCGAGTGTGGTCAGTACCTCTTTGACTCTGGCTTCTAATGCAGACAGGTTGGCCGACATGTCTGTGCATTGAGCCTTCCACACAGACTCAGCTTTGGACATTGATCTTTTTAAATAGAGCCACTGCATCAGACGCCAAGCTCATGTCTGCGGTGGCCCCAGCCATCTTCTCAAGGAGATCGTTGATTTGCAGTTTGTTCGACTCATGGACGGCACATACCATCCCTTTCAGAAAAGCAGAAGGTCCTGATCCGAACACGATGTCATTGTCTGATGGATCCGTGAGAAATTTTGAGACAAAACAACTCACCCTATCATTCCCTAATAGATCCCAGCTGCTGTCCAAATTGTTGAAAACTGCAATTGATACAACCTTGGTGTCTCTCATCACGGTCAAAACCTGCGCTCTCATTGTCTCGACTATCTTCAGGGTGGTTTTTGGTTCTACACAAGCTCGAACTAAGTTCCCCCATTCTGTTCTGAATCTGAGGAGATTTTCTCTCCCTTGTTTGACTTCCTTAGGATTGGTCTCGCGGGGGGTTTCCTCTTCTGCAGTTGGCTGCTCTCGAGGCGGGTGTTGTGATGGTCCGGGAAGATATACGTATATACTTTGTGGCCGTCGTCGAGTAGAAAGTTTTCTATTATCTTTAGCATGGCGATTACAAAATCAAATTGTCTTCACTACCTTAGACAACCGTCAGTAGTCAGTGTGATTTTGACAGTTTGGGATAGAAAACTTTCTTCTGAAATAGTCTACATGTAAAAGGACCTAGACAAAGATCGTTAGAAACGAAAGACAAAATGACAGATTGTAGAATGATTTCTACGCTGCGATGTCAAAAATGGAGAAACGAAATGTCATTTTGTATAGAAAGAGATTCTTCGTAGATATAGAAAGCGTCATGCTACGCGTGCTGTTGAAATCTTTGTTTCTTCAGCAATAAAACGTACCGTGACACGACGATCTGCTAAAACAATTTTTTCGACTTGTTTAAACATTTCTTCGGTCACTGCTGTCGTAGGGCGTCCCAAGCGAGGGCCATCTTTAGTGGATGTTCTTCCACGTATGAATTCGGCGCACCGACGTGCAACTGTGGAATACGTATCCCGTAAATCTTGATTGACTTGTTCCGTGGTAAAAAATTTCAAGCACAGATGCTTAATAACCGCGCGTACTTCATTTTTTTCCATTTTAGCCAAGAGTCTACAACCTACCGCAAACAAATGACTTCTATTATTTAAAAACAAAAGATTTTTTATATTTTTAGGTATATAGCAGATATTCCAGCTTTACCAGCCAGTATTTACTTTTAATACTTCCAAAGAGTTTTTACCTCATTCTCATTTTTTATTGAACGCCCCTAGTATATGTAACTCTTGCTAAGTCGCTCTATTATCCGGTGTGAACAACTATGTACTAACACATGATTGCATTTCTTAGGTTATTATGTATTAAATACACTATTTAAGCTACTACTACTACTTTAATTGAATTGCATTAAGTGATATTTCTAGTAATAATATGTTTTTAATAAGTAAAAGAATACTATGATTTTTTCAAGCCATTAATATCGGTAAATTCTAAACTACAGGTTATAGAAAAAAACGCTGAAAGGAACTATGAGCTCAATTTTAAAGAAAATAATCGTGTCACATTAACTTTCTTTGTAAATTTTTTCAGTTTTGATATTAATTTAATTTTCTTTAAAAAACCTATGATTCCTTTCAGCGTTTTTCTCTAGAACTTCCACGTAATAGTAAATTAATTAAATGGACTCCTGTGAGCAACACGTGTTGTGTATAAACATTGCGTATGACATCAACACAGTCGAGAATTCTTTGTTGCTTAGTTCCAATGAAAGTGGTGTTTTGTCAACACTACTAGAAACCTTTCATACGGGTATCCTTTCAACTGTCATTAATGAGACACAATAGAATTTTAATTGTTATCGATCTCAACTTCGATCAACAATACCAATGTTGATCGAAGGATCTCAATGAGTCCTCGTGACAGTTGAACTCGTATGAGGTATATTGTAAACAATCGTCAAACGAAATATTTTTTACTATGTAACTTAACTCACTAGAATTAATTTCGAACACCTAGCTAATTCACTTGCAAAAAATGTTGAACTTACTATCAGAGGTTGATCTTAGACTAATAGTTTTATAGTATAAGTCTAAGGGGTGATAAAAAAATATATTATTAAATATGATATTTTTTTTTACTTTAGTGTACCTTATCAAAACCATGTTTTTCTATGATGAAATCCTAATCGTACCAGTCTTGTTTTTGTTCCGTAAATAATGAAATATCTATGAAGACTTGGCTGATTTTTCAATCGACAGATAACTTTTGTTTCAGGGTTATTATATAACATAACATTGCGGATTGCCCATGGTTAGACATAATTATTTTCTATACAAAAGCTGTCAAACCGATATATTTTTTCTTCAAATAAAGTTATCTGACGATTGAAAAGTTGCCCCTTAGTTACATTTATAAATTGTATTGCTTAGAGTAATTATCACAATTTAACACTTGATTAGTTTATCTACTCATTGTTGTTTATTAAGTGTACATTGAATGTCGTATGATTCCATCGATGTTTCGCTTGCTTCCGTTCTGTTGGTACGTTCAATTCTAATAAGGAAGCATGTGGAAATGGACAACTTACTGTATTTGCAATTTTATATAAACGGATATTATTATTATCCTTCTTATATTCGTGACACTCAAAGAATAACAATATACGTTGTTGATTACAAAGCAAGACTATTTATTTCATCTAGGCACTCCTGAGTCCTAAGCTCCTGGCAATCCTGCACTAGCTTCTATGTTGAAATTGAAAACAGCGTTCGTTTCGTTACTTGAGTTTCTTAGAAATTTGCAAAAGAAATATTTACCAGATCTACCTATACTATTATTTCTCCTTCCAAATTACATTTAAACATAGGTATAATTTGAATATATTAGGTAATTTTAATGACCTTTTAAAACCTTTCATTTTGGTACCCCATTCGATAGGTTTGGCAGTTTTTTTAAGTAGGTATTTTTTTACGTCAAAAATAACAATGTCCATAGTGATTTTTTTAAATTTTAATATAATGTGACAATCAAATCAAATTCTTTATTTGCACAGGTTAAACAGATGTTCCAAATAAATTAAAAGTACTTACTCTGTATCATTACCTTTTATGGTGTGCAAATATTTATATTATTATTAATCTAATTAAATAATTATTAAAATAACATTACAAAATTATTACACTCAAAAAAAAATATAATTAAAAAATTCAGAATGCTAAAAATGTCAAAGGTTTAAAAATAAAAATTGTCAGATGAATTAAAATACATGTCATAGACTTAAAAAAACAAATAAATTAAATAAAAATATTGGTCCAAATTAAAATAAATAAAATTATACAGATGGCAAATTAAATTATTATAGCATATCACACTATTTGTATTGTCATATTGACACGTTTAAACTTTTTAAGACCTATGTTTTCCATTTAAATGGACAACTATAAGGGTGATAAGGAAACCTAAATGGATATCCAAAATTTTTTTGGATGCTTACTAGACGTGCCCAAAACAACTATTCTATAAAAACCCCTACCAATATAAGTCAAAAACTACCTGGAATATAATAAACAAATCAAAACCGTGTTTCCCTAAGGAGTCCATTAGACAGATCAATTTAGATAATAAAGTATTAAATGACCCTCAGGAAATAGCAAACACATTTAACGACGTTTTCGTAGACAAAATTCAACCCATTCCATGTTCAGGAAATAATTCAGTCAATATTACAAAACGTCAAGATTAAATTTTTATTGTCCCCAGTAACCCTATAGACATAAAAAACATTATAAAATCATTAAAATCCACAAATAGTAAAGGATATGACGGAATTTCTACAAAGGTAATCAAGTAAACACTTTAGCTATCTCTTAAATCTGTGTATCTGTTCAGGTGTATATCCAGATGACTTAAAAGTTTCTATTGTAAAACCGTTATTTAAAAAAAAATCAATAATGAAGACATGGGCAACTATAGACCAATTCTGCCCACCAGAGACTAAAGAGCAGTAACAGCCCTTTTGTGATTTTTCGTTTTATTAGTGATTCTGAAAGCGGGTTTCTTAAGCTTTCTATTGAATTAACTTACTTATTTCTAAGACTATTAGAATGGTTTTTATTTAACAGTTTTCACTTACTGCAAACGAAAAAAATTAACAATTTGGCGTGATTTCCCAACTAAAATACAGTATAAATTATACTGCAGATTAAATTTTAAGGTTTCATAACTAAAATGCAGTAAGCAATATAATTTTACAGTTCTTTAGATAGTTTTATATTTCTGGAAAAAAATTAAAAAAAAAATTAATACGCAGTAAAATTTACCGCCATACAAGCTATTTTTACTGCAAATTAAGAAAATACAATTTATTGTCACGAACTCCCAACTAAAATGCAGTAAAATCAAAGCTTGTCGCATTTTAGTTGTGAATACTTAACATTCTTTTATCATTATAAACTGACTAACACGCAGTAAAATACAGCATTACTGCAGATTAGTTTGGATAGCATAATGACACAGATATGATTATTCCTAGCTAAAGTGCAGTTAATAAATAAATAAAGATACATTATGTTATATATGTTAATATTAAGAGAAAACTGTCAAAGGAGGTTGTGCATTCTGCGCAGGGTCCTTTATTAATTAGATGTTTTTTTTTTATTTTTGATATGTAAATTTTACATAAGTGAGTTGAATTATTGTGATTAAATAATAAGAAATAAACGGTCTTTAAAATGTGAACTAGCTATTTTTCTTACTGCACTAGTAAATTGAACACTTTTTTCTTAAAAAACTAACTAAAATGCAGTATTTTTTTGACCTTACTGCATGTTAGTTGGGTTTCTTGACAAAATAACTGATCCAAACGCAGTAATAGGGCTTTTTGCTGCATTTTACTAAGTTTAAAATGGTATTTTTTACAAAAAAGGCTATGCAGTAATAGGCACCAAAAAGAATAAATGGCCATAATAAATTCAGTTATTAAGATATATTTTTTTTTATTGCTTTAACGTGTGAACCTATGCCTTTACAACCTTTCTGCATTCAAATTTTTTTGCTTATACATTCTGTTGATTTTTTAAAATCAATTCTTAACTTTAAATGCGTTTTACTCGAAATCGTGATTTTGCTGTTACTGCACTTTAGTGTATGGTGGGCAGAATTGCACTCATTCCGATCATATAATTTTTTTTTGAAAAGTATATTTGTAAGGAGTTGTATATACCTTGAAAATAAACACATTTTAATCGATGAGCAAAAGGGATTTAGAAAAAATAGAACAAAACTCTTTCCACGACAATCTGACACTTTTCCGCGCAACAGACGTGACAAAAGCCAACTTTGCTCGGCAAAACTCGGCAAAAACTGCCTTCATGAGGAAATGCTTTGTTTGTATTGCCCCGAAAATATACAACAAAATACCACAGTCATATAGAGCTATGACAACAAATCAATTTAAAAACAAGATTCGAAATCTATTATCAGACAAGTGCTATTATAATTTATATGACTTTTTGACAGATACCTTTTGACATGCTTGAACTTTATATTTCTTTCTATAGTTTTATTATTCTCATAAAATTTATTAATGAATGTTAGTGAACCAGTCTTTAGTCTTTGGTTTATTATGTAATTATTTGTTTGTTATATTAAAAAAAAATTGTACGCCTTGTCAGGCAAAACATGTACGGACTTTTTACCTAGGTACCTATTTAAGATGTTGCATGCTCGATTTGTGTGTAAACGCATGTTTGACAAATAAATTATCTTTACTCCTTGACATTATAATAACATTTATTTACTAGGAATATTTGCAGCTTCGACTTAATTGATGAACAGGTAGGTAACTATTTGACATCATCAGACAACTTGTTGTGAATCAATGATGCCATACAGAGAATAATTTTACTACTTTATTATTCGAAACTTGCGCAATAAAGACGAATCTAACGACTTATCATTTATCAAAATCGGTTCAGCCCTTTAGTAGTTACGAGGAAACATTTATTTAGATTTATTTATTTATTTAGCAACAACGGTTGTGTTAAAACCAATTACAGTAACTAAAATTATAAAAGAGACAATTATAACACACATTAAAATATACAAAATAAAAACATGAAAACTTAAATAAAATAAAAGCAGATGGTAACAACACATTCACAAATTCCTCTAACAGTAGGTACTCCTGACATATCAATAAAAACTTCGTCCATCCATCCGCAAACAGGTCGGTTGTTGGATTAGAATCCAAGAGATCATTAAGCGCGGCCAGAGTGCGAGGAATTGGCGACTTAGCACGTGCAACAGTACGACATGGAGGCATGGCAAACAGCCTGTGCCTTCTGCCCCGGCAGTAATTGTCTGGGACAAAGAAGCGCGCCAGCACGTCAAGCAGATCAGGAGCGTCAATAGCGCCACGCAGCGTCTTACAGGCTATTGTGAGCTGACCTCGAGCTCGCCTTACCTCTAGCGAGTTGTATCCGAGGCAACCCAGTAAGAATTTAGTCGGATAGAGGTAAGGATAGTAGCTGTGCTTCTGCTTATATAGGTACAGACGCCAGCACATCAAGCTACCCGAAACTGCCAAATTTTCCCAATCAACTTTGAACCTTACGTTTCAGCGATAAAGTTGAAAATCTATTAAATAAATTTGACAGATTGTAGTAGCTTGAAGTGCTGGCGTCTGTACCTAATGTTCGGGCCACGCCAACGGGAAACGCCGTTAATTATCACGATGATAGATCTTAACCCGTCGGAATAAAGTATATCATCGTGATAATTAACGGCGTTTCCCGTTGGTGTGGCCCCAGCATAAGGAACGCTTTTTGTACCTTTTCTAATAAAAGTGGGTAGGTACTTTCATGTGGATTCCACACGCAAGAGCTAGTTTCCAGCTTGCTACGTACAAGCGCATTAAATAATATTTTGATGGCATGAGTGGTGCGAAAATCGCGGCAGTTACTCAGAACAAAACCCAACCTTTGGTAGGATTGTTTAGCTACCATGGCCATATGGTCGTGGAAGGTGAGTTTACGGTCGAATGTGACTCCCAGGTCTTTTATGGCTGTTGACTTTGTGATGGCATTATTATTTAACCTAATCAAAATTAACTGGGTGCCGCATTCGACCGAATGTCATAGCGAAGCATTTGGACGAATTAAACTCCATCTTGTTGTCAACGCTCCACTTGTATATTGCATCAATGTCTTGCTGCAGTGCGAAACTGTCACGCTCGGAGTTTATTTCCAGGTACAGTTTCAAGTCGTGAGCATACAAGAGACATCTTGCATGAAGCACATACATACATAATCACTATCAGCCTATGACGTTCCCACTGCTGGGACATAGGCCTCCTCTCGATGAGAGGTCACACATATATAAGGTCGAACACATAACCCTCCTTTTTTGGCTTCGCTGCAGTCGGGTAAAAGGGTATTGTGCAACGCATGCTGGGCATTAGCGGTTTTACATAAATAAATGTTGGTGAATACGGGCCTGAGCGTATTATTGCAATACATTTAGTTCAGCTGACTGTATCTAAAAACTAAGTTCTGACAGGTCTACCTACGAACGAAAAATCCAAAATCGCAATAAAGAGCACAATCGCGTTTACAAAGAAAAAATACTTCCAAAACCTTTAAAGTAAAAATACTTACTTGCATAGAAAGAACATTGATCGGTAACTTATATAATAAAGAGCACAATCGCGTTTACAAAAATGAGGTGTCGGTAACGGTGTCGCGGGTTCCAATTGTTTTTTCCCATCTCAAAAATGCCCAACGCACCTAAAGAAGTTTTCACTTCAAAAAAGTATGTTGTTGTTGTGATTATTATCTTATTCTGATCGTTTTCTGTAAATGTTTCCTCAGGAAAATTTTAAAATTGTCTAGAAATGAATTATATTAGGCCTGATCGGTTTTTGTTGATAATAAATTGGAAAAACGCTCAGTGAAAAAAAAAACTTGTTTAAAACTGTTCTTAAAAAATTAAAAAAAAAAACGTTTTTTTTTTCAACTCTGCAAATTAGTTAGTCGTTCTTGTAACAATGTCGTTCGTAATAAAAAAATATTCTCTTTAGTTTATACCACTACAATTGGTAATCATCAAGTAAAGGAATAATTCTTGTAGCGACTTCAACATTTGGAAAAGTTTCTTCTAATTTATCGGATTTTGTAGGGTTGAGATACTCAAACCTGCTGATTCCTTTGATGAAAACATTCTGAATTGAGCTCAATATAATTGTAGTCTGTGTTTGAGCTCATAATCATTAATATCTTCTGCATTTTTTTGTCAACTAGTCAGAATATATTGTTAATTAGATATAACTGAGAAAGAAAACTAAAACGTTTATCATGAAAATAAAAGTTTAAAAATCTTATCTGGTGCCCGATTAATATTTCAATTTAGAAGTGTTGGCGGAACTATTACATTTGTGACTTACTACCTAAAAATAGAAGAAAAAACGCTTTTGAGTGCACCCATGAGGTCGGGGGCCCTGGGCACGGGCCCCTGTGCCCTTATGGTAAAGACGGAGCTGTCCATAGGTACCTACCTACTACGCTTTGGAATGGGCAACTAGCTTCATATTTCTGACTGACCGATTCCTTGACAATTCAAAAGTGCCTGTAAATGGTTTAATTGAAAGAAATGCTTTGAATTGAATTTGAGTTTATAGCCACGTATTTCTATTCTGGAAAAAAATCAGTTTTAGAAATAAACTCTATAAACCATTTCAGAGACAATATAATTACGCTATATACTCCCGTGAGTCACACGTAAGCACGAAACACATTATGCTGTAGCAGTGCAGAAAGAAACAGCAGCAGTTCACAGAAAGCCTATTAGAATGAGAGGTCATCATAAACTATAGCTTGATGTTAGGTCATCGTGAGTACAACTTTACACTACAGTCAGTAAAAGATTTCTCAATTTTGTAAATTCAAAAGACATAAAACTAGATGAAAATTTAGTAAGGGTTTACGCTAAAACTTTCGGTTGTGGTATCCGTATGTTCCTGACTGATTTTAGAAACTTTGACGTCAAAAACAGTTCCCTAATTGCGTAATACACGATCAATCACAATCTGAATCGTTTTGAAACAGATTGCTAATCCATAGCGTCACAAGTTGGAAAAAAAAATCTGCTCAACGTAATTAACGCAATGAATGTTGTTGAACTGTCAAAATTAAAGATTAGTCTTAATTGTTTACGAAAATGTGTTACGTAATTAGGGTACAGGTGATCCTTACATCATATGTTCAAGTAACTCGACACAAGCGCACAATGTTTGGACATTCTGTCAGTATCTACATGCTGTTCTGCTTGAGTGCACTATGAGGCTCATCTAGAAATTCTTGATTCGTTTTTAAGTCATTGATTGTTTCTCCTCCCCCGGATAGCGTTGATCTAACAGGTAAGTATTGGCATATTGTGTTCTCAGCGTCAGTTGTGATCATACTGCAGTAGACCACAGCATGTTGCCGTTCACCAGCCACTTAGATGAGAATGCAGCCAACTCCTACTCCTAGGCTACTTGCATCAGAACTATTAAGTTCATTATGTGCGTATGCACGGAAAATCATTCTCTCCAGTAACTTCCTTTACAATGAATCCATTGCCACTGCCAGCATCTGTGGCCATCATCATTATATATTTTGTGATCAGTCGTCATATTGCCATCAAACTCGTACGAAGGAAGAAATATTTCAGTTCTAAATTCAAAATTCAAAAGTCATTTATTCAAACTAGGCTGAGAATCAGCACTTTTCGAACGTCAAAATTACATAAGACAGTCCCCCAAAAACGCCCACCCTTCACCACTTCCTAGTGCCTTTAGCTGGGAAGAAGAAGTGGCGCAACAAACTCCCCAGCAGCACAGCTGTCTGTTCAAGTTAGAGAATGATTCTATACAATAGTATACAAAATAACTTACATTATGCAACACAAAACATAATTCAAATGATAAATTATAGGCCATATGTCAGCTAGCACACGCCAATATACCAACCAAAAACATCGAGGACTATACTCAAGCATTATTTAAAAAAATAAAAAGAAAATAAAACTAAACATAAACTAAACTAAATAAAAGCCTCCAGACATAAAGGGCGTGCCCGCTTACATAAAGCTGTAATTGGCAGTTATAAATGATAAACTAGGACCATCGAAATAAAATAAATGTACAGTTAATTACTAGTAACAATAACAAAACCATGATCAGCAAGACGACCAGTCACCACAAGCAGCACCCGTTCACGAGCATAACGCAAAGATCAGCCATTACCCCCCTCGCCATATTTGAGGGAAGGAGGCTCTCTTGGCTACGGCTGGGTAATAACTCGCTCACTGTTGGAACTTATCATGTTCACGATTTCAGAGAAATATTCTGTTGACGCGCACTCGGCCACGGCCGTGCAAGCAGGTTTCACAGTTGCAAGTAACTCTTTGGAAATGCAAGAGCGATCCCACTTCTGATCACACGGCGGGGAATCCCTCCTGTACTATTTCTGACCAGTCTCCGGTGTATTCTTCTTTGTTGGTAGGTATAGGTATAGTTGGTTTTCAATCACACACAACACTCAAACTCAAAGTATTTATTTCAATTGAAACATTTACAGTCACTTTTGAATTATCACTGATCAAAGTGATGAAGGAGTCATTCAGTTTGCGTTAGTTGGTGAAATTAATTGCCCACAAAACGAAGTAGGTTCCTGATGGAGAAGAACGGGCGAGAAACTCCATGGACACTCTTTTAAGGGTCGTTTTCAAAATGTCGATTCCCGGGTCGGGCAAAGTGTCATTGGGTTTTTCTATCTCGAATTTCTCAGTAGCAGCCCGGAGTCTGGATTTGTGTCCGGTTGATGGCAATAGGCTCGCCCTTTATTACATGGGACTTAAACATAACTGGCGAAATGTGAGTGTACCTACTACAGGGACACCTCTGCCCAAACCTTCGGGGAAACAAGGCGTGATGTTATGTGTGTGTGTGTGTGTGTGATTTAAGTGAATATACTGTGACAAGCCCTAAGTGTCACGTGACACAAAAATGATTATACAATGGTCACACAATTGAACAAAATGAACGTTTCCCTAACCTTCAAAAATTTTATTTTTGTAATTTCACCCTCGAGTTACTCGTGAAACATGCATATGACTTTATTATACCATTAACTACACTGACATGCTGCACTATAAACAACACAAATCCTTTTTACGACGCGCACGAATCGAAACCCACAGTTACTAAACAAAGCGGTGCAGCCGAAAGAAACTAGTGCCCTCTCGTTGTAACTATTTTGACGCATAGATGCTTACCTACGAAAAAAAGGGTCGTGTGCACGGGATTTTGTTTTCAAATTGGTTAGGTATGCGTTACCCCGATGGTACACCGCGGTCATCCGTCCCATCATGACCTACGCCTGCGTAGTCTTCGCACACTCTAATCCACGCCATCTCCATAGGATGCAGACCCTCCAAAACCGTTTCCTTAGAAAGGTTACGGGAGCCGCCTTCTATGTCCGCAATTTGGATCTTCACTTGGATCTCAAAATGCCCACCATCCAGCAGTTCGTGAAACGCCTCTTAAAGTGTTTCTTCGACCCTGCTATAAAGCATCCCAATCCCCTGATTGCGGCAGCTGTCCGTTACACTCCCTCCCGCATAAACAAGATTCGCCGACCAAGGCATACTCTCACTATGCCAGACGACCCCAAAACCCTCCTCCAGGAGAGTAGTTGGGAAACCAGTACTTTAGCACACAAAAACAAAAACCAACCGCCGTCCTTCCGTCCTCACCGCCGCCGCTGCCTTGGCCCGCCGTGGCCCGCCGCGACGCCGACGCCCCCGTCCATCCCCGCCCCGACTCTTGCTCCAGCCAGCCCGCGCCGCTGGGCCTGTAGTTTTAAATTCCCCTAATAATAATAACCCCACCGCCGTATCTCTACGTTGACGTGGTGGGGCTTGCGCGCTCCGAATTCTAGGCCTGAGCCAGTAAAGTTTACTTTGCCGGAACAGGTCTGGAATGAGGAGCCAGACCAAGAGAGATACAAAAACCCGCAGGGCAGCATGTGGCGAGCTGTTGGGCAGTAGCGACCCCACGGACCCTATCTCCCGGGAGAAGTCTTGTTCCTCACCCCTGGCTTGCCTTTATTGGACGGCTGGAGTGAACACTGACGAGGAACAGAGCTCCCACCTCATTCTTGCCTTTATTGGCCGGCTTGTGTGGAGATTCGCAAGAGCAAACGTGCTCGGAGGAAGGAAGTATTCCAGTAAGATGCTGGTAGGGATCTTGACCGTACTTCCGAGATTGTCCTGATAGCCGTGGAATACCTCTCCACTCCTCATAAGCACCTCAGGACGTGTTGCCCCCTCGACCGTTTCTGGGGGCCCATTATTGAGTGTGCAAGTCACCCCCTGCCATTTTATCCGTCAATCAATCAATCAATCAATCTTTATTTGTGAACACAGGTATTACAATAAAGCATAGATCATATAAAACATAGATCAGGCAGGGGCCATAGTCCTTCCATAGTTCCAGGTGACCAGTCCACTTTAGCAACCCAAACCCATAGTCCGATATCTTTGTTTCCATATCTTACAATAGTTCTACACCAACCGGGGGTTGTCCTTGGCTGCACTTGCATAGTGCGACCAGGGATAATCGTCGGTTGGTACCTCATTTCATTAAAAACGTCTAAGGGGCCTCTGCGAGTTGGCTTCGGCCCCTCGTAGGCCTTCCAAAGGTCCGGGACCCTAGGGTCCCGAGAAATGTCAAAGACGTAATAAATAATAATAATAATCCGATCCAGCCTGCTGTCCTTTTCCTGCGATGGCCCAAGCTGAGGTCCATACCCCACAGGGGGTGCCCTTAGCGTGTAGTCGCTTAGTTTCTAAGTAGTATGCCCTGGCTGGAGGCCTTAATTTATTCAGGCAGCCACAAAAAAGTCCGGTTAAGCAGCCGACAACCTCCTACGTTGACCAGCAAGATGCCATAAAAAAAAATCACTTGGAATGTCTATCTTTTCAGATAGAATTGACTTTCTTGTATTCTCTAGTTATTTAGTGGGTAATAACGAAGTTTCCTTTTTTTCTTGTTTAGTGCCAGTAAAAGTGCAATAGCAATATTAGAAATCAATTCGTCGCCTCGTCCAGGTCAAACGTGATTTTAAGAAAGCGTCACTCTACCTACTATCAGTGTAAATTCCTAATACAAAATGCGCTGGTCTCGCGGAATTCCGAATCAGGCATCCTGATCAGGAAACCGTACGTATACGGCCAGCCTAAATTAGTGTTTCCTTAGAGAGCGTTGTGTTGTTGACATCATCGATTTACATCAATGGTTGACACCGTGTCAACACAACGCTCTCTTATTTTATATTAAATATTGTGTCTTGCATGTATTGTAAGTTATAGCAGGGCTGAAATACAGAGATGTGCAAAATAGGTTATAAAATGTATTTAAATGCAAAATGCAAATACTTTTTGTATTTTGTTATTTCAAATACAAAATACAAAATAGTTTTTCATTTTATATTTGAAATACTAAATGCAAAATACGTATTTATAAAATGCTTTATTAAAATAAAATACTTTTAGTTTTAAACTATTTTTATTTTGTTAAAAAGTTCATTTATTTCAGCCAGCTAACAGGCTGGTAAATTTACTTTGATAACTTACTTAAATTAAATTTATTAATTTACTTAACAGATTTTAATAAAATAATTTGCTCAAATACACTGTCGCTCATCTTTTTCCTGTGTGGGCTCATAATCATGCTACCATAAGTAAAAAGCCTTTCTACCGACGCAGAGCTAGGCAAGCAGGTATTATATTTCAAGAATAACATCTTTACTGTGTAGGGTATTTATTTAATGATTGCAGGCTGCAGGGACGGCCCGTTCATATAGGCGAACTAGGCGAAAAAATTCTTAATTTTATTTTATCACTTTGTCGGCGTAATTAATATATCACCCATGCCAAATTACAGCTTTCTAATACTAAGGGTCTCGGAGCTAGACCGCGGACAGACAGACATACAGACGGACATGACGAAACTATAAGTACCATTTTTCATCACATTAATTATTAAGACTTTGATGTTTACAAAGCTTAGCAAAAAGTATTTTGCATTTTGCAAATACAAAATATGTCCTAAAATGTATTTCAAATAAAATATAAAATGCTTTTCTAAAAAAAGTATTTAAATACAAAATGGAAATAGGTATTTTGTATTTTGCATTTCAAATACTTTTATATTTAAAATGTCACATCTCTGCTGAAATATAGGTTTGTTTTACTGGCAATAGTAACTTACAAACTAAAAACCAACTTAATGTTATTTGAGATTACATTTTACAAGTAAATAAGAACAACTGCTGAAGGTTTGTTCTGTTTTACTAGTACTACTACCAATGATATTTTACTTATAGTATCATTGACTACTACACAAAAGTATTGCTTAAAAAAATATATCTACTTACTTATGTATTTATTTTAGAAAGGACACACTGAGGTTGGTTGGTTGGATATAATCACAAGAAAGAAGAGTATATGCAATAAAAGACTATAATGCATAAACGCTCACTCAAAACCTGGTAGGTAATTATTCAATGTTTTTTAAAACAATGTCAGAGCATTTGCATGCTTTATTTGTAAAATAACAGCTATTGTGAGAGCTTCTAGCCCTGCCCACAGCTGCTAGTCGCCTATAGCCTGCAATGACATGCAATTTTTATAACTTGAAAAGGCATTTATATAAGTTTTCATACAGATGAACAATAATTTATCTAATACTTGGGAGGAACCTATTTTTATTGAATTTTAAACTGTTTCCAGGATACTTCGACGTCGTGTGACTACTTGTATATTTTTTATATTAAGTATCAAAGCAATAATTCACTTCTTTATAAAATGTGGTGTATACAACTACCCACACATCCCTGCAGGGGCCATACAATCACAACTGTATAAGCAGGTTGCTCCAAACCTAGTGCTCCAGAAGTCTAAGCCTGATTGTAAATATGATGAAATACTTGAAAGTACTAGTTCTCTGCTTAATTGGGAAGTGCCAAGAAAATTCGATGAGTTCTCAGCAAAGGGCTTAGTGAATGGTAGCTACGTGCCAGAACACTGCAATCCCCTGTTCAGTGTTGCTCTAATAGTAGCTTACAGGAACAGACAGCGTCAACTAGACATATTCCTGCCGTATATCCATAATGTTTTAAGGAAACAAAACATACACTACAGGTGAGCTTTCTAAACTCTGTCAATTACATAATGACCAAACAAGGACCAGACTTATTATTTTTAGGGTTCCGTACCTCCAGAGGCGGCTCTAGCCCATGTAGCGCCCGTGTGCAATCAATAAAAAATCTTGGTCCTTTCTTGTCTTATTTATATTAATGACTTGCCTTACCTCATAAAGGATAACCATGATAAAGGATAACTATATTATAGTGTTGTTTGCGGATGACACTTCACTTTTGTTTAAACTTAAACGTCAGCAGCTGGTTACTGACGATGTAAATAGCGCGATCTCAAAAGTAGTTCACTGGTTCAATGTAAACAATTTACTCCTTAATGAAAAAAAAAAACCAAATGAATTAAGTTCACCCTACCTCATGTTAGACAGGTGAAAACTAGTGTGTTAATAAAGGGCGAAGAATTGAATTCTGAAGATAGCACAGTTTTCTTGGGCTTAACTTTGGATGCTAAGCTTCAGTGGGGCCCACACAGATAAATTGTCAAAAAAGCTAAGCTCCGCAGCATATGCTGTTAGAAAAATTCGTAATTTGACTGACATAGAGACAGCCCGTTTAGTGTACTTTAGCTATTTTTCATAGTATAATGTCGTACGGTATTCTGTTGCAGACTATCTTTGTTTTGCAGAAAAGAGCTGTTCGATCAATTTATAAATTAAGTCCGAGATACTCTCTCAGAGATAAATTTAAGGAGATTAATGTAATGACTGTGCCTTCTCAGTATATTTTTGATAATCTTTTATATGCCCATAAAATATAAAATTGTTTAAAAAATACAGTGATATCCATAACATAAACACTAGAAACAAACACAAATTTGTTGTACCTACAACAAGGCTCAAGAAAATAGGTGGCTCGTTCAGATGTCAATGTATACGCTTTTATAATAAACTTCCAAGCCACGTACAAGATCTAAGCCTTAATAAATTTAAATCATTCATTCAATTCAATTTATTTCAGGAACAATTCACATTGTGTTTGAAAACATAAATAAATATAAATAAAAACACGTTCATTAAATTTATAAAACTAACACATTCATAGTACAATAAATTAAATTAAAGAAAATAACAAAAAAAATAAAAATTCAATAACATTACAAATTAAACATTCAAATTAATAACATAACAGGCTACTTCATTCATATACCTACTTAATATATTAACGTGTCTCACATTAACTAATGTCAATTTTTTTAAACGTGGATATGTCATCGTCTATTGAATACAGACATTTCTCCAATAGGAATGCTCTTGAGTCTTGACTTAAAAGTGCTCTTATAAATTATAGTTTTTAAGTCCAATGGCAACCTGTTAAAAATCCGCACTGCTTGATATTGAGGACTATGTTGAACAATCCTAAGTTTGGGTATTATTTTACTTTTAAAATCTTTCCTGCGCGTACTTTCTCTCAACTGTCTCTCCTCATCTGTTTCATATTCATGCAGGTATTTTTTTAAATTCACCAACAATACTAAAACATAGAGGCTGGGCACAGTAAGAATTTTTTAATCTATAAAGTGTGGCCGACAGCTCTCTATTTGTGATATCCGGACCATGGTTCGTATGGCTCTCTTTTGAAGGACGAAGGCTCTCTGGCAGTTATATTTAAAACTATTCCCCCTGTTGGGGATTCATTAGGATTTTATTATAAATAAAAGGCTTCCGATAATTTTATAATGGTGTATTCCATTTTTCACAATAAGTCAAAGAGACAGAATCAAAAAAAGGTTGCAACAAAGGAAATTCTTTAAAAATAAAACTAAATAGACTGACGTAAACATTCCCCCGGGCGTTGAAAGATCTTCTCTCAACCAGATTCTTCTGCTTGAGATACCGGAAGAGGGCATATCTTGCTGAATGCTCGCCGAACCACTCCGCACGCCGTCTTAATGTCAGCGACGCGACTGATCCCATCTTTTCCGGGATAAACCGCTGTTACTCGACCTAATCGCCATTTTAGAGGTGGGAGATTCTCATCTTTGATGAGCACGAGAGTATCCTTTTCCAATGGCTTAGTCCAGGATTGCCATTTCACTCGATGTTGCAGCTCTGAAACATACTCTTTGCTCCAACGGGCCCAGAAGTGCTGCCGAAGTTGCTCAATTCTCTGGTATCTGGTCAAATAATTCACGGGACGGTCGTCAAGGTTTGGCGTAGGTAGTGCTATGAGTGGCCGTCCTATTATAAAATGTCCAGGCGTAAGCGGCGACAAATCGCTGGGATCCGATGAAAGTGGTGTAAGTGGGCGAGAATTCAGTAAAGCTTCTATCTGAACTAACACAGTGTTCAGCTCTTCGAATGTAAGGTTACAATTTCCCAGTACTCGCTTTAAATGATATTTGGTAGATTTAATACCGGCCTCCCAAAGACCTCCAAAGTGAGGAGCATAAGGAGGTATAAAATGAAAGTTTATTTCTTCATTAGCTAAATCACTGGATAACGAATTGCAACTACTCTTTATGAACTTACTAATTTCATTACACGCGTCAACAAAAGAGGTCCCATTATCAGAGTAGATGTGCTTAGGCTTGCCTCGTCTCGACACAAATCTACGAAGGACCGATAAAAAATTATTACTTGTTAAATCACCTGCCAACTCGATATGTACTGCCTTGGTTGTAAAACATACAAACAGAACAATATAAACTTTAGTAAGACGACAACCTCGTCCTCGTCTATTTGCTGACATTATAGGTCCAGCATAATCAACGCCGACTGTTTCAAAGGGGAAGCCCCCGGGTTTCAAACGCTGCTGTGGCAAATCACCCATGACAGGAGAGACTGTCTGTCCTTTCATACGACAACACAAAAGGCATTTGCGAAAAACTGATTTAGCTAAACATTTACCACCGATTGGCCAATAATATTCCCTAATGGATGCTAGCAACAATTGCGGCCCCGCGTGCATAAGATTTTTGTGCATATATTCAAATAACAATTTTGTAACAATATGTGTGGACTGTAATAATAACGGATGTTTTTTGTCATAACAAAATTGTGAGTTTGTGAGGCGACCTCCTACACGCATTAATTTGTTTTCATCTAGGAAAACTTTAAACTTGATTAATGGACTCTTTTTTGGTAAATCCCTTTTGTTTAATAACATTGCATATTCCGGGAAAGAATCTATCTGCGAAAGTCTTATAATGAAATATAATGCTTGCTTCAATTCGTCCGTGTTCAAAAATCGATTAACAGGTGGTTGTTTTTTAACGTGAGTTTTAATAAATCTTAAAGCATATGCTACTGACCGTTTAAGTAATGTGAAATTTGAGAATCTATCAAATTCTATAATTGGTCGTGGATTTGCAGGAGTAACAAGTAAGGATACTTCAGATCGGATTTCAGGAAGTACCGTTGTCACTATTGGATTTATAGGCCACTTTGAAGCCTCGTATCTCAAAAATTCAGGGCCTGACCACCATAAATCTAAAGATTGTAAAAGACTTACATCAATTCCGCGTGATATATGATCAGCGGGATTTAGATTAGTAGGCACATGTCTCCAGCTACATGAAGGTGTTTTGTCTAATATCTCTGCAACGCGGTTGCGGACAAACGGTTGCAATTTACTCGGCATCATCTTGAGCCAACCCAATACAATGGTCGAGTCAGTCCAAAAGGTGACACTCCTTACTTGAGTGCGGAGAGCGTATAACACCTTTTCGTAAAGACGAACACCAACCAGTACTGCGCACAGCTCTAATCTTGGTATCGTAGTTGGTTTTATTGGAGCAACTCGACTTTTGGCTGTAAGAAGACGAATCAAAACATCACTATCATTTTTACTTCGGAGATACAGGCATGCACCGTATGCTACTTGCGATGCATCGCTAAATATATGCAAGTCTATTGTTTGATATGAATTGGTTAATACAGCTCGTGGAATACACAATTCATTCAACATTGATAAGTTACGAATTGCATTGGACCATACCTTTAATATATCTGATGGCAACTGATCGTCCCATCCTAATTTATGCACCCAAAGTTTCTGCATAATGGTTTTCATAGTAATAATGAAAGGAGCCAATAGACTTAACGGGTCAAAAATTTGAGAGATTGTAGAAAGAATTCCGCGTTTTGTAAATACATTAGAAATATTGGAATTAATTGAAAAACATAACATGTCAGTCTCAGTATTCCAGCTGAGCCCTAAAGTTTTACAGGGTTCCATTGAACCAATATTCAAACTTAATGAAGAATGTTCTAAGTTAGACATTAAGTGAGCGTTGTTGGATTTCCATTTCCGCAATGGCATTCCAGCTGCAGCCAACTCTGATGTTACCTTCTGGCGTATATCAAGAACCTCTTCAAAGGTATCCCCCCCTGACAATAAATCGTCTACGTAAAAATCATGTTTTATGATAGTAGCAACTTTGCTGTCAGTGCAATCAAGCCCTAATTGTTTTAAGCACCTAGTGGCGAGGTATGGTGCGCTAGCAGTACCGTACGTAACTGTATTTAATTGGTACGCCTCCATCGGCTTCGAGGGGTCATCCCGCCATAGGATCTGCTGTAGATGCCTGTCATCAGGATGTACTAGTATCTGACGGTACATCTTCTCCACATCTGCCGAGATAACATATTTATATTTTCTAAATCGAAGAAGAATTGACAACAAATCATCTTGTACTGTAGGCCCTATCATTTGTAAATGATTAAATGATACTCCAGAGGTAGTTGGACTACTGGCATTAAACACTACCCTGAGTTTAGTAGTTGAACTACTTTCACGTACAACACCATGATGAGGTATAAAATATGCAACTTTACCTGGATCAGGTATGCATTTAGACATGTGTTGTAACTCAATATATTCTTTCATAAATTCACAATAACGTTTTTTGAATAACGGTTGACCCTTATATCTGCGCTCTAATGATAGCAAACAATGTTTTGATCTTTGCAAAGAATCACCTAAGCTTTCTGGAGATTGTTTTAAAGGTATCCTCACACAAAAACGGCCATCCTTGAGACGCGTTGTATTATTTTTGAAGTGTTCTTCACACATTTGTTCCTCTCGAGAATATACTGATGACTGATGGCCAACTTCCTCGAGTTGCCAAAAACGCATTAACAGGTTTTGAATGTCATCAGTACTAGAACTATCCTGTATAACATTAATTTTATTATAATTAATGTTTCCAAAATTACAAAGCATCGGAAACGAAAAGGGCACTTGACCACTATGTAACATAGGGCCTGAAGCTATCCAACCAAGTCTAGTTTCAAATAGCACCGGTTTCCCATGACCTAAACTTATCTTTTCTGTACCCAATATATCCCAAAAAACATCTGCACCTATAATAAGATCAACAGATGATGGGGAATAAAAATATGGGTCAGCTAGACACAAATGACTTGGTATATTCAAATCATTAAGATTCAACTGACGACAAGGCACTTCATCAGTAATAGAAGGTAAGACAAAACAGTATATGTTAGTGGAAAAGTTTTAATTTAATGACATTATCGGGACGCAACACATTTTACTTATTGATGACTTAGAATTATTTATACCCATCAGAGACTCATTTACTTTAATTGTTTGTAAATTTAATAAATTACACAATTTTTCTGTAATAATGACGTACTACCACTGTCTAGAATCGCACGACCGAGATGTTCACGGTTATTGCCATCATAAAACTTTATTAATGATGTGGCTAAAAGTACTTCACCTTTGTTTTGAACTTTAGTTGAGACTTGTGCTGATAATGTAACATTACTTGCGGGCAATTGTTCATTAGACGCGCCAGCAGTGTTTTCGCGATCACCACTTGAAGTAGTCGATTTAATAGTTGACTTAACCTTGTGATCTGTAACATGAACAAGTGTGTTGTGCCTGCGTTTGCACACCTTGCACCCAATTGACCTACAATGATTGGCATAATGGCCTGATCGAAAGCAATTAAAACATATTTTAAATTTTGGTAACAATTCTAACCTCTGTTCATTACTAAGACCAAGAAATTGTGAACAAGTACTAAGGGGATGATCACCTTGACATTTAGGGCATGATTTCAGAGAATTTGTACTATTGTTAGGCCGACTAGTTGACGCATTGGTTACAGATACCAAGCTCTTATGTTTATTGGTCTTTGGATTGCAAGTGTTACTGGCATTATTATGTGAACTTTCAATAGTTTCAAGTAAGTCTGAACGATTTCGCAAAAAACCTAAGAAGTTGTCTAATGTTATTAATTTATCTTTATCTATGCCACCTTTAAATTCTTCCCATTCACGGAAGGTTTTAGAATCCAATTTGTGCGTGACTATTTGAATTAAAAGCGAGTCCCAATGCTTTATTGGTTCTCCTAAGGATTGTAATGAGCGCAAGTTCTTGTTTATAGAATCAATCATATGTTTTAAAATGATCGATGACTCCTTTTTGATTGGCTCAATGAGTATTAATGCATTTATATGATTTTGTATTAAAAGCCTCTTATTGTCATATCGATCACACAAAATGTTCCATGCAACAGGATAATTAATCGCAGAAAATTCTATAGATTGTATTACCATAGCAGCTGAATCCTCAAGAGACGCCCTAAGGTAATGGAATTTGTTAACGTCATCTATGTCATCATTGTTATGTATCAAACTAGAAAATGTATCGCGGAACTCCAACCACTTATCATAAGAACCACCAAACTTAGGCAGTTGTATGGTAGGTAATTTAACAAGCGAACGATTATTAATTCTTGGTGAACAATAATTATTACTATCCAACGAATCATTATTGGTAGCTTTCAAGTTACGTGTTAGTAAGCCTTGTGCTTGTGTAACGCTCCTATAATATAAGGATTCAAACTCATCTCGCTCTGAGTTTCGAACAGAGACGTCATCAGCCAAGCACTCTAATCGTAACTGAACCTCATCATATTGTGCAAATACACTTTCCATCTTAACTAAACGTAATTGCAATTCACCAACCTGTAGTGGATTTAGTGACTCGTTCAAATCCTTTACAAAATTAGAGAAAATTGTTAATCGTCCTTTAAAACTTGCCCGTTTTTTAATAAGCTCCTTTTCCTCCTTGTCAGTCATTTTGAGAGGTCGGTATCAAACTGAAACACAGTTATGAAAAATTAATAAGGTACCAAATACCTCTCACACACAAGTGAAGAAATCTACCTAAAAGATTGTTTATTTGATAATAACTTACGAGTACATTTGAAACTAATAGGAAATATGAACAAATTGAACAAATATTATGACAATCTTTATAGTTCTAATGGTACATATTTTATCAATGAACAGTACCTAGATCCTACTTCGTTTAAATAATATACCTAATACGTTAACTAAAGTAAACAATCTACATAAGTAAAATAAATTAGGCGACAATTTTTCGCATATTTGCAAGTTCGTGAAAAATCCTTAAAAATCCTGTAATCTTCTTTGCGACGCTGTATTTTCGTTCAATATTTATTAATATCCGGCTCGAAGGACCATGTTGGGGATTCATTAGGATTTTATTATAAATAAAAGGCTTCCGATAATTTTATAATGGTGTATTCCATTTTTCACAATAAGTCAAAGAGACAGAATCAAAAAAAGGTTGCAACAAAGGAAATTCTTTAAAAATAAAACTAAATAGACTGACGTAAACACCCCCAAAACTGAACACTATATCTCAACCTTGATTCTATTAGAGCATAGTATACCATTTTAAGGTGTTTTATGTCTATATCATCCCTAAGACTACGTAAGGCATAACAAGCTGAGGAAATATACGAATCAATGGCTTGCAATTCCCTTTTCCAATTTAAATATTTGTCAATGTATACCCCTAGAAACTTTACCTCATTAACTATGTCAATTTTTACTTCATTAAGTGCGATCGCCATGTTGTCTTTATTACGAGCTGTTGTCCCAAATAACATAATTTTGGTTTTTTCAGTGTTAATTATGAGCTTGTTACTTTCAAACCAAGAACTAAAAACTGCTAATACTGCATTAACCTTAGCGGAAAGCTCCTGTATGTCGTTAGCTTCAACTATTGCGTTGGTGTCATCTGCAAAAACTGTCAGTTGTATGTCGGGAAATATTGAATTAATGTAAACATTAAACGTAAGTTGTGCCAGAAAGCTTTTACATACCTACGTACTAAAAAATATTTAAATCCTCTTCATCAACAGAGTCTATTAAAGTATGGATTTATATTTTCTAAATCGATACAAAATTTTTTACTTCCATCTCTAGAAAAAGTTATCTCTGAGATAGAATCGAAGTCAGCATATTGTGCCATTTCCACGCTTTGTTCAGCACTATCGTTCCTTCTTCCTTTTTTTTCATTTTCTTCTGTCACATGTTCATGTTCTTCTGTTACTTTCTTTTCAATATTATTACTTATTCTTAATGATTTACGTACATATTTACCATCTCTTGCTCGTTTATGAGGTATATTGAACACAAGTTCCTCATCTTCACTTTCTTGATTTATGTTAGGTACCTATATTCTTTGTTACTTTTTGTTTATTTCCTGTCAAGTTATTGTTTTTATTACTCTTTCGTGCATCTGTTCCATTACTTGTTGTCCAAAAGGGTTCACCTATTTCTCTTAGTTGTCTTGTTGAATTAGCTAGCGGTGTGACCGATAAGTTTTGCTGAACTCCGTCTTGCAAATGATAAAAGCCAAGGTGTTTCATGTGGTTGCAATAGACAGCTTGATACAGACAGTTAGGATCTGTACAGCTCAGTTTTCGAACGGCTACCACAGGACAATCGAAGTTCCAGACTATCTGGTGCATTTTCATGCATCCTGGAAAAGTTTTCACATTTTGTGGGAAAAGTAAGTCCTTTTCGCTTACATCATATTCAGACACAGTTCACAGTTTTACCTTCTTTAAGTTTTGCTCCATGATATTTAAAAAATCATTCATATCTTTTATGTCCTGTCCTTGGGAAACAGCACGATCCGCAGTTCTCTTCATAACAGCACCTACTCCATCTGGGACACCCTTTTCATGACCAGATTCACTATAGTTCCACGTAATGATTTTGATAGAGCTCAGATATATATGCAAACATGTAATTAGGTGAAATATTTTTTAATTACGGTACTGACTAGACGGGGAATCAGAAATGAAATGTATAGTATGAATGCCTGTCTTTTTTTCACCTATATATTCGAGGATCGGTACGATGTGAGCCCATACGGCTGAAATGTCATGACGAAGGCATTCACTCACCGAGCAAAAATTTTGTACTTGCTGTATCTTTTCATCGTTCAGAAAATATATTACCGAAGTGTGTAGAGTTAATTGTTTACGGCTACCACCAAAATGGTAGGACTGTATTTCTTCATTACACTTGACTGCATAATTTTCAATATAGTCAAAATCAAAATCAAAAAAATATTCATTCAGTGTTGAATCAAATTTTTCAATACATTTCTTAGGTTCTTCTCTTTTTTTAACTTTCTCAGTTGTTCTTATTTTTCTTGCTGTACCTTGAATTATGTCTTGTTTAGTCTCCCACAGCCAGTACGTGATTTCGATAGAATTATCAAATTCCTGATAAGATACTACCTTATTCTTGCATGCTGAACAAGTTCGATGCAAACAATCTACATCAAACACGTCGCAACATAGCAAAGAGAGAAGATCTTGAGAGTTCTTAGATGATAGTATCTTTCTCTGGTACAAACCCTGGACGATTAAATCCATATTAGTATGCAATTTGCATAAACAAGTGTCTCGTGACCGAAAATCAGGTAGCAAGCAGCACCCAAAAAGGTCTTCTGAATAGCTAATAGTAAAATTTGAGTTTTTCAGAAACTTTTTATGCAGATTGAGAAGACTGTCACTATATAATATAAATTCCTTTTTTCCAGAGCATAGTCTACTATTTTCATCGTCCTCATAAAATATTTCGACTTCTTTTTTCAGTCGTTCAGGCAAATAATTTAAATTATAATTTGGTGTTTCACTTGACTTTTTCACTATGCGTTTTATTTTAGGGACTATTCTACTTTGATTGGGCATGTCTAAAGCTGAGGGTCCTCTATTAACTTTTGCCGATACTAATCTTTGCAGTTGTTTTTTATAACGTTCATTTTGTCGCTTCATGTTCAATATTATTTGTTTAAGATTATTTATTTCTTTTTCTTTTTTGTAACGGATACGTCTTACAGCAGAAGATACAGGTGAAGAACAGGAAGGAGATTTTGTATTTGGTGTATTTACTCCTAAATCAGTGGGAAATTCATTGCTCTGTTTAGAAAATGGTAATGTAAAAGTGGATCATTATTATTGTCTTGTTCAGTATCTGACAAAATGCTGGGACTTTGTGGAGGGGTGTTTTGTGCAAGTAGGGCCGCTGTTCTTTTTTCTTGCTTCTTTCTTAGGTAATATGACTTATAATTCGTTCTCCATCTCTTTCTTTGTAATCTTTGTTGTCTAGAATTCATTTCACTTATTGGTAGTTGTTTCTTTTCCTCTTTTCTACGTATGTAGTTTTGTCGATGTTTTTCTTGTTTTTCCATAAGTCATCATTATTTTTTATTCTTTCATATCTCCTTTTCTCCGCAAGTCTTTTTTTCTCAGTCTTTCTTCTCTAGTTTGCTTCTTTGGTTTTGCCATTTTGAAAATATAGATCTGAAAAAAGATAATGGGATTCAAGCGACTAGCTAGAGTAAATATAGCTTAGTACTTTAGTACCTACCTTTTTTAGAGTACCTACATATTTAATAAAATAATGTATCACAAGACGGCTTAATGAGTGGTAAACATAAGTAGGTATTACAAACAACACAAATAAACAAACTTCAACAAAAACAAATTTATTATTACTTTTTCGATAGCCCTAATTCACCTGACAAATAAAAAATTAAATAATTCAACAAAAAACGTCATTTGGACACGTCAATTTAATTAGGTTTTACTGTTTTCTGCAGATTTAATTATTATTTCTTTTAATAAATCTCATTTAGCTACATGAGGCCTCGATAGACATTTACCTTTTCCATAAAACCTAAAATCGATATTTAAATTGGAGATTATTTTGATGTGTTCTTCAGTAAAAATCATGTCACGACTGTGTTTCAAAGAATCACCCATATCTGTAATTAGTATATGAGATTACCAAATGACATAAACACGATAAATAACTCTTTTAGGATATACGTAATAGAACAACAGGACGAGAAGATCTTTAACAAAGGTATTCTACTGAACGTTGGAGCGAAGACAGCAATCAGAGACCAGTTCCCGTGCCTCATCCTGCAGGACGTGGACCTGCTGCCGCTGGACGAGAGCAACCTGTACGCCTGCACGCACTTGCCGCGACACATGAGCGCCAGCATCGACAAGTTCCGATACGTACTCCCCTATGACTACATCGCGGGCGGAGTGCTCGCCGTCAAATCTAAACAATTCGTGGCAGTCGACGGACTATCTAATAGATTCGAAGGGTGGGGCGGCGAGGATGATGATTTTTCCTTCAGACTCCGCTCGCATAATTTTGATTTAATCAGGTAATTATATAAACTGATAAATTGACTGGCAACCATATTGTGTACCAACTTCTGCCCGCGACTTCGTCTGCGTGGAAGAAACAACAATTATCTTATGGCACTCAGAAATAGTTAAGCTTTCTATCAGTGAAAACATAGTTGTAATTGGATAAGTGCGGCCAGACATTACCTCTAAGAAACTATTTTTAACCGACTTCTAAAAGGAGGAGGTTATGTCTTTATATTTATAATATTAGTTTAGATTTGAAGGCCTTTCGAAGGGACTAAAAAAGATGATTATTTATTAAATAATTGATCCTAGCCCACTCTTAGCCAGATATATTTCCTGTATTTATTAAATATTAATACACCTATAAATGTTATAGATTTCCGCGTGAAATGTCCCGCTACACGATGCTGGCGCACCCACAAGAGCCTAGGAACAGCGCGCGCAAACGCATCATGAGAGAGAACGTGCTGCACCGCGGCAACGACGGGCTAAGCACGCTACCCTACGTCACCACCCACGTCAAGAACAACCGCCTGTTCACACTCGTCGGGGTCCAGTTATAGCGACGCAGCACGTGCAAGATACCGAGGTAAAGAGGGGCCACTGCTGACGCGCGTCAACACACACACTAGTCACTAACGATTTAGATGTTGGCAACGGTCTGTGTGGAAGTCTACTTCCGCCAATGGTGCCGATTCTCTTGTCATAAATGTGTGTGTAAAATTCGGTGTACAAGAGAATCGGCACTATTATAATCCGCTAGGACATGGCAGTTTCCTCACGATGTTTTCCTTTACCGTTTTGAGAGCAGTGGTAATGAAATAATTTGTGGGGGGAGGCAGGGTTCTTTTTTTAAGAGATTCGTTTCTTTACTCTCTTTGCCTATTGCATATTCAAAAACAAACGTAAGGAGTAAACTCCAGTCGTGCGTTGGAGCTAACACACACTCTTTTTTTTCCTTCCTTTTTTGGTTGGTTAAAAAACATGGAGGGCAATGGTCTGTAAAAACTTTAAAAAAATATGCGCGTCCTCCGGCGCTGAACTGTTCCGCAGCTGCTGCTCAGTCAGTTTCATCACAGTACAGCACAAGTCTGAAAAGGAACCTGGCAGCGAAGCAATACATATTAATGCATAATTATATGATACCTCCCCCTATACAGCTAGCTGACTCCCACGTTGCTAGCGCCTCAACTGGAGGTTCAGTGTGTGCTAATGGAACGACAAAATGAATGATGAGGCAGCGCAATATTTTAAATTCAAGGCGATGAACGGAACAGATTGTCAGACCGAAACTAGTAATGATGATGAACTGCCGATAGGAAAAGAAGCAATATATAATAGGTACTGTATTTCATTTTACTGTTGGTAATACTCTCCATAAATGACAAGGAAGGAAACGCTACAATTTATATTCATAATAAATTCTAATGTGTGACTACATTTGTTTTCTGGGCAAAAATAAAGCAGTCATGGCTGTGGATTTTAAAAGCTGTGACAGCTTGTCTCTCGACGAGGAGCCCAAACTGAATTGCGATAGACTGAAGAACGATGTTCAAAATATATTGTTGAAAGACGCAGTGAGTTGTATTTGTGTGCATACCAAGTTTATATGTCTAGGAACACAATTGGGGGTGATACATCTTTTGGACCATGAAGGGAACACAGTGCCGATATCGCAATGCGGGAAGAACAAGGAGCTGCAGGCTCATGCAATAGCTGTGAACAGAATCTCGGTGGATCTGAATGGGGAGTACATCGCCAGCTGCACGACCGACGGCAAGGTGCTGGTGTACGGGCTGTACACGAGCGACAACACTCGGCTCTCACTGGGCAGGGTCATCAAGTCTATCGCCTTGGATCCTTGTTACTCCAAGCCGGGTTCAGGGAGGAGATTTTTAACAGGTTCGAAACTTGATACTTATTTTCTCGAAATAGTCTTAGGTTCGAGCAATTACAACTTGGTTGTAGATTATTGTACTGATGTTTGTTATAATTAATTCTATAAACATGTTCGTCACCGTCGCAAATCATATTTTGATCAACATAAGTAGGTACAGTCAACAGCCCAACAGTGCTCACAATTTGACAGTGACAGCGCCTTTACCGGCTGAAATTATATGTGTTTAGTGAAGTTTAGTGAAGTGAAATAGTTCACTCTCTGCTGCGTATGGGTTGGATTGTGGGATGAGGCAGGGCGGGCTGTACTTAGTTATAATGGTAACACACTAACATAGCTTTTAAGTTTTCTTTTTGTATCTAACCAACATTTGGATCATTGTTGTCTAAGTCAATAAATAAATTTAATTTAATTTATGTCGTAGCAGTCAGGTGCGGTCCCAGGGTGGGGGGGTCACGGGTAATGATCCCCTTCCTAATCATTCAAGACGTCCAGAGAGAGAGATATACAACTAAAAAACTCTCTCCGATCCGTGAGGGTGTATTGAGAGTCTTATTTATAAAATAAAAATCAAACTTTTTTTTCAAATGGGGAATTTTACCGGATTACTATTACATAAAGCGCGGGCGGCCGTCGTTTAGCGGGTGTCTACAGGTAATAATTTATGACCCCTGTTGAAAATTTGCAAATTTTTAATGGATTTGGCGTGATTTTGGTTATCGTTTGATTAATGTACTCGTATGTTATCAATTTTTAGTATCAATGACATCCATGAATATTTGTACGCCTTCTGGTATAACATAGCGCGCTTGTAATTTTTTATAACAACTATTTTATTGTACCTATGTTAACAAATGATTAAATGATTATGATTATTATGATTACTAAAAATGAAAATTTTAAATAGCAATAACTTTTTTATTTTCAATAATAATAATAGATTTTTTATCACCTACTTTTTGGTAGGTAATGTTATTGTATTGCAGTAGGTACCTACGTGTCCCTTTCGGATCACGTACTTATCTGTATTAGACAGTATATTTGTAAGAGCTAGCGCGCACGAGTGACTTTTATCACCGAGACTGTTTTGTCACTTTTGTCCGGTCCGTGGATATGTATGGAGATGCGCACACGTGTTACGAAGTGACCGGCCGACCCGCGAACAATACCGTGACAAAACTGTCACCGCGCCGCTAGGTTTCAATATACCCGCACGCAGATGACAAAATTGTCACTCTCCGCGCATCCTTTGCGTTCCCGCTCCCCATTCACTTTTCAACTATCGACATGGTAACACGCTAACATGGCGACAGCGTATTCTCACAGCGTGACTGTGCATGAGGACCCCTGATGATCCCTATGCCAATGTCAACCATTTTCGAGTAATTAGACTAGGTACTTTTTTTATGTATGAATCAAAAATATAAAATGTACCCAATAACTAGGGTTGCCAACATTTCTTCGGAGAAATATAGTATTTTTGAAAGTAAGCTATAAAAATATAGTACACTTAGAAAAAATATAGTATTTTATGGAAAAACCTAAAAATAGACAAAGATATATTTTCTACTTATTTTTTTTTTTTTTAAATGCACTTGAATAATTATTTTTTTTTCTAAAATTCATGTGTCATAATGTTTTATTACATTTAATATTTAAATAAATGTAAATCAAAAGTTCATTTTTACCCGACTACGGCGAAACAAAAAGGAGGGTTATGCTTTTGACCGGTATGTATGTTCATCTGTTACCTCATAACTTCTAAACTGCCGATCATAATTTGACAAATGAGGTATCATTAGAAGCGTTTTGATTGTCCGCTGGTTACAGGCTATTTGAAGTTACATTAAATGCAATATGACGCCCTCTAGAGGACATAAAGTAATAAAATAAAAAATAAAAATAATTGAATTGTGCCCTTTACACATTATTTTGCCTATTATTGTCCCTCTGCTGGGAAAAGGCCTCTTTTCATACAGAAAAGGCACGAGCATTGATTGATCACCACGCGCGCTCAAGACGTGTTGGCGATTTCAGACTTACTTATATATATTAACTATAAGTCCAGTACCTACCCTAATTGCGTAACTTCTTTTCGTAAACAATTTTACCTAATTTGTTTCATTTTGACAATTCAACAACATTCATTGCGTTATGTTGTTGAGCAGATTTTTTTTTCCAACTTATGAAGCAATAGTTTAGCAATCTGTTTCAAATCGAAACAAATTGTGGTTGTGTTGTATTACGCAATTAGGGTACAGGTTTCCTCACGATGTTTTTCCTTCAACTATGTTAGTAATGTCCAAGATAAACTCAGAAAGTACATTTGAATTGAAAAAGTCACATTGGTGCCTGCCCGGATTTGAATCCACAACCTCGTGCATGAGAGACGAGGCCTTAACCACTGGATCATCACGGCATTTATGGTAAAGTAGGTATTAATTTTATATTCAGCCGCGCCATACGTTTTTAACAATTTAAACATATTTATTTACTTGGACAATATGATATATATGTGCTTGTCAAGCCCTTTCATTTGATACCCAACATGGTACAATTCAATTATTTTTATTTTTTATTTCATTACTTTATGTCCTCTAGAGGGCGCCATATTGCATTTAATGTGACGTCACATAGCCTATAACCAGCGGACAATCAAAACGCTTCTAATGATACCTCATTTGTCAAATTATGTATGGGAAAACACGTTTTGGTAAAAACATGGTGAAAACATGTTTTTGCAACTGCAAAGTTAAGTTGGTCGATTATTACTCGTAACTTGTAAAGCCTACTTAGCTGTGATAGTTTTCCTTTTAATTTCGTTATATAAACTACTACTGTGATTTTTTTCACACAGCCAAAACCAACCATTTAGCTGGCAGGGGGGGACACGTGACTCTTAGCACTTTAAAGCTTAATATTTCGCAAACGAATCCCTGAATTCAAAAATGGTTTTCCCAAACTCACAATGTTTTTGAAGGACCTTTCCAATGATACACCAAATCAAGGGATAAAAAAAAAAACATCACCACTTTACGTGTATGGGAGGTACCCTAAAAAATCAAAAGCTAATTTTTAGGGTTCCGTAGTAAACAAGGAACCCTTATAGTTTCGTCATGTCCGTCCGTCTGTCTGTCTGTCCGCGGTCTAGCTCCGAGACCCTTAGTACTAGAAACCTGTAATTTGGCATAGATATACATATTAATTACGCCGACAAAGTAGTAAAACAAAATTATGAAAAACATTTTTTTTTAAGTAAGCATTAAGCGTTCAAAAGTGCATCTAAGAGTCGTATTGCTGTGAACACGCAGTGTAGTCCGTACATGTGTATGTCTAAACAGTCAGACGTCTGTGGTGTGCGTGCCGTACACACACCACAGAGAACGCAGTTTTGCACTACACAGTATTGCTGTGAACACGCGGTGTAGTCCGTACATTTGTATGTCTAAACAGTCAGACGTCTGTGGTGTGCGTGCCGTACACACACCACAGAGAACGCAGTTTTGCACTACACAGTATTGCTGTGAACACGCGGTGTAGTCCGTACATTTGTATGTCTAAACAGTCAGACGTCTGTGGTGTGAGTGCCGTACACACACCACAGAGAACGCAGTTTTGCACTACACACTGTCGTATCGTCACGGTTCGCGGGCGCCGCACTTTTTAAACAAAAATATTTGTTAGACACGCATTATACGCGTGACCTTGACCAGTGTATGGCATTGCTAAAATTCGAATGTTTATTATATGTGAAGATAGCAGAAGGCGTTAAGCGTTGGTCTTAGATTAAAGATGGCTAAGGTTCTAATCTCGTAAATCATAACGCTGTTTTTGCAAATATTATTATTTTTGTTTAAAATAATAACATTTTTTAAATATTGCTGCCTTTTTATTAATGTTTTTATTGCAATAAAGGGTTTACAATAAAAATGCGTGATATGATATGTGATAATAAAATAAAAAAATATTTATTCGTTATATTTATTTTACATAAGTATAGTTAACAAACTGCTACAATTATTTATCATTACTTCAGCTGAATAAGATGTGAAATTGATGTCTAGAAACTTAGAAGCAATTTGTATTATTTTGACATATTTAAATTTTGAAATGTTTTAAATTTTAAATGGATTTTTTTCACCATAAATATAAAGCTTTGATCATGGTCGAAGTAATTAAGCAATAAATAAGAATATTAGACTACTTAAAATGTAAAAAAAACTACTGACAAAATATTTGATTTTAAGGTTAAGTATAGGCAGTTTCGTTTACATTAATTATTTTTAATTTTATTTGGCTTTAGTAAATATTGGTTGGTATTGAGGTTATAGCTTAAGTATTCATTTTCTTTACGAAAAGAAGATTGAAACTAAACCTCAAATTTTAATCCTAAAATAATAATATTACTAAAATAATATTAAACATTTTCGGTCTATCTGCAAGAAATACGACAAACACCATTTTGAAACGTGCTTAAAAAAATCGTTACCATATTCATATTCATGCAATAACGAATCTGTTGTTTATTAAGTTGGTATGATCAATATTTTAAAGTCAAAAACGGTTTTCTAGCTGGTCTTCAGTGATGCAAGCCTTCAGAGTGCACGGCGAACGGTTCATAATGACTTGTTTAATAATTCAGCAAAATATCTCGTTGGTATGAAACCATATGTTTCATATTCATTCACCATTTGACGTCGCTGCACCTCGATAATAAGCCTCTTCCTCATATCTCTTAACCCTCACAGTATTTCTCTAGAACAAAGAATAACATAAATACGATAAATACATTATCGTGTATTCCCGTTCGTCCCACTGACTTCGTCCCCGAACGGGAATATGTTCTTAGATTAGCGCCATTCGTCCCACTTAATAATTTTGTGCGTATTGTTTAGTCGTTGTTTCGTAGTTTACTTTCAAAGGAGATGTTTGATTTTGGGCTAATATTTATGTGAACAAGACGAATGAAACAAAAAACTAATGATTATCGTACTGGTCATTGGTTGCAGACAAAGTGAGTGTGTGTGTGTGTGTACTGTGCGTGTCTATAGTATTGTAACAACTTATAGAAGAAGGTCGTAAGTCAAACCGAAGCGTCAATCTATTGCTTTGTGAGATTGCTTATGGACTTTTGGTCGGTACTGTACCTCCCATACACGTAAAGTGGTGATGTTTTTTTTTTTATCCCTTGATTTGGGGTATCATTGGAAAGTTCCTTCAAAAACATTGTGAGTTTGGAAAATATTAAGCTTTAAAGTGCTAATTTTTGTTAGAGTCACGTGTGTGTCCCCCCCCCCTGCCAGCTAAATGGTTGGTTTTGGATGTGTGAAAAAAATCACAGTAGTAGTTTATATAACGAAATTAAAAGGAAAACTATCACAGCTAAGTAGGCTTTACAAGTTAACGAGTAATAATCGACCAACTTAACTTTGCAGTTGCAAAAACATGTTTTCCCATACATTTCGTATGGGAAAACACGTTTTTGTAAAAACATGGTGAAAACATGTTTTTGCAACTGCAAAGTTAAGTTTATTTTTGGGATAAATTCATCCCAACTACGAAACCCTTCATTGTGCGTGGTCCGACACGCACTTGGCCGGTTTTTTTATTAATGAGATACGCTTGTTTCTTTTTCTCGTCAAAGTCAAAGTCAAAGTCAAATAATTTATTTCAATTAGGCACAAAAAGGCACTTTTGAACGTCAAAAACAAAAAATAGAATTGATTCTAGTCGCCCCTTCCAAAGGGTAGTTTTCGTATGGAGAAGAATGGGCAAGAAACTCCACCGTTACTCTTTTAAAATGTTTTACAATATTTTGTATACATTAATTATATAATTATATGTGCCATCTATTATCTCGCCATTTCGAATTCCGAAAATATCCTTTCTGTGAATGCCGAAGTCGCGGGATAAACATAATAACTTATGTTCAGTATTTTTTCAAATATGCTGCCATTTTTGGCCTGTAGTTTTGTCAGTAAACTCACTACATTCTTTTACTTTTGCAAAGATTTCATTTAATATTGTTATTTCAGAGTAGTAGAGTAGCCGTTCGCTTTCTTTTTTTAATGAAGGATTTGTTTGTTAGTGTTGAAAATATAGTATTTTTGCGTACTATATACTTATTTCTTCAACAGTATATGGTACGCAGACTCGAAATATAGAGTACAATAATATATATTATAGTACGGTTGGCAACCCTGCCAATAACCCTGTAAAACAGGGTTAATTATTATACGTAAACATTTTCAAGTAATTTAACGTTTTATATTTTTATTTCATTCATTTTTAAATATAAAATGTCAAATTACTCGAGGGGTAATTTGGTTGCAAATGACCTCTCCTACATCCCCTTAACGGATTGCCGACGTATAACCAATAACCCTGTTGATAATGATGTCCTGATAGATCAAACAAATCATGATCAAACTCATGTTAGTATTTTTGTATGTCAAAGCAGGATAAAGGCGCAGTAATTCATCAAAACTTCCAACACTTATTCGAAAATAAAATTAAAATTTCTTTGGGTGTTGTATGCTTAGCATTCTTTTTTTCTATTACAGCCGACACCAAGATAACATTATACGAAAAGACATTCCTGAACCGCCTTCGTAGCACAGTTCTGTGCGAATGCGAAGGCTACGTGCAGGCCATGTCGTGGCACGAGCGCTTCGTGGCGTGGGCTAGCGAGGTGGGCGTGCGCGTGTACGACCTGGTGGCGCGCTGCTCGCTCGGCCTCATCCAGTGGGAGAAGGTCCCCAACCGATCCATAGAAGACTATCGCTGCAACCTGCTCTGGTGCGCCCCCAAAACGCTCATGATCGGGTGGGTCGACACTATCAGGATCTGCGTCATACGAAAACGGAGTCAAATCGAACTTCAAACACGAGATGTCACCGAGTATTTAGTCGATCCCGTGTACACTTTCCAGACTGACTACTTCATCAGTGGCTTAGGTCCCCTGGATGACCAGTTGGTAGTCCTGGGAGTACATAAGGAGTGCGACCCTGAAACCGGTAAGGCGCAAAGACCTGTGCTCACCGTTGCTGACTATAAAGACTTTAAACTACGAATTACTTCCAAGAAAAGTCTCGACATTTGCGATTACGAGAAGTATTCCTGTAACGACTATTATTTAGATATGCTCATAGAGGAAAAAACATTTTTCATAGTGTCTCCCAAGGACATTGTCGTGGCAAGCCCTTACGATATCGACGATAGAGTTAAATGGCTCACAGAACAAGGTCGATTCGAAAAAGCCATTACCGTTCTCGAAGAAGTTGGCGGGAAGACGTCGAAACACTCAGTGGTGACCGTCGGCGTGCAGTACCTGGACCACTTGATGGCTGAGCACTTGCACGAGGAAGCGGCCATACTGTGCGCCAGGATTTGTCAGAATGATAAAGTGTTGTGGGAGACACAGATATTGAAATTTGCTGAAGTGAACCAGTTGCGAGCGATCAGTCCTTATGTGCCTAAAACTCCTGAACAAGCATTGAGTTCTCACATATACGAGTCAATATTTTATGAGTATCTGAAGTTGGACTCTCAGGGATTCCTGAAATTAGTTCAAGAATGGAACCCCGCATTATACAAGACTAGCGTCATCGTCAAGAAAGTCTTAGAACATCTGCTGAACACGGAGGTTGACAAAAATATTTACTTAGAAGCTTTGGCTCTTTTGTATTGCTACCGAAAGAAATACGACAAGGCTTTGACAACGTACTTGACTCTCCAGCACAAAGACGTGTTCACTCTGATCACTAAACACAACATGCACAACGTGATACACGACAAGATACTGGACCTGATGACGCTCGACTGTGATAAGGCAATATCAATACTTCTAGATAAGATACCTTGGGTACCAATAGAGGTTGTAGAAACGCAACTTGCAAGCAACGACTTGCTGCTGTTTAAATATTTAGATGCTTGCATTGAAATTGAACCAAATGGTAGGTATCACGGCAAATTAGTTCGACTTTACGCTAAATATGGAAGGGACAAACTTCTTCCATTTTTAAAAAGCAGTGATAATTATCCAATTCAAGAAGCTTTGGATGTGTGCCAGAACAATGAATTTTACCCTGAGATGGTGTTCCTATTGGGACGTATTGGGAACACGAGAGAAGCTCTGCAAATCATTATAGAGCAGCTGAAGGATATAAACCAAGCTATCAATTTCTGTCAAGAACACAATGATAAGGAGTTGTGGATGGACCTCATCAAGCGGACAGTGGACAAGCCTGAGTATGTGACGTTACTGCTCAAGAGAATTGGAAACTACGTGGATCCGCGAATATTAATACAAAACATACAGTCCGGATGTGAAATAAAGGATTTAAAGGACTCCTTAGCAAAGATGATGTGTGATTATCACCTTCAGCTGTCAGTGCAGGAAGCATGTAAAGTGATCACTTTGCGGAACTACTTCGAGTTACATCAGAAGCTAATCATCAATCAGCAGAGAGGTATATCAGTTACGGATGACTTCTTGTGTTCTGTGTGCCACTGTCTAATCATAGTTAGGGATGTATCCAATGCCTCAGATTTGGTCGTTTACAACTGTAGGCACTCTTTCCACAAGAAGTGCCTTCCAGAGGGAGTACAGTGCCAGACTTGTACGGTGTGCAGTGCCGTCAAAATGTGACCTGAATCGCTAAAGCTACCAGCCACCTGGATGCTACTAAGGGGGTGCGTCTCATAACGTATAAACTCATTTGGTCTAATTTCATTTTACTATCGTTCATAATCATAAGATATAATCAACGTGAGATATACCGACTGTTGATATAATTTCTTTACATATAATATTTATTTTTTCTAAAACTTAATTAGTAAAACGTTGTTTGATATAACGTTTATGTAATTGAAAATCATTTGGTCTAACGTTTAATATGTATATTGTTTATTTAATCGAAAATCATTAGGTCTAACGTTTAATATATATAAAAAACGTCATTATGGTTAACACCCCGACTCAGAGTACCACGACTAGGATTTTTTTTTAAACCACCCAGAAATAGGAGCCCCGCAATGCGGGGCTCCGTCGACCTATCTTAGCACAGGTGGTAATTAGTTACTAGTTATGTTTAATATCTACTTAGGTTACTATTACCTATAACTACGATAGAACTTACAGAGAATGATTATTTAATTATTATTATTTAACTGAGCAAGATTACGCACACTTAGTGACAACTAACAATAACTTTTGTTGAGCTACCCACTGGCTACAACATAAAAATAATACTAAATAAACTAACCCGTGTCTATGCAATTCTGCTTTGTGTTTTTAAGTAGGCGTTTTCATCATATTAGACCAAATAAGTTTTATATCTTTTGAGTGGTATGTCAAACGATTTTATATTTAATGTATGTTATGTCAAACGATGTTATATTTAATGTATGTTATGCTTATAAAAATTAGTTATTTTAAAATTATATCAATCGTTTATTACATTAACTAATCGCTATATTAAATAAAATGTTATATGTTGTTAATATTAGATATTTTGTTGTTATATCATCTATTACTTACCCCTACTAAGGAGCTATTAAACGCTTGTAAAACCTGTGCATTCGCTTTGTTTTCGGTCTTTCTCACCTTCGTCGCAAGGAACTCAAGTGGCTCCCAATCCGCCTTCGCAGGAACACTCGGATTTTATGTCTCCTCTTCAACATCTTACACATCCCGTCTTATCCTTCTTACCTGCGTGAGCGTTTTTCTTACGCTCGCCCTAGCGACGCACCGTGTAGATCACACCTTACATCCTTCCTTAAACCTCATCCTCATAAAACAAGCTACTATTCTTATTCCTTCTCTGTCCATGCAGTAAGATTGTGGAACTCACTTCCGCCTAGCATTAGTGATTTAATAGTACATTATAGTACAAGTGTGCTGTGTACTGAGGAAAAATCTGCATCTTTTTAAGAAAATAAGTGATAGACATAATTTTAATACTAGAAATAAAGATAAAATAGATCAACCATTTTTCAGATTATCCAAAGTACAAACATCTTTTATGGGGTACTGTGTTAAATGTTACAACAAAATACCTTGTGATATATTACAATTAACTGAAAGAAAATTTAAAACACATATTAAAAGTACTCTTTGTAAACAAGCATATTACAAATTAGAGGATTATATCCTAGATAAGAATGCTTGGAAGCATGCTGGTCTAGCTCCATAGGACAATTTTGAGTCTAGACAAAATCAAACTGGTTGCTAATTTAATTGTGTAATTAAATATTACAACATTTTTTGTTTTTACATTCTGTGATTACCTGAACTCACACACTGACGAATTAGTATCACTTGTAATTTTTTTTTTTTGGGAATATCGTATAGGTTTTACAATGCTTGTAAATATGTGAACACCATGTATCCATTACATAATTATTTTTTCTATCATTGCTTCATTTTTATTTTTACCTATTGTGGTATAGTAATCTTATTCCAGGTGCATCGTTTTCACATATAATTATATAATTAATGTATACAAAATATTGTAAAACATTTTAAAAGAGTAACGGTGGAGTTTCTTGCCCATTCTTCTCCATACGAAAACTACCCTTTGGAAGGGGCGACTAGAATCAATTCTATTTTTTGTTTTTGACGTTCAAAAGTGCCTTTTTGTGCCTAATTGAAATAAATTATTTGACTTTGACTTTGACTTTGACTTTACTCGGCTACCTTATCGCGCTCGCCTGCGACTCGCTCGAATAAAACCACCTTGTGTGTAATAGCCATTTTTTTTTTTCTGTAGGTCATCTCGTAGTTGACTTCTGAAATCATGACTACTTAACCGGGCTTTCCTGTGGGTGCCTTAAGCTACTACACTTAAAACCTCCAGCTAGGGGTTATTCAACTATACTAATTAAAACTAGGTGAACTGTCGCTAAGGGCACCCCCTGTGGGGTACGAACCTCTGCTTAGGGCGTCAACCGGAGGGAGGACATCACGGATGGGACGGGCTGGATCAAAGTTTTGATCATGATTATTAGTCGGGGAATTTAAAGCTACGTGCTCAGCTGTGTAATGATTAATCACACGCGTCTTACACGACGTTTTTCAACACACTTGCTAGGAAAAATACAGACTTGTTGTAAAAACTTGTGTTACAATAACAACTATAAAGATGATGCATTTAAATTTATAAAGTTCAACTGACCTTTATTGCCAAGTACTGACTATCCGGAGCTTCTTTTAAAAACTTTTGTACGTCGCACGTCGGTTGGTGACAATACTTTAAATTCCGTATTTTTGGTAATAACAAAACGAACTAGTTGAATCAACTGTTGATCTCCTGTCAACGTATTAACGTTAACTGTTTATGAATCAACTAGTTGAATTCATCAACGACGTTTATGAATTTGACTCGTTTATTATTCAACTAAATTCGAGAACGCAAACGCAACGAACTGAGCAAATTAAAAAACTTCCGTTGAAAACGACATCAAACATTGCGAGCGACGGTCATGTCATAGAATTTGAATTGAACTCTAAGTTACGCTCCAAAGAGTTGATTTTTGAAAAAGTATGACGATATTGGAGGACTGGCGCGTGCCGCTCGTGCCGCCTGAGAGAAACCGGTTCATACTGATTCATGGTTTGTTTGTTTACGTTTAGAAACGAAGTCCGCTGTCGCAACTAAGTAGAACCATCAATTAAACGTTTCATAATTGAATCAAAATGTTTCAAAATTAGCATCATATCTGGGGGCCTACCAGCAGCTCAAAAGCAGTAGGTACTTATTATTTTAATATTACTTCAGTGGGAGAAAGAGATGGAGCTATACGTCCTGTAGAGTTTCATCTCTTTCCCACACTGAAGTAATATTCAAATAATACTGCTTTATGAGCTTGCGGTAAGCCCCCAGGTCAGTAGAGGTAGCTCAGAGAATAGTTCAACTCGTTGAACGTCGCGGCGTTGAATAAAAACCGTTGAATGAATTAATGGTTTACTTTGTAAGTTGACATTAGTGCACGTTAACTCGTTGACGAATTTAACTAGTTGATCAACTAAGTAGTTCACGAACGTAAATCAACGTTGACGTTTCGGTAACGGAAAAACCTTCAACGACCCATCGCTAGAAAACGATAACAAATATTTATGGAAAATGGCGCTGGTTTTGTTTTTTCCGCTAGCAATATGCGCGCAGGTATTGCGCCATTGGCAAAACCGCTGAACAGCCTATATAAAAAATATAATAAACACAAAATAATGTTTTGAATACGCAAATTAAGATTAATATGTAGTGAAAAATTTATAATTTGATGAAATGTTATGTTAATTTATCATATTTTATTTATTTACACAGTAGGCATAAAAAAGGCAATAAGGACCCACGCACAATGGTCCACCTGAAGGACGAAGTGCGGAAACCAAACCCCATAACATAGAAGGCAAGAAGGTTCATTGATGAGATTAAAAAAAGCGCAAATCTCTGCTCGAGTGAAAATAGAGAATAGGTTAGTTCAATCTATTTCCATATATTCAAAGTCAATTTCAATATTTTTTTGAGTATTTGCCCACGAATTGTATTTTCTGCCGTCGCGTCGACTCGACAACGGACGACGCGCGGCGCAAGCCGCATGAAGCTGCAAATGTTTTCGGGGTTATTGGGGCTAGGTAGTTACTATACAGATCGAAATGATGGATTTCCAAGAAAACACAAAAATACGCAACGTCCTTGAACATCTTAGTTGCTAGTAGGTAACGTTTTCCAAACGGACCACGAGTCAAATTTTTTTTTTAATATGAACCCTATATAAAACTTATTAAGGTAATAGTGATCCCTGGTGTAGCTCATATTCTCTGCTCGTACTTCTTCCCTCGGACATGTTGAATGCTAAGGACAAAAACATTTTATAATGAGTATTTCGACAAGTAGATAACGACGATGTATTGTATTTGTCTAGATAGCTCGGAGGATTTAAGATCACTTGAAGCAGATATGATTGGAGTTTCAATTCCCAGAAACAGTCTTCCTTTTGATATTCGATATGGAATCACGACGTTGGGCAATACTTACGTTTTTTCGAATTCACGCCAACCCGTGCAGTTTTGAAGGTATTCGTTATGAGTCGTTACAAATTCAGTGAGCAGTCTAGTATTCTAAAACTTGAGGGGTCACCATGTTACCTACCTATAGACCTACGACATTACGAGTATTTAATAATGAAAAAAAGACCGCATCTTCGGGCTAGCTCCAACAGCATTTTGAAAATCCTAGCCGAAAAACTCATAATTATAAATACATTACTTAGAAGAGTAATAAATACTCTTTGAACAAATAGTCGATATTTATTATGTCAATCACTGGCATTTCAATGATAAGATAAAGACGAGTAAAAAAGGATGTCGGTCGCTTAAGGTCGGTCGTTTGACATTTCAAAAAATTCAAAATCCATCCCAGTTTTCGCTTTTATTGTTAAATATAACATTTAAAAGTGGGTGTGATACGTGTATCTTATTTTAATGCGTGTTTAATTAGTGACGTACTTAGATATCGCGTTCAATTCCCAGGCAAGTTCAGTGTTATTGCTTTTGGCGAGTCGCGACCAAATCCAGATTAGTTATCTGTGGCGCACACTACCGCACTAGTGCGATAATAGAAAGTAGAAAGCACTGGTTTAATACACTGCATTATGAACCTAAAAGCGGTTCAATAAGCGCCACTTTCTCAACTGTGTGTATTTATATACCTATAGCAGGGGTCACCAATACCGTCCGATAAGGACCAAGCCCGGGTCGACGACGGCGCGTTGTGTTCCACGCGCGCCTCAAAGAGATGTCAGCAAAATTGACGGGGTCCGCTAGGGCCAATGCCTGCCGGGGCGGGGGTTCGAAGAAAACCGATAGGGAAATCCGTGGCCCCCGGCAACAGGGCAACCGAAGGAACACGGGTGGGTTTTAGTCAGTAAGAGTCTGACATGCCCTCCCACTCCGCCCAGAGCGGGAAAAGTTATTTGATAATTTCCCACCCAAAAAAAAAAAAAAAAAAAAGGCACCAATAAGTTTCGCTCGAGGTCCGTTTTAAGAAATGAAAACTTAATTACGGAAATAACAAAAGTATTTTTTTACATACCAATGAGATTTTTTTTTTTTTTTTGTTGCGGACTATCTGTCTGAAGTTTGGAGTAAAATTGGTGCAAGCTATTGACATTAAATCCTGGAGATGTTCATCAGTAAATCCTAGAGATTTTCATCAGTAAGTTCTGGAGATCTTCATCAGTAAATTACGTACTCTGTAATGCAAGTTGCTGTGTTCTCGCGGTCCGTACAAAATGGGTCGGCGAGGCGGTCCGCCATTTGGCGACCCCTGACCTATAGTATTATGTTTATTAATTAAAGTTTTATGTAATTATTTAAGTATATGTTAATTTATTACGTTATACGTGTAAGTATTTATTAATATTTTAGTTTAAGGCATAATCATACTTTTCTCTTCTTGTTCTCACACACTATTGTCTACACTTTTTTCTCATTTTTATTACTTTCGCAGGTCTGCTGGAAGAAATTTCTTAAGAAATAAGCAGTACCTTTGTATTCTAAATTATAATTATGTCATATCTCTATGTATTTTACTGTGTGTACATAAATAATAAAATAAATAAATAAAGCTCAAGTCTCATAATGTTGGGGCTTTTATAATAATATGAAGTGACTTGTATTATTGTTCTTCAGATAAAGCCCAGGTAGCTAATAAATAACCAATAAAATAATACTATAATAAATGTGGTTGTAATATGACGAGATGATGATTAAGGGCCTATACTACCTCAAATGGCTTTGCATGATCCTCCGTTATATCGAAAATACTGCAGCATTAATTTTGAAATAAATATATGTTAAAGTTAAGGATTATGTTAAAGTTAAGGATTAATGTTAAGTACTATGTTAGACGAAAACACGATTCCTTAAAATTTTCTCGATAGAAAAAAAATCCCAAGTCACCTCCAAACCAAACAATAAACCGCTGGTATTCAAAAAATACTTCAAATCAGATCATGAAACTTCAATGATTTTTATTTTTTTTAAATTACCATTATTTTCGCCGTAAAAAGCAATTAAGTACCTAAATTATTGGCACCTCGGAGCCGCTAGCACCCCAGCATAGATATAAGAAAGAAGGAGATATGCCCGGTAGTTGAAAATGTATCGAAACCCAATGTCTCCACTTTGTCCCCACCACCGCGCCACTAGTCGCCACAACTACACATGCAGATCAGTAAACCAAATAGATACGAGGCTGCGCTCACTCTTGAAATTCATAAATCAGAACGTACTACACAATCAATTATAAACCTTATCCCATCAAACACAGCGTGCATTTAACATGCACCGTACAACTCACTCACACGAAAACATCATTTCTATCGTTGTGCTGTACAGAAACGATTTATTTTACATATACGCTAGTGATTGACTAAATCGGAAAGGTACCTATCGATTCTTCCATTTAATATTATCGACGGTGAAGTATCAATATCTAATAACTAAAATTTTGGCGGTTTTCACTTACTGATGTTTACTTCAAATGGTCAGAAACTATAGAAATTAAACGTTTTTTTCTCCTCCTGTAAAACCATGTTTTTGTAGTTATAAGAAATTGATACTTTACCGTCGTTATACTTTAAAAAATTTGGTGTCCTGAAAATAAAATAAATAAAACCGATAAGTCCAGAAAATATTATAATAAAAATAAATAATAAGCAAAAAATTCAAACAATTATAAAATCCAGTTACGTTGGTTTAACCTGTCATAGTTTATTGAAACAGTAGATATTGTTGAACCCTGCTATGATGTTTACTCACTGACCTGTAAAGTGGAGGTATTAGTGCAGCACTACGCTTTGATATTACTGGAGTGGCATTTTTTGTCAAATAATGTAATCTTAAATTAATATATTTTTCCATGACTGCTTTAATTAGAAATATTATGTGATTATTCATCGGAGACTGCTCAAGAATAAAGTATAATAGCAATAAATTCATTCGCCAAACGACATTGTTGTCGATAGCCTACGTTAGTGGATCTGCACAACCACATTGTTCATCTTAAAAAGTTCAACAAAAAAGCACTAGCTCGTCGCCAGACACAGCGGCCGTACTGCGCGATGCATCCGCAGTCCACAGTATCGTTTTGTGATTTTTACATTGCTTGTTGAGTCACTGAGCGACTTATTTAGGTAGTGGTTAACGAGCAATGAATGTAGTGCAAAAATAGTACAGTCGCTGTGATATTTGGAAACAAAAATAACGTAGTAAAAGCAAGAAATATTTTACGATTTGTTGTTTTTCATTATTTTAAAGACAAATATAGTAAAATACTTGTACTTACATATGGTAAGTGATTCCATGATTCACAAAGTTTTTGTTTTGACTTCGGTTTTTACAAGAAACCACTGAACAACACGGCATTCTTATAAATTGTCCCGATCACGGCCGAAAGCACACTAGTTCGCGGAGACGGCCATTTTCGTATGCAATGAGCACTTTGATCATTACGCGCGGACACAGACACGCCCCCATGCCACTTCTCCTGTTTTTTATATTTCTATGCACCCCAGTCCGTCTTGCTCTCACTCAGTCCGCGTGCAGTATGGTGCGAGCGAGATAAAAAGTGAATTTGCGCTGAGGTAGTATAGGCTCTTAATTGAGAAATATGGAAGATCGGGCCATGTTGCGCCGACCACAAATATATTGGGATACACACGAGAATGATGATGATGACATGTGCTATTTCAATTACGTATTATCTCATTAAAACAAGCACTTTTTAGATTGAAGGATTCAATTATTTATTCATTTTCTTATATCTATAATATGTTGGGCACTCCATCGGGTCCAGCATGGGTCCAGCACAGCGGGTCTCACACCGCGCAGGCCCGCATGTGGCCCCAGTCCCGCCCCACGCTCACGGCGACCGGCAGCGACCCCGCCATGCCGCACAGCTGCCCGCACCCCTCCATTACTTGTTTAATTATTGCTGAAATATTAAATATGTTACTTTTTCCCTAAACAAGCTTATCATTATTAGAATAATATTCATTATTCTGATTAGATCGCACTGTTTAGGGTAAAATCACATGAAAACTCATGACGCGCTTATTTTGCTACCTACGGCATTGTGAGGGTGATGTGGTAATTTTGAGCAGAAAACGTTGAGGAGTTCAGGGGGCCTACCACCAGCTCAAAAGCAGTATTATTTTAATATTACTTCAGTGGGAGAAAGAGATGGAGCTATACGTCCTGTAGAGCTTTATCTCTTCTCACACTGAAGTAATACCGGTCAGGCGCCGTGGGTGGTCCGCGCGGTGACAGTTTTACGACCGCACTTAAATAAACAAACACTCGGATTTCTTTACAACGTCTCAAGTAGTATTGTTAATGTTTTTTGCTACTCGAATAGATTAGGAATACGTTTCAAATGGTTGCAGTCTTTGTAAACAACGTTCACTTATCTTTATTACCCGCTTTTGTTATTATTTCTTTTGTTCTTTGTGATAACGATTTCTGATAAAACTACCGAACCAATTCACACGAAATTTTGCAGGGTACATTATGGATAGATAAGTTATCTAACAAAAGCGTTTTTAGAGACAAACATTCAAAACAAAAAATTCAAAAAATCTAGATTTTAGATGATCTAGAATTTCTAATGCTTACGTAACTTTCTCCGTCCCAAAAAAAAATTTTTTTGTATTATTTTGTGCTAAATGTTGTCTAATACGATGATAAATGTAATATAGAAAAGAAATAAAACACTTACGGATCAGATCCATACAGAAAAACCACAAAATATCACAACTTTCACTGTGACGGGAACTTTCTCTTATCTGTTTGTTTACACTTTTTTGGTTAGGTCAAAATAGGTATAACATGATGTTATTTATATCTAAAACGATGTAATATTTACTTCAAAATGAAAATATCACCACTTTCCGACGATTTACACACAAAAACCATTAAAAAACGAATTATTACAGCGAACGCGAGTGACGTTTGACTGACATTTTACCGCGCGGGAACGTGATTTTCAACATTTTTTTAAAATGTTGCCTATTAATATTTTTGCTTTTAGTCGATTTATTTGACGAGAATATCTATCCGACCATAGACACAAAAATTCACAGACAATAATAGCCATTACAGCGAATACAAATAGAGTTGTAAGCCGCGTGGGTGATTTGTATCCGCTCGGATACAACGGTACTTTAGCGGTTAAAATAATAGGTACTACTTTATGAGCTGGTGGTAGACCCCCAGACCCTTCCAGCAATCCAAAGAGACGAAACAACTAAGGCTCTATGCTGTTTAAAAACTAGTTTATATTTGGTTACCAGCGGCTCTGGCCACGTCTCGGTCGTCCACCTCCCACACGAGCTCGTCGTGTATCTGCAGCACAAGCTGCGCGTCCACCGGCGGCGAACTGCTCCGCAGCTGCTGCTCAGTCAGTATCATCGCAGTCTTACACAAGTCTGCCGCAGAACCTGCCAGTGGAGCAAGTGAGCCACGACGAGCATATAAGTGCATACGCATAGTTGCATGAGGCCTCCCTCCCATTCAGTTTACTGAGGGGACGGACGTAGAGGGAGTATACTTCGGCGGAGTCCTCCCTTCTACGGCCCGTTCCGACTTACGCAGTGGCCCGCGCAGATAGAACAGCGAAAAATACTAAAATAAATTATGAGGCAGCGGGACATTCTAAAATCAAGCATGGAGACAAGCGGCTAGTGATGAAAAAGGTTGCTTACTTAGTAATGATGTCACGGTATAAATGATCGCCTACACAGGCTACACATGGTTTTACTACTGACGGAACTAGAACTTGACTGTGCAGACACCAACCACAATATCCGATGTAATGTTCCCTTTCCCTGCATTTAGCTCTAAGTAGTAGCTATAGATTTATGGAATCACGCGTTACTTAGCGGTAATCCATGAAAGAAGATTATACCTACAGATTTGCCAATAAACGTGAAACAGCTGCACAAGCACAGGTTTAGATGTTGTCTTACCTTGCACGACGAAGTTGACAGCTTGTCGTTCAGCGTGCGACTTCACGTTGAAGTGTTCGCTGGCGATGTTGGTGAACCGGCGCACGCGGCCGCACAGCGTGGCCAGGCGCCCATGTGCCGCGCAGCGCGACACCACGCCGCGACCGAACGACTTCAGCGATGGAAACGTCCCTGACGTTGTTACAACATTACATCACGGCTATGTTCCCCAAACACAGAGGTGTGCCTGACCTATAGGATCCCGTGTTACAGTAATGAAGAACGCGGCGACATGAATTGTCCAAACAAACGTAATACCTAAATCATTTGCGATTTGGGCATATTTCGACCATATTATGTTGTTATTCGGATTTAGACAGTGTTTATCTAGGCTCCTACATCTTTTTTTTCCAAAAAACTTTTCTAAAAATGAAAATTAAACGAATTTAATTTCGCACATTTTTACAGCGTAAATGACATGTCTTCATATTGTTTTTTCTGTGTTATAAACAACAATATTTATAATATTGTTTCTGCAAAATTTAAGCATACGAGTAGCTTATATCAAATTACAAATTATCGAAAAAAAAATAAAAATATTAAGTTTTTATTCATCATTTTTGGTATTATGGAACACATCCAAATTTATCATAAATTTTCGAAAGCTAGTAGTTCGTCAAGCAATAATCGTCAATGTGTGCGTGGTAGTATTGCTCACGGTAGGTGTATATCGCTCCGACAGGCACTCACACTAGAGCAACGGTCGGCAACAGGCGGACCGCGGTCCATATCCGGACCGCGAAGGGTCGGAACTTGGACCGCCAAATATTGTTAAATAACGAATCACCTATTACAAAAATGCATTTTTGGAAAAACTAATTCTGTTCAAGATTAATGGACTTAGAAAAACACTCTTCGCATTAGTTGTTCCCCGTGTGAACCAAACTATAAAAAACTGGCCTTTTGTGTTTTATAATAATTAACTTAGTTATGATTCAAAATAAAAAAAACAACTAGAAAGTGTTATGAGTATTTTTTCTGGACCTCGATAAAGAATTTCAACACTATCCGGACCCCACTTAAAATTACTTGCCGACCCCTGCACTAGAGCAACGTGCTTCGAATTGAGTTTTGCAAACATCTCGATTTGTAGTTGCGAGCCGTGTTCGCAGGCCTCTTTAAAGCAAAAAAATAGGACTTAAGGCTTGTGCGGACTGGTGCGACTTGTCGCACGACGCGACACCGTTAATTGTCTAAACCTTCGGCCAAACCTGAGCGACCACAACGCGGGAGACGGGAAGCGAAGCTGGAGCGTCTACCGCGTGGCGGACGCTGCTCGTGTTATAATATGGCGCCTTGCACACCTACGCGACCGTACAGGCTTGTGCAGACCAGCGCGACACGCGACGCGACACAAAGGCACCGCTTATCGCGCTGATCTGCACAAGCCTTAACGCGGGAACACCGCGTCGGCAAAGCAGGAGTGAGCGGAAAGCACGCGTCTTGTGGTCAGACGTGTGTACAGATCGTTACATTATTACGGATGTCTCAATAATTAAACTCTACGAGGACAGACGATAATAATATAGAGATGTTTATTGTAAAATTAAGAGAACATACTCTTCTACACGATCTGAAAAGTTCTGGATATAAAATATACGTAAAAAGGATAAAATATGGGACTCAATCGGCCAGACTCTGATGAATCGGCCAGAGTCAGACTCTGGTGTTAAATATGAAACTGACACAACACAACAATTTAAGTGCTACACTAAGCTATAGACGTGCGGCTGTGACTATTCCCTAAACAAAATGAAGTTCGCTGTTCGCGCTGTAGTCGCGCAGGTGTGCACGATAATTCCCGCGTTAGTTTCGCGTTGTTAACTCTCCCGGCGTCCCGCGTTGTAGTCGCTCGGTTTGGCCGAAGCTTTACTGTGAAGTTTTGTTAAAAATTGTTTTATTAGAGTCGCGTCGCGCCAGTCTGCACGAGAAAATATATAGCTTGGATTGCTGGATTCATGAAATGCTACTAGAATAGTGTAACCTTGGTCCACTAATGTTGAAGTGTTGGTAGTCTACACGTGTAGGTAAGTGAGCCTCAACAGCACTTACTGTTGAAGCTGGCGGCGACCTGGAGCGCCTGCTGGTAGTCCACGTCCAGGATCTCCATGAGCTTGCGCGTGCCGGCGCCGTACAGGCTCGCGTACACCAGCCGCTTCGTGCGCTCGCGCTCTTCGGCCACGATGTCGGCCTCTGGCTTCTTCAGCCTGTAGGTAATGGATAAGAGATTATACGGAGAAGTCGGAGACACTAAAATAGGTAGCTGGCGCCGCTGTTTGTCAATTTGTGTTGTGATCTTTAAGCCACCCAGATAAATCTGGAACTACTTTTAACCGACGAAAAAAAAAGGAGGAGATTCTCAAGTCGACACGTTTATATATTTTATTTTTATTTTCTTATGTATGACCACGCATTACTTTTTACTGAGTAGTCAGATTTGAACAATTCTTGTTTTATTGGGGAGGGTATACCTCGAAGTTGGTCCCGTGTAAAATTTTAAACTCAAATTCAATCCAAAGAGTAAACAAATGGGGTCGATTGATTTTTCATCTACCGAATTTCTTCCCACTTACTCGTAGTATGTAGATATGATTCTAAGTTCCTGTTACTAGTAGCAGGTTGTGGTATTCGAATGTGTGAGGGGTAGGTACCACAACTAAAAAGTGAAAAATAAAAAATAATTACAAAAAAAAAAACAACTGACTTTCAAAAAAAAACACTACAAAGTGAAAAATAACTAATTTCGGAAGTCGGTGTCTTGGGTTTTGTATTTTCGTTTTTTGCCACCGACTTCCGAAATTAAAATAATTTTTCACTTTGTAGTGTTTTTTTTTTGAAAGTCAGTTGTTTTTTTTTTTTGTAATTTTTTTTTGAAAAAGTTTTTGTTTTTTGTGCGTGCAGCCGGCGTTCATCGATTTATAAGACGTTATCACGTCAAAAGTTTTATTTAGGTGCTTACGACGTTATCGAGAGTCGAGACTGTCTCCGGTTTTAATAACACTGATTCGGAGCTAGCTAATGTTTACTTGGGATAGAAAGTTGAGAGCTAGAGGACACCCTCACCACTGCGCAGCCAGCACCTTGAACAGGTCGTCCGAACCCGCGAGCGTGCGCAGCAGGCCGCTGTCGCCCGCCACGTGCGCGAACACGCGGCACTCCACGTGCTGGAAGTCGGCCGCCAGGAACGAGCGGCCGGCGCGCGGCACGTACACCGAACGGAACATCAGCTGTGACCTGTCTGCTACAACATCATACAATGTATAACATACTACCTTTTCACCTTTTCACTCAGTGAATTTGGTGCTTCCGTCAATTTAAGAACATGGATGATTTGCCATCCAAAGATTTAAATTGCGCGAAAATCACGAAAAATAAGCTTAGGTATGTCCTAGCTCCATAATTTTCGCGCAATGAAAGTCTACAAACAGCGAGTACTAGCACAGGTACTAGTCACGATACCATTCACTATAATTATGGTCACATATCCGACGGAAGATTGCTCGCGTACCTATCGTCGGTCGCGTAGTGCCAGAACGGACAAGTCTCTTACCTATCCTACTACCCTACCTACTTAAAAAAGTATTAAATTCTTAGGTATAACTCCTCTAGACAAATTTAGTAATTGAAAACAACACGTTAACAACGTATGCAGTAAATTAAATAGATTCGTGAAGAAACAGCCCGCATAACATTATAGTGGGTAGTATGTATACCTAGTGGGTAATATTATGATACGGACTACTAATTATAATATGGGGCAATTCAACAGACAATGATAACACATTTATTGTACAAAAGAAATGTGTAAGAGCTATATGCGGTGTCGATGTCGGTCCGCTTGAGTCTTGCAGGACTTAATTAAAAAAACTAAAACTAGTGACTTTGACCGGCGCACGTATTTGTTTGAGGTATCGGTTTTTGTGAGATTCAAAGACAAGAGATGCAACAAAACTGTTAGTTCCTTTTTGTAATAAGTACCTACAACTTTAATCAAAAATAATGTTTATCATATGTGTAGGTATTACAATTTTTAATAAGTTACCAAAGATTATAAAAGAGCTCCCATTTAAATATTTTAAAATTAAACTACGTAAATGGTTGATAGAATAGTAGATTGTTTACCAAGGGAGCAAACTGTTTTTAAGGCGAGAGTGTTTCTTTTAATCCAGAGCGTAGCGAAGGATTCTAGAGTAAAACCCCGAGCGTAGCGAGGGATTCTAAAGTAGAATGCTGAGCGCAGCGAGGGATTCATAGTACGTCATTCGAGCTTAAGATAGTGTTGCTCCCGAGGTGATCACTCTACTTTTTATCACCCTCTATGAGAAAAAAAACGTGTGTGATCCCCCACCCCCGCCAGGAACGAAGTTCCAATTCAAGTAAGATTTAAAAAAGAAATCACTGCCGCCATCTTGGATTTTCATTTTGACCTCACCATCGGCTTTAGCACCCTTAACAACTATAAAAACAACACCAATGACGAAAAATTTGAAAATTTTCTAAGCCTCTTCACACTTTTTCTTTCTCTCTTGCCAGCCTGTTACTTGTTCATACAAAGTTAGTGTTTGATCTCTTTCGTAATTGGAACTTTTACTAACAACATCGACATTCCAAATTCAAATCACTTTTAATCCCTAGGGATTAAAAAGCTATTTTAGTCTCTATTTACGAAGAATAAACTAGCTCTTTTTAAATAGATGTGGTAAAAATTAGTTTTTATAGTTTTCAAGAATTTCTGCAACATCCTTCCTCCTCCTTTTGTTATAAGGCGTGTTTTAATTAGTTTAAAGAATTGTTGTTATTACCTACAATATTTTTTTAAAGTTTAGTTTCTGTTATGTGCGTGTTGTTATGTGTCTTTTAAAAAGTCTATAAGAACATAAATAAGTATTTTTTTTCCATCTATTCGAAAAGGACGACTTGGTTCGCCTTAAGTGCACCCAAAGGTGGTGTTTTCTATAAGAAACTTGTAGCGGGCAGTAATGAGTTTTTAATCCTCTTTATAAGTGCGCTGCAAATCTTTTTGAATTTGGAACATCTTAGTGTTCAGCACCAAAGAAATCGAACGCAAATATTGTTTGAATAAAGACTGGCTGGTACGACGGCCCATAGTCGCGCTGCGGCCGCCGACTGAATAACAAAAAATAAATCAAATTCGGTTTTGTTACAGGTGGCTTTAATTTTCGGAGTACATGGAGCTTGTCGTGGCAATTAACTTTTAAAAATAACTGTTGTTGATGTCGAAAATCACTTTGATGATTTACTGTTAGTAAAGCTGACAGACACAAAAATAAAAATTGACCGATCCTTCGTAATCCGAGGAAATTACAAAAAAAAATGGCAAGTGCTTCAAACGAGTTATGCCAAAAAATAAAATTTCTAACATGCCACAAGAAATCGCTACTTATTTGAAGTTACCTACTAGATATATCAAACTGTATACAGGACATTGTTTTCGTCGTACTTCTGCTACCCTTTTGGCTGATTCGGGAGCGGACTTCATCATCATCATCATCATCAGCCTATAATATTCCCACTGCTGGGACACAGGCCTCCTCTCTGTGAGAGGGAGTGGGCTGTAATCCACCACACGGGCCCACTGCGGGTTGGTAGATGACACATGTCTTCGAATTTTCGGTTCTAGGACATGCCGGTTTCCTCATGATGTTTTCCTTCACCGTTTTGAGAGCAGTGGTGATGAAATAATTTACATAAAGTAAATCGCCTGTCTGGGTTAGAACCTACGACCTACAACTCGTAAGTCGCGGCCGTTACCATTGGACTTACTTAACTGTTCTCAAGTGACATGGAGGATGGAAGTCGAGCAGAGGGCATTTAGAAGATTCTATTGAGAACAAGGCGAAAACATGTGAACACATCGTGGAAAACATTAAATTACAACCTTCAGTTAATCCATCCATGCCACTGTCGCCGCGCCCATCTACATCCAAACAACGAGATTCACCCAATGACGTCACATTTTCCTCAAAATGAACCAGATTCGGACATTATTTCAAACACGCAGAATATAAAATCTACAACAATTCCTAATAAAACTGTAACAATAAATTTTCATAATTGCGAAAATGTCTCAAATGTAAATATAATGGTTGGGGAAAAAGCTGCTTCGCATTTTTTTAAGAAAATTCAAAACATTTTTTAATATAGTTTATTTACATTTTACTAAAGTATGTAGGTACCATTTTGTTCGATAACTTTTTTGCCATCTTGTAGGTAGGGACATGATCCCATTGCTATAGAAATTTTGGGACTTTTGATCAAAATACCGCGACAAGTGGTTTTGGCAGTCCTCTCTCGTGATGTTAACCTGACACTGCCTAAAGAATTCTAAAGAGACCGAAACAGGTGGAAATCTGAAGGTGCAAGGTCAGGACTATACGGCGGATGCATTAACACCTCCCAGCCAAACTCTCTTAATTTTTACTGAGTGGCTAAAGATGTGTGAGGTCTAGCGTTATCATGATTAAACCACACCCCTTCTGTTGATTAATTCCGGCCGCTTTCTCTCAACTTCTTGCTTTAATCTCATCAGTTGTTCGCAGTAGAGTTCAGAATCGATGGTCCTGCCTGGTGGTAACAGCTCATAATGAATAATGAATGCCCTTCCAATCCCACCACACACACAGCATCGCCTTGTTGCGAGTTAACCCGGGTTTCGCCACAGTCTGTGAAGCCTAACCGGCCTTTGACCACGACCTTTTTCGCACGATCTTGTCGTACGTGATCCACTTTTCATCACCAGTTATCAGCTTCTTCAAAAATGATTCGGTTTCATTAGGTACGTCGTAATAAAGAATCACAAATGAGTACACGGTTCATTAGGTTTCTTTCAGTGAGCTCGTGAGGTACCCAAATATCGAGCTTTTTTGTGTACCCAGTTTTTTTCAAATGCGCCAAAACTGTTTTGTGGTCAATTCCCAGTTCTTCAGCTACGTCGTAACTACTGATCTTGCTCCACTTTTTCAAAAATGGCATCCATTTTATCCGTAATAGAGCGACCAGAGCGACGTGCATCTTTGACATCAAAATTTCCGGATTGAAAACGCTTAAACCAAATTTGTGCTACTCTCACAGACACTGCACTAGGTCCATAAACATCGCAAATTTTTTTCCCGGCTTGCGTTGCATTTTTAGCTTTTTTATAGTAAAATTTTTAAATGTATCGAATTTCTTCATTAGATTCACTCATCTTGACGATACGAAAAACAAATGAAAATCACACATTTTCCTAATTTGAATTTGGAATTATGTTCTTTAAAATTTAAACTTTCAACGATACCAAAACCAGCCAGATACAAATAGTATAGCCAAAGAGATTTTATTACAAGTTCATACATACTATAATGCGAAAAGACTTTTCCCCAACCTAATACGTTTTTAGTTGTTTTATTATTAGATACTATTTAATTTCAATTTAGTTGTTACTCTATGTTTTATTAAATAATTATATTACAATAAAATATGAGGCGCCTTTTATTTTCTCATAGAGGGTGATGAAAAATAGAGTATCACTCGGGCGCAAAATATATTTTTGGCTCGGGCGACGTACTTTGAATCCCTCGCTACGTTCAGGATTCTACTAAAGAATCAAAAAATTGCCCTCGCCGTATAAATATTATTTTGCTCCCTTATGGTTATGATACAATCTACTATTTCTGTACCTATATCTTATTAAAATAAGTACATAGGTACGTATTAAGTATTGTAAAATTAATTTGTATGCCCTAATCAGACAAAATATGGACTGTACATTAAACCACCAACTTTTACAACTGGTAACACCTGTATTTTCTGCAAATAAATGATTCTTATTCTAATATTATAAACGCGCGAAAGTTTATGAGGATTGATGGATGGATGGATGTTTGTTACTCTTTCACGCAAAAACTACTAAACAGATTTGGATGAAATTTGGCTCACAGATAGTTTATAACCAGGGGGCCTACCTACCTACCTAGCTCATAAAGCAGTATTATTTTAATATTACTTCAGTGTGGGAAAGAGATGAAGCTCTACAGGATGTATAGCTCCATCTCTTTCTCCCACCGAAGTAATATTAAAATAATACTGCTTTTGAGCTGGTGGTAGGCCCCCTGGATTAACACATAAGATACTTATTATTCCGATATTTCTACGGGATCCAGACTCATGCAAATTCAAATTCAAATGTTTATTGCTCAACACAGTACATGCGGGTGAAACCGCGGCGAGGTGCTGCTAGTACATAAAAACGTGTGCGGTCGTGGGACCCCCGTCAGAAACGAAGTTCTTTCTCACGTATGATTTAAAACAAAAAAAAAATTTTAGCAGCCGCCATCTTACATTTTGACTTCATATCGGCTTTAGCACCCTCGAAAACTATGAAAACGACAACCAAGACGAAAATTTTGAAAATTTTCGCAGTCGCCATTGACCGCACTTTTGGCTTTAGCACCCTTGAAAACTATGAAAACGACACCCATGACGAAAATTTTAAAAAAATTCTGAGTCGCCATCTTGGATATTCATTTTGACCAAATTCACACTTTCTCTCTCCGGCATGCAGTGTACTCGGGCCGAAGTGTACAATTTTATCCCACGACAAAATAATCACTTTACACTTTTATTTTGTTTTTTCTGCCGGCGTTCTTTCTCTCTCTCTTTCTTTCTCTCTGAATTAGAAGAAGACAGTCGCAAGTATTAACACTTTTTAGCGTGACGATTTCTGAAAGTTTACAAGCCGCGTTAAAGAACTTCGTTCCAAATTTCCAATAAAACATTCCACCTTATAAACATTCAACCAATGATGCGTTAGTGCAAGGCTGCTCAACCCCAGGCCCGCGGGCCAGATAGTAGTGGCCCGCCCCAGCGTATTTGAATTTGCCCGCCAACAGCGGTCAGCTAGTCAGCGATTGTCTTTTTATAACAGACTTCAGGATTACAAATCAGATGCAAAAAATATTTTGCTATTTATGAACCCATTCTCAATTCTACATTATGGAAAATTGTATCAAAAGAAGATTTTTCTCCATCTCGCTTTGCAGATTTTAAGCAGATTTGGTTCTACATTTTATTCTGTAAAAAATTGTTTTCAATTTCAGCTTTGTGAAAAACATTTACTATCGTACTTCAATGCAAAACATATTTCTCGCTTGATTTTACCATTGACCTGAGATTTGTCGATAAATACTGATAAATTCAAAAACCTCTTCAAATGTCTCATTAAAGTTTTTTATAAACTGAGAAAGTAACTAAAAGTTTTGTTTCATTGTAATAGTTCTAGGTGTCTACCACACACAACTGTAGACAGGCTTTATTTACAAAAGATGGCCCGCCGGATATAACGAAATTAAAATTTTTGCCCATCTTCAAAATTGGTTGAGCAGTCTTGCGCTAGTGCGTCGAGCGCTCGTGCATAATAATAAAGTCACGCCCAACGCATCTTTCATCAGATGTGCAACTAACTACCCTAAGGGGCCAAACATAAATCACATGAATTTCATTAATGATTTTAGGAGTACCACGGCCGGGCGGCCCCTTTGTCATAAGTGGTAATTATTTATTATTGATTTAATACTTCAAGCACACAAATGTACAGAGGGGGACTTAATGCCATAATAGGTATTTTCTACCAGTCAACCTTTGGGTGATGCAGAGACAAACAGTGGTAGGTGCAATAGCGAGAATTGAGGAATAAATATTTATTTAAATATAAAGATATACATAAACCTATTAAAAACTATAAATACAAAATATACACCTAATTATAAAGGGTTTTTCAATAGGGACGCACGAACTTTGAGAGCGCATAGCGGCCATCTTGGTAAAGCGATAGCTGTCAAATTTGGCATGAACACATTATTTAGTCGTGACATTTCACCATGGAACGCTACACGCTTCAACAACGCGTAGAAATTGTTAAAATATATTATCAAAATCAGTGCTCTATGCGAAGATGCGCAAGGAGCCGCGCTCACTGTCAATGGCGACCGATATCGATAACAATTTTTTTATGGCCTGGGTTAGATGGTATGGATCTCACAAACATGTGGTTCCAACAGGACGGCGCCACTTGCCATACAGCACGGGAAACATTAAATTTATTGGATGAGAAATTCGAAGGCTTCGTCGTCTCGCGTGGTGGCGACATCAACTGGCCACCGAGATCGTGTGACTTAACACCGCTCGACTACTTTCTGTGGGGTTACGTGAAGTCTCTAGTCTATGCAGACAAACCACAGTCAATTGCCGCCCTGAAGGCCAACATAACTCGCGCTCTTCGTGAAATTGAGCCCCATTTATGCGAAAATGTCATCCAAAATTGGTCCACCAGGATACACCACCTACAGCGGAGTCGCGGCGGCCATTTGACTGAAATTATATTCCATACATAATGTCAGCGAATATCCTTTAAAATAAAATAAAAATTGTGGCAATATCACTTAAACAGATTTTTTTATTTTATTTTTAAGTTCGAGCGCTCTTAATGAAAAACCCTATATATACTCGTAAATATAAGCACAAATAAATCCACATACCTAAATATATTAAAACAAATAAGTCTCGCAATGGAAAAACATTACCGTTATGATGATACTGCCGAATTTTTGCGAATGTGCTTGCGAACTTTAACTTTAAAAGATATCATGGTCATATTTGTGTAAAACTCAGTTTTTGCACTAATATTGAAACAGTTCCTAATATTTTAAAGGTTTTAGTTAGAGTTGAAGTTTACAGTTTTAATACTTTAGATTTATACTTAAGACATCACGAAGTTTAGGACACCTCCCCGCCCCTTGTCACACGATGTCAGAAACACACTACATTACGTCACACGATAAGGGGTAGGGAGGGGCCCTACCCCTTATCGTGTGACGTAATTTATGGATGGTCCAAAAAACATGATAACCATCATCGCCTGCATCGGGGAACATGACGAGACTGAAGGGAGCCTTCGGTATCGCCTGCAGGTTGGGGTTGTTGGAAGCGATGCGACCCGTCGCCGCCGCCATCTGCACCCTACAGGCAAATCATTTCATATGTAAGTACCCACGCAATACCACAGCCTTACCTTTATTGTAATTGGGTTAAATTTATTCTTATCAGTTAAGTTATTATTATTATCCTTCATGTAGCTAATAGAAATATTATTTGATTGAATGTAAGACAATCGCGCTTCTGGATATGGGTCAGCGGACACACGTAGAGGAGATTACTCTGTGGACATCCACTGAGCGATCCCCGAGACAACTAGAAGCTAGCGAAACTTGAGGAGACGAATTGCGGCGATTCACCTCGCGACGAGTTTTTCGACGTGGCACAAGAGGTGAACCTGGGAGCCGCTCGACATGTGTTGGACACGGCAACCGTGGTGGTGTTCTTATGAGAAGTCTAGCTTAAACTTTCGCCTTCCTGTAGTGGAGGATGAAAGTCCTAATAATTAAAAGGTCACCTGACTCACCACGTTGGTCTAACAACTCCGTCTTTAACATGCTGAGCGATACCCGTGAGGAAGGTGGCGTGAGCCTTGTGCAAGTGCCGGTACTCTAGGATCAGCTTCGGCAGTGGGTGCTCAGAAACGAGGCTGCGCAACTAAAACAATATACGACGTTCATATGTATTTGGCGGCGATGATGGTCGCCGGATCGGGAAGGTCCTTTAAGTCACACTTACCTATGTAACTGTCGCAGATGGATTGTCGTATCCATCCATTAATGACAATCCATCTACGACATAACTACCACCTGAAATATAGGATCGGGCAAGTAGCTGCCTTATTAGACTAAGTAATTTTACCATCGCAAGTTTCATAAGAAGATAAGACACTTGATACCAGTTAAAAGCTCACCATCGTTTCGGACGTGGACTTGGCACCTTTGCATATAGTCTCTCTGATCTTAACATTGCACTTGGTGTCAAGTTGCAGCTCATCGTATATTATCGCGCGCACTTGCACGGCTGAATTCACCTGGAACACCTTCCCGGCTGCCTTGTAACATTGCTGCTCTACTACCTTCATTCTAGTTAGCAGAACCTCTTCCATCGCATTTAGTTTGACCATATCGATGCATACGCCTCGACGCTCCATGTCTACGATTTAAAGGAACCGTTTTTAAAGTCGTTAATGGTCGGTGTGTAATTCTATAATTATCTCATCTTTTACCCCTACTATGAAACAAAATATCTACCGATTTTTAAAAACCTTCAAGTTTATGACAATAATAAGACACTTACCTGCAATAATAGGTAGCAATTTCATTTCAATCTCAACGAAGACCTTCCACAGAGAGTCTGTTACAAGCATCGCATGCAATTTGGCCCAGCATTCTTTCAAGAGGGACATGTACCAGGCACATTTTTGCAGCGGGCATTCTGTCGCTATTGTGTACGGAGCAGTGAAGGACAACATCTTTTGAAGATCCGTAAAGTTTTCCGGGGAATTGTCAGGGTCCAGTAAACTGGCGCCGATCTTAAAATTATTAAATGTCGACTTGCAGAAGGGATGACTCAATATTGCTAAGTTCGCGCCTGCATACGTATAGATTGTGGATTTTAGTACCTAACTACTCCTTTTCCCTCCTTCCAATCACAATTTAACCTCCTTAGAAATGGATTTGTAAAACACTTTCTTGGTGCAGATGCCTAGGTATACCTACACAGAACGAACCATCAGCCACAGGTTTCTAGGCTTTAATAAGGCCTGAGTTTTCGTCATCTGTCAGTCGAAGACTTATCAATAAATCATATCTATCATAGATATAATAAATAATATCTAGTCTATCATAGATATAATAAATAATAAAGCTTGAATAATAAAGGTATTTATAGGTGACTTACCTTGGCATCATACATGTTAATCGAATTAATTTCCATTTGTAAGTGGGTCGCCAGGTAAATGAGGATGCTCCGGGCCTCGTAACATACCACTTTGTTATTTTCTAACAAGTTTTTTAGTGTCTCCCTAAAACAAAAACTTTCTATTTATTGGTATTTGGTATATTAGGGCTCGTGGCTAACTAATAACAGCCACACGGGGTTAAGCTACGTTGCCGTGGGTGGTCCGTGGATATGATCATCGTAATATACCGAGACCCCTACGGGCTTCGGAAAACACGATATGCCGAAGACCCCGTTTGTTATTCGTAGATCTTCGACAATCGTTACGGGTAGTCAGAAGCCCAAAACTCTAACAATCAGTCTTACCAAGGGGTAGAGGCATAGAGGAAATTAATTTCAAACTCAAACTCAAAGCATTTATTTCATTTAAACCATTTACAGGCACTTTTGAATTGTCAAGGAATCGGTCATGAAGCTAGTTGCCCATTCCAAAGCGTAGTAGGTACCTATGGAGAAGAACGGGCAAGAAACTCCACGGACACTCTTTTAAATAAAAAATTGTTACAAAATATTGGTTACATCATTCATGTTGAAATTATACATGTGAGAACAATGTAGAAAGACGTGCACGTTAGAAGCGTCCGTAAAAAAACTTTTTACAAAAAAAAAAACTACCGACTTCCAAAAAAAACACTACAAAGTGAAAAATAACTTTAATTTCGGAAGTCGGTGTCTTGGGTCTTGTGTTTTCGTTTTTTGCCACCGACTTCCGAAATTAAAGTTATTTTTCACTTTGTAGTGTTTTTTTTGGAAGTCGGTAGTTTTTTTTTTTGTAAAAAGTTTTTATTTTTCACTTTTTAGTTGTGGTACCTACCCCACACACATTCAAATACCACTACCTGCTACCAGTGACAGGAACTTATCATATCATCTACATACTAAGTGGGAAAAAAATACGTATTTTGTAGCTAACTCAAAAACTACCCAAGCAAAGTTAATAAAATTTATATGGGACCAATTTGGGAGCATACCCTTTCAAACAAAAAAAGAATTTTCAAAATCGGTCCACAAATGACGGAGAAATCGGTGGACATACATAAAAAAAAAATAAAAATAATATAGGTAGAGGTCACTGACCTCTACAACCAACTGGAGTGACTGCCTATCTGACCTCAGCTCAGGTCACATAGGCACTTAGGCAGTCGCTCCTTGTAAAATACTGGTATTTAGCTGCATCCTGTTAGACTGGAAGCCGACCGCAACACAGTTGGGAAAAGACTGGCCATACGATGATAAGTATTATTCTACGACTGAAATACAAAAAGTCATCTACCTCTAGCTTATATGTTGAGAACTTGAGATTAGTAAATCTTAACTTACTTGAGCTTCTGACCAGTACTCTTGAAACAGTAGAACATATCGTCATTAGTGATGACGACGCCTTCAGGAGCGCACGTACCGTCAGTGTGATGACTATTAAGCTGACAGAAACCATTGCTACAAAACACAAGCGCGACAAAATAAAGTAAAGTCAATAATATTTAGGATAACACCTGCCGAAAATAATTGAAATAGTCAATGGTAATGTGCTTGGCTTGCGCTATTGATGCGTTTCATGAAACAAAAGATTCATTTACAATTCAAATATAATACAATTATACCTACGCAACAAATTTCATGAATACTGAGTTGTTTCGGATACGTATCTTAGACCAGAACGGACCTACCTATAAATTAATACAGCAATGATTTCATTATTCTTTATCTTACGAATATTTTCTCGGTTGTTTTCAATATTGTCTTCATCAATCGTCAGTATTTCATACATAGCATCTTTAACAGGTATTTGAGATTTAATAGGAGCAACGAACTTTTTAACCGTCTTTTCTTTACTGTATTTTGCTCTATCTTCTTGAACATCTGCACATTTCTTGGTTTCTTCACCATTTCGTTTAGGTTTACTGAACTTCATGACACCATCTTTATTAGCTAATTGTGCTTGGACTACTTTCTTGGTAGTCTTCAATGTTTTGTCAATAAGAATTTTCTCACTGTGCGTTATTGGCGTTTTGTTCAAAGGTGCATTTTGAACTACATCGGATTTACCTTTATCTCTAGTTGTATTTTGTTCAATATCGTTTTGTACAATATAACCTAAGTCTTCATCAAATGTATGATGCGGGTCAACATTATTGAGCCAATTTTTAACAACCTTTGTATACTTTTGTTTACGGAAATTATTATGTTTGTTCGGTAGCCTTTCAGATTCCTTTAGTTTTTGTTGATTTTCTCCTTCATTACTGTCGGTTTTAATTTTTTTTGTCTTAGGTTCAGTTATCTTTTTATTCTTACGTTTTTGTCCTTTGGTCATGTTATTTTTATTTCCATTAGCTATGTTTTTATTCGTTGAATTTTTTTTGTCTGGAAACCTAATATCAAATATTTTATCTACGCTAGTGTCTTTATTTTCTTCTTCATTCGCAGTCATATTACAAGCAAACAATTCAGAATCAAGCATGTCATCCCAATTATTAATGTCTTCACTTTTATTTTTATTTGTACTGTCAGTGTGAGTTTCTTTCACAAATGGCGTATCATCATCAGAATCTTTGGACACTAGATTCTCATTAGCAGCGATGGTTGGATAAAGAAAATCTTCTTTATCATTATTTCTTGGTTCTGTGTTGATTAATTCTACAGACTTGGGTATTTCTGGTACAATTTTGTCTGTTAAATTAAAATTAAATGATTTTTCTTCCCAATATATTTGTTCGCAAGGAGTAGGTAGAATCAATGGCGGTGGCAACGTGAACGGTGAATCAATAACTTTGTCGTCAATAAAGCTAAAACAGTATCGGTATATTAACATTGGTAGTTTATACTTAAATTATTATTTCTTTGTTCACATAGTTCGAGACGCTTCACTTCTAAGGCGAACGTGACATTTTTAGTAGAAAGTGTACATATAATTTAAACTCAAAGCATTTATTTCAATTAAATAATTTACAGGCACTTTTGAATTGTCAAGGAATCGGTCAGTCAAAAATATGAAGCTATAGTTGCCCATTCCAAAGCGTAGTGGGTAGGTACCTATGGAGAAGACCGGGCGAGAAACTCCACGGACACTCTTTTAAATAAAAAATTGGTTGTCTGTAAAGTCGGTTTACGGACGATAATTTTACGTGATAACGTCACAAGCCGAACGCTTAGGCCGATCGTACCTCTCTATCGCTTGTTCCGCGCTCTCGCTTGCACGGTCGGCTCAGGCGGAACGTGACACGTCAAAAATTGTTATAAAATATTGGTCAAGTACATGTGTGTATTCATGTTGAAATTATACATGTGAGAACAATGTAGAAAGACGCGCACGTTAGAAGCGTCCGTAATAAAAATTCATAAATTTAAAATAAGCCATGGCAGCTAAGAGATGACCAGTCCCAACTGACGGCGCCCGTTCACGAACATGACGCATGGATTAGCACCATTCAGCTCAACCATTTTGAAGGGAGCTAAATGATCCAACACATTTTCTTCTGCTACTCACTTTAACACCCTTTTATTTTGAGCGGGAATCTGGCAATGCTGAATATGCTGATAATAGTCATTGTTATTTTGAAAACGTGCTAAAAAAGAAAAAGCAATATTTAGTTATACTGCTTGCAACAACACTGAATGCCCTTAAGAGTAATTATCTGATATTTTACACAACTTGAATATTATTATTTTTACCTTTATCGGCTTTGTCCCATTGCTTCATGAGTGCTGATAGTACTTTATTCCCAAAAGGAGACAAATGCTGCACAAATCTTTTGTGATTAAATCGCGCATAATAATTTATTTCCATTTTTATTAATATTCGATCTGGTAATCGCGAAAAAAAACCGCGCTTTTTCAAACAAAAGCACTTTTTTTTTTTAAATATTTGTCGGGTATCGTGAAAGATTTTGACTTATTCAGCCAAACATCAATAATTTATTTCTAGAAGATTTTTTATTCATTCAACATCACTTTAAAAAAATAAAAAAAAAGCTTTTATGCAAAAAAAAATATACGTTTTTAAGCGTTTGGTCGCTATTTTGGTAGAGTGTATTAGGGTACTCGTAAATAAAACTAGACTGTACTGAAGAACGAAATCGGATAGACTTAATTTTATTCTTAAAACACCTTATTTTATACTATTCGTACATTGGTACTCTTAGGCACTAGCATGTTACTTAACAATAAATTGACCAATAGCGACGCGCCGTAGGGAGCGCCGCGCGAGGGGCGCGGGGCGCTGCGTTGCACACGGCACTATTCGCTGCGAAGGCATAAATAGAAGTCGCGCGCCGAGCTCGGTCCTTTTCGCCGTGAGCCGTCGTCGAGTGAAGATATCCATCTGCTTGTCCATCTGCGTGGTCTCGAAGCGTGAAGATACGGAGGGTGCTGGTGCTTCTGCTTGCTTTGCTTGCGCTTACAAACCGCTTCTTTCGAAGCGAACCGGCGAACGAGTGCGGCGTTGTGATAACGCTCGTGCTGCGTCGATTATCTTGTTTCTTTATTAGGTACTCGTCTTTATCAAGACGATTGCTTCTCTGTTTCTTGCGGAATGTCAAAAACGTGGTAATGGTTCAGTGGCATGTGGTAAATGGTTCGGTGGTATATGGTAGCTGGTTCGGTGGTATGTGGTTCGGTGGTATATGGTAACTGGTTCTCTGGTGACTGTGTGACAGGTACTGTGTCACTACATCACTCCCCCCTAAGCGAAGCGTACTTTCGGTTTCACTGCGCGGCCGGATCGAGTGACGTATGCGTCGCGCGGTGGACTGGGGTTCGATGATCGCGGCTCGACCGTCAAGGTTGTGCTCTTAGTGGGCGGTTTTTGTTGTTGCGCACATGTTGTTGTACTAGTGGTACACTCTTCTTCATTGAGTAGGTGCGCTGGCTTGAGTCTGTCTATTGAGACAACTGTAGTTCGAAGTGGCATCTGTATGGTGAAATGCTTGCTCTCACGATGAATCACCTTGAACGGGCCGTCGTAAGGCGGGGTCAATGGACTTCGCACGGTATCATTGCGCACGAAAACATGACTACACGTCGCTAGGTCCTTGTAAACAAACGTGCTTATTTTGTTGCCACGTGCCTTGCTGCTTGGTGTGAGTGATGCCATTGTTTCGGTCAGCTGGCGGACGAATTCGGCGTCTTCATTTTTCGGCTGTGTAGGCTCGAAGAAATCTGACGGTATTCTTAGTGTCGATCCGTAGGTCATCAAGGCCGGGCTGACTTGTGTGTCTTCACGAAGCGCTGTACGTAGTCCAAGTAGCACGGTCGCTAATTCATTGCTCCAGTGTGTGCCGGCGCTTCTCGCCATGAGCGCGGCCTTCAACGTTCGATGCCAGCGTTCGACTTGACCATTTGCTTGTGGGTGGTATGCAGTAGTTCGAATCCTAGTAATGCCAAATTTCTTCATCAGTGCGTTGAATAACGACGATTCAAATTGTCTTCCTTGATCCGTTGTTACACGTAACGGACAGCCAAATCGCGTTATCCATCCCTCGTAAATCGCCTTAGCAACAGTGTCGGCGGTGACGTCACGAATAGGTATTGCTTCTGGCCATTTAGTACAGCGGTCGATCATCGTTACTAAATATCTGTAGTCACTAGATGGCGGCAGGGGTCCCACGATGTCAACGTGAATGTGTTCGAAACGCGATGATTTTTGAAACTCGCCGAGTGGACTGATGACGTGTCGATGTATTTTCCCGCGCTGGCAACCGATGCATGATTTTGCCCACAACCCAACTTCTCTGTTCATACTGGGCCAAAAAAACTTTGTAGCCATTATTTTTCTTGTTGTTCGCACACCAGGGTGACTTAGTTCGTGTTGCGCTTTGAATGCTACTAAACGATAAGTTGATGGTAGGTATGGACGAACGTTGCCGGTTGATGTTTCACATATGATGGGTCGTTGACCTCCGGGCAATGTGATAGGCGCGAATTTTAGACTTGGGTTGGACATGCAGATCTTCAGTTCTTCATCATTTTCTTGGTCTTGAGCGAGTTGGTTGTAGTCGATCGTGGAGTGCGACAAGTTGATTTCTTCGATGCGTGATAAGGCGTCCGCTGCTTCGTTCTTATCACCGTGAATGTATTCGATCTTTGCACAGAACTGACTAATGAAGTGTAGCTGGCGTTCTCTTCGTGGTGTATCGCTGCTACTGGGCGTTCGTGTCAGCGCGTAAGTTAGCGGTTTGTGATCTGTGAATATTGTTAGGTCACTGCCCTCTATCAGTCGTCGTAAGTGTTGCACGGCGGTGTACATTGCTAGTAATTCGCGATCGTACACGCTGTAGCGTCGCTGTGTCTCACTCATAGTTTTTGAGAAGAATGCCAGAGGTTTCCAAATGCTGTCCGTTTTTTGTTGTAGAACGGCGCCGATGCTAGTATTCGATGCGTCGGTAAATAAACATAGCGGCGCGTTAGGTATCGGGTGAGTCAGTGTCGTTGCCTCGAGAATGCTTTGTCGGCATTTCTCAAAGGCTTGTTCTGCAACTTGAGACCATTGTATCGGAGTTTTATCGTTCTTCTTGCTGTTGTGTAGGTATTTGTTCAATTCATGTTGGTACTCGGCTTGATGGGGTAAACAACTACGGTAGAAGTTTATCATACCTAAAAATCTTCTCAGTTCTTGAACTGTTTGTGGTTTCGGATAGTTAACTATGGCTTGTATTCGTTCTTGAGTGGGGTTGATTCCTTTTGATGACACTTCGTATCCGAGGAACTCGATGTTTTCCTTGTCAAACTCACACTTGTCGATGTTTAGACTGACGCCGTAGGTATTTAGGCGTTCGAGTACTAATTCTAAGTGGCGGCGGTGTTCTTCCTTATTTCTCGAGTGTACGAGCAGATCGTCGACGAAACAGAATACGTTCTCATCTAATCCTCGTAGAACTTCGTGCATGAAACGTTGAAAAGTTTGACCGGAGTTTCTTAAGCCGAACGTCATGCAGGTGAATTCGAAAAGTCCGAATGGTGTTATTATTGCTGTTTTTTGAGCATCTTGTTTTGCGATAGGTATCCAGAAATATGCCATTTTCAAATCTAGTTTCGAGAATATTTTCTTGCCGTGGAGTTGGTATGTAAAATCTTGAATTCGTGGAATGGGGTATCGGTCGGGAACGGTGATGGCGTTGAGTCTTCTATAATCGCCACATACTCGAAGTGATCCGTCTTTCTTTTTCACGATGTGAAGTGGACTCGCCCACGGACTGTTTGATGGCTTGCAAATTCCCATCTCAATCATTCGCTCGAATTCGAGTTTAGCTGCCTTATATTTGTCGGGCGGTAGAGGGCGCGGCCGTGAGTAGATCGGCGGCCCAGCTGTCTCGATGTGATGTGTGACGTCATGCTTGGCTGGAGTTTTTAATGTCATTGGTCGAAGTACATCTGGATATTTCTTCAGCAGGTCGTGATGAGTGTGGTCGCGGTTGATAATGTAGACCGATTCTTCTTTGCTGTTTATTTTGATGGCGTTCACGCTGAGCTCGGTTACACGGTCGATAAGTTTTCTTTGGTGCAAGTCGACTAACAGTTTATGATGAACTAGAAAATCGGCACCCAGTAATGATGTCTTCACATTGGCGACGACAAAAGTCCACTTAAAACTTCTTCGCAAACCTAGGTTGAGCTCGAGTGTGCGCTCTCCGTAGGTACGAATCTCTGTTCCGTTTGCCGCGAAAAGTTTGTAGCCTGCGTTCTCCGCCGGCCTTGAATACTTCTGGTTTCGAGCGGCTAATACTGATATGTCGGCTCCCGTGTCGACAAGGAATTTTTCTCTGTTGTTGGTGTCGATTACACATAGGCGGCGGCTTGTTTGGTTTACATCGACACCCGCCACTATCGATGTACGTTCTAGTTTTCCCGCTTTACAAAGGAACACGGCGATTCACATTTGCGTGCCCCGTTGCCGAATCGGTAGTGATAACGGCACAGCCAGTCGGGATCGTCGGGCTTGCGGGCGTTATCAGTACGCTGTCTTGACTGTGTGCGTGAGCGGCTACGATGTGCGGAGTTTTGGCGGGAACGGCGGTACGACGAATATTGATGGTTGCGGAGTTCGGCGACTTCGAGTGACAATTTCTCTATTTGCTTCGTAAGAATGTTGATTTGTAGGGTTGTTATGGCGTTTAGCTGTACCTCATTGACTGCTGGACTTGTTGACGGAGAGTTTGCGGTGGAGACTGCGGCGACTGTAGCGGGTTCAAAATGCTCCATCATTTTGTCTGCCATCGCAGCTAGCACTTCGAGCGATGACTCGGTGTTGACAGAGAGCACGGCGCGAACTTGTGTGGGCAGCTGGTTGAGCCACATAACCTTCAACGCTTCATCCGATAGTAGCTTGCCACTGAGGTCTCTCATTTTACGCAGCAGCTGGCTTGGCTTGTTATCGCCGAGTTCGAGGCCGCTGAGTAGCTTCTGTAACTGCCGGTGGTCTGACTCTTGGTACGTAGAAATGAGTCTGTCCTTGAGCGCACTGTACTTGCCGGTGATCGGTGGATGTAGTATGATGTCTCCAATTTGTTCTAGGTCACTGTTGCCTAGTAGCGGGACGACGAGGTTGAATTTCTGCTCATCACCTATCTTGCTGGCAGCAACGGCGGCTTCGAATTGCGCGAACCACAGGCGTGGATTTTGGCGCCAAAATGGTGGTAGACGTGCAGGCAGTGAGACTGATGCCACATCGCTCTTCACTGTTGTGATGCCCTGAGCATCGCTAAATCCGTCGGTATCGTTCGGCATGATGATGGTTCTTCTGAGGTTCTAGTTGGATCTTGAAGGAGTTCGATGTTGCAGGAACTCAGGCTTCGGCTTCAAGATTGTGTTCAGCTTCACGGGGTCACCACTTTAAGCGTTTGGTCGCTATTTTGGTAGAGTGTATTAGGGTACTCGTAAATAAAACTAGACTGTACTGAAGAACGAAATCGGATAGACTTAATTTTATTCTTAAAACACCTTATTTTATACTATTCGTACATTGGTACTCTTAGGCACTAGCATGTTACTTAACAATAAATTGACCAATAGCGACGCGCCGTAGGGAGCGCCGCGCGAGGGGCGCGGGGCGCTGCGTTGCACACGGCACTATTCGCTGCGAAGGCATAAATAGAAGTCGCGCGCCGAGCTCGGTCCTTTTCGCCGTGAGCCGTCGTCGAGTGAAGATATCCATCTGCTTGTCCATCTGCGTGGTCTCGAAGCGTGAAGATACGGAGGGTGCTGGTGCTTCTGCTTGCTTTGCTTGCGCTTACAAACCGCTTCTTTCGAAGCGAACCGGCGAACGAGTGCGGCGTTGTGATAACGCTCGTGCCGCGTCGATTATCTTGTTTCTTTATTAGGTACTCGTCTTTATCAAGACGATTGCTTCTCTGTTTCTTGCGGAATGTCAAAAACGTGGTAATGGTTCAGTGGCATGTGGTAAATGGTTCGGTGGTATATGGTAGCTGGTTCGGTGGTATGTGGTTCGGTGGTATATGGTAACTGGTTCTCTGGTGACTGTGTGACAGGTACTGTGTCACTACACGTTGTTTATGTAATCATGCATTGTCACGAAAACCAAACACGTATGCTAAATTTCAGCCCGATAGCTTCAGTGGAAGTGGGTTATAGTATAAAGTACTCTATGAAGTGGGTGAAATATTGATTGCAATATTCCAGGACATACCTACATACAAGTGAAGTTAAATAAAAGCTTTTAAAAAGCGTCTTGCTTGAGCATTGGCTAAGGTGACTTCTTCTTCAGCAAATGCTGAAGAAGAAGTCACCTAGGTACTCGTGACCTATTCAATGGTCTGAGTCTCACATATTCTTATTTTAAAACAACTTATGCATGGTTAAAGTGCCTGCTACACGGCTGCCAACCGCGTCCCCGATAGAGGTGACCTTGGTTGGCGACAGGCAGAGCTGAATTTGGTCGTAAACCACCATTTACACGGTGGTAAACCACCAAGGTCACCTCTGTCGGGACAAGGTTGGCGACCATATGTAGCAGGCCCTTTAAAGGTAGCAAGGTGTTGATAAGAACGCCGTTTTGATTTTGATTTTGTTAGTATAGTGTTCCATAGAAGAGCGAGTGACTACACACATCAAAAGTGTTTAGGGATCAAGTACGTTTTAGAATATCGCTATCGCCGCAATTGAGGATTATTATTTTAACATTTTTGGATCGTTTTTGATTATTTTTAGTGAATTTCACTATTTGAATAAAGAATTTTCTTTAATTTCTTTTTTTCTAAAATACAGGCCTAGGCTTAGTTTAGACTTCAGATCTCCCACAAATTATACAATTTTGTCAAAATATCTGTCAACTTATTATCTATTTAAATGTAATTTGTGGAGATAAATAAACATAATTTTTTTTTTTTTTTTAATCAAGATTCTTGTAGAAATTTGTGTAATAGCGTTTTTACAAAACCATTACAATTTCTGCATCGGAACTGAAAAAATTGCATCGATACGATATGGAGCGACGACATCATTTAACACGAGAAGAGATGATGAGAGCCGTCGGAATGTTGCAAGCTAGTTCCAGGCAACGTACTGTGGCTGTCGATCTTGGCACTATACAGAGCGACATAAGCCGCCTCTGGACACTATCGTATCACGGGCAGCGTGACCGAGCGACATGGAGGCCGATCTCGCATCACCGCAGACAGAACCGGTAAATCCAAAATACTGCTCGACGGAATCGTACCATGACCGCCATGATGTTGACTACGAGGCTCCACAGCTTTACGTGAAGTGGGTCTGCGTTCCAGAAGGCCGCTGAGAGTTCCACCTATAGCACCCCACAATCGTAGGGCCTGTTTACAATGGGCTCGCGATCACAGAAATTGGGAGGAAGAAGACTGCGGCGTTGCGTTTGCTTTTCCGATGAATCTCGTTTCAGTATGAAGCCGAAACGGCCGAATACAAGACGTACTCGAGTTTGGAGGACCTCTAGACGTCAAGAACGTTTGAAATTTTGTCAGGAATTTCATTAATATTGGAAGGGGAACAATAATGGTTTGGGCCGGTACTTATTTGGATCGGTGGAAGAACCGATCTCATTTGGATCAGGGGCAACCTCAACGCTCAGATTTATGTGGAGAGGATTGTTTTAGACGTGATCATCCCTTTGCGAAGCCGGTTTGGTGATTCGTTTCGACTAATGCACGACAATGCACTTCCACACACGGCTGGAGTCCTAACACACACTCTTGCCGATGCTCGCATCAACATTCGGCAGTGGGCAGTGCTCAATCGCCAGACCCCACCCCAATTGAGCGCGCATGGGATATACCTACTCCAAAGAAGAGCTCTGCCGAGTATGGATGCCGTGCATACCCCACAACAACTTTTTGATTTGTTAGAAGGGGGCGGCCATTCCTCAAAGTGATTTGCATAAACTAATTTTAAGTATGCCAAATGGCTGTGATTGTTTGATTCATGTCAATGGTGGAAACAGTTTTTTTTTTTACAATAATTTTATTTTTAAATCCTCATTTTTGCCTTTTTTGCCATTTAATTGATGACATTAACTTATTATAATTTCCCATAATTTGCAATTTTTAGGATAAGTTGTTAAAATAAAAGCCAGTGTAGTGCGTCTGCGATGTTTGCGCACGCGCACACAGACGGCTTTCACACTGTGCTGCGGCGCCGCATCGCTTCGCTGATGTTCCGCACGCGTGGAAGCGCCAACACCATTCTGAACGTACTCAGTCACAAGCTGGACAGCCCCCTTCTGGGGCACTGGGTTCAAGCACAAGTGCGTGTGCCCGGGGCCCCAGTGGGCGGCAAGTACCTGAATTAAATTTTAATTAACTAATATAGTATTATAATATATACTAATAATAGTTTGTAAGTCGTTTCTACTAACAACATTATGGGCCAAATGTGTCTGAAATAAAAAGATTTTTTTTTTTTTTTTTATAAATATTAATTGAATATTTTTTTATTGCTAAAAATGTACTTGATCCCTAGACACTTCGTCCCCCACCTTTCCTGAGTTAGTAATGGATGATACCAATCTGCTCATTGCTGGTTCACTGCTGACTGGACCATTTTTAGGGTTCCGTACCAAAATGTCAGTCTTACTGTTTGTCCGTCTGTCTGCCACAGCTGGATATCTCAAGAACTACTAATGCTATCAACTTGAAATTTGGAATAGTTTTAGATGACGTTTGCCCAACTATTTAGCAAATAAGTTTTTTTTTTTTGCTACTGATACTGAACGGGGGTCTTAAAAATTCGAAGTGGGGCTACTAGGGCATGTGGGGTACATATGAAAGAGCGCTATATGCACATTCCCAAACATTTTTCTTTTCGACTTTTGACGAAAAATTTACGCATGCGCATTTTTTGCAAGGCTCCAGAGGTTAAATAAAAGTACCGTTCCCCCTCTCCATCTCCGAAGTTACATAGAGAAAAATCAGAAATTATTCTATGTGTAAAAGTTTATGTAAAGATCATAGGAAAAATAAAACGATGTCTCCTAACACACTAATAACGCACTTTTTCAGAAATCATCAACATAAATTACATTAGTTTCACTATCGATCAAGAGATGGCGCTGACCTAAAACTGCATGCAATATTCTCTCGCCGATGAAAAAAAATGGTCCGGAAACCTCGGTGCGGGACTCGCTCATGACCAGTTTTTTCTATTATTCTCGTAAAGCTCGTACAAAGTGACTGTGTAGTACAAAAGCCTCTGTTGGCAAGAGAAAGAGAAATATTTTTTTATAATAAAAATTAAAGTATCGCAGGGTAAAAATTTTACTCTGCTAGGCTTTGGCAGACAGGTCGGCAGATGGCATGGCAATACTCTTTTATAAATGTCACTTGAAAGATGTGACAGGTGTGACAAAAGTCACAATAAAAATCACAATTTCATTCACAAATTATTCGTATTGTAAAACAAGGAAGGAAAATCCAAAATTATAAAATTTATTATGTGACTACACCTGTTTTTCATGACAAATATAAGCAGTCATGGCTGTGAATTTTGAAAACTGTGACAGCTTGCCTCCCGACGAGGAGCCCAAACTAAAGTACGATAGACTGGAGAACGATGTTCAAAATATCTTGTTGAAAGACGCAGTGAGTTGTATTTGTGTCCATACCAAGTTTATATGTCTAGGAACACAATGGGGGGTGATACATCTTTTGGACCATGAAGGGAACACAGTGCCGATATCGCAAGACGGGAAGAACAAGGAGCTGCAGGCTCATGCAATAGCTGTGAACAGAATCTCTGTGGATCTGAATGGGGACTACATCGCCAGCTGCTCGGACGACGGCAAGGTGCTGGTGTATGGGCTGTACACAGATGACAACACCCACAACCTCACACTGGGCAGGGTGATCAAGTCTATCGCCTTGGATCCTTGTTATTTCAAGTCCGGCTCTGGGAGGAGATTTTTGACAGGTAAATTAATGTAGCAATATGATAACATTACCAAAAAATTCATTATAATATGTAAAAGTAACTCTTTCTTCCTATCCCGGTACTAAACAAAAATAAAATAATAAAATTTGAAGATCATCAGATATCACCAGGATTATCTTTATTCGGGCATAAGGGATATTGTGTGAAAAAAGTCCAATTTGATATCTTAGCTTGTAATAATATATTGACTGTCAAAGGTCCTGAAAGCCAGCTTTTTGCTCATATTTCGAAAATATTGGTTTTACATCAATTTATGTTATTACGAGATTATTGCTTATAAAATTCTGGACTTTTCACACAGTATTTCTAATGACTAAATAAAGATAATCCAGAAGAGAAATCTTCACCAAGATTTTTTTCACAGATAGTATCTTATTTTTCTGGGCTATTCATTTATAACTGTCAATAAAAACTTTTTACAAAAAAAAAAACAACCGACTTCCAAAAAAACACTACAAAGTGAAAAATAACTTTAATTTCGGAAGTCGGTGTCTTTTTTTGGTTTTGAATTTTCGTTTTTTGTCACCGACTTCCGAAATAAAGTTATTTTTCACTTTGTAGTGTTTTTTTGGAAGTCGGTTGTTTTTTTTTTTTTTTGTAAAAAGTTTTTATTTTTCACTTTTTAGCTGTGGTACCTACCCCACACAAATTAAAAAACCACTACCTGCTATGTAAATAACAGTGACAAGAACTTATCATATCATCCACAGTGGGAAAAAGTACGTATTATTGAAGCAAACTCAAAAACTTTCGAAGCAAAGTTAATAAAATTTATATGGGACCATTTCGAGAGCATACTTTTTCAAACAAAAAAAGAATTTTCAAAATCGGTCCACAATTGACGGAGAAATCGGTGGACATACATAAAAAAAAAGAAAAAAAAAAAGAAACATACGCGACGAACATATAACCTCCTCCTTTTTGGAAGTCGGTTAAAAATCAAGCCAAAATGCTAATTGCGGATATGCATGGATGTTTTTAGGTAGGAAAAATAAAATGAGTGGAGTAGTATTTACCAAAAACGTTTTTTAAATAAAATAATTGAAACCATACATGGGTTATGTATGGTTTTATGGAAGTGCATAATAATTGAGTTTTGCTCTTCAAATAGCAACTTACTTATTATTTAATTTCATGTCTTTTGATGTAGTCAATAGCTAAAACATGCTGAAAAAGCTAGATAGATTAGGATGCTCACTGGTATCTAGTCGCAACACGGTGACGCTACAATGGATAAAAGGACACAGCGGTTCGCTAGGTAACGACGCAGCTGACGAACTTGCTAGAAGAGGTTCTGGCATGGCAGTCTGTGGACCCGAACCTATCGTACCAATCCCTTTCAACCAAATATGCAGGTGGCTACAGGAGTTCACCCTCACACAAGCGGAGCGGAGTACTGGTGGACCTCGACACCGGGCTGCAGGCAGTCCAAGAAAGCTATGCCATCCCTGGATAGCAGGCTAACCAGGCGTTTATTACGCCTGGACAGGAATGGCCTGCGCCTGGTGACGGGAACCATCACGGGACACTGCTCGCTAAACAAACACTTCCACACAATAGGCATAACGGACAGCCCTCTGTGCAGGACATGCATGGAGGCTGAGGAAACCGTCGCGCAAGTGCTCTTCGAATGCACAGGCGTCACCTAGATTAGAACAGAAACCCTCGGCTCACCCAGATCTTTTACAGATGTTCTGAACAAACCAGGAGTTTTGATTAACTTCTGGAGGGAGGTGGGCTGGTTGGAATAACCACCAAACGGACGCCATAGCCCACGCACAATGGTCCACCTGACGGACTAAGTGCGGAAACCAAACCCTATAACATAGCATGCTCACAAAAGACTCAAATGTCCACCTTTGCCTGGGCTTACACAGTTGTGTCAAAAAGATCTCCGCATCAGCATCTCTCTGTCCTTAATGTAACAATATTTGTAATGTTTATGTAAACCAAAGGCCCCCTTTGGAGCGAGCAGAGCTGTAGGAAATGAGTCACTCTTGTGATTATTTCCAAACATGTTATTACAATAGGTAGATAACATAATGTCACAGTATAAATAAGGACCTAACAGTATTATAAATCTTCATAGAAAACGGCCGAAACGACGCGCTTCGAAATCACAGTGTATGTCAGTACCCCACAGTACCGAGTGCACGGCAGTTACGCACGGACGCAGAAGGTTTACCCAATGAGCGACCGTAGGTAATTTATTATTTCAAGGTCACTGCTGAGACAATACTGTTACTTTATTATACTGTGATAATGTGCTCCAATTGTGTAATTGACTAAAATTATATACAGATTTTTAATCTCAAAGCTAATTTAAAAAATGAAAACAAACAATATTATGTGGGAGGGAGGCGCGATGCCCATGCCGCCGCCGCTGTACAGAGCAGCTCATATCAGTTAGCGCACCGAGCGATGTCCAAAACTTATTGTGACTAATCTGAGCATAAAAGAAAATCCCGAATTTCCGATTATTACAACATACCTACTTATTAAGTTGTTGGAACAAGTTAGCTTACAACAATGGATGGAAATTCCGCCTCGATTTTGTTTTATTTTTATTTTTTTCGGAAGGCTTGCAGACTAATAACAATAATATATGACTGAATTGCTAATTACAAACCCCCCACAGATAAAAACAAAATGATTAGGTACTTCCTCATAGTCTCAGTTTCAACCAATCTGTATACCAATATTATAAACGATTATCATTATATTTAAACTAGTTATTCCCTCAAAGTGGGTTATATTCAAATTTTATTCCGGACAACAAACTGTTCAAGTGCAGGCAGGTGTCTCTTGTACAAAAAATTGCTTTGCTAAGAGCTTCCTTAGTGTGCTTGCATTGGTGCAGAAAAGGTCAATGCCTTGTTCACAACAAATTTCGTTAAAACTGCGACTGGCCCTAAGAAAGTATGCATTACGCCTATAATTAGTGTCTGCATAGGGTACATGTAGAAGTGGTCTTTGTCGCAGCCCCATCAGATTAGTGCGTATCGTTAATTTTGAAACAAGTTCAGGACAGTCAAATGACCCATTTGCGATATTAAACAATTAGCATATATCATTAATATGGCGTCTACGGTCAAGCGGAAGAAAATGGTACCTTCTACATCGGTGATTGTAATCAACAGATACTTGTTTCGGCCTGTAATCTAGGTACTTAAGAAACTTTCTCTGAATGCCCTCAATACGAGACATGTAGATCCCGTACTGAGGGTTCCAGATTTGTGATGCATACTCAAGGTGGCTGCGTACGAACGAACAATACAAGACTTTGATCGGTTTTAGTGATCGGAAACATGCTGTGGTTCTCATTATGAAACCGAGTGCTCTCGACGCTTTATTTACTATGCTATCAATATGCTGATCAAATAGCAGCTTGCTGTCTTGTATAACCCTAAGATCTCGAATACTATTGACTTTACCTATACCGATATTGTTCAGTTTGATGTGGAGTCAATTGTCGACTTCTGGCGCGTAAAAGTCATGTGAAAACGTTTTGAAACATTCAATTCAAGCCTGTTACATCTACAGTATTCTTCAAATCTATTCAAATCAACTTGTAACAGGCACACATCAGATATGCTTCGGATAGTTTTATGAATCTACATATCATCAGCATAAAGTAAAATATAACTAGTTTCAAAACAATGCTTCAAGCCAGCAATAAAGATAGTAAATAATAGGGACCCTAATATAGAACCCTGAGGAACTCCCGAGGGGACGCAACACCATCCAGATGTGTACCCCTGAAGCACTACAGCCTGAGTTCTATTATCAATATAAGAGGAGAACCAACGATACAAATCTCCATGTATTCCGGCCCATAATAGCTTCTCCATGAGCAGTGCATGGTCAATACGATCAAAGCATTTACTGTAATCAGTATAAATAACGTCAACTTGTGCACGGTGTTCCATACCCTCGAATATAGATTCATGGGATAAGATTAAGTTAGATGTAGTGGATCGCTTCTTGAGAAAGCCGTGCTGCTCATCACCAAAGTTGCATTTCACAGCATCGTATACGTCAGTAAACACAATGCGTTCTAAGATCTTGGAGAACAGACATATCTTAGATATTGGTCGATAATTAGAGATATCCGACTTATTTTCTCTCATATTAGTCCCACAAAAAGCGGCTGTCGCGTTTCATAAGGAAACCTCAGTGTGATAGGTTCTGCAGTTTACAGGGAGCAGATAAATAAACCGACGATTTTCTTTGAAAAAATTGATCCACTGAATTTCAACATCTACTACTGAATTACAATCAGTCAATCAAGCAGAGTATAAAAAAGGAGTGTCCGACCGAAACAGGACGTTCTACCGAAACCAAATCGGTATCTGTCTCAGTTTCGCCCGAAACCGAATCTTTCTTGACATGTTAAAAATCTATTTTATTGAAATTTTCAAAAAGTTTTTTTTTTGTGATTTTGTGATTTTTTTTATTTGGCTTTTTTACTTTTTTAGATAGTTAATACATATTAAATGAAAAAAAAACAATAATTGACCTATTTTATATAACATAACATCACGCCTTGTTTCCCCGAAGGGTTGGGCAGAGGTGTCCCTGTAGCAGGTACACCCACATTTGGCCAGTTAGTTAGTTATTATTTTATATTACTTATTAAAATTGTATAAATAATAGGTTGGGGAAAAAGTTGCTTCGCATTTTTTAAGAAAAAATAAATAAAAATAATTATAGTTTATTTACATTTAACTAAAGTATGTAGGTACCATTTTGTTCGATAACTTTTTGCAATCTTGTAGGTAGGGACATGATCCCATTGCTATAGAAATTTTGGGACTTTTGGCAGTCCTCTCGTGATGTTAACCTGACACTGCCTAAAGAATTCTGAAGAGACCGAAACAGGTCGAAATCTGAAGGTGCAAGGTCAGGGCTATACGGCGGATGCATTAACACCTCCCAGGCAAACTCTCTTAATTTTTGCTGAGTGGCTAAAGATGTGTGAGGTCTAGCGTTATCATGATGAAAAACCACACCCCTTCTGTTGATTAATTCCGGCCGCTTTCTCTCAACTTCTTGCTTTAATCTCATCAGTTGTTCGCAGTAGAGTTCAGAATCGATGGTCCTGCCTGGTGGTAACAGCTCATAATGAATAATGCCCTTGCAATCCCACCACACACACAGCATCACCTTGTTGCGAGTTAACCCGGGTTTCGCCACAGTCTGTGAAGCCTGACCGGCCTTTGACCACGACCTTTTTCGCACGTTCTTGTCGTACGTGATCCACTTTTCATCACCAGTTATCAGCTTCTTCAAAAATGGTTCGGTTTCATTACGTCGTAATAAAGAATCACAAATGAGTACACGGTTCATTAGGTTTCTTTCAGTGAGCTCGTGAGGTACCCAAATATCGAGCTTTTTTGTGTACCCAGTTTTTTTCAAATGCGCCAAAACTGTTTTGTGGTCAATTCCCAGTTCTTCAGCTACGTCGTAACTACTGATATTGATTGATTATTGATTGATTATGATTGATTATCTTGCTCCACTTTTTCAAAAATGGCATCCATTTTTTCCGTAATAGGGCGACCAGAGCGACGTGCATCTTTGACATCAAAATTTCCGGATTGAAAACGCTTAAACCAAATTTGTGCTACTCTCACAGACTCTGCACTAGGTCCATAAACATCGCAAATTTTTTTCGCGGCTTGCGTTGCATTTTTACCTTTTTTGTAGTAAAATTTTAAAATGTATCGAATTTCTTCATTAGATTCACTCATCTTGACGGTACGAAAAACAAATGAAAATCACACATTTTCCTAATTTGAATTTGGAATTATGTTCTTTAAAATTTTAACTTTCAATGATACCAAAACCAGCCAGATACAAATAGTATAGCCAAAGAGATATTAAATAAGACTTGATTACACATCGGAGCAGCTCGGAGTCTGGATTTGTGCCCGGTTGATGGCAATAGGCTCGCCCCCTATTACATGGGACTAAAAACATAACTGGCGAAATGTGGGTGTACCTGCTACAGGGACACCTCTGCCCAACCCTTCGGGGAAACAAGGCGTGATGTTATGTTATGTTATGTTGATTACACATTATCTAAACTATGTAATTTGTTATTCTTATTATTCAATTAATGATTTTTTAAATGACCCAAATCTTTAGATTTAATTATTGACGTGTATTATATTATAATACTTATAAATTACATGTTTAAATATTGAATATAAAAAATATAGAAAAAAATAAAAATATAAAAAATAGTAGCCCACCGGTATCGGGAACAGGGTCCAAGCTACCGGCGGTTTGGGCTCCAGAGAGAGGAACCTCGTGACAATGCAAGCCGTGTCCAGGAGTACCGCTTTCTGAATCAAGCCCTTGATCCAGCTGCCCAACGAGAGCCTCTTTAGGTGTTGGTCGAGGCTCTTGGCGATTAAGCCATTGGCTGTCACGACTATCGGCACAATGATTGCTGCGTCCACATCCCACATGTCGACAACCTCGCGAGCCAAGTCAAGATACTTAATTTGTTTATCTTTCTCAGCTTTCACGAGGTTCCCGTCATGCGGGACCGTTATGTCAATAATCATTGCGCGGCGCTCTCTTCGATCCATCACCACTACATTAGGCTTATTGGCAACAATAGTCTCGTCAGTTATGATGGGTCGATCCCAGTACAATAATTATGATATTTCCATTTTCGAGAACTGGGTCGGGCACATACCTAAGTACGGCACTTCCGATTCCACAAGGCTGTATTTCAGAGCAAATTGCTAATAGATAATCCTGACTACAAGATTGTGTCTATGCAAGTACTCTTCGTTAGCTAGACGAGAACATCCGGAGATAATATGTCGGATTGATTCTCCCGGACGGTGGCATGCCCGACAGATGTCAACCGTACCGTCCTTCACAATGAATCTCCGGTAATTGTTCGTCATCATAACTTCGTCCATAATTGCACAGACAAAACCTTCAGTTTCCTCAAAGCGGTCACCAAAACGCAGCCAGGTTACGGACGCTAGTAAATCTACATCGGGCCATGCAGGGCCCGGAACTAGCGTCCGTGAAGCTCCTTACTCTGCCATATCTCCATGCGGTCGTTAGTGTCAAGCACTACAGGCTTGCGCCAGTTCTCTTTAGCCAAGGAGAGCGGTGTAAGGCCCTTGTCCACCGCGACCACATCTCGATGCATCCCCACGTCGGCTTTTAGGAAATATTCCCTGAGACTGCACATCTCGCGATTGTGGAGGGTCTTAGCGTTTAAAAAGCCTCGACTTTCGCGGGATATACAGTCTCATTACCGATGATCGTGGTCGATGCATTCGATATGTAGTCAGCAGCGTATGGACCCTCCTATCCAAGTCGTCGAGTTTGGTCTGAGCCCATTTGAGTATGCCTAAAGAGTACATAGAAACCGGCATGGCATAACCGTTGACGGCGCGCACCTTGTTTCCGCCTGATAGAAGACTATTAAATACTTTCTTCAGGCGGCCAAAGAAGCGCTCCTTCAACGATTGCTTCATGTCAGTAACATTGATGCCCAACGCTTCCAACATACCCAAATACTTATAGGTTTCAGATGCGGAGAGGGCTTTAAGGTTTATGGAATCCTAGAGTTGGGTTCCCACGGATTCCACAATCTCCCCTCGCTTTACATGCATGACCGCACATTTGTCCACACCAAATTCCATCCTGATGGCGCTACTGAAAGTTTCAGTTCAAAGAGTTTTAGGTCATCTATGTAGAGGAGGTGAGAAATAACCTGACCACCTCTCCTCAACCGATAGCCAAGACTTGAATACTCCAGCAGTGTGCTTAGGGGATTCAGGGCTAAGCAGAACCAGAGCGGACTCAAACTGTCGCCCTTTTTTTTTTTTTTTGGCTGATAAATTGTTAAATAACTTCTCCCGCTCTGGGTGGAGCGGGAGGGCGTGTCAGACTTTTACTGACTAAAACCCACCCGTGTTCTTTCGGTTGCCCTGTTGCCGGGGGCCACGATTTCCCTATCGGTTTTCTTCGAACCCCCAGCAAACATTGGCTCTAGCTAAAATATACCAAACGTGCGGTTTCTAGGTTTAAAGATATTTATTCTCAAAAAAAGACACAAAGTCACTTACATGAGAACAATGCTTAAAATAAATTATAAATGTAAAGTTCGTCACAGACGTCACGTAGCAATTACATCTGCTAACTGCTAACGTTTCTACATCTGCTAACTGTCTTATCTTTCTAACAGCATAAGCGGCCGAGCTTAGCCGCCCCGCAAGAGATGTTATATGAGGTCCCCATTGTAATGTCTCGTCTAGCGTGATTCCTAGGAAAACTGTTTGATTAATAAATTCCAGTTTTTCTCCATTCAATATGATGTCACATTCGCTACTTCTAACATTCGGTAATTTAAATCTAATGCATTTGGTTTCTTTTTTCATTTAGTACCAAATTATTTACCGTAAACCAATCTTGGACCTGAAGAATAGAGTTATTCACGTCGTCATGATTTTGTGACCGTCGGTCTATTTTAAAGATCAATGATGTGTCATCTGCAAATAACACCATCTTCGGTTGATTTTGAAGTAATTGGGGTAAATCGTTAATGTAAACTAAAAAGAGGAATGGACCCAATATTGAACATTGAGGAACGCCCATTGCCATTTCAGACCCCAATGAGTTTACGCCGTTTACTTGAACTTTAATCTTTCTATCTTTCAGGTATGATCTGAGTCTATGCGGGGATCGTGCGGTCCATGGCCCTCTACGGGGCGCCGGTGTGGGCGCGTTCATTGAGGCTGCGGCCAGCCCGCCGGTTGAACGCGTCCCAGAGGGTCATGGCCATTCGGCTGGCCCGAGGATATCGCACGGTCTCCTGCGAAGCGGCGAGCCTCCTTGCCGGATTACCACCATGGGATCTGGAGGCAAAGGTCCTCGCGCACATCTGGGAGTGGCGCGAGGAGGCGAAACGCCGGGGCTTAACTCCGATGCCGCATGAAATCGCGGCACAGCGGACAGAGCTCCGGCGGGATCTCATGGCGTCATGGAGAGTGCGATTGTCGCAACCCAGCGCTGGGCACGCCACAATTGCGGCGATAAGACCCCTCTTTGAGGAGTGGCTTGAGAGGTGCCATGGCGCCCTCACCTTCCGCCTGACGCTGCTCCTCACCGGACACGGCTGTTTCGGGAGGTTCCTGTTCACGATAAGGCGGGAGGAAACGCCCGGGTGTCACCATTGTGTGGATCGCCCGGAGGACACGGTGGAGGTCTACCCGGCTTGGGCGGAGCTTCGCCGTGTCCTCGTGGAGGTGATCGGTGGCGATGATCTCTCGCGTCCGGCCCTGGTTCAGGCCATGGTACGGAGCGAGAGGAAATGGCAGGCCGTCACCTCCTTCTGCGAAGCGGTAATGCTCGCGAAGGAGGAGGCGGAACGCGTGAGGGAGAGGCAAATTTCACGCCCTCACGCCCCTAACCGCCGCAGGAGAAGACGCCCGGGGCGGGAATTGCGAGCCGATTTCCGGCCACCGTAGGCGCGGGCTTGCGGACGGTGAGCAATGGGTAGCTCGCCGTCCGAAGCCCGGGTCGACGGCGCGTTGTGTTCCACGCGCGCCTCAAAGAGATGTCAGCAGAAATGACGGGGTCCGCTAGGGCCAATGCCTGCCGGGGCTTCGAATATGGGCCGAAAGGGACATCGTGGCCCCCGGCAACAGGGCAACCGAAGGAACACGGGTGGGTTTTAGTCAGTAAGAGTCTGACACGCCCTCCCGCTCCACCCAGAGCGGGAGAAGTTATTAGTTAATTTCCCACCCAAAAAAAATTGTAAGTAAATCTAGAGCTGTATTCCTAATTCCATAGTGTTCTAGTTTCAGCAGAAGTGTTTCATGGTTTACTACGCAATCGAACGTCTTCGAAAGATCGCAAAAAATTCCAATGGCATCTTGTGCTTCTTCCCAGACATTAAAAATGTTCTTTATCAGGGTGACACCGGCGTCAGTGGTACAACGCCCTTTGGTGAAACCGTACTGTTGTTCATGAAAGATGGAATTTTTATTAAAGTGACGTAACATTTGATTGAGCATCAACTTTTCGAACACCTTACTGAGAACTGGCAGAATTGACACGGGCCTATAATTGTTGGGTTCCTTACTATCACCGAATTTGAACAAAGGAACTATTTTACGGAGTTTCATGAGATCCGGAAAGACTCCTTGGTCTACACTGGTGTTAAATATGAAAGCTAAATAGGGCGCAATGGTTTCGATGATAGATTTACAGACTTTTACAGACATTCCGCATAGATTTCCTGTTGATTTAATTTTAAGATCTTTAAAAACTTTTATAACAGCCTGGGGGTTTGTATGCTGAAACCTACACATTATTTCTAAGTAAGGCGGCAGAAAGCGCGGGTGATGAATTTAAATTTTCGGTAGTTTTATGGGGAATAATAGCAAAAAAGTTTTCAAATTCCTCAGCTATTTCTACATCTGAGCTTGAGCTTTTAATTTGACTTTTTGATTTTCATTCGATTTTTTTTGTAATAAATTTTCTTTCATTGTTTGCATGTTTGCATGGTAGATTGTACAGGGATCTCAACATTTTGTGAACACCTTTAGTTATGTACCTACTTTCAAAGCAAATAAATAATTTATGATTATGATGTCCTTTTTTGTTTACATAATGTTCTACAAATAAAAATAAAATAGAATTGTGTGCGGTCGTGGGACCCCCGTCAGGAACAAAGTTCATTCTCACGTATGATTTAAAACAAAAACAATAATTTTGCACCGGCCATCTTGGATTTTCATTTCAACGTCACTATCAACTTTAACACCCTTGAGAACTATGAAAACGACACCCATGGCGAAAAATGGCAAAATTTTCGCAAGCTCTATCTTGGATTTACATTTTGACCTCACTATCGGCTTTAGCACCCTCGAAAACTATGAAAACGACACATATGACTAAAAATTTAAAAAATGTGTAGCAGCCATCTTGGATTTTCATTTTGACCAAATTTACACTTTCTCTCTCTCCCTCAGTATGCAGTGTACTCGGGCCGAAGTGTACAATTTTAATATTTAAAAAAAAAAGTGTAACAGATTATATAGGAGCCTTAATGATCTAAAAAGTACGAAACAAGAAAATATTTCAGATATAAATCAAGACGTAGGTACAAAACCGTCCAAGTGCGTGTCGGACCACGCACAATGGAGGGTTCCGTGGTTGGGATGAATTTGTCCCAAAAACAAACTTAACTTTGTAGTTAAAAATATGTTCTCCCATACGGAATGTATGGGAAAACATGTTTTTGCAACTGCAAAGTTAAGTTGGTCGATTATTACTCGTTAACTTGTAGAGCCTACTTAGCTGTGATAGTTTTCCTTTTAATTTAGTTATATAAACTACTGCTGTGATTTTTTTCACACATCCAAAACCAACCATTTAGCTGGCAGGGGGGGGGACACTTAACAAAAATTAGCACTTTAAAGCTTAATATTTCGCAAACGGATCCTTGAATCCAAAAATGGTTTTCACAAACTCTCAATGTTTTTAAAGGACCTTTTCAATGATACCCCACACCACGGGTTAAAAAAAAAAAACATCACCACCTTACGTGTAGGAGAGGTACCCTAAAAAAAAAATATGTATACCTATGCCAAATTACAGCTTTCTAGACTGCGGACAGACAGACGGACATGACGCAACTATAAGGGTTCCTTGTTTACTACGGGACCCTAAAAATGGTCAAGATTAAGCCGTGGTGCCTGTATACCATGTGGGTGCCGGGAACACCTAGGTACTAAATTATAATGGCATGAGACGACGGTTTTACTATTATTGATCGAAGCATACCTATTTTAAATTCCAATAGGAGTGCATAGTGCTTTGAACGAAACCATAGCACGATTTATTTCGACGCCAACACCATTTATCGAGCTTCGAAGAAATCCAAAATATAAATATTTCGCTGCATGAAATTGTTTTTCTTCATAAGAGTGGAATTACAAATCGTTACTATTTATTAAGATTTGATTAAGGCTGGTTTTCCTCAAAGTCAAAGTCAAATCATTTATTTCAAATAGGCCCATGTATGGCACTTTTGAACGTCAAAATTTACAAAATATTAAAATTGATTCTAGTCGCCCCTTCCAAAAGGTAGTTTTCGTATGGAGAAGAATGGGCAAGAAACTCCACCGTTACTCTTTTAAAATGTTTTACAATTGTTTGTATATGCACGTACATTAGTTAAATAACATTACCTATATGTGAAGACGATGCACCTAGAATAAAATTACTATACCACAATAGGTAAAAAGAATTAAAATGAAGCAACGACAGATAATTTAATATGTGATAGATACATGGTGCTCACATATTTACAAACATTGTAAAAATAGACGATTTTCCAAAAAAAATTGTAATTAATAAGTGTGTGAGAAAGTAATCACAGAATGTAAAATCAATGTCATAAAACACAAAATAATCAATTTTACAATTAAATTAGCAACCAGTTTGATTTTGTCTTGATTCTAAATTGTCCTATGGAGCAGGACCAGCATGTTTCCAAGCACTCTTATCTTGGATATAATCCTCTAATTTGTAATATGCTTGTTTACAAAGTGTACTTTTGATATGAGTTTTAAATTTTCTTTCATTTAATTGCAATATGTCACAAGGTATTTTGTTGTAACATTTAACACAGTACCCCATAAAAGATGTATGTACTTTAGATAATCTGAAAAATGGTTGATCTAGTTTATCTTTATTTCTAGTATTAAAATTATGTCTATCACTATTTTTTTTAAAGAGATGTGGATTTTTCCTTACATACATAATATTTTCATAAATGAATTGGCAAGGTACCGTCATAATATTAATCCTTTTAAAAAGTTCCCTGAGAGATTCGCGGCGACGTAGATTATAAATGGCTCTGACAGCTCTCTTTTGCAAAATAAAGATGGATTCAATGTCAGCAGCCCGACCCCACAGTAAAATGCCATACGACATAATGCTGTGGAAGTAGCTAAAATAGACCAAACGCGCGGTTTCCACATCTGTTAACTGTCTTATCTTTCTAATAGCATAAGCGGCCGAGCTTAACCGCCCCGCAAGAGATGTTATATGAGGTCCCCATTGTAATTTCTCGTCTAGCGTGATTCCTAGGAAAACTGTTTGATTAATAAATTCCAGTTTTTCTCCATTCAATATGATGTCACATTCGCTACTTTTAACATTAGGTAATTTAAATCTAATGCATTTGGTTTTTTTTTATGAAGTACTTATTGTTATTTACCGTAAACCAATCTTGGACTTGCAGAATAGAGCTATTCACGTCGTCAAGATTTTGTGAACGTCGGTTTATTTTAAAGATTAATGATGTGTCATCTGCAAATAACACCATCTTCGGTTGATTTTGAAGTAATTGGGGTAAATCATTAATGTAAACTAAAAAGAGGAATGGACCCAATATCGAACCTTGAGGAACGCCCATTGCCATTTCAGACCCTAATGAGTTTACGCCGTTTACCTGAACTTTAACATTTCTATCTTTCAGGTATGATCTAAGTAAATCAAGAGCTGTATTCCTAATCCCATAGTGCTCTAGTTTCAGCAGAAACGCCTTCGAGAGGTCGCAAAAGATTCCAATGGCATCTTGTGCTTCTTCCCAGGCATTTAAAATGTTCTTTATTAGGGTGACACCGGCGTCAGTGGTACAACGCCCTTTGGTGAAACCGTACTGTTGTTCATGAAAGATAGAATTTTTATTAAAGTGACGTAACATTTGATTGAGCATCAACTTTTCAAACACCTTACTGAGAACTGGCAGAACTGACACAGGCCTATAATTGTTGGGTTCTTTACTATCACCGGATTTGAACAATGGAACTACTTTACTGTGTTTCATGAGATCCGGAAAGACTCCTTGGTCTACACTGGTGTTAAATATGTAAGCTAAATAGGGCGCAATGGTTTCGATAATAGATCTACAGACTTTTACAGACATTCCCCAGAGATCTTCTGTTGATTTAATTTTAAGATCTTTAAAAGCTTTTATAACAGCCTGGGGGTTTGTATGCTGAAACCTAAACTCTAAAGGGCATGCCTTCACATTTTTTCTAAGTAAGGCAGCAGAAAGCGCGGGTGAGGAATTTAAAGCTTCAGTAGTTTTAAGGGGAATATTAGCAAAAAAGTTTTCAAATTCTTGAGCTATTTCTATATCTGAGTTAATGGGGCCATGTGCAGTCTCTGAATTAAATTCAGTATTTCGCTGTTTTTTCCTACCTGTTTCATTATTTATTACTTGCCAGGTAGTTTTTATTTTATCATCAGCTGATTTTATTTCATTGCTAATATAAAGAGCTTTAGCTATTTTGCAAACACTTTTAAAAGTTTTTGAATATTTTGCAACATACTTATGAAAGCTTGTATTATTCATATGTTGCTTTAAGCCATATAGTTCAAATAGTTTTTCCCTGCTTTTACGAATACCTGGAGTCGCCCAATCACTAAATAAGAACTTTGTGTAAATACTTTTAGTCTTTAGTGGAAAAGTGTAATTAAATTGCGTGTTTAATAGTGAAAAGAACTCGGCGACTCCTGTCACGCTGACCGTACGCTGACGGTCGGCACTGATGGGTCAATATGTATGTAGTTATAGGTAGCGTTTTTGAGTCGCGCTGACCGCTCAGCGCTTTAACTACATACTTATTGACATCAGCGCCGACCGTCAGCGTGACAGGAAAACTAGCCTAACTGCGCGTTGCGCGTTTATTTACTTTGAAAATATGATATTATGTACATATTTGTAATGTGCTCGTCAAGACCTTTCTTTTGATATCAAACATGTCATGATCATCTGTCTTATGGCGTCCTGCTGTGGGGATCGGCAGCTGACGTAGATTCGATTTTTATTTTAAAAGAGGGCAATCCGCGCGATCTATAAAATGGGTCTGGGGTTTTTAGTTTTATTAATTTATTTATCTTTTGTATAGATTCTTTTCTATTTTGTGAATGTGAGAACGCTGTAGGATTAGTGGATTGTAGACCTGTAGACCATTTTCTATTTTGTTAAGTACTTAGTACTTATTGAAAGACCTACACTGTACTCCCATACCTAGTAACACTATTATTTGAAAGTATTGTAAAAGCCAATTATTTTTAAAAGAGTAACCGTGGAGTTTCTTGCCGGCTCTTCTCCATAGGAAACGACTAATTGGAACCGTGCACCTAGCTTCTGACGTTTCATAAGTGCCCATGTAGGTTAATGTGAAATAAAATATTTTGAATTTGAATTTGAATCTCAATTTAATTTTTTTCGAAGATAGAAATTTACGTGTATATTACGTGAAATTGAAGGAAAATTTATATAGCCTATGTCACCCGGACCATTATTACGAATCTACTGATACCTCATTCATCAAAATCGGTTCAATAGTTTAGGCGCTACGGTGGAACACACGTAAATACAAACATACATACATAGACTGCTAAAATCATAACCCTTCCTTTTGGCTTTGCCGTAGTCAAGTAAAAATTAATTTAACAGCGTGTTTCAAAACAGAGCGCCTGTTTACTCAGACGACTAGACACTGCTTAAATTGTTAGGTTACTAAGTATTCCTTTTTTCTATTACAGGCGACAACAAATTAACATTATACGAAAAGACATTCCTGAACCGCCTTCGTAGCACAGTTCTGTGCGAATGCGAAGGCTACGTGCAGGCCATGTCGTGGCACGAGCGCTTCGTGGCGTGGGCTAGCGAGGTGGGCGTGCGCGTGTACGACCTGGTGGCGCGCTGTTCGCTCGGCCTCATCCAGTGGGAGAAGGTCCCCAACCGATCCATAGAAGACTATCGCTGCAACCTGCTCTGGTGCGCCCCCAAAACGCTCATGATCGGGTGGGTCGACACCATCAGGATTTGCGTCATACGAAAACGGAGTCAAATCGAACTTCAAACACGAGATGTCACCGAGTATTTAGTCGATCCCGTGTACACTTTCCAGACTGACTACTTCATCAGTGGCTTAGGTCCCCTGGATGACCAGTTGGTAGTCCTGGGAGTACATAAGGAGTGCGACCCTGAAACCGGTAAGGCGCAAAGACCTGTGCTCACCGTTGCTGACTATAAAGACTGTGAATTCTGTGAAATATCAACAGACAGTCTCAATATTCGTGGTTACGAGGAATATTCATGTAACGACTATTATTTAGATATGCTCATAGAGGAAAACAGATTTTTCATTGTGTCTCCCAAGGACATTGTAGTGGCAAGTCCTTACGATATCGACGATAGAGTTAAATGGCTCACAGAACAAAGTCGATTCGAAAAAGCCATTACCGTTCTCGAAGAAGTTGGCGGGAAGACGTCGAAACACTCAGTGGTGACCGTCGGCGTGCAGTACCTGGACCACTTGATGGCTGAGCACTTGCACGAGGAGGCGGCCATACTGTGCGCCAGGATTTGTAAGAATGATAAAGTGTTGTGGGAGACACAGATATTGAAATTTGCTGAAGTGAACCAGTTGCGAGCGATCAGTCCTTATGTGCCTAAAACTCCTGAACAAGCATTGAGTTCTCACATATACGAGTTAATATTTTATGAGTATCTGAAGTTGGACTCTCAGGGATTCCTGAAATTAGTTCAAGAATGGAACCCCGCGTTATACAAGACTGGCGTCATCGTCAAGGAAGTCTTAGAACATCTGCTGAACACGGAGGTTGACAAAAATATTTACTTAGAAGCTTTGGCTCTTTTGTATTGCTACCAAAAGAAATACGACAAGGCTTTGACAACGTACTTGACTCTCCAGCACAAAGACGTGTTCACTCTGATCACTAAACACAACATGCACAACGTGATACACGACAAGATACTGGACCTGATGAAGCTCGACTGTGATAAGGCAATATCAATACTTCTAGGAAAGCCCAGAGTACCTGTAGAGGTGGTAGAAAAGCAGCTTGCAAGCAATGACATGTTGCTGTTTAAATATTTAGATGCTTACAGCAAAATTGAACCAAATGGTAGGTATCACGGCAAATTAGTTCGGCTTTACGCTAAATATGCAAGGGACAAACTTCTTCCATTTTTAAAAAGCAGTGATAATTATCCAATTCAAGAAGCTTTGGATGTGTGCCAGAACAATGAATTTTACCCTGAGATGGTGTTCCTATTGGGACGTATTGGGAACACGAGAGAAGCTCTGCAAATCATTATAGAGCAGCTGAAGGATATAAACCAAGCTATCAATTTCTGTCAAGAACACAATGATAAGGAGTTGTGGATGGACCTCATCAAGCGGACAGTGGACAAGCCTGAGTATGTGACGTTACTGCTCAAGAGAATTGGAAACTACGTGGATCCGCGAATATTAATACAAAACATACAGTCCGGATGTGAAATAAAGGATTTAAAGGACTCCTTAGCAAAGATGATGTGTGATTATCACCTTCAGCTGTCAGTGCAGGAAGCATGTAAAGTGATCACTTTGCGGAACTACTTCGAGTTACATCAGAAGCTAATTATCAATCAGCAGAGAGGTATATCAGTTACGGATGACTTCATGTGTTGTGCGTGCCAAGGTCGGATCATTATTAGGGACTTATCGAATGCCTCAGATTTGATGGTGTACAACTGTAGGCATTCATTCCATAAAGAGTGCCTTCCAGAGGGAGTACAGTGCCAGACTTGTACGGTGTGCAGTGCCGTCAAAATGTGACCCGAAAGCTCAACTCTTAGATAGATGCTGTATATATTATGTATAATAATGAATTAATAATGATTAAACACTATTTTTCCGTAATAAACTTATATAATTATGTTAATCAAACTAATTATTTAAAAATGTTTATCAATGTTCGGTGCTTTTATAATGAAGTGGCTTGTATTATTTTTCCTTGTATTAGATAAACCCCAGATACCAATAAAATAAAACTGAAATATGTGGTTGTTATAATTTCAATAAAGAGTTATCGAGATAGAGTAGATTTTTTTACATTTTACTATGTAGAACAATGAAAATGTCAGTATCGAAAATGTATCTAATTCGATATATTTCCAATAGCAACATCGTCGTCGCCACAGCTTTTATTTAAATGCTCTAAAAAGAAGAAAAATGTGATTTTCTTTTTAGAGCATTTAAATAAAAGCTTTTTTTTAAAAGGTTTTTTTGCTTTTAATTTATTATTTGAAAGCCAATGTTCACACGGACCCGGACGTAATTAAATCGCGGCGGGATTTTATCGCGCACTAGATTTTCAACTCTCGGCGCTTAGCAGAGCGTTGAAAATCAATTGCACGAAAAAAAATTGCCGCCATTTTATTACATCCGTGCGAACGTGGGCTTAACCCGCTGGGAATCGGCTGTATTTTTTTTTTCATATTCCCTTTTCTAGATGATTTTTAAGGTAGGAATGCAAGAAGTGCCAAAAAATATCGAGTCTTTTCTATTGAAAGCAGAGTGAAAACGAGCGGCTACTTTAAAAAAATTACGTCGGGTATCCTCGGATCAACTATGGAAAAACGCATTTGATACTTGAATATTTTTATGCAGAATATTTATTTTTGTTTTTACAGATTAATAGGAAAGCATAAAGCAAAAAAATGTGTAGATAAGCTTTTATGATCTTATGGTTGTAAGTCACATCATCATCATCATTATTTCAGCCGAAAGACGTCCACTGCTGGACATAGGCCTCCCCCAAATACCGCCACTTCGACCGATTCTGTGCTTTCCGCCAAGGGCGGATCCAGGGGGGGGGGATCCAAACGGTAAAAAAATCGAATCGACTGCATGGACTGGCTTGAATGCATATCTATCAAGATGTTGCTTTAATGATGAACGCTGAAGAGGCTACTATCATCGATTTATCATCAATGGCTACTATATCTTCATTGGAAATGGGAGACACTTCTTATCTGTCTGGCCCATGTGCCCCTCCTAGAAATAAATCCTGGATCCGCCCTTGCTTCCCGCATACAACGGATTCCTGCGACCTTCACAAAGTCACCGGTCCACCTTGTGGACATTCTGAGTATAAGGTACGCCACCCTGTTTGACACACTCTCGATCTAACCAGCGTCAAGCACTAGTTGTCTGGCATTTATGCTGAACTGGGCCTATTTGTCGCAGCCGTGAGGCACACAATACTGTTTTAAACTTTCTTTGTTTTTTGTTTTTGAACACTGTGTGCCTTAACCTGTGTCAAATAAATTTATTTTCTTTCTTTCTTTCTTTATCTTCACCACGTTACTCACAAGGGACTTGTGGACGATAAACCCGACACCACCTTGGGACTGCTGGTCGCCCCTCCCGGAAGTAGAGCAAGTTCCCGGATTTAAGGATTATCGAGTCCTCCCCTCTCTTCAGACTTGAGATAACCCTACTATACCCCATCGTAACCTGCTCAATTCTTCTTCGAGTTTGATGATCTTTTCGTCGGTCCGGAGTGTACGCGTGTTGTATGTTGCCAGGTTCAGTTTCCGGTGATTGTGGTAGCCGAATCTCTTCCGGGGATTCTTCGCAACCCTTGCCTCACCGTGACCTTGACCGCTACCGTAGCCAAGGGTAGGTGGGCTGCCGGGCACTAGGGTCCATTTCTTTTTGGTACTTGTCATTTTTAGGGGGTATGCCATAATCGCCATGCTTGGCGGGCGGGATGTCGATCGCAGTATCACACTAATATTATAAAGGCGAAAGTTTGTGAGTGTGTATGTTTGTCTCTTCTTCACGCTCAAACGGCTGGACGTATTTGGATGAAATTTGGCACACAGATAGTTTATAACCTGGATTAACACATAGTATTAAAATCCCGATATTCCCACAGGATTGAGACTTACGCGGGTGAAACCGCAGGGCGCATTTAGTGGTGTTATAAATGCATAGATAACGCTGCTGCCCATTCTCTAGTAAGTCCCTTAGTCACCGGCGACCAGCAGTCCCAAGGTGGTGTCGGATTTATCGTCCATAAGTCCCTTGTGAGTAACGTGGTGAAGATCGAGAGTGCGTCGACCAGCCGCATCTGACTGTTCCTAAATTACCCTAGGCTGATAAAATTTTAGTTTTTCCTAATTATGTTAATATTTGTGGTTAGGTCGGTTCTTCCCCCAGTGTGGCGTACCTTATATTCAGAATGTCCACAAGGTGGTCCAATGACTTTGTCAAAGTCGCAGGAATCCGTTGTATGCGGGAAGCACAGAATCGGTCGAAGTGGCGGCGCTTGGGGGAAGCCTTTGCCCGCTTTGGCGACCCTAGACAGGGATCCGTGCCCTTATCGTGTGATCCGAGGGAAACTTCGTGCCTGGACGCCTCCACTCACGAAGAGCTTACAGCCGCAGTTGCTGGAGGATGTTGTCGCAGCCCTCTTCCCTGCTAGAGAAGAGCATATACCGCCGCCGATGGCTTTGCCCACAGCCGCAGAGTCGGAAGATGAGGAGGTCAACGTCCCTGAGGTGACACAGCCGGAGATGAGGGCTGCCGTAACGCGGCTCCGAGCCAAAACGTTGCCTCGGGGCCCGATGGAGCTCCCGGCCGCGCGCTCGTCCTCGTTCTGAACGAGCTAGAGCCTCAGCTGAGAGGACGCTACTCAGCTTACCTTGAGCAGGGCCGGTTCAATGCTCAGTGGAAGACAGGTCGTCTGGTCCTGTACAGGAAGGTGGGGCGCCCAGCAGACTCGCCGTCCGCATACCGGCCTATAGTGCTGCTAGACGAGGTGGGTACGTTTTTTGGCGGCTTGTGCACTGGCCGGATGGCCTTGGGACCTAGAAGCGAGAGCCCTCGCTTCACTTCACCGGTGGCGCGAGGAAGCGCGAACGCGGGGAGGAGGTGGACCGATGCAGCGTGAGATCGAGCTTCGTTGGTCTCAGCTCCGCGAAGTCCTGGTGACGGAATAGCGGGACAGGCTTCTGCGCCCTACCACCGGTCTCGCTACCGTCGCATCGACGCGATCCGACCAGTGCTCGACGAATGGCTCGGGAGGAGGCACGGTTCCCTGTCAACGCGGGTGCTCTCGCGGCATGGCTGCTTCGGGAAGTGCCTGTGTCGCATATAAACAGGGAGCCGGACGCTCGGTGCCATCACTGCACCCACTGTCGGGAGGACACGGCGCAGCATACACTGACAGAGTGTACCGCATGGGAGGAGCCGCGGTGTACCCTCGTATCTGAAGTCGGAGCCGACTTGGCGCTGCCGGCTGTCGCTCGTTCGATGGTCGGGAGCGCTGAGTCGTGGGATGCGGTGATCTCCTTCTGTGAAACCGTAGTTTCGCAGAAGGAGGCTGCGGAAAGGGAGAGGGAGATTGAGACCACTCTCCTGATCCGTAACAGGCGGACTGGGCGTCGGCGGAGGGCGGACAACGCCCTCTTCGAGCCCCCGTAACCGGATCCGGAGGGACGGCGGACTCGGGGTCGTCCGCCACCCCCCATCCAGCAGGACCCGAGGTGGCGGCGCGGTGGGAGTCTCAACTCACTTCTCCCGCGGGCATGAAGTGGCCCGCAAAAGCCGGGGATCATGAAAGGTGCACTAGATCTCATGATCCCCGGTCCAAGTGTGGGAAGGGAGCACCGGGGTGGTTTTTAGTCAGTAGAAGTCTGACAGACCCCTTCGTCTGCCCCAGGGCGGAGGACATCCATGAGGATTTTCCAAACCGGAACAAAAAAAAAAGCCTTTGTCCAGCCGTGGACGTCTTTCGGCTGAAATGATGATGATCATATGACTTACAACCATAAGATCATAAAAGCTTATCTACACAATTTTTTGCTTTATGCTTTCCTATTAACTTTAAAAACAAAAATAAAAATTTTGCATAAAAATATTCAAGTATCAAAAACGTTTTTTCATAGTTATTCCGGGGATACCCGATGTATTTTTTTTTTAATTTGCCTTTCACTCGGCTTTCAGTAGACAGACTATCGATTTTTTTTTCGATATATCGAAATCGACATTGATATTTTTAAATATCGATATAATATATATCGATACTTTTTGGCACTTCTTGCATCTCTACCGCCGCCTGTGTTTAATAGGGGTGGGTCGTTACGTGATTTTTGTGAAACGTAACGTAACTAGTGACTTCGAGGACGTCACCGGTTTTGAAAACTAGTGATTTTAGTAACTAGTTATTTTTCAAATTCTATTCTCATTGAAGTGTTACTGTTATTTGCGAAACGAAAATGTAAATGGTTACCTACGTAATACGTTACATAACACAAGCTTGTTTCGTTTCACTCTTTTCATTCGATCACTGCATTGTGATGGAACTAGTTAAAAAAATCACGTGTTTGTGTGTGACTCGAAACTAGTTATTCCGTTACATGCCCCATAGCCAGTTATTGTAACTAGTGACGTTAAATAACGCCCATACCTAGTGTTTAACTCATGACATGACTCACGTATCGTCGCTCCTATAACTTTAAATAGTAAATCCTCCGGTAGAGACGTTGATGTCGCTTTGTTTTTGTTGTGCATCATGGCGGCGGCATATAACAAATCAAACAAAGTATTGACCAATTGACCATGCAAAAAAAGTCATGGACTTTTATTGGGTTTCCAAAAATGATATTATGGAAAGCGATCAACTTGGAAGTATTGCTCGCCGGCGGAAATGCGACAAAGCACTTAAAATTAATTTAAAAAAAAACGTATGCTGCTTTAAGTGGCATCCCGGCCAAATGGGTTAGGTTAGGTTAGGTTAGAACTGTGACCAGCCGCGCGCGAGCCAAGCGAGCGGTACCGCGGCAGCGGCCGACGAGCGCTACTTCCAAGTTGGTCGCAGCTATTTGGTTATTTTTACTACACCTTAAACCATAGAACCCTACATTAACGATATGGCCAAACGTCGACTGACATAATTATAATGAAAAATAATTGATAGTAAAATCTGATTTTTGGTTTGTAATTTATCGTGTACCTACTATTTTTTTTCCTAATTTATGTTTACGAGGTATTTTGTACCGACCTTTTTTTTTTTCTTTTATATGTTACGTGTTTATCAGTGGAAACTTGTAAATGGCCTTTAATTTTATATTATTTAAACACTGTGTAAGTTAGCTGTAAGTTTCCCGAATAGAATAAAGTAATTAAATAAATATAATTAATTAAACGTTGATGTTTATACGATATGGCCAATTGTAGCTAGCCATATCATGAAATGTTCAATTCTAAGATCCTGGCCACAACATACGTTAATGTTTGGCCACATCATGAACTAGTCGTGTGTTTAAAACTGTTCTTACCTTCTATGTCTACGGTTCGTACCGTCAAACGTTCAGTTTTTAATGATCTGGCCATCATGATGTGATCAGCGGTCGATGTTCTATTTCATGAATTACAACCATTTCATGAAATGGTCGAAGACTTTCATGAAATAATCAATTTTAAGATCTTGGCCACGACATCGATACAGAATACCTTTAAATTAATCTTTTGGTGCGGGTGCTATAAAATCAGTTGCCCTGCATTAGTTTCGCAAAATCTTATTTTTATTTGTTCTCATTATCAGGGTGGTTTAGGAAAAAAGAAAATGGCTCCACTGTACTTTAACACCCGCGCGTCCGAAGCTTCACAATTTTATAGCGTATAGATGTTTTCATGTAAAAACGCTTTCTCAAAATCTCACACTGCGCAAACGCCTAGTTTTTGAGAAAAAAAATCTCTTAGAGTTCCAAAAAATTAACTAATTTACATTTACCCTCAAGCGGCGCAAATACTGTAACCTTATGGGTAACTACAGTTTTGAGCCGTATGGGGTCGAAACGCTCGGACCATGGGGCCCGAGTGCGCGTCTCCTTAATAAATATCGCTAGACGTTCAGAATGTCCGAGGGTCTATGAAGGGAGGTCCTCTAGAATACCTTATACTAATAAGTAATGCCTTTCTAAAGAAACCCACCAACATAGTACAGGGGAAACTCTAGCCAGATCCCCTTACTAGCTTCCTGAGTATACACGGACACTTCTCCTTTCTATGGAAATTTCTCGTCGACTGGTCGACACTTCACGTGACCAGAGGGCTGGCTCGTTCTTTGGACAAAGAATTAGCATTGCCATTCAACGTGGCAATGCTGCCAGTCTTCTGGACACGTTTCCGGATGATAGCGATGCGGACGAATACTTCGACGCCTAAGTGTCGTTTTGTTTTTATTATTTTTATTTATACAGATAGTTAGTTAGTCTTTTAATTTAGTACCTAATGTAAATAGTTAGCTGTGAAAAACTGTAAAATTTATTTATAAATAAAATTGGTATTTTCTCGTTAAGAAAAAAAAAAAAAATTACATGATATAATTGACATTTTACCATGGATAGTTTAAATGAGTTTCACTCCTAGTTTGTTCCATTTAACGTTCAGACACAGACATAGCGGATTTTTATCGATTTTTGTATAAATACTGTAAGTTTTTAACTTTCACTCGTTTTTAAATAGCTCCTACAGCAATGAACTCAATTATATGAAATAAATAATATAGTTATTGAAATTAAAAAAATAAGTTTTATTTGTACTCTTAAAAGATTCTGTGTAACGAAACGTAATCGAATGTAAAAAAATACCAAGTTTCCGAAAAGTCAATATGTTGTTGCTAGTACTACTTAGTCTGTGGTTGTGCTACAAAAGTTAGTGACAGAAACGAATCGCTGCAAAACCGACTCCGCGTAGTCTTGTCTACCCTACCCCTAGAGTGTTTTTTAAGCCCGCGTAGGCGCGGAGGGGCGAGGCGGCCCGCGAGCTGAGGAGCAGGTGTTCCGCAGCTTTGGCAGCCTCAGCCGTGGTGGTGAGCGTTAAAACCATCTGCGACGATAAGCTCGCGTGGGACCGCCGGAGCCTCGCAGCACCGGAGCCGTGACAGAAACCATGCAAGACGTCAGCAAATTTTAAACTGAAACTTTTGGCGATTTTTTTCTCGGCGCTTATAGTTTTGCGCACTTTGGGGTTTTCAAAAATACACTAAAAAATTTACCCAAAAAAAATACCTACTATAAAAAGCGCCGGGTGTTAAAGTATGTACAGACGCCAGCACATCAAGCTACCCGAAACTGTCAAATTTTCCCAATCAACTTTGAACCTTATGTTTCAGCAATAAAGTTGAAAATCTATTAAATAAATTTGACAGATTGTAGTAGCTTGATGTCCTGGCGTCTGTACAGTGGTTCCATTATGACAAAGACTGAAGGGTTAATGCTGTGTTTGTATTTAGTTGGTAAGCCTATAGAAAAATAAATAATTAATGTTTCAAATGATTTTTCATCTACAATGTTGTGGTAAAAGTTGTGAGATATAAAGTTGAAACCTTGATAATACAGATCAATGTATGACTGATTCCCGTTAGTGAGTGATTGCGTAGGAATTCAACCTGAACAATGTTTGTTTACACTTTCATCCGATACTTTCGGAACCGACATTACCCAAACGAAGTAGTAAGCCTGGAATTAGTATGTACTACAACGGCCATAAAAACTGTCACTTGCTCACTTCAGATGGCGCTGATCTCTAGCGTCTAATAATTTGACAGCTAGCCATACATTTTTTGTAAACAAGCGACTTCTTTTACGCATAATTAATTATTGAGCCCAGTTGCGCAGCTGTTTACTGCAAAAATACGGGGACCCATGTATTTCTCAAAGATATAAGAAGAAAACTGTGGGAGAAAGCTCTCGGAAAAAAATTGGAATCCGATATTTCGTCGAGACGATGTGCTATCCTTATGCCTTTTATGGGAGAAAGTGGTTTATATGTGATGCTTCCAAGAAAACTAAGTCTGTTTTAATTACATACAGGCACTTGTGATGTGATTTAAGTAAATTATGGTAAAGTATGTGTGTGTTTATATTATAATAATGCTAGAAGTGCTATCTCTGAAGTTTTTCAGTCAGAAGATCATGTCAGTTGGTTTTCAACTCTGGGGCCTTACTGTGTCGTGTTATAGCCATTATAGTTACGCTGTGAAAATGGGACAGTGCTATTTATGCTGTATAGCTTCATCTCTCTCTCACACTGGAACAATGATGGCTTTAACACATCGTAGTACGGCCCCTGATCAGGTTATATCTATTGTACGCCTCCAGTCTTTAACAAAAAACGAACATCAAGTCAACAAACACAATATCCTTATCCTTACATATTATAAAACAAAGTCTCCCGCCGCGTCTGTCTGTCTGTCTGAACGCGATAAACTCAAAAACTACCGAACGGATTTTCAAACGGTTTTCACCAATGGACGAGAGGATTCATGCGGAAGGTTTTAGTGTATAATTCATTATGGTTTTGTGTAAATTGAAATATGACGATTATTGTTGAAGAAGTCGGAAAAAATCATGCCGACTGGGAGCTTTACTGGCGTGCGCTGCGTTAACCGGAAAAGATACGTCAAATTTATGTTCTACAGTATTGTTCATCTTAAAAAGTTCAACAAAAAAGTCCGTTGGCATATGTCTATCTTCTAAGGATGACCCACAATAACCATTTTTATCTTTCAGAATTTGATAAAAATTTAATTGTTATTTCCGAAGCTTTTTTGACCGGTACAGTATTAATCCTTATCCAAAAAAATATGTTATTTAAATTGGGCATTTAATTTATAATGAATAGTTTAAAAGATATCACAGTTTCAAAATTACGCGGAGCAACGGGTGCAGCGGTAGGAGTCAATGGCGTTTTCCTCTGTTATTACTTTATTATGTATGAAATCTCGGTAGTACGTTCCCCTGGGATATTTTCCAACATCCACGCGGGCGAAGCCGCGGGCAGAAGCTAGTAACTTATAAAATATAAAACGTTCATAATTTATTGACTTTTCCATTATAGCTGCTTTTTTACCAGTGGTAGACGCTTCCCCTGTCCTTAGCTTGTCTCATAATAGTGCTACACTCCAAGTCTCATAGATATTTATCTAGTTTTCGTATAATTTGTGATCGACACAAAAGTAAACATACACACAACAATGGCGGTTTCGCCATATCCAACAGACATTCGACCAACAGACGTACAACTGTGCTGCCACCTGTTCCTGAGCTTTCAGTTTTTAACCTCATTAAATACAAGAGTGGTCAAATCAAAACTTCAACAAAATAATGAACGCTGTTGAATGACATTCCTTTTCAATCTCTTGTTACTGGAATGCGGTAAAATAAAATAAAACATGTATAGTTAAAATAAACACTACCCTTTTTTTAGTTGCTCAAAAAAGTCAAAAAGTTTTTGTGCTTTACATAGTACTCTAATCCCCAACAAGCACTAGCGTGAAATGAAATATAAATTTATTGTTTATTCCCATGTGGTGGAAAAATGGACGCGCACATGATTCTGTGAGGTTTTGAAAATGTTTTCCTTTAGTGTTCGCGTTCGTTGAGCGGTAAAAATTGACAAATTTGTGACAAAGTGTTGTGTGAAAATGACAGAAATGCCTCCTTATCTCGCGGTCAAAGATGAAGAGAAAAACAGTGGTCAGGGTGACAGTGATACTTCTTCAGACGTAGACGACTGGGATTTACCTCTGAGTTTCGATAAACCAAGGCACCTTGAGCCTATAAAAGGCGCTGAGCGAGTGGAGCACACTTGGAGAGTCAAAGAGAAGGTAAGACAGTAACTTTCAATTGATAACTTGTGTGTACGTTACTCCGTAGCTGAGTGTACCGTAAGTGCGATGAAAACAAACGCACATGGTTGATTGAATGAATGCGTCGTTAGCTCAGCTTTGGTCGATAAAAAAACAACTTTGTTTTTGTAGTAAATACGATTGTGAGTTTTCCGTGCCTGCTCCATTCATGATTTATGTACCTAGTTGTTTGCGTGCATTTGTGCTTATACTTGCGTCATTAAAATTTTATGAATCTACTAACATTTGGATGTAAACAATAATAATCAATATAGACAACCAAGTAAAAAAAACATAGTTATTTTGATTTGTCAACAACATATCAACAGTACTACTGTCTCATATAATTTCTCCTTGAGATATACTTGGCTTGGCTGCCTATATTATTTGTTATTTATTATTATTTATTTATTATGAACTTAAATATACTGCTAAAGTGCTTGTTATTAAAATTATTTCTAACATGGTACCTATATTATTTAATATTGTTTGGTGTTATCTAAAATTAGTCAGTGGGTCATCTTTGTTTTTATGTTGCCAAAAGTGGTACTAATAATAAAATACCCAAGTACTATCTGATTTGGACCCATTTGTGTCTGCATAATCTATTAACTGATACAACTAGTAGTAAGCAATAAGTATATTAATTTGCGATGGATCTAAAAGTGAAAGTTTATCTTTTATACTTTGAGATCTTACTCTTTGATGCTCTGGCATTAAATGATACTCTGACATCCTAAATAAATTATGTTAAATTGACTGACATACCCCAAACTGGAATTTTAATTCATAATTTTGCAATCAATAATGTTAATACTAACCTAATAATCTCAGTCCTGTTATGAATGTATGTAACACCTAATATTTGCACACCACAGTTGGTAGAATGTGATAATACCACTAACTAATCTTAAGACCATAATCACAGTAAAACCCTGCTTTACGTGAGGGATGCGTTCTGGTCAAAATCGTTTTAAGCGAAATCCGCATCTAACGAAAGGGGTATGATGAAATAACAAGCCAAGTAAATAATTATAGTGCTTTTATTGTAAAAAAAGAAAGAGAATCAGCCGTGCTAGTTTTTATAGAAAAGTTTGTACTTATTTAATCCTTAGAATTACATGAGAAATAGTATTGTTTGAGTAGGTAGCATTTTGTTTGCGTTCTTCCAAACATTTTTCATAGAAGACAACACTGTTTTGAATTGCTTGTCGAACACTTATAATGTGATTAATATCACAGTTTGAAATAGAGTAATCCTTCCACGTAAAGCAGGGTAAAAATCGTGCTATAACGAATTTGCATTGTGCGGGGTTGCATAAAGCCCCATATTACTGTATAATTTACTGTTTTCCTTTACTAGAATTTGGAAATAATTTGCTAGTAATTTACTCTACATCCACATGGTACCTATAATCAACAGATGGTTCATATAATTTGAAGATTATTAATGACTGATATCATAATACTGTACTCTATAGGTTTAGGTAGGGTTAACAAATCGTAAAAAGGGTTTTTATAGATGACACTTTCTTGTTTAAAATTACGATAAAACCAAATTAAATTTGTTTTAGATTTTTACAATAGTTTTCTCTTTTATTAACATAAGTTAAACTTTATCATTTATTCTTAAACTATCCTTTGTAGCTGTAACTGCTTGAACACAATTTTTTTGTTAGGTTTATAGTAAAAATTTAATATTTTGTAATCTGTCTATTATAAAGAGCCCAAATTCTAAACGTCAACTAATTATTATAACATTGCTAAATTTAAGAGTACAACTGTGCCATAGAATGACAACTGAAGTGACAGGTATTAGTCGGTTACTTGACATCTGTCTCGTCACGTGGTTTTTTTGTTTACCTTTATTTAACTACCTCAACCTATGGAGTATCTGTTTCTCAACTATTTAGGTATATCTAACCCCTCCTCTATAATATAACCTATTTTAGCTGTAGATTCTAGTTTGTGTTAGCATATTACTCAAAGTAGTACTAATAATAATCTACTATGGATTTCAATATAATTAACTTATTCTGAACGATATATATATACCTACCTAGTGACAATTTTTTTTATTAGAGCTTGTTTAAATTATTATGGATATAATAACATGGCTTAGTTATCATTGTATAATTTTCCTACAATGTAGCTGTAGTATTACTTAAATCAAATTAATAAAAAACTGTTGGAGGGTCATCTTAGGGAAGTAATGGGTATAGTAAATGAAATAATGTTGTATTTGTTTAGTACAAGACGCACTGCGTGGCCCTGGTGCTGTGCCTCAATGTTGGAGTGGACCCCCCCGACGTGGTGAAAACACAGCCATGTGCACGACTTGAATGCTGGATTGGTATGTAACCATTTCAATTTAAAGATGATACACACCTTGTTCATACCTAGAGGGTGGAAACAATCAGCAGTATTTTTTAAATTATTCCAATATAGCACTTTAAACTTAGATAGAAACTGAATTGTTCATATTCATAATTTAAATGAAATGATGTCAAGGCATATTTTAATCTAAATTAAATGCTCAATTTAAGTAACATAGTTTATTGGATAGGGATTAACATAATGCTGGTCAAAATAGCTTCAGAAATAACAATTAAATTTTTATCAAATTCTGAAAGATAAAAATGGTTATTGTGCGTAATCCTTAAAAGATAGACATATACCATCGCGGACTTTTTTGTTGAACTTTTCAAGATGAACAATACCGTAGAACATAAATTTGATGTATCTTTTTCGATTTAGGCAGCGCACGCTAGTAGAGCTCCCAGTCGGCATGATTTTTTCCGCCTTCTTCCACAATAATCGTCAAATTTCAGCCAATTTACACAAAACCTTAATGAATTATACACTAAAACCTTCCGCATGAATCACTCCGTCTATTGGTGAAAACCGTTTGAAAATCCGTTCGGTAGTTTTTGAGTTTATCGCGTTCAGACAGACATACAGACGCGGCGGGGGACTTTGTTTTATAATATGTAAGGATAAGGATACTTATGTAATAATAATATTTATAAAGTGGTAAAATATGTGTGTGTATATGTGTGTGTGGTGTGTATATATATATGTGTGGTAATATGTTGTTGTAGATAAAGATAAATGATCTTTATCTTTAACTGAACTGCCATTCCAGTCGGATTTGAAAAATTATTTTTGCATTGATAGCCCAATTATTGAGGAAGGTTATAGGCTCGCGGACGAAGTCGCGGGCGGGCAGAAGCTAGTTTATTTATAAATTAAGTTCTAAAACTTTTTGAAGTGAACATAAAACGGTGGTTTTTAGTAACTATAGGGACCGCTGAAATGCGCCGCATGATTCACTATTGACGCCTTTTGCGGTTTGTTCGAGTGTCGTGAATGAATCACATCACACATGCTGACATGCCTAGTGATCACGATGCCTACCTATTTAGGTCCGACCAGTCGCACTACGCATATTAAACAATGTTACGCGATGCAATGCACTACCAACTAACTACCTAATAAAAATAGCTAGCCTACAAAGGTCGTCATCCTTTTTAAATCCAAACTAACTACATACTTAATATTATAAATACGAAAGTAAATCTGTCTGTTACCTTTTCGCGCCTTATCGGCTGCACGGATTAGGATGAAATATGGCACACGGATAGACCACCTGGTATCCTATGTGACCTATGTCCTAACAACATACGATATTTTTTATCCCGGTAATAAGTTCCTGCGGGATAATATCAGACTTCCACGCGGGCAAAGCCGCGGGCAAGAGGCAAGCTTCAAAAATGGCCATAAATTCGATTATGAACTCATTTTAGGAACATATTTAGATAATATTGATTGATATGGCTAGAAAGGGGTGACTAACGAAAAGTATGGAAGAAAAAGACTTGTTGCGCCGCCCCCAGATATATTGTGATGTGGACAGGAGAATGATGATGATGATGATTAGAAATATTAGCAGCTAACTGCGCCCCACGGCTTCACCCACATAACTCCAGATCCCGTGAGAATATCGGGATAAAAGTATCTTATGTCCCAATCCAGGTCATGGTCTACACACGTGCCAGATTGCATCCAAATCCGTTCAGCCGTTTTAGCATGAAAGCGTAACAATCAAACAAATTCTGTTTCGCATTTATAATATACGACTAGCTTTTGCCCGCGGCTTCGCCGCATGGATGTCGGAAAATATCCTACGGGAACGTACTACCGATACCTGGATTACATACCTAATAGCCAAGGAAAACGTCATTGACTCCTACCGCTGTGCCATCAACCATGATTATTTTGTTACGCGTAATTTTGAATCTGTGATATCTTAAACTATTCATTTAAATGATATGGTGTCAAGGCATATTTTAATCTAAATTAAATGCTCAATTTTAATAACATATTTTATTGGATAAGGATTAATTATTAAATGATACCGGTCAAAATAGCTTCGGAAATAACTATGAAATTTTTATCAAATTCTGAAAGATAATTATGGTTATTGTGGGTCATCCTTAGAAGATAGACATATGCCATCGCGGACTTTTTGTTGAACTTTTAAAGATGAACAATACTGTTGAACATAAACTTTATGTAACTTTTGCGCAAGCCAATTAAGCTCTCAGTCGGCATGATTTTTTCCGACATCTTCAACAGTAATCGTAAAATTTCAGCCAATTTACACAAAATCTTATTTATATACACTAAAACCTTCCGCATGAATCACTTCGTGCATTAGTGAAAATAGTTTGAAAATCCGTTCGGTAGTTTTTAAGTTTATCACGTTCAGACAGACAGACAGACCGACAGACGCGGCGGGGGACTTTGTTTTATAATTTGTAAGGATTACTTATGATTCTAATGATTTGCTTGTTTTCTACTGATAAAACTGCCACTTGTTAACTTTAGATGTCGCTACTATCACTAGTCCATGAATTTGATTGACATTATCCATAATTTTTTTGTAAACAAGCTACGTCTTTTAGGCTTAATTTACATTGCCGCGGAAGCGAATTTTTGTAACTACATGTTACAAAGCAAAGTGAACTTTTATATGTTAATGGTGTAACGTATAAATTAGATACGCTGCTTGCTGCAGGAATTCCCGAGAATGCGCGAGAATTCTCCGGAAGACACGCGACCGGTTTATTGGCTGTTATCTAGTTTGTACTTTACACAATTATTATTGACAAAGTTAATTATGCTTTACACAATTTCGTTCCAAAAATCGCTTCTATTTCATTCCGCGGCAATGTAAATTGAGCCTTAGGCATCGTTCGCACCAAACGTATTGTCCGCCGCCGACTGTGAGTATGCTTACTGTCTGCCCTATGACACGTAATAGCGTATAGTCGGTTCGGTGTGAACAAGAAGTTAAATATAATTATATTGAAAAGCGATAAACTGCGTAACGCGTGCTCACAGTCAGCGGCGGACAATACGTTTGGTGTGAACGATGCCTTACGAATAATTATGATCCCTTGCGCAGCTGTTTTTGCATAAATACTACGGGAGAAAGCTCTGCAAGGAAGAAATTGGAAAGCCAGTAATTTATTGTTCCACTAAATATGCTCTTTTAATAATGGTAGATACATTTATTTTCCTTAATCCATATTTTAATAGGTCTCTCGAGAAGTCAAACACATTTAGGTATTTATCCTTATCCTTACATATTATAAAACAAAGTCCCCCGCCGCCTCTGTCTGTCTGTCTGAACGCGATAAACTCAAAAACTACCGAACGGATTTTCAAACGGTTTTCACCAATAGACGGAGTGATTCATGCGGAAGGTTTTAGTGTATAATTCATTAAGGTTTTGTGTAAATTGGCTGAAATTTGACGATTATTGTTGAAGAAGTCGGAAAAAATCATGCCAACTGGGAGCTTTACTGGCGTGCGCTGCCTAAACCGAAAAAGATACATCAAATTTATGTTCTACGGTATTGTTTATCTTAAAAAGTTCAACAAAAAAGTCCGCGATGGCATATGTCTATCTTCTAAGGATGACGCACAATAACCATTTTTATCTTTCAGAATTTGATAAATTTTTTATTGTTATTTCCGAAGCTTTTTTGACCGGTATAGTATTAATCCTTATACAAAAAAATATACAATAGACGTGGATATATTTAGTAACTTGTTCCGCTTAGCTATTTCTAAAGAGCCATAAAAAACTCCTGAAAGAAATCGACACGTGTTTCACCTCTCAACGAGGCATCCTCAGGATGACGATGGACTTGTTGCGAACTCGAACACGGCGTGTTGCCACACCAAGCGCTGAGTGCAGACTGCTTTAAACTACTACTACTACGTTACTAAATATATCCACGTCTATTGTATTTTGTAATGCATTTCCGCTAGGTCACGCCTGAATCAATTAATTAACAAAAAAATATGTTATTTAAATTGGGCATTTAATTAGGATTAAAATATGCCTTTAAATCATATAATTTAAAGGAACAGTTTAAAAAATATCAAAGTTTCAAAATTACGCGGAGCAACGCGGGCGCAGCGGTAGGAGTCAATGACGTTTTCCTCTGTTATTAGGTATGAAATCTCGGTAGTACGTTCCCGTGGGATATTTTCCGACATCCACGCGGGCGAAGCCGCGGGTAAAAGCTAGTATATTATAAAACAAAGTCCCCTGCCGCGTCTGTCTGTCTGAACGCGATTAACTCATAAACTACCGAACGGGTTTTCAAATGGTTGTCACCAATAGACGGAGTGATTCATGAGGAAGGTTTTGGTGTATATTTCACTAAAGTTTTGTGTAAATTGGCTGAAATATGACGATTATTGTTGAATATGTCTATTGTTGCTATTTTGACCGGTATTATAATATAAAATAAACTATGTTACTTAAATTGAGCATTTAATTTAGATTAAAACATGCCTTGACATAATTTTATTAAAATTAATGGTTTAAAAGATATCACAGATTCAAAATTACGCGTAACATAATAATTATGGTTGACGGCAACGCGGACGCAGCGGTAGGAGTCAATGATCTTTTCCTCGGCTATTAGGTATGTAATCCTAGTATCGGTAGTACGTTCCCGTGGTATATTTTCCGACATCCACGCGGGCGTAGCCGCGGGCAAAAGCTAGTTTACTAATAAAGGTTTACGAATTGCTAGCTTTTGCCCACGGCTTCACCCGCGTGGATGTTGGAAAAATCCCACGGGAACGTACTACCGGTATTAAAACTACCCTATGTATTAATCCAGGTTATAAACTATCTGTGTGCCAAATTTCATCCAAATTCGCTCAGCCGTTATGTTGTTATGTTAGCCAATAATAACAGTAGGTAAGTAACATTACAACAGTGCTACCATCGCATGGACGATCTTCGATCAGTTTTTAATCCTTATCTTCTGGAGTTCCGTGTTCTGGATCTAAATGATTCCCATGCTAACAACACTTGATCGCGTGTTGTGCCCGATAACGCGTGCCGTAGGTTTGCCCTGGCTCTTGCGAAATTAATTATAAAGTCTTTATGACTTAATTTATTAACACTTCGTGTGGTATGCCTAAATAACGCTTCAATGTGCGCCCCCATTTTCTAGATCGCTGTGTTCGATATTTTTGTATTTGTATGTTCAGTAACTTTCACTGAATTTCAAGGCGTGGTCCATATACCCAAGGCCTGCTTTTATATTATGTGGGTTTCTTCTGAACTCTCTTTGCGCTACAGATTATGTTCATTCGATTTGGGGTACTTTGTATTTAAGGGCTCCGATCCGATTCCTTAATATTTGTCTTCCGAGTATTTGTCAGGGAGTTAGTTCTCCTACGTTGGATGATATAACTTTCCAGTTTCCATTCCGGGGGGCTTTCGTATCACGTTTTTATTTTTTTAATTAGTGGTTGGTATTCTGCCGAAGCGGTATTAAAACAATGATTACGCTCTTGAGCTTTCAGGACATACATAATTAAAAAGAGATGAGATATATTGGCGTTATGCATCATAGCGATAGATAAAACCAGCCAAGTTTCCGTTAAGTGATGACTCAGCTATGTGGAACGATTTGAGGTCAAACGCCAGACAACACAGCAAACAGCTGATCGTTCCGCAGCCGCCGGTAATACTTACTGCGTAGCGCGAGCAAAACGTTATCATGAAATAGTTATATTTTAGTATATCGCAGGAAAAACTCTGTACTGGAATAGTGAAGGTATACCTCTGTCGATTTAATAGTTTAGGTATTGTGATTTAATTGTATAAGACTTGAAATATTGTGAGCTGTAGGTAATCAATCATGCATGGATAAAATTTGTTCTCTCGTACTCTGGGACAATTGTAATTAGTGCTATTTCGAATGATAACCTATGCCCTAAGGCATCTTAGTGATACGATGATACAATGTTATTTCAGACATCTGTAATATTATTTGATGACTATAGGAATATTTCGTTAAACCTGTGAGGAACTGTCGACCTAGAAACACGGTTTATTTTGCGTTAAGGCTTCTACAAAAAGGCGCGACACAAAGACACCGATCGCGGTGTCTTTGTGTCGCGTCGCGTGTCGCGCCTTTTTGTAGGAGCCTTTATGTATGCTGACACTTTTTCTGTTACAAAACGGACCATGGTATAAAACTTCCTGTACACATAGATAAGGAGGATCCGCAGTAGTAGCCCGCGGAATTCAAATTTTCTAACGTTTTTCGAAATTTTCAGGTCAGTGCCAGATTGTATTTTGATCAAAATATGATTCGCGACCATAACAAATACGTATTTACGGAATTAAATCATTTAGACAGAAAGTCTATTACGACTCCCAAATTATCATGTTTATTTTTTACATTCTTTCTTGACATACCTAATCATTCTATTATTTATTATTTGACATTATATACCTACAATTTAATTTCAACTCTTTATTAGTGGCTTTTGTGGACATGATAATTATTCAGATTTGTTACAGGTGTAATGGCAATCATGTCACTTCGTTTATAAAAAAGAAAAGAAAAATACTTTGGTTTTTATTTTTACTAATTTATTTATCCTTTGTATATATCACCGTAAGATTGTGAGAACCGTAAGTTTATAATCTATCGGTATTATTTCCGTTAGATTATAAACTGTCGAAAAATTGTGAACTGGGTGAAATGGGTTAGGTTAGGTTAGAACTGTGACCAACCGTGCGCGAGCCGAGTGAGCGAAGCGAGCGGTGCCGCGGTAGCGGCCGGCGAGCGCTACTTCAGTTGCTCGCAGCCGGGCATGCTATTTAATATTAGCGCAAGGTGCATTACGTCGCAAGCAAGTTTGATACCAGTTCACAATTTGTCAGTTTTTCATGGATACATTATAATTATAAACTATCGAAAAATTATGTGTTAAATTGTAAATGGTTTGTCACAGTTCACAATTTTTCGACAGTTTATAATCTAACGGAAATAATACCGATAGATTATAAACTAACAAAGATCTGTTGACCATTTTCTATTTTATTAAGTACCTGGTACTTGTTGAAAGACCTACACTGTACTCCCATACCTATTAAAACTGTTATTTGAAAGTATTGTAAAAACCAATTATTTTTAAGAGTAACCGTGGAGTTTCTTGCCGGCTCTTCCCCATAGGAAGCGACCAATTGGAACCATGTACCTAGCTTATAACGTTTCATAAGTGCCTATGTGGGTTTACGTATTTTTTTTTTTTTGTTAGCATTCCCTCCCTCGAAAGTAAAAAACGGAACCCATAAGGGTTCGGGATCCTATAAAGGATCACTCGTGTGTCTGTCTGTCCGTCTGTCACAGCCAATTTGCTCCGAATCTAATGAACCGATTAAGTTGAAATTTGGTACAGATATGTATTTCTGTGACCCAAACACGGACATGTAACGTAAATAAATGAATTTTGAATATGGGGTTCGCTTTTGGAGGCAAAAAAAGAAAATTAAAAAAAATATTTTGCAGATTATGCCGTGTGACATATGTAAGGGCTTGTTGCGAGGATTTCAAATATATTTTATTTATAATTTTAAAATAAATACATTTAAGAAAATGATGAAAATTGACCATTCCGAAACTAACAAAACTAAAATTTTGAAAAGACTGGTTCTTTACTCATAGAATACAGGAAAACCTATAAGAAGTCTATCGTCGATAAATTTATCCCAACTACGGAACCGTTCATTATGCGTGGTCCGACATGCACTTTTTTTTTTTTTTAAGGTGTGCCATCTTGTATTTGACCTCTGAGATCATGACTACTTCACCGGGCTTTCCTGTGGGTGCCTTAAGCTACTACACTTAAAACCTCCGGCCAGGGGTTATTCAACTATGCTAATTAAAACTAGGTGAACGCTCGCTAAGGGCACCCCCTGTGGGGTACGAACCTCGGCTTAGGGCGTCAACCGGAGGGAGGACATCAAGGATGGGACGGGCTGGGCCGACACGCACTTGGCCAGTTTTTTATATTAGATCTCAAGAGGCATTTGTTCTAGGTACTAAGCATTGCTTGTTTATTCTGCAGACCCTCAGTCGCTGTCTCCGAGCAAGGCGCTGGAGAGCATCGGCCACGCCCTCCAGTCACAGTACGAGCGCTGGCAGCCGCGCGCACGCTACAAGCAGAGCCTCGACCCAACCAGCGATGAGGTAACCAACATCTTCACAGTTAGGCCTTCCAAAGCTGTGTCTGAATTGATTTGGTGTCGAATAACTTCATTCAGGCAATAAAGCCAATGGTCTTTTTGTTTTACAATTTACTACTACTTACTACAATTTTGTTTAGATGTAAATATCGACTACTCGACCAAATCTCGGTCATGGGATTCGGCCAAATCCCATTTTATGTGGACACCCCGGTGAAACCGACCTGAAGCCTAAGCTAAACAAGAATTTCACTCTTGGGAAATATAATTTATGAGACAATTTGTGATGCGTATGAACGAAATAGGTTTCATTAGAAAGCCTACAAAAATGAGGGTGTCGTCGCTAAGCGCGCGTATATTAACGCAATAATTAGTTTAGGGCGTGACGGGTGACCTCCGGCTTACGCGCTCGACCTTGAGATAATTGTCGCGATACACCTGCCGCGCACACTCGAAAAAGAAGGCCCACTTCAACATACCTACACCGTGGTATTGTATAGATTCGCTGTCAGTGTATACCGCATGAGACAGCGATAGTCTTTGACAGCCACTTGCACACGTACGGGTACTATCTAATGTACAGGACCTAGTCGGGTAATACTTTGCAAAGAAATCTTACCCTGATAGCCGTTTTGCTGCAAAAAGTTTGATTATGCGAAGGAGGTAGAGAAAATGTATTTCTGTCACGTTTACTTTTACTACTGGATCAAAAAAGTGTGTCCTTGGCTGATTATTATTATTTAGTGACTTGTCTATTGCTACACTAGTAAGCTCCAGTGGATTCATTGTTCAATAGACTATAAAACGATTCCAAGCGCTTGTCATGTTATTATGTCATAACTATCGTTTATCTATGAGATGCATTTCATTACAGTTGTGTATAGTTAGGAGTGGGTTTTCGGTGCTTACTTATTATGTGTACGTACATGTATGACCCGTGAGACTCGAACATCACACTCACACATGAACATGACTATACATATATTTTGACTAAATTGATGTAGTCTTTATACATAGTAATATTGATAGCGTATGTCACTGTGGAAATATAAATATAGCGGATTTTTTGTAGGTACGGGGGTATTTATTTTGATAAAAGAAATAAACTTTATAACATTCTCTTTTAAACGAAGGTCAGAGTTCAAAGTGCAGCACTCATATAGCAACAAACACAGAGTGGGTCGTTTACTTAAAATATTAAGTAAAAAATGTTTTGTATTGTTAAAAATTATTTATGCCAATAAAGAAATTATTAATTATTATTAATTATTAAATTATTATTAATTATTAAATTATTATTAATTATTAAATTATTATTAATTATTAAATTATTATTATAACAATGTATTACGTCATACCAATTTATATGAAAAGCATTTTGTCATTTTATGCACAAAAGTAAATCTAGGCAATATCTTATACATTGATTACCAACTATTGAGTACTAGACTAAAACTGTAATAGAAAACACACAAAAAAAATACCTTGTGTGAACCCAGTCGTCATTGCACAGATTAGATAATAGTTACTACGTAAGGCGTAGGTGTCTCAGTTTCGTCCCGTTCTTCCGTACCGGGTTGGGGATAAATGATGTCAAAGTCAAATTAGTAGATTGTTTACCAAGGGAGCAAACAACAATTTTTAAGGCGAGAGTGTTTCTTTGAATCCAGAGCGGAGCGAAGGATTCTAGAGTAGAATCCTGAGCGCAGCGAGGGATTCAAAGTACTTTACTCGAGCTTAAAATAGTGTTGCTCCCAAGGTGAACGCTCTGCTTTTTATCACACTCTATGAGAAAAAAAAAGTGTATGGTCTGAACCCCGTCAGGAACGAAGTTCCTTCTCACGTATGATTTAAAACAAAAATCGCTACCATCTTGGACTTACATTTTGACCTCACTATCGGCTTTAGCACCTTCGAAAACTATGAAAACGGCACTCATGACTAAAAATTTGAAATTTTCCGCAGCCGCTATCTTAGATTTACATTTTGACCTCACTATCGGTTTTGGTACTAAATGAGAAAAAAACCAAATGCGTTAGTTTAAATTTCCGAATGTTAGAAGTAGCGAATGTGACATCATATTATTATTGAATGGAGAAAAACTGGAAATTATTAATCAAACAGTTTTCCTAGGAATCACGCTAGACGAGAAATTACAATGGGGACCTCATATACCATCTCTTGCGGGGCGGCTAAGCTCGGCCGCTTATGCTGTTAGAAAAATAAGACAGTTAACAGATGTAGAAACCGCGCGTTTGGTATATTTTAGCTACTTTCACAGCATTATGTCATGGCATTTTACTGTGGGGTCGGGCTGCTGACATTGAATCCATCTTTATTTTACAAAAGAGAGCTGTCCTAGCCATTTATAATCTATGTCGTCGCGAATTTCTCAGGGAACTATTTAAAAAGATTAATATTATGACGGTACCTTGTCAATTCATCTATGAAAATATTATGTATGAAAAATCTACATCTTTTTAATAAAATAAGTAAGTGAAAGACATAATTTTAATACTAGAAATAAAGATAAAATAGATCAACCATTTTTCAGATTATCTAAAATATATCACAAGGTATTTTGTTGTAACATTTAACACAGTACCCCATAAAAGATGTATGTACTTTAGTACATACATCTTTTATATTACAATTACATATTACAATTAACTGAAAGAAAATTTAAAACTCATATTAAAAGTACTCTTTGTAAACAAGCATATTATTACAAATTAGAGGATTATATCCTAGATAAGAATGCTTGGAAGCATGCTGGTCAAGCTCCATAGGACAATTTAGAGTCTAGACAAAATCAAACTGGTTGCTAATTTAATTGTATAATTAATTATTATAACATTTATTTTACATTCTGTGATTACTTGAACTCACTCACTGACTTATTTTTATTTGTTTATTTATTCACTCCAAACATACAAATATCCTCACAGGCTAGAATCATTGCGATATTGTAGTACACTTAAATAATTCCACTGCTTCCTTCAGTTGCTTGTATGTTGCCAGGGGCCACGGTATCCCTTTCGGACTTTCCCGCGACGCCGGCAGGCATCGGCCCTAGCGGACCCCGTCTGTTTTGCTGGCATCTCTTTGAGGCGCGCGTGAAACACAACGCGCCGTTGATCCGGGCCTGGTCCTTACCGGACGTCGAGCTACCCATTGCTCACCGTCCGGAAGCCCACGCCTACAGTGGCCGGGAATTGGCCAGGGATTCCCGACGCCCAGGACGTCTCCTGCGGCGGCTAGGGGCGTGAGGGCGCGAAATTTGCCTTTCCTTCACGCGTTCCGCCTCCTCCTTCGCGAGCACTACTGCTTTGCAGAAAGAAGTGACGGTGTCCTATGCCATCTCGCTCCGTACGACGCGAAAGATCACTGCCGCCGATCGCCTCCACAAGGACACGGTGCCCCGCTCCAGCCGGGCAGACCACCGTATGCTCCACCGTGTCCTTCGGGCGATCCACACAATGGTGACACCCGGGCGTTTCCTCCCGCCTTGTCCGGAACAGCAACCTCCCGAAACAACCGTGTCCGGTGAGGACCTGTGTCAGGCGGAAGGTGAGGACGCCGTGGCTTCTCTCTCACCACTCCTCAAATCGAAGAAGTATCTGAATATAAATGTGGCACTGGTTTGTGGAGCAAAGAGTTTAATTGGGAAACAGCTAAATAAGTCAAGCCAGTTGCGTGGTGGCAAACAATGGTGCCGATTCTCTTGTACACCGAACTAAACTAACTAAACTATCACTAAAATTCCTTACTTTTGACTATGAGAATCTCAAAGCTATTCTGCAAAATAAATTCTCTAAATTTAAAAAAAAAATTGAAAATAAGAAAAATTATTACCTACATGTAGAGTGTTATGGGTTTAAGGACTTTATATAGGGGGTCAACATTTTCATTATTTTTGCGATTGCGAGATATAAGCAAAAGAAAAAAAAGATTCAGTACTGTTTTTGCATCTGAAGTCGAGGTGTTGGTGTGAATTAAAAGTTCATGACAACCAGTTCTATTCCACACGTTTTTAGTCGCCATTAAAAATAGTCAGATTTGGATAGAAAATCAAAATTTTAGGTGAAAAACGCCAAATTCAGAATAGCAAAATTGCCATTTTCACTAAATTAATATCTCAGTACCATCTTAGTGCTGTCAAACTAAAATATAGTTAAGTTGTGTCTATTTCAGAATGGGAAATCGTCGTTGACAGGCATAAACTAAATTTTGGTGATTTTTAGTCTAGTTCTAAAACAGAATTAGGAGCACTGGCGCTGAACATTTTGACTGCTCCAGCAACTTCTGCTTCTGTAGAACGCTCTTTTTCCACAATTTCAAATATACATAAAAAAAACGTAATAAATTCAACACCGAAAGATCAGGCAAAATTGGAACTGGAAAATTATAAACAAACAACAGCCATTTAAACAAGGAGTCCGAAGAACCAAGTACCTCAGCCACAAGAGAAAGAGAAGAGCCTACAATCAATTTAGAATCAGAAGAGAGCACATCTGAAGAAGGGGCAGAAGATGAGCTGGTAATATTGACGGAAACAGACCACATCAACTTAGACGACATGGATCAACTGTTGGATGAGGAGAGAGAGGAAATGGACATAAGTAACTTGTACTCAAAAATTGTTGGGATTGTGATTGTTATTTTGTTTTTAATTATTTAAGTACACCGTAAACCTTTCTTATGTTTTGTTATTTTATTAAAGTTTATTATTTGTAACTCGTAAAGTTTGTTTTAATACAGAAATCCTAATTTAACATTTATACCATACGAAATTTAAAAGAAATTATGAGAATTTTCTCGGAAATATTCTCGGGAATGTTCTCGCTCAGGAGAATTTACTGAGAATTCAAGTTGTAGAGTAGTTCACTCTGCAATCTGTGACCCTCTCCTGTGCTCCTGCGAGAAAATAAAAAGGTAGAATGGGTTAAATATCTGGGGGTTTTAATAGACCAGCGGCTCTCTTTCAAGCCCCATATTGACCTGGTGGCCAAACGCACCAGAAAATTGATTCACATAATGAAACTCTTGCGTAACTCCGCCAACAAAAAAACTCTAAACATGGTTTATGTGGCATTATGTGAGTCAATTCTATGTTACTGTATAAAAATATGGGGTGGAGTCAAAAATCAAAATCAAAATATTTTATTTCACATAAACCTACATTGGCACTTATGAAACGTCAGAAGCTAGGTGCACGGTTCCAATTGGTCGTTTCCTATGGAGAAGAGCCGGCAAGAAACTCCACGGTTACTCTTTTAAAAATAATTGGCTTTTACAATACTTTCAAATAACAGTGTTTCTAGGTATGGGAGGACAGTGTAGGTCTTTCAATAAGTACCAAGTACTTAACAAAATAGAAAATGGTCAACAGGTCTACAATCCACTAAGCCTACAGCGTTCTCACATTCACAAAATATGTAGAAAAGAATCTATACAAAAAAATTAATTAATTAAAAAAAGTAAAAACCTATTTTAAATAAAACGCAATTATATGATTTTTGTTGGAAGCACCACTATGATCCAATGTGAACGAGCCCAACGATCGGTTTTGAAAGTCATGCTCAAGAAACCTTTCAGATACCCGACAACTCTCTTGTACAAGGAAGCCGATTTCCTCAATGTCCGACAGTTGTATATTTTAAAAATTGTACTGAAACAACATAAAATTCTAACACGGACCCCGGATTACTCGCAACTACTCAAACGTCGAGTTTTTAAATGTGCTTCGATAAGGACCCGTACAGCCTTCTAAAAAAGCTAAAAAAGATAGCAAGTCAAAAAACTGCTATGACTGCGTACCATGGCTACGTCGGGTCAGTACTTAGATACGGTCTTCTTATATGGGGTAATTCTTCTCAGGCTAAAAATGTATTTATTACACAAAAAAAATGTGTCAGAGCAGTCTGTGGGGTTGGACCATTTCAATCTTGTAGACCTTTATTTAAGAAATTAGGATTACTAACTCTACCTAGTCTGTATATATTAGAAGTAGGATTATTTGTTAAAAAGCGCTCCGAGCGATATACTAAAGCCATAGAAAATAAAAAATTCCTTTGAAGAGATCCAACCCGACTGGCTGTCACAAGATGTAGAAGCACACTATTTCAGAACAATTGTTACAATATGTCTGTCAAAATCTACAACCAAATACCCAAACAGATCAGAGAGCTACCACTAAACTACTTTAAAAAGAAACTTAAGAAATGGCTTTATAATAATATGTTCTATAAAATAAGTGAGTTCTTAAATTATAAGCAAAGTGCAAAATATGATCTCACTAGTAATTTAATTAAATAACATAATTTTAAGGATTTTTAGTTTTTACGTCATCAAATAGTTTATAAGATATTTTTTGCATGCTGAAATATGTAAGTAAGCAAAATATGTGGAACTTCTTATATTTAAGACCAATAATGTACCATATTTTATGCAAAAATAAAGAAATTCTAAATTCAACACATGCAGGATTTCATGCTCAGTCACATATACAACAAAGTGGTGAAGATTTGTGACATCAGTAATTCTAGAACTAGCCTAGTCAAAAATATTGTTCGCAAATGGCTGCTAGCCCAATCCTACAATGAATCCGAATCTCTCTTAAAGGTAATTACGTAACACACCAACACATACACTCACACTCGCACCCCCTCACACACACACACATTGTGCACATTTCGCTCAAAATATTCTCTTATCCATCTATATTACTGTTTTAATTGTTTAATTTTATTTTATTTTATTTTTGTATTTAACTGTTCTTAGTTTAAACAATGTTTTGATTACTAATTACTAATAACACTTTTTTATGTGCTTCTGAATTTGTAGCAATAATTAAATATGTAATACGCATTTTCATATGGCAATACCACCCAAGGACTCCACGAGACAGGCACGTCCTAGTGTGGAGTTCATAAGCAATGTACTTACTTCCTTTGCGTCTTATGTCACTAAAGAATATAAACCCAGCTAATAATGTAGACTTTAAGGAAATGTAAAGCACTATTTTTAGCAAATAAACATTCATAAACATTCATTCATTCAGTTTATTTTAACGTAAACTTCGTAAAACGTTCAAATGCACTCAAAACTATTACTCTAAAAATAGACCGATTCAATACAGTCGTCTAATTTTTAAATTCTCGTAAATTCCCTTCCAAAAGAATATTCTCGAGAACTTAACAGCAAAGTTCTCGCAAGGAGAATATTCTCGGGAATTTACCATCACTAGGCACGACTAGTTCCACCCTTCGCAATATATCCGCATTGTGTATCTTCCTTCTAATTATCTTAAAGATATAAGTAACAAGTCTCAGTGCATTATATCCGACCATACCTAAGATAAATAGTGTTGGATACATCAACGGATAAAATGGATACACGCCGTACTCCCTCATATTTTTATATCTAATAAATTTATTTTGTGCGCGCTCCAACATGAGACTATATTTAGTTTCATTTGGAGCCCAGATAACTGCATTACATTCTAATTGGCTCTTTGGGCTCTCAGTTCAAACGTTTTACGAAAATTCAACTTTCGTTTACTTTTCAACCGATTGCTTTTTAACTCATTCACAGAGATGTTTAACTATAAGATATAAAAGCCATATTTATGTATTTCTACAGTTTACCTCATGTTTTGAAGATTCCTCAGTACAGACTGAGGGACCCAGTTAAACCGCCATAAATCTGTAACGTCCAATTCTAGCGAATTGGAAATTTCTTAAAAGATTTAAGAAAATCTTAACTAAATTCTAAAATAAAAATTATTAACACAGTGGTAGTACTTTCTGAGATTTATGGTATGCCACTTTATGCAAGTGTCTGGATTGAGAGCCCAAGTCATTTGTTCATAAAAGTTTTAATTCATGTTTAAGAAATTTATGGACATTTGTTTTTGGAAGAAAAAAAAATGGCCCTCAGTCCAGATGCACATATCCAGCGGTGGGTGATAACGAAAATTAATAAGGTTCTAATGCGATTACGTCAAAAAACAACCACATGTTTGTCAAACGAATGATGAAATTTTTACGAACTCCTAGCCGAACGCATTACGAAATTCAACGAAAACTACCGAATCAAATGCGTGTGCCAGAAAAAGGTGGTGCAATAGCAATAATTCCTTCTCGCTCCCGCGCGCACGTTTCTGCTACTCTGTGCCTACAGTAACTCGTTACAGATCGGCTTACCCGGCTCATAGAAACCGCAGTGTCACGTGACTGAAGTGACGTCATGATGGACTTTATTTTGTAAGGAAATTGAATTTAGCCATAAGCCGGACGCGCCTACGAGTTATTTTAGCGCAGTGTTTTGTTGTTGGGTTATTAAGACAATTTTTAATGTATGTAGGCGTTTTGTAATAGGTATTTTAATTTTATGGTGTATCAAATACTTATAGTTTGATTATTCAATGACGATAGAGTGGTTGTAGTGTAATATCCCCCAAGGGGGATATGCCCATAATAAATGTCTATTTTACAATTCCATTATATCTTCGATCACAGATCCATGAGCACAACTCGACAGTGTAATACCCCCTTAGTAAAATTTTTCGTAGCTGACTACCTATCCAAATTTAGTTCTATTTTTTAAATTTATTCCCGCCCTAGAGAGGGAAGTAACTACTATGAGTCTTTCCCGCCCAAGGGTGGGGATCAGCGTCTTCTACCCGCTACTTGGATCAAACAAACACTACTTTCCGAGTATGAGAAATTAATAAAATATTTCAAGTAGGTACTTTTGAATGTCAACATTTACAAGAAAATAGAATTGATTCTGGGTTGTCCTTGCGTGCGACCAATAACAATGTGTTGTCTTTGTGTGTGAGCAGGTCAAGAAGCTGTGCTGCTCACTACGCCGCAACGCCAAGGACGAGCGAGTGCTGTTCCACTACAACGGACATGGCGTGCCCAAGCCCACCACGCAGGGGGAGATCTGGGTCTTCAACAGGGTAAACTGGAATTTATGCTTCTTTTGCCGCTGCACCATCAGTCTATAACAGGGTCTGGGTTTCTGGTAATACATACTATATGGCCTCGATCACGGCAAATTAAATAGCTAAAATCCTAGTGACTTCTTATACAAGAAACCTCAAAAATTACGGAACCCTGCGCGAGTCCGATTCGCGCTTGCCCGATTTTCTTATAGTAGTTTCTGAAGCTATTGCATATCAGTGATTATTAAAACATGAGTTTATAGTATCACACGATTATTTTAGTAACTAAAGTAGTGTATGAAACTGCACATAACTAGGTATTAAAACTCTCTCTCTATTATAAACTTAAACTCGTGTTTTAATAACCCCTGTTATGGAAGTTTCATATTCTACTATTAACCTTGTATTTCCCCACCAGGCCTACACGCAGTACATCCCGCTGTCGATGTACGACCTGCAGACGTGGATGGGCGCGCCCTCGCTCTACGTGTACGACTGCTCCAACGCCGGCGTCATCGTCGACAACTTCAAGCAGTTCGCCGAGCAGCACGAGCGCGAGTACGAGGTAATGTTCTAGCCGTCTCACCTGTTCTTATCAGCATCCTCCTGCCCTTACACTATTTATTTGTGCTCGGCGCAACATGTCTATATTTGTGCTCGGCGCAACATGTCTATATTTGTGCTCGGCGCAACATGTCTATATTTGTGCTCGGCGCAACATGTCTATATTTCTCTCATACTTCGCTATTAGTTGTCATTTCGGTAGTCGCCCTCTTTCTAGTTATATCATCTCTCACACAGTCCATCCATCTGTTCTTTGGTCTTCTACTCTTATAGCCATCCACATTCATCTCAAAACTCTCCTCACGAAGAAGCTGGAGCTGTTCTTTCACTGGGTATAAAAAAAAATAAAAAAGACACAACTGCCTGCCAAAAAACGAACTAAAATAGTTATTTATGCTATAAGTGCGGAAATCATCTTTCGCACGTGTATCATACAACGTTGCATTGTGCGAGGAAATAAAAAAAACGAGCGAACCTTACAGTAGTCGCATATGATGTGTAACATCTGACATCTAGGCTGGCGTACTTACATAAATAATATAAACAATATTCTTCTTTATCATCATTATCGCCATCGCCATCATTGACTTTGACTTTGGAGTTTGAGTTTGACTTGACTTTGTGTTTGACTAGAGTTTGACGTTGAGTTGACTTTGACTTTAACTTCGGCTTCGACTTCGACTTCGACATTACCATCGCCATCGTCATCGCCATTGCCATCGTCATCGCCACTGACGCCATCATCATCATCATCTAATTTGTAAAACTTTTCTCAATAATAAAAACTCTTTGCGTCACGTCGGGCTCACGACAGAGTTAAAAATATTAAAAAAACAGAAAAGTAAAAAGCACTAGTAAAAAAAAAGTGACACTTTCCGCCCAGTTTGACTGCTTGGAAAACGCTCTTTTTGAGCACATGCATTGTAAAGTAATAAACAAGTTGTATTAGTTAATCTGTATATTGCAATGTGTGTGCGCATCTATAACAAAATACCAAGGCACTTCAAAACATTAAATACAAGATTGTTTAAAATTAGGTTTTATAAATGGTTACTGGAATGCAGTTTTTATAGTTTAAAAGAATTTTTTGATAAAAAATGTTGATGGTTGATGCCTTCTTCACCTTTTTTTTTTTGGGTGGGAAAAGTTATCAAATAACTTCTCCCGCTCTGGGTGGAGCGGGAGGGCGTGTCAGACTCTTACTGACTAAAATCCACCCGTGTTCCTTCGGTTGCCCTGTTGCCGGGGTCCACGATGTCCCTTTCGGCCCATATTCGCAGCCCCGTCAAATTCGGTGATAGTAAGGAACCCAACAATTATAGGCCCGTGTCAATTCTGCCAGTTCTCAGTAAGGTGTTTGAAAAGTTGATGCTCAATCAATCAAATGTTACGTCACTTTAATAAAAATTCCATTTTTCATGAACAACAGTACAGTTTCACCAAAGGGCGTTGTACAGACTAGACGCCAGCACATCAAGCTACCCGAAACTTTCAAATTTTCCCAATCAACTTTGAACCTTATGATTCAGAGATAAAGTTGAAAATCTATTAAACAAATTTGACAGATTGTGGTAGCTTGATGTGCTGGCGTCTGTACCACTGACGCCGGTGTCACCCTGATAAAGAACATTTTTAATGTCTGGGAAGAAGCACAAGATGCCATTGGAATTTTTTGCGACCTCTCGAAGACGTTCGATTGCGTAGTAAACCATGAAACACTTCTGATGAAACTAGAACACTATGGAATTAGGAATACAGCTCTAGATTTACTTACAATTTTTTTTGGGTGGGAAATTAACTAATAACTTCTCCCGCTCTGGGTGGAGCGGGAGGGCGTGTCAGACTCTTACTGACTAAAACCCACCCGTGTTCCTTCGGTTGCCCTGTTGCCGGGGGCCACGATGTCCCTTTCGGCCCATATTCGCAGCTCCGGCAGGCATTGGCCCTAGTGGACCCCGTCAATTCTGCTGACATCTCTTTGAGGCGCGCGTGGAACACAACGCGCCGTCGACCCGGGCCTGGTCCTTATCGGACGGCGAGCTACCCATTGCTCACCGTCCGCAAGCCCGCGCCTACGGTGGCCGGAAATCGGCTCGCAATTCCCGCCCCGGGCGTCTCCTCCTGCGGCGGTTAGGGGCGTGAGGGCGCGAAATTTGCCTCTCCCTCACGCGTTCCGCCTCTTCCTTCGCGAGCATTACCGACGGCCTGCCATTTCCTCTCGCTCCGTACCATGGCCTGAACCAGGGCCGGACGCGAGAGATAACCGCCGCCGATTGCCTCCACGAGGACACGACGATGCTCCGCCCAAGCCGGGCTGACCTCCACTGTATGCTCCACCGTGTCCTCCGAGCGATCCACACAATGGTGACACCCGGGCGTTTCCTCCCGCCTTATCCTGCACAGGAACCTCCCGAAGCAGCCGTGTCCGGTGAGGACCTGCGTCAGGCGGAAGGTGAGGACGCCGTGGTGCCTCTCAAGCCACTCCTCAAAGAGTGGTCTTATCGCCGCAATTGTGGCGTGCCCATGCCTTCTTCATCTGACTTTATAATGTTGCATGCTATGTTTTTATCCTAGCTAAACTTGTTTGTGCCATATAAATTTGTATATAATTTGTTTTAGTTAAGTTACGTAACATTAGTTAGAAAAGTAACATTTAAAACTAATTTACATAAAACAAGTTAGAAAAAGTTGGAACTTTGACCTCCGTAACCAGAAGGTTCCCGGGTATGGCACAGTACAAAAAAAAACCACAATTACGGCAAGAATAAGCGACTCTGCTTCGTTAAGCGTCTTTACACCGTTATGCTTTATGGTACAGGTCAGCTCTTCACCCCAGAAGCATATCAAGTAAAATCAATGATAAGGCTAAGGTCGGAGCAGATTATAGACGAGGGTTTCCCTTGAAAAGCGTTATTACGTACGGACAATGTTAGAGAGGCCGAAAACAAGACAATATAAAGTAGAGAAGTTGCTAATCCCTTCGGAATCTAGGTAGATGTTTACCCTAATTTAATAAAAAACACGTTCACGGGGTTCACGTTTTGGTAAATTAATGTTGCACACTGTTTTCTTCCTAAATTCTTTATTAAAAAAAAAAGACGCGGGTCCCCCGGCGGATGTAAACATCGAAAAGAGCGGCGGCGGAGGTCGGTCTTACCTCCAAGGCGTGCCAGTAGATGTTTCACTTCAAAACATGCACCACATTACGGACACAAATCCAGGTTATTGCTCAGTTAAATTTCAATAAAAACAGACATGTTAAAAATATCTAAAAAAAAACTAGTTTAGTTCCTGCTTTGTTAATAGGCAAACCACCTCGCTCCTCAGGCCCAAATGACCTCAAAGTCTGAAGAGGGCTCGGCGCTGCCGGCCGCGGTGTCGTACAAGAACTGCATCCAGCTGGCGGCGTGCGCGGCCGGCCAGGCGCTGCCCATGAACCCCGAGCTGCCGGCCGACCTGTTCACGGCCTGCCTCACCACGCCCGTCAAGATGGCCATGAAGTGGTTCGTGCTGCGGGAGAGGACGCGCGTCGCGCCCTCAGACGTACACGATCTCATCGATAAGTACGTTCATGTTATTATTAGCCTAGATATATGAGGTACCTAGTTGATCAGCTTCATCGACGATCTGTGCTAGAAAGTTACCTATAAATGTTTTCAATGTTTTGTGATTTTATTTAATAAATACGTCAACAGTATAAACATATAACATTAGCTTCAAACAGTATTTTTAAACAGAATCTGCTAACTCAATACTCTTTTATTGCATTCCATAATGTGTACTACTTAGGTGGTAACTTTAAAATGTAATGGGATCAGTATGGACCCTCTCGGGCACAGCAAAATAGAAGCAAGCTTTAAAAACTTTACTTATCATGAGTCTCCTTAACTAAATCTAATGTTATTACATTTTTTTCTAAAAATTTATGAATTTAGGAAGGGGTTTTTTTTTATTTAGGGATGGGAAGATTGATGGAGATGTGGAAAGGAGAGTAAACGCAGGAAATAAAGTGAATGGTGCTATACATGCGATTGTGACCAACCAGTCGATGTCTAAAATGGCCCGACTGGCTGTTCACAATGATGTGCTGGTGTCTACGCTTATGTATGGAAGTGAATGTTGGGTATGGCAAAAGAAGCATGAAAGTAGAATAAAAGCTGTGGAAATGCGTTCCTTGCGAAGCATGTGTGGTGGGACTAGGAATGATGTGATAAGACAGCGGTGTGATTTAAAAGAAGATGTAGTGACAAAAATTGAAAAGGTTATGCTGAGATGGTTTGGGCATGTTGAGAGGATGAACGAAAGGCGACTAACAAAATGTATTTACAAGGCAGATGTGAAGGGAAAGGCCGGGCGGGGCGCCCTAGGAGGACATATACTGACCTTATTGGTGATGTTCTTCAGAAAGGCACGGTGCGTAGTACTCGCAACTGGCGTGCATGTATGACCAGATGTATGAACGTAGACGAGGCAAAAGGTGTATGTAAGGATCGTAGCAGATGGCGTTCTGTAGTTTCTGCCTACCCCCATAGGAAGAAGGCATGAGTTTATGTATGTATGTGTGTGTATGTATGAATTTTCAAATACATATGGTTTCTGTACTAATAATTATTAGATAATATAGCATCGTTTAATATATTATCGTTTAAATATTCGTTTACAAATTTACTTAACCTTTAAGGCCCTATTTGACAGATGATGACTCATCAGTCAAGCCCCGCGACCACCCACGACGCAAAAGATTTATGACTCACCTTCAGATAAACAAAATACTCAAGTTTCCTAGAAGGCGTCGAACGATAAAGCCTATTGTTTTCGGTTCTCGGATAGATAAGGAACCCAACATAATATTTATAACTTTCGTGACAAATGTTTACTAAGATTTATTACGCGTTTTTGTTGGCTAGTCTATTGTCCACTAATTTAACAATTTCTGATAAAACTAGCTAACCAATTCACACGAAATTTTGCAGGGTACATTATGGATAGTTATGTTATCTAACAAAAGCGTTTTTAGAGACAAACGTTGAAAATAAAAAATACTAAAAATCTAGATTTTTTAAGACCTAGAATTTCTATTGCTTACGTAACTTTCTTCGTTCCAAAAAAATATTTTTTGCCGTATTTAGGCAAAAAAAGTGCCTAACATTATTAAAAATCTAATATATTGATTAAAAAAGGCGACTTACCCATCAAATACCAACGATTACACACCAAAATACCACAAAATCACAGCACGGTCACTTTTTCATTCACATGTTTGTTTACACTTTTAGTTTGGGTCAAAATAGGTATAACACGATGTTATTTACTGCAAATATTATCTACAACGACGTAATATTTACTTAAAAATGAAAATAACACCACTTCCCGTCGATTTACACACAAAAACCACAATAAAAATGAAATATTACGGTAATAACCTTCAAGGCCGGAGCGATTCGTAGACTGACATTTTTTCGTCCCCGAACGTCACTTTCAATATTTTTTTAAAATATTGCGTTCCAGGTATTTTAAAATGAAATGGTTTTGTTGACTAGCATATCTATCCGACCATAGAATAAAAAAGCCACAGAGGACATTAGACATTATTTTATATTAGAAAAAGTAAAATCCCGGTGTCCAACAATGTTTGACACCATGTTCCAAGTTTCAAACATTGTTTGACACCGGGGCTTTAAAAAAATACTAATTTGGGTTAGTTATCACAACAGAAACCAAGAAAATGACGATGGTCTATTAATTTAGCAAAGAAGATATTATTAAGAAATTGCTTCTCCCAGGATCCCCGGGCAGGTGACGGACCGGCGCACGATGCTGGGCGAGCTCAACTGGATCTTCACGGCCATCACGGACACCATCGCCTGGAGCTCGCTGCCGCCCGAGCTGTTCCAGCAGCTGTTCCGCGCCGATCTGCTCACTGCCTCGCTGTGCAGGAACTTCCTGCTGGCCGACAGGATTATGAGGTACAGTCACATCCAAAATATGTTCCACACGTTAAGGGCTATTTTTGTCTGCTCATTTCACGATAGAATCTACTTAACGTTGAGATGTACCCCACTCTATTTGTATGGGGAATGGTCGGTACAAAGAATTGAGCGTGCGACGAGAGTCTACACTTGTCGCGTATCTGGTTAAATTACTTCGTGGCACCGAGCATAATCCAGGAGTGAGCGCTGTGTCGCTTGAGTCGTCTGGAGGATGCCTCGTTGAGAGGTGAAACAGGTGTCGATTTCTTTCAGGGTTTTTATGGCTCTTAAGAAATAGCTAAGCGAAACAGGTTACTATACATAGGTACGAAATAGTCTATTACACATAATCTATTATGCAAAAATCAAAAGACAAAATATTGAAATTAGATCTAGTTACAATCCCGAAACTGACATAACTGACTGATGTAAAAGTATACCATACAAAAAAAAAATGTGGTTGCCCATTTATTCCATTGCAGACTTAGCGTGGCCAGACTACATGTATGTATATCATGTATATGTCACCGTATGATTATGAACATCGTTAGTTTATAATCTATCTAGCGAAATGATAAACTATCGAAAAATTGTGAACTGCAACGAACCATTTAGAAATTAACGCATTATTTTTCGATAGTTTATAAAATATCCATGGCAAACCGACAAATTGTGAACTGGTATCAAGATTGCATGCGACGATCGCACCTTGCGCTAACACTTAATAGCCAAGTAACTGCGACCAACTAGGAAGAAGCGCTCGCCGGCCCGGTTGGGCATAGTTCTAACCTAACCTAACCCATTTGGTCAGGGTGTCCGGGCTAGTCACTGCGACCAATTCGGCTACCGCCAATCAGGGACGGCTCACAATTTTACAGGTGATAAAATCGGATAGATTATGAACCCTGTCGATAAGTTCGTTCACATATTAAAAGATTATAAACTAACGGTGCTTACAATCTTACGGTGACATATACTTGCTGTATGAATATGAAGATTCCATGGATGAAGATGGAGATTAATAACAACATAATATTTATAAAAAGGACCCAGTAACAACTTTCAAAAAGAAACTAACTGTACTTCTATTAAATAAATGTTACTACTCTGTATCGGATTTTCTAGCTGATAAATTTTAGTTGTCGATCAATGTTTGTATGTTTGATGATGAACTGCATCAATGTTTGCATGCTAAAATGGTAGAATGTACAAGGATTCTTTAATATTATTGCAACCAACTTATTGTAAATACTTACATTGTGAGCAAATAAATTAATATTCAATGGGCGTCAAAAAAGACGAATTTTTTGACGCCCAATGAGCTCTTATCTTTATTTTTAACTTTTTCCTTTACATACTTGTACATAATATATATAGTAGTTAGTTGTAAATATGTTTGTGTATATTATATGTTAAAAATAATAATAAATTAAATAATCAAGCAAAAAAAAAAAAACTTTTAAATTTCTTAAGACTTTTTATTGTTAATAATACAAGCTATATTCAATTCTATAACATTTTAATTTATTATTGATTGAAAAAAAGAACATGTTTATTTTTTTCAAACCGTCGTTTTTTTTAAATCCCTCCAAATAATCGTCAGATTATGGGTTAGCACGACTAGGACATCAAACTAAACCGTCTGTATTTATAATAATCTGACGCGCTCGAGTATTTCAAAATAGCAATATTTTTTTGCATTTTTAATACGCCGCCACGAGCTTGGGTCACGTCAGAATCGTCAATCTTCTGAATGGGTGTTTCTTTAGGGTTCACTTAACATCCCTTCTGAAAATCAGAAGCAATTTTTTATAAATATATTATACATTTCTCTTTGGAAAGCGTACGAGGTGCCGAAGCTAATTCGCAGAGGCCCGTTCTTAACTGAATAATTATGATGTAACTGGGCCTCAGGTCGTACAACTGCACGCCGGTGTCGCTGCCCGCGCTGCCGTCGCTGGCGGCGCACCCGCTGTGGGCGGCGTGGGAGCACACGCTGGACCTGGCGCTGGCGCAGCTGCCGCGCCTGCTGCGGCCCGAGCCCGCCGACTACACGCACTCGCCCTTCTTCCGCGACCAGCTCACCGCCTTCCAGGTGTGGCTGGACCTCGGCAAGTGTGAGTACTGGTTTTGCGTCACAGATTACCAGATAAATCACTCCATACAAAATGTTCAATACCTACTGTTATAATAGCCTACACCTTCGAGTCGCTAGACGCTGCGAACGATAATGTACCTAATCTTACAAGCATAAAGTGAGTTTTGCTTTGTAGCTGCGTGCCACCGCATGGTTATTGTGAATTGCCCGCCCTACATCTTTGGATAAAGATGTTAGTAGGTATTTGTACTAGTACACTTTATGAAATAAAATGAAATGCTTCATAATATTTAAGCATGTGCACGTCATATACACTTTTCTAACACTTGTACGCCTTTAAATAAACAATTATCATATGAAAAGAACATTAACAAGATAATAACGTACATACATACATATTATTGAAAATTAATTTGCACAAAGTAGATTTTTGCTAAATGTAATTTTCAAATGACAGTTGACAAATGGAGGTCATAGACCTATCTATTCTTATCTCAGACGCATGGTAGAAGCATAGATTAGTAATTACGTACCTACCAATAAAATTCAAAACACGAAACATGCAAGCTTAAACAATTTACTTATTTAAATAATGATAGTGAAATAAGTTAGATATTCGTATTTCTGTATCAGCAGGTAAACTGAAAAAATATTTTTTTTTATCTCTTTCTTGCTGGATCTACATCTACCAACTGCATGCACATCATACACCAGAATCAGCCATATCATAAGAATTTGAAACTAAGTACGTCAGGTCGACCGAAATATATGCGTTCGTACGCGTCTCGCTGCTGTCGGCAACCCACTAAGAAATGGGTCGTGTCCGATCCGGCGGCCGGTAGGTACAGGGTGGCGCAATAGAACATGCATATTGCATCATCTTTTTTCGCCTAGTAACAAACAATGTATGAACAAGAGTTCTCGTAAAATGCGCGACGCTTTCCGTCGAAGTGGCTCATGGGGACTAAAACTCCATGAGGCTGCTTACCCAACGATGTCAGCCTGTAGTTAGCGCCTGGCCTGCCCGCAGGGTGCGGCTGGCGGCCGCCGCCGGCGCAGCTGCCCATGGTGCTGCAGGTGCTGCTGAGCACGCTGCACCGCGTGCGCGCGCTGCGCCTGCTGTGCCGCTTCCTGGCGCTGGGCGCGTGGGCCGCGCGCGCCGTGCTCAACGTGGGCATCTTCCCCTACATGCTGAAGCTGCTGCAGGCGTCCGCGCCCGACCTGCGCGCCTCCATGGTCTACATCTGGGCCAAGATCATCGCCGTCGATCCCGTAACTATTTTAGTGATTTATTAATAACCAACTTATATTTATAGTTTGCACTAAACATACAAATTATCGGTCAGTACTAGTAGGTACACATAAAGTATGTAAAATTGTCAAATCGACCCAGCCGTTCTCAAGTGATGCGCTTACCAACGAACAGCATTTAATTTTTATTTATATAGACAACATAAAACTTAATTTATTTACTCCGAGGAGATTGTAGCGGGAGTGGCAATGTGCTACTAACTAACTATGCCGCACTCTACCAGAAGAGGTACTCCACGAATTTCAGTCATTTTTAAGAACGTTCGCATTCTAATCTCAGTCACAATACAGATTGAATATCAAATTTTCATAAATTTTTAACACGTTTTTGATATTGAGATGATATTATGACTAGATTTTGAACGTTTTTAATTACGGGAATTCGCCTTCAAATGTACACTCTGGGAAACCACTCGTAAAACCGATCAACTATCAAATAAAATTGACCGTATTTTCAAATCACAACTGTCATTCTTTATTCTGAATTATTTCTTTCGTATGAATTAACTAATTTACTTAATAGAATTAGTTAGTTAACACGGCTAACTTACGTATGGTTTGTTTCAAAAGTATCAGATGAAAGTGTAAACAATCCTTGTTCAGATTAAATTCTTACGCAATCATACACTAAAGGGAATTAGTAACACATTCATACGTATTAAAAATTTAAGAATGTTTCAAATTTATATTGCTCCACTTTTTCCAACAATATTATTCTTTGAATAATATTATTCAATTGTAATTGAAAAATCATCGACAAAAATTGAAGTTGTAAAATTAACCTCAATTATTGTCAAAACTGAAACATAAAAGGCAGTTTTGAACGTCAGTTTTTTTTTCCAAAATGTTGAATTGATTCTAGTTGCCCCTTCCAAAAAGTAGTTTTCGTATGGAGAAGAATGGGCAAGAAACTCCACCGTTAATCTTTTAAAATGTTTTACAATATTTTATATACATTAATTAAATAATTAGGTATTATAATATGTGAACACAATGCACCTACAATAAAATTTCTATACCACAATAGGTAAAAAGAATTAAAAATGAAGTAATGACAGATAAACAAATCATGTAATAGATACATGGTGCTCACATAATTATTTACAAACATTGTAGAAGTATGGGTACGATATTCCTACAATTTTAACAAGTAATACTAATAAGTGAGTGTGTGAGTTCAAGTAATCACAGAATGTTAAATTATATTTAGCGTGATTAAACATTAGAATTTGAAATTTTTATTTCGAGTTTAATTATTCAAATAATCAAGTCAAAACACTTAATTTGTAAGTGACACTATAAATTGACATCCACAGGTACATTCTAATCCATTTGTTTACATTTTCACTAGGCAGTTCTGGAACATAAACAATCCAGTTTAGCAGACACTATACCGTACACACACTCACACCGCTCCGCACTTCATCTTACACTGTCCTGCTTTTGTTACAGAGCTGTCAAGTTGACTTGGTGAATGCTAAGGGACACAAATATTTCCTATCAGTTCTGCAAGATCCTTCAGTTGACGTAAGTACCAGAATTAGACTAACAAAATGATGTATATTTTTATGGGTGCACGAAACTTTTGTCAATTTCTTCTCTAATAAAATATGCATGTAATTATTTTATTTTTTCACTAAATCAATAAAATACAGTAATATAAACCTAAGAAACGTATTAAAAGTAAAATTCAACTACTGCTTGCTGCTCAAAAAAAAATTCTCCAACAATTTTCTAGTACAGTTCAAACGTCCATTTCTGTCGCGGTCAGGATGTGACGTCATTTGGCACGTTACTGCTTTGTTTACATCTGTTTCGTAATGTTTTTTTTAGCCCCAAATTATATACATTAAATTGTTCTTTATTCAAGCAGAAATCGCACTTACAAACTTACATTAGTGAGTATTCAAGCAGTTTGCTAAGAAAATATATTTATTCACATGCCTTTTGAGGACACTTCCGGTATTTTCGAAGACGACGCGTTTTGAGTTTCCGTTTCATTCCACCAATAAAACAACATAAAATAATGAATTGTGAAATAAATAATGCATTAAAAAATGACAAAAAAAAAATTGAATTTGTTTCTTGATTTCTATAAAATGTATATTTAAATAAAGTAGATAAGTAGTAAATAAAGTAATGAGTAAGTTTTGAATTACGTGCATATTCCCTTTTATGAGAAACCTAAAAAATAATTGAAATACAGGGTGGATTTTTAAGATGGAGCAGTAAGGACAGGTACATTAACCGTCGTCGCTACAAGAAAACGGTCTAAGGAGACTGTCCTTAACTTATTGAGACATTTTGATCTGCATTCACAGATTTTGAAAAAAAAATTCAGTCGGCAAGAAAAGGGCAGTTTTCACAAAAACTTTTTTGATGCCATTCGATCCTGTTTCTTATTAGGATCAAAAAACTATTGGACCAACTGAGGTTTGAGTACTAGAAAAGTCAAAAATCGCAAAAAAAACTTTTCCCATACCTACAAAACTTTTTGAGATTTCTGACTTTTGTAGCAGACATTCTTTTTTAATGTTTCCCATACAAGTCTGCAAGTTCTAAATTATTTCAGTCATTATTTTTTCAGAATGTTGAAGTCACAAACAACAAATTATCTAGTTCTTAAAGTAAATAAAATTATAACGCGTATTCGTTTGAAGTTTAAATGTATTGTTTATTTTCGGCTAGTCTGTCCATCATTAAAAGTAAGTTGGAATTAACAAACACGCGAAAACAGCGATTTAGAGATACGCAAACGAATTATCTCACGCTCAAAAAATACAATAATAAAGAGAAGCTAACCTACCTTTTTTGCTGTGCCCGACAGGGTCCATAATGATCACATATAATTGTAACTCACCACCTAGTACACATTGTGGAATGCAAATAAAGTAATGAGTAAGAAGAAAGAAAAAAAATGTTTATACATCGAAAAACAATTGTTCAAACTTTTCTTCACTTCCTTAACGCTACTAGTAAATAAATCTAAATCTAACTCGACATCCTGACACATCACATTAAAACTACGACAAGCTCTTATCACGTACGAGTTCTGTCTGTAGATAGTTCTGACTTGAGGCACATGGAGAAGACGTGGTCTCCGAAGAAATGCACTTGGTACACGAAGCCCAAGCTTACCCACCAACTCAGTGCTAAATAAGAAAACAAGATCTGCAATTTTCCTTCACTCGTGTAGAGGCAAAATATGTTTTTTTTACATCGACTTATATAATTCGGTAGATAGGTATTCGAGCAATATTGAGTGTACCTCAAAAATCGCCCTTGTATACCTTCAAGCCGATTAATGTATACATTATAATTTGGATTCCAAACCTGAGAAGCATAATCAAGGTGGCTACGGACAAACGCACAATAAAGAATTTTCATTGTTTTAACATTCTTAAAATCTGAAGTTTCTGAAGAAGATTAAATTCTGAATAGCCGATTTCGTGCACAGTACCTTATGTCAGATCGTAGTGTTAATTTATGATACGTATTGCAGAGTGAGCACAGGACGTTAGCGGCGTATGTGCTGGCTGGCATTGTGGACAACTACCCAGCAGGACAAGAAGCTGCGTTACAGGTATGTGATCGTTTACTTCGAAGAATTAATTAGAGTTCATGTTTATAGTGTGCGACTCATTATCAAAAAAAAAAAAAAACTGAAATAAGAAAGTCAAGAGTTTAAATACATTCTTTGCCCGCATATCGCTCACACGTAACACACGCTCACATGTTATTTATGTATGCTTTTTATTGCGCGAGCATTTATAATGTAACGGTAAAGTCACGAGCTGAAATCTGCGAATAATTATAAATTATTGCGATGTCAGCAATTGGAACGATGTAACGAACGCTAAAGAGATGTAATTCGGTTCATAATATAATAACTTAAGTCGAAATTATCTGAATGATCTCGAATGTCGATTATAGTGGCGATTTTAGTGGTGAAGTGACAGGCTGATGATAACAAGACCTTTTTGCCAAGAAAATGTCTGAAATTAAAAAAAGGCTTATTTATTTATAAAAATACGTACTATATTAGAAGCCCAAAAAGTTTTTACAGGTTCATTTATTATTTATAAAAAAAAAGTAAGAATTAATCAATCAATAAAATAAGTCCCTTTCTGAGTTAGAGGTTATTTGGTTGTGCTTAGGGTTCGATGATCTCCGTCTGCCTGGAGCAGCTGAGCGACGGGTCGGCGCGGCTGGCGCAGTGGGCGTGCGTGTGCCTGGGCCGGCTGTGGCGCGGCTTCGACGCGGCGCGCTGGGCCGGCGTGCGCGACCTGGCGCACGAGAAGCTCTACCCGCTGCTGCAGCACCACCACCCCGAGGTCAGTGTTCGGTCATCTGCGTCTGCCGGAGCAGCTGGGCGACGGGTCGGCGCAGTGGGCGTGCGTGTGCCTGGGCCGGCTGTGGCGCGGCTTCGACGCGGCGCGCTGGGCCGGCGTGCGCGACCTGGCGCACGAGAAGCTCTACCCGCTGCTGCAGCACCACCACCCCGAGGTCAGTGTTCGGTCATCTGCGTCTGCCGGAGCAGCTGGGCGACGGGTCGGCGCAGTGGGCGTGCGTGTGCCTGGGCCGGCTGTGGCGCGGCTTCGACGCGGCGCGCTGGGCCGGCGTGCGCGACCTGGCGCACGAGAAGCTCTACCCGCTGCTGCAGCACCACCACCCCGAGGTCAGTGTTCGGTCATCTGCGTCTGCCGGAGCAGCTGGGCGACGGGTCGGCGCAGTGGGCGGTGCGTATGTCACTTTCGTCTATACTTTTGGAACTGACATTAATATGTGTATGCAGGTTCGCGCGGCGTGCGCGTTCGCGCTGGGCACGTTCGTGGCGGCGGGCGGCGCGCGCACGGAGCACGCCAACGCGCTGGACCAGCAGGTGGGCGTGCAGCTGGCCGCGCGCCTGCAGCCCGACGCGAGCCCGCTCGTGCGACACGAGATACTCGCAGGTACACATAATATCCTCCCGACCGAATTTCGGTCACGGCGGCCAATCTCAACGAAGATAAGCCAGTTACGCAGGAGATATTACAGTGCACAAGTGTGTGCACAAATACAGGTGCAATCTGTTCGTTCACTCTAAGTCCGACGGGACAACAATCCGACACGACCCGGAGATATCAGGCGCAGGCACACACACACCTGAGCCTCAATCTTTAAAAGATTAATCGTCTGATCATACAATTTCCGAATATTAAAATGTATCAATTCGATTCAACACTTCGAAATTTTGCCGTCTTAAATTCGGTGCAAGTGCGAATCGTTTCTTAGCGATTGACCTAATTCAAATGCGACATAAAATTATTCATGTTTGCATGGTTCTATTTTTGGGAGCACTTATTAATCAATTTGTCGATAGTATACCTTTTTTTTTATGTTGTTAAATTATCAAATAACTTCTCCCGCTCTAGGCGGAACGGGAGGGCGTGTCAGACTCTTACTGACTAAAACCCACCCGTGTTCCTTCGGATGCCATGTTGCCGGGGGCCACGATCTCCCTTTCAGTTATATTCGCAGCCTCGGCAGGCATTGGCCCTAGCGGACCCCGTCAATTCTGCTGACATCTCTTTGAGGCGCGCGTGGAACACAACGCGCTGTCGACCCGGGCTTGGTCCACAAGCCCGCGCCTACGGTGGCCGGAAATCGGCTCGAGATTCCCGCCCCGGGCGTCTCCTGCGGTTGTTAGGGGCGTGAGGGCGCGAAATTTTCCTCTCCCTCTCCCTCACGCGTTCCACCTCCTCCTTCGTGAGTATTACTGCTTCGCAGAAGGAGGTGACGGCCTGCCATTTTCTCTCGCTCCGTACCATGGCCTGAACCAGGGCCGGACGCGAGAGATCACCGCCGCCGATCGCCTCCACGAGGACACGGCGTTGCTCCGCCCAAGCCGGGCAGACCTCCACCGTATGCTCCACCGTGTCCTCCGGGCGATCCACACAATGGTGACACCCGGGCGTTTCCTCCCGCCTTGTCGATAGGATACCTTGAAGGATAACACCCTTGCTTGACGCAAAACATGAAAAATGTAACGGCCGCCATCACTTTCAGTATGATAACCTGCAAGGTAGCTAAAGCCTTGCAACAAGATCAAATCAGCCGATGATAAAATAAAGAAAATTATCAATGACGAAACTAACAGGAATAAAAGACAATAATGATTTTACACTAGAAACTTCACGTGGTCTCATAAGTACTAACAAAGAAGTTGCTCAAGAATTTGTAAATTTCTTTACTAGTATCCCACTTAAAACTATTTAAACCTTAAATTCCTCGCCCTCGCGTTCTATGGATTTATTAAGAGCAAACGCCTTCATCCTGTCCGATTGAATTTAAATTCAAACATTTAAACTCAAGCGCTGATTAATTTGACAGGACTAAACTAAAATTTATCTTCTGTCCTTTTCTTAATGAAATAGAAAAAAAAAATGCACTGAACTTAAATTTAGTTTAGTTTATGAACAAGGGAATCGGCAACATTCACTCGGTTTAAAACTAAAAATAGGTGTACCACAACGATCAATATTGGGTCCTTTCCTCTTTTTAGTATATATTAACGATCTACCCCATTTGTTAAAAAACCAACCATAAATGGTTTTATTTGCTGACAATACTTCCTTAATTTTTTTAAATTATAGACTTGCATCAAATCTTAACAACGTAAAAACCGCTCTACTGCAGGTCCAAAATTGGTGGTTCACTGCTAATAATATTGTATTAAATGAAAAAAAAAACAAAATGCATAACATTTTCACTACCAAATGTCAAAAGTAGTAATTGTGAGATAGTATTGAATCAAGAAAACTCAAACTCAAAGCATTCATTTCAATTAAACCATTTACAGGCACTTTTGAATTGTCAAGGAATCGGTCAGTCAGAAATATGAAGCTAGTTGCCCATTCCAAAGCGTAGTAGTTACCTATGGAGAAGAACGGGCAAGAAACTCCACGGACACTCTTTTAAATAAAAAATTGTTACATAATATTGTTATATCATTCATGTTGAAATTATACATGTGAGAACAATGTAGAAAGACGTGCATGTTAGAAGTGTCCGTAATAAAAAGATAAAACAAAGAACAATTCAAAAATTAAAATAAATTAAAAATAAGCCGTGGCAACTCACGCTCACTCTAATGTCTCGCTGACGGTGGCGTGTGTTGGATCATTTAGCTCCCTTCAAAATGGTTGAACTGAATGGTGCTAACCCATGCGTCATGTTCGTGAAAGGGCGCCGTCAGTAGGGACTGGTCATCTCTTAGCTGCCACGGCTTATTTTAATTAAATTTTTGATTACGGACGCTTTTAACGTTCTGCATCGTTCTCATATGTATAACTTCAACATGAATGATGTAACAAATATTTTCGTAATCATATTTTGATTTAAAAGAGTGTCTGTGGAGTTTCTTGCCCGTTCTTCTCTATAGGTACCTACTACGCTTTGGAATGGGCAACTAGCTTCATCTTTCTGACTGACCGACCCCTTGACAATTCAAAAGTGCTTGTAATTGGTTTATTTGAAATAAATGCTTTGATTTTGAGATCACTCCTGAAAACTGAAAATGACAGCCAGGAAATTGATAAAATGTCGATCGTTGAAAAGAACTGTGCTTGCACCGCAGATATGATTTAACGGACAATGTAAGTTGATTGTGGTAGTAGTCATTTTAATTTACTTTTTCAAGATTATATTCACAAAATTTAAAAACGAACAGTACCCTAATTGCGTAATACAACATAATCTGTTTCGATTTGAAACAGATCCATTGCTTCATAAGCTGGAAAAAAAATCTGCTCAATAACGCAATGAATGTTGTTGAACTGTCAAAATGAAACAAATTAGGCATAATTGTTTATGAAAATAAATTACGCAATTAGGGTACTGATTTAAAATAGTAATAATGTGTATATAAGGAGGGGAAATAATCAGGTCATCAAAAAATTCGTCCGCATCGCTGTCAACAGGAATGTTTTGTGAGTTTGCTAAACAATCCAGTTCCCTGACTGTATATATTTCGTCATAACTCCCATTTTAATAAGATTTTCTTGTGTTTTGCAGCCATACAATGGATGGTGTTAATATTTGAACAACACTTCATTGCTGTGTACATACAAGAGAGAGTACGAAAAAGTGACAGGTGAGATCATTTTTATGACATCATTCAGATTCGTGCATACCTAAATTCATTATGATGTGGACGACCTACGTTATTCTGAATTGTATTTAAGTCAAGGCAATTTTTTTCGTAGAAACGAGTTTTACGAAAATAAATTGGCTGCTAATTGATACATAGGTACATAAGTTTTTTTAAAAAGGCTGACTTTTATAACGTCAGATATATTTTATCCGTGGAATAAAGCGTGCCCAGCGCGTGGTAGTCCCGCAGTCTGCAAGTAGGCGCGTGGCACCCGCGTGGCCAGCGCGTGGTAGTCCCGCAGTCTGCAAGTAGGCGCGTGGCACCCGCGTGGCCAGCGCGTGGTAGTCCCGCAGTCTGCAAGTAGGCGCGTGGCACCCGCGTGGCCAGCGCGTGGTAGTCCCGCAGTCTGCAAGTAGGCGCGTGGCACCCGCGTGGCCAGCGCGTGGTAGTCCCGCAGTCTGCAAGTAGGCGCGTGGCACCCGCGTGGCCAGCGCGTGGTAGAGCCCGCGAGTGCCGGTGGGCCGTGTCTGAGGACATAGAGAGTGTGTGAGTGCACCTGTCTGCGCACGCACTTGTGTTGTGCACTATTATATCTCCCGCGTCGATCGCTAGTCATCGCTGAGATTGGCCGCTAAGACTGAAATTCGGTCTGGAGGAGTACTGTTATGAATGTTATTCCGTGTTTAGGGAGACGAGTCGCGGCGGGCGCGTGGACCAGGGCTGGGACGCGCTGACCGACACGCGCTCGCACGCCAACTCGCACTCGCACGCGCTCGTGCGCAACGCCGCCGCGCTGTCGCTGCCTTCCATCGGTATGCTAACTACACTCATCTTTGTCCTGCCCTTATTTCAATTTATTTGGGGTCGGCGCGACATGGCTTTTTCTCCCATACATCGTCATCTCGGTAGTCCCCCCCTTAATTTCTAGCCATATCATCTTTCACACAGTCCATCCATCATTTTTTTGGTCTTCCCCTACCTACGAATAATAAAAGTCAAGAAATATAACTCAAGCTCAAAAATGTCACCACGCAGGATGGACTGCGGTGGGCGGGGCAAAAATATGTACCGCGCAGCGCTGACAGTTCGCCGGTGTCATTGGGTCGATGCGATCTCGTCGCGGAGTATTTACGATTGTAATTATTATTGTGTTTTGCGTTGTTTACATACTGCAAATATGCCGTCATGTGCTGTAAAGTGAAGCCATACAGATATGTAAAATTCGGGAATCAATTTTCATACGAGAGTAAATATTTTTTTGAAATCCTATACTTGCGACTCAGAAAAGTGTTATGCAACACGAACACAACATGAAAACTTTACACGTTTTGAAATTTCACTTGAACTTAAAGGTTTTTTTTTTAGTTTTAAGGAAAAATGATAATATGCATTAGTATAATTATAAATTTAATGTCACAGATTCCCGAAAAATGAAATACAGAAAAAAATGGGTAACTGCGGTTCGTTTGGAACGAAACGAATTTGATTGGATGCCTTGCGTAAACATTAGATTATGCAGCATACACTTTAGAAGTGACGATATTTACATTTTTGTAATAACGGAAAGCTAAATCTATTAAAGACAAATTAAGGTGAATCTAGCGACACCTCATATGCTAAAATCCATCAAGCCGTGTGAGCTACAGACCGTGCCAAAGAAATTTGGCATAGGTATACATATTAATTACGCCGACAAAGCGGTAAAACAAAATTATGGAAAACATTTTTTTTTTAGGGTACCTCTCCTACGCGTAAAGTGGTGATGTTTTTTTTTTTTTACCCCATGGTGTGGGGTATCATTGGAAAGGTCCTTCAAAAACATTGGGAGTTTGTGAAAACCATTTTTGGATTCAAGGATCCGTTTGCGAATATTAAGCTTTAAAGTGCTAATTTTTGTTAGAGTTAAGTGTGTGTCGTCGTCCCCCCCCCCCCTCCTGCCTCCTGCCAGCTGTGATTTTTTTCACACATCCAAAACCATTGGATGTGTGAAAAAAATCACAGCAGTAGATGATATAACGAAATTAAAAGGAAAACTATCACAGCTAAGTAGGCTCTACAAGTTACGAGTAATAATCGACCAACTTAACTTTGCAGTTGCAAAAACATGTTTTCCCATACCTACATTCCGTATGGGAGAACATATTTCAACTACTAAGTTAAGTTTGTTTTTGGGATAAATTCATCCCAACTACGGAACCCTTCACTGTGCGTGGTCCGACACGCACTTTGCCGGTTTTTTTCCATGAAGGGTTCCGTAGCAGCAAGTAACATTGTAACATTGAATGAAAGGTAAATTGCGGTTTACGATTTATGACGTATTAAAAAAAATTACTTACTAGATCTCGTTCAAACTAATTTTCGGTGGAAGTTTACATGGTAATGTACATCATATATTTTTTTAGTTTTATCATTCTCTTATTTTAGAAGTTACAGGGGGGGGCACATTTTACCACTTTGGAAGTGTCTCTCGCGAAAACTATTCAGTTTAGAAAAAAATGATATTAGAAACCTCAATATCATTTTTGAAGACCTATCCATAGATACCCCACACGTATGGGTATGATAAAAAAAAAATTGAGTTTCAGTTCTAAGTACGGGGAACCCCCAAATTTTTTGTTTTTTTTCCACTTTTGTGTGAAAATCTTAATGCGGTTCACAGAATACATCTACTTACCAAATTTCAACAGCATAATATTTCTTATAGTTTCGGAAAAAAGTGGCTGTGACATACGGACGGACAGACATACATGAATTCATAAGGGTTCCTTTTTTTGCCATTTGGCTACGGACCCTAAAAAAAGATACAGTACTGTTTTTGCACCTGAATTCGAGGTGTTGGTGTGAATTTTAGTTCATATTTTATTCCACACCTTTTTAATCGAGTTAAAAATAGTCAGATTTAGTTAGACAATCAAAATTTTTAAAACGCTCTACTTTAAAATCATGATTTTGTAGATAACCGTATATACCGTATACTGTATATACCGTGATGAAAATCGTACACGTACAACTTTCATCTGCACTTAAATTAAGTTTCTCCGAACATCAACATGGGTTTTTAAAAGGTCGCTCCACCACATCCAATCTTGTGGTCTGAAGTGACTATCTTTCAGAGCATATGTCCAGGAGGTCACAAGTCGACGTTATATATACTGACTACAGCAAATGTTTTGATCGAATTGATCATGCGCTCCTTATGCGCAAATTGCTAGCGATTGGTGTTAGGAGTAGCTTGTACAGATGGTTTGTATCATATATTGAAAATAGATGCCAGACCGTAGTCCTCAATGATTATGCCTCGAGAGCGATGTACATTCCGTCGGGGGTTCCCCAAGGATCCTTACTGGGACCTCTTTTATTCAATATTTTTGTAAATGACTGTTGAGACCTCCGCTCTCAACATCGCCGCGCGCTGGCGGCAGTGAACGAGGGGTGCGGGGCAGCGGCGAGTCAGCTGGCCTCACAGCCAAGCGCGGGCCCCCGCGCCTCGGCTGTCAGCTGTTGCACGGTTTCAAGCACGGCTGCGCTTACGCGTCTTACTAACGCTCATATTTAACTCTTATTATTTTCCTGTTCCGTTTTGTACTTTCCTATTTGCATAAAATTACTTATTATACAGTCCACTCAATCATCTTTGATTTCTCTCTACCATGACCTATCGTCGCGATCAATGACATCGCATTTTGTTTCCTAAATTCTAAGATTTGATTATACGCGGATGACATAAAAATTCTGATTCAAGTATCAACCATTGAGGATGCACACCTATTACAGGAGGATCTGGACCGGTTCCATGATTACTGCGATCGAAGTAGGTTGGATTTAAATATCTCAAAATGTTATGTGTGTACATTTACTCGTAAGCCAAACCCTATTAGGTATAATTACAAATGATCGAATACCTCAATTGCGAGAGTAAACGTCATCAAGGATTTGGGGTTATTTTTGACTCAAAGCTTTTGTTTGATGCGCACATTGACAATATAGTCAACAAGGCTTCTAAAGCATTGGGTTTTATTTTTAGGGTCTCCTCTGAGTTTAAGAATGTCAAATCCATGAAAATTCTATACTGTGCTTTTGTCCGTAGCCATCTCGAATATGCTTCTCAAATTTGGAATCCAAATTACAATGTTTATATTAATCGCCCTGAAAGTATACAACGAAGATTTAGGTACACTCAATATCGTTCAAATACTTATCTTCCTAACTATACTAGTCGGTGTAAGAAATTTCATATTCTCCCTTTACACAAGCGAAGAAAAATTGCAGATCAGATCTTGCTTTTCTATTTAGTATAATGAACGGGTCTACTGACGTCCCTGAGCTGGTGGCCAGGATTGGACTTCGTGTTCCGTCTGTGTTTCTTCGGAGACCTCATCTCCTTCATGTACCTATTGTGAAAACTATCTATAGGCAAAATACATATATTTTAAGAGCATGTCGAATGTTTAATAAGGCGTGCCGGGATGTTGAGCTTGATTTATTTACGAATAGTGTCCAGAAATTTAAAAAAATGTGAAGTAACTTTTTCTTTGAAGAGTAACATTGTTGCGTAATGTATTTTATCTTTGTTTATTCTCTTCAGTTGTTTCTATGTTTTACTCTCACGCTGTTTGTACCATTTTGTCAATTTTATACTAAGTTTATATGAGTGGAAACTTGTAATTGGCCTTCTTCCACATATTACTTCTGACTACTCGAATGTACTAGCTGTAAGTTTTCTTAAAATAAATAAAATACTTTGTGGCCGTCGAGTAAAAATTTTTCTATTGTCTTTAGCATAGCGATTACAAAATCAAATTGTTTTCACTACCTTAGTGGTTTTGACAGTTTGGGATAGAAAACTTTCTTCTGAAATAGTCTACATGTAAAAGGACCTAGACAAAGATCGTTAGAAACGAAAGACAAAATGACAGATTGTAGAATGATTTCTACGCTGCGATGTCAGAAATGGAGTAACGAAATGTCACTTTGTATAGAAAGAGCTGTGTCTATTCTTCGTAGATATAGAAAGCGTCATGCTACGCGTGCAGGTATTCGTAAAAGCAGGGAATAACTATATGAACTTTGTGGCCTAAAGCAACATATGAATAATACAAGCTTTCATAAATATGTTGCAAAATATTCAAAAACTTTTAAAAGTGTGTGCAAAACAGCCAAAAAAATAAAGTCAGCTGATGATAAAATAAAAACTACCTGGCAAATAATAAATAATGATACAGGTAGAAAAAAACAGCGTAATACTGAATTAAATTTAGAGACTACACATGGCCCCATTAACTCAGATATAGAAATAGCTCAAGAATTTGAAAACATTTTTGCTAATTTTCCCCTTAAAACTACTGAAGCTTTAAATTCCTCACCTGCGCTTTCTGCTGCCTTACTTAGAAAGAATATAAAGGCATGCCCTTTGGAGTTTAGGTTTCAGCATACAGACCCCCAGGCTATTATAATTATAAAAGCTTTTAAAGATCTTAAAATTAAATTAAATCAACAGAAGATCTCTGGGGAATGTCTGTAAAAGTCTGTAGATCTATTATCGAAACTATTGCGCCCTATTTAGCTTACATATTTAACACCAGTGTAGATCTCATGTGTACGGTTCGTACACTTGCAGAGTTGTTCAAATCAAAAATCAAATCAAATCAAATTATTAAGGTTGCTGTTTAGGTTGAAGCGCGTAGAGAAATTCCTTTATCTAATGTTAGTCACCGCGTAGCAGTAATCGCACTCGCTGATTTATTGTAATTCATGGAAATTTATAGTAATAAAATGACGCACGTCTGGTGCAAACCATCGCGTTAGCAAAACATGTACAGTGTAAGACTGTACATCATGAAACACAGTAAAGTAGTTCCATTGTTCAAATCCGGTGATAGTAAGGAACCCAACAATTCTAGATCTGTGTCAATTCTGCCAGTTCTCAGTAAGGTGTTTGAAAAGTTGATGCTCAATCAAATGTTATGTCACTTTAATAAAAACTCCATCTTTCATGAACAACAGTACGGTTTCACCAAAGGGCGTTGTACCACTGACGCCGGTGTCACCCTAATAAAGAACATTTTTAATGTCTGGGAAGAAGCACAAGATGCCATTGGAATCTTTTGCGACCTCTCGAAGGTGTTCGATTGTGTAGACCATGAGACACTTCTGCTGAAACTAGAGCACTATGGGATTAGGAATACAGCTCTTGATTTACTTAGATCGTACCTGAAAGATAGAAAGGTTAAAGTTCAGGTAAACGGCGTAAACTCATTAGGGTCTGAAATGGCAATGGGCGTTCCTCAAGGTTCGATATTGGGTCCATTCCTCTTTTTAGTTTACATTAATAATTTACTCCAATTACTTCAAAATCAACCGAAGATGGTGTTATTTGCAGATGACACATCATTAATCTTTAAAATAAACCGACGATCACAAAATCTTGACGACGTGAATAGCTCTATTCTACAAGTCCAAGATTGGTTTACGGTAAATCATTTGGTACTAAATAATAAAAAAAACAAATGCATTAGATTTAAATTACCTAATGTAGAAGTAGCGAATGTGACATCATATTGAATGGAGAAAAACTGTTTTTTTTATCAAACGGTTTTCCTAGGAATCACGCTAGACGAGAAATTACAATGGGGACCTCATACAACATCTCTTGCGGGGCGGCTAAGCTCGGCCGCTTATGCTGTTAGAAAGATAAGACAGTTAACAGATGTAGAAACCGCGCGTTTGGTCTATTTTAGCTACTTCCACAGCATTATGTCGTATGGCATTTTACTGTGGGGTCGGGCTGCTGACATTGAATCTGCTGCTGAAATAAACTTAATCACACATCAGCATAAACTCGCACTCTAACACACTCATGTGCATTGAATCCTCCTTACACGAATCCCGAATTTAAGTTTTTTTTCATTTTACTCTTAAATCATCTTGTTTTACAACTTATCAAGTTGACTAAACCATTGTAATCAAGGTTTCGGCTCGGTGTACATGAAACTGTGGAACATCCTGACGACGATGGCGCGCGAGCCGCACCCGCAGATATCGCAGATGGCGACCGACATCATCAACTATATCGCTAACCAGGTACGTGTAAACAAGCACATGAGAGCTTGAACTTACTGGTCGGTGTGGCCCAGATGTAATGGCCTAAAATATGAGTTCAAATCCTTGTTCCCAATTGACGTATTTCCACTTATCATCTTTACTCAAGTGTTAATGAAGCAGATTTCAGAATGACTAGTACTATGCTGTCGTAAACCTAAGCAATCGTGTAAGCATTAAAGTTGTTTTTTCTTAAGCCGGATTTACATTACGGAATTAGTTGCGCAAACCTAGTCATTCATTGATAATGGTGCCGATTCCCTTGTTCACAAACTAAACTAAATTTAAGTTCAGTGCATCTTTTTCTTTCTATTTCATTAAGAAAAGGACAGAAGAAAAATTTTAGTTTAGTCCTGTCAAATTAATCAGCGCTTGACGTAAATTGACATAAATTTAGTAGGCAAGTTTTTAATCACATCTAAACTTGTATGGAGTAGTGACAGGCACTGATTAATTTGACAGGACTAAACTAAATTTTATCTTCTGTCCTTTTCTTAATGAAATAGAAAGAAAAAGATGCACTGAACTTAAATTTAGTTTAATTTGTGAACAAGGGAATCGGCACCAGTTTCACGTATTTACACGTAAAATTGTCAATGAATAACTAAGTTTGCGCAACTAGTTTCTTCTAGTTCTAGAGACTTTAACATAATGGGTGAAATGTGACGAAATATCAGTTCGTGGAATACAGGCATGACGTCATGTTGATGTTCAGTCACGAGCATAAATATTAAATACCTTAACTTACGCAAAATTCAAAAGCGATGTCCTTGCGAAATAACTATTGCAATTCAGAGAAAAGACCTACTTCATAATGGTTTCGAAAATGATACGTTAGTAAGGCTAAATTCACATCGACATGCTAGGGGCCGGCATCGAAGCTTTGAGCAGTTACACTACTTGCCGAGCTTGATGCTGCCGCCCGCTGCTCCACCAGTGTGCACTGAGCCGAGCCTAACACCATCAAATTGTATCAATACTTTTGGAGATAATCGCTTCTGAATGTTGCGTAAATGTCTTTATGGTTGTGTGTGAGTACGTGTTGTGGGCAGGTGGACAGCGTGGGACGCGAGCTGGAGCTGTCCCGCAGCGGCAGCAAGGAGCCGTCGTCGCTGCCGCCCTCACCCAACACGCGCTCCTCGCCGCTCGCGCACCACGACCACACCAGGACCTTACCAGCAGGTACTGTAATAATAAAAATATCCTCCCGACCGAATTTTGGTCACGGCGGCCAATCTCAACAGAGCACTCTCTGTTCCTTTTCTCTTCTAATCCGATGGGACGGCAACCCGACACTCGCAGAGCTTGATCAGGCGCAGGGCCAGGGGTCCACGTGCTCACCGAGGCACATGGCTGAACTTCCTAATGGAAAAACCCAATAACACTACCCGACCTGGGAATCTAACCCAGGAGCTCACGCACAGCAGTCGCGCTTGCGACCACTAGACCAACGAGCCAGACCTCGCAGCAGCAAGTACTACTGTCTGTTCTAAAAGACTGACGAAGGCCTAAACAAACCCTGTTCATACGCAATCACTCATAAAATGGAATTTGTAACACATTCATCTGTATTTAGAAGGTTTCAGCCTAATATTTCACCACTTTCGTGGCGCGCCTTGGGGTAAGACCGACTCGTATGCCGTGACGGCAAAGGGCATAAGGCTCTCAGCCGCATATCACCTCCGCCGCCGGTCTTTTCACATCTGCCGGGTGGCCATTTTACCAACAATGATTGTTTGAATAACATTACTAGATTGTAATTGAAAATTGATTTAAAGTAAGAATTCCAGTGTAAATATTCAAACAATCTGATCAAAGCACTTAATTTGTAAGTGGCACTACAAATTGGCATCCATCGATACGTTTTATGACCCATTTGTCTTTATTTTCATCTGTAACTTTTGGATACATCAATCACTCACTTGTTGCACATTGAAAAAATGCGTTAAACCATGAGGTTAACGCTCGAGTTTAGGTAAAAGACGGCAGCGTTCTGTATGTGTGCGTAGCTATTCACACATACACATTGCAAGCAGTGTAGCGCGAGTGTTGAGACGGACTCAACAATCTTGAGCCGTTATAATCGTAATGCACATTAGAGATTTATAAAAAAAGTTTTATTTGTTCAGTCTAATAAAGCTTTCTAGACTAATTAAAAAAAACCCGGCTAAGTGCCTGTCGGACCACGCACAATGAAGGGTTCCGTAGTTAGGATGAATTTATCTCAAAAACAAACTTAACATTGTATGTAGTTGAAAAACATGTTCTCCCATACATCATTATAAGCAAAATAATGTAAATTTGTTTTGTAGAACTACAAATTAACTATTTTCGGACTTTTTCCTTTACATGTGCTGTTGTTCCTCTACAAGTGTGAGACCTTACATCCTGCCAAATTTCATGATTCTAGGTCAACAGGAACTACCCTGTAGGTTTTGATTTATTTGTGAGTATCAAAATATGTCGCTTATATGACCGTATTTTTTTATTCTGTTGACTTAGAAACTTGATTTTTTTAGAGCTCTAAGGGACCATAGACCTACGTATTTGATATTAATTTCAACTTGATACCTCTACGCGTTATGTTACCTCTAGGGTCTATGATTTCTGGCAATACGCAATCCTAGTAAAACCGAGTCAATTTTGGAAGCATTTTTTCCTGCCAAAAAACATCGTCTTTTACTGCCCTTACTACTTTCAATAGAAAATCAAGCAAGTCCACGCAGCAAATAAACATAAGTTTTTTTGCAGGCGTTACGTTACGTTACGTTTTTAAGGGCATCCCCTGTGGGGTACGAACCTCGGCTTAGGGCGTCGCTGGGGGGAGGACAGCAAGAAGGGACAGGCTGGATCAAACTTAGATTTTCATCATCATGATTATTATGCGGGGTATTTAAAGCTACGTGCTCAGCTGCAACAACTGCTGACATCTCGTTTTCGAGCAAGGGTCGGGGGGGACTAAACGGTGCCCACTTATGCATCGTAATTTATTCTAATTTAGAGTGATATTAAAATCGATATTATGTCCAATTAAATAAAGGGATTTCAATAAAACCTTAGAATTATATTTGTTAAAGAACCTTGTTTATTTTGACATGATTTTTTTAAATGTAACTACGCTTTATTCAAACCAAAAAATCGCAATATAATTTTGCGTATAAATCGTAAAAATGTCCTGAGACTTTATTTTTTACTAATTAATATTATTAATCGATATTCTAGTACGTAATGTATGGACAAAATTAAATGTCTGTTGCTTTGTGTATTTTTTTATCGACGGCATGTTTAACCAAGTCAGAGGCCCATGGGTGGCTTTAAAACTCTGACACCAGGTTAGTAACTAACCACACGAAAAGAAGAAGTCAAATTTATAAATATTAATGATAGAAATAGGAGTCTGAAATTGACTCTGCGATGATTTTTCAGTAAACTATACTCCGTTTACAATAGCATTAGACAGAAGTTAAAAAAGGTTCTTTTTAATGTACACTTTGTAAAAAAAAGAACATTAAACTTGTTACAGTTACGATTAACGCCAAATGTATTAATATCTATTTATATACCAGCTGTTACACTTCATTGTAATCATTTTGACTATTTATCTTTTGAAATTAAGTGGCTTTTATTTATATATATTATTTCATTCCAACTTACAATTAAAGTGTCAATGCTAAAAACCTAAAAGAAGCAGGAGTGAACAATACTGAGAACATTTTTCGTTTCACTATAATTCTACCAAATCTAAAATGTCACCTAATCCCTTCATAAGCTGTGACAGCCGGGTTTTTCTAATTTTACCGGGTTATGTCGTCTATGAAATTGACATAAATATTCTGTGATTGTCATGTCATAATGTCATTCACTTGTGAAAACTTGTGAATGTTACGCCTTGTTTTTTGTTATTGTCGAATTTTCGTGATTTAGTTATTTGTTACTGTTTTATCTTTGTTATTGTTTTGTTATCGTTATTTGGTTGTTTTATACAAAACGTTACGTTTTGTTGCGTTATGGGTGATCCCGGTGCGGGCCCAAGTGGCTTACAACATATAAGTTCTGAGTCTGACCAAAACCAACGGCGAAAAAAACGTGGCCCTAAAGTTGACCACGACGACATAATAATGTCTCCCAAGAAAAAGAGAATGAAGCAAACTGCACTTCGTGCTGTAGAAAAGCAAACTGTCATAAATATTTTTAAGCAATTTAAGGAGTCCTGGCCTGCAGGTACTCCATGTTATAAGACAGAGATGATAAAGCAAACTGCAGAAGTTGCCGGTAAGGATAATTCATAAAATTATTACTTTTAAAATATTTGAAAGTAACATGCATTGTGATAAAACATATTTTTTCTTATTTAAAGGCGTATCTCGGGCTACTGTGTACAATATACTCAAAGAGTACAACACTGAAGGTCGCCTGCAATCTCCCCCTCGCCAACGGAAGCACATGAAACATGATGATTTTGATGATATGACATTTAGCGGAATACGTAGGAAAATTCATTCCTTCTTCTTTAATAATGAGTTGCCCACCTTGAATAAGATATTGGAAGCAGTAAACAATGATGAGTCTCTGCCTGATTTTAAGAGAAGCAGTCTTTATAAAATAATTAAAGAAACATTAAAGTTCACGTATGTCAAACGGAGCAGAAAAAGTGCACTCATAGACAAGCAGGAGATCGTCCTATGGAGACTAAAATATCTCCATGAAATAAAAAGGCTAAGGAGTGAAGGAAGAAAAATATATTATTTAGATGAGACTTGGCTAAATGAAGGTACAGTGCTTCTAATCTTTCTTAACAGTTTTTTATGCACCAAGCAGTGTATGACCTCCTGCATTCAGTAGCATCATGATTTATTATACAGTTAAATAAAAAAGTACAACATAATTTCTTTAACTTGTTTTGTGAATATTGTATTTAAATTAATAACCTTTTATCATACATACAGGTCATACGAAAAGTTTAATATGGCAAGACACCACTATTAAGTCCTCAAAAGAAGCACATCGGGCAGGTCTATCCACTGGTTTAAAAAACCCAACGGGAAAAGGAAGGCGGCTTATCATTGGTCATATTGGTATGTACTTGATTTACTTGCATTTGCTTTTATTATACTTTGTTAACTGTCCTCACCATTAACAAATGAACACCCAAGTGTTATTGACTATTAATTAAGTAATATTATTGTATTAGAAATTAACACATGCAAAGCGAACTACAAGTTATAAATGTTGTTGCTATTTTATTATAGTACCTACTCGTATATATAAGACCTATTTACAACAGTGAAATTCTGTAGGGGGTATGGAAAATTTACTTGTATTAATTTTATTTCACAGGATCAACTGAAGGGTTTTTAACAGATGCTGCATTAATATTTGATGCCAAGAAGGGCGATGGAGATTACCACTCCGAAATGGACGCTTATAACTTTGAAAAGTGGTTCAAATTAATTTTGACCAAAATTGAGAGTGGCGCTGTAATTGTTATGGACAATGCGCCATACCACTCAAGGAAATTGGAGAAGCTGCCGACTACAGCCACACGAAAGGCAGATATACAGGAGTGGTTAAAAAGCAAAAATATTCCTTTTGAGGAAAAAGACCTTAGGGCAACTTTATTAGAAAAAGTAAAAAATCAAAAACATTTATATCAAAAGTTTGTTGTAGATGAGATGGGTAGAGATAAGGGTATTTCAGTACTGCGCCTCCCACCGTACCACTGCGAGCTCAACCCAATAGAATTAATATGGGCTCAAATGAAGGGGTATGTGGCCCAACATAATAAAACATTCAAATTAGACGAGGTGAAACGATTACTCCCACAAGCTCTGGATAGTATTACTCCAGAACGATGGCAGTCTTGCGTTGCTCATGCAATTAAAGAAGAGGAAAAGTTTTGCCAACTTGATGGCATAATGGATGATCTGGTAGAAAGATTTATTATAAATGTCGGTGAAACTTCTTCATCTTCATCATCTGATGATAGTGACTAAATTTGCTGATGAAAACGAAGAAGTTTCACCTACAATATGTCGGTGAAACTTCGTTGTAAGTTGTTATTTAACATAAAGCATTGTTAAAAAAATAATTTTTAATTAAATAATCATCATGTGATCGGTTGTTTCATTCATTCGTTTTGTTGTAAGTTTGTAATTTGTGATGAAGATGTTATAATAAATAAAGCAATATTTAAAAATAAAATTACTGTTATTTCGTTTATCTCAGTATTTAGTTGCTCGTGGCTAATTAATACCAGCCGCACGGGGCGATCCACCAGGTTAAGCTACGCTTGCCGGGGTTGGTCCGTGGATGGGTGACCATCTTTACATACCGAGACTCCTCCGTGCCTCGGAAAGCACGTTAAGTCGTTGGTCCCGGCTGTCGTTCGTGGATCTTTGACAGTCGTTACGGGTCGTCAGAAGCCCGAAAGTCTGACTACCAATCTTACCAACGAGCATTGTATTACCCAGTTACTAGGTTGTGGGTCAGATAGGCAGTCGTTCCATGTAAAATACTGGATTTCAGCTGCATCCGGTTAGACTGGATGCTGACCCCAACATAGTTGGGAAAATGCTAGGCAGATTTTATCTCAGTATTTCTATTTAGTACTGTTTTAGATTTATCTAACAAAGTTATAACTTAACCTTGAAATAAAATGTTTTGCACTACTGCTTCTACGAGCCTCTTTTTTCTAAAGCTATAGTAAATGGAGTATAGTTCTGGGAGATTAATCACTACAAAGTAAACAAATAAGTTTTTGTAAATGTTTTACATGAAGTATCAATACGAAAGATTGATCTATTTTTTTTACATGTATTCAACAATGCCAGAGAATTAACTAAGATGGTAAATTAGACGACATGCTCATCGCTCATAAATACTCATAATACAAACGTGTGTGGCTGCAGGTAACCGGCGCGGCAAGGCAGGCCTGCCGCACACCATCTCCGAGGACTCGGTGGCCATCCGCGACAGAGACCTGCGCGACAGAGATAGCACCTCTTCTAATTCTAGTGAGTCCTATTTATGTACTTCCATTTTAAATTACAAAATCAATATCACTTTGTATTATATTATGTTTTATGAAGGCGTCCACCAGTGGCGAAGCGTTAAGAACAATGACAGTTTTGGCTTAGGAAAAAAAAGAACGTGGTTCACAAAAGTATATAGTCTGGCACAGAGGAAATGTGGTAGATGGTGAAGTAAAAGAGGTTGTGAGGAAGAAGAAAGTATCTTAATAGCACTGAAAAGAATGAAACTTGGGAAAGCTGCAGGGAACGACAGAGTGTCTGCTGAAATGTTGAAGGGCGATGACGGGGTGGTAGCAAGCCTGTTGTGCCGGATTAATAAGGGAAAAAGTTCAGCAGGAGTGAAAAAACTACCGCGGCATTAGTCTTTTGAGTGTTGTCGGCAAACTGTATGCTAAGGTTTTAATGAATAGAGTGATAAGAGTGACAGATGAGAAAATGTACAGGCAGGATTTAGAGAGGGAATGGACGATATGGATCAGATCTTCTCCCTTAGGTGAATAGCCGAAAAACATCTGGCAAAGCACATGAAAGTATACTGTGCTTTTGTTGACTTGGAGAAGGCCTATGACAATGTGTGAAGGTAAGAACTGTGGACACTATCCATGCACGGTATTGACTGGCGCTTGGTCCGAGCATAAAATATTTATACAAGGATTCCAGTGCTTGTGATAGGATAAATGGAGCATACACGAACTGGTTCTGCATCTCGAAGGGTGTTAGACAGGGTTGTATAGCGTCACCGTGGCTGTTCAACTTGTACATGGATAGTTGTCTGACAGATTTGAAAGAGTGCGGAATGAGGATGAATATGTTGCCTGTCAAATGCCTTCTCTACGCAAATGATCGAGTTCTACTTGCATCGTCTGCAGAATAGTTGCAACACATGGTGACTGTGATGCATGAAGCATATACGATGAAAGGGATGAATATAAATGTGAATAAGTCGAAGGTCATGGTGTTTGAAAGAGAAGAGGGTGTATCGGTGTGTGATGTGTAAATAAATCATAAGAGTGGGAGCTAGTAAGTGAGTTTTATATTTGGACAGTAAGTTTACAAGGAATGGAAAGATTGATGAAGATGTGGAAAAGATAGTAAATACGGGAAATAAATTAAATGGTGCTATACATGCGATTGTGACTAACCAGTGTCCAAAATGGCCCGACTGGCTGTTCACAATGATGTGCTGGTGTCTACGCTTATGTATGGAAGTGAATGTTGGGTATGGCAAAAGAAGCATGAAAGTAGAATAAAAGCTGTGGAAATGCGTTCCTTGCGAAGCATGTGTGGTGGGACTAGGAATGATAGGCTGAGGAATGATGTGATAAGACAACGGTGTGGTTTATAAGAAGATGTAGTGATTAAAATTGAAAAGACTATTCTGAGATGGTTTGGTCACGTTGGAGGATGAATGAAAGGCTACCAACAAAAGGTATTTACAAGGCGGATGTGAGTGGAAACGCCGGGAGGACATATCGTTACCTTATTGTGGATGTTCTTCAGAAAGGTCAGGTGCACAGTACAACCGGCGTGCGTGTATGACCATATGTATGAAAGAGGCAAAAGGAGTATGTAAGGATCGTAACAGGAAGCGTTCTGTAGTTTCTGCCTACCCCATGAGATGAGACTGGACAAATGTTGGATATCATTAATTTATTTTTTAAAGCAGGGGAAATAAAAGATAGTCGTCTTCAAAAATACAACGTTTGCTTATCATAACGAAGGATAATATATCTGACGCATTCCTGTCCCTGACCTCTCATACCTATTAACACTATAATGCAAAAATCATTTATTTTTAAAAGAGTAACCGTGGAGTTCTCCATAGGAAGCGACCAATTGGAACCGTGCACCTAGATTATGACGTTTCATAAGTGCCCTTGTAGGTTTATGTGAAATAAAATATTTTGAATTTCATTCGTAATTTTTACGTTCCTAAAGATGTCTAAACTGTTTTTAAATTGTTAGTAAATTTGATTTCTAAATCGAAATTGCTGGCAACGTCAACCATATAAACTCATCATAAAATCGGTACTGAAGTAAATAGATCGAGAACGTAGCTTCCCTATTTTTGACAAGTAAAAGTAAACAATAGATGAATAGATTGTAATTTTTCTTTTCGGAATTTCGGAGTCGTCTCTGTGTTCTATGTTTTTTGTATTGATCCATAATCTACTTATTAATATTATATAATTAATAACATTCTAATTTATATAGTTAATAACATTCTAATTTAAAATGCTACGTAATAAAAAATGTAATGCATAACCTTAAAAAACATTTTGCGTAATTACTTTACGTGCTCTTGAAAATATATTGAAAGCCGATAGGAATCGAGAATGTGCGCTGCGTCTTTTCCACTTAACGTGCACGTTATCTAGGCTTTAATAGAACTCAATCGCCATGACGAAAGAAACCAGTGGGTCTAGTGGACTGCCTAACGAGACGCTGCAAACGGGCAAAGGTTTGGTCGGCATTGACTCGCCTCGCGTGGGCTTCACATATATTCAACGCGTTCGAGCGTTTGTGGAGGAACCTTTGACGGATGGGCCCGTGTTTCGTAACTTTTGACTTTCAAAAAGTGCTGAGCCTCGGTCTATTTTAAATCATTGTTTTTTATTATATTTTGTGTAGGTCAACCAGCGAAGAAGGCGATAGTGACGACGCAGTTCGTGGAGTGGGCGTCGTCGGCGTTCGCGCGGCCCGAGGGCGGCGACTCGTGGCGCTCGGACTGCGAGAGCCGGCCGCACCACGAGCGCGTGTGGCGCTACGCGCGCAACCGCAGTCTCAGGAAGGAGGCCGCCGGTAAGGGACTAACTGAGGACTATACTTTTGAAAGCGACGTGTTCCCTTTGTATGACGTGTGTACCACACCGAGCTGCCCCGCAGGCCTGCTGCGCGCGCGCGTGCTGCGGCTGGAGACGCAAGCCTTCCACTCGCGCTGCCCGCTGCCGCCCGCCGTGGTACTGTTCCACCCCTACGAGCAGCACGCCGCCGTCGCCTCCAAGGACAACTTCGGGTCAGTACGCCTCCCCTCACGCCGCCGGATCAGTACTGCACTGTACCAGTGACGAAAGCTCCAAACGAATCGATTCCTGCCGACTTCCATTCGTGAGGTTCGAAAGAACCGCGTTACCGTTACCTATTAACCTACCTAAAAACACAGTAAATAGTGTCTACTATTACCAGTATATATAGTAACACTACGGGTATGTACACGTTAAATAACTAAGCCTATTTTTAGCTTTGAATTCTAACCACAAAACAAATTGTTCTAAAAATAACCCAGCGCCAAAACTTAGTAAACGGGAACTAAAATTCATACAATAGCGATCCCGTCATGACGTCATTTTAGGTCACATGATACCGTTGATATGGATGAGAGGTAGGTTAGGCCTACAACAGGTTACGATAGATATAGCAATACAAAAAATGCGTCGGTGAGTACGAAAGAGAGGAATATTTACATTTTATTTAGTTTTCCCCCTGTTCGGTACCTGTCTCACCGCTAGCGATTAACGAGAAGCGTGTAAAACTAACAACGAGTTGGCAAGCAACGAGTAGCGAATGCGCGACGGCGACGAGCGATTACTCGCTGGTATGCGTATGTAGAGCTTATCCACTCTGAAATGACGCGCCACACTACCGCAGTTTACGCACACGGTAATGCGGTAGTGGGGCGCGTCTTTTCAGAGTGGACAAGCTATACCAAGAGTTTTCTGCCCGCCAAGCGAGCGTCGCTGAAAGCTCTTGTCGCTGCGACAAACGAGTACTCGCCGGCGGTGTGAACGTCAGCAATCAACTATTAACCGGTAAAGGACCGCGGACGCACCGGTGCGTCCAACGGCCGTGACAGATTTACGACCGCACTTAAATAAACAATTACTCAGGTTTCATTATAACGTCTCAAGTAGTATTGTTTATGTTTTTTGCTACTCGAATAGATTAGAAATACGTTTCAAATGGTTACAGTCTTTGTAAACAACGTTCACTTATCTTTATTACCCGCTTTTGTTATTATTTCTTTTGTTCTTTGTGATAACGATTTCTGATAAAACTACCGTACCAATTCACACGAAATTTTGCAGGGTACATTATGGATAGATAAGTTATCTAACAAAAGCGTTTTTAGAGACAAACATTGAAAACAAAAAATTCAAAAAATCTAGATTTTTGATGATCTAGAATTTCTATTGCTTACGTAACTTTCACCGTACCAAAAAAATATTTTTTTGTTTTATTTTGTTCTAAATGTTGTCTAAAACGATGATACATGTAATATAGAAAAGAAATAAAACACTTACGGATCAGATCCATACAGAAAAACCACAAAATATAACAACTTTCACTGTGACGGGAACTTTCTCTTTTTTGTTTGTTTACACTTTTTTGGTTGGGTCAAAATAGGTGTTATTTAGTGCGAATATTATCTAAAACGATGTAATATTTACTTCAAAATGAAAATATCACCACTTTCCGACGATTTACACACAAAAACGAATTATTACTGCGAACGCGCGCGTCCCGGGAGTGAAGTTTGACTGACATTTTTTCGCGCGGGAATGTCATTTTCAACATTTTTTTAAAATGTTGCCTATTCATATTTTTGCTTTATCCGACCATAGACAGAAAAATCCACAGACGATAATATCCATTACAGCAAGTACAAATAGAGATGTAAGTCGCGTGGGTGTGCCGTCTCTCATGGGTGGGTGTGTCCTTTTTTTGTGGGGATACCTAAAAAGTAGAGTCTACTCCAATAACTCAGCCACGATTAACCAGTTGAAGACCAATATCCGGGAAGAAATGGCAGCTATTCCCCGTGCAATGTGCCAGCGAGTTTTTACCAATTTGAGGTTCAGATTCGAAGAATGTTTGCTGCACGATGGTGCACACCTGGATGACGTGATTTTTAAGAAATGAATTTCCCAGATGTCTATTATTATATAAATAAAAATTTGTATGTGAATTGTACTTAGTTTTTTTTTAATGATTTATTCAAATTACCAATTCTTTCTGGCCCACCCTGTATAAGCTGTACCAACTCCAGAGTGCCTGACCGTCTCGTCTTCATCTTACAAGACTTTTTGTCGGATCGTACTTTCCGCTATCACATAGAGGGTGCACTCTCCTTCCCTCACCCCATTCGCGCGGGAGTCCCTCAGGGCTCCGTGCTATCTCCCCTCATCTTCACGCTGTTAACCAGCGACATTCCCAAAAGTAAAAAGGCTCAGTTGGCTTTATTCGCCGACGACACTGCTATTTACTACACTGGTCGATGTCAGAACGCTATCACTCGCACTCTCCAGACCTCCGCAAACGTCTTAGGCGCTTGGTTCCAGAAATGGAAAATCCCATTTATATTTTTTAGTAATGAGGTATATTAATTTATTTGCTTTATTTTTGTTGACTACTTTAGGGAATCGTTCGTCGTCGTCGTTATTTTAATGTTTATTTATTTCCTATAGCGTTGTCTAGTCTCTAGTGGCCAAGAGTGGTTTTATAGAGGTGGTAAGAAGGTGCAGCAAAAAAAAAAAAAAAATCTCCTGCCTTTCGTCGTGGCCGCGAAAAGTTACTTCTTGCTTACATATCAAAATAACGGTGTCAATAAACCGTTCCATTAAATAGGGATGATGACTAAAAATATATTTTTTGTCCATCTTGTAGATTATTAAAAAACCAGCCAAGTGCGAGTCGGACTCGCGCACGAAGAGTTAAAAAAACGGCAAAAAATTCGTCTGTTGTATGGGAGCCCCCTTAAATTTTTATTTTATTATTTTTTGTTATAGTGGCAACAGAATACATCATCTGTAAAAATTTCAACTGTCTAACTATCACGGTTCATGAGATACAGCCTGGTGACAGATGGACATACAGACAGACGGACGGACAGCGGAGTCTTAGTAATAGGGTCCCGTTTTACCCTTTGCGTACGGAATCCTAAAAATATTGGACACGTATTTTTTTCTTTTTTTACGTTTTCAAAAGGTTACGGCGAAACATTGAGTTAAAATGTGCCATGACGTCACGAGTATGCAGATTTTATACTTACTTGTGACGTAGCGACCCCCACTCCCCAACTTAAATGCGTTTTATCTAAGTCATTTTTTATTAAAATGATGAAGCAAAAAATACGTGTCTAAAAATTTTTTATTATCTGACTGACGGACTAAATAGAATTTCTATTTTTTTTTTGACCCAGGCATCATCCCTATTCCTATTTCGATCTACTTTTCTATTATGAGCTTCATGCAAATTAGTGAAAATAATTCTATTCCGACCAGTCTCGAACTCATACAACAGCTACGAATATGTTTTTCAGTCTGCACATTTTTTTTTATGAATTCGTCTAATTTAAATGTAAAAAACCCTTTATTCCATAAACTACTAGAAACTAAGAAAAGTAAACACAGGAACAATACATTTTATTTAATTTACGACTGCCAGTCAGTCGTTGATATTTATCGTAAAAGGAAACATTAAAATGTTTGAAAAAACCATCACGTCATTTGTAATTTATAGTCATATCGACATATCCACGGCAAACTTACGAATCTGCAGTTTTAGTGAAATCGACATTTTGATGAAAAACTGTGGCTATTGTGGTACTACACACCGTGGAAAATTTACGAATTTTTATCTCTGACGGTTACAGAATTCAAATTGTTCGAATCTGCATTTTATGTTAATACACCCATAGTAAATACGAAATTCATATAGGGTGTTTTAGCGTAGTAAATTTCAAATAAAAGAAAGTAATAGATATTTTTTCATACCCTGGAAAACTTACGAATTTGGTACTTTCGTAAGTTTGCCTAAGTTTCAATTGGATATTTTTATTATGTTAGTATTATTTAGTAACGAAAGTACCACTTTCGTAAGTTTGCTAGGGTATGAATATATATCTATACCAGATATACCATACAACACCTGGAATCACCTCTCTAGTCTCCACTATGGAATTCGTACCCCGAGCCCCAAGATACACACTAACTGTCTAGTTTGGGGCTCACTGGTAAATGAATATTTTGTAACCTACGAGTAGCTATAGATAATATTTTAAGCTACTCATGTCGTCTCAACTTGGTGTTAACCTGTAAACCTGCTTACTGTATTACCTGGACAATGAACTATTTTCTATTTCTATCTATTTACTTATATGTATAATGATGTAAAGTTACGAATGTGCATTTATTTCTGATCCTTGTACATTATTGACAAATTTATAATATATAAAAGAAGTACCACTTTGAAAACCACATGTACCGCGGTACCATTATACCTTTAAAAAAAAAAAATATATCTTTGATGTTTGCTTTCAAAACGCTCCTCTGTAAAATGCATTTTCTGCAGAATCGCAAGTTTGCTGTAGAGATGACGATATCTGGGCGAGCACGGCCTAACTTAGTTAAGTGTTTCATATTTTCAAAACTTAACCTTGAAAAGCATGTTTCCTCACAAAGTAAATAATCTGTCAAAATAAACAAGCCGCCATTCCTAATCCTACTGATCGTACTAATTACTTTTCAAATCTACTCTATATAAGTAATTTCAACAGAATAAACTATCTACTTACCCCAAATACCTAATTACAACGTACTTTACTTTCACATTCACTAAACTCAATACACTTAAAAAACACTAATTTGGGCTAGAGGAGGAAACACCCTATATTAAAACGAAGAGACAATTAAGAAATTTGGTACTTTTAAATTTTGTGGTGTTTTTAAATTGATAGTGCTAAATCCTTTTTTTTTGCAAAAGTGCCTAATTTTGAAAACATGCTTAATGGTGTAGTCATTTTCTAATTACTAAGTTCTAAAAGCATAAGAAACACTTATAGAGTGCACCTACCCTTAATTCAGTGTCAAAAATATATTTAAATACAAATTATCGATAAATTCACAAGTGGCCAAGTTGCCGTGCCGGTGAGTGTACTTATAGTTTGATTATTCAATGACGATAGGGTGGTAGTGTTCCGAATTTCCGAAGGGAAGCCGGTAGGAATCGGGTTGTATGGACTCGCCGCCCCTGCTAGTCTCATCGTGTCTTATTTCTGTATTCCTTTTTACAAATTTTCAAACATTGTTATTACTAAAAAATGAATACAAGTCGGGTTCGGGTGACGTTGAGTCGAGCGGTCGTCTCGGACGCTATCCTTCACAGTTTTTTTGCTAAGAATCGTGTGTTTACAAGCTGACGTTGCCAAGCGAACATTGTTTCTTTTGTTTTGGTGGTTGTGACTCTGTGTCACCAAGTGAGTAGTAACATTGAAGCGGTGCCTTATTTTATTTTATCCCTTGTTCCCTTATATTAATTGGTACCACTATTTTTTTATTGGTTTTATGGGATAAATAAATGTGCCCAACTTTAAGATATAATGCAGGTGTGACAATTATAATAATATTATGTGCAGTGTATAGTCTTCCAAAATCGTTTTCGAGTCGAAAAAAGTACCCTCGAGTACTTTTTTGTGAGTAGTGTTTTGTTAATGCGCATTTTATTTTAAGACAAATCGAAATTACGGTTAACCCAGGTATGAACAGAAAAAAAGGGCAACGTTTTAGTTTTATTAATTTTTGTGCTGAATAGTGTGCTTGACTTTGAACTATAATATTTGCAATCGCGTCCAGCTGAGGTGAATAGTGGCGATCTACAGGTCGAACTTTACCGCGTCAGAGCTGAACTCATCAGAATGAGGAAGAAAAGAGTCGAGAAAGCAGCTTAATCCCGCCAAAAGATTTACCGGCGAAGCTGGACTTTAAACAACATGGCGACAACGTCGTTAAAAGATGCCCATCCATAGATAAATGTCACCCGTCTCTCTTGTTTGAAAGTAACGGCAATCACTAAAGCTAACAAGTTAAGATCAAGAAGATATGAGAGAGTTATCATGAGAGACTTGATGAACAACGCTAGGAATAAAAAGAGACAAAAAGGTTGTGCCGTAGCAGCTTGCTATCTCTCTCTCACATAATGGACGCTGTACAACTTATACACTTTACATGTACAGATGTACAAACACCTGTACATGTAAAGTTGGATTGTCACTAGTAAAGTTGCTCCGTATAAAATAAAACGACTGTTAACCTAATTGCGTATATTTCATTACAATCATCACCCAAAATCCAGTTGAGAAGTGAAACACGTGTCGATTTCTTTCAGGAGTTTTTTATGGCTCTTTAGAAATAGCTAAGCGGAACAAGTTACTACATATATCCACGTCTATTGTATTTTATAATGGGTTTCCGCAAGGTCACGCCTGAATCAATTAATTATCATTTAATTTAGGTTAAAATATGACATCATATCATTTAAATGATTAGTTTAAAGATACCGCATCTTCAAAATTACACGTAACAAAATAATTATGGTTGACGCAACGCGGGCGCAGTGCTAGGACAAGAGTCAATGACCTTTTCCTCGGCTATTAGCTATGCGATCAATGCTTCGCTTCCTTTTAATCCCGGTAGACGCGTAGGATATCCGACATCTACGCGGGCGAAGCCGCGGGCAAAAGCTAGTCCACATTATAAGCAAATAAATGATTTGTATTTGTACTATTGGCAGGATCTGGGACTGGGGCACGGCGGCCAAGCTGTGCGTGGGGTCGTGGCGGCGCGCGTGGGGCCGCATCACGGCGCTGGCCTACCTCAACGCGCACCAGCACGCGCTGCTGGCCGTGGCCTCGCACACCGGCAACCTCGCCATCTACAGGTACACTACATCTGGGACTGGGGCACGGTACAAGCTGTGCGTGGGGTCGTGGCGGCGCGCGTGGGGCCGCATCACGGCGCTGGCCTACCTCAACGCGCACCAGCACGCGCTGCTGGCCGTGGCCTCGCACACCGGCAACCTCGCCATCTACAGGTACACTACATCTGGGACTGGGGCACGGTACAAGCTGTGCGTGGGGTCGTGGCGGCGCGCGTGGGGCCGCATCACGGCGCTGGCCTACCTCAACGCGCACCAGCACGCGCTGCTGGCCGTGGCCTCGCACACCGGCAACCTCGCCATCTACAGGTACACTACATCTGGGACTGGGGCACGGTACAAGCTGTGCGTGGGGTCGTGGCGGCGCGCGTGGGGCCGCATCACGGCGCTGGCCTACCTCAACGCGCACCAGCACGCGCTGCTGGCCGTGGCCTCGCACACCGGCAACCTCGCCATCTACAGGTACACTACATCTGGGACTGGGGCACGGTACAAGCTGTGCGTGGGGTCGTGGCGGCGCGCGTGGGGCCGCATCACGGCGCTGGCCTACCTCAACGCGCACCAGCACGCGCTGCTGGCCGTGGCCTCGCACACCGGCAACCTCGCCATCTACAGGTACACTACATCTGGGACTGGGGCACGGTACAAGCTGTGCGTGGGGTCGTGGCGGCGCGCGTGGGGCCGCATCACGGCGCTGGCCTACCTCAACGCGCACCAGCACGCGCTGCTGGCCGTGGCCTCGCACACCGGCAACCTCGCCATCTACAGGTACACTACATCTGGGACTGGGGCACGGTACAAGCTGTGCGTGGGGTCGTGGCGGCGCGCGTGGGGCCGCATCACGGCGCTGGCCTACCTCAACGCGCACCAGCACGCGCTGCTGGCCGTGGCCTCGCACACCGGCAACCTCGCCATCTACAGGTACACTACATCTGGGACTGGGGCACGGTACAAGCTGTGCGTGGGGTCGTGGCGGCGCGCGTGGGGCCGCATCACGGCGCTGGCCTACCTCAACGCGCACCAGCACGCGCTGCTGGCCGTGGCCTCGCACACCGGCAACCTCGCCATCTACAGGTACACTACATCTGGGACTGGGGCACGGTACAAGCTGTGCGTGGGGTCGTGGCGGCGCGCGTGGGGCCGCATCACGGCGCTGGCCTACCTCAACGCGCACCAGCACGCGCTGCTGGCCGTGGCCTCGCACACCGGCAACCTCGCCATCTACAGGTACACTACATCTGGGACTGGGGCACGGTACAAGCTGTGCGTGGGGTCGTGGCGGCGCGCGTGGGGCCGCATCACGGCGCTGGCCTACCTCAACGCGCACCAGCACGCGCTGCTGGCCGTGGCCTCGCACACCGGCAACCTCGCCATCTACAGGTACACTACATCTGGGACTGGGGCACGGTACAAGCTGTGCGTGGGGTCGTGGCGGCGCGCGTGGGGCCGCATCACGGCGCTGGCCTACCTCAACGCGCACCAGCACGCGCTGCTGGCCGTGGCCTCGCACACCGGCAACCTCGCCATCTACAGGTACACTACATCTGGGACTGGGGCACGGTACAAGCTGTGCGTGGGGTCGTGGCGGCGCGCGTGGGGCCGCATCACGGCGCTGGCCTACCTCAACGCGCACCAGCACGCGCTGCTGGCCGTGGCCTCGCACACCGGCAACCTCGCCATCTACAGGTACACTACATCTGGGACTGGGGCACGGTACAAGCTGTGCGTGGGGTCGTGGCGGCGCGCGTGGGGCCGCATCACGGCGCTGGCCTACCTCAACGCGCACCAGCACGCGCTGCTGGCCGTGGCCTCGCACACCGGCAACCTCGCCATCTACAGGTACACTACATCTGGGACTGGGGCACGGTACAAGCTGTGCGTGGGGTCGTGGCGGCGCGCGTGGGGCCGCATCACGGCGCTGGCCTACCTCAACGCGCACCAGCACGCGCTGCTGGCCGTGGCCTCGCACACCGGCAACCTCGCCATCTACAGGTACACTACATCTGGGACTGGGGCACGGTACAAGCTGTGCGTGGGGTCGTGGCGGCGCGCGTGGGGCCGCATCACGGCGCTGGCCTACCTCAACGCGCACCAGCACGCGCTGCTGGCCGTGGCCTCGCACACCGGCAACCTCGCCATCTACAGGTACACTACATCTGGGACTGGGGCACGGTACAAGCTGTGCGTGGGGTCGTGGCGGCGCGCGTGGGGCCGCATCACGGCGCTGGCCTACCTCAACGCGCACCAGCACGCGCTGCTGGCCGTGGCCTCGCACACCGGCAACCTCGCCATCTACAGGTACACTACATCTGGGACTGGGGCACGGTACAAGCTGTGCGTGGGGTCGTGGCGGCGCGCGTGGGGCCGCATCACGGCGCTGGCCTACCTCAACGCGCACCAGCACGCGCTGCTGGCCGTGGCCTCGCACACCGGCAACCTCGCCATCTACAGGTACACTACATCTGGGACTGGGGCACGGTACAAGCTGTGCGTGGGGTCGTGGCGGCGCGCGTGGGGCCGCATCACGGCGCTGGCCTACCTCAACGCGCACCAGCACGCGCTGCTGGCCGTGGCCTCGCACACCGGCAACCTCGCCATCTACAGGTACACTACATCTGGGACTGGGGCACGGTACAAGCTGTGCGTGGGGTCGTGGCGGCGCGCGTGGGGCCGCATCACGGCGCTGGCCTACCTCAACGCGCACCAGCACGCGCTGCTGGCCGTGGCCTCGCACACCGGCAACCTCGCCATCTACAGGTACACTACATCTGGGACTGGGGCACGGTACAAGCTGTGCGTGGGGTCGTGGCGGCGCGCGTGGGGCCGCATCACGGCGCTGGCCTACCTCAACGCGCACCAGCACGCGCTGCTGGCCGTGGCCTCGCACACCGGCAACCTCGCCATCTACAGGTACACTACATCTGGGACTGGGGCACGGTACAAGCTGTGCGTGGGGTCGTGGCGGCGCGCGTGGGGCCGCATCACGGCGCTGGCCTACCTCAACGCGCACCAGCACGCGCTGCTGGCCGTGGCCTCGCACACCGGCAACCTCGCCATCTACAGGTACACTACATCTGGGACTGGGGCACGGTACAAGCTGTGCGTGGGGTCGTGGCGGCGCGCGTGGGGCCGCATCACGGCGCTGGCCTACCTCAACGCGCACCAGCACGCGCTGCTGGCCGTGGCCTCGCACACCGGCAACCTCGCCATCTACAGGTACACTACATCTGGGACTGGGGCACGGTACAAGCTGTGCGTGGGGTCGTGGCGGCGCGCGTGGGGCCGCATCACGGCGCTGGCCTACCTCAACGCGCACCAGCACGCGCTGCTGGCCGTGGCCTCGCACACCGGCAACCTCGCCATCTACAGGTACACTACATCTGGGACTGGGGCACGGTACAAGCTGTGCGTGGGGTCGTGGCGGCGCGCGTGGGGCCGCATCACGGCGCTGGCCTACCTCAACGCGCACCAGCACGCGCTGCTGGCCGTGGCCTCGCACACCGGCAACCTCGCCATCTACAGGTACACTACATCTGGGACTGGGGCACGGTACAAGCTGTGCGTGGGGTCGTGGCGGCGCGCGTGGGGCCGCATCACGGCGCTGGCCTACCTCAACGCGCACCAGCACGCGCTGCTGGCCGTGGCCTCGCACACCGGCAACCTCGCCATCTACAGGTACACTACATCTGGGACTGGGGCACGGTACAAGCTGTGCGTGGGGTCGTGGCGGCGCGCGTGGGGCCGCATCACGGCGCTGGCCTACCTCAACGCGCACCAGCACGCGCTGCTGGCCGTGGCCTCGCACACCGGCAACCTCGCCATCTACAGGTACACTACATCTGGGACTGGGGCACGGTACAAGCTGTGCGTGGGGTCGTGGCGGCGCGCGTGGGGCCGCATCACGGCGCTGGCCTACCTCAACGCGCACCAGCACGCGCTGCTGGCCGTGGCCTCGCACACCGGCAACCTCGCCATCTACAGGTACACTACATCTGGGACTGGGGCACGGTACAAGCTGTGCGTGGGGTCGTGGCGGCGCGCGTGGGGCCGCATCACGGCGCTGGCCTACCTCAACGCGCACCAGCACGCGCTGCTGGCCGTGGCCTCGCACACCGGCAACCTCGCCATCTACAGGTACACTACATCTGGGACTGGGGCACGGTACAAGCTGTGCGTGGGGTCGTGGCGGCGCGCGTGGGGCCGCATCACGGCGCTGGCCTACCTCAACGCGCACCAGCACGCGCTGCTGGCCGTGGCCTCGCACACCGGCAACCTCGCCATCTACAGGTACACTACATCTGGGACTGGGGCACGGTACAAGCTGTGCGTGGGGTCGTGGCGGCGCGCGTGGGGCCGCATCACGGCGCTGGCCTACCTCAACGCGCACCAGCACGCGCTGCTGGCCGTGGCCTCGCACACCGGCAACCTCGCCATCTACAGGTACACTACATCTGGGACTGGGGCACGGTACAAGCTGTGCGTGGGGTCGTGGCGGCGCGCGTGGGGCCGCATCACGGCGCTGGCCTACCTCAACGCGCACCAGCACGCGCTGCTGGCCGTGGCCTCGCACACCGGCAACCTCGCCATCTACAGGTACACTACATCTGGGACTGGGGCACGGTACAAGCTGTGCGTGGGGTCGTGGCGGCGCGCGTGGGGCCGCATCACGGCGCTGGCCTACCTCAACGCGCACCAGCACGCGCTGCTGGCCGTGGCCTCGCACACCGGCAACCTCGCCATCTACAGGTACACTACATCTGGGACTGGGGCACGGTACAAGCTGTGCGTGGGGTCGTGGCGGCGCGCGTGGGGCCGCATCACGGCGCTGGCCTACCTCAACGCGCACCAGCACGCGCTGCTGGCCGTGGCCTCGCACACCGGCAACCTCGCCATCTACAGGTACACTACATCTGGGACTGGGGCACGGTACAAGCTGTGCGTGGGGTCGTGGCGGCGCGCGTGGGGCCGCATCACGGCGCTGGCCTACCTCAACGCGCACCAGCACGCGCTGCTGGCCGTGGCCTCGCACACCGGCAACCTCGCCATCTACAGGTACACTACATCTGGGACTGGGGCACGGTACAAGCTGTGCGTGGGGTCGTGGCGGCGCGCGTGGGGCCGCATCACGGCGCTGGCCTACCTCAACGCGCACCAGCACGCGCTGCTGGCCGTGGCCTCGCACACCGGCAACCTCGCCATCTACAGGTACACTACATCTGGGACTGGGGCACGGTACAAGCTGTGCGTGGGGTCGTGGCGGCGCGCGTGGGGCCGCATCACGGCGCTGGCCTACCTCAACGCGCACCAGCACGCGCTGCTGGCCGTGGCCTCGCACACCGGCAACCTCGCCATCTACAGGTACACTACATCTGGGACTGGGGCACGGTACAAGCTGTGCGTGGGGTCGTGGCGGCGCGCGTGGGGCCGCATCACGGCGCTGGCCTACCTCAACGCGCACCAGCACGCGCTGCTGGCCGTGGCCTCGCACACCGGCAACCTCGCCATCTACAGGTACACTACATCTGGGACTGGGGCACGGTACAAGCTGTGCGTGACAAATTTTGACGTTCAAAAGTGCCTTATAAGGGGTTTATTTGTAATAAATGATTTGACTTTGAAAAATATTTAAGACAGTTGATAATAATTCAGCATCCTCCCCCTTATCGCTGAAACTACTGAGCCTAATATTTTGAAAAATGTAAAGAGAATGGTTTTTTAATCATAGAATAAAAAAAATAAAGATTACAGGAAAACCTATAAGAAGTCTATGGTTTTAAAATTACACGGTAAATCTGTCAATATTGTGCGTACAAACTTATATTTGCAGTTGGAATGTATGGGAGAACATGTTTTTCAACACGATTTTAAGTTTGTTCTTGGGATAAATTCATCCCAACTACGGAACCCTTCATTGTGCGTGGTCCGACATGCACTTGCCCGGTTTTTTTTAATAATGTGCGCACTAATTTGTAAGTCCAGAATGAGAATTGAATACCTCATAAGTGTTTCACTCGCCAGGCCGTCGGGCAGCAGCATGGAGCCGGCGCTGGTGTCGGCGTGGCGCGCGCTGGACGCGCGTCCGCAGGCCGACTATCGGCCGCCGCCCGGCCAGGCCGTCTACAGTACGTGCACACACCTTGCCGGGAATCTAGACCCCAGCTTACTAACTTTTCATCAGTTATCAAAAAAAAACTGTGTTTCACACAAATGTGTACCTACACTATGGAATCGCTGATTTTTTATACAACCAAAAAAGAAATTCAACGGTGGTGGGTCTAAAATTATTCAACAATTGGCACGTCGATGTTCCTTACACCCCGTAGAAATGACACTAGGCGTATGTATATAATACCCACCAAGCTGTTGAAACCTAGAGCTTGAGTTTCTTAAGAAAGCGGTGCCGTCACATAACGTCGCACAAGGACGGGGAATATAGAGAGCGTTTTTTGCCACCGTGATTTCAAACTCCCACCACCATATTGCAGCCGCTATACTGACGGCACCGGTTTCTTAAACAACCCAAGCTCAAAAACTATAACTGTTGTGGTACAGTAAACATATATATCACAGCAGAAAGCAAGGTGGAGGTCTTCTGATTTGTCCGTGTTGTCGGTGTTTTACATAACTTGGTCAACGTAATTGTCAATTGTTTTACGAACGTTACTAACAATATCATTGTCATTCGCGTGACTAAACCTATACTCGACTTCATTCATAACTTCATGTCCACAAAATAAAAAAAATTAAATATAATGCTGAACGGGCCTGTTCTTGACCTCGATCATGCCTGACAGAAAGCGATGGATGAGGTCTGTGATGGAACGAGCGTGCCCGGAAGATGCGTTCACTCTTGCTTTGAAAGTAGACGGGCAAATCTAACAAAAATTGGTAATAGTAATTAAACACAGTCTTTCGGTTGTAGTTTCTTAGTTAGATTGTTTCAAGGTGCAAGCTTTCACACAGTAGAACAGTGTTGGCGCTGATTCTATGGCGCACTGACTACTTACTGAACTACTACCAGAATTACCTGAGGTCTTTGACCCCAAAATTCATCAAATATTTTTTTAGTTTTATCATGTTTAGATATCGATACCCATTACGTCTACGGAGTAATTGAATTTGACCTTGAATATTTTTTACCTGCAATTTAAACATAGTTATTAGTTACCGTCAAGCCGGTGCACGCAGAATCAGAGCCACAGTTTGTACAGTAAGCGAGTTGTGTCGATTGTCATGTGTTGACGTTGGGTGTCGTGTTGGGGAGCAGGTCTAGCGCAGCTGGTGTCGGAGCAGTTCGCGTCGGCCGAGGACAAGCAGGCCGCCAGCAAGGGCAAGCAGGACGCCAGCCGTGAGTACATGTCACGGCATCTCATTCATTCAACGCTACCAGGTTCTTTTGGCGCGTGCTCAAAATTGGAACCAACGCCACCTTCTTGTTTTGTCAATTTATCAAATGTTTACCAACAATGGCCGGCTGTCGATGTCATTCAGGCGCCACAAGATCCTTGTAGCACCTTACTCATTAATCACATCGGATAGGTAGTGCAATTTAGGGTTAACGAACATACACGTTATATTAGAATTATTAATGCTTGCGGGTTCCCGATGCTCTAAAGATAATTTTATTTGTATAAACATGCGTATACATGCAAATTAAGCATGCAGGATGTCACAATATTAATATTTTGTCTGTACATGTTTCACCCGTAAGGCATACAAATTTATAAAATTTCCGACGTTCCACACTCCACAATCGAACTCATCGTGTATGCGAGATATGTACGCGGAGTGTGGCCACTCCACGCCGCGCGCGCTCGTCTGTGACCGTTATGAAAACTGACGGTCCCCCCCTTATATCCGGAAAACCTATAAGGAGTCTATGGTCTTAAGAAAAGAAAGATCTGTTTGTTTGCGGCGAGTCTGTCCATCATAAAAAGTAAGTTGGAGTTTTTTCCTACCTCAAGTATGGAAAATTTAGTTTTTTTGCGATTTCTGACTTCTAGTACCCAAACCTCAGTCGGTCCAATAGAGTTTTTTGATCCTTATAAGAAACAGGATCGATTGGCATCACAAAAACTTTTTGTGACAACTGCTTATTTTCTTGCTGAAGATACATTTTTTATCTGTGAATGCAGATCAAAATGTCTTAAAAAGTTAGGGACAGTCTCCTAAGGCCGTTTTGTTGTAGCGACGGTTAAGGTACCTGTCCTTGCTGCCCCATCTCAAAAATGCACTCTGTATAAATGTTCAAACGAAAATTTTACCTATCCAGAGTGCAAGAATTTTCGAGCTCGTTTCGCTCGCTCTAGCATCCTGTATTAGTTTAATTGCTCCAACTTTTCCGAATAAGTCGACAAAGTATCTCGTATGAATGGTCAAAAGAAAACCTAATCTTTTGGAAGTAGTGTGCTAAAATTTCAAGCTCGCTTGGGTCGCTCTTATATTATACGTTCTTCAAGTTCTCAAAGTTTTCTGCATACCTAAGCAGGCCCCATTCAGTATGCCGCCCCGGGCCCCCGATATGCTTAGTCCACCACTTTTATAAACATGCTCTACACGTCCACATTAAATACTCTAAGAAAGACATCAAATCATTCGAGTTTAATTTCGTTTAACAAACTTAGTTTTTCAAATGTTTCGCAAATTATTATTTTACTTATGTGCTTTTGTTAAATGCAACACCGAGTTTCATAAAAAGGGAAAACGCTTAACAAATCGGAATTATTTTTTTCGGTTGTTTCTTAGAAACTTATGAAAATAATGTTTTTGGGAACTAGCTTTTGTCTATACTGGTGCCGATTCTCTTGTACACCGAATTAAACTATCAGTAAATTCCTTACTTTTGACTATGAGAATCGAAAAGCTATTCTGAAAAATAAATTCTCTAAATTTAAAAATAATTTTGACATATGTAAATCGAATTAGACAATCACGACTCCCGTAATACCTAACCACGTGAATCTTTTTAGAGCCGGAAGCGCGCAGTGGGGGGGCAGCCTCGACGTGTTTTATATGGAATTTTTCACTTTTTGTATGGAAAATAACAAAAATTACAACGAGGGGTGAAAGGCTATTTGGTTTAAGCGACATCTTGGGCGATATTGAGTTATATACATATTCGGAATCAGCAATTTATATCGCCCAAGATGTCGCTTAAACCAAATAGCCTTTCACCCCTCGACATGTAGAGTGTTAGGGGTTTAAGGGTTTTATAAAGGGGGTCGAAACACACCGTTTTCGAGATACAAGCAAAAGAAAAAAATAGATTCAGTAGTACTGTTTTTGCATCTGAAGTCGAGGTGTTGGTGTGAATTTAAAGTTCATGACAACCAATTTTATTCCACACGTTTTTAGTCGCGATTAAAAATAGTCAGATTTGGATAGAAAATTTCATTTTCACTAAATTAATATCTCAGTACCATCTTAGTGCTGTCAAACTAAAATATAGTTAAGTTGTGTCACTTTAGTCTATTTCAGAATGGGAAATCATCGTTTGACAGGAATAAACAAAATTTTGGTGATTTTTAGTCTAGTTAAGAGGCATTTGTGACAAGAGAATCAGCACCACTATATGTATAATTATGGTGGCGCCATTTTCATGAGTTTCTTGACAGACTGTAGGTACTTTTGAACCTGTCAAGGAAACAGTCTGATTATTCTCTAGTTTATTTTTTATGTTAGGTTCATGTTAATTATTTCTACTTGGGAGGATATGCGTTCCAACTATTTCTATCGGGTGCTTGACGCAGTTTGTCAAGTGTGCATAGTTAGCTATGAATACTATTTTATATATTTGTTCTGCATATCAATACACTTACAACACTTATTAATTGCAGCATACCCTAATAATATCCAAAAATTATATACAATCATTCTAATCTAACAAAGCTAACTAAGATTACAGTATATTATCAATATATTATCATTTAAGGTCATTGCACCCCACTGTCGAACATAGTTTCTACCTCTACGTATACTTACTCATACTTAACACAAATACACAAGACATACATACAAGACACAGAAGACAAATGCATATGACTCCTAGTAAATGTATTAAGTTTGGTCTACTGAATGCGGGCCTCTAGGGACTAATCAAGATGATTTTCATATTATTGATAGCCATGTGCAACCGAGCTGTGGATATCATGGCTATAAATGAAACTTGGTTACGTAAGGGTGAGTAGGACCGAGCGCCTAGTGTGTCTACAAGCTTAAGCACATACCGCGACCTGTCTGTGCGTGGTGGGCGCGGCGGAGGGGTTGCATTCTACATTAAAAATGGGGTTACTGCGCGGGTAAGAGCTCATCCTGATCATCCCAATGTTGAACAGCTCCGGTTAACCCATAATATAAATAAGAAAAAGTTACTCATAGGCACTTCATATCGTCTACCATGGTTCGACTTGGGACTTTTTCTCGAAGGCTTGACTGCTAGTATTGGTGGTTTGGCCCAGTACTATAATGTAATATTATTAGGTAACTTTAATGTTTATGCTTCAATAGCCCAAAAACTAATCAACTTTAAGATATTTTTTATTATTTAAACCTTAATCAATTAGTCCAAACACCCACACACTTTGTAGGTCATGGTAGTTCGCTTATTGATATAATCTGCACTGATGCTTCAATCCGTAATGTCGTGGTGAATCATATTAGTGAACTTAGCCATCACTCGTTTATCACATGCGAGACGATTAGGCTAGTAAACCAAGATCTGTCGTATTACGTCCACTCACGGACATTAAGAGAACTACAGATAGTGCCATCCACGAAGACGCGCCCCACAATTTTTTGTTCGAGGGGGCCCGGATTGGGGGAGTTTAATCGGAGCGTCAGTCACGAGTCTCACGAGCCGTCAGCGGTTCGATGCACACGAGTAACATAGCGCACGGTGCATAAATGCAGACTTGACACTAAAGTTTCCCTACTTAATTTTTTTTTATATTTGTAAAATCTTACCGTGTTGTACTTAAAAGTCAGGTATGTAATATGATAATTTTATATTGTTTAAAACTAGCAGTAACTAAAAGACATCAAAATAATATGGCTACATTTTTACGAGTAGCTAACTTTTTATTTGTATTTTTTTCTATTCTAGGCCAATTAAAATGGTAATATTACGTTATCCGTCTTTTAGCGGTTAAATAATAATAACAAATAATGCCCACACCGAAAAACAAGATTTTTTTTTAAATTGATGTAGATCATCTTCCTAGTTGACCGAAACGCTCTCTCGTGGTTAGACTATTCACCGTAGTGTGCGTGCGCACTCATAGGCAATTCTTACGTATCGACAGCACTACAACACTAGCGAAAGGATGCACACATGCACTGTAAGTGATTGGGAAAAGAGGGCGCGTCTTCGTAGATGGCACTATCTGTACTTTAACATAAATTTAAAAATTATAACATGGTCGATTACTGGAGACATGAATGATGTCAATTCTATGGTGCAAACATTTATGATCCAGTAATTCGATCTGCACGCTCCTCTTAAAAAGAAGACATTTAAGACCCGCCCTACTCCATGGATAGCTGAATACATCAGACTGATGTCGACATTGAAAGGGGTACACTACATAAATACGAAAAACTTTATTCCGTCAGTCACAAATACGAATTTCAAAATATCGATTTTCATCATTCCAAATGGTACAAAATTCGCGTGGTACTTCCTGGCCGCGCCACAGTCGAATTTTGAATCGGGGTTAATAAGAATTTAATGTACATAATATGTTCATTATTGTACATAATAATAAAAAATTGTACTATCAAGATTCGCGAGAAATTTAACAAAATAGGTGGCGCGGCTAGGAACCATACTTTCTGGCCGCGCCACCGCGTACACTGCAATAAATAGTCTTATCGTCGCAGATGGTTTAACGCTCACCACCTGCTCCTCAACACGCAGGCCGCCTCGCCCCTCCGCGCCTACGCGATTCTAAATTACACTCTAGGGGTAGGGCAGACAAGACTGCGTGGAGTCTGATTTACAGCGATTCGTTTCTGTCACTAAAACCAAAGGAGAAACCCAAACTCCATAGAAACTTGGGCCTGGCGTTCCAGAACTGGAATTTGGACATAAATTAGAGTATTTAGGAAGGATTCATGACCCCAATTTTCACGTCTCCCAGCAATGGCCAAATTGGTCAAATCAGACAATGTTTACATTTTAGGTTATTTTTATTATTTGAGTTATTTCAATAAAAAAATATGTTTGAGGCTTGTGCTGCAGCGCCTGCAGTCTATCATGATGAGGTTTTAGGTAGGTACACAAAAAGCGCTTGGGGGGAATCTAAAGTGACCTTTAGATTTATCTTACTGAATCTTATCTTATCTGATTGATCTTACTGAAAACGTCAGCTGAAAACTATATTTATCAGACAAGGCTCACTTACAACATTACTGGCTTGCATTTGTTAATATTGTATCTACTAGGGGATTTAATGCAACCTCATAATTATTACCTACAGTAATCTGAGATTGCAATAATATATTAAGTAAAATAGAGTAAAAACACATAATTGTGATAAATGGTTTTATTAATCACCTTCTTCATTAGGATTATCATAATATAATAATACAGTATCCAGAAATTGTGCAGCAGGCATTTGGCTACCCTGGTGCCGTGCCTAACCAAGATAATTATCATAATTCTCCTCATCGTGTGGGCACAGCTACCAACCATTCTTTTGCCAACAATACAGGTGCAATAATATTGAAGTATAGGAGGGATCCTATACTTCAATATTATTGCACTTGTCCCACTTAGAGAGCTGTCGACTAATATATAAACGAAATACATCCTATTACTAATATGCTTGGATTTTATTCTTCCTCTCAACATCCAGTTTGAGTCCGATGTTGACAGCTCTTGCTGTAGGCCACCGTCCACCTCTCTACACACTTCCATTCATCAGTGTCCTATAGGTGTATGTTCACTCTCTTTTGGTCTACTTATTTCAATCAAGAGATACAGCATTGGCATGATTTCAGCAAGCTTGGCAGATAAACTCATTTTCATTTAAGTACCTGAAACAAACATTTATCATTTGACTATTAGGCACTAGCATTTAGCAAGAAACTTCTGAGTGGCACATTTGGGTATAGATAGTGCAATCCACGAAGACGCGCCCCACTCCGCTCCGCTCCGTACTAAAGTATAACTTACAGTACAATAATCGCGGAGTGGGGCGCGTCTTCGTGGATTGCACAATCTATAAACATAAGCGGCCTGATTACATTCCCACTGCAGGGACACACACTTCCTCTCTGAAGATGGAATAGGCTATAATTAACTATGCAGGTTCAGTCCGGATTGGTGATGTCACATATATGTCTTCGAATATGAATTTGTTGCACAACAGCAGACAACTGGACACATACGATAATACTATTTAGTTTGATTACATTAAATAATTACATGGTACAAAAGTGTTACGATATAAAAATATCGGATACTAACCGTTTGAGGCGCGACCCATTCCTGTAAATTGAAAGAATCATTTTCATCTTCCAATTTTTGCCTTCCTATTGTATTGCAGCGGTCTGTTGCTATTCCGCAATTAATGTACAGGCTCATGATGTCGTTATTTAACCAGTCTTCAAAAGATCATTATACAGATCTGGTTTTCCAGCAAAGGTCTACAGTGGTGGCAGGGTACGGCGTCCTATGTTCAAGCGAGGGCAGTCGGAAGGCAATCAATTTCGGAATTCAGTATTCGAGCAGAGGTTCTAAGAAATAATAAATCCCGAGAAATACGAAAAAACACAATAAAAAGCGAATGACAACAATGATATGACAATTGACATTTGACAGACGTTGACATTGACATTTGCCGTTTACTAGTGTAATCCGTGGTGCAATCGCTTTTATCGATTATATATTTCTTTTAATGATTTTTTTATGGTGGTTACGTTAATGGTTTACAAAAGTTGTTTAAAACAAAAAATAGAAAACTACTTATTTTCTACACTTGGCCATTGCTATTGAGGCTAAGATTAAAATGGGTTAATTAAGCAAAATAGACGATTTTTTTGGTACATATCTGATTCGTGTAACAGTTAGGCCCAGAAACGGGTTTCTCCTTTTTAGCAAATGTTTTAGGACTAACAATTTTGTTATAAAATATGAACATTCTGAATAATACACATATAAACTACAATACTTAGGACATGACTTTATTTCATGCAAAATTAGGAGATTCAACTATTATAGATCTCGATAAAGACAATAGTTTTAGAAGTAAGGATAATTATGTAAAACAAAATTACGAATTTCTAAACATTATGGTTGCTGAAGTTTATAGCAAACGTATTATGGGTAATGATTTTCGGACCAACAATTTTAGAAGAAGAGAGTACCGTAACTGAATATTAGGTATACTAATTGATTCAGAATCCAAATTTTAGCAGTTTATTCGAAGTATTGAAAATCGGAATGTCGTTTTTCGGACGGAGAACCCATCGAGCATTTGATTCTTCGAACGTATGAAAATCGGAAAACAAACAAATCGCATTTACAACATAAACTAAAAAAAAATTCGTGATTTTTAATAATAGACATTATAATTCTTAGGTATTATGAAATTCGGACTTTGAGAAAATAGGAACATCGAAATACGGAATAAAATATTTCGGAGTATTTGGGTGTTCCCCATTGAAAGATAAAGCCAGGAACAAATTTCGTAAATCTAACTAAACTACCGGGTCATAAAGAGTATTATCTGGATCTGAAGCACCAAGCAGTCACGCCCTACTTACAAGAACAATACCTACACAATCACCCAATACATCCCTTGTTATTAACGTAATTACATCATAACATTCATTACTTAATGCGCCATGATATATGTAATCATTATGTAACCAGTATGTCAAAACGTCAAACAAATAGTTACAGTGCATTTCATCAAATACTTCCTATGCCGTAATGTTGGCTACACTTTTGTAGGACGAACACGAATACGCTACGGCGCTACCTAATACGTCCGTTGTTAAAGTTTAACAGTGGAGCCAACATTACGACAAAGGTACTATTTGGTGAAACGCACTTTATGTTTTCTGATAGTTGCGCGCACAGATTACTTTTAGCCGGCGGTGCACCGTGCGTCGTTGCCAACGGAACGGATTGTGCCATTTTAAATATTATATTTATAAAAACATTTAGAATTAAGTATTGTGTATTTATTTTATTTTTTATTTATCTCATTGTATGCTGCACCGGTTGACGTCATCACGTCAACGCCGGCTGTCGCTGAAAACCAGCGCTGGGGCTCTGTAACGCATAGGGTCTCGCAGCATTACGCTGAGCCGTTTTGCGTGGAAGTGACGCATATTTCCCCCCAAAATTGTTATTTTTGTGTTTATATTCTTTGTTTGCATCATGTTTACCGCAAATAAACGAATTTTCTTTCTTCTTTCCTTTTCTTTGTTTTTATTTGTTATTTTTTCACTTTGTACTGTTTGTGGAACGGAACATGCATAGTTATTCGATACGCTTCCGTGCCGAATGCAACATCAATCAATGTTATCGGAGGAGTCCTCTAAACGCTATGCACAAAACCCCAAAAAATTCAGTTTAATCCAAATAAACGACCGTTATTCTTCCGACAATTTGCATTTGCCTAGTCGCTGTCGGGGACTAGGCAAATCAGGTAACCGAAAATGTGTCATTTTCGACTCGGAAGCCTGTTGAATGATTGTGAATTGCTGTGCTGTTCGGGGCTAGCCTGGGGCTCACGGCGTGTTGTGTTGCAGTGGGTCACGCCGTGGCAGGAGCGGCGCCCTACGCGCCCACACCGCCGCCCACGCTGCTGCGCTGGTGCGACACGCGCAGGACCCTCGCGCTGGCGGGCCGCGCCAGCCGCGTGCGTCTGTGGGACGCCAGCACCGAGCTGCTGCTCACCGACATCGACACCGGTATGTATACCCGCCCACGCTGCTGCGCTGGTGCGACACGCGCAGGACCCTCGCGCTGGCGGGCCGCGCCAGCCGCGTGCGTCTGTGGGACGCCAGCACCGAGCTGCTGCTCACCGACATCGACACCGGTATGTATACCCGCCCACGCTGCTGCGCTGGTGCGACACGCGCAGGACCCTCGCGCTGGCGGGCCGCGCCAGCCGCGTGCGTCTGTGGGACGCCAGCACCGAGCTGCTGCTCACCGACATCGACACCGGTATGTATACCCGCCCACGCTGCTGCGCTGGTGCGACACGCGCAGGACCCTCGCGCTGGCGGGCCGCGCCAGCCGCGTGCGTCTGTGGGACGCCAGCAGCGAGCTGCTGCTCACCGACATCGACACCGGTATGTATACCCGCCCACGCTGCTGCGCTGGTGCGACACGCGCAGGACCCTCGCGCTGGCGGGCCGCGCCAGCCGCGTGCGTCTGTGGGACGCCAGCAGCGAGCTGCTGCTCACCGACATCGACACCGGTATGTATACCCGCCCACGCTGCTGCGCTGGTGCGACACGCGCAGGACCCTCGCGCTGGCGGGCCGCGCCAGCCGCGTGCGTCTGTGGGACGCCAGCAGCGAGCTGCTGCTAACGTTTAGAAAATAAAGAAATACAAATATTATTTATTGACATAAAACAAGTTGTACAACAAATAATAGAACTGACAGCAAATCTTGTTTACCATGTTTTTTTACCTTTGAGCAAATCGCGTTAGATTAGATTATCGTGTAAAAATTGTTTATTTTGTTTACGTTTTTATTGTATACGTAAATGGTACACCACAGATTACTTGCAATATTGTCTCTTCTTTCCTTCCAAAGGTTGTCTTTAAAAGATTGTTTCTAGCTTCAACATGCATTAAACGCACACTATGTAGATAAGCATTTATTTTAAGTTCGCTTATTATATCGTAGATAAACATGTTTGGCTTAATGCTGGTCCTGCTCCACAGCCACTTGGGCTCACTAGTTCAAATCTAAAGAGTTGCTTCCTTTTATTTTTTCTTACATTCCGAACTTCATGTTTATTTTTATTTAAAAAACTTTTAATTAAAGATAATAATGTTTTTTTTCGTTTTCGTACTAAACTTTTATTCATCTCTCAAATACATTGCAAACTATAGTTTTATATAATTTTACAATGCCACATGCATTGTAAAATTATACGCTCGAAAAGAGCGTTTTCCAAGCAGCCAAACGACGGAAAGTGTCACTTTTTTTTACTAGTGCTTTTTCTTTTCTGTTTTAGGGTTCCGTACCTCAAAAGGAAAAAACGGAACCCTTATAGGATTACTCATGTGTCTGTCTGTCTGGCTGGCTGTCGGTCCGTCTATCACAGCCAATTTGCTCCGAATCTAATGGACCGATTAAGTTGAAATTTGGTAAACATGTATTTCTGTGACCCAAACACGGACGTGTAAAGTAAATAAACGAATTGAATTTTGAATATGCCGAACACTTTTAGGGGGCAAACAAGAATTAAAAAAAAAAAAGTTTTACTAACTTTACCGTGTGACATATCAAATGAAAGGACTTTTTTTATTTTTATTTATTCATTGTTAATAAGGGGTTTTCATCCACACGGATACGTCAACCCCATTGTACCTTATACTCTATTTACACACAACTATACACTTGTAATTATATTATATTTTACTACATTACTATCCACCACCACTATACATTATATACTATTAAAAAAATATAAAAGAGAATCACTGCCCAGACTTCTGCATTAAACCACAAATTATGCGTTTATTAATTCTTTCTGATTTAGGGTATGCCAAAATATTTTGAATAAGTCCAACATCCCACATGTTCAGTTTAAACTCCCTAGCCAGAGATTCCCTTTCATTCCTGTTCTTAGCACATTCCATTAGCAAATGTTGCACATCTTCAATTTTATCACATGTCTCACAATTAGGCGATGTAGCCTTTCGCATTAAGAAAGCAAACTTTGCCGATGGAAAGTGGCCAGAACGAAGTCTTATCGCTAACTTAACATAACTCCTATTTAAACATCTATCATCAAACCATGGCTCTCGAGGTGGCTCGTTTTGAAAAACTTTTTATACCAAATGCCTTTTTCTTTGGATATTTCATTAAAATATTCTTTCCAATTGTCGAAACACACATTCTTAATCCTGGAGAAATATTCTCAATAATCGGACATAAATGGGGTAACATTGCCAATCTCCACTGCCAATTTTGACAGTCTATCAGCCTCCTCGTTGCCCCGTAACCCTATGTGCGCTGAAACTCAAACTCAAACCATTTATTTCAATTAAACCATTTACAGGCACTTTTGAATTGTCAAAGAATCGGTCAGTTAGTCAGAAAGTTGAAGCTAGTTGCCCATTCCAAAACGTAGATCTCTATGGAGAAGAACGGGCAAGAAACTCCAAGGCCACTCTTTTAAATTTAGATGTTACAAAATTCTGGGTACATTATTCTTGTTGCTTCTATATGTGAGAACAATGTATAAAAAATAATCAAAGCAGTTGAAAATATATGATTAAAAATAAGCGCTGGCAGATAAGAGATGACCAGTCTCAACTGACGGCGCCGAACATGATCTTCACGAACATGACGCGTGGATCAGCACCATCCAGCTCAACCATTTTGTAGGGAACCGAATGATTCAACACACACGCCACCATCAGCGAGACATTTAAGTGAGCTTGACATTCTCTCAACTGCCATGCTCTTTCAAGTCAACATACATCTTAATAACATAATAAACGGCTCCATGGTACTCACATTTATAAGAAATCTAAAAATGCTTCTAAATTATACAAAACTATAGTTTAGTTTGCAATGTATTTAAGAAATTAATAGAATTTTACTACCAAAAAGTAAGAAAATCATTATTATCTAATTGAAGCATTAAACAAATTACTTGATAAAATAAACATTAAGTTTGTAATGTCAAAAACAGAATTTAAAAAAGGGAAAGCAACTCTTCCAAGTATTAAAATTTTAACTAGTGAGCCCAAGTGGCTGTGGAGCAGGACCAGCACTAAGCCAAGCATTTTATCTACAATATAATCATCCAACTTATAATATGCTTGTCTACATAGTGTGCGTTTAATGCATGTTTTAAATTTCTTCTCATTTAGTTGAAGAATATCGAGTGGTATTTTATTATAACATTTTACACAGTACCCCATAAAAGAAGTGTGAACTTTAGACAATCTAAAACGTGGTTGATCTAATTTGTTCCTATTTCTAGTGTTAAAATTATGCCTGTTACTTATCTTACTAAAAAGGTGTAGATTTTTTCGAACATACATAATGTGTTCATATACGAGTATATACTGACAAGGTACCGTCATGATGTTAATTTTCTTGAACAGTTCCCTTAGAGATTCGCGTCTGCGGAGGTTGTAGATGGCTCTGACGGCCCTCTTTTGCAGAATAAAGACAGAATCAATATCTGCAGCCCGTCCCCACAGCAAAATACCGTAAGACATGATGCTATGAAAATAACTAAAATAGACCAGTCTCGCGGTATCCACGTCTATTAGTTGGCGGATTTTCCAAACAGCGTAAGCGGCTGAACTTAGCCGCCCTGCAAGTGATGTTATGTGAGGACCCCACTGTAGTTTGGAGTCAAGCGATATCCCCAGGAAAACCGTCTTTTCGACGAATTCTAGTGTCTCCTTATTCAATACAATGTGACATTCACTACTTCTAACATTCGGTAACGCGAATCTTATGCATTTAGTTTTCTTCTCATTTAATACCAAATTATTTACAGTAAACCAATTATGGACCGTAAGCATAGCGTTATTTACGTCGTCAAGCTCCTGTGCATGTCTGTCTACTTTAAAAATCAGTGATGTGTCATCAGCAAATAACACCATTTGTGGTCGATTTTTCAGTAAATTTGGTAAATCATTTATATATACTAAAAAGAGGAATGGACCCAATATCGAGCCCTGAGGTACACCCATTTTGACTTTTAAACCCAATGAATTTACACCGTTTATTTGAACTTGCTGCAGTCTATCATTCAAATATGATTTTACTAAGCTCAGCGCAAGTTTATCCAGACCGTAATGCTCAAGTTTCAAGGGCAGTGTTTCGTGATCCACGCAATCAAATGCCATCTCGTGCCTCTTCCCATGCATTAAAGATGTGTTTCAATAAGGTGACACCGGCGTCGGTTGTGCAGCGTCCTTTGGTGAAACCATACTGTTGATCGTGTAGGATGTTATTACGATTAAAATGATTGAGCATTTGATTTAACATTACTTTTTCAAATACCTTGCTGAAAACCGGCAAAAAACGGCAAAACTGATACGGGTCTATAATTATTAGTGTCTTTGCTGTCCCCGGATTTGAAAAGTGGAATAACTTTACTGCATATCATTAAATCCGGGAATATCCCTTGATCTACACACAAATTAAATATTAAAGCTAAATAGGGTGCAATTGTCTCAATAATTGATTGACAAACTTTAGTAGACATGCCCCACAGATCTTTGGTAATTTTGATCTTAAGTTGCTTAAAAACCTTTATAACGACCACAGGGTTTATATGTTTAAATTTAAATTCCACAGGGCAGGCTGAAACATTCGCTTTTAATAAATCAATCGCAAGTGAGGGGGAGGAATTTAAAGTTTCTGTAATTTTAATTGGAATATTGGTACTTGTAAAGAAAGTTGCAAATTCCTGAGCAACATTGATGTTATCGCTAATAAGACCGCCGGAAGTGTCTAGTGTGTAATCTGTATTATGTATTTTGTTCTTGTTTGTTTCATTGTTGATAATTTTCCAAACTGTCTTTATTTTATTGTCTGCCGATTTAACCTTGTTGCTAATGAAAGAAGCTTTAGCTACTTTGCAGAACCCATTGCAAGATAATCCTAATGTCATCTTTGTTGTAGCAATGAATTAGTTTAAGAATGTCATAAGCTATCGATGCATGAAAGGATTTATTGCGAGGATTTCAATTTTATTATATATTATAATTTATTTATTTATAGCCTTGTTTCAGAGTTACAATTTTGTTGTTACAAAAACGTTTTTCTTTTTCTTAGTTTTGAGACTCTGTGTGTCCTTTGGCAAAGGCCTCCTCCATCCCCTTCCAATTCTCCCTGTTGCTTGCTTGTCTAGTCCATGTCTTTCCCGCCGTCCTCACCAAGTCATCCAAGTAGGTAATGCTGAGTAGTTCAAAACAAAAAATAATGGGTTACAGTTAAATTTGTGTCCGTTCGACATTTTTGTCCATATTTAGCCCACTGTGCGTCGGTTGAGACTCATCTTTTAACTCAGGGCTCATTTTTAATCTTATATTTTTAATTGTTTCTTTATTTTATTTTTTACATTGTTCTCACATATAGAAGCAGCAACAAGAATAATGTATCCAGGATTTTGTAATGTCTTAATTTAAAAGAGTGTCTTTGGAGTTTCTTGCCCGTTCTTCTCCATAGAGATCTATGTTTTGTAATAAGCTACTAGCTTCAACTTTCTATTTGACCGACTCTTTGACAATTATTAAAGTGCCTGTAAATGGTCTAATATAATAAATGCTTTGAGTTTCGCCATAAGCCCGCCCGTCGAGTCACCCTATGTAACATTTACATCTGTAAATGATGTGGTGTACGTAATAAAGAGCATTCTATTTGATTTGTATGTTGTACAGAGTGCGAGGCAGCGGCGACGTCGCTGTGGCGCGGGTCGTCGCTGCTGGTGCTGGGCTTCGGCGACGGCAGCGTGCGCGCCTGGGACGAGCGCTGTCCGCGCGCCGCGCTGTGGCGCCTGGCGCACCACGCCGCGCCCGTGCTGGCCGCCGCGCACCGCGCCGACCGTGACACCATGCTCACCGGCTGGTCAGTATCTACGCTGTTCTCATTCTAAACAGAAATTTCATTTACTCATACCTATCGTAGTCAGCGAGACTTCACGAATAAAAACGATTTAGCTTTTCGTTCAGAATTCTACAAAAACGGCATTAACCGTCATTGCTACGTTATTTAACAGCAAGTTCACTCCTACAGTCCTTTACAGTTATTTTACCTCGACAGCAGCAACCCAAAAACAACCTTATTGAAACGAAAATAAAGATCACTGTGATTTTGGCAGTGATATAAAATCAGAGGTAAAATAAATTTGAAAAGACTATACATTAACAGTTAAGTAACTTGTATGCACACAAAAATATATCAAATTTTAAGAAAATTTCCGATATTCATAGTTTAAATACCAGGAATAAACACAACCTTGCTGTACATCGCACGGGATCCTGCCGTTTTGCCGAAAAGATTTTTCCAAATTTTCATTACCCAAACAAATTTTAGCAACCTTTTTTTATACCAATGTAATATTTGGAATAATTTTAGTACGCACATTTTCATTTGGTCAAATGTTTACTTGGCAGATTGTTACCAAGGATAATGTCATTAAGGCTTTTGGTCTTTAATCAAATGATTTATTACAGCAAACAATATTTAGACAATAAACGTTTAGTCAAATGATTTGTTATGACAAAAAATATAAAGGCATAAATAAGATTTTTTTTGGGAATTTGTTAAATTTGATGTCATTTGCGTATTTCTTTGTAAGCTTATGTGCTTGAATTTGTCTGAAACAAGTCAAATTTATGGTTACTAGACATTAGGTTATTTATGGAACTAGTTACAGTAGGTTATTAATTTAAAAAAATGGTTAGGTTAGGTTAAAACTGTGACCACCTACGCACGAGCCGAGCGAGCGAAGCGAGCGGTGCCGCGGCAGCGGCCGGCGAGTGCCAGAAACGACTAGATTATATAGAAAAAAATATGGAAAAAAGAGATTATTTTTAGGAGGCTATCGAGAGAAAAAATATTTGGCTTATTTAATTTTGCGTAAAATATGTTATACCAACTGAAATATTTGACTAGATAAAAAATGGTAAAAGTACTAGTTGGTAAACAAGTTATTGTTCAAACGTTCACTTGCCAAACATAGGTTTTCGTAACAATTATTTGTAAAGAGATTTTTTGGTAAGTAATAATTTGGCAAATGAAATTATGCGAAAATTTGTTTGGGAAGTGATAATTTGGCAATTTCTTTTCGGTAAAACAAGGGAGACCCACATCGCACACGTCTCCACAAAGTAGGTAACTCATTCATGGGTCAATGAATACGTTTTTACAACAAACTCCCCATTGACATTCGAAACTTACCCATTAAACGATTTAAAATCTCTATCAAAACCAAACTTTGTAAAAAAGGGTACTATACAATTTTAGATTATTTAGAAGATAGAAAAGCTTGGAATTGAACTGCTCGCTCTGCTAAGCCTTGTGATAAAACCATAAAACTAGACATTTTAATTATTATGTAAAATCAACATATACCAGTTTTATATACACATTGACATTGTTGAAAATTATATTCAAAATGACATGATTACTTTGTAAAGTATTATATTATTTTAATTATTGTGAACGTGAGGACTATGTGGATATTATTTTTATTTCTCTGCTAGTTTTAGTGATGGTCTGGCAGTTTGAGTAGTTTTTGCGGCCTACCCAATTGTCCTTTCTTTGGTATTGTTCGTCGTTTTGAGCTCCTTATGTTCCGAGTTGAGCTCCACGAATACTGACAGATGCTTGCACTGACTGTACAGGTCCACTCAAATCTGTGTGGTTCTTTCCTCAAAAGACCTTTTCAGACACTAATCTACATGGTCCTCATATGGCCTGACCAAGATTATGGTCTAGACTTTAAAAGAGACTGCGACCTCTGAGTTTGTCAGATAGGAAACGCCGAACTCATCTAGCTTATTTTTAATTATTTTCTTTTTTATATGACGTGTAAAAGTGATTCTAATATCCTATTTACAGAATAAACAATTTTATTTCATTTGTGTCCCGGTTGCAGCATGAACGGCGAGGTGCGCATCTACGACACGCGCAACATGGCCGTGCTGGAGACTGTACGTGCGCCCGCGCCGCTCGCGGCCATCGACGTGCATCCGCTGTGCGACCTCGTCGCCTGGTGCGTACACTCTAGTCATTGTATTTTTATGAAATTTATATAAAAATTAATAATTCAATTATCATGTCGTATCAATGTTGCATTTTTTTTTTTTTTGTAATTATGTCTGAAATGTAAAAAAATGGTGAAATGTCATTCTGAGGTATTGACATTAGGACGAAATATAAAATGCTGAGTCTCAAAGCAGATTCTATCGTGCAATGAGCAGACAAAAACAGCCCTTAAAATGGCGAACACATTTAGGATGTGACTGTAAATACTATACATATGCCACGTTATTATGGTTAATAATAACCCACATTCATGCTAATATTATACTCGTAAATGTGAAAGCAACTCTGTATATCTGTACGTCTGTTACCCTTTCACGCCTATGCCCGGTTTCTGAGACAAGATTTTGACGACATAAACAGCGCACTCTCAATGGTTATGGATTGATTTACGACAAATAACCTAGTTCTCAATGCCAATAAAACGAAATGTGTAAAGTTCGCTCTACCAAATGTTAGAAATCTAGGACCCAACATCGTCTTAGATAAAGAGGTGCTTGCAACTGTGAACTCGGCAGTTTTTCTGGGCATAACAGTAGATGCCAAACTTCAGTGGGGCCCACATATATCAAGCCTAGCGGGAAGGCTCAGTTCGGCCGCCTACGCTGTCAGGAAAGTAAGACAATACACTGACGTTGATACAGCTCGGTTAGTCTATTTTAGTTATTTTTCATAGCGTTATGTCCTATGGTATTCTTCTGTGGGGCAAAGCCGCTGACATTCAAAATATATTTGTTCTTCAAAAACGAGCTGTTCGAGGAATTTACCAGCTAGGTGCCAGAGTTTTTCTAAGAGATTTTTTAAAGATATTGGTATTCTCACGGTGGCATCACAATTCATTTTCGCCAACATCTTATATATTAGGCAAAATATACACTTATACACTAAAAACAGTGATATTCACAATGTTAACACTAGAAATAAGGACAAACTACGAGCTCCCTTTCACCGGCTTCATAAGGTTCATAACTCATTTGTTGGGCTTGGTATAACCTTTTATAACAAGCTACCCTCTTCTTTGTTAGATTTGCCTTTTAATGCGTTTAAAACTAAAGTAAAATCCAAACTTTTTTCAAAGGATACTATTGTAAAAACGACTACGCACAATATTGAGAGATTTACCATGTTATTTTAAGACCAGACTTCTTATAGGTTTTCCTGTAATCTATGAGTAAAGAGCCATACTATATATTTTTTTCAAAATTGTAGGTCCAGTAGTTTCGAAGATAAGGGGGGGGGGGGGGGGAATGGTAAATTTTTATCGAATTTCTTAAATATCTTTAAAAGTATTAATTTTAAAGTTATATAAAAAATACATTTAAGATCCTCACAACAAGCCCTTTCATTTCATATGTCACACGTTACTGTTAGCAAAACTTTGTTATTAATTTTCTTGTTTGCCCCCATAAATGACCCCTATATTCACAATTCATTTATTTACGTTATTCGTTCGTGTTTGGGTCATAGAAATACATACATGTACCTTTCAACTTAATCGGTCCATTAAAAAAGGACCGTCGTGATGATGGTAAACGTCATGTCGTATGACGTTAAACGTCATGTCAAAGCTCTGTCTTAAATTATTATTAAAAAACAAAAAGAAGTTATAATCAGTGTTGTAATAACTTTAACATAAAGACACTAGCGTGGATTTCAGTGACTAATGTTTGTGTGCGTTAAAAATAAGATATTACCGAGATAAGTGGAAAACAAATAACTTACCGGTGAACTTTGAAAACTAAGCTACAGGTGAATATTATGTGTTATAAACAATAAAACAAAATCGTCTGAACAAGAATATGTCATTTATATGTACCTAAACCAGTTGAATTTGATGTTTCACGGGTAAAAAGAACGAAAACAGTACTTAGCCGTTTTTGTTTACATCTCATTCAAATTTTTGCACCAACAATAGACAATCTTCAACCAGTGTGACCATAAAAATTATAGTATGAACATTTAAATCTTAAAATCGCGCCATCTAGTGTAAAACTTAATACTATCGAACTGTGTTACCAGCCCCTAATGTGTATTTACCTAAAGAAAATAAACATCTTGTCATTTGAAAGAAACCTAGACATACGTGTAAAGACAAGAAGTTCTTTTTGAGAATTAAATTATATTTATTTCAAGATTTCTAGTATGAACACCCCAGAAAATATTACATTTCGTCGTACGCGCATTAGAACATTTGCTCCGTGGTTCGAACCAACTCGGACTCTGCTCCAGACGACAGTGACTCAACATGACAGATAATTGAGTGCACTGCTATTAGCATGCCTGACATATCAGAAGACGAAGACTATGATCAAGTACGAGCATTAAAGGAAGGAATCCAAAAACTTGTATCTCAATTAGATAGTGTTCACAAGGAGATAGACTTATTGAATCTAGAAAATACTAAACTTAGGTTCACGAATGAAGACTTGATTAAGAAAAACCAATTATACAAAAAAGTAACAACAATTAGCCCAATTAAAACAAACCAAAGTACTCCAAAGTGAAAAACTCTTAACAAACTGTAAAACAAAACAAACACAAACTGATATACAGTTATCTAAATCAATAAACACACAACAGAGTTTTGATCAACTAGTTGAAATAAATAAACCACCGTCTGAAGTTTCAAACTTATCTGTTGACTGATGAGGAACTTAATGTTGTCTACAATGTGCTGCCATCTACAACTACAGAGGGCACTACGATTACAGAACACGCAATGGGATTGACGACTCAACATAAATTAATTTTAGAAAACACATGTTTTAATAAAGTATGTATAATTAGTGATAATAATGTAAATAATATAATAAGAATTGCATTGAATCGAATTGAATTCCTTAGGACACTTTTTAGGTGATTTTTCGATCATTCCCTCAGGCAATTCATTTATTTAATGTAGGTGTAATCCATCGTCTTGTACGCTTACCATAATAATTGTTTACATTTGGTACCTGTTGTTTATTTTTCTTTGCAAGTCGGGTTGGGTAGTTATGTACTCTTTCTTTTTTATGTTTGTGAATATTCTGTTGTTCATGAATCATTGTCATTTTTACTTTCATGTCAACTGGTGATATATTGCACTTCTTAAATAATTGTTCATATTCCTTGTTCAAGCTTTGTTTAGTTCTTTTACTCACTAATATTTTTAAAAGACGTATTTTTAGTATTTTAATGTTGATGTTCTTTCTCCAGAATTAGCTTACCTACTGACAGTTTATATGAGATTGTTTATTTTATTTGAATTTATAAGTCAATTTATTTTAATTTTATTTTATTGTTGACATAATCTACTCATTATAATGTTTTTGTTATGGGTTGTATTGCAATTTGTGGTTAGCTAGCGACCTCGACAATTGATCATATTATTTTTTGACTGAACAACCGGCAGCAAGTTCGTCATGCTCCCTTAGATGTCACTGCTGGCGGTAGCGTCGGGAGTTGGGTTGCCTCCTTCCCTCAAATATGGCGAGGGGGGTAATGGCTGATCTTTGCGTTATGCTCGTGAACGGGTGCTGTTTGTGGTGACTGGTCGTCTTGCTGATCATGGTTTTGTTATTGTTACTAGTTAGTAATTAACTGTTCATTTATTTTACCTCGATGGTCCTAGTTTATCATTTATAACTTCCAATTACAGCTTTATATAGCTTTATGTAAGCGGGCACGCCCTTTATGCCTGAAGGCTTTTATTTAGATATTTAGTTCTGTTTACGTTTAGTTTTTATTTTTTAATTCTGCTTGAGTAGTTCTCGATATTTTTGGTTGGTATATTGGCGTGTGCTAGCTGACATATGGCCAATAATTTATCATTTATGTTATGTTTTGTGTTGAATAATGTAAATTATTTTGCATACTATTGTATAGAATAATTTTTTCTAACTTGAACAGACAGCTGTGCTGCTGGGGAGTTTGTTGCGCCACTTCTTCTTCCCAGCTAAAGGCACTAGGAATTGGTGAAGGGTGGGCGTTTTTGGGGGACTGTCTTATTGTCACTGTGTTATTTCGTGATTTTCGGTTTTTTATACAGTTTGAATCGTTATTTCAATACACACATACTGTAAAAACAGCTAAAAATTCAAATTTGCCTATCATGTTTAATTTTGGCATTATTAATAATGTTAATGCTACAAGGACACCTCTGCCCAACCCTTCGGGGAAACAAGGCGTGATGTTATGTTAATAATGTTATCTATTCAAAAGTAATCTAAAACTTCGTCAATGATATTAAAGTAAAAGTAAATTATTTAAATACTCTGGGTATTTTTTTGAGAAAATCAGTTTTTTGCGTCTCCTGTAAAGTGTGTAAAAAACACATAGCGATTATAGAAAGCGCAGCGACGTTATGTAATTTTGACGTTCGAAAAGTGCTGATTCTCAGCCTAGTTTGAATAAATGACTTGATTCTGATTTTTGACTTTTAACGGTGGTTTATCTATTCAATAGCGCTATTGGTTCGATAACTCGTGAAAGTCCGTTTCCAAACACTGCAATGTAAGATAAACTCCGTTTAAACTTAGGTTAACTTAACTGACCAATGTGTGCCATTTATCAGTTCCATAATTATATTTTTGATGTTTTAATTCAAAGACTTTACGGTTATTTAACGTATATTAATTACATAAATTGCCAGTGAAAGCTAAATAGGATATTAAACATTATTAAAAGGAGAAATGAGTGTTCTTCTTTACCCACTTCGATAAGAAGCATCTTCTCTCTGCGTTTTTCAGATTCCATTATGTTATTTAAAGAATGGATAAAGCACAAACGATTGGAAAGACAAATATACTTTTAACTTGAAATCAAACGGCAAAGCAAAAATAATACCACGCGAAACAAAAACAATGAAGTGAAACTTAGAACTTATTTACTAACACTAGTTTCTAAGACCCGAGTTCACCAACAGATGGTTAAATTTAAAACATCTGTTTTAACCATAAACGGCTGTTTAACAATATTTTACCGTTCACCAAGCACTAACAATTGGTTAAGTACTGTAATCGGACGGTTATCTTAAACGAACTAGCCGACTCAGTTTAACCGTTGGTTTACACTTTCTGACGTGAAGTTTTGCATTGTGCATCTCTTTTAGTTACAAATTAAAAATGCAAGACGCTTTGAATTATATCTTTGAAGCGAATAATGTGTTAGATGACTGAGAATATAGAAAGAATTTCGCGCACTCCCCGTATATTCCAAACACGGCGCAATTATTTCAGGGAATATGACGAAAAAACATTTGCTACAAGATTTCGTTTATACAAACGTAGTGCTTTGGAATTACTTGATTTAATTTAAATTTACGGTACGTTTGCGTTTACCTTCTATAATCAATTAATCACTGATATTATTCAAAAGAAAACTAACACGACACGACGTAAAAATATTATGAATAGTTTGATCACAGAGTTTGACAATGACATTTGATTGACGTTGACATTCAAAATTCACAAAATAATGTTAAAACATTCGATCATTCGGTCATTTTCAACTCACTCATTCAAAAACGCTTGGTTATTTAACCGTTGGTTAGAAATGAATGGTGAACTGGAAAAAAACGCGGTTTGTTAAAACAACTGTTTTATGGTAACAGAACGGTTACGTAATCAATGGTTATGTTGTAGTTGGTGAACTCCAGCCTAAGTCGTGTGTATACTAACCAAATGGGCTACATTTGTGGGTCTGAAATAAAAGATTTTAATTATTTTTTTTTAGTTAGATGGTGAGATTAGACAGATGATAAGTTTAAAAAAAATTGACAATGATGTCGTTCCGCACAACCGCCCATAAATAAAGACTTATCATATTTTTTTTACTAAAACAGGGTTAAGCCACTTGTCTCACCTCAAAAAAATATTATAATAATTAAAACGCATACCTAAGTATTAAAGACGAATAAAAATAATAATTTCAGATGCGATCTGTTATTAGTTATATCGGTTTCATAGTTGACCAGATATCTGGCCGGATCTTAAAGAGGTACATTCACTTTCTTACCACTCCTATTACGCACATTTGCAAATTGGCTTTGGCGACAGGTGTTTTCCCTCGAGCATTTAAATTAGCTCTTATCAAACCTATATACAAGGGGGGGAGAGAGACTGTGTCGATAACTATCGCCCTATCTCCATCTTACCAACTCTGTCCTCTGTTTGTCTCTGTCTGTATCTTGGGGAACGACTTACCGTCGACTAACAAGCTACCTAGAAACCAATAATTTTCTTACACCCAACACTCCATCATTACAAACGTCGACCAAAGGAAAAAATGTATGACAGTGTTCCTTGATCTGGCAAAAGCCATCGACACAGTCTCTGTCCCGCAACTTCTCAAAAAGCTGGAAGGGTTTGGTGTAAGAGGTATTCCTTTACAATTGATGAAGGACTACCTTACAGGCAGAAAGCAAAGAGTCCGGATTGACAATAGGTTAAGCGATGAGGCATGTATCGAATTCGGTGTGCCACAGGGTAGCATACTCGGCCCAACGTTATTCTTGGTATATATCAACAGCCTCTGCCAACTCCAGCTCCTCAAGGGCAAAATTTTTACTTTTGCGGATGATACTGCCCTCTTTTTTAGTGGACAGATTTGGGAGGAGGTTTTTGACACTGCCCAAAAGGATTTTAACAAAGTTTGCGAATGGCTCCGGTCGAATGTTCTGACGCTTAATGTTAATAAAACGAAATATGTCACTTTTGCCCATAGGTTAAATCAACTTCCTCAGTCATATCTTAGCATTTATTGTCATGCTTGTATTCCTGGTATCACCTCTTTGTGCTCTTGTCCCGTTCTCCAGAGAACTGATCATATAAAATACCTTGGTATCATTATAGACCAATTCCTGACCTTCAAACCGCATATGAACGTCCTTGTAACCCGGCTCCGTAAAATAATCTACATCTTCAAAACCCTTAGACACGCAGCGGATCGGCGGGTTGTTAAGATGGTTTATGATGCTTTATGCCAGTATACTGTATTACATCAGAATACTGTATTACATCTTGGGGAGGTTCCGCCAAGACCCATCTTATTGAAGTTGAGAGGGCACAGCGTGCTATTCTCAAAGTTGGCGCTGGTGTCCCCTACATATTCCCAACCGTGGACCTTTTTAAGGACTGGGATATTCTCACTGTTAGGCAAACCTTCATATTGCGTACTGTGCTTAAGGAACACTCCATGTTCCAATATGATCCGAATCTGTATAGAGATAGGCGCCGAAAAGGCAGAGTATGCCAGACGCATCCTTCCAGTTCTGCTCACTCGCGTATTTTCTTCTTCTTTCTTGGGCCATATCTGTACAATAAGCTAAATAGCACTCTAAATATATATCCTCAAACGAAACACAAATGTAAAAATTCAGTGACTACGTATTTGAAGACACTAGACTATCAGGGAACGGAGAATTTGTTGATCCCTCTCAGATAGACTACCAGTGCTACTATTCATCCCCACTGCTGCTTGTACAAACATATCATCGTCCCTACTCACACCACACTCACTCTAGCAACCTTTCACATCTCTTTTTACACTTCCTCTAGTTACTCATGCACTCACACACACTGGTATTTCCACTAACTCTTTTTGTATTTTTAATTTTATTAATGTTCTTAATTCAACGTTAGTTAAGTATACTTTGTCATCATGGTCCATATCACAGGCATCTAGCCGCGGGAGGGCCCTGGTGACCTGTAATACAGGTTTTTATTTAAACCTACTTCAGGCACCAGTCTCTCACAAAGTTAGCTCCTTGTTCGTGCACTATTGTCAAATACTAGCATTAAGTACATAACTTGTGTAGAGAAAATAAACGTCTTATATTATATTATTATTATTATAGTTATCGAATGGTTAGTTGCGTATTCAGAAACGCAGTGACAGTTAACCAACGTTTATCCTAAGCCTAACTTTAATGAATCAATAGCTATTGAGAGTTTATCTGGGGACTTCAGAAACCGGGCATGAACCGATCGTTATGAAATTGATAGATGGTAGCCTGGGACCTGGAGAAGGCTACATTTCATCCTGAATATTTGTAGTTTGATGGTAATAGGCTCACCCCCTGTTACATGGGACTTAAACATAACTGGCGAACTGTGGGTGTACCAAGTGGGAAACAAGGCGTAAGGGTTTGGTATGATAAGTAACATTATGAAATACAAAGTACACTCGGACTAAGTCGCGGGCAACCGGTAATAACTAATAAAACTTTTGTCTATCAGTGGGTCAGTGAACCAGAGCATCAGCATCTACGACCTGAAGGGCGCTCCGCTGAACACCATCAAGTTCCACGAGGGGTTCATGGGCGCGCGCATCGGACCAGTCTCCTGCCTCACCTTCCATCCGCTCAGGTAACCTCATCAGTCTTGATGACGCTCGGGCTTTCAACAAACTCGAAAACGACCTTTTTTAAGGTAAGGAGAGACCAATCTAAATAGAAAAACTATGATCTGCATAGCTATTCACAACCGTTCGATATCAAATAGTAGATTATGCACTAAGGGGATAAAGTAGTGTTTTATGTAGCGGGCGCCGTATTGAATCCCGAGCAAAACGAAGGATTCTAGCGTTAACTCCCGAGTGGAGCGAGCGAGTTAAGACAAGAATCCTGAGTGCAGCGTGGGATTCAAGGTCGCCCAAGACGAAGGCACCTTTATCCCCGAGGAGAATACACTCAAATGTTAAAGGTAATGTTTGATACATTAGACCAGTTGTGGAAAGACAAAGTTATGTTTTTATTCGGTAGATTTATTGAAGTTGGGGTAGAGTTTATTTGAGTATTACTGTAAGTTTCTAGCTAGATGAATAGTGTTTTGATGTGGAAGGTTGAGGTGACAAAGGTGTCCAAGGATCAGTTATCAACGGACAAATGTCAAAACGGGCCTTTTATTTTTGACAACTTTAATTTGTATGTTCTTTTTAATGCTTATTGTTGACCTGAGCATCGAATAGATGCACCATAGGCTACTTGGCTTCTTTGTACATGATAAATGCTGGAAGTAAACTAAAAGCACTGATTCAGATACAGACTTGACGCCCTTTGTAATTTTCCATTTGTAAAAATCGTAGGCTTTCATGTACGATTCCTTGGACTTTTCTGGGAGTAGATTGTTGGCAATGCCAATGGCTTCGGATTTAATGTACTCCGGAGTCATCACTATCGTCACTCGACATTTTTGTGAGAATTTGTTGTATTCGCGCGTCTTTTTTTTAATTTGTGTTCTATTTTTCTTTTATTTATATTCTAGGTACTCGTGGTGGCCAGTTCGATTTTCGAACAATTTATTTTTTAGTGCAGATCTTAATGGTGAATGCATGGAATTAGTATGTACCTACTACCTATCGTAAATGTTCGTATGCGGTTTCTACTTTATGTTCCAAATTCAAATCACATTAATGACCAGCGGGTCATAATGAAATTCAGTACAATATTAATGCCCTGCTAGACCTCAGGTCTTAAATGACTTGCTTAAGGTTAGGTTTGCATGACATATAATTTGACATTGTCGAGCAGGTGGTGTGAAAAATAATTAATCATACGTCCCGACCGTCGCCGTCGTAAGCGATCCATCTTGAGTACACTAAACTGACTATGTATTGTATCGTACTTTGCAATAGTAAGATGAACACACATAGTAATGAGATGTGTGCTGGACAGACACAGCATAAGAACCTAACAGCATATTTAAATTAATACTCAAATTCAAAAACGTTACTCACCTACTTTAAGATGGGTAATTAATTAAAACCGCTTATTATTGACATTTCCACTTTGAAACATGACTGTCAGATATTTATGCTTCCAGTGAGATGTCTCATATGAGTGGCACTGTTTTGCAACATTGTTTTGTCAGGTTTTTATACTACCAAAGCGTTGTCAGATAATTTAGATCACTACAAGGTATCACATTCTTTTTAATTTAACTGATTAGACAGGTTTTTATGACGCAAGACATGTCCGTTAATATTGCATTGACACTTATTTTTGAAGCCGATGCATAGTATATTATGACGTCGCTTGTCTCGCCAGCTAGTTTTGGTGTTCCTTCGATGTCACATATTTGTGCAGCCACTTGTATACCTATGCCTTGACCTTCCACAAATTATCACATATATTTGCCGTCATATATTAATAGATGTGTGGCGGCATCTACATCGCCACATGCGAATTACACATCACACTTACGTTACGCCAAATCTTGCATCGCGCAAGTAGGGTTTACTGCGCAATCAACATATATATGACTTCCCGACATCAATCATCGGGCAATAGCCCACCAGACACGACACCCGTCTGGTCGGAGGATCCTCCCTTTTCTCTAGAGGATGAGTGAACTTTACACGCTGTTCCTCGTGCGAGCTGTCCATAATAATATACTTATGCTCGTGACTGTACTTGTTTATTTTGTTCCAGATACATCATCTTCACACATAATTTATGAGCCTAATTGAAATAAATGATTTGACCGTGACAGATGCGCAATGGGTGTGGGCTCCAAGGACTCGACGGTGTCGGTGTACGTGGCAGAGGCGCGGCGGTGACCCTCGCTGTACTCGCTGGCGCTGCCGCTGCCCTTCCAGCAGTGAGCATGAGCACACGCCCACAGGTGACCACCTCATCACATACTATACCATAATACTCCAGTCTTCTTTTGCCCATCCCTTACACGATTCATACATATTTTCTTTGGTCTCCCTCTTTCTATCAATGCTTCAAAATGTTATTAATCACTCTCAGTCACATGCGTTTCATTCAATAAAACGGATCGTTTCGGCCCGCAGCTCGCAGGTGCGACGCGGGCTGGGCGAGCTGCCGCCACACGACACATGTACATAACTATATACAAGTATCTATTCACTGACATGGTCTACTCCTAGCCTAGTTTACTCGTAAGCGACGTCGTACCGGTAATGCTTTCTTCTAGTCTCTGATACATTATCCACTTAGGGACGATTTTTCAATCGCCAGATAACTTTTATCTGAAGAATTAAACTGCCGATGGCAGTTTGTTTGACATATTTTCTATACTAAAACTATCATATTTATTTCTCAGATAAAACTTATCTGACGATTGAAAAACCAGCCTTTAGAATGTCTAATCTAAATGATTCGTTTAAATATTTGTTTTGTTCGTCAGTATGTCATTGAATACTTATTTAGTGTATAGATATTTTAGGGTTGTCCTACAAGTCGATATAAATAGTAGTTTAATCGTACAATTACCATTTATGTTGATTTGTGGTTATATTCGTAAGTACCCGACAAAATATACAGGATATATGGTAGAAGGACCGAAACAATTTTCTGAGGGATAGTGGGAGTCATATGCTATAAGTTTTCATCCTTAGAAACTGTGTTTTAAGTGGCACGGTAATCGAGATGTTTTTTTTCATGTCGTCATATATTTTTGTTTGTGGTTGTAATAGACCGTAATAACTTTTGATGTTATATTTGCAATGCACATTTAATATACCTACAATTGGTTTAAGAAAATTACTTAATTATGTGTTTCCTGTCTTAAAATGGTGATAAAGTATAAAGTACGAACATTTTAAAATTAATTATTCGTAAACATAAATAATAAAACAATTTTTGCTAGCAAATGACACTCCCTATACCTATCCCTCAAAAAATTGTGTCGGTCCATCTACAAAACACCCTGTAGATCTAACGGCGTTCGAGTGCACACTATACGTGTAAGCAAAAAGTTACCAAAAAAATACTCATAACTTTATAGTTAATAGTTACGAGATAAGGAACATTATTTACAGTTTCGCGACGTAAAATTTTGTATTTTCAGAAAGAAGAACACATTCGTATGTGCTGGTGTGAATTCGAACGCCAATAGTAAGAATATTTGGTGCTACATTATACCGATACTGTAATGTTAATTTATTGTTGTTGATGAAGACCGCAGCCGCGAGAGGGCGCGGCACGTGTCTGTGGGCGTGTAACGCTATGTTGCTAAATAATTATAATTGGTTGTGCCTTCTGTCGGAGAGATAAGCTCAAAGTGGATACGAATATCTTATACAATTTATTACACGTTGTATCCAGAGCTACCTCACGTTACGGAAATTGTCTTATGTATTTTATTTCTTATATCATAATTTTATTAGAAAATGTTTATAACAGAACAGTGCATGCGCGCTACAATGGAATATCATATTGTACCACATTATAAAATGTATCCCACAGACATGTCAAGTTATCTGAAATTGTACATATTAGTGTGTTGTTCAGATTGGTGTGTCAAACATACACTGGACGCACGCCGCAGCGAACGCAACGCGTTGCAGACAATTTAGCCAAATAATACAACAATACACATATATTCATATTGTATTGTTATTAAATTATTCACAAAATGTAACGCTTTAAGTAGGTATGTAATTATGTATCTTGTAAATAAGATAGGACAATATACCAGCTGTACTATGTGAACTCGTGTGTTTTGACATGTGCAGACGGCAAACAAGGTGCAACAAACGATCGATATCTGCATTGATGGAGGGCCTGCAGCTGTGTCCAGTGACTTGGTGCGCGCACGACACGCGCGTGGCATGCCACTCGCCCACAACTTGCTGTTAGTTGCCGGCATAGTTGCATACCTGCCTTTTTTGCCGTTACTGTACACGGCCAATATGTCACTGTTTGAAAAACTCGGTAAATGAGCACTGCAGACTAAGCTTATGACGCCTGAAGCGTGACTGGAATAAAAAAATAGAGCTGGATATAAATTAGAAAGGCGAAAGAGACGAGAGTTAAAGCTATTCTAGGTCATAAAATAATGTACCACTAATGCAATATTTAATAGTTTATGTAAGTATAGGCGTTTGTTTCGAGACATACGATTTTGTCATATGGATATTTTGGAAACTACGGATACTACATGGCACATTATAGCACAGGCGTTAATGATATGATATGTACTTTTAATATCATTGACAAGAGTACTCGCCCGCGCACCGTCTGACCCGTGAGCGCGGTGTGCCCGTGTTTTCCTCGGTTAGTAATGCGGGCTCAACGCTGGAAACGCAACATTAACACAGAATAGTAAAGAAGATTCACTCCGCAAAATCGTTTAAATAAAAAGCAACTCTTGCTACGACACAATAAAGCGCAATTCTGGTCGTACAGCGCTAATTACCAACAGTAATATTCACCTAGAAGTTGCCTCTCTTTCTATCGCGTAACTCATATATCTTCTGACTACGTTACGCTCACTAAATTGACCCGGCAAGACGAGCCCGCCGCGTACTTATAGCTTCACTAACTTTAACCCGCGTTTCGCGGATTCATGTATATTTTTAGTTCATATTCTTTATGGCACCTTTACGTCATGAGCTATCTGAATATCAAAAAATATTTGGCCTAGGGGGAGGCGTGAAAATTGATTCGCTGTTACAATGTATTAGAGCAAGGTCCCAGGGCCGCCAGACGTCACTTATTTTCTGATGAACAAAATGTGTAAGATTGAGCAGTGTTAGTATGTACTATGATCGTATGCCTACCTGCTAGCTTGGCCACACGGCTATTTTTTAGGTATCAGGTAATCAAGGTACCTACGTAAAAACGCTACTCATCTCACTTACAATTCTGACAGCTGATTTTTACGTATATGTTACATAATATCGTTAAAAATCAGTCGTCAATACTCACAGACACTTCTCGTCGACAGTATTACCTTACATACGATTTAAAGCTCTCAAAAAAAAATCTTTAGTAATCTCACTTACATTCTGAAGCTCCATTTTATATAATTATGTTAGCCAGACAATAATTTTAAAATGTTTTACAATCAGACAGACCGATCTAAAGGGCCAAACATCCCCTAGACCCAATGCTGTTTTCAATATTAGTGAAAGGGTCGTTTGTATTTGGAAGTCGGTTGTTTTTTTAAATGAAAACTTCTGTAGGCGCGTTGGGCATTTTTGAGATGGGACTAAACCATTGGTTTCGCGACACCATGACGACACCTCATTTTTGTAAACGCGATTGTGCTCTTTATTTATATTACGTTACGGATCAATGTTCTATGCAAGTATTTTTACTTTAAAGGTTTCGGAAGTTTGTTTTTTTTGTAAACGCGATTGTGCTCCTTGATATGTAGATAAGGTTACGGACCAAGTTGTCACTTCTGTCAGCACTCCCGGAGTGCCACCAATAAAAAAAAAAAATAGGTTAATGTTATAAACAGTCTTGTCAAAGTTGTCCAATCAGACTGTAAGTGAGATTAAGTAATTTTTTTTAGAGCTTTAAAGCTTCTGTGAGGTAATTCTGCCGACGAGAAGTGTCTGGGAGTATTGATGACTGATTTTTAACGATATTGGGTAACATATACGTAAAAATCAGCTGTCAGAATTTAAGTGAGGTGAGTAGCATTACGTATCTTGATTACCTGATACCTAGAAAATGGCCGTGTGGCCAAGCTAGCAGGTAGGCATAAGATCATAGTACATACTAACACTACTCAATCTTACACATTTTGTTCATCAGAAAATAAGTGACGTCTGGCGGCCCTGGGACCTTGGACTAATGGTAGAATACCTAAAATGTGGAGTGCGCCTAGCCTGACCTAGCCTGTCATTACTTACTCGATTAGCACCTCCCTTGTTTTGCTACTTTTTTAATAGGATGCAATTTTAAACTTCTATCATTTAATTTTGTAACATTGACTATTGTAATAATAACGTAATGATATCTGTCGGGCATGCCACCGTCCGGGGGAATCAATCAGACACATTATCTCCGGGTGTTCTCGTCTAGCTAACGAAGAGTAGTGTAGACACGACCTTGTAGCCAGGATCATCCATCAGCAACTTGCTCTAAAATACAGCCTTGTGGAATCGGAAGTACCGTACGACAGGTATGTGCCCGACCCAGTTCTCGAAAATGGAAATATCACATTGTACTGGGATCGATCCATCATCACTGACAGGACTATTGTTGCCAATAAGACTGATATACTGTTTCCGCAGTGTAGTGTACTGTGGTCCCGCTTGACGGGAACCTCGTGAAAGCCGAGAAAGATAAACAAATCAAATATCTTGACTTGGCTCGCGAGGTTGTCGACATGTGGGATGTGGACTCAGCGATCATTGTGCCGATAGTCGTGACAGCCAATGACTTAATAGCCAAGAGCCTCGATCAACACCTGAATTGGCTCTCGTTGGGCAGTTTGATCAAGGGCTTGATTCAGAAAGTGGTACTTCTGGACACGGCTCGCATTGTTAAGAGGTTCCTCTCTGGAGCCCTGACCTGTAGCTTAGACCCTGTTCCCGATACCGGTCGGCTACTATTTTTTATATTTTTAAATGTTTTATGTTTTTTTATAGAAAATATTTAAAAATATAATTTATAAGTATTTAAGTGAAATAAAGGAGATGTAAAATTATAATTCTATTATTTTGTTTAGTTTCCCATGTTCAGACGTGGCGGCATGCCCCTCGCATTCCACCCCTAGGCCTCGCGCCCTTATGGAGGGCCCGCCACAGTAACACGCCACTTAAGTGTTCACGAGGTGCTACATACATACGACGTTGTCATACAAATAATATTAGTTGTTACTTATATATACACAAGTACTCCAGCGCCTACTTCGTATTTGTACATAATTAGTAAGCTTCTTTTCTATAATAAGCCGAGGTATGTAGGTATATTTTTTTTTTGTTCCAAGTGATTTAAATTGTCTTGTGATTTACAGAAAGTTCCTAAGACTCAATAATTACTAGCTGCCATTTTTTTAATTATATAAGGTTTTGTTCACTACGTAATAAGTTAACGATTTTGTGTTCGTTTGTAGAATAGATTGAATGTTACAATATGTCCATGTGTAATTCAGAGGATTTAAATTTTTATCATTTCACATTTCTACCGCAATGAAATGAGGAATACCGGTAGCTATAGTGTTAAGTGATATAATGAGCATTTAACTGTAATGATGAATAGTTTGTAATATGTGATGATTATGTTGATTTTCATTGAACAAAAGTTTGTTAATATTGGAGATGTATTACTGAATTCACTTATGAAATGTGTGGCCATAGAAAACTATAGTTAGTTGTAATCGGTTGTCACCAGTTGTGACCAGACCTCAACTATGTCAATACAATGAACAAATGGACAAGTTGCCAATCGGTTGTTGAATATATTGAAACTTGCATTTCATCTATGAAGTGATTCTTTTTTTGCTTTTACGTATTACGTAATTTAAATGTACATTTTACATAATAATGATAATTGTTGTTGTTAAATAAAACATGTTTAAAATGTTGGTCTTTCATTTTACCTGTTTTGTCAGCAATGACGTTGGTTCAAATTCAATTTTTTTTTATCTTCATTTAAGTTTTTTTTTTTGTTGCTATGGCTAAAGAGTAGCCGAGTAAGAGTGCATACGATACCGATATATCGGCTAATTTTGATTTTTCCGATACACCGGTATCGACGTTTATTTAACGATACGACCACTTGGAAAATTATTAACAATGAAACGGGTAAGTCGGTTAAACAAGATAAACACCTTGAGATTATGGTCGACAATAAATTAGTTAATATCGCAGCCGACGTAGCCGAGGCATTTAATGAGTTTTTTGCCAACATACCTATAACTACGACTCGCTCCTTAAATTCGTCTCCGTCTAAAGCTGAAAACCTTTTGCATAGTAGTGTTCCTAAATGTAGTAGCTTATTTAGCTTCGAGCATGTAACACCTCGTGATGTAGTTAATGTTTTTAACACACTCAAGTTTAAAAACACTGGTGATTACTGGGGCATCTCCATTAAACTTTTCAAGTAATATAATTAATAGACATCGTAGCCCCCTATCTAGCTGTTACTTTTAATAAATGTGTTGATTTGGGAACTTTTCCTGACCTTATGAAGAGTAGTAAAGTCATACCATTATTTAAATCAGGTAATAAAAATGACGTTGGCAATTTCAGGCCTATTTCTATCTTACCAGCATTTAGCAAAATATTTGAAAAGTTAATACTCAAGCAGTTGCTAAGACATTTTAATTTAAATAGCCTCCTTCATAATGAACAATATGGCTTTACAAAAGGTCGTTCGACTACAGATGCGGGTGTTGCTCTGCTAAAACACATATTTAATGCATGGGAGAATTCGCAAAATGCTATTGGAATTTTCTGTGATCTCTCCAAAGCCTTTGATTGCGTGCACCATGATACGCTTTTGCGTAAACTACGTCATTACGGTGTGCAAAACGAAGCTCTAAACGTTATAAATTCTTATTTACATAATAGGTTCCAATGTGTAGATGTTAATGGTGTAAAATCTTCCGGGCTACCAGTTCAGTTAGGTGTACCTCAAGGCTCAATACTGGGTCCATTCTTGTTCTTAGTGTATATTAATGACTTACCATTCTATTTAAAGGGTATCTGTGAAGTTGTACTGTTTGCAGATGATACCTCTCTTATTTTTAAAGTAGACCGGAACAGACAAGATTTTGACGATGTAAACAGTGCACTCTCAATGGTTACGGATTGGTTTATGACAAATAACCTTGTTCTCAATGCCAAGAAAACGAGATGTGTAAAGTTCACCCTACCAAATGTTAGAAATCTAGGACCCAACATCGTCTTAGATAAAGAGGTGCTTGAAACTGTGAACTCAGCAGTTTTTCTGGGCATAACAGTAGATGCCAAACTTCAGTGGGGCCCACATATATCGAGCCTAGCGGGAAGGCTCAGTTCGGCCGCCTACGCTGTCAGGAAAGTAAGACAATACACTGACGTTGATACAGCTCGGTTAGTCTATTTTAGTTATTTTCATAGCGTTATGTCCTACGGTATTCTGCTGTGGGGCAAAGCTGCTGATATTCAAAATATATTTGTCCTTCAAAAACGAGCTGTTCGAGCAATTTACCAGCTAGGTGCCAGTTTCACTAAGAGATTTTTTCAAAGATATTGGTATTCTTACAGTGGCATCGCAATTCATCTTCGCCAACATTTTATATATTAGGCAAAATATACACTTATACAGTAAAAACAGTGATATACACAATGTTAACACTAGAAATAAAGACAAACTACGAGCTCCCTTTCACCGGCTTCATAAGGTTCATAACTCATTTGTTGGGCTTGGTATAGACTTTTATAACAAGCTACCCTCTTCTTTGCTAGATTTGCCTTTTAATGCGTTTAAAACTAAAGTAAAATCTAACCTTTGTTTTAAGGCATACTATTGTATCAACGACTACATAAATGATAAGAATAGTTGGTCGCTGTGATTAACTCAAGACAATACTTATGTTCTTTCTCCAGAATTAGTTTACCTACGGACAGTTACATAATTGTTTATTCTATTTGAATTTATAAGTCAATTTTTATTTTTTTATAATTCAATTTATTTTTATTTTATTTTATTGTTGACTTAATCTACTCATTACACTATTTTGTTATGAGTTGTATTGCAATTTGTGGTTAGCTAGCGACCTCGACAGTTGATCGTTACTTTTTTTTTTTTTTTTTTGCCTGAGCAACCGGCAGCAAGTTCGTCATGCTCCCTTAGATGTCACTGCTTGCGGTAGCGTCGGGGGTCGGGTTGCCTCCTTCCCTCAAATATGGCGAGGGGGGTAATGGCTGATCTTTGCGTTATGCTCGTGAACGGGTGCTGCTTGTGGTGACTGGTCGTCTTGCTGATCATGGTTTTGTTATTGTAACTAGTAATTAACTGTTTATTTATTTTTTACCTCGATGGTCCTAGTTTATCATTTATAACTGCCAATTACAGCTTTATGTAAGCGGGCACGCCCTTTACGCCTGGAGGCTTTTATTTAGATATGTAGTTCTGTTTACGTTTAGTTTTTATTTCTGCTTGAGTATAGTTCTCGATGTTTTGGTTGGTATATTGGCGTGTGCTAGCTGACATATGGCCAATAATTTATCATTTAAATTATGTTTTGTGTTGCGTAACGTAGATTATTTTGCATACTATTGTATAGATTTTTTTTTTTTTTTTTTCTAACTTGAACAGACAGCTGTGCTGCTGGGGAGTTTGTTGCGCCACTTCTTCTTCCCAGCGAAAGGCACTAGGAAGTGGTGAAGGGTGGGCGTTTTTGGGGGACTGTCTTATGTAATTTAATCCTCAGCTAGTACCCCAACAACATGGTTTCTGTGTTCGTAAGTCTACGACTACGAACTTGGTCCACTACGTCAATGAAGTAAGTAAATTGATGGACTCTCGTGTCCAGGTAGACTCAATTTATACTGATTTCAGCAGTGCGTTCGACAAAGTGGACCATAAAATCCTCTTAAAGAAGCTTGAAGGTTTCGGCATATTTGGCCAGTTGCTTCTTTGGTTTAAATCGTATCTCTCAGAAAGAAAACAAAGAGTGGTTGTTAAGGGCTATGAGTCACCAGTTTATTTCTCTACATCTGGAGTCCCCCAAGGTTCACACCTAGGTCCAATTCTTTTTCTAATGTTCGTCAATGACATAGTTCTCTCAGTAAAACACAGCAATTGCTCTATTTTCGCTGATGATTTAAAGATCTATAAAGAGATACACTCATCCGTCGATGTTCATTTACTCCAGGTTGACCTCAACGCAGTTCACGATTGGTGTTTAAAAAACCGCATGTCCCTCAATGTGAAAAAGTGCTACCACATAACATTTACCAGAAAACGGAAACCTTCACCTACATCTTACTCAATAAATGGGGTAGCACTACAAAAAGTAGACACGATTCGCGACCTAGGAGTCCAGCTCGATTCTAAACTCACGTTTGTCAACCACATTGATAATATCACTGCCAAAGCTGCAAAAATGTCTGGATTTGTAAAAAGAATATGTCGGGATTTCCAGTCCATCTCTACCCTAAAGGTGCTCTTCAATACTCTTGTGAGAAGTCTACTGGACTATGCATCTCCAGTTTGGAACCCTACTTACCGTGTTCACGTAAATAGGATTGAACGTATCCAAAGAAACTTCACCAGATACCTTCGTTTTAGAAGCTCTAGCTGTCCACGAGATTCTTCTTATGGTGAAAGGCTCAGTTATTTTAAAATATGCTCTCTTGAACACCGAAGAGACGTAACAGACCAAATCCTTCTTTACAAAATTGCTAACGGTTTACTAAATGTTCCCGATCTTTTGGCGGAATTAAGTATAGCTGTACCTCGACAGAAAACTATTCGATCTGGTCGCGAGACCATTACCTTTGCCACAACTGCAAGTCGTACTAACCTTGGTAGCACCGCACCCATGAATCGTCTAATGAGAAATTATAATAAAATCGCTACACGAACCAATAGCGTCGACATCTTTTCTAACCCTTTTCGTCAATTCCGTACGAGACTTTTAGCCAGCTCGGAGTCTCAAAACCTCTGTGCGACACAAGCCGCCTATTAATAAAATTGTATCCACTTTCATTTCCTTCTTCATAGGTCTTTTTTGTTATTTAGTTAAACATTTCATCGTAGTTGTGAACATTTTTCATAATTAAAATCTATTTTTATTTTGTAAATAATTCAACTAACGATAAATAAAACTTCCTGTAATCATTAAATTCTCTGCTAGTGCTGTGCACTTCTGTAAGTGACGAGTTCACAATACCTATATAACTATATGTGATTTTTGTATGTGTATGTTTAAGTGAGCAAGTCGTTGAGGTGCCAAATAAATAAATAAATAATAAATAAATAAATAATTTTGACGTTCGAAAAGTGCTGATTCTCAGCCTAATTTGAATAAATGACTTTTGAATTTTGAATTTTGAATTTTTGATATATAGATAAGTAAACACGTATAAAAGATTGGCGCAAAAGTACTTTCGTTTCCAAATGTCGCATCCAAGACTATGTATTTTCTACAGCAGGCCTCATTCAAACGGACTTGCGAAATCGCCTTTCTCCGGATTGAGAAAGATTTGTTAAAAAAAATGTTAATTATTAACTGAGAATATTTGATTGTAAGTTTATTAAACATTATTTTATAATTTGTTTTTTTTAATAGTGAGACCTTTTAATTTAACCTCCGTATCAGTACTATCGTCGATTTCGTATTCATAAAATATCGGGACCTTATGGGCCAAGACGCGTATCAATGTATCCCTACTAAAAAGGTTCTCAGTAGACTTGGCATTGTTTTCTCCCAGTACAGTTACACAGTACATTTAGAGACGAGAAGCAGAGGGTTAAATAAAAAAAAAACTAAGTTATTTTTCACTTTGTAGTTTGGAAGTGGGTTGTATTTTTTGTAAAAAAGTTTTTTTTTTTTTCACTTTTTCGTGGGTTGGTTTGTAATTTATCTAAGTTACAATAGCCTTATGTCAGCTGCTCATCAAAAATACCCAAATCATGTGCCTATAATATTTGAAGAGTTCCCTCGATTTCTCCAAGATCCCATCATCGGATCGTGACCAAATGACAATGGGACCAACTTGAAAGTATATCTACCCTTTCAAACAAAAACGAATTTATCAAATCGGCCCAGCCGTCTTCGAGTAATCGGAGAACAAACATAACAAAAAAACCCGACAAATTGAGAACCTCCTCCTTTTTTTTGAAGTCGGTTAAAAAGTCTTTATTATTCCATTGGCATATACATTCGTATGAATAGTAATGGGTGTGGATATTGTTCGTCTAATATACATGCCATCTGGACCCCTCTTCGGGTGATGGCCTCCTCCAGAGATTGCCACTCGTCGCGATTCCTTGCGAGGTTGGACCAATGACGTTTTCCTTTGGTCTCTATCTCGTCCTTCCACCTTGCCTTTGGTCTCCTGCTTCTGTGCCCATAGGTCCTCTCCACATAGTCACAGTCTTCGTCCACCTATTGTTAGTGTAGCGTGCCACGTGACCCGCCCACCATTTCAGATCTCGTGCGAAGGACAAGGCATCTATCACGCCAGTCTGCTGTCTTATTGCCCTGTGACTCTGTCCTTCAATTTTATTTTAAGTGAACTACGTTCTAGGCCTCTTTGACATGATGTTAGCTTTCTGTTGGTTGTTGAATCAAATATCTACGTTTGACAGTCATGTGAGACAGGGTGAGGCATGAATCCATTATTTTTTAATTTTAAGTCCATGTTAGACTTCATAACTTCTTTAACCTCTCTGCTCGACAAGATTTTGACATGTGACACATCAGTTGACTCGACGGGGTGTTGCGAATTCAGTCATGAAATTCAGGAATTTACATCAACTTTCAGCATTCGAATTTATTAAGAAAAATATGTTACCGCGCCTATTTTATACAATAAGTTTGTGGAAAATATCTTTAATTATATGTTGAGATCAGTCAAACCGCGTCAGTACACTGCGAAAGTTGTATATAATTGGTATTACTACACCTATCCAAAAGATAGGTAATTTAAATTTGCTGAAAATATGTACATAAACAACCTACTCTCTTGCTGAAAATATGCAAAAAGGAAAAATAAAGATATTATCATTCTCTCTGCATTCTTACTTTTCCCATGTTTCATACATAAGCTACATAAAAAACACGATCAAATCTTGATAAAAATAACTAAAAATTGTGTTGCGACGTGACACTTCTTAGTGCTGACCGTCTACCCAATTTTCTTATAACGATTCAAAAGTAGCATTCAGCCTAATCGATACTCGCAATAAAATCAGTGTGAAAAAAGTATTAGAAACTGAATAAAACTCTTTGGTATATTTTCATGAATTATTTTATTTTTGATATTAATAATTTTATTAGTAAGTATACACATACAGTGTGGATAGGGCAGTAACTTTTGAGGGTTCCGTACGTACTTACGAATGAAAAAACGGAACCCATATGTTCGCGACGATGCGTCACCAACAATATGGTTTATATAGAATCAGTAATTTAACTTAGCTTAAGTATATAGGTGCCATAATGATGTGTCATCAACAATTAGTTTGTTTTAAAATCAATAATTTTAACTTAGCCTAAGTATGTAGGAGATATAATTTCCCCTCTGTAGATGTTTATTAACATAATAAATCATGTAATTCGATGATGTGCGCGCCAATGCGCCGTCAGAAATGAGTTTTATTTGGAGAATTTTCTATTTACGTATGCGCACACGTTTTTTGCACACAATTTTGCACAAAGTGTGACCCGCCTACGGATAGGAAATAATTTAATGTCGCAACAATGCGAAATAAAACAATACATAGTGCGTGCAGACACTATACTAACTCAAATATGTAAAAATTATAGCTATTGATAGTGTTATCTAGCAATTAAAACAAAATCAAAATAACAATTTTGATGAAAGTCGTGAACTCGACCATTGTACGCCTCGATTAGGTAGGTAAAATAGTAAAAAGGTAAAATCTTTTAATGTATCCAGGTCACCTAGACCGAGACCTAGCCCTGGACCTAACTTCCTGAAATATAGCCCTTCAGGATACCTACCTAATCGAGTCTGAAAACCGCAAAGCGGATTTCGTAAAATAAAGGCTACCCAACCTGTATTCAGAGGCTCATAGCGGGCTGAAAAATCTAGATACAAAAAATAAAATACTAGATTTTTCTAGGGAAATAGACTAGCTTGAGGTTTCTTTTGGAATGGTAAAGATCGGTTCAGTACTTTACCCGTAAAATCACTTGCAAATAATTTAATATTTAATTAATTAAATAATTCCCGTTATAACTGAAATATCTTTTCAGCGGGAATAGCTAGAATCATGCACAAAACCTCATTAGAAAGGCCATAATTTTACGAATCCCGTGATATATAACACACCATGTAAAGTTATTAAAATAAGGGTGTTTAGTCATAAAACAAATAGAAACTTAAGTGATTTTTATCAAATAAAGATTGTAAAACGGGAGGCGATTCGCGGCTCTCAATAAGGTAAAGGTTCGCTACTACTTAAGCTAGCGCGCCACCTGCCAACTTTGTAGTCATCGATATGGAAACTAATTCCACCTAAATAGCAATGTAGTAATACTAGAGAGTCCTGAAATCGCTTCCTGAATACTTATGAAGACTTATCAGTAAATATGGTATTTTATTCCCCCCGTCAAAAACCCGTGTTCCTTCAAGAGATTTCGCAGTGAGTATTGAAGATACCCTGAACTATTGGTGCAGGACGTCAGCGCCGCTTGGACTGGGAAGCCTTACAAACTTCCCGTTATTGAGTCTGGCGATCACGCCCGTCCGGTACATCTGTTGGTCCTGTCGAGCCGGATATCTTCGAAGAAGGAATATTTCTGGAATCAGAAGACCAGTTCCCGAAGGATTATTTTCGAAATCCTGAAGACTCAACATTGAAGAATCACTTGAAGGGTTACCGAAGAAGGAATATTTCTGGAATAAGAGGACCTGTTCCTGAGGGATTATTTTCGAATCCTGAAGACTTATAGCTGAAGGATTATTTTCGAATCCCGAAGAATTATCACTGAAGAATTATTGTCGAATCCCGGAATCCTGAAGAATTATTTTGAATCCTGAAGACTTATGACTGAAGAGTTATTTTTTCCTGAAGTATTATTTTGAAGACTGAAGAGTTATTTTTCCTGAAGTATTACTTTGAAGACTGAAGAATTATTTTGAATCCTGAAGACTTATGACTGAAGAGTTATTTTTTCCTGAAGGATTATTTTGAAGACTGAAGAATTATTTTGGATCCTGAAAACTTTTTTACTGAAGAATTATTCTTGGATCCTGAAGAGTTATTTTTTCCTGAAGAATTATTTTTTGGACTTTGAAAAATTAACATTGAAGATAGAAGAAATACTTTGACGTTTGAATATTTGTTTTGAAGATTGAAGAAACATCTTGGAAGTTTGAAGATCTGTGTGAAGGATTGCAGCTAGTGCGTACATAGTGAAGTGCTGTCTCTGAATCTAAACCAACATGCCGATCACGAGGTCACAAGGCAAAGCACCTGAAGCATGGACGGTGGAGTTGGACAGAACGCGTACCTCTACAGCCATACGTCATGAGATACCTCCACGTTCGCCGTCCACTACGGAAGGGACCGAGCAGCCGCTGCCGCCGCCGCCCCCCCCTGCCCCGCACGGGGGTGAAGATGTACCTGCACCAACACAATCAAAGGAAACAGAACAAATAGAACAACCGACTACATTCAGGAAGGAAACCAGATTGGAAGGAACTTCAGATAAGACATTGAAACCTTCGGATAAATCAGTGAATCCGGATAAAGCAGTGAAGCACTCAACTGAGAGAAAGGATGGAAATTATAGAGGAATCATACCGATGACTACCCGGGGTGACGCCCGTAACGAACATAGAGGACCGCCGTCAACAAATAGGACGATACGGTCAAATAGAAAATTATCAAGAGCGCGTGAAGACTTATTGAAGATTAGGTTGGAACTTGCTCAAATAGCACTTCAAAGAGCCGAAGAAGAAGATTCTGACGGCTACATGGATGATCGAAATTCGAACAACGAGTACGTGCGATCGTGGCTGGAAGAGGCACCTGAGCCTGAGCCTGAGACAATGAAGGAGGACAATGCCGCCGAGGGGAACCGCAGTTTTTATAGAAGCCGTAAGGCCGCCGATACTCAACCGCCCCCGGAGGAAGATGCCGATGAAGGAAACCGGAGCAACCGAAGCCAAGGGGCCGTCGCTGCTCAACCCTTCGTGGGAGTCGGATCGATAGTGAACCTCCATCAACAACAGCAAGTACACATGTTACCTCATTCTATAGTTAACGAAGTGAAAAATATAGAACCATCGAAGGATCCGGGGGAAACACAACTCCGTCCATTCATAACGGAGTTGACGTCCGCTATAGCGTCGCTAGCCGACAAGAAAACAGAACAGTGGTCATCGAATAACCCCTCGGCGTCGAAGGTGATTATGACCCTACCAAATTACAGTGGGGCTCATACCGAATGGCTTTCGTTTCGCGCCATTTACGAAACAACTCGTCGATATTTCAACGATGTTGAGAACACAGCTAGGCTGAGAAGGAGCCTGCGCGGACGAGCATTGGAAACAGTGAGCTCAGAACTCATCGGACATGCAAGACCAGATGACATCATGAGAGAACTCGAGCTGCAGTTCGGCCGTCCAGACTCAATTGCTCAAGCTGAAACAGATAGACTCCGTGGGCTGCCGCGCTGCAGTGAATCACCAAAGGATATCTGCACGTTCGCAAGCCGAGTCAGAAGCGGCATAGTCACGCTACGTGCGTTGAAGAAAGAACACTACTTGATCAACGCTGAATTGATGCGACTACTGACTGAGAAGCTGCCAAATTCCCTCCGGGTACAATGGTATAGGACCTATACCGAGAAGTACCAATCGCTGCCAGACTTATCACTGTTCAGCGACTTTATCACCGAACAAGCCCGTTTCTGCAGTGCTTTCGCTCCGCCCGAGAATATTAGTCCGGTCGAAGCTACAGCAACCAGACGTGTCACCCAAAGGACACATACAGCAACAGACAAGACGGCGTTGAAATGCCGTGTCTGTCAGAAAGAAGGGCATGAAGCTTATGACTGCAAGAAGTTCAAAGAAGCAACCAGGAATAAGAGATGGGAACTTGCAAAGAAACTAAGGTTGTGTTTCCGTTGTCTGCGAGTCCATCGATCGGAACATAAATGTCCGAAAAAGAAGTGTGGCCACAAGGAGTGTCCAGCCACGCACCATCCGCTTCTTCATTATGACAAGAAGCCTGCTGCAGAGGATGCCGAGAAGCCTGATGCCCCAGACAAGAAGGAGCCTCAGGAAACAGTAGCAAGCTCGAGGTCAACATCAAACCAGACATACCTGAAGATCATACCGGTCCGGGTAATCGGACCGGCGGGAGAAGCATCAACATTTGCGCTGCTTGATGATGGATCAACCGTTTCACTGATAGATGAAGACATCGCAAAGGAAATCGGGGCAGAGGGCCGCATCGACCCTCTGAAGATAGGTGCGATCGGTGACACCACGATCGACACTCCTTGCTCGCGTCGAGTAACCGTCGACCTTGCAAGCCAGCTGAGAAGCAAAGTGCCATTCAGGGCGCGCACCATACCGAAGCTCAACCTCGCACCACAAACAGTCAGCGAAGAAGACATCGCACAATGCAAACATCTGGACGACCTGAAGCAACAGCTGACGTACAACATTGGCGCACCGAAGATACTCATCGGTCAAGATAACTGGCACCTATTATTGGCCAGTGAAATCCGCAGAGGTCCGAGACACCAGCCTATCGCATCACTCACCGTGATGGGCTGGACCTTACACGGCGCGCACACCAGAATCTTGGGTCAACAGGTGCATTACGTCAACCGACTGGCAACGAGCGATGAACAACTGAACGAGCAACTTCGTGAATTCTTCGCATTAGAGTCGCTGACTATCAATCCGAAGCGACCAAACTCCGATCCTGAAAAGAAAGCAGAAGACATCCTGAATAAGCACACTCAGCAGCTAGAAGATGGGCATATAGAAACCGCTATGCTTTGGAATAATGAAAGCATAGAAATGCCAGATAGTTATGGGACCGCACTCAATAGGCTGGTCTCAATCGAAAAGAAGCTCGACAGAAACCCTGTTCTTCGAGATAGATACACAGAACAAATGGACTCCCTCATGATGAAGGGATACGCAGAAAAGGCGCCCAAGACGAGCACACCGAGCAGAACGTGGTACCTACCACACTTCGACGTGTTCAACCCGATGAAGCCAGACAAGCTCCGCATAGTACATGACGCTGCGGCCAAATCAAGAGGAGTGTCACTCAACGACTTCCTTCTAACTGGACCAGACCTGCTACAGTCGCTGCCCGGCGTTATGATGAGGTTTCGTCGACACTGCATAGCCATTTCCGGCGATATAACGGAAATGTTTATGCAGGTCAAGGTGCGAGCTCAAGACCGAGACGCACTTCGATACCTGTGGAGAGGCGACAGAAGAGAGGGAGCGCCTGAAGAATACCGTATGACGTCCATTATATTCGGTGCGGCAAGTTCGCCGTGCACGGCCATATTCGCAAAGAATTGGAATGCGAAAAGGCACATAGAGGAGCATCCAGAAGCAGTGGAAGCTATCATCCATAATCATTATATGGATGATTACCTCGATAGTTACAAGACGGTCGAGGACGCAACGCGTATCGCAACGACGGTGAAAAACATACACCTGAAAGCGAAGTTCGAACTCAAGAAGTGGGTATCGAACAGTGCGCAAGTCATAGAAAACATAGAACCGTCACAGATCCGAACTGAAGTCGTCAGCATCGGAAATACAGAAGACACTGAAAAGATACTCGGCCTAATATGGAGACCGGGTGAAGACGCGCTGGGCTTCAATCTAACGCTCGCGCGCCTACCAAAAGGTGTATTGGAAAAGGAAGTACCTACAAAAAGAGAGGCACTGAAAATCGTAATGTCACTGTACGACCCGCTCGGACTCGCCTCACCAGTTACGATAAGAGCCAAGCAGATACTGCAAGAGGCATGGAGGCGAGGAGTCGACTGGGATCAGGCGCTAGATAAGGACCTGGCAACCCAGTGGAGAATTTGGATACAGCATTTGCAACAGCTCAAGAATATCAGCATACCAAGATGCTATCCGGGATACAGCGATGCTGTAGAAACACAAATCCATGTGTTCACCGACGCAAGCGAAATGGCATACGCGACAGCAGTATACTGGCGGACCACATCAATGGAAGGCAAGCAGCAAGTCAGCCTCGTCATGGCAAAGGCGAAGGTGGCACCACTGAAGCTGCAATCGATACCGCGCCTCGAACTGCAGGCCGCGGTGATGGGAACCCGCGTGGCTGCAGCCGTGATGCAAGAACACAACATCAAACCCGCATCGGTGACATATTGGTCAGACAGCAAGACCGTCCTGACATGGATAAGAAGAGGAGCGCGAGTGTACAAACCCTTTGTCGCTCACCGCATAGCTGCCATAGAAGAAAACAGCAAAGTCGAAGATTGGCGATGGGTACCAACGAAGATGAATATCGCAGACATCGCTACCCGTGACGTACCACAAAACTTCGACTCACAACATGCATGGTACTGCGGCCCTAGCTTCTTGTACGAAGAACCGTCGTCATGGCCATCAGAAAAACCCCCCATCAAAGAGGAGACGGGGGAAGAAAGGACCCTCGTAGCCGTCGAAGCAGCTGACACGCGAAAGCTATCAGAAGTCATACCAGATCCGGTTAGATTCTCAAGATGGGAACGGTTACTCCGTGCGACGGCAAGCGTCCTACGGTTCATAGCTCTCTGCAGAGAACGAAAAGAGAAAACGTTCTACAAAAGAACGAAAAAGAATGCAGAGAAAGATCCAGACTGGCGTAAACAGAAGAAGGCGACGCCAACTCCTCCAAAAAAGACAGCAAAGACGTCTGATATTCAAATCATGAAGCAAACAGTAGAAGCAGAGTATCTCCACGAAGCGGAGAGAATACTCATTCAAGTCGTGCAGCAGCAATCTTTCGCTCATGAAATAGCGAAGCTGCGTGAACAGAAGACATTAGAGAAAAATAGTCGACTGCGGCCACTACAGATAGAAGTAGTGGACAATGTTCTACGCTTGAGAAGCCGAATAGCCGCAACGGACGAAGTAACAGATGACGTGAAGCGTCCGCCGATATTGCACGGCGACCATCACATCACCCAGTTATACATAGACTGGACACATCGCAGCCTACAACATAGTGGGGTAGAGCTCACTATCAACGAGGTGCGACAACACTATTGGGTTGTCAAGATGCGGCCAACTACGAAAATGGTGCTGGCCAGATGCCTGAAGTGTCGCATTCGCAAGGCACAACCACCCGTGCCTGCGACCGGCGACCACCCGAAGACGCGCCTCGCTCATCATCAGAGGCCGTTCACATACACAGGGTTGGACTATTTCGGCCCACTGTCCGTTACTGTCGGACGCCAACATCAAAAGAGGTATGTAGCACTATTCACCTGTCTAACCACCAGAGCCGTCCATCTCGAGATCGCCGCCAGCCTCAGCGCGGACTCCGCCATACTGGCGCTGCGCCGGTTCGCCGCTCGCAGAGGCTGCCCAACCGAGCTGCACTCCGACAACGGCACCAACATGCACGGTGCTGACAAGGAGCTTCGAGACGCCTTCCGAGAGGAGGCCAGTCGCCGAGGCATCGTGTGGCGCTTTATTACGCCATCGGCGCCATTCATGGGAGGCGCCTGGGAGCGTCTCGTGCGCTGCGTGAAGTCTGCATTGTACACTGTGCTACTTGAAAAACACCCACATGAAGAGGTGTTGTCCACACTATTGTGTGAGGCAGAGTACACAGTAAATAGTCGTCCATTGACACATGTTTCCGTGGACAGCGAAGACGACGAGTCGATGACACCGAACCACTTCCTACTTGGTGGCTCGGCCCGGCTCCCATCACCCGGGGTATTCACCGAACAGGACATAGACAGCAAGAAACTATGGCGGCGCTCACAAATACTCGCTGACATGTTCTGGCGCCGCTGGGTGCGAGAGTACCTGCCGGAGTTACAAAACCGGCGGGAGCCGCATAGCCGCGGCCCAGGATTACAGGTGGGCGACCCTATTCTTATTGCTGACGGCCAACTGCCTCGCAACACATGGCCGCGAGGCCGCATAATAGCCGTGTTCCCAGGGGCTGATGGTGAAATCCGGACTGCTGAGGTGCGCACTGCTGGCGGCACCCTGAAGCGTCCGGTGAAGAAACTCGTCCCACTACCGAAGTAAAGAAGAGGCGTCGAGGCGGCGGGCGTCGCGACGGCGAGCGTCGCGGCTACGGTCGTCGCTCACCGGTGCGATGCAGCGCCGTACCGACGTCGCTACGAGTCGCCACTGCGCTGCACGGCGGGAGAGATGTTCGCGACGATGCGTCACCAACAATATGGTTTATATAGAATCAGTAATTTAACTTAGCTTAAGTATATAGGTGCCATAATGATGTGTCATCAACAATTAGTTTGTTTTAAAATCAATAATTTTAACTTAGCCTAAGTATGTAGGAGATATAATTTCCCCTCTGTAGATGTTTATTAACATAATAAATCATGTAATTCGATGATGTGCGCGCCAATGCGCCGTCAGAAATGAGTTTTATTTGGAGAATTTTCTATTTACGTATGCGCACACGTTTTTTGCACACAATTTTGCACAAAGTGTGACCCGCCTACGGATAGGAAATAATTTAATGTCGCAACAATGCGAAATAAAACAATACATAGTGCGTGCAGACACTATACTAACTCAAATATGTAAAAATTATAGCTATTGATAGTGTTATCTAGCAATTAAAACAAAATCAAAATAACAATTTTGATGAAAGTCGTGAACTCGACCATTGTACGCCTCGATTAGGTAGGTAAAATAGTAAAAAGGTAAAATCTTTTAATGTATCCAGGTCACCTAGACCGAGACCTAGCCCTGGACCTAACTTCCTGAAATATAGCCCTTCAGGATACCTACCTAATCGAGTCTGAAAACCGCAAAGCGGATTTCGTAAAATAAAGGCTACCCAACCTGTATTCAGAGGCTCATAGCGGGCTGAAAAATCTAGATACAAAAAATAAAATACTAGATTTTTCTAGGGAAATAGACTAGCTTGAGGTTTCTTTTGGAATGGTAAAGATCGGTTCAGTACTTTACCCGTAAAATCACTTGCAAATAATTTAATATTTAATTAATTAAATAATTCCCGTTATAACTGAAATATCTTTTCAGCGGGAATAGCTAGAATCATGCACAAAACCTCATTAGAAAGGCCATAATTTTACGAATCCCGTGATATATAACACACCATGTAAAGTTATTAAAATAAGGGTGTTTAGTCATAAAACAAATAGAAACTTAAGTGATTTTTATCAAATAAAGATTGTAAAACGGGAGGCGATTCGCGGCTCTCAATAAGGTAAAGGTTCGCTACTACTTAAGCTAGCGCGCCACCTGCCAACTTTGTAGTCATCGATATGGAAACTAATTCCACCTAAATAGCAATGTAGTAATACTAGAGAGTCCTGAAATCGCTTCCTGAATACTTATGAAGACTTATCAGTAAATATGGTATTTTATTCCCCCCGTCAAAAACCCGTGTTCCTTCAAGAGATTTCGCAGTGAGTATTGAAGATACCCTGAACTATTGGTGCAGGACGTCAGCGCCGCTTGGACTGGGAAGCCTTACAAACTTCCCGTTATTGAGTCTGGCGATCACGCCCGTCCGGTACACCATAAAGGATTACTCGTGTGTCGGTCTGTCACAGCCAATTTGCTCCGAATCTACTGGACCGATTAAATTGAAATTTAGTACACATATGAATTTCTGTGACCCAAATACAGAAGTGTAACGTAAATAAATGAATTTTGAATATGGGGTCACTTTTGGAGGCCAAACTAGACAATAAAAAAAAAGTTTTGCAAACTATACCGTATGACATATCAAATGAAAGGGCTTGTTGTGGGGGTCCCAAATATTTGTGTTAATTATTCTACATTATTTTTGGAACTAAGTTCTTTAACGCGACTTGCAGTAGGAGTAAACTGGTATAAATCGTCACGCGAAAAAGTGTTCATACTTGTGACTGTCTTCTTCTAATTTGATAGAGAGAGAGAGAGAATTTGGTCAAAATGTAAATCCAAGATGGCGGCTGCGAAAATTTTCCAATTTTTCATCATGGGTATCGTTTTCATAGTTTTTGAGGGTGCTAAAGTCGATAGTGAGGTCAAAATGTAAATCCAAGATGGCGGTTGTAAAAATTTTGTTATTGTTTGAAATTATACGTGAAAAAGAACTTCATTCCCCCGGACTTACACGTTTATTTTATTTTTATTTATTATAGAAAATAGAACCATTTCCCACTTAATCCGGAGCCATTTTTATACTGGAAATTGTTGGTCTGATCGTAAAATAATATGAGTTTGTTCTTGGGATAAATTATTCGTATAAAACATGGAGGCTTTTACAATTTGATAATTTTTCATCATAACTACAATTTTCATGTTTTTCGGGGGGCTGATATCGAATAAGATGAACATTCTGGATTTTAAGATGGCGGCTAGTCCAAATAATAATAATATAATACAATAGACGTGGATATATTAAGTAACTTGTTCCGCCTAGCTATTTCTAAAGAGAACAAGAACAAGCAACTAAATATATCCACGTCTATTGTATTTTATAATGGATTTTCGCAAGGTCACGCCTGAATCAATTAATTAATTAATAATAATATTGTAGATCAATTCTCATAGACATCAGTTTCATGCCGATTGTAAACTCGATAGCCAAAATCCGTGAAAAAAAACGGCCCTCTTAATTTCGTCAAGTCCGTCTGTCCGTGCGTGCAGATGTCATACAGCCATTTTACACGGAGACTATTTACTCTATCGATGAAAATTTGGAAAAGGGTCTATTCTTTGCACCGCTAAACAATGGTGTAATGAAATTACGATAAACATAATATAGGGGGTGGCATTCCCTATACATATATTCGAGGGATGAAAAAAAAAAATCTATGCACATGAAGCGTGTATTGTTGGATCTCTTAATTAAAATGATAAATATGTTTCTAAGTGGCTTTACTTTTTAAGTCAATCGTTTTTGAGATATGGGTTATTTTCGGTTACAACCGCAGAATTAACTTTGTTTATTATAGTTTTTTCGAGAAATACAACCTTATTTTTGCAATTGATGCTGTGCAATATTTATGCATAAATAAGTATTCATCCCAACTACGGAATCCTTCACTGTGCGTAGTCCAACATACACCTGGCCAGTTTTTTAATTTCGTTGGAAAACTACCACAAAAAAAAAACAATTTCTGTTATTCTTACTATTACTCAGATAAGAGTAACCTATTAAAAAATATGGACGTCATTTAAAAGCGTTTGTGGAATACCTACCTACTTTATAAAATTAATTTATCATCATTCCCAAACAAAGTTATGTTAGGCCTATCTAAAAATGTATACTGGGCATTCTGTAGCAAACTATCAGAAAGTATAAAAAATAAAATCCACAGTAAATAATTGTCCAAATAATTAAAATAGTTTTGAACAGCGAGCGCATTCCGAATTTAAATTCAAATATAGAAACAATTCAGCGCGAAATTTAATAAATGAGGTAAGTATCTACCCCGTCCTGTCTGTTGACTCGTTTTATATATAATGTCCAAAAAACGATTAAAGTTACATTAGAAAAGTATAAATAATTATTATAAACAATGCTTAATAATGTATTTAATGCTTAAAACAATTTTATTTAAATTTTCAAGTATCGATTTCTGACATTCGACTTATTAATTAATCGAGTCGATCCAAATTGAAAAAAAAATCGTTTGGCATAATCGTTTTCGCACATCATTACAATAAAAAAAACAATAATGGTCGGATATTTTTAACACAAATTGAGTAGTGGTAATGAATATTACGTGTTATTGGACCTGTGTTCGTTTATTAAATTAAGATCTGGGCATTTTCGAGTTGTTTATAATATTTTTAATAATATTTTTCACATTTTAAATCGTGTCTACTTGTGTATGAGTGATATTAGTGAAAAGTTAAAATGTAAACATGCGCGATTGGCGCGAAACTTCGACTTTGGATATCAAAAACTTCATTACCACTACTTATTTAACTTGAACAATGGATGAATTCGTCAAATAATTAAATGATGTAGTATTCACTGCCCCTGTGGTGGAGTTTAGATGTTCGAAATCCCCAATTTTTATGATTTTTAGCCTCGACCTCGACTGTCATGAAAATGGCGATTATCGCATTTACAGATTTGAATTTTATAAAGGTAAATTAATAATCTTGCACGCTAAATATGAAAGATTTAATGGTGTAAACATTTGAGTTTTTTATTCAACTCTCTTAATTAACGCACATTCAGAAGATTTAATGGGTAGTACAATAAATATTAACATAAACAATTAAGGGTGTCGTATGTGGTAATTCTGGGGTCCAATTGGACCCACTACCGAGCCGGCGGAGGTTTGTGTGTTCGGGTCCAATCGGGGGCGCTTCCGAACTATACGGTTAAAGCCCCAGAACTTTTTATGTCAGCTTCCATATTTAATAAATAATTAGAACCCAATTGGTACTAATTAGTACTCGAACGACAAAATTGGTACCTTATTAGTTTTCGAGAAATTCGACTTTGAAGGTGGTCCGGCGGTAGTCACACTCCCTTCAGCAGGACCACCATGAGCGCCGAAAAAGGGGGCATGCTGCAGCTATTCTAAGTATACAAATAATTAGTACCCATAAATGTGATTCATTGCGTAAAAAAAACAGAACTGTAACATATTTACCGAGAAATCAACGATAATAACTTTCGTGCGCTCGTTTAGCAGGACTACGACTTTGAATGTAGATTCCAAGTTTGAGGAGCTTTTCGCTTTCCTCAAACCTACATAGAAAATTAGTACCCTGCAAGATAAAATTAGTGCCCAAAATTAAAAATTAGTTCTTCAGTAGTTTACGAGATATACCATGCCATTGGGTGGGGTGGCGGTAGTCACGGTGTTAAATTTTCATTTCAAGATTTCCCTAAACTGTGATGTCTTTCCAAATTTATACAAAAATTAGTGTTGTATTTTAAGAGAAATTAGCTTTCATTACTTTTCCATACTAAATCTCCGCCTATAGCCCGACCAAATTAAGTTGTCAATGGTATTGAGCAGTCTATCTATTCTGTAAAACTCTCACCGGGAAAACTTAGGTGAAGTGAGGTGACAATAGTGCCAATCTAGTGGCGTAGCGTGCCTTGGCGGGGCCCCGTATAAAAAATTGTTTGGGGGCCCTTATGAAGGGTAAAGGTGCATACAAAAGAAAAAAAAAATTGCATAAAGTTAAAAGAAATATTTATTAATCATAATTATCTATCTGTCACTTTTTCCAAAATGTTTACAAACAATTCAAATTAAATAAACACTCTCCTTGCCGTTTTTTCGGCAATATGATTTATTAAATCATTCAATCATCATTTCATCTTTTTTTTTTTTTGTAGATCTTTTTATTAGTTTTTGCTTACGCACGTCGGGGGCTCCATATAATTGATAGGGCAGATACGGCGGTAGCTACGCCCCTGCGCCAATCCCTAGCATCAAGTGGAATGACAGCTCACTTCTAGCTCACTTCACCTAAGTTTTCACGGTTTGAAGCTAGTTGGCCATTCCAAAGCGTAGTAGGTACCTATGGAGAAGAACAGGCAAGAAACTCCACGGATACTCTTTTAAATCAAAATATTGCTACAAAATATTGGTTACATCATTCGTGTTGAAATTATACATGTGAGAACAATGTAGAAAGACGTGCACGTTAAAAGCGTCCGTAATAAAAATATGAAAACAAAAACAATTAAAAAATTAACACGTTAACAGCAGACTATTTTAAAGGCACCTTTCCAGGGTACGCAGGCTACCGCCATGGGATCTGGAGGCAAAGGTCCTCGCGCACATTTGGGAGTGGCGCGAGGAGGCGAAGCGCCGGGGCTTAACTCCGATGCCGCAAGAAGTCGCGGCACAGCGGACAGAGCTCCGGCGGGATCTCATGGCGGAATGGAGAGTGCGATTGTCGCAACCCAGCGCTGGGCACGCCACAATTGCGGCGATAAGACCCCTCTTTGAGGAGTGGCTAGAGAGGCGCCACGGCGTCCTCACCTTCCGCCTGACGCAGGTACTCACCGGACACGGCTGTTTCGGGAGGTACCTGTTCAGGATAAAGCGGGAGGAAACGCCCGGGTGTCGTCACTGTGTGGATCGCCCGGAGGACACGGTGGAGCATACGGTGGAGGTCTGCCCGGCTTGGGCAGGGCATCGCCGTGTTCTCGTGGATGCGATCGGCGGCGGTGATCTCTCGCGTCCGGCCCTGATTCGGGCCATGCTACGGAGCGAGAGGAAATGGGAGGCCGTCACCTCTTTCTGCGAAGCAGTAATGCTTGCGAAGGAGGAGACGGAGCGCGTGAGGGAGAGGCAAATTTCGCGCCCTCGCGCCCCTAACCGCCGCAGCAGGAGACGCCCTGGGCGTCGGGAATCGCAGGAAGATTTCCGGCCACCGTAGGCGCGGGCTTGCGGACGGTGAGCAATGGGTAGCTCGCCGTCCGATAAGGACCAAGCCCGGGTCGACGGCGCGTTGTGTTCCACGCGCGCCTCAAAGAGATGTCAGCAGAATTGACGGGGTCCGCTAGGGCCAATGCCTGCCGGGGGTTCGAAGAAAACCGATGGGGAAATCGTGGCCCCCGGCAACATGGCATAGGAAGGAACACGGGTGGGTTTTAGTCAGTAAGAGTCTGACACGCCCTCCCGCTCCACCCAGAGCGGGAGAAGTTATTTGATAATTTCCCACCCAAAAAAAAAAAAAAAAAAGGGTACGCAGGCGATTTTTATCGATATCTAGCTTTATAAAATAAAAACTATTTGTGATACATCTATAATTTCTTTTTTGTTTACGCTTTTGTCTTATATATTTTTAGGATAGGAATAAAAAACAAGTGTAAATTATTTACTTCTCAATTAAAAAATTGTGTCAGCGAGACATTTGAGTGAGCATAAGATACCTCAGCCGCCAGAGCATATTCAAGTCAATGAAAGACGTACCCAGTAAATGGTAGCGTTATGGAATGTACATGGTCACAGTGCTCACACATGTGATTGCCAATACAAAGAGATTGAATTTATACAAAGCAAAGATAGTTTTTACAATTTTCAGCAGCTGCAACAATACTTTCGAATGCTAATCAATTAGTTAATGCGCCCTTGTGGAGCTGGACCAACGCTGAGCCAAGCATTTTTATCAGCGATGTAATCCCCCAACTTATAATATGCTTGGCAGCGTAGTGTGCGTTTTATACATGATTTAAATTTCGTTTCGTTCAGTTGGAGTATGTGGGGAGGTATTTTATTATAACATTTTAAATAGCACCCCATCAATCTGTGACCCCATGAAGGATGAGTCTACTTTAGCCAGTCTGAAACCCGGTTGAACTAATTTGTCCATTTTTCTAGTCCTATAATTGTCCTTACGTACATGTTTTCATAGACATATTGACAAGGTACCGTCATGATGTTAATATCTTTTAACAGCTCCCTTAGAGAATCGCGTCTGCGGAGGCCATATTGCTCTGATGGCTCTCTTCTGGAGAATAAAAATAGACTCGATATCTGCAGCCCGTCCCCATAGTAAAATACCGTAAGACATGATACTATGAAAGTAACTGAAATAGACAAGCCTCGCGGTATCTACATCAGTAAATTGACGGATTTTTCTCACAGCATATACTGCTGAACTTAGCTGTCCTGCAAGAGATGTTAAATGAGGACCCCATTGCAGCCTTGAATCGAGCGTGATCCCCAAGAAAACAGTTTTATCGACTTCTCCTTATTCAATACTAAGTATGTCACAATCACTACTTTTAACATTTGGTAAAGCAAATCTTATGCATTTAGTTTTTTTCCCATTTAATACTAAATTATTAGCAGTGAACCAATTTTGGACCTGCAGTAGGGCGTTATACGTCGTCAAGATTTGATGCACGTCTATTATCTTAAAAATTAAGGAAGTGTCGTCAGAAATAACACCATTTGTGGTTGATTTTTTTAATAAATGGGGTAGATCATTAATAAATAATAGATCATACTAAAAAGAGGAAAGTACCCAATATCGAGCCTTGTGGAACACCCATTTTTACTTTTAAACCGATTGAATGACACCATTTACTTGAACCTGCTGCTGCTGCTGCTACGATCCTCAAGTATTGGTATACGCACCAAGTCAAAGCATCAGACGGTAATGTCGGAGCCATATCGATTAAAATGCGGTGTCAGGGACCTCACCCTCGTTATTCAACCTTTACATGGACGCACACGCTGAGCACTCAGCATGTCGGCTGTCATGTACACAACACGTGTGTATAGTCCGTGCAATCCACGACGACGCGCCCCACTCCGCGATTACTGTACTGTAAGCTGAACTCTAGTACGGCGCGGAGAGGAGTGGGGCGAGTCTTCGTGGATTGCGCGGACTATATCAACAATTTAAGCTATGCAGACGACATGGTCCTGCTGAGCGCGTCGATTTGTGGCCTAAGGAGTGATAGCGACATGTGAGGATTACGCTGTTTATTTATTTATTTGTTAACATAGGTAAGTAAATTAAGAAATACAGATCTTATGTTTGGTGAACAAAAAGCTGTTAAACATGGACTTTTATATAATATTAGCTGTTAGTGCATGGTCTTTGAAGCCGGCGGCGGCGGTGCTATATGCCCCGACTATGTATACGTCTAAATAGTGTACCCTTGGACAGGGTGAATCAATTTAAATACCTAGGACATTATAGTCACGGCTGACCTCAGGGATCATGCTGACTTGGAACGGGAGCGGAGGGCTTTATCTAAAAGAGCTAATATGCTGGCCTGCAGGTTCGCACGTTGCTCGGATGGCGTGAAAATTGCTCTTTTCCAGCATGTTGCACATCCATGTGCACTCACCTGGAAAATTTCATGGATACCTTAGTGTCTATTTTCCAGTGAACGTTTGATTTCAAGTTTTCGAAAATCTAACTAGATGGCGTTGGTTTCTTCACAACTATGACTAATTTACGATACGTATTACAAAGCCAATATATTTTTATAAATTATCTATGTAAGCTTTAATGCAGTATTACATTTACTAGCATACGTAGCTTAAATGATAAACATAACAAAAGAAACCGATAGGAATATACCTGTGTGGGTATTATATAATATTCGAGTCGTCAATATGTGCTAACCCCTCAAGTTTTAAAATGTTACACTGCTACAACATTGAATTCGTTACGAATAATCTAAAGAATACTTCAACAAAAACAGTTCATTTGTTCGACTTGTATTCGAACCATCGCATCACCGGACGTCGTCATACTCACACCGGCAGTTTGACGAACTAGCCAACGAGGCAAGTTATCTACTATCATCCGAGTCACTTTATCTTTAGGTCTCTGTCTAATCGATAGATGTTATAATTTAAGGGTATCCATTAACGTTTTCTTTATAAAATTAATCCATACCCTCAAGTTATAACTACAGCGTTTGTATATTATGATAACTGTAAATTAAAACAAAAAGGCACTATTAAAAAATTATAGAGGTTTATTTCTTACAGTTTATTATTCTTAACAGTTTAATTATTGTTTAACATTATAATATTATAGTATATGTAATTTGTGATATTATGTATAACTTCTTATTGAGGCCATAGCTTAAGTATTAGTTTCCAAAATCGGAAAGAGGATTGAAGCTTATGTAACCTCAATAAAAACAAATAGGAGACCTGATTATTTTATCACAAAGGTCAAACGGATTAAATTGGTAGGATAAAAACTACAAAATTGCACAAAAACATATCAAATGGTTAGAGGTAAAATAAAAAACTAAAAATTATGTTGTGTTCATAACTTTTAATTTATTAAAAATATGTAAGTAATAGGTTATACACAATAACCAGGTCTCCAGTTAATATAAACAACTAGCTGACCCTGCAAACGTTGTTTTGCCATATAAATGTTTGGGGTATCACTTACTACCTACCCTACCTACATGCTATGTATCAGAGATGGCGCTGTATGTGAAAAAAGATTTTCCCGCTTTTCTGTTGAAATTATTCCTGAATTTTCTTTGCTATAAACCTCACGAAGCCCGAGACTTTTTCAACAAAATTCAAAATTCAAAAGTCATTTATTCAAACTAGGCTGAGAATCAGCACTTTTCGAACGTCAAAATTACATAAGACAGTCCCCCAAAAACGCCCACCCTTCACCACTTCCTAGTGCCTTTAGCTAGGAAGAAGAAGTGGCGCAACAAACTCCCCAGCAGCACAGCTGTCTGTTCAAGTTAGAGAATGATTCTATACAATAGTATACAAAATAACCTACATTATGCAACACAAAACATAATTCAAATGATAAATTATAGGGCATATGTCAGCTAGCACACGCCAATATACCAACCAAAAACATCGAGGACTATACTCAAGCATTATTTAAAAAAATAAAAAGAAAATAAAACTAAACGTAAACAGAACTAAATATCTAAATAAAAGCCTCCAGACATAAAGGGCGTGCCCGCTTACATAAAGCTGTAATTGGCAGTTATAAATGATATCAACGAATGCAAAACCGTGGAAATCGGTTCGTGCGTTCTGGAGTTATAGCGTCAGGAAGGAAAACCCGACTTATTTTTATATAGTAGACTAGCTGACCCTGCAAACGTTGTTTTGCCATATAAATGTTTGGGGTGAACCATCTTTATCACTTACTACCTAACCTACCTACCCTACCTACCCTACTGCTATAAACCTCACGGAGCCCGAGACCTTTCCAACGAATGCAAAACCGTGGAAATCGGTTCGTGCGTTCTGGAGTTATAGCGTCAGGAAGGAAAACCCGACTTATTTTTATATAGTAGATAAGTAGTAAGTAAAATAACATAATGGATCTTTTGTTGTCCGAATAAAGAAAAATAACAATAGTTATTTATTAATAGCTCGTGTAACCACCATTCTGGCTGATAACAGCTTGCATGCGGGAACGCATTGAATTAATTAAAATTTTGCATAAATCTGAACCACAAATACTCTCCCATATTTGTAAACAATGAGGCTCTAACGTATCTGGAGTACCTACGCTCATTTTGATTATTCCACCGTTGAACAATAACACCCCATAAATTTTCAATGGGATTTAAATCCGGTGATCTAGCAGGCCAAGGAATAACGCAAACGTCATTATGCTGACGAAACCACGCTTGCACACTGTGCGAACGGTGTATTGGACAATTATCCTGCACAAATTTTATCTGTAGTAATTCTTCTCTTGGATACACATTTTGAATGGTAGGCAACATGGTCTCCTCCAGCACTTCTATATAATTTGCACTATTTGCTCGACTTGGTAGTCTGACCAATTCTCCCGGATCGGCTGCACTCATCCATCCCCACATGTTCACTGTTATATGACCAGATTGCATATTGAGCACTACGTGACCACTTGTGTATCGCGTATTATTTCGACGCCACAAACATAAGCGTCCATGTTCACTGGACTTAAAAGTTTTTTCATCTGTAAAGATGACATTACTCCAATCGAAGTTTATGTGATCCAAAGCAAACTGTAATCTTGACCTTTTATGGTTTTCCGTGAGCAAGGGTTTCACAGCATGTCTCCGATAATGCAGCCCTTCACTATGAAGAGCACGACGGACAGTGTCAACACTTGTGTCAAATAAACCAGCATAGTGGTTCGTCGGCAGAAATCCATTTTCTTCATACTCCCATAACATGGTTTCACGCTGCATTGTATTTATGAGTCGTGGTCTACCAGTTCTTTGATGGTGTTGTAAAGAACCCTCCTCTTCAAATCGTCGTACCCATAGAACAACTGTTTTTCTCTGCAACAATAAAACAGAAATATATAATACCCAATAATGATTATTATGTAGTAGTAACTAAAAAATAATGCAGTCTTTTGTATAAAAGTGTAAAAATAAAACTACTTACGTTTACACCGGTCTCTCTGGCTATTTCTGACAAGTTTTTGCCTTGACTATGCAAAGCAATTATTTTAGCTCTTGTAACAAAATCAATATTACAACGCGTACAAATTTTGTTAAAGTAGCTAATTCATCTGATTAGAAATAAAAACTGAACAAAAGGCACTCGAACGAGGTAATCGAAATGAACTTAGCGAACGATCAATGAGCTTGTCATAACTCTTCGATCTAAGTATTATTTATACTACCTACCAATGATTTATAAATCCATATTGAACCTACCCACAGTGTGTTATTTTGCCTTAGTTGCGGTCATCCTTAGGTTATATGTTAATTAGATAGGTATTATTTTAACAAAACAAATTATATAAATAGTTTTGCTTCATCTGGCATAGTTTTGAAGATATTTGGATAATCGAGAAAAACCCATAGAAACCATAAAAACACAATATCTTTTCTTTCTGAAACCATTTTCTATCACAAATGTTATTATATGATAGCAAAGCCTATAATGTACTGATAAATCCATAACCATTAATAAATACGTTGTCTGTTAGGGAACAAAATTTATTTTTCTGTTTTCGTAAAAAAAAAATTCTTGTTTGTCTCTTCATGGTCGCATTTTTTTTCATTGCGTACGTATTAATAGCAATAATAGGAACCACCACAAAAAATATCAGTTAAGTAGGTACTACAGAAGTAGGACTTCGGAATTATGAACTTTAAAAAATTTTATTCAGGGCTGCCACAAGATGTTTGCCTTGAATGTTTCGTTTCTATTTTTTTTTTAATGTAACATTTTCAAATCCCAAAATAATCTGTATGTAATATTATGAAACATCTGTGTACTATACAGTACTCTGCATCTGAAAACTTAGAATCAGAACTCATTTATTCATACAAGGTCACTTTTGATTTTTGATTCCATCAAGATAATTTGATGATTGAACCAGAAAGTAAGTAAATCTGTTCAATAGTTTCTATTAAATAGCTCAATAGGTTAAACGACGAGTTTGAAATAAATTTAAGTTTTTTTATTTGTTTTGTAAGTGCCCAAGCACTTTCATGAAAATCATTCTTCGATGAAGGGTATTATGTGGAATTGGGAAGGGGTCCGCCCACGTTAGACACCATGTTAAAACCCAATTCTTATACATAATACCTGGAGAAGCGGGGATGAGGTGTCATGGAGCCGGTAAAGACCCATGGCACTGCTTTGCCTCAGCAGGCACTGACCCGTCCTGCTGGGGTATGTCCTTCTGGGCCCCGACCAGAGGACTTAATGCAAGGGGGGCATGAGGGCGCCAACCCTCATGCTGGTCAGCGAGTGGCAACTCCGACGACTAACGACCAAAGCATGAACACGGACCTGAAGAAATCACTCATGAAATTGGAAATTTATAAATACATTTGGATCTCGATAAAGAGGAATGATGTCTGACTGTGCTAAGCGGTTTGTATCCAAATGGAATTCCAAACAATATTGACATCCAAAACAAAGACTTTTTAGACAAAATCACAAAATTCTTAAGCAAATGTGAAATTTTACATCGCAGTAGCAAAAGGAATTTCAAACAATTTTGTGATAAAAACAAAGACTGGCTATCCACTATTTTTGAAATTGAAATACCAAAACTAAATATTGAGGAAGGTCCTTTACTACAACAATATATTATAGTTTTTTTTTAGATTACCTATATATAATAATTTTATTCAATAAATCAAGTAACAAGACTCATAGTGTTAGTAACTTATAAAATACGTTAGTAAAACATTAACACAGAAACAATATATGTGACACATTTATATTTTTATTATTTTTCAACAACCGCAGCCCTATTTCCATAGAAATTTCAGAAATATTTAGAAACGCTATATCTTTGTTGTCCTGCAGTTGTCGTATTTTATATTTTAAGGTACTGTTAACAGTAATATTGCGCATAATTTTTAGTGAAAAAATGCGACCGTAACATAAAAAAAAATGTTTTGTTTAAATCGTTAAAAGTCAAATATTTCTTAATATATGAAAGATATAATGCCCCGTTTTTTAATATAAATGTATCTTATATTATTGTTTTGTTCTAAAGTCTAACTAAATTTTTATAACCACAATTTTTGAAATTAAAAAATAAATACGTTTTTCTCAATTTTCATTAAAATCTTAATATCTCTCTAATTATATAACTAGACCTATCGAATAGACACATAAAATTTACATGACCGCAAATAAGTCAAAATAACACACTGTGCTACCCTCTCAAAGAAAACTAAAATTTCAGATACTTATAAATTGATATTCAATTTTGACATAGTTAATAGTTAGGAACAATATTCTTTGAAATAAATTATAAATTATTTGAATGTTTGAAGAGACAAAAAACAACTATAAAAATGTTTTATAATTTAAAGCAAAGCAACGCCATCTAGTAACAGCATAATTAAATTTTGTAAGTCGAAAACTAGTTTTAGGCTATAAGGCGTCATTTTTCGCTTCACACGATTTTATTTCTGTACTGTCCATGGATTTTTGCGTCCAACTGTACACCTGCAGCCTGTGGGCTAATTACACGCAGAATGCAGGTGTAATGAATGAATGTAAATGAATTGAATGTAATTTGAATTAATTTATCTAATTTGTGTGTTGATGTTTATTATTTGTGTAATATTTGTTTATTTTTATTTGTGTGATTTTGTATTTATTATTAAATAATTTAAACTTTCTAATATGGGTTATGTGGTACCTGAAATAAATTAATTTTATTTTTATTTATTTCAATTGTAGTTTTATGGTGGTTGGACATGACCTTCGTTTTTAAGATGATCATTTCCAGGCCTTGTGCATGCGTTATCAAGTTCTGACATCATGGATTGGAGCTCTGCAGGGCCGTCTGAGAACAGCACAATGTCTTCTGCAAAGCATAGATGGTGCAGATGCTCATTGCCGATTTTTTATCCCTTTTTGTCCCAAGATAGATTTTTTATAGCGTTTTAGAGGACTACTTTGAATAATTTAGGTGACAAGGGATGGCCCTGTCTAACTCCTCTGTTTATTTCTATTATCAAACTAGAAAGTTCAGGACAAAAATAGCAGAGGGTTACACGGATACAAACTGAAGGCTACTGTTTAACTGAGATGAATGACTGAGCTGTCGCAACATGTCACCATACACCCCTCCCACATCATGCAGCTTACTTCAAGCACCATCTCAGTTAAGCGGTAGGCCTGTTATATATATTTTATGACATCTATATTTTAATGTGTTACAAAGTTCTTAGTAACCATTCTGCTAACAATAACATCAGTTAAGTCTTGATCAGTTGGTATACTATTCAATTTATATACATTATTCAGAGTCTTCTTAGACGCAAATTCTTTCAGGTCACTAATAGGTAGCAATTCACCCTCAATTTGTGGTAATATCTCCTTACTTGCATCTGATTCTTCAGTAATTAGAAAACAAATCAACAGTTTCGTGTCCTTCTCTATACCAAACTTGCTCAAACTCTGTGTGATGTTTTTTGAGATTGATAAATTATACAATATCTCAGAAAACACTGTTCTGGTGACCATTACATTGTGTTTCTGAGACAGCACAGCCCTATTTGCTGCAACCGCTACTTGGAAGGGCTCTATTATTAACTGGGGCTTGATTGCAGCACAGCTCCAAACACCTTGGACAATGTTATTCCTTATCACTTCCACGTTCTCAACATTTTGGAATAAATAAATTTTCAATATAGTTTTCGTGTCTGGATCTAGTTCGACCACATAAGGCTCACACGCCATGATAGTAACTGAAATAAACAAAATTGATGACAAACTGTGTGTTGAGATAATATGGCGGTAAGAAGTAGTAATATTACATATTCTTTGTTATGTATTAAAAAAGCAATCGAAATCGGTACCAACCCCAAACAAATAAATAAACCACAAATATTTAAGTTACATGTCGCGCACCGCTGGAAATCAATGTTATTTCGATACAAGTAAGTAACAATGCGCCGTCCGGTCTTGGTTTCTCCCAGATTTTCTACTTGCTTGACTCAATCCAATAATTACTTTTTTTAAACAATACAATTTAGGTTAGTTTGATTTGTGAATCGCGCGGTTTGTTGTGTCCCCTTTTTATAATACACAGACCAAGTAGTACTATTTAATGTCTGTGTTTAATGTACTCTGTGGTTGTACTGGTTGTGTCACTGTCTATTGTCGATCAGTGTTGATAACGTAAAAATCTGAGTGTGAGCTGCCGTATGTCAGTCTGGATTGCCCAAAAAGCTTATAGATAAAAGTGGAGGAAATACTTATTTTATGGGAAAAAATACGAAATTGCCGTATTTAATTAAAAAACTTGAGAGGTGTCAGAGACACCCGGATGGAACGAAGTTCTTTTCGAAGTTTTAAGTTTTAGTGAAGGATTTGTAATAAAATCAGTAGGTAAGTGATTGCATACGCCACACACACAGCATACACCGCAGCACCACACAATACCAAAATAGGGAATAATGCGGCGTTTTCCCGTGATTTTAATGGAACCAAAAGAGAGGTATTTTTCTTCTGATCTCGGGGACCCCAAACTTGATAGGTCTCCGACCTCTGGCTCCAAAGTTAAGACCCGGGGGGGTGAGGTGTGCAGCGGGTGTATCGGGATCAGGGGTTGACGGAGGATATCGAGGGGGGTTCGGGGGGAGGTTTTATATAAGAGAGTTGTAAGATATACTAAATTACTTAAAGTGGGTCAAAAATGGGGTCTAAGGGGTCTAACTGAATGTAGGTCCTAGCTGAGAGAAAAAAGAGAATTTTATCAAAAGTGATATTCCCAGCCGTTTCCGAGATATTTAAAATTAAAAAAAAAAAACTTTTGGTCTTAATTTTTTCCGTCTAGCCGCCTTTCGCAACGCGCGATACGGAACTTCGTTCCAAAAAATCTATTCCTCATTTGTTTCTTCTCCATAAAGGTTTCTTATCGTTTCTATTACTTTAGATTCATGTTTATCTACAGCTAGAGTGTACTATACAGGGACATCGACGCGAAAACTGTTACCATGGATTCAGTACATGATTTTGAGACCCGCTGCGGTTAAATTTTTCGTCGGTTATTTTAAAAAAAATCGGTCGTTTCATAGAAAAGTGCAATACCTACGCGGTCAAAATGTATGGAAAAGCTGTTTTTATTTTAAATAAAATAAATTTTAACATGGGGGACTTCAGAATCATGTACTGAATCCATGGTAACAGTTTTCGCGTCGATGTCCCTGCCACCCTGTATATCTTGCGTTATTGCGTTAGCTGTGCGTTTGCACTGGCGTAACTATGCGTTCGCACTGGCGAAACATCACAACAAAACATGTTGAAATCCAAAACATGTGGAAACGCAGTTTCACGAGTTATCGAACCAATAGCGCTATTGAATAGATAAACCACCGTTAAAAGTGACTCAGAAACCGGGCACGAGTCGACCGCAGTTATCAGCCTAGGGTAATTTAGGTACAGTCACATGTAATAAACTGTCACATGTTGTTACTTGTGGCTAAGTAACAACAGCTGCACGGGTCGATCGCAGTGGCGTAGCGAGGGGGGGGCGGAGGGGCGGACCGCCCCGGGCGCCACCATTAGAAGGGCGGCAAAAAAATAAATTTTGTGCGGTCACTGGCGGTCAGTCAGACAATTAATTTTTCAAGAAGTTAGCTTTTGCCCACTTGCACATATTAAATGTCCCTCCCGCCCAAAACAATTGTTGCAAATCACAAGTGCGGTCGGCCCTTGTTTGTGTTTAGACGTGTACATGCATGGTGCTAATGAGAGCGCGCGGGGCGTATGCGGGCACGCACACTGTCACACCATGCATCTACACGTCTAAACACAAACAAGGGCCGACCGCGCTCGTGATTTGCAAGAACTATAGGTACCATCGAAGAAACCCATACCTATACACCGTAAGGACTATTTCTGCTTGCAGCGCTCGGCCACTATAGTAACGGTTACCTGTGAAAAAAAAAGGGTCGTGTGCACGGGATTTTGTTTTCAAATTGCTTAGTTATAGGTTTCTTCGATGGTACGTCCCTTCAAGGAAGTACGTGAAGGTTTGACAATTCAAAGAAAGTTTTTTATTTGTTTTTTTAATGCAAAATAATTATGACTGTTCTTGCTGAAAAGTTCTCTAGAATTAATGTATAGTATGTATATGTTACCGTTAGAATACGGAATACGTTATTAAACGCATTAACTAGATAATCTGCAAATTACCGGGAACGATCCGTTAAAGTTTAAAATTTTACTTAAAGTAGTAGATATATGCATTCTATCTAGTTGATTAACTGCATATTAACGAATGCTACACCGTTAAATCGCGGAAGACAATGAGCGAAACACTTCTTTCTCGTTTTTTGCTAACGTAATATTTTTCAAACATGCAAACAAGCATACACCATGCATGCAGCATGCAAGCAAGCACGCAACATGCAGCACGCATGGTTTCTGTCACGGCTCCGGCGGCGGCGGTCCCACGCGAGCTTATCGTCGCTCGCCGCCCGCGGCTGAGGGTGAAGCTGCGGTGGTGATAAAACCACCTGCTCCTCAGCTCGCGAGCCGCCGCGCCCGTCCGCGCCTACGTGGGCTTAAATTACACTCTAGGGGTAGGGCAGACTGTGCACGCCACAATTGCGGCGATAAGACCCCTCTTTGAGGAGTGGCTTGAGAGGCGTCACGGCGTCCTCACGGACGCAGGTCCTCACCGGACATGGCTGTTTCGGGAGGTTCCTGTTCAGGATAAGGCAGGAGGAAACGCCCGGGTGTCACCATTGTGTGGATCGCCCGGAGGACACGGTGGAGCATAGGGTGGAGGTCTGCCCGGCTTGGGCGGAACATCGCCGTGTCCTCGTGGAGGCGATCGGCGGCGGTGATCTCTCACGTCCGGCCCTGGTTCAGGCCATGGTATGGAGCGAGAGGAAATGGCAGGCCGTTACCTCCTTCTGCGAAGCGGTAATGCTCGCGAAGGAGGCGGCGGAACGCGTGAGCAAGAGGCAAATTTCGCGCCCTCACGCCCCTAACCGCCGCAGGAGGAGACGCCCTGGGCGGGAATCGCGAGCCGATTTCCGGCCACCGTAGGCGCGGGCTTGCGGACGGTGAGCAATGGGTAGCTCGCCGTCCGATAAGGACTAGGCCCGGGTCGACGGCGCGTTGTGTTCCACGCGTGCCTCAAAGAGATGTCAGCAGAATTGACGGGGTCCGCTAGGGCCAATGCCTGCCGGGGCTGCAAATAAGGGCCGAAAGGGACATCGTGGCCCCCGGCAACAGGGCAACCGAAGGAACACGGGTGGGTTTTAGTCAGTAAGAGTCTGACACGCCCTCCCGCTCCACCCAGAGTGGAATAAGTTATTTGATAATTACTCACCCAAAAAAAAATATGGGTAGGGCAGACAAGACTACGTGGAGTCGGTTTTGCAGCGATTCGTTTCTGTCACTAACTTTTGATTTTTGGAGCTAACCGTGTGCTTGGTCGTTAGTCTGCAGATTACCTAAGAAGTCTACAGATTATCTGTTAATCTAAGAACTAAAACAATCTTTTCCACTTTATCGGACTCGACCAGTTAATCTATACTCTAACAGATTTACGCACATTACCGGTAACATATACATTAAATTGAAATACCTAAATAAGAGGGCGGCAAAATTGTCTTCCGCCCCGGGCGGCCGACACCCACGCTACGCCGCTGGTCGATCGATCAGGTTAAGCTACGCTTGCCGCGGTTGGTCTGTGGATGGGTGACCATCTTTACATACCAAGACCCCCTCCGTGCCTCGGAAAGCACGTTAAGCCATTGGTCCCGGCTGTCATTTGTAGATCTTTGACAGTCGTTACGGGTAGTTAGAAGCCCAAAAAGTCTGACAACCAGTCTTAGCAAGGGGTATCGTGTTACCTAGTAACTAGGTTGTGGAGGTCAGATAGGCAGTCGCTCCATGTAAAATACTGGTATTCAGCTGCATCCGGTTAGACTGGAAGCCGACCCTAACATAGTAGGGAAAAGGCTAGGCAGATGATGACATGTAATAAACAATGTTCCTCTTTCATTTTATTTATCATTTTTTCGTAGACATGCCTGGTCCTTTTTATTTCGGTCAGAATAATCCTTCGATTTAGTTTTCCAGAGTGCAGGCAGAGATTTGTATAGACTTATTAATTCAGACATGAACTCGCGACTGTGCGTAGGCAAATCGGATATTTTTTTAGGGTTCCGTACCTCAAAAGCAAAAAACGGAACCTTTATACGATCTCTCGTGTGTCTGTCTGTCTGTTCGTCTGTCACAGCCAATTTGCTTCAAATCGAATTGACCGATTAAGTTGAAATTTGGTACACATATGTATTTCTGTGACCCAAATGGCGGACAATTTTGGGAGGCAAACAATTTAAAAAAAAATTGCAAACTGTACCGTGTGACATATCGAATGAAAAGGCTTATTATTAAGAAATAAAGTTTTATATTATATATACAAGCTGAAATTTTAATGGTTGTTTTCCCGCGGCAGAACGGTTTACCCTTAGTAGTACCACAGATTACATATATATTGAATCATAGAGTTAAACTCGAAAAATTTAAATGTTTTTGTTTTCAAATAATTCAAAAAAATAGGTATAAACTTGAAAGCGTGAGAAACAATAGTATCACTAGACATAACGTAGGTACTTCTCGAATCACATGTGTGGCGGCGCGCTTCCGACAAAGCGAAGAGCGGTTCGTAAATGTTCAGACCAAAATAAGCTGTCGTGCGTAGTGATACGGCATAAACTAGTCTGAACGCACGCGGGCGGGCAGAGGCGGCGGCGAGCCGCTCCCCACGCAACCCCGCCCCGCGCCGCAGGCGCCGGCTCTCTCAGTAGACCCGCGCATAGACTAATATTTATAAATGAGAGACCCGCGATCGTCGTATGACGCGTAATACGATATCGTAATTTGCAAAAATGGATCGACATTATTAGTCTGAATTACAGTTATTCCAATTTGGAGTACGTCGCTATTGTACACACGGCTACACATCAAGCTATACAAAACCAGTTTATGTTGATCTCGCATTGTAAAGGATTTCCGTACAATGCGAGGTCAGTTTATACTGGAAATTTGTAGCTTGATGTGTAGCCTGTACACTAAGGCTAGGTATAACTTTACGCGGAGCCGCAAATCTTGGGAGTCACTCCGTCTTCACGGGGTTCTGAACCTGGGATGACGACACTTATGTACAACAACTGTGAAGTGTGTGTGACTGTGAACTGTGCATGTTTTCCTATCATTTTCGTAGAGTTCATATGCACTCCACGAAAACGAATGCGAAAGCGAGTGCGCCGCGCCACATCGGCCACATGCTTTTTGTCAGTGATTGATAGAATATCGTTACCGGGAAGTGTAAGTACCTACTCGTACCTTTGTAAATAGCGAACAGTGAAAAAGTAGTTTAGTTATTAAATCATCTTCTATACTATAATATTATAAAGAGGTAACATTTGTTTGTAAGTTTGTATGTAGGGGGTAATCTCCGGAAGTAATGAACCAATTTTAAAAATTGTTTCACTGGTAGAAAGCTACATTATTCGTGAGTGCTATAGGCTATAAATTATAAAGATATCATGCATATTAGCCGAACTATCTCAATTTATGTCTATCCAGGCGGAAAAAAATAGCTCTTACAACAGAGTTATTTGCATGCGCTGCTTTAACAGTTGTATATAATTGAAAACAATGTATGGCAACCTGGTTCGCTTTGAATAGTTCTACAAAAAAGTCCGCGACACCATATTTCTATCTTTTATATTTTAGCAGATATAGTAGCTTTTATGTGAAAAAGTATTTTTCGACGTACTTACCTTTGGACGATGTTTTGAACAACAAAATATTAAACCTTATCGAAAAAAATATTATTATGATCACAAGAACATCATAGAGATATGATTTGCCCAAAACAGTATGTCAATTGGTTAAATAGTTTCGAAGATAATATAAAATTACTAAATCGCAAAATGCCGCTGTCCATTCACGAACCGCATTAGAACATGCTTTGTACGGACGTTTTATCCATTTACCCATAGATGGCGTTGTGCAATTACGTCATTTTTCTGAATCGCGGTGTTAAGATTTTCCGCGGATTAATGACCCTCTCCAGTTATTAATTAAAACTTTAGTCGTTAGGTAGGTGAGTTGTGCGCAGTACTACATCGTTCTCATTCTTCGAGTTCGAACCTGTGGTATTTCTGTTCTGTTATTGGGATAACGGACAGTTTCATCGATTGTTTATCATGCCTAAAAGGAAATCACAAAACTAGAGGTGGGCAAAGTGTATCATTTTTGCGATTGGATCATTTGCATCTGGATCACTGAAATGATCCGAAACACTGATATGTTTCATTTGGCTCATTTGGATCATCGGCTCCAAAGGATGTAAAATACAGAATGTTACGTATAGATTACGTTAAATCTGTGATTGTATGAGTGATACACATCTCATTTGGTATCTCTTTCTGACTTGCATAGATTGTAATTATGTCGCCCGCTCACTCGCGACTCGCGAGTCAAAAAACTCAGTGTGTCTCAGTCTCCTTCTCTCGCTCGCTCACTGCTCAGTCGCCTCGCGAGCGACGCGTCGCGCGGAATGAGCTAGAGCAAAGTAATGTTTCAGATCCAAATGATGCGTTTGAAACGTTGTTACTGAACCAATCATTTGAATCACCTCAATGATCCGGATCAGTGAGTCGGTTCCGTAAAGAGTTACACACGCCTACACAAAACTCAAACTCAAAAAACTCAAACTCAAACTCAAAGCATTTATTTCAAATAAACCAATTACAGGCACTTTTGAATTGTCAAGGGGTCGGTCAGTCAGAAAGATGAAGCTAGTTGCCCATTCCAAAGCGTAGCAGGACAAACTCAAAAAGACGCACATGAAAGACTTGAACCTCCGACCTCTACATACCACCACACCTTTGAAAGCCGACCTCTCCATCCATGTACAGTACCGACCAAAAGTCCATGAGCAATCTCACAAAGCAATAGACTGACGCTTCGGTTTGACTTACAACCTTCTTCTATAAGTTGTTACAATACTGTAGACACGCACATTACACACACACACTCACTTTGTCTGCAACCAATGACTAGTTCAATAATCATCATTCGTTTTTAGTTTCATTCGTCTTGTTCACATAAATATTAAAGTTTAGCAGGTAGACCACAAAAAACTAAGTAAATTATTTCGATTTCTGTGGGGTAGATGCAGTTTGTTACGAGTATTTAATTAATAGAACTTTTTTGGTTCGTGGATAATATTGGTGACGAGTATTTAGCGCAGTGTTGTGGTTATTATTATCAAAAAGCAGGCATAAAATATATTGAAGAGATCAGATCAGATCAGAGAATATTATTGCGCTGCGTAAAAGTGAAGTGAATATCTAATGAAACCGGACTAAGTGTGAGTGTTATCATTAATATATTTCATATTTTACTAAACATAAATCTTAATCAAGGGTATTGTTGATAGAACAGAGGTATTGTTGAGACAGAAGATGCCTTTAAATTCATTGTGAGGTTTAATTCGATTAGTGAATAATAAATAATAAGGTATTATGTGTAATAAAAACAATGTTTTTCTTTGTTCTAGAGAAATACTGTGAGGGTTAAGAGATATGAGGAAGGGGCTTATTATCGAGTAGCAGCGACGTTAAATGGTGAATGAAACAAATGGTTTCATACCAACGAGACATTTTGCTGAATTATTAAAAACACGTCATGAACCGTTCGCCGTGCACTCTGAAGGCTTGCATCACTGAAGACCAGCTAGAAAACCGTTTTTGACCTTAAAATATTGACTGTACCAACTTAATAAACAACAGATTCGTTATTGCATGAATTTATGGTAACGAATTTTTTAAGCACGTTTCAACAGGGTGTTTGTCGTATTTCTTGCAGATATACCGAAATTGTTTAATATTATTTTAGTAATAGTATTATTTTAGGATAAAAATTTGAGGTTTAGTTTCAATCTTCTTTTCGTAAAGAAAATGAATACTTAAGCTTTAACCTCAATAACAACCAATATTTACTAAAGTCAAATAAAATGTAAAATAATTAATACAAATAAAATATAAACAAACTGCCCATATTTAACCTTAAAATTACCTATTCTGTAAGTAGTTTTTTACATTTTAATTAGTCTAATATTCTTATTTATTACTTAATTACTTCGACCATGATCAAAGCTTAGTATTTATGGTGAAAAAATCCATTAAAAATTTAAAATATTTCATAATTTAAATATGTCTAAATAATACAAACTGCTTCTAAGTTTCTTGACATCTATTTCACATCTTATTCAGCTGAAGTAATGATAAATAATTGTAGCAGTTTATTAACTTATGTAAAATAAATATAACGAATAAACATATTTTTTTTAATTTTGTTATCATATATCACGCATTTTTTATTCTAAAACCTTTATTGCAATAACAACATAAAAAAGCAGCAATATTTAAAAATATTATTATCGAAAACAAAAATAATAATATTTGCAAAAAACCGCACTGTGTTTCACGAGATTAGAACCTGAGGCAGTTTGAATTCCATACCAACGCTTAACGCTTTCTGCTATCTGCACTTGTTAAGTTACTATTGAATTTTAGCAATGCCATTAACTGGTCAAGTTCACGCGCATAGTGCGTGTGTGCTGGAAATATATTGTTGTTTCGTGTAGTGAAAAACTGCGTTATCTGTGGTGTGTGTATCGTGTTGCTTACACATACAAATGTACGAGCTATACCGCGTGTTCACAGCAATACGACTCTTAGCGTGCTCATGCACTTTTGAGCGCTTACTGTACCTATGGAGAAGAACGGGCAAGAAACTCCACGGACACTCTTTTAAATCAGAATATGGTTACAAAATATTGGTTACATCATTCATGTTGAAGTTATACATGTGAGAACGATGCAGAACGTTAAAAGCGTCCGTAATAGAAAATAAAACAAATAATACAATTCAAAAATTAAATTAAAATAAGCCATGTCAGCTAAGAGATGACCAGTCCCTACTGACAGCGCCCGTTCACGAACATGACGCATGGATTAGCACCATTCAGCTCAACCATTTTGAAGGGAGCTAAATGATCCAACACACACGCCACCGTCAGCGAGACATTAGAGTGAGCATGACATACTCTCAGCCGCCAGGGCACATTCAAGTCAATGAAAGACGTACCTAGTAAATGGTAGCTTTATAGTAGGTACATAGTACTCACACGTGTTATGCAATTATACAATGCTAAGCGATTGAATCTATACAATGCAAATAGTTTTTAAAAATCTTCAGCAGTTATAACAGTATTTTCAAATGCTAATCAATTAGTTTATGCGCCCTTGTGGAGCAGGACCAGCGTTCGGCCAAGCACTTATATCAGCGATGTAATCCCCTAACTTATAATATGCTTGGCTGCATAGTGTGCGTTTTATATAAGATTTAAATTTCGTTTCATTCAGCTGAAGTATGTGAGGAGGTATTTTATTGTAACATTTTAAACAGTACCCCATGAAAGACGAGTCCACTTTAGCCAGTCTGAAACCCGGTTGAACTAATTGATCCCTATTTCTAGTGATATAATTGTGTCTTGCACCTCTTCTACTAAAAAGATGTAGATTTTTCCTTACGTACATAATGTTTTCATAGATATATTGACAAGGTACCGTCATGATGTTAATATCTTTAAACAGTTCCCTTAGAGAGTCGCGCCTGCGGAGGCCATATATGGCTCTGATGGCTCTTTTTTGCAGAATAAAAATAGACTCGATGTCTGCAGCCCGACCCCATAGTAAAATACCGTACGACATAATACTATGAAAGTAACTGAAATAGACTAGCCTCGCGGTATCTACATCAGTAAATTGACGGATTTTTCTCACAGCATATGCTGCTGAACTTAGACGTCCTGAAAGGGATGTTAAATGAGGACCCCATTGAAGCCTTGAGTCGAGCGTGATCCCCAGGAAAACCGTTTTATCGACAAATTCTAGTTTCTCTTGATTCAATACTATCTCACAATTACTACTTTTGACATTTGGTAAAGAAAATCTTATGCATTTAGTTTTTTACCATTTAATACTAAATTATTAGCAGTGAACCAATTTTGGACCTGCAGTAGGGTGTTATTTACGTCGTCAAGATTTGATGCACGTCTATTAATTTTAAAAATTAAGGAAGTATCGTCAGCAAATAACACCATTTGTGGTTGGGTTTTTAACAAATGGGGTAGATCGTTAATATAAACTAAAAAGAGGAAAGGACCCAATATTGATCCTTGTGGTACACCCATTTTTACTTTTAAACCGAGTGAATTGACACCATTTATTTGAACTTGCTGCTGTCTATCATTTAAATAGGATTTTATTAAACTGAGCGCAAGTTTTCCAAGTCCGTAATGCTCAAGTTTCGAGATTAAGGTTTCATGGACGACGCAATCAAATGCCTTGGAGAGATCACAAAAAATTTCACAACTTTCCCGGCAGACATCCCAGACAAGAGCAGCTCGAGTACGCCGTACGGAAGAGTCTGCTCTTAAAAATCATCAGCGCCTCTCGAGGAATAGAGAAAATATTTCGCAAGCACGCGCTGGAGAATCTAGCTCCGAGCGTTCACAGCGGTTTGCTAACCAAAGCTGGAGAACATCGCAGGTCAGTGCTCGGGAATCTAGCGCTGAACGTGCGCAGCGTCTCAGTGATTTAAGGCAGCATGTCTCTGCAACAAGGGACAGGGAGTCTAGCGCTGAGCGCTCGCAGCGGCTCGCTAGCCAAACTGTGAGAACATCGCAGGCCCGTGCTCGGGAATCTAGCGCTGAACGTGCGCAGCGTCTCAGTGATTTAAGGCAGCATGTCTCTGCAACAAGGGATAGGGAGTCTAGCGCTGAGCGCTCGCAGCGGCTCGCTAGCCAAACTGTGAGAAAATCGCAGGCCCGTGCTCGGGAATCTAGCGCTGAACGTGCGCAGCGTCTCAGTGATTTAAGCCAGCATGTCTCAGCAACAAGGGATAGGGAGACTAGCGCTGAGCGCTTGCAGGTTTACCGCCCAACGAAGTGGGCACGGACCTCAGCTAGTTGTAAATAAGTTGAAAACAATTTTTTAATACGCCTTAAATACCTACTTAATTTTTATTGTACCATAGCGACGTACTCCAAATTGGAATAACTGTTATTTCGATCCATTAATTCAGAAAATAATTTTATGTAAGAAAATAAAATTGCTTTTTTAGTTTCGTATTCAGTTAGTTGTTTTTTTTCACTCCTCTTGCTCAAAAAGGCCGTCATTGTAGAGTACCAGAGCGGGGAAAAAATTGAATTTTTTGCTTTAGGGGAAAAAGTATTTTTTTTTTAATTTTTGTCTTTTCAATGAGCCTTGAAAAACTAAAAAGTCTTTATTCTTTTGTAGAATAATCATGAGTATGGACTCGACTTATTACTTGTTCACAAAAAAAAGAAGAACATTTTATTTTTGAAAATGGAACTAAATGCGGCTGGCTATCTCTTCGGTAGAATGCGAGCATTGCGTTGCGGCTCAGAAGAAATAAAAAAGGCATTGGCGCGAAATCTTTAGAATGTTTCTCTAATTTAATGCTTTAAAACAATTTTATTTAAATCTTCGATTTCTGACATTCGACATATTAATTAATCGAGTCGATCAAAATTGAAAAAAAAATCGTTTGGCATAATCGTTTTCGCACACATAACTACAATAAAAAAAAAAAAAATGGTCAGCGATTTTTAACACAAATTGAGTAGTAGCACAGATTAGTAGTAGTAATGAATATTGCGTGTTATTGGACCTGTGTTCGTATATTACGTTAAGATCTAGGCATTTTCTAGTTGTGTATAATATTTTTAATAATATTTGTCACATTTTAAACCGTATCTACACGTGTATGTGTGATATTTGTGAAAAGTTAAAATGTAAACTCGCACGATTGGCGCGAAACTTCGACTTTGGATATCAAAAACTTAATTACCACTACATACAAGGTCGAGTGTTTTTTTTTTTTTGTATTGTAGTTTTAATTTTTCACTTTTTAGTTGTGTTATGTAAATAAAGGGCTTGCTACACGGCTGCCAACCGCGTTCCTGACAGAGGTGACCTTGGTTAGCAACAGGCAGAGCTGTTTGAAATTTGGTCGTAAACCTCCAACTACACCGTTGTAAACCACCAAGGTCCCCTCTGTTGGGACGCGGTTGGCAGCCGTCTAGCAAGCCCTTCAGTGATAGAAACATGGTAGGTATAACATCATCCGCATATAGTGGGAAAAATAGGTATTATTGAAGCTAACTCAAAAACTACCCAAGTAAAGTTAATACAAAAATATGGGACCACCTCTGAAGACCTACCAAAAAAGAATCATCAAAATCAATTCTTATTTGGCGGAGTAATCGCGTAACAAACAAAAAAAAAAACAACCAAACATTCGATTGAATTCGAAGTAGGCATAACATGCCTCTCAACATTTTATTGTAGGTATTTTGCGTTGAAAATTGTTTTTCGCATTTGGATTTTGGGCTCTCCTTGACATCTGGCGCCTAGAGTGACCGTTCCACGTAGTCTTTCAGTAGGTATATTGTATTCATATATAATGTATTCTGTAACGTAGTCTGTGGCTCTAGCCCTAGGGGCGGCCCCGGCGCTGAAGTCGCAAAAAGTGTTGGTATTGTTGATCGAAGCAAAAAGTAGACAAAGCTAAACAAAAAAAAACATCATTCCGTATCAAACATCACTACTAGTTACTACCAGCACGCGTAGCATGACGCTTTCTATCTCTACGAAGAATAGACATAGCTCTTTCTATACAAAGTGACGTTTCGTTTCTCCATTTTTGACATCGCACCGTAGAAATCTTTCTACAATCTGTCATTTTGCCTATCGTTTCTAACGATCTTTGTCTAGGTCCTTTTACATGTAGACTATTTCAGAAGAAACTTTTCTATCCCAAACTGTCAAAATCACTAAGGTACCTAGTGAAGAAAATTTGATTTTGTAATCCCCATGCTAAAGACAGTAGAAAACTTTTTACTCGACGACGGCCACAAAGTTTACACGGTTATCTAAAAATTTTAAAAAATTTGGTTTTCTAACTAATTCTGACTATTTCTAATCGGATTAAAAAGGTGTGGAATAAAATATGAACTAAAATTCACACCAACACCTCGAATTCAGGTGCAAAAACAGTACTGTCTCTTTTTTTTTCTTTTGCTTATATCTCGAAAATAGCGTGTCCAATCGTAAAAATAATGAAAATTTCGACCCCCTTTATAAAACTCTTAAACCCCTAAGACTCAACACGTAGGTAATCATTTTTCTTATTTTCTATACAAAAAGTGAAAAATTCCATATAAAATACTGTACCTAATTTTTTTTCTTCCACAATACAATATTTTGACACTCTTGAGATTTTTTTCTGTAGTTGACGTGACTTTATATCAATAAAAATTGAGAATCAAACAGAAAAAAAACCTGTGACAAAACAAAGAATTCTGAATCGAATTATGAAAAGAGTGAATTTCGTAAAAAGTGCAGTTGAGTCTTTCTACTTTCCTGCCGTCCTGTCTACACGGAACGTCATTAGTATATAGTTATCTGTGCGTCATTTTTGTCTATTCTTCCGTCGACAAAACTCGTTTCTACGGTGGTCATGCTACGCGTGCTGACATTTGAAAAGACAAGACAACACAAACAAACAAACACACACACACACACAACAACCAACAACCACTGACTGAAGACTGAAGTACAGTACTGAACCCAACTGAACCTGTTCAACCTGTGCACTGACACTGAACTGAACCAGACCAGGTATATTACAAAGTAACTCTGTAAACTGGAACTGACTTCAACTGACCTGACACGGAATCATTTTAATTGATTTGACTGATGGACGGACGGAATTCGAATCGAAGTTATGTTTATCTTGTACGGTGATAAGATTATTCAAGAATCGCTCAAAATTATTTGCTCTCGTGATATAATACGATTGGTGGTGGTTGGTCTAGATAACAGTTTGGAAGTTAACTATTTTGGCTAGTGAATCCTAAATGAAAATGTTGATTCCAAGGCTGTTTAAATACAGTTCACTAATAAAAAATGGGTCGGTGCGTTTATTAGCGACTCAGACGCAGCAGTTTACTGAGAATGTGAGTCCTGTGGTGTACGAGAAGTTATTGGGGACGGACAGAGGCATCGCGCTGTACGGACTGCACAGTCCTAAGGACCGCAATGCGCTGGGATTCGACATGATCGAAGCCATGAGGGAAGTCAACCAGTTGATCAGGGAGGACACCAAGGTTTCTGTTGTCATACTGCACAGCATGGTGCCTGGCATATTCTGTGCTGGTAAGAATCATACAAGATTTTAAATTACCTTGTGTAAGTTAGCGAGTTCTGTCTTCCAGAAAATTGTGACTTATTAGGCCCGTATTACAAAACCTCACTCAAGACTCAAGCATTACTTTTTTAAGTAATGCATGAGTTTTGAGTGAGGTTCTGTAATACGGGCCTTAGAGCCAATTAGTACTATCAAATTGATAATGTAATGTTTGTTACCAACTGCTTGTAGAATCGGAACATATTTAAAAACAATATTTTTATATGTCAATTCACACATCTCTTAATAGGTATGTGTGAAAATACTTACCTATTATTATATTTATTTAGCCTCCTATAGTTCTGTTTGATTAAAATTTTTGTCTATTGAATAAAATTAACATTGGGTTATTTTAGGGGCCAATTTGAAAGAACGCTTCAAGATGGCAGATGATGAAGTAGCCAGATTTGTCAAAGGACTGAGAGCCACATTCATAGAAATAGAAGATCTGCCTATGCCAACCATAGCAGCTATTGAAGGTGTAGCAGTTGGGGGAGGCTTGGAGCTGGCCCTGGCTTGTGACATCAGGGTGGTGTCTGAAACAGCCAAGCTGGGTCTGGTGGAGACTGGCCGAGGCCTCATCCCTGGCGCTGGAGGCACTCAGAGACTGCCCAGAGCAGTCAATGTCAATATTGCTAAAGAACTGATATACACTTCAAGAATAGTCAGTGGCCAGGAAGCCAAGGATTTAGGTAGGTCTTGAAGATTACCCATCGAAGAGATAACTTTGTTATTTTAGATTTCCTTATTAAACATTTTGTAATTAATTGCAGGCATAGTAAACCATGTGGTACCACAGAGCAGCTCAAATAATGCAGCACTAGAAAAGGCGCTAACCATCGCGCGGGAGATCATACTCAACGCGCCAATCGCCCTCCGATGTGCCAAACAAGCCATCAACGAAGGCATACAACTCAGCATCAAGGATGGCTATGAAGTGGAACAGAAGTGCTACGAGATTAACATTCCCACAAAAGACCGGCAGGAAGGCATGATATCTTTTATGGAGAAAAGGAAACCTATCTATGAGGGTCACTGAAGCTCAAATTATATTAGGTGTAGGCAAATCAACATATCAATAAGTGTTATAATATCATTTTTAATGATGTTGTGTAAACCAGAGTACATATTTTTGATAGTTATATATTAAGCAAGGCATTTTGAATCTTTTATAATTACATACTTTTTAAATAAATTGTTGAAATTGTTATTCATTTGTTTCTCTAATTTCAATTGTTTTGTAAAACAGATACAATGACATAGCAAAATTAACCTCTCGGCAAGAAAAACATGACAGTTGGATTCCCATAATAAAAGTATGATGAAATTAGTATACAATTTGAATGCACAAAGTGTTAGTAAGAAATAAATAAATACTCATTTCATATTAATGATGAAAACAACAATAATCTTGATACACTTATCTACAAGGTTATCATAATAATATTTCCATGTACTTGGCAAAATTAATAAAATCATTATTTTACAATACATACTATACAGAGTTACTAAATATTAAGGCACTTCACAAGTTGTTCTTTGGTGTCATCAGGTGATGTGACCTTGTGGCCGATAGTCCGCGAGTCATTGTAGATCTCATAATCATTACCTCCTGGCATTGTTTTATCTCCAAAAAAGTGGATTTCATCAAACTTCTGGTCTGCTACATGGTCGAGGCAGTAGGTCTTATCCCAGCCAGTAGGGAACACATCAACACTGATCTGTCCTCCGAGCGCAAATGTCAAGCCTGAACTTCCAAATTCGCTTTGTAATGCATCCACAAATTTTTGTCTTACTGAGTGTACAGAGTCAAACCTTACAAACTCTTCTCTCTCTGCCTGGCTGCAGGACCGCCCCACCGGGCAGATGTTAATCATGCTCGACCTGAACTCAACAAAGTTGCCCCGCTTGGCAGGTAATTCAATCTTGGACATAAACCCAAGTGAGAAATTGATGACTCTCTGTAGCAACTTCTCTCCCAGATGACTGAGGATACTTTCTGAACTGATCAGCTTGCCGCCTCGATACTGCACCACACCATTTTCACAGAACACATAGTCAAATTTGGCTGCTACTTCAGCCCCATTCATTTGTTCAGCTATTTTGACATAATCGGATCCACTGACTAGTCCTACGGCCACTTTAGATTTTACATTATCTAACAAGAAGTGCTTCAGTTCCTCTGTGATGACCTGGCGTGGCTTGGTGAGGGTGCCGTCCACATCGAATAGATACAAAATTGATTTCCGACTAGCCATTGTATTTTTGGCCCTTGATTTTTGAAAGAAAATTATTTGAATTTTGGAGGCAAAGCGGTTGATAAGTAGGGCATCGGCAGCGGTCGTAAAGTGCCAACACTTCACTGAGACACGTCAAATAACTGCTTTGTTATCAGCCGGGCGGACAACATGGCGAGCGCGCCGGGTTCTGTTTACGTACTGTTATTGTGTGTGTTTGTCACTGTAACCGCGTTATCTGATAATACTGCTAAACCGGGAAATGTTCTTATACTATTTGGTGAGTAGCACTCCTTCAATCAAGTTCATGATCGTTGATATCAGTTTGACAGCTAGTAGGTACGTACGTGTCCTATTTATTTTAATGATTCTCAGCTATCGATGAAACAACAAGCACGGGTCTTGTGAGTCATGTGCGTTGCTATGATTTAGCAGCACAGACAGAACACTATTATCCTAGCGGGCCATGCGCCAAAAGATAGGTACTAGGTATTCGGGGTAAAAACTGATAAACTAGTTATTCTGTCAAATTTGTCAGTCAACAAACTATTTAAAACTTTTCTTGTCAAGTTGCTCTTTTTTGTTGTGATTAGTGTCTTTTAGCGAGAGTGGAGCATCGATCACTAATAAGTAGTGTATAAAAATGTTGCAATCTATTGATCACAGAACTTAGGCTATTGATTACATCCTAGTATGTATAGTAGTCTATGATTACATCAAAGTAATACGTAAAGAATGCCCTCTTACGGTATTTTTATGCAAACAAGCGCAGTGGCGCAATCTACAATTTTAATCCGAACTAACCTGTCTATAGCTACAGATAGAGAGGTATATTCGTTGATACTGCAATACCGCGTAACGTAACTAACAGTGGATAATACCGAGATAGTACAAAAGCAGTGCCGGTTTTAGCAATACCCCCCGGGAGAGATTTCTATGGCGCCCCTCACTACTCGTGGAGAGTAGAAGGGCGAAAATTTTAGCTTTTGTTCTAGTTTGAGGAATAAGAAAATGCAGGATGCTAAAGCGAGCGAAGCGAGCTTAAAATATTCAGCACTCCGCCACGGAAAACTTATAATTGACTTAGAACAGACTTCAGAGAACGCAGGGTGCAAGAGCGAGCGCAAAATTTTTTAGCACCCCGGTGCGTCTTTTCTTTGGCCCATTCATATAAAAATAGTACCTATCTAAACTTTGTCGACTTCTACAGAAACGTTAGAGAAAAACAAAACCCTGTCTTTGCTGTCCCGCAGTCGGGTAAAAAAAGAGTTGAAACAGAAAATTGCAGTATCAGCGACGAATGAATTGTAGGTAGGTACTGGATGGATGGAACTAGGAGTGAGGCGTATTTATCGTAATAGATAGAAATAACAGATATTTAAAATAATTAATTGATTCAGGCGTGACCTTGCGGAAATCCATTATAAAATACAATAGACGTGGATATATTTAGTAACTTGTTCCGCTTTGCTATTTCTAAAGAGCCATAAAAAACTCCTGAAAGAAATCGACACGTGTTTCACCTCTCAACGAGGCATCCTCAGGATGACGATGGACTTGTTGCGAACTCGAACACGGCGTGTTGCCACACCAAGCGCTGAGTGCAGACTGAGCCTTATCGCCCGTGAAACCCACTTATATAGTGTCGCCGTTAAATTTTACACACATGTGATAAAGGTTTCAGAATGTCAGTACTAGAGAGTTTAGAAATTGTCAAAAATAATACCGGAAACATTACACTGTTGAACGAATTAAATACGAGTATGCCAAGGTCACCTTTGCTGCGATTGTTCGCGCCTTATCGCGCTGGTAACGGTCGCACTGATAACGGCGACACTATATAAGTGGGTTTCACGGGCGATAAGGCTCAGTCTGCACTCAGCGCTTGGTGTGGCAACACGCCGTGTTCGAGTTCGCAACAAGTCCATCGTCATCCTGAGGATGCCTCGTTGAGAGGTGAAACACGTGTCGATTTCTTTCAGGAGTTTTTTATGGCTCTTTAGAAATAGCAAAGCGGAACAAGTTACTAAATATATCCACGTCTATTGTATTTTAGATATTTAAAAATAATAAATAGGTTGTCAAATGAGGATAAAAACTGCCACTTGCTCACTTCAGATGGCGCTGATCTCCAGCGTCTTATAATTTGACAGCTAGCTATAATTTTTTTGTAAACAAGCGTCTTCTTTTACGCATAATTAATTATTGAGCCCAGTTGCGCAGCTGTTTACTGAAAAAATACGGGGCCCCACGTATTTGCCAAAGATGTTACAAGAAGAAAACTGTGGGAGAAAACTCTCCGAAAAAAAATTGGAGACCGATATTTCGTCGAGACAATGTGCTATCCTTTAAGCCTTTTATGAAAGAAAGTGGTTTATAGGTGATGCTCCCAAGAGAACTAAGTCTGTTTTCATTACATACAGGCACTTGTGATGTATGTGTGTGTTTATATTATCATATTAGATCAGTGCTAGAAGTGCTATCTCTGAGGTTTTTCAGTCAGGAAGATCATGCCCGAGTTGGTTTTCAACTCTGATCAGGTTATTTCTATCGTACGCCTCCAGTCTTTAACAAAAACGAACTTAAAGTCAACAAACACAAAATAAGCTATAAATTATTATAAAACGTTCACAATTTATTGACGTTTTCACTAAAGCTGCTTTTTTACCAGTGGTAGACGCTTCCCCTGTCCTTACCTCGTCTACACTCCAAGTCTCATACATATTTAGGGAGCGTTCAAGTATTACGTAACGCAATTTGGGGGGAGGGGAGGTCTTCTGATACGTTGCGATGCGTTACAGGAGCGGGAGGGGGGTTTGAACTACGCGTTACGTAATATTGTTTTAACCCTTCAGAACGGTCGCGTAGAGATTTTTTAAAGAAAAACGTTACGGCGCGTTACATGGGGGGAATGGGGGTCAAAAATCTCCAAAAATTGCGTTGCGTAGTACTTGAACGCTCCCTTATCTTGTTTTCGTATAATTTGTGATCGACACAAAAGTAAACAAACACAACAATGAAGACGTACAACTGTGCTGCCATCTGCTATGAGCTTTCAGTTTTTAACCTCATTGTTCCTAACAATATAACTTATCTGTTACTTAAAATAACAGACCCTCAAAGACTGTTACCGCGGCCGGCGGCTGTTACTGTTAATTCATTATAACAATCCCCACACAGACTGTTACCACGACTGTTACTTACTTAAACACGTGAGTGTATAAATTGTGTAGTGTAGAAATTGATAACCTTACAATATTCCTTCCTTTGTGTGGACAAAGGAGGGAATATTGCAAGGTTATCAATTTCTCTCTCTTCCTCATTAAGGAATGACCCTTGCTAAAACTTTTTTAGTTGGTGTCAAAAAACTAAAATACTTATCCAAAGACACCGACTTCCGAAATTAAAGTTATTTTTCACTTTGTAGTTTGGAAGTTGGTTGTATTTTTTGTATAAAGTTTTTTTTCACTTTGTAGTGGATTAGTTTGTAATTTATCTAAGTTAGAATAGCCTAATGTCAACTGCTCATCAAAAATACCCTAATTGCAATAGATGCGCCTTTAATATTTGAAGAGTTCCCTCGATTTCTCCAAGATCCCATCATCAGATCGTGACCAAATATCAATGGGACCAACTTAAAAGTATATCCTTTCCAACAAAAAAATAATTTTTCAAATCGGTTCAGCCGTCTTCGAGTAATCGGGGAAAAAATATTCCGACAAACTGAGAACCTCCTCCTTTTTTGAAGTCGGTTAATAAAAAGAGAAACACCTATTATTTACTTGGAAATACGAGTATGTTTACTTCTCACTCTTACTAAAGTGGTTAAACTACGCTAAAAAGAGAAGCACTTAGTATTTATTATCCTTAAAAATACAATTGGGTGGTCTTACTCGTATATGATCGAACATTAACGAAAAAGTGACTCCTAAATTAGGTCGGTTGTTGACCTGTTACTGACCAGTGACCATTATTAAAAAAAAAACTTCAAACGAAAAGAAATATAGAAGCTATTCAATTGAGATTTAAATACGTATTCATCGTCCGTACAAACAGGCTGTTATTCAATAACAGATATTTGTATCTGTTATTTTTGTGATGACAGATATCGTGTTTAATCTGTTACAACCCATCTCCTAGACGCAACATTAAGGCTTGTGCAGACCAGCGCGACACGCGACGCAACACAAAGGCACCGCTAGTCGCGCGACGAGTGGTGCCTTTGTGTCGCTTCGCGTGTCGCGCTAGTCTGCACGAGCCTTTAGTTGGTGCATTCTCAACCACTTATCAAAGGTAACAAAACCATTTATGTGGGACTGGCATAATAATAATTATGTATGTTTTACAGGGGACAGGATCTGCATTTACTAGTTTTGTTACCATTGTTATGCGTTTAGGTTACTTATTTAAAATGAAACAACTCAAATGTTTTAGTAATTTTTGTAACGGTTTCGATCTCTTACAGTAAAATTAATGTCACAAACTGTTAAAACTGAAAACGCGAAAACTGTTACCATGAATTCAGTACTTACATGATTCTAAACCCCCCTGAAATTTTTCGTCGGTTATATTTAAAAAAATCTGCCGTTTCATAGAAAATTGCAATACCTACGCGGTCAAAATTTATGGAACTGCAGATTTTTAGGGTTTTGTAGTAAACAAGGAACCCTATAGTTTCGTCATGTCTGTCTGTCTGTCCGCGGTCTAGCTCCGAGACCCTTAGTACTAGAAAGCTGTAATTTGGTATGGGTGTACCTATATATTAATTACGCCGACAGTGGTAAAATTTTTTTTTTAAGGTACCTCCCCTACGCGTAAAGTGATGATGTTTTTTTTTTTCTGTCCCATTGTGTGGGATATCATTGGAAAGGTCCTTCAAAAATATGAGTATGCGGGTACCATTTTTGGATTTAGGGATCAGTTTGCGAAATATTAAGCTTTAAAGTGCTAATTTTTGTTAGAGTGAAGTGTCCCCCCCCTGCCGGCTAAATGGTTGATTTTGGGTATGTGAAAAAAATCACAGCAGTAGCTTATATAACGAAATTAAAAGGAAAACTATCACAGCTAAGTAGGCTTTACAAGTTAACGAGTAATAATCGACCAACTTAACTTTGCAGTTGCAAAAACATGCTTTCCCAAACATTCCGTATGGGAGAACATCTTTTTCAACTACAAAGTTAAGTTTGTTTTTGGGATAAATTCATCTCAACTACGGAACCCTTGCATTGTGCGTGGTCCGACACGCACTTGTTTTCAAAATAACCGATGAAAAATTTCAACGAATCATGTACTAAATCCATGGTAACAGTTTTCGCGTCGATGTCCCCTGCCACCCTGTATGAAGCTGGTCTGCCATAGATACTTCACATCCTCGGAACTTTTTAAAAGAATATTATGGTAATAAATATATTCTATCCCAATACTGAACTTAAATTCTAAAAAAAAACCATAAAATCTCTTGTGCAGATTCGCTTGCTGCTATAATCTCCACTTCAGTCGAGGAGATGGAGACTGTCGTTTGCTTCTGGCTTCTCCAGCTAATATCAGCTTCAGAGAATAAGCACACCATTCTAGATGTCGACCTTCTAGTAGTTTGGTCTCCTGCATGATCTGCGTCGCTGTAGCAGACTAAGTGTGGAGGCGACTTTTCCGTATAGATTAGCCCATTCTGTTGGGTCCCTTTCAAGTAGCGGAAGATGCGTTTTACCAGCATGATATCTTTCTTAGTAGGTGCTCCGAGGTTTCGAGATGCGACACCCAGAGCATAAGGCCTTGTGCCGACTGATAAATAGCCAAAGCACCCACGGCTTGTTTATGTGGGAAATTAGCTTTGACATCCTCTTCTGTCTCATTTTCTTTGATGATTGGCATTGGTGCTGGTTTGCAACTGGACTTCTTTTTTTTCTAACTCTTTCTTTGTGTAGGCCTTTTTACATAGTGAAATGGTCATGTCCTTGCGGACGTTTATTTCCATCCCAAGGAAGTATGACGCAGGTTTCGTAGTTATCATACCTTGTTTTCAATTCCTTGATAAATTCGTCTCCTGCTCTGGTTGTATTATATGCTGCAAGTCCTTCGTCAACATAAAGAGCAATAAAGACTTTAATCTTGTCCTCTGAATCGAACATGTAAGCATGGATCCTCTTCACTCTGCTGGAAATCAGAATTTCTTAAGAATTCGGCAATTCAGGTGTTCCAGCAGCGCGGTGCTTGTTTCAGACCATAGCGGCTGCGTTTCAGCTTGCAGACTCGTTTGGTGCCATCTTAATATCCATCAGGCTGTTTTATATAAATATCTTTCTTTACTGTGCCGTTTAAAAAAGCGGTTGAAGTAGCTATGGCAAGCAATGCTCGTACGGTGCTCAGACGAACCACGGGACTGAATAACATAAAACACAACATCACGCCTTCTTTCCCCGAAGGGTTGGGCAGACGTGTCCCTGTAGCAGGTAAACGACTGCGGCTGGCACGGGACTGTATGTTTTATCATAATCAACTCCAGGTTGCTGGGAGTAACCCTTGATAACCATTCTAGCTTTATACCTATTGACGGTACGTACCATCAGGATTCATTTTTACTTTATACACCCATTTGCAAGGGAGGGCTTTTCGTCCTTTGGGTAAATCAACTAGATCCCAGGTTTGGTTGTCATGAAGTGAAGTTATTTCACTGTGCATGGGATCTTGCCATTTTGCTTTGTAAGGAGATTCCATCGCTTCTTTGAAAGCCTCAGGCTCTTTGGGCTTGTGAAGCTTTTCAATTTCTTCGGCTGCTACCAAAATAAAATCATCGTAGCGCTTAGGAGCTGTGATTTTTTTACCTGTCTCTCAAGGACCTCGTTTGAACGGTCGCATTTTCTTCAGCATTAGCATCAAGTTCATCATCATTGTCAACGGTAAAAGATCCGGAAAGAGATTCGTGTTCACTTTCATTACTCATCATTATCACCAGGTAGGTAGTTCATTCAGCAGAGTTAATGCTATACACGGTGGCTCATTAATTTTAGTAAGTAACCATCTTAAATTTAAAGACCGTAAGGATATTGTGAGCCTATCTGTTGAGCGGACGGAAATAGCCTGTATAGAATTGGAGCAGTTTATTGTATTAAGTGTGTACAGACCAGACCCTCTTCAGGATTGTATGACTGCTTTGAAAAGGTAATGGATCAAGTGTTGCACAAGATTTGTAACTCGAATAAGTCTATTTATCATTGGCGGTGATTTTAATGTTAACTTATTAGAAAACTCAGGTTCTTGTAGTAAAATAGTAAGTCTGTTTCAGTCCTACAGTCTTGTAAACCTATTTTTGGAGCCCACAAGAATAACCCCTACTCACAGTGCCACATGCCTTGATAATATTTATACAAATGTTATACCAAGCCACAAAGAAATTATAAATTTAGTAGATTCTGATCATTGCGGGCAGCGGATTACTATTCCAAACCAAAATAACAAAGTGGCTAAAAAGGATATCACGTTAACCACAAAACTGCAAGTCGCTTGGAAACTTTTAAAGTTAAACTCATTAATAAATTATCAGTTTTGTCTATTCATGCTGATCATAATAATCTATATGATGATTTATTCCACCTTTATTCCCAAGACTATCTCGGTTAATAGTAATGCATCTTTTAGTGATTGGGCTACCATTGGTATTCATAAAAGTAGAACACGGCTTTATGAGCTGTACAATGAAAGGACTTATGTAAACACAGCTGAATTTAATTTATATGTTAGAAATTATTCAAAATTATTTAAAAAAGTTTGTTGTATGGCCAAGTCGCGTTATTTGAGTTCGAAGATTAAAAATAGTAGTAATGTAATTAAAACGACTTGGAATATTATTAATAGTGAAACGGGAAGGTCTAATAACCGAAATACTGACTACAGCCTGTCTTTTAATGACAACATAATAAAATCAGACTCACAAGTCGCCGCGGCCTTTGAAAATTTTTTTTCAGATATTCCCGTTTCAACTACTAAGGCGATTATCACACTGCACCGCATCACGCTGCATGTTGCGTGTCAACGAACTAAAATGAACGCGCGTGGATGCATTTTCTGTGTGTTGGACTGTGCGTGTTTTCTATACAAATGGAGATACTTACAAGCAACGTTAAAACACGCATTCACGCGCTACGCTGCGTGATGCGGTGCAGTGTGCCAATCGCCTTAATCCCTAAACCTTCTGTTGCTGAGTCTTTGCTAAAGGAAAATGTGAATGTTTGCGATTCATAATTTATTTTTGAACATATTACCTGTAGAGACAATAAAAAACTTTCACACCTTAAATGTAAAAAAGACTGCAGATCTGTGGGGTAATTCAGTAGAAGTTGCCAAGTCTATTATTGACATTGTAGCACCTACTTTAGCTCTTATCTTTAATAATTGTATCGACTGTGGGGAGTTTCCTGACTTTATGAAAAATAGTAAAATAATACCTTTGTTTAAATCAGGTAGTACATCAGACCCCACAAATTATAGACCTATTTCAGTACTACCTACATTTAGTAAAATTTTTGAGAAATTAATTTTAGAGCAAATTGCAAAGATTTTTTAATAGACATAAATTATTACATAGCAAACAGTTCGGTTTTACAAGGGGTCGTTCAACTACTGATGAACGGCCGGTGTTGAACTTTTAGGTCATATTTATAATGCATGGGAAGATAAATGCGATGCTTTGGGCATCTTTTGTGATTTGTCCAAGGCATTTAATTGCGTTCTTCATGAAACGTTAATCAGGAAACTTCTTATTTCATACTTGAGTAATAGGGTTCAGATCAGAGAGTTGACGTTAATGGAAAAGATCTCCCGGATCTATAATAACAATGGGAGTTCCTCAGGGCTCAATTCTTGGTCCTTTCTTGTTTCTTATTTATATTAATGACTTGCCTTACCTCATAAAGGATAATCATGATGTAGTGTTGTTTGCGGATGACACTTCACTTTTATTTAAACTTAAACGTCAGCAGCTGGTTACTGACGATATAAATAGCGCGATCTCAAAAGTAGTTCACTGGTTCAATGTTAACAATTTACTTCTTAATGAAAAAAAAAACCAAATGCATTAAGTTCACCCTACCTCATGTTAGGCAGGTGAAAACTAGTGTGTTGATAAAGGGCGAAGAATAAAATTAATCCTGAAGATAGCACAGTTTTCTTGGGCTTAACTTTGGATGCTAAGCTTCAGTGGGGCCCACACAGATAAATTGTCAAAAAAGCTAAGCTCCGCAGCATATGCTGTTAGAAAAATTCGTAATTTGACTGACATAAAGACAGCCCGTTTAGTGTACTTTAGCTATTTTCATAGTGTAATGTCTTACGGTATTCTGTTGTGGGGAAATGCGCCGCCGACATTCAAACTATCTTTGTTTTGCAGAAAAGAGCTGTTCGATCAATTCAAAATTCAAAAGTCATTTATTCAAACTAGGCTGAGAATCAGCACTTTTCGAACGTCAAAATTGCATAAGACAGTCCCCCAAAAACGCCCACCCTTCACCACTTCCTAGTGCCTTTAGCTGGGAAGAAGAAGTGGCGCAACAAACTCCCCAGCAGCACAGCTGTCTGTTCAAGTTAGAAAAATAAAATGATTCTATACAACAGTACGCAAAATTATTATGCAACACAAAACATTATTTTAATTATAAATTACTGGCCATATGTCAGCTAGCACACGCCAATATACCAACCAAAAACATCGAGAACCATACTCAAGCAGAATTTAAAAAAATAAAAACTAAACGTAAACAGAACTAAATATCTAAATCGATTACCAAGGGAAGTTCGCTATTTACAGTTCCACTTTTGCCCACTAGATGGCGTTAATTCAAGTTTTTAAGTAAATTTTTGTTGTGGTAGTATTCCTTCCAATCGAAGTATACTTTGGAATATTTCTGAATTATTGCGAATACTACCGAAGTTTTGCAACGCTAGTGTCACAGAGTACATTCGCTAGTGTTTACCACAAGGTGCCGGTCGGAATTCCCTGTATTGTTTATGTTGCAGCGGACGATGGAGGTTTCGAGCTAGGCTCGTACTTGAACAAGATATGCCAGACTCCGAACATCGACGCGCTAGCAAAGCGCGGCCTTCTCTTCAACAATGCCTTCACTTCGGTCAGCAGCTGCTCGCCAAGGTTTCTGTGCAATAAGCTCCTAATTAGTTAGTAATCACCTTGTTTAAGAATCTTATTTATGTAGATTTGCAGGGGTAAGTAAGTTAACTTTCAAGCTGTAGGTAGGTACCTACACTAAAGACTCACGAAAAATAAAACATAATTATGTAAATATCTAACTGGTCAAGTGATTTTAAGAGATAAATAAAACCTATGCTAGATTTAGGTGCAACCTACTTACCTGTACCTACTTATTCTAAGGAAAATAACTTCAAAACGACCATACCGAAAAAAACACCGAGAAAAGAGAACTACCGAGGTGTAAGTACTTTGATAGGCTGATACCGACTGATACGAGGTTTATTTCTTTACGTCACCTTCGGAACTTATACGGGACCGGAAGAATCAAACCAACCAAAAGCGACCGTCGCGCGAGTACGGCATCGGCGCGATTTTTTGTATGAAGTATGACGTACAAACGCCATTGGGATAATGATAGTGTTCTGCATACAAACGCAACTTGATTGGTCGCGTGAGTAGGTACCTATTCATAAGGGGGTGCACCTGCACCTTCCTGACTTCAAAATAAAACATAGGTGTAAAAACATTCAGAACTAAAGAAATATCTGAAAACGCCTAACACAATCATAGAGAACTTAACCTATTCGAGGCGAGATACAAACATTTTCATCATTCTGCAATCTCTGAATTCTAAACCTTCTGTGGATTAGTCAACACAGTAGGTACCGAACTCCTATGTCCGAAACTCGAATCGTCCCAAGGCGTGGCGCTAACATTGTCGAGCTTGCTTCGCTCGCTCTTGTATCCTACCTACCCACTATATCTTAATTCTTAAGTTTTGTTTGTATAAGTTGACACAGTTAGTTAGTCCTCTTTCTGTATGAATGGACAAATTAAAATCTATCCCATTCGAGGCGAGATAGAAAAACCTTTTTAATTAAGCTTTTCTGCATAAGTCGACAAAGTTACTCTTTGTATGAATGGCCTAACGATAACCTAACATATCCGAGGTGAATCGCAAAAATGATCGAGCTCGCTTCGTAGAGCTGAAGATGCAACCCCTGAAAATAAACCTACCGGCGCCCATATATTCATATAAAAAACCACGACGATGCGTACTCGCGCTTTTTTTTATTTTTAAGTATGGCCTCTCGTAGTTGACCTCTGAGATCATGACTACTTACCCGGGCTTTCCTGTGGGTGCCTTAAGCTACTACACTTAAAACCTTCAGCCAGGGATTATTCAACTATGCTAATTAAAACTAGGTGAACGCTCGCTAGGGGCACACCCTGTGGGGTACGAATCTCGGCTTAGGGTGTCAACCGGAGGGAGGACATCAAGGATGGGACGGGCTGGATCAAAGTTTTGATCATGTTTATTAGCCGGGAAATTTAAAGCTACGTGCTCAGCTGCAACAACTGCTGGCACCTCGTTATCGAGCAAGGGTCGGGGGGGAGTATCATTTACCTACTCGGGGACGCGGTCGCGATCGCAAAGGACCTCGGCGGCGAGGTCGGAATGACGGGAGGCGTCTGTTTTTGTACACTGTGCTGGTTTCCCTACTGCTCTCCCGGTCCCGGAGGGTAATGGAGTCGTCAGGGTCGGTAAGGATTCGCTTAGGGCGGCGAGTTCGATTGACACTAGAGGGAGTGTAACTAGCGGCCTCAACAACCAGATGGTTGCGATGTTTGGCGGCAGTATCGAAGTAACGCTTGGAAGAGCGTTTGAAAAATTGATGGATGGTGGGGATTTTTAGTTTGAGATGGAGGATCTCATTCCTAACAAACCAGGGGACTCCCAAGGCCTTCCGAAGGCAACGGTTTTGTAATGTCTGCATCTTATGAATGTGACTGGGTCTTGCTTGTGCAAAAACAGCACCCGCATAGGTCATGATTGGGCGCGTACTCGCGCGACGAACGCTGTTGGCTAGGATGCGGCCCAAAAACCCTCGCCGAAATAACAATAGGTACATAAAGTACCAATACCTACCTATTAAGCAGAGCGTAAATATGACCTAGACATCGTGTTTAGTGAGAGGTTCTACATTTACAAAGCCGAATCTTTTTAAAACTCGTTTTGCCGTATACCGGCCGGGTACTGTACTTGAGCTAAAGTTAGTACACGGTATTGTAACCGGACGTCGCGTGCCCTGCCCGCAGCCGCGCGGCGCTGCTGACGGGCGCGCCGAGCCACCAGAACGGCATGTACGGCCTGCACCGCGCCGAGCACCACTTCAACTCCTTCGACGCCGTCGCCAGCATGCCCAATGTGCTCAGGAAACACGATGTGATGACTGGTAAGTATGCGGAGCATAGCTGATTGCTTGATTTATTTAACAGCTTCATAGAAATTCTCGCATGACATTAAAATTAACTAGTACCTAGGCTACCGTATATGGTCAGTTCTTCTTTCAGATTCACCTACGTCACAAAGATCTCTTCAATAGAGAATTTTATATTTCTAGGTATTATTGGTAAGAAAGACGTGGGCCCCGCCGTGGTGTACAAGTTCGACTACGAGCAGACAGAGGAAAACAACCACGTCAACCAGGTCGGCCGGAACATCACGCACATCAAGCTGCTCACCAGGGAGTTCCTCGCTAAAGCTAACCAGGACAACAAGTAAGATCTCATATAAACTATTGGAATCACATTGTTGCCCATGGGGTCACTCATACCATAACTTATGAATAAATTAACTTTCTACACTAGTGTTATTCAAAGTGTGCTCCGCGGAGACCAGCTTCCTCAAGAACTAATTTCAGATTTGGCGGCATTTGCATAATCATGTGTCTATACAGGATACAATGGAACTACAAGTAGGCGCTTTACTTTTTTCGTGATACTATTCCCAAAGTACTCCATTCTTTTGTTCTAAAAAGATAATAATCTCATACATTAATTCCCGAGTTACTCCAAGGAATTATTATTATTTAAAAATACTTATTAGGTATTTTGTTCCCATTCTGCTCCATAGGTATCTAGAATTATTCTCAAAGTACTGCACCGATTATTCGTTATCAATTCTCAAACTGCTCCATCTACATAATTTTATTTATATAAAATACATATATTTCATTACAGTCAGTCACAAAAATTCTTAGAGAAAGATTAAACTAATAAAGAAGCTGTTTATTTCGAACGTTATCGTTGCAGTCCCAGAGTAAATAGAAGTCTACAATCTATAAACAGGAATCTGAATCTGGCTTTGATTGTGAAGCAGTTAAGAATAGAAAAAAATACAGTGCTGCAATCATTACAACACATTAGCAAATTATTTGAAATTTGATTTTACATGTCTCAAAATAGTTTTAGGTCTGATTCCACATAATTGAAATAATACTACATTACCTTAGTTTTATCTTATGTAGTAACACTTAATTAATAACTTTTATTAGGATACAAAATTTGTGTTTATGAAAGAAATACTGTGACTTTTAGATTTATAAGTTTTTTTTTGTCATGTAAAATTTTTAATAATAAATAAAATAAAATAAAATAATTATTTTATTTTATTTTATTTCGGATTCTTTATTTCGGATAAGGGACATCCATATATGGGTTAGTAAAACAAAAAGATAACTTATATCTATGTTAGTAAACTTATTATTTATTTGGAAACAAGGCTGTTGTTCGACATGCATCTTCGAACAACATCACCTAACAAAGGAGAATCGTACCTCCCGGCTATGGTCCTCAGGATAGAGTTGGAGCTTTCCCGCACTCTGCAGAGCAAAGAGGCAGATTTCCGCCTGACAATGGCGTGGAAGCCATCGACGATTAATGATTACTGGTCGAATTTTTTAAATATATTATGGTAGGCTTAATTGCCAGATATCATTTTAGTTTTTTTTATTATTTGTTTTTCATGTTATTTAGACTTCTGAATCCAGAGCCCCACTTTATTAATATTGTCAGTTAATTTTTAAATATTTTTAATTGTTGAATAAAAAAAATACAAGACTCAAAATTATTGTTGAATTATATTATAAAGTCTTTTATTTAAAAATGTATTTGTACTTAAAAATATGTATATTTGCAAAGCTTTTGAGCCTGACTGTACGTCAGCTACCTTTTTAGGGTTCCGTAGTAAACAAGGAACCCTTATAGTTTCGTCATGTCCGTCTGTTTGTCTGTCTGTCTCTGTCCGCGGTCTAGCTCCAAGACTGTTAGTACTAGAAAGTTGTAATTTGGCATGGGTGTACATATTAATCATGCCGACAAAGTGGTCAAATGAAATTATGAAATATATTTTTTTTTGGGTACCTCCCCTACACGTAAAGTGGGGATGTTTTTTTTTTCTATCCCTTGGTGTGGGGTGTCGTGAAAACATTGTGAATGTGTTAAAACCATTTTTGAATTCAGAGATCCGTTTGCGAAATATTAAGCTTTAAAGTGCAAATTTTTGTTAGAGTCAAGTGACCCCCCCCGCCAGCTAAATCACAGCTGAGTAGGCTTTAAAAGCTAACGAGTAATAATCGACCAACTTAGATTTGCGGTTGTAAAAACATGTTCTCCCATACATTCTGTATGAAAGATTTGTTTTTTCAACAACTAAGTTAAGTTTGTTCTTGGGATAAATTCATCCCGACTACGGAACCCTACATTGTGCATGGTCCGACATGCACTTGGCCGGTTTTTTTATAGTAATCCGGTACATATTTAAATTAGCTTTTTGATTAAAATGGAGTGGAGTACTTTGAAAACATTTTAATATTATCATGGAGTAGAATGAAACCTACCTAATTAAAAATATTATATTTTTCATGGAGTAATTTGGGAACTCTTTTTGGAGTACTTTGGGAATAACCCGTTCCTGGGTCGTTTTCAAAATGTATGTAATTTTTTTGTGTTTATTTTGTGTTATCGTGACACAAAAGTAACACAAATGAAGAGTAAGGGCAGAGTCACAACAAAGTCGACGAATCTAATAAAAAAAAATTTCTTGTATTTCCTTCTATTTTTGTGGATGTTTTGATTTTAAAGGCTCTCGGTAACGTCTTTGTCGTTCAGTGGGCATTTACGGTATCTTTCTTAAAACGGAAATGGAATTACTATTCACATCCGGTAAAGGACCGGCGTCTCTCATGAGAGACGGCACACCCACGCGACTTACATCTCTATTTGTACTTGCTGTAATGGCTATTATCGTCTGTGGATTTTTCTGTCTATGGTCGGATAAATATTCTTGTCAAATAAATCGACTAAAAGCAAAAATATGAATAGGCAACATTTTAAAAAAATGTTGAAAATGACGTTCCCGCGCGGTAAAATGTCAGTCAAACGTCACTCCCGGGACGCGCGCGTTCGCTGTAATAATTCGTTTTTTAATGGTTTTTGTGTGTAAATCGTCGGAAAGTGATGATATTTTAATTTTGAAGTAAATATTACATCGTTTTATATATTCGCACTAAATAACATCATATTATACCTATTTTGACCCAACCAAAAAAAGTGTAAACAAACAGCTAGGAGAAAGTTTACGTCAAAGAGAAAGTTTTGATATTTTGTGGTTTTTCTGTATGGATCTGATCGGTAAGTGTTTTTTTTTAATTTTTTGATACATATTTCATCGGTTTAGACAACATTTAGACCAAAATACAACAAAAAAAATTTTTTTTGGGACGGAGAAAGTTACGTAAGCAATAGAAATTCTAGGTCATCAAAAATCTAGATTTTTTGAATTTTTTGTTTTGAATGTTTGTCTCTAAAAACGCTTTTGTTAGATAACTTATCTATCCATAATGTACCCTGCAAAATTTCTTGTGAATTGGTACGGTAGTTTTATCAGAAATCGTTATCACAACAAACAATAGAAATCATAACAAAAACGGGTAATAAAGATAAGTAAACGTTATTTACAAAGACTGTAACCATTTGAAACGTATTCCTAATCTATTCGAGTAGCAAAAAACATTAACAATACTACTTGAGACGTTGTAAAGAAATCAGAGTGTTTGTTTATTCAAGTGCGGTCGTAAAACTGTCACGGCGCGGACCACCCACGGCGACTCAGCCGTCCTTTACCGGTTAAGTGAATATACTATGACAAGCTCTAAGTGTCACGTGACACAAAAATACACAATGGTCACACAATTAAACAAAATGAACGTTTCCCTAACCTTCAAAAAATTATATATTTGTAATTTCACCCTCGAGTTAGTCGTGAAACATGCATATGACTTTATTATACCATTAACTACACTGACATGCACTATAAAGTATAGTAGGTATTTACCGAATTTACGTAATTTGGCACTTATAACACAATTTCTTAGTCCTTTTTACGACGCGCACGAATTGAAACCCACAGTTACTAAACAAAGCGGTGCAGCTGAAAGGAACTAGTGCCCTCTCGTTGTAACTATTTTGACGCATAGATTTGCCATGCTAAATTTGAAATTTACTTCTATTAATATAAAAAATCAAAGTTACAAGAAGGAATCACGGAATGGAATATGAAACACGTGTTTATGAACAAACTAGCTGTGTCCCGCGGTTTCACCCGCAGAAGTCTCAACCCCGTGGGAATACCGGAATAAAAAGTATCCTACCTATATGTAAATCCAGGTTATAAACTATCTGTGTGCCAAATTTCATCCAAATCCGTTCAGTAGTTTTTGCGTGAAGAAGAGACAAACATACACACACACTCAAAAACTTTCACCTTTATATTCAAATTCAAAAGTCATTTATTCAAACTAGGCTGAGAATCAGCACTTTTCGAACGTCAAAATTACATAAGACAGCCCCCAAAAACGCCCACCCTTCACCACTTCCTAGTGCCTTTAGCTGGGAAGAAGAAGTGGCGCAATAAACTCCCCAGCAGCACAGCTGTCTGTTCAAGTTAGAGAATGATTCTATACAAAAGTATACAAAATAACTTACATTATGCAACACAAAACATAATTCAAATGATAAATTATAGGCCATATGTCAGCTAGCACACGCCAATATACCAACCAAAAACATCGAGGACTATACTCAAGCATTATTTAAAAAAAATTAAAAGAAAATAAAACTAAACGTAAACTGAACTAAGACTGAAAAGCCTCCAGACATAAAGGGCGTGCCCGCTTACATAAAGCTGTAATTGGCAGTTATAAATGATAAACTAGGACCATCGAGATAAAATAAATGTACAGTTAATTACTAGTAACAATAACAAAACCATGATCAGCAAGACGACCAGTCACCACAAGCAGCACCCGTTCACGAGCATAACGCAAAGATCAGCCATTACCCCCCTCGCCATATTTGAGGGAAGGAGGCAACCCGACCCCCGACGCTACCGCAAGCAGTGACATCTAAGGGAGCATGACGAACTTGCTGCCGGTTGCTCAGGCAAAAAATAATATGATCAATTGTCGAGGTCGCTAGCTAACCACAAATTGCAATACAACTCATAACAAAAACATTGTAATGAGTAGATTATGTCAACAATAAAATAAAATAAAAATAAATTGACTCATTAAAATAAATAAAAAATTGAATCATAAATTCAAATAAAATAAACAATTATATAAACTCATATAAACTGTCAGTAGGTAAGCTAATTCTGGAGAAAGAACATAAACATTGTCTTGAGTTAATCACAGCGACAAACTATTCTTATCATTTAAGTAGTCGTTGATACAATAGTATGCCTTTGAACAGAGGTTGGATTTTACTTTAGTTTTAAACGCATTAAAAGGCAAATCTAGCAAAGAAGAGGGTAGCTTGTTATAAAAGGCTATACCAAGCCCAACAAATGAGTTATGAACCTTATGAAGCCGGTGAAAGGGAGCTCGTAGTTTGTCCTTATTTCGAGTGTTAACATTGTGAATATCACTGTTTTTAGTGTATAAGTGTATATTTTGCCTAATATATAAGATGTTGGCGAAAATGAATTGTGATGCCACCGTGAGAATACCAACATCTTTAAAAAAATCTCTTAGAGAAACTCTGGCACCTAGCTGGTAAATTGCTCGAACTGCTCGTTTTTGAAGAACAAATATATTTTGAATGTCAGCGGCTTTACCCCACAGCAGAATACCATAGGACATAACGCTATGAAAATAACTAAAATAGACTAACCGAGCTGTATCAACGTCAGTGTATTGTCTTACTTTCCTGACAGCATAGGCGGCCGAACTGAGCCTTCCCGCTAGGCTTGATATATGTGGGCCCCACTGAAGTTTGGCATCTACTGTTATGCCCAGAAAAACTGCCGAGTTCACAGTTTCAAGCACCTCTTTATCCAAGACGATGTTGGGTCCTAGATTTCTAACATTTGGTAGAGCGAATTTTACACATTTCGTTTTCTTGGCATTGAGAACTAGGTTATTTGTCGTAAACCAATCCGTAACCATTGAGAGAGTACTGTTTACGTCGTCAAAATCTTGTCTATTCCTGTCTACTTTAAAAATAAGAGAGGTATCATCTGCAAACAGTACAACGTTACAGATATCCTTTAAATAAAAAGGTAAGTCATTAATATATACTAAGAATAAGAATGGACCCAGTATTGAGCCTTGAGGTACACCTAACTGAACTGGTAGCCCGGAAGATTTCACACCATTAACATCTACACATTGGAACCTATTATGTAAATAAGAATTTGTTACTTTAAGAGCTGCGTTTTGGACACCGTAATGACGTAGTTTACGCAAAAGTGTGTCATGGTGCACGCAATCAAAGGCTTTGGATAGATCACAGAAAACTCCAATAGCATTTTGCGAGTTCTCCCATGCGTTAAATATGTGTTTCAGCAGAGCAACACCCGCATCTGTGGTCGAACGACCTTTTGTAAAACCATATTGTTCATCATGAAGAAGTCTGTTTAAATTAAAATGTCTTAGCAACTGCTTGAGTATTAACTTTTCAAATATTTTACTGAATGCAGGTAAGATAGAGATAGGCCTGAAATTGCCAACGTCATTTTTGTTACCCGATTTAAATAATGGTATGACTTTACTACTCTTCATGAGGTCAGGAAAAGTTCCTAAATCAACACATTTATTAAAAGTTACAGCTAAATATGGAGCTACTATGTCTATTATATTACTCAATAGTTTTATGGAGATGCCCCAGTAATCACCAGTGTTTTTAGACTTAAGTGTATTAAAAACATTAACTACATCACGAGGTGTTACATGCTCGAAGCTAAATAAGCTACTACATTTAGGCACACTGCTATGCAAAAGGTTTTCAGCTTTAGACGGGGACGAATTTAAGGAGCGAGTCGTAGTTATAGGTATGTTGGTAAAAAATTCATTAAATGCCTCAGCTACGTCAGCTGCTATATTAACTAATTTATTGTCGACCATAATCTCGAGTTGTTTTTCTTGTTTAACTGACTTACCCGTTTCATTGTTAATAATTTTCCAAGTGGTTTTTACTTTATTATTTGAATTTTTAATTGTATCGCCTAAAAATTTTGATTTTGCAAAAACACAAATATTTTTAAATAATTTTGAATAATTTTTGACATACTCCAAGAAAGGAGTATCAAACCTGTATTTTTTCAAACCATATAACTCGTATTGTGTCGCTCTACTTTTATAAATACCAGGAGTAGCCCATTGGTTAAAGCCAACGGAGGTGCCATTAATGTTAATAGTTTTGGTCTTGAAAGTAGATTGGTACTCTTTTTGCACAACATCAAAAAGGGCTCCATAGATTTCATTAGGATTCTCGTGTTCTACTATAGATGGTGTAATTCTATGAGCTATATTATTTTTAAACTTGTTGCAACGACTAGCTGTATAAGGCCTGCATTCTATTTTATGTGGCTTTTTACGTAATGGCATAGGGAAGCTAGCTAGTAAACTACAGTGGTCAGACGTTAAGTCACTTAAAACTAATTTATTTTTGGCATCACAATCACTAAATATACTATCGAGACAAGTCGACGAAGATGCCGTGATCCTAGTGGGTTCAAAAAACAAGTTAATTAAATTATAAGATTTGAACAAATTGAGAAGTCTAATACTCAATGGAGTATCATCTAAAATATTAATATTGAAATCTCCACATAAAATTATACTTTTATTACTAGATTTTAACCTATTGAGTGAATCCTCCATTACCGATTCGAAACGAATAAAATCCCCAGACGGGGGTCGATAAACGCAAATTATAACGTATCGCTCTAGTTCAACACAAGACAACTCAATAGTGCGCTCGATGGAAAGATTAACTAAATCTAAACGTTGTTTACATTTCAACTTATTTGAAACAAGAACTAAAGACCCACCGCGGATAGCACGTTTTCTTACAAAAGCACTTTGTACAGTAAAAAAATCATCATTGATAAAAACTACTTCATGTTCTTTCAACCAGTGTTCAGTCAAACATAGCACCTGAACATCATAGTTCTCCATAAATAAACTTAACTCTAGCTCTTTGCCGGACAGACCCTGCATATTTTGATGTACAACATTCAACATATGCGGCTTATCCGTTGTCGCTCCTAATAGTTTAAACTACAAGGGGTATCAAAAGTAGTGTTAGTACCACTACTAACAGTAATCGAAGGTACACTACAAGTACCAGTGTCACTGTGTATATTGTATGCTAAAAGATTAGCAAGTTGTCTCCTACAACTAGGTGGCAAATACATTGTATAATATTAGTGTGATAAATAAATGGTTTATTAAAATTTTGGTTTAGTTAATTGTTTTATGTAGTACTAGCGGACGTCACGCGGTTTCACCCGCGTAGTTCCCGTTTCCGTGGGAGTACGGGGATAAAATATAGCCTATGTTACTTGCTGATAATGTAGCTATCCATTGCTAAAAGAATTTTTCAAATCGGTTCAGTAGTTTTTAAGTTTATTCGTTACATACAAAAATACAAATTTTTCCTCTTTATAATATTAGTATAGATATAGAATATAACTTACCTCTTCACCTAACAAAACATTGTTGAATCAGGTTACATTATTTATTATTTGCTGTATTTTTAGGGTTCCGAACCTCAAAAGGAAAAAAACGGAACCCTTATAGAATCACTCGTGTGTCTGTCTGTCACAGCCAATTTGCTCCGAATCTAATGGACCGATTAAGTTGAAAGGTACACATATGTATTTCTGTGACCCATACACGAACGTGTAACGTAAATAAATGAATTTTGAATATAGGGGTCACTTTTGGGGGCAATAAGAAAAAAAAAGTCTTGCTAACAGTACTGGACATATCAAAACAAAATTAAAGAACATTATACAGGATAGCAGATAAAATTAAAAACATTGTTAATTTATGAGTAGTAGGTATGTGCGTAAGGTGGTGCATTGTTATGTAAAAGAGCGCCTCTCGCCATCAAACGTAAAAGTTTGGCGAGTTTAGAATTAAGTAACACCTCTGTATTATAATATGATATATGATTAAATAATAATAATAATAAAAAAATAAAAGAGCTTGTTGCGAGGAGCTTAAATATATTTTTGATATAATTTTAAAATAAACACTTTTAAAGGTATTTAAGAAATTCGATTAAAATTTACAATTAAGTACCAAAATTGACCCCTTATCTCCGAGACTATTGGATCTAAAATTTTGAAAAAAATACATAGTATGGTATGGCTCTTTACTCATAGATTACAGGAAAACCTATAAGAAGTCTATGGTCTTAAAATAACATGGTACATCTCTCAATATTGTGCGTACAAACTTACACTTGCAGTTGGAATGTATGGGAACACATGTTTTTCATTTCTCATACTCGGAAAGTAGTGTTTGTTTGATCCAAGTAGCGGGTGGAAGACGCTGATCCCCACCCTTGGGTGGGAAAAACTCATAGTAATTGCTTCCCTCTCTAGGGCAGGAATGAATTTTAAAAATAGAACTAAATTTGGTTAGGTAGACGGCTACGAAAATATTTACTAAGGGGGTATTACACTGTCGAGTCTGCGGTCATGGATCTGTGATCGAAGATATAATGGAATTATAAAATAGACATTTGTTATGGGTATATCCCTCTTGAGGAATATTACACTATCATATTATGTCATATACCTATCTACGAAGCTCACAAATTACCCATGTTATGTCTATTTTACAATTTAGTTATGTCTTTGATCATAGATCTGTGATCGTAGATATGATGGTGTAATACCCCCTTATAGAAAAATACAGATAAAAAAAATCTGCAGTCTTGTCATTGTATAAACAGCCAGTGTAAATTAAAAAATACCTAAGGGTCAGCCCACACCGAGACGCGACGCGACGCGCACTTTTTTACAATCCGATACAATATCGAATTTATTTACTACGCAATAAGGTACACGCGCTGCGCAGCATCGCGCATCTCAGCGTACTTTGACATGCGTTCACGCTCGCACTGAAATATACCTTTTTGTGAGGATAATAAGTTCGATACTTGTTTAAAAGTGCGCGCAGCGTCGCGTCGCGTCTCGGTGTGAACTGACCCTAAGCGGGACGACCCGCGGCCGTGACGCGGTGTGTTCCAAATTTAAAAAAAGACTAATAACTAGAATACTCATGTTAATATTATTAATTAATATTTTAGAAAAACTACAACTTTTTACTTTCCTTAAATTCGAAATGAAAAGTCGGGTGAAACTCATCAATTCCTACTCGGACTATAGCCGCCCTCGCTGCGCTCGGGCGTCTAAATACCTCGTATGGGAATTGATTCCTTTCGACCCTTGTATAACAATCTACTATTTCAACTACAATGTTAAGTTTGATCTTGGGATAAATAAATTCATCTCAACTACGGAACCCTTCATTGTGCGTAGTCCGACACGCATTTTGGCCGGTTTTTAGGGTTCCGTATCAAAATGGTAAAAAGGAACCCCTATGGTGCGACTCAGTCTGTCTGTCTGTCACAGCTGGATATCTCAAGAACTACTAATGCTATCAACTTGTAATTTTGAATAGTTTTAGATGACGTTTGCCCAACTATTTTGCAAATAAGAAAGAAATAGAAATATAAATATGTCGTAGATTTTGAAATTTGAGCGAAATTTGTCTCTCAATTGATTATTGTAGTACTGAGGTGAGGGTAAATTACGTGACGCGCTCGCTAGAGGGGGTGGCATGTGGACAGAGTCGTGGTAAGGGAATTAGGGAAGTTACCGAAGTCCGAACGACGGTCAGTCTCGTGAAGTGCTTGGACGAAGACAGACCTACACTTCTCTCACGCGAAACTGTCAGTTTGTCCGAACTTAGAAAATACCCAAGTAACAAAAATTGGTACTACTTATAAAAGGCCTGAGAACGTTTTGGAGCGTGCTAAAAGGCTCCATAATTAGTACTTTAATGGTGTTGTAAACGTTTACAAAACCCCAAATAGGCCCGAGTTTTATCACTGATTTATTCTATAAATCTATATCACGGTGATAAATTAGCTCGATAGTTGAGATGTAAAAGTGTAGTGAAACGCTTTTTAGTACTAAAATAGTGCCACAAGTGCAATAATGTCACGAATTTGCACTATAAAAGTAACCAAAACATGTCTAAAGTGCTATTTTGCACTGTAAACGATTTGAGAGATCTTTCTTGACACTTATATTGTTCATGCACCATTTTTGTTCGCGTTGTGTCAGTCGTGTTATTCAAGAAAACAAAAAATATCGATAAGTTATGATTCATGTCATTTGCCATTGTTGCCTAACGTATCATTGTAATAAAAAGGACATAACGCTACTCTGCCATAACTTGCACTTGCGAAAATAATTGTATCGATAAAATCATTATGCTGATTTCGAATTTGACAACGCGCCCTCATTATTTTCGTGTTTTAATAAAATTTTAATTAATTAAATAAGGACTTGACCCGAATACGGATCCTATAGTACACATTGGCTCCAGCCGTGCTGCTAATGTGCTATCGCGTCAGAAAATAGCGGCCATCTTTTCACCGAAAATGAATTAGGGGTCTTTGTCCAAATATAAAATAGTGTAGTCAAAATACTAGTGATGTAATTGTTACTAAAAAGCTATTAAAGATCCAATTAGTCCATTAATGATTAATTTTAGTGTTTTTATGTCACGCTATAGTCTCGTAGCAGTAACACCAACTCACTTTTAGAGCTATTTGAATTTAAGTTATTTAGCAATTGCGCCAGAAGTCGCTATGGTACTATTTAGTACTATAGAAGAGTTTTCATGATTTTTACAGAACTAGCCCCGTAGCGATGTTGAGGGAGCTTTTACGAAGCTAAACGGTTACGTAATGGTTGTGTAAGGTACTTTTATAGTGCAAATTGATCCTGTAATAGTGTTTTCGATACTGCTACAATCCTAGTACTGTAAAAATTATTTTTACCTATTATTAGAGCAAAATAGATACATAAAAGTGTCAGTAAGGTTGTCTATAGTACTAAATAGTACCAAAATCGTTTTTCTCATTTCTATTACAGTGCAACACTTTAAAGATTCTTTTGTATGGTCCTGTAAGCGTTCTAAGAGCTAAATAATAGAACTTAAATGCTCTTTAATCTTATAGAACCAAAACGCTTTATTATAAACCTTTATAGTACAAGCAGTCACAATGGTTACCGTTAAAGGCCTATTATATCACTCTTTGGTGATAAAACGCCTTGGTTATAGAACCTTTTGTTACTTGGGTATTGCGTGAACGTTATTAGTGTTGTAGCTACTGTGTTAATTATTCTGAAAGTGAAATACTAAACTGATTTGGTGTATCATCGTGTTTTACTGTAAACCTGAACTATGGATTCCGGACCACCGAATTGAGATGATGACTGACGGCTCTATCGCTCAGTCATCGCTGACGCCGTCATATACAGGGCGTCCCAAAATTATGGGACATGAAGGGAAAGTACCTTAAATATCGTAGATAGGGTATTTTGCTGAAAGAAGACTTTATGTTATTTTTAAAAGTTAGTAATTCTGCATTCAAAGATTTTCAAAAAATTACTTGCCTCGTTTGGGAATCGACTTAAATGTAAAAAAAAAAACACCCCTACTTTTATGATGCCAGTCGAAAGAATGGCCAAAAAATAATAACTCTTCTTAAGTAACATAGTATTTTAAAAGAAAGGAACTCTTCAGGGTTTTCTTTAGGGTTTCTTTTAAAAAAACACCCCTACTTTTATGATGCCAGTCGAAAGAATGGCCAAAAAATAATAACTCTTCTTAAGTAACATAGTATTTTAAAAGAAAGGAACTCTTCAGGGTTTTCTTTAGGGTTTCTTTTAAAAAAACACCCCTACTTTTATGATGCCAATCGAAAGAATGGCCAAAAAATAATAACTCTACTTAAGTAACATAGTATTTTAAAAGAAAGGAACTCTTCAGGGTTTTCTTTAGGGTTTCTTTTAAAATACTACGTTACTTAAGAAGAGTTATTATTTTTTGGCCATTCTTTCGATTGGCATCATAAAAGTAGGGGTGTTTTTTTTTACATTTAAGTCGGTTCGATTCCCAGACGAGGCAAGTAATTTTTAGAAAATCTTTGAATGCAGAATTACTAACTTTTAAAAATAACATAAAGTCTTCTTTCAGCAAAATACCCTATCTACGATATTTAAGGTACTTTCCCTTCATGTCCCATAACTTTGGGACGCCCTGTATATACAGGCTGATTGGAAGATGGGTGCAAAGCTTTAAGGTGAAGATAGTATAGACAATTTAGAACCATTTAAGCCATGGTTGTCTTAGACGAAGTCTTACTAAATTTTTTAATTTTTATTAAGGTTTAAAAGACGTATTGTACAAATTTTTTATTTTTTCTGAGCTTTAAATGTCTGTAAAAAAAATGTCTAATGACACAGAAGCCTAAAACATGTTTTGCTTGATTGCTTACACATTACTTTAATTAAATAAATAAAAAATGAATTCATTTATCATTCAATTTGGCCATAATTATGCAGTTTACCTACATTAAATTTTGAGAATTTCCGAAAAAAAACTTAAAAATTTGGTTAAAAATATTTGGTAAGACTTCGTCTAAGACAACCATGGCTTAAATGGTTCTAAATTGTCTGTACTATCTTCGCCTTAAAGCTTTGCACCCATCTTCCAATCACCCTGTATATATTTTGCAACAAGGACTGAACAGGGGTCTTAAAATTCGAAGTGGGGCTACTATGTGGAGTATCATATGAAAGAGCGCTATTTGCACATTTTTTTTTAGTCCACGTATTAGTATCTCCGAAGTCTGCATAGACTAAAATCTGAAATTATTCTATGTGATAGAAGTTTATGTAAAGAATACAGGAAAAATAAAACGATGTCTCTGAATAGCACAGTTTTTCAGAAATCATTAACAAAAATTACATTAGTTCCACTATCGGTCAAGAGATGGCGCTGACTTAAAACTGCAATATTCTACACCACAGTGTTAAAATTCTCTGACGAATATAGGCCTCGCCGAGTACGGAACCCTCGGTGCGCGAGTTCGACTCGCTCTTGATCGGTTTTTTAAATACGTGCGACTGTGGACATAGCAATTTTGTAGGTATGGGAAACAAATTATGACAGGACATAGTTTTTAAAGCAATAGAACCAATTTCCATAACGTCGCTTGTCGAACAACACCGCTAAAGTCATTTTGACTGACTTTACAGGGGGTGAAAAAACTGCTTAAATTATTAATTTCAAGAGTTTATAAGTTACTTTTTGTAAAAGATGAACTGTTCATAGATAATAATTAAGTAATGTTGAATGTTTATGTTTTTTACCTTTTTATTTTGACTTATTGGCCGCTTATTGGTTGAATAGTCGTAATTTGACAATGTAGTTTCGCGCGGGAAAAGTAGCTTTATCCAATCACATTCAAAAGTAAAAACCGGCAATTTTCGACTTGAGCGGTGTTGTTCGATAAGCGACCATATTTTAAAAAATCTATTTCTTGCTATTTTATTAATTTAATTAGTCTGAATGTTGATTTCAATGTTTACATTTCGAACTGTAGGTATTTTATTTTATTTTACCAACAAGTTGGTGGACACATAATTACAACAAAATGTACATACACTTTGAAAACGTCAGAAAAACATAACTTGGACTCGGACACAACATCAGCAAAAACAGCGATTAAAAAGCAAATACCGCCAAATCTAAAACTAGTTCTTGAGGAAGCGGTAAAAATAATGACATTCGTCAAAACTTATCCACTGCCATCCCGATTGTTTTCAATATTGTGTGAAGATAAAATACTACTTACTGCTCCATGCCGAACCTGACATTCAACTTGCAGTACTCTTCAATCAAGCCTGACGTAATCAAACTATTGATGAAAAGTAAAAGTCTATTTCATAATACCCCACATTAGATGCTAATGCACGTTGCAAATTATGATTAATAATGAAGAATACAGATAAAACCAGTACCCACATCAATGGTACCTACCCTAATTGCGTAACTTATTTTCGTAAACGATTATTGCAAATTTGTTTCATTTTGACAGTTGAACAACATTCATTTGTTGCGTTATTTACGTTGTTGAGCAGATTTTTTATCCAACTTATGAAGCAATGGATTAGCAATCTGTTTCAAATCGAAACAAATTGTGATTGATAGTGTATTACGCAGTTAGGGTAGGTACTGGTGACGGTGAGCAATGGGTAGCTCGCCGTCCGATAAGGACCAAGCCCGGGTCGACGGCGCGTTGTGTTCCACGCGCGCCTCAAAGAGATGTCAGCAGAATTGACGGGGTCCGCTAGGGCCAATGCCTGCCGGGGGTTCGAAGAAAACCGATGGGGAAATCGTGGCCCCCGGCAACATGGCATAGGAAGGAACACGGGTGGGTTTTAGTCAGTAAGAGTCTGACACGCCCTCCCGCTCCACCCAGAGCGGGAGAAGTTATTTGATTATTTCCCACCCAAAAAAAAAGGTAGGTACTGGTTTTGATTATTTTAGGGCTCCGTCAAATATTTGGTTTTCCAAAAGGGTTCCGTCGCCAAAAAAGTTTCAGAACAGCTGATATATTATGAAGACAAAATATTTGTATTTTTGTTTGTCTAAACTAATATTATATATAGTAAAGAGAAAATATTTAATTTTTGTATGTTTGTTTGTTTGTGACGCTTTCATGCTGAAAGGGCTGAAGGGATTTGGATGATATTTGGGACATGGGTAGACCATGACCTGGGTTAGGACACAGGATACTTTTTATCCCGACATTCCCACGGGATCGAGACTATGCGGGTGAAACCGCGAAGCGCAGTTAGTAATGAATAAACTGAAATGCTACTGGACCGATTTTAAAAATTCTTTCACCAATAGTTTGCTATAATATTATGATCACTGAGTATAACTCATAGGCAATAATTTATAAAGATATCACGTGGGCGAAGCTGCTAGTGAGTCATAAGTCAGTCGTAATTCAAGTTTAACTCCAACACGACTAGGTAAAAACATGATTACAAAAAAAAGAGAAATAAGAAATGTAATCCTCCTCATAACTTTCAGGCCATTTCTCCTGTACGTGAGTTTCCACGACCCGCACCGGTGTGGACACACGGAGCCGCAGTTTGGTCCGTTCTGCGAGCGGTTCGGTTCCGGCGAGGAGGGCATGGGGCTCATCCCCGACTGGCATCCGATATACTACCAGTGGGAGCAAGTGGAACTGCCTTATTTTGTTCAGGTACTTAAATACAGATATAAAACGATAAAAAACTATCGGCGTGTGTATAATGATTATTTCTAATGCCCCAGGACACAGAAGCAGCAAGAAGAGACATCGCAGCGCAATACACGACAATGTCGCGACTCGATCAAGGTAGGTACCACAGAGCATGTATAATAGATAGGTACTCATGCTATAATGGACCTTTATCTACACCCATGCTATAAAACCTCTATAAAAGTTTCTGAAACAGCTTATTGCCAACATTAAAACGGCCAGTGTCATAGTAAATTTCATTACGCAACTCGAATTTCAAAAAAGGACATTGTCATGCACGCGCTTTTCACTATCACAGCTCCGTAAAAAAAAAAAAGTTATAGGTTATTCGAATTCACGTCGTATCCCGCCATTTTTGTTTGTTAATATTATTGCAAAATTTTATTACTTTGTTGTTTACAAAAATGAGTGGCACAAGATGACAAGAACAAGATACAACGAACAAGATAGCTTTGATATCACACTCGGCTTCGTCTCGTGTGATAAACCCACATTCGTGTTTTAATACCCCTTACCTATTATACAACAGTTGCATAAATAACTATTAAGAACCTTGTGGCAATCTAAACGAAAAATATTTCCCAGGTGTAGGGCTGGTGCTCAAAGAGCTACAAGACGCTGGACACTTGGACGACACCCTGGTCATATACACGTCAGACAACGGCATTCCATTCCCGTCTGGCCGCACGAACTTCTACGACCCTGGTCTCCGCGAGCCCATGATCATCGCCTCTCCGAAGCCTCACACAAGGAAGAACGAAGCATCCTTCGCCATGGTCAGCCTGCTGGACGTCATGCCCACCGTGATGGACTGGTTTAACGTCCCATTTGGACAGGACAGTAATGATATACTGCAGTCGGATAAACCAAAAAGTTTGCTTCCTATTTTAGAAAAAGGTAGGTTTAGGTATACCTACCTAAGTAGCATCGACCATAGTGCGATAAAAAATTGCATTTCGGGTAGGTACCTATCTAATACCTATTTATTTTCTAGAACCACCATACTCCGAAGATGAAGCAATATTCGCGTCACAGACTCACCACGAGATCACGATGTACTACCCGATGCGAGCAGTGCGCACGCGGCGTTACAAACTGATACACAACCTCAACTTTGGAATGCCTTTCCCAATAGACCAGGATTTATACGTGTCTCCTACCTTCCAGGTAAGTACTCAGCTTAGTAGGTCCATATACCGACATATTATTATCATCGGGTATTTACAGTCTATGGTTATGATTCCAGGATGTGCTGAACCGCACGCGCAGCAAGCAGCCGCTGCCGTGGTACAAGACTCTGACGCAGTACTACTACCGGCCGCAGTGGGAGTTCTACGACGTGCGCGCCGACCCCACTGAGAGTAAAAACTTGCATGGTATCACTGTCATCTGATTTCAACAGATTTCCGTTGTTCTTTTATTTAAAAGAGCAAGTTCGATATTCGAACATCTCTCCTAATCACAAGTTTAACCGAACACAATTGTTTCAGGCAAGCCATCTCTGCAGCAAGTGGAAGTGGAGCTGCAGACGCGGCTGCTGCGCTGGCAGCGCGACACGGCGGACCCGTGGCAGTGCGCGCCCGGCGCCGTGCTGGAGCGCCGCCAGTGTCGCAGCCTCGACAACCAGCTGCAGCTGTCCGACGTACACCTGCACCAGTAACACCTGCACGCTAACGGGTGACATCGGTCGGAAACGAGTACAGACTCATTTTACATGTCTAATAGGTTGATTGTGACGTAAATAATAGTTGTTAAATATTGATCAAATCGGAGACTACATATTTGCAATGTAGGTAGGTAGGTAGGTACCCTATTTATAAGTTTTTCAGATATTAAATGCTAAAATGCCCGCCTGCAACACAAATCATTAAACGTATTAAAACATAAATGTAGATAATAATTATGTAAGTCAATCAATCTGCCTAGCCTTTTCCCAACTATGTTGGGGCAGTTGGGGTCGGCTTCCAGTCTAACCGGATGCAGCTGAATACCAGTATTTTACATGGAGCGACTGCCTATCTGACCTCCACAACCCAGTAACTGGGTAATACGATACCCCTTGGTAAGACTGGTTGTCAGACTTTCGGACTTCTGACGACCTGTAACGACTGTCAAAGATCCAAGAATGACAGCCGGGACCAACACCTTAACGGGCTTTCCGAGGCACGGAAGAGTCTCGTTATGTAGAAATGGTCACCCATCCACGGACCAAACCCGGCGAGCGTAGCTTAACCTGATGGATCGACCCGTGCGGCTGTTAGTACTTAGCCACAAGCTCCTCTATAATTAAAATTATATGTATGTAGTTATAATTATGTTGGCAGGTCAGTGGGTTGAAGATGACAAGAGACAGAATGATGGTTTAAATAAATGTTTAGCGCTAAACGCTTTGTGGTGTGTGCGAGCGAGCGAGTCTACGTGTGATATGTGGTGCGAGGAGTAATTCCACTTTGCCCCACCAAGCCCGCCACCCTGGTGTGGCAAAGTGGACTGCCTAAAATTTTGCAGTGGAATATGCCCCACTATTCTGATTTGATGGGGCGGATAACACTAGCATAAACACTTTGTGGATTCTGCCCCACTAGGGTTGGCACCTCAGGATTTGTGTATGAAGGTTAACATGTATTTTTACATTTGTTTGTAAAAAAAATAAATGTATACCTATATCTGTAAGTAAAACGTTATTAGTGCTGGAAGCTTAGATTTAATACGTAGCGAAGTGGTTTAAATAAAAGTAAAAAATAAATAAATAATTTTAATGTACTATTTATTTCTGGAAGGAATCGGTTTATAAATCACAGATTAATTACCTTTTACAAATAAAATTTTACTAACTAAGATAAATCTTGATAATCACAAATTAAACAATGATTTGTTCTTATGACATGTTCTTAAAACGAAACATATTTACTACATAACTGTTCAAAATCACAGATTCTTCATCATTTGGTATACCTTTTACAAATAAAATCTTACTAACTAAGATAAATCTTGATAATCACAAATTAAACAATGATTTGTTCTTATGATATGTTCTTAAAATGAAACATATTTACTACATAACTATTCAAAATCACAGATTCGTCATCATTTTGTATGGTTTGTGTAGATATAGGTATTTTCTTACTGATTACGTTATAAATAATAAAAATAAATTTAAACTATATACATACAAACAGCCACTAAATTACTTGTTACAAAAAATAGAATCACAGATTATAGAGTCACAGATTATAGAATCACAGATTGATCGACATGGTATAAAACAGTCTTATGTATTACCTTATGAATAAAAACAATTTATATGCAAAAAAAACAGCCACGAAATTACTTCCGGCTAAAAAACAAAAACTAAAATTATAGAATGATAAAATTTTACATAGCAAAAAGTCTGAATGTGAGCCCCTTCGCTGACTCACAACTAAACTGGGCGGATGCTGGTCAATGAATGAAACAGCATAATATGTTATTCCCAGAGAGTGCTTCCCACTTCGCTACGTATTAAATCTAAGCTTCCAGCACTAATAACGTTTTACTTACAGATATAGGTATACATTTATTTTTATTACAAACAAATGTAAAAATACATGTTAACCTTCATACACAAATCCTGAGGTGCCAACCCTAGTGGGGCAGAATCCACAAAGTGTTTATGCTAGTGTTATCCGCCCCATCAAATCAGAATAGTGGGGCATATTCCACTGCAAAATTTTAGGCAGTCCACTTTGCCACACCAGGGTGGCGGGCTTGGTGGGGCAAAGTGGAATTACTCGGTGCGAGCGAGTCTACGTGATGCGTGTAGTATTCCTAACGCATTGTCTAAAAAACTTTTTTACAAAAATTGCAATCGACTTCCAAATTACAAAGTGAAAAATAACTTTAATTTCGGAAGTCGGTGGTTTTTGGTTCAGTATTTTAGTTTTTTGCCACCAACTTGTAATTTATCTAAGTTACAATAGCCTAATGTCAACTACTCATCACCTTTAACGAAATATTGCTTTTCCCTATGCAGGGACTTTAATTGTTGAGGAGTTCTCCAGGTACTTTATCAGCTCCACTGCACCATATGAATTGTGACGAGCATCAATTGCTTACCAATCATATTAAAGTAATCGAGTCGCAAGCCGTGAAATACATATTATTGGATAATAATAAAGCTTCCGAAAAATACTGCCGAAAATCTGTGGTTGACTGTAATGCTAAATTTAAAAAAAAAAAATACTATACTTCCGAAAAGTCAATATGTTGTGCTACAAAAGTTAGTGACAGAAACGAATCGCTGCAAAACCGACTCCACGTAGTCTTGTCTGCCCTAACCCCAGTGGCGTAGCGTGAGTCACTGTCGCCCGGGGCGGAGTCATAATTTGCCGCCCTTTTGACGTCATAAAAATAATTAAAAAATAAAATTAATTAATTAAGAACTTATAATAAAAAACAAACTAAAACTTAATTACTATTAAAACGGCAGCGCGGCAGTCGAAGAAGTTACTGGTACAAGTTCTTGGAAATCACGAGCGCGTCACGCATGGTGTGACAGTGTGCGTGCCCGCAGAAGCCCCGCACACCTTAACACCGTGCATGCACACGTCTAAACACAAACAAGAGCCGACCGCCATTCGTGATTTGCAACAATTGTTTTGGGCGGGAGGGACATAAGTGGTTAAAAGCTAACTTCTTGAAAAACCAATTGTTTGACTGACCGCCAGTGACGGCACAATTTTTTTTTTTTTGCCTCCCTGCCGCCCTTCTAATGGTGGCGCCCGGGGCGGTCCGCCCCTCCGCCCCCCCCTCGCTACGCCACTGCCTAACCCTAGAGTGTAATTTAAGCCCGCGCAGACGCGGAGGGGCGAGACGGCCCGCGAGCTGAGGAGCAGGTGGTTTTATAACGCTCGCCGCCCGCAGCTGAGACTGGCTGAGGGAGCCGACCAGCAAGCCGAAGCTGCGGTGGTGAGCGTTAAAACCATCTGCGACGATAAGCTCGCGTGACCGCCGCGCCGCCGGAGCCGTGACAGAAACCATGTCTGCAGTGGCGTAGCGAGGGGGGGGGGGGGGGGCTGGGGGGCGGAGGGGCGGACCGCCCCGGGCGCCACCATAAGAAGGGCGGCAAAAAAAAAAATTGTGCGGCCACTGGCGGTCAGTCAGACAATTTATTTTTCAAGACGTTTTTAACCACTTTTGCTTTTAACCACTTGCACATATTAAATGTCCCTCCCGCCCAAAACAATTGTTGCAAATCACGAATGGCGGTCGGCCCTGGTTTGTGTTTAGAGCAAAAACATGTGCTATAATAGTCGAGGCCACGTTTCTGTTTCAGCTTAAAGTTCAATAATGTAGATGTAATAAGTCGTATAAAAAGGGAGTAAACGTTTACTCAACGCGATTTGGGCGCAAATTATTCAGCTAATAGTGCTATGAAAGTCGTGTTACTGTTGAATAAGGAACATAATTGTGAAATAATTATCGAGTAAAAGCAAAACTGGACCAAATTTAGAGTAGCAATAGCAATATTGCTGCCTTTCCGTGACCATTGATGGAGTTAAAGCTTTTCGTTACTATTAATCAACAAAATCATGGAATCAATGTTGCCAATTAGCCATAAATCATAATTTTTGTCACTTAAAAGCAAATAATTTGCTATTATTCCACAATTTCGCTGTGTATCAGTTATTTCATCACAATTTTTCAATTATTTTATGAAACGGAACTTTGTGTGTGACTTATTATAACAAATATGTACAAATATGGAAGTACTGAATATACCTAGTTATTTAATGTAGAATGTTATAGCAATATATTGTCTATAGAATTTTGCATATCTATATGTAAATGAACATGCAAAGTAACTTTATCGATGAAATCGTAGGAGTTATTTAACATATATTTGTGGGCCACGATAATTATTAATAATATAATAGTAATAACAAATTTTATCAAAATATTAGATCAAGATCCATTAAATAAATTTAAGTAAATATATTGCTATTACATCACAATATATCGGTTATTAGTCGAATAATTGTATGATTTTATCTCATTTATAGGACATAATGCCGCCATACGTAGACAATTTTGGTATTTCTTCATTAAAATATTTTATTTCCCTATGCAATATTTTTTTTTCCCTTTCGTAATCCATCACGTAAATTGTTAATATTTTTCAATAAAATACTGGTGCGCTGGATGAAATATTATATAGCTTGTAAAGTAATTGAAAATCAGTTATACAACACCTAATTCAATAAATGTGTTAAACCAGCATTCATAACGATTCAAGTTCAGTAACTGCAATATAAACACTCACATGCGTCTAATCGATTTAGCATGCTATTGTAGATATTAAGATACTTTTCAGTAAATATGCAGCTTTCGCTCCAATATGGTAATGTCGAGTAGCAGCCATATATCAGCTTTTTAAACATGAAACTTGGGAATCGATTACTCTAATAGCGCAATTACTGCACCATATGTCGTATAAACGAGAAATGGTAGTTATTATATGACTATTGAATAAATGCACTATAAGAATATCGAGTAAACGTTTATACGACACGGTTAATGCACTTAAAAGCAAAAAATGCTAAAAAGTTGTAATAAACGCTTTTACACTACATTGTGGTTACTACGTAGCAACTACTCAATAGTTATTCTATCTGTAGCTGAATAACTCATTCATTATTCGACTGTTTTGCTAGTTGGGACGTTATGCGGGCACGGACACTGTCATACCATGCGTGTAAACGTCTACTAAACACAACCACGGGCCGACCGCGCTCGTGATTTCCAAGAACTTGTACCTACCAGTAACTTCTTCGTCTGCCACGCTGCGGTTTTAATAGTACCTACCTAAGTTTTAGTTTGTTTTTTATTAAAAGTAATTTATTTTTTTATTTTTTTTTATTTTTACGACGTCAAAAGGGCGGCAAATTATGACTCCGCCCCGGGCGACAGTGACTCACGCTACGCCACTGCATGCCTGCTGCATATTGTATGCTCGCTTGCATGCTGTATGCTTGTTTGCATGTTGTATGCTTGTTTGCATGTTTGATAAATATTACGTCAGCAAATTCTGTTCGGTCGTTTCAGTATTTTATTCGGTCGTTTCTTTATTTGTATTTGCCTTAAGTTGATAAATATACTCTTAAGGTATTCGCATATAAGCTGTCGGAAAATTAGTATTTATATCATTAAATTTCATATTTTGAGTAAGCAAATGTTTAAATTTTTTTCCGGAGCTTTTATTACTACCCCATATTATTGAATAGTTCCGGTGGCCATCTGTCTTTCATCATCAGTTCCACTTCACCAAATGACGCTTTCCGAGAGCAAATGCACGAGTAGTATAAAAAAATACCCAAATCGCTATATTTGAAGAGTTCCCTCGATTTCTCCAAGATCCCGTCATCAGATCGTGACCAAATGACAATGGGACCAACTTCAAAGAATACCCTTTCAAACAAAAAAAGATTTTTTCAAAAGTCCGACGAACTGAGAACCACCTCCTTTTTTTGAAGTCGGTTAAAAATAAAAATGGAACTGCAAGTGTAGGGTAGGTGCATTTGGTAAATTCCAGTATCGTATTGCATCACATGAAATTCAATATTAACGTAACTTTATCTAGTAACTAAGCACAATACTCTTAACTAGTGATGTGCCGGATACCCGTATCCGCAAATATCCGAGGGAGAAAAAAGATCCGTATCCGTTACTGTTTGGCGGATCTTGAACGGATATTTTATATTAATACATTTCATTACGTATATGAAATTTTAAAGATATGTAGCAATGAAATACTGTTAACTTCAATCCAAATTAGTAAAAAAAATATTTAATCATATTTATTATAATTCAAGTAGAGTAAGTACCAGTAAATTAAATTATAAAGTAGTAATTAAACTATCTTAGTAGTGAAATCCAACCTCTAATATTTGTGCTATTATGCTAATTGAAATAATTATGTGAGTTAACACATCAATTAAAACTAAGTATGTTGTTTTCAAGAGCTTAAAAATCTAATCGTCATAATTAATATTGAGTAATTTAATATTGGTAGGTAAATTGTATTTCAAAAAGGGTAACTTGGCAGTTTTGTCCCCCAAAAGTCAGTTACGATGAGGATCATAAATAATTCCTGCTGAACCTGAAGAAAGTTGAGATTCGTATCCGTGTTCGCGGATCTAGACCCTTATGATCCGTATCCGCGGATCACATTTTATGACATCACTACTCTTAACACTCTAAACTCCACGTTTAAGTCCTAACCAATAGCGGTCGTCGCGCGAGTTCGTGAACCACAGAGTACTTTATAATTTGATGAAATAGAGACCAATTTTGCAGCCCCGGATCTAGATTTTTTTGAGGTGGGGCAAATACTGCCGTCTGCCGCCCCCCGCCAATCTTTTATGGGGATGCGCTAAGTTAGCCCGCGAAATTCAAATTTTCTCAAAATGAAAATGTTGGCAGCAACATATTAATCAAATTTTATCGATCGATAATGCGCCAATCCAACAGGGGCACCTAAACTCTTGTAAAAAATATAAAGATTATAAGTACCCATGTGCTGCGCGTCTCATTTATTGCAAAAGTTGCGGTGTGCTGGGTGATGCACTTGTCTGCTACGCTTGAATTTGTCGCCCCCTGAAATTGGCGCCCGGGGCACGTGCAATCTTGTTCCGTAGAACGGGGTAATTTGCGTTCTAAAGAAATTAGCGCCATCTGATATTTAGAGTTAGAACTACACCTTTGGATCGGACACCGATATGCTACAGCTATGTATAGTATGGGTATAGATTCTGTAGTGTTTTAGTGTTTTCAAGGATTGATAAATAAAATACAATCTAGTAATCATCTTTTTACAAGCTTTATATTAACTTTCCTTGTTAGTGTGTTAGTTAGAGTTAGGAAATCTTGCAAGATGAATTAAAACCACTTCCTCTTATCCTACGGAGTTGAAATTTTACGCGTTGGTTCAGTTTTGAAGACAATGCATTTCTTTATGATGTATGACCTGATTCTACCCCCAGGATAGGCGCCAGACGAAGGAACTCCACAACTGTAACAATCAACGGTACAGACACAGAATTTCATATACGCATTTAATTATTATAGTCCGTACTTAAGTCTACCATGATGGCTACAGCATCCAGGATTGGCTTCACACGAGGAAACTCCTCAGCGATCAACAACTGAGACACTCAATTTTATATACGCATTCAATTACTATAGCCCGTTCTAAACTCCACCATGACCTGGCTGCTGCACCCATGTTTGGCTCCAGACGAGGAAACTGCTCAGCGGTTAAGAGTACAGACACGAAATTTGATATACGCACTAAATTAAAATAGTCCGTTCTTAATTCTAGCATAATATGGCTTCTGCAGTTAGGATTAGCTTCAGACGAGGGAACTCCTCAACGGTCAACAGTACAGATACGACATTTTATATATGTATTCAATGATGATAGTTTGTTGTAAGTTCACCATGATCTGGTTGCTGCACCCAGGGTTGGCTCCAGAAGAGGGAACTCCTTAACATTCAACAGTACAGACAAGAATTTAATAAACGCATTTAATTAATACAGTCAGTTCTACAGTCTACCATGACCTGCCTGCTGCAGCCAGGATTGGCTTCAGACGAGGGAACTCCTCAACGGTCAACAGTACAGATACGAAATTTTATATACCTACGTATTCAATTATGATTGCCCGTTCTAAAGTACACCATGACTTTGGTGTTGCATCCAGGGATGGCTCCAGACGAGGGAACTCCCAAACGGTCAACAGCACGGACAGTACATTTTATAAATGCATTCGTACCTACACCATGACCTGCCTGCTAACCCAGGCTTGGCTCCATACGAGAGATCTCTTCAGTGGTTAACAGTACAGGCACGAAATTTTATATGTATATGCATTCAATTATGATAGCCCGTTCTAAAGTAAAGCATGACTTGGATAGTGCAACTTGGTTGGCTTCACACAATGACTTGTGTAAATGCGTTTGAGTTCGTTGGACTTGTCTTTACAAGTACGTTTCAAGTGAAAGTGATAGAACAGATATTTAAACAAATTGTAATGCTAAAAAGAATAAAATAAAATTTAAGTAAATACCTTTTTAAAAACAAGCTTATAATGAACTAAAAAGTACAAAATAAAACTTACGTAAACATTGAACTTTAATATATTCTTAAAAGCTTGAGGCTTAACTTAAAGTGTAAGAAGGACGTTCATGCCTCAAGCTTTTAAGAATATATTAAATGTTTACGTAAGTTTTATTTTGTAGGTATTTTTAGTTCGTTATAAGCTTGTTTTTAAAAAGTATTTTACTTAAATTTGATTATTACTATGTACCAAAGTAATTAACTCGAAGAATCCTATCTCAAACCTATCACTACACTGGACTCCTACCTCAGTTTTGACACAACCACTCACAAAATCACTTTCTGATCACAAATATGGATTAGTCGGACGAACTTTCACTCAACTCAACGACAACAGAAAGATCACAAAAATAAAAATAAACATCGTAAAACATGGCAAGCATCAGAGCTTATAAGACATTTGTATTGGGTTTCTTATAACCATCTCCACAGAGCATGCTCCGCCTCCTCCTTCGCGAGCATTACCCCTTCGCAGAAGGAGGTGACGGCTTTCCATTTCCTCTCGCTCCGTACCAGGGCCGGACGCGACAGATCACAGCCGCCGATCGCCTCCACGAGGACACAACGATGCTCCGCCCAAGCCGGGCAGACCTCTACCGTGTCCTCCGGGCGATCCACACAATGATGACACCCGGGCGTTTTCTCCCGCCTTATCCTGAACAGGAACCTCCAGAAGCAGGCGGAAGGTAAGGACGCCGTGGCGCCTCAAGCCACTCCTCAAAGAGGGGTCTTATCGCCGCAATTGTGGCGTGCCCAAAGATTGAGTAGGTACGGGTTGACGTGAACGTTTGTATGAATTATGCTAAATGACGTACAGTAGGTACCTACCAAAAGTCCATGAGCAATCTCACAAAGCAATAGACTGACGCTTCGGTTTGACTTACGACCTTCTTCTATAAGTTGTTACAATACTGTAGACACGCACATTACACACACACACTCACTTTGTCTGCAACTCATAGTAATAACTAGTTCGATAATTATTAGTTTTTTGTTTCATTCGTCTTGTTCACATAAATATTAAAGTTTAGCAGGTAGACCACAGAAAACTAAGTAAATTATTTCAATTTCTGTGAGGTAGACAGATGCAATTCGTTACGAGTATTCACTTAGAACTTTGTTGGTTCGTGATTGATTATTGTCGGTGACGAGTATTTAGCTATTAGCGGTGTTGTGGTTATTATTTTCAAAATGCAGTCAAATAAAAAGTGAATGCAGTAAAAGAGAATGTAATTATAATTACACAAATTTCCAATGAAACCGGACTAAGTGTGAGTGTTATCATTTAAGTAGGTATTTCATATTTTACTAAACATAAATCTTAATCAAAGGTATTGTTGATAGAACAGAGGTATTGTTGAGATAGAAGATGCCTTTAAAGTTTTAAATTCATTATGACGTATAATTCGATTAGTGAATGATAAATAATTAGGTATTATGTGTAATAAATACAATGTTATTCTTTGTTCTATAGAAATACTGTGAGGGTTAAGAGATATGAGGAATAGGCTTATTATCGAGGTGCAGCGACGTCAAATGGTGAATGAATATGAAACAAATGGTTTCATACCAACGAGATATTTTGCTGAATTATTAAACACGTCATTATGAACCGTTCGCCGTGCACTCTGAAACCTTGCATCACTGAAGACCAGCTAGAAAACCGTTTTTGACAGAAAGGCATAAACCTGAACATTTAAGTTTCGCACGATAATATTAAAGTGGGACACTGCTATATTTTAACCTTAAAATATTTACCATACCATCATAATAAACAACAGATTCGTTATTGCATGAATTTGTGGTAACGAATTATTAAGCACGTTTCAATATGGTGTTTGTCGTATTTCTTGCAGATAAACCGAAAAAGTTTAAGATTATTTTAGTCATATTATTATTTTAGGATTAAAATTTGAGGTTTAGTTTCAATCTTCTTTTTGTAAAGAAAATGAATACATAAGCTATAACCTCAATACCAACCAATATTTACTAAAGTCAAATAAAATGTAAAATAATGAATACAAATAAAATATAAACAAACTGCCCATATTTAACCTTAAAATCACCTATTTTGTAAGTAGTTTTTTTACATTTTAAATAGTCTAATATTCTTATTTATTACTTAATTAGTTCGACCATGATCAAAGCTTAATATTTATGGTGAAAAATCCATTTAAAATTTAAAATATTTCACAATTTAATATATGTCAAAATAATACAAACTGCTTCTAAGTTTCTTGACATCTATTTCATATCTTATTCAGCAGAAGTAATGATAAATAATTGTAGCAGTTTGTTAACTTATGTAAAATAAATATAACGAATAAAATATTTTTTAATTTTGTTATCATATATCACGCATTTTTTATTCTAAACCCTTTATTGCAATAACAACATAAAAAAGCAGCAATATTTAAAAAATATTATTATCGAAAACAAAAATAATAATATTTGCAAAAAACCGCACTGTGCTTTATGAGATTAGAACCTGATGCAGTTTGAATTCCATACCAACGCTTAACGCTTTCTGCTATCTGCACTTGTTAAGTTACTATCGAATTTTAGCAATGCCATAAACTGGTCAAGGTCACGCGTATAATGCGCGTGTGCTAGCATGTTTAAAACGACGGAAAATATTGTTGTTTCGTGTAGTGCAAAACTGCGTTATCTGTGGTGTGTGTATCGTGTTGCTTACACATACAAATGTACGAGCTATACCGCGTGTTCACAGCAATACGACTCTTAACGTGCCTATGCACTTTTGAACGCTTACTGTACAAGACTGCGCGAGTATGTCATATCCTATTCTATAATATTAAATGAGCAATATAAGTATAAAAAATTAACTTTATTTGAAATGAAATAGGATAATTATGTTGGATTGGCCAAATATTGCGAATATTTGGACAAATACGGCAAGAACTTTTAGTGCAAACGCTAATTAGAACTTTGGATTTTACGTAAGTAGAAACTAATATCATAAATTAATAGGTAGGTATATAGGTATCAATGCTATTTCTCACAATAGATTATAATAATTTTGTATACTCAATATACAATTGGGTAGGTACCTAACTATGCTCCTGCTATTCGCCACCAAGCATCGCGCTTTTTAGTGTTCCAGATATAAGAAAGAAGGAGATGTGCCCGGTAATTGAAAATGTATCGAAACCCAATGTGTCCAGCTTGTCCCCAGCACCTCGCCACGCTTACACAACATCAGATCAGTAAAACCAATAGATACGAGGTCGCGCACACACTCGCAATTTATAAATCAGAACGTAGGTACTACACAATCAATTATAAACCTTATCCCATCAAACACAGCGTGCATTTACCAATACACCGTACAACTTACACGAAAACATCAATCGCTATCGTTGTGCTGTGCAAAATTCATATTTTACATGCGTAATATGTAATATAAATGGCTTAGTAGCACAGATATATGTAGTGATTAACTAAATCGTTATCGATTCTCCCATTTATTACTGTATTAAAGTAAGTATCACTTCAAGACCCAGATTACCACTCGCCATCCGGTTGCCTCTGCGATTAAATTGTACGCGCCATAACTACTACCTATACACAGTCGCCACCCAGAAAACAAAACCTACGAGATTTAAGAGGCCTTTTTTTTTTTGGGTGGGAAATTATCAAATAACTTCTCCCGCTCTGGGTGGAGCGGGAGGGCGTGTCAGACTCTTACTAACTAATACCCACCCATGTTCCTTCAATTGCCATGTTGCCGGGGCCACGATTTCCCTTTCGGCCTTATACGCAACCCCGGCAGGCATCGGCCCTAGCGGACCCCGTCAATTCTGCTGACATCTCTTTGAGGCGCGCGTGGAACACAACGCGCCGTCGACCCGGGCTTGGTCCTTATCGGACGGTGAGCTTCCCAATGCTCATCGTCCGCAAGCCCGCGCCTACGGTGGCCGGAAATCTGCCTGTAATTCCCGACGCCCAGGGCGTCTCCTCCTGCGGCGGTTAGGGGCGCGAGGGCGCGAAATTTGCCTCTCCTTCACGCGTTCCGCCTCCTCCTTCACGAGCATTACTGCTTCGCCGAAGGAGGTGACGGCTTCCCATTTCCTCTCGCTCCGTACCGGACCAGTGCCGGACGCGAGAGATCACCGCCGCCGAACGCCTCCACGAGGACACGGCGATGCTCCGTCCAAGCCGGGCAGACCTCCACCATATGCTCCACCGTGTCCTCCGGGCGATCCACACAATGGCGACACCCGGGCGTTTCCTCCCGCTTTATCCTCAACAGGAACCTCCCGAAACAGCCGTGTCCGGTGAGGCCCTGCATCAGGCGGAAGGTGAGGACGCCCGTGGCGCCTCTCTAGCCACTCCTCAAAGAGGGGTCTTATCGCCGCAATTGTGGCGTGACCAGCGCTGGTTTGCGACAATCGCACTCTCCATGCCGCCATGAGATCCTGCCGGAGCTCTGTCCGCTGTGCCGCGATTTCTTGCGGCATCGGAGTTAAGCCCCGGCGTTTCGCCTCATCGCGCCACTCCCAAATGTGCGCGAGGACCTTTGCCTTCAGATCCCACGGCGGTAATCCGGCAAGGAGGCTCGCCGGCTCGCAGGAGACCGTGCGGTATCCTCGGGCCAGCCGGATGACCATGACCCTCTGGGATTTAAGAGGCCTGCGAACACGGCTCGCAACTACAAATCGAGATGTTTGCAATATTAAATTCGAAGCACGTTGCGCTAGTGCGAGTGCTTGTCGGAGCAATATACACCTACAGTGAGCAATACTACCACGCAAACATTGACAATATTGCTTGACGCGATAGCACTACTAGCTTTCGAAAATTTATGATAAATTTGGATGAGTTCCGTAATACCAAAAATGATGAATGAAAACTCAATTTTTTTTTTTCGATAATTTGCAACTTGATAATATAAGCTATGCTTCTGCAGAAACAATATTATAAATATTGTTGTTGATAATACAGAAAAACAATATCGACGGTAAAAAGGAAGTATATAAGCGACATTTTGGTCAAAAAAACTTTTTTACAAAAAATACAACCGACTTCCAAACTACAAAGTGAAAAATAACTTTAATTTCGGAAGTCGGTGTCTTTGGATCAGTATTTTAGTTTTTTCCCCCCCGACTTCACTTTGTATCTCATTATAAGCGAACTACTAGTTAAGTTCTTATGAGAAATAAAGTTCTTTAAACCCAACCCAACTTTTTGTAAAAAAGTTTTTTTTTTTCACTTTTTAGTGGTTTGGTTTGTAATTTATCTAAGTTACAATAGCCTTATGTCAACTGCTCATCAAAAATACCCAAATCGCTATAGATGTGCCTATAATATTTGAAGAGTTCCCTCGATTTCTCCAAGATTCCATCATCAGATCGTTACCAAATGACAATGGGACCAACTTGAAAGTATACCCATTCGAACAAAAAAAGAATTTTTCAAATCGGTCCAGCCGTCTTCGAGTAATCGGGGAACAAACATAAAAAAAAAAAATCCCGACGAATTGAGAACCTCCTCCTTTTTTTTGAAATCGGTTAAAAATGAGTTGTATATGCCATCCTACGTAAAATTTTCCGCTCTTTCGAAATTTTTCGCGCTTAGCCGCAGGCCACGCTAGAGCTACTGCGGTGAGCAGGGGCGACCTGCGGGGGCGGGAGGAGTAAAGACGCTGCGTCTTGTCGCTGTAGTGTGCCACGTTGAAGCGGCCGCGTGACACGTGGTTTGGTTTTTATCTGCTATTATTGCGCGGGGTTTAAAATGAGTTTGAGCGACGGAGGCACATTCCACTATTCAAAAAAAACTTTTTACAAAAAAAAAAACAACCGGCTTAAAAAAAAAACACTACAAAGTGAAAAATAACTTTAATTTCGGTGTCTTTGGTTTTGAATTTTCGTTCTTTGTCACCGACTTCCGAAATTAAAGTTATTTTTCACTTTGTAGTGTTTTTTTTTGAAGTCGGTTGTTTTTTTTTGTAAAAAGTTTTTATTTTTCACTTTTTAGTTGTGGTACCTACCCCACACAAATTCGAATGGTTACAGTCTTTGTAAACAACGTTCACTTATCTTTATTACCCGCTTTTGTTATTATTTCTTTTGTTCTTTGTGATAACGATTTCTGATAAAACTACCGTACCAATTCACACGAAATTTTGCAGGGTACATTATGGATAGATAAGTTATCTAACAAAAGCGTTTTTAGAGACAAACATTCAAAACAAAAAATTCAAAAAATCTAGATTTTAGATGATCTAGAATTTCTAATGCTTACGTAACTTTCTCCGTCCCAAAAAAATATTTTTTTGTATTATTTTGTTCTAAATGTTGTCTAATACGATGATACATGTAATATAAAAAATAAATAAAACACTTACGGATAGAGAAAGTTCCCGTCAAAGTGAAAGTTGTGATATTTTGTGGTTTTTCTGTATGGATCTGCCATACAGAAAAACCACAAAATATCACAACTTTCACTTTGACGGGAACTTTCTCTTATCTGTTTGTTTACACTTTTTTGGTTGGGTCAAAATAGGTATAATATGATGTTATTTAGTGCGAATATTATCTAAAACGATGTAATATTTACTTCAAAATGAAAATATCACCACTTTCCGACGATTTACACACAAAAACCATTAAAAAACGAATTATTACAGCGAACGCGCGCGTCCCGGGAGTGACGTTTGACTGACATTTTACCGCGCGGGAATGTCATTTTCAACATTTTTTTAAAATGTTGCCTATTCATATTTTTGCTTTTAGTCGATTTATTTGACAAGAATATTTATCCGACCATAGACAGAAAAATCCACAGACGAAAATAGCCATTACAGCTACTACAAATAGAGATGTAAGCCGCGTGGGTGATTTGTATCCGCTCGGATACAACGGTCATTTACCGGTAGGAAGAAGTTTACTAACAATTTTCAAAAAACATTTAAGTACCTACAAGAACTTTGAAATTTTTACTATGGCATTAAGCGTACAAATTACGGAGAAGACATCTTCATTTAACACATAACATAACATCACGCCTTGTTTCCCCGAAGGGTTGGGCAGAGGTGTCCCTGTAGCAGGTACACCCACATTTCGCCAGTTATGTTTTAAGTCCCATGTAATAGGGGGCGAGCCTATTGCCATCAACCGGGCACAAATCCAGACTCCGAGCTGCTACTGAGAAATGTCAGATAGAAAAACCCAATACACTTTTGCCCGACCCGGGAATCGAACCCAGGACCTCATGCTCAGCAGTAGCGCTTGCTACCACTAGACCAACGAGGCAGTCATCATTTAATTAGCTACCTAAAGACGTACAGACGCCAGCACATCAAGCTACCCAAAACTGTAAAATTTTCCCAATCAACTTTGAACCTTATAATTCAGCGATAAAGTTGAAAATCTATTAAATAAATTTGACAGATTTTAGTAGCTTGAAGTGCTGGCGTCTGTACAAATGTAAAAAAAAATTAGAGGTGCCGCGATGAAACAGTCGATAGTGCTGGCAAAGGTTGAATTTGTTCATTGTTGAAATACTTAAAAATTGTAAAATAATCGAATTAATTAACTTATTTATGCCATCTCACTTCTTCCTAACCTTCCAGCAATCCAACAGATGGCAAGCAATCAGGTCGTCATGTCAACAGATTACAAGTCGCGTAACGGCTTTTGAGTTTTTAACATAACTCACGGTCTACTCGCTGGTCACGGTCCATTTGTCGCTTAGTTCGCGTCAATTCGCGTGTGTTTAAACATAATGCTCGTGTACCTTTAGTAGAGGTACTAAGGCAAAGAATAATACATGCAGCGGAACACATAATTAATTTCACTTTTTATGATACTAACACAGAAGTTAGAAAAATAATAAGGTACAGAGGTGCCCATTTTAAATAAAACTTTTAATTTGAATAACGAACGGCAATCAGGTTCAGGTTTGAAATTTTTTCAACAATTGTAAATTCTATCTTTTTCCGCATTATCGACTATGCTCCCCAATTATTATTTTTTGTTTTCCTGTAAAGCGTTTTCGATGTTGTTTCAAATAAATTAGCAATGAAGGCCTTTCAATTTGACATTCTGGGATTTTTTTTAAAACTAAGCCATGATATATAGAGGATTTTTTTAATGCGTCATATTTCTGCGTATGTTAAACTATTAGAGTATGTACAGACGCTAGCACATCAGGCTACTACAGTCCGTCAAATTTATTTAATAGATTTTCAACTTTATCGCTGAACCGTAAGGTTCAAAGTTGATTGGGAAAATTTGACAGTTTCGGGTAGCTTGATGTGCTGGCGTCTGTAAGCGAGTAGACCGTGAGTCATGTTAAAAACCCAAAAACCGCTCCGCGACTTGTTATCTGTTCATGACTAGAAGTTTCGAATACCGGATTTTTTAAATACCGGTATTAACACAGTATAGAAAATTTGCAATACCGGGATCCCGGTATTGGAAATTTAGATTTTAGATTTTACAATTTAGAGATCAGACTCTATTTTTTTACTTAATATACTTAGTTTTTTTTTATTCAAAAACTAATAAGTTTCACAAAAAAATAATAAAACACTGTTTTTTTAAATATAATATCACTTTTTTAATATAACTTTAAGTTGCAAACAGAATCTCTTATAAAATAACCTGACACATAGTATGAGAAAAGTACCTAGATAAAATAAAACGATTAAATTTGAGTAATCAGTATCTAAGTAATTACAATTTAACGAACTATTTATCTTTGTTTTTATAAAATAAATCTCTTTAAAATCAACAATATTTTTTTACTATAATCACATAAAAATCAGCCAAAATTGTTCATGGTGCTCTTTCTTCCCGACTTACTAAAGTTACTACTGAGTGGAACATACAGTGTGACCAGATTAAATTTTACGAAAATACCGAGGCACAGAATACTGAAATATACCGACTTACATAGGACAGATATACCAATAAAAATTCTGATTTTCTTAACACGTTTTATTTATTCATACTCACAATAAATGTTAGAGTTATATTTTAACATCCTTTTCGAAGCATTAAAATTTACACAACCTCCTTTATCCTTAACACCTTGCTTTGTTTTTAAAATAGCTGACACATTTTTGTTTATAAATCTGTTTCTTTGGTCCGTTTTTATTAAATTTATCTGTGAAAATATGCGCTCGCATGTAGCATTCGAATTCCCGAATTATCGAAAGAAAGTCCTCAAAGATTAAGTCGAATGCAGAAGAGACAATCATTTCACTTGAACCGTATTAGACGATTTGATACTAGTAATAAAGTATCTTTTAAGTTTAACTACTACCTATTCATGCAACTGAAAACTTAAAAACTAGACGTTGTTTTGAAAATTATAGATAAACTAGCGGTCCGTCCCGAATTCGTCCGGGTAGACTGATATTCATGAAACACAACGAATTGTGAATGTATGCAATCTGGAAATTACGCTCTATCTAATAGTGCAAACCGCATTAAAATCGGTCCAGCAGTTGTAAAGTTTTAGGCGAACATACATTCTGCAAGTCTGATTAATACTATGTATTGATTGATAATTGTATATGTAGTATTACAATACTACAACGCCGGCAACGGCCGTCTTTCTTGTCATATCTGTAACTTACTCATCTTTGCTCATAGATAACATCTTATCTTAATATATATAAATCTCGTGTCACAATGTTTGTCCTCAATGGACTCCTAAACCACTTAACCGATTATAATAAAATTTGCACACCATGTGCAGTTCGATCCAACTTGAGAGATAGGATAGGTAGGGTAGGTAGTTAAGAAAAGTACTAAGTGCTACCCGTGTGAAACCGGGGCGGGCAGCTAGTGTATAAGTATAAAACAAAATCCGGGAAAGTCCCCAATGGTCGCGTTCCGGGGAATTCCGCAAACATTGTCGCAAAGACGATCACTCACTACGGTGTTGCCATAACTTCAACCAAAATATACCCAAAAATACTGACTGCCAGCAATATACCTGAAAATATACTGATGTTCGGAAAAATCTATGAAATATACTGAAAAAGTATTAAAATACTGAATCTGGTCACACTGGGAACATAGTATCTTGAGCTATAAAGTAATGTCATGCATATAATCTCTTTCAAATCAACAATTAAACAATTTCTACCTGGAATTTCTCAGTAGCAGCCCGGAGTCTGGATTTGTGCCCGGTTGATGGCAATAGACTCGGGGACCCCTATTACACGGGACTTAAACATAACTGGCGAAATATGGGTGTACCTACTACAGGTACACCTCTGCTCAACCAAACAAGGCGTGATGTTATTTGATGTTAATTAAACAATAATATAATATTTTTTATACTTAAATCAAATAAATCAGTCACAAATTCATAATTGTTTCGGCTCTTTCTTCCTGAAAATGAATTCGTGAGAAGGAAAGAGCATCTAAACTATTATCTGAGACCAATCTTCTTAAACGGTTGCACAAATATGTAACCGAGGAACTAACAAACTGTCTAAATAAACCACGAGATAATTAAAATACGCAGTTTTTTAAACCTACCCAGATAAAAAATTGGTTGGAAATATAATGTGCAATAAAAAGAAATTGTTTCAATGTACTGATAATAAAATTAAATCACCAATACCGGAATCCCGGTACTGGATATACAATACCGGTATTGAAAAAAGACAAAAATGTCCGGGATCCCGGTATTGGGAAGCCCTAGTCATGACGACCTGATTACCTGCCGTGTGTTGGATTGCTGGGAGGTTAGGAAGTACTCGTAGTTTAGTAGTGGGATGACATAAACCAATTAATTACTGCGATTATCTCACAAATTTTTAATACTTCATCAATTTGCAAATTCAACCTTTGCCAGCACTATCGACTGTATCATTGACACCTCTAAAATTTCATTTGTATAGAATGTATGTAATGAGTGTTGTCCTTTGTAATTGTATTTAAGTAATAACAATAGTTTCTAAGTTTGTATACTAACCTTTGGATCTAGTTGTCCCAAAATAAATAAATTTGAAATTTTGAAAAAAAATGTAACATTTGTACCTCGTTAGGTAGCTGATTAAATGAAGATGACATAAATATATAAAATAACATAAAAATTGGATTTTCTCGATTCCCATGAATCTCGCCTAGGCTTTATGGGGTGCTTAATTGTCGCAAATAGGTCACACTATCACGTCCTGGAAGGAATACGTCAGATTACCAGTCACCCTGTATAACACTGGATAAGCTTTACGAACACTTCCCGTGTTCGTAAAGCTTATCCAGTGTTATACAGGGTGACTGGTAATTTGTACAAACCTCTGTAAAAGTACAAAAACAAAATGTTCTAGCACGGTCATAAAAACTACTTTCAAATCGATTCTAACGCACATCTTAATCGTTTTCGAGACGCGCGGTTCTCATCTTCACAAGACTAACTTGCGGTTCTCATTCAGTGAACCGTGAAAATGCCTGGTTGTGCTGTTAAAACTTGTAAAAAGCGTTAAAATACTTCAAATAAAGACGGAATAACCTTCCTTGAGTTAGTTTTTTTTTATAGGTTGTTATTTCATGTTGTAGTCATGTTTTCATTGAAATTCAAAATCCTAACCTCATAACACATTTTGACTTTTCATTCTATTCAACCATGATGCAATATAAAACAAGGAATGAACAGAGTATTTTTTTTTCGCTACACCTTCATAAGGTTCAAAATATATTTTTTTGCATTACGAAAATGTACGGTGGGCTGCATCAATTGGGTACCCCAGCTGTATTAAAATTGTAATATACTGGGGTACCCAATTGATGCAGCCCACCGTACCTACGTCAAATCAGCAAAATGACATGCGATTATGTCTTCTGGCAAAAATGATAGCGAGGCTACCGTAGGGTTGGGCTCAGGTAAGAAAACAAAATTGACATGTCGATAATTTCTTCTAACGAATTTGTTTTTTTTTTTGTTTAAAGAAAATGGTGTGTGTGTGTGTGTGTGAGAGAGAGAGAGAGAATTTGGTTAAAATGAAATTCCAAGATGGCGGTTCCGTACATTACAAAAAAGGGATCCTCAAAAATGTATTCGCCATATTTATTCCAAATTAATTCATTTAAAAAATCAGTAGGTGTTATGTTCCTACTGATTTCTTAAATGTATTAATTGTACAATACTTAACATATCTTTTTTTCTTACTTTTATTTAATAGTTGTTATTATTAAAATTTAACGTTTCTATGCATCAGCTGTTTTATTTCTGGGTTTAAGCAAAATTCCGAATAAATAACGATATCTCTAAAAAAAATATCATTGGTACGGACTTCTCTTTCCGGGCGAGCACCAATTTTTTTTTTTTGTAGAAGCTACCGCGTCCCCCCCAAAAGTGACAGACATTTTTTGTTCGGAATATTGCGCATATGCATTCTCCAGTGTTATATACTCTAAGGTAAAAAGAGATAGATAGGTTACCAGTCCAACATTCGATCTTCAAAAACGGCACAATACCACGATAACACGTGAAAGTAGGACGTCATGTCGTAATTATCAGAAGCAAGGAGACAAGGCGATGTGTTTTGACGTGGCCACTTGCGGAGCGCGTCTACCCTATCTAACTCGTTTTACTTAAAATATCATTGCGACCTTCCGGAATAACTTAAGACGAAAGCCGCATCAAAATCCATTGGGTATTTTATACAAGTTGTATAAAGGTACGTTGTGCATTGTTAGAGAATTGTTACTAAAATGAATAATTAGTACCTAGCTTATTTAATTTTAATAATACAATTTTGTATATTGTATAGGTAGGTATAAGTATTTAAAGTTAACCTTTAAAATAGGCATACAGACGTCGCTAGTATTAACACGACTACCTAGTGCATAATAATAATATGTATAATGAAGTAGTCAGTTCACGCGAGCAAGAATACAAAACAAGTACCTAGGTGACACTTTAGGTATTTCAACATGATTTGTACGATCATATTTGAAGCTTCTATACAACGGATATAAAAGGAAGCTTACTCTAAAACGAATAGCACTTTGTGCCAATTGCCAAGATTTGGCTGAAGTCATAATCCAAAACAATTTATTCAATCCGACTTTATGTCGGGAAATAACAAAAGGGTTCAGTTTTACTGACCCATTGAACGTTTTTGTTGTGTAAATTATGGTAAAGTCTTCGTTTTTTTGGTAAATTCTGATAGGTAAGGGCTCCGGCTTACCAATGAGATCTGTAGGCAGCGCCTTGCTCCGATACATAACGGCTTAGCTTGTATCCCACACACTCGGCACACACCATGGCGACCGCGGTTTGATTGTTTGAACTGGCCTAAGCCATTTACTTGTGCGTTAAGGGGCTGTGCACGAATTCGACTGATTTTGATCAATTTTGTTCATTACTCGTGAGAAAAGGAAACAGAATCAAAACAAAATTATTTGTGATTTTAAAAGTCGAATTCTTTGTCTTGTACAGACGCCAGCACATCAAGCTATTACAATCTGTCAAATTTATTTAACAGATTTTCGACTTTATCGCTGAACTATAAGGTTCAAAGTTGATTGGGAAAATTTGACAGTTTCGGGTAGCTTGATGTGCTCCAGTCTGTACATAGCGAAAAGGGATTTTTCAAATAAATTAAGGATTCATGGAAAATCACAAAAATTCGCAACAAGTTTTCCAAAAATTGACGCGAGACTGACGTTTGAAGAAACTACTTTTGATTTTGAGAATTAAAAAATATCGTCAACATCATTATATGGTCTACTTGTACATAGGGGAACCACTTTTTTCAACTTCCATAGAAAATATAGAAAAAAAAAAAAAATTGAAATATCCTTTTCTTTTAAACCCTGTCAGTAATGTATTTTTTCCTATTATTTAGCAAACCATATCAAGAAATTTTATGACGATACCAAAAATCACACATTAGTCTTCAGCTATCTTTGAAATACAACCAAAATTTTATTTTATGATAAAATTATACAGGCTGGCAGGGACATCGACGCGAAAACTGAAACCATGGATTCAGATGATTCTGAACACCCCTGAAAGAACGCGTTGAAATTTTTCGTCGGTTATTTTTTTAAAAATCTGCTGTTTTATAGAAAAGTGCAATACCTACGCAGTCAAAATGTAAGGAACAGCAGTTTTTTTTTTCAGAATCATTTACTGAACCATGTTTTCAGTTTTCGCGTAGGTGTCCATACCACCCTGTATCTTCATTAAGTAAATCAAAGGAAATAAACCATATTTTTGAGAGCACTAAAGTGATGCAACTATTAACAGGTGCTGTGACTGACACGATTGGTTTAGCACCACGAAAACTATACTTTTATACTTACACAGACTTAATATTTCAATTATTTCAAGCTTTCTTACAATTAGATAAGTTATTGACGAAAAAGGGCTTTTTTCGTGCACGGGGCCTTAAACTTAACACTAAAGCTCGCTTAATACGTTGATGTTGTAAGTTTAGTAACTTGTTAGCATTTTTTATATAATAGATTTTTTTAATACTGGTGGTACTTAATTTATTTTAGAAACATTATAAATAAATTTATTATTAGTTTAGAGTATTTTAGGGAGATTCCGACGGTATTTGTTAGCATTTTTTTATATAATAGATTTTTTTAATACTGGTGGTACTTAATTTATTTTAGAAACATTATAAATAAATTTATTATTAGTTTGGAGTATTTTAGGGAGATTCCGACGGTATTTTGATAAGTATGGGTACATGCCTTATTCTATTACATATAGAATTTTAAGTATCTTAGAACGACATAAACAGAGTGGCCATGAGGTTATTACACATGTAGTACAGCGGTTAATGAAATTGTATACCTATATTATGTTTGTTAAAAATTAAATTAAAAACCATTATAATATAAATTTAAATAAAGCATTTTTCAAACAAAATAAATAAAATTCCAGCTATCAGCCGCCTCGTTTAAAAATGGTCACGAAATAAACCACCCTTGATATAATTTGTTTACTGTCTTTTATAAGCAGCAGCAACGGCGGCGTGCAAGCTGAACAATCACACTGACTAAGAGATGACCCTCAACTTTAATAATCACCACTTTTATGTTACACCACTTAGTAATTAAGGTAAAATAAAACAAGAAATTTATCAAAACCAAAAAAAATAACAACAATAAAAACCCAAAGGGCCCTTCTTGTCGCGATAGCCGACTCGTGAACTACCCTCAACGCACAGACTAACCGACCAACAGACCACGGAGATACGAAGCCCACGTTCGCACGGACGTAAAAATATCGAGTACTTCCACTTTGCCCCACCAAGCCGCCCCACTGGTGGGGCAAAATGGAATGCCTAAAATTTTGCAGTGGAATCTGCCCCACTGGTTCGACTTGGTGGGGCAGATTCCACTAGTTTTAAATCTTGTGGATTCTGCCCCACTAGGGTTGGCACCTTAGACTTTGTGTAGGTGCTCGTATTTTATATTTGTTTTCAAAAGAAAGAAACGTATAACTAAGTAAAATTTAACTAGGACTGGTAACGTTAGACTTAGTTCATACCTAGGTAGTGTATTTAAATAAAAGTACAAAAATAATTGTTTGGTAATTTTTATTTAGGTAATTACTATTTGTTTCTGGAAGGACTCGGGTTGTGCATCACAGATTAATTAACACGATTTGTAACAAATAAATAAAATCTTAGTAAATACACTAAACAAAACCTTTAAAATCAACAGATATACAATAATTTGTTTTTCATACTAAGTTATAAATCAGAAATTGAGTATGATCTGTCCCCATAAATAGAAAACTAAATGATATTAATTATTCTAACTATTAGTAGTTAGAATAATTATATACGAGTACATTTCTTTCTTTTCCAAACAAATATAAAATACGAGCACTTACACAAAGTCTAAGGTGCCAACCCTAGTGGGGCAGAATCCACAAGATTTAAAACCAGTGGAATCTGTCCCACCGAGTCGAACCAGTGGGGCAGATTCCACTGCAAAATTTTAGGCATTCCATTTTGCCCCACCTGTGGGGCGGCTTGGTGGGGCAAAGTGGAAGTACTCAAAATATCGAGGCGGGATTTTATTGCGCACTGGATTTTCAACTCTCACTGTTGAGCCGAACGTTGATAATCCAACAGAGTGCATTTCAGCGCGTCGAAAAGACACACAAGAGCGCTGAGCGCTAAACTGCTATACCTACATTTTCGCACCCCCCCCAGGGCCCCGCCGCGCCGGCCCCGCCGCGCCCCGCGCCGCGCGCTTTCTCTCTTTTCATTTACTTTCATGCATAGAGAATTCGTTAATTATTATTGATGGATGTAGATCCAGCAAGAAATGACATAAAGCACAGCCACGCCTCTGTTGCATTCATCGTAAGATACTGCAGAATAAATTGCAACAGAAAAAAGGTTGATTGGCAAATAATGCCTTATGACATTATGGATTTTTTACCATGATTAATTCTCCATGGTTCATTTACATATTATAATCCATGATTAGCAGTTTCTAGTAGTCTTCATAAAGTCGGTCAATTTGCGCCATCTGCATTGCCAGTTTCTTGTCTAAGGTGTGAACATTCAGCAACTCTCTTTCCGTCTTCAATGCCTGTAAGAATATGATGAGATATCAATGAAATGAAATTGTGTATTCTGTAAATAGGATATCGGAACCACTTTTACACGTCATATTAAAAAATAATAAAAATAAGCTAGGCGAGGTCAACTTTTCTTACTCTGAGAAGAAAGCCCGAAACAAACTCAGAGGACACAGTCTCTTTTAAAGAAAGCCCAGACATAACCTTCGTCAGGCCATATGAGGACCATGTAGATTACTGTCTGAAATGGTATTTTAAGGAAAGAGGCAAGAACCACACAGATTTGAGTGGACTTGTCCAGTCAGTGCAAGCATTGGTCAGTAATCGTGTAGCTCGACTCAGATCTTAAGGAGCTCAACGACTCGAAGAACAATACCAAAGAAAGGACATTTGGGCGCATAAAGTACTCAAACTGCCAAACCATCATTCTAACTACCTGCGATTTAATTTCAACTCTTTATTAGTGACTTTTGTGGACATGATAATTATTCAGATTGATTACAGTTGTAATAGCAATCATATAATTGTGTTTTATTAAAATAGGTTTTTAGTTTTATTAATTTATTTATCTTTTGTATAGATTCTTTTCTATTTTGTGAATGTGAGAACGCTGTAGGATTAGTGGATTGTAGACCTGTAGACCATTTTCTATTTTGTTAAGTACTTAGTACTTATTGAAACACCTACACTGTCCTCCCATATCAATCAATATCATGCCAATTCATTTATGAAAATATTATGTATGTAAGGAAAAATCCACATCTCTTTAATAAAATAAGTGATAGACATAATTTTAATACTAGAAATAAAGATAAACTAGATCAACCATTTTTCAAATTATCTAAAGTACATACATCTTTTATGGGGTACTGTGTTAAATGTTACAACAAAATACCTTGTGACATATTGCAATTAAATGAAAGAAAATTTAAAACTCATATCAAAAGTACACTTTGTAAACAAGCATATTACAAATTAGAGGATTATATCCAAGATAAGAGTGCTTGGAAACATGCTGGTCCTGCTCCATAGGACAATTTAGAATCAAGACAAAATCAAACTGGTTGCTAATTTAATTGTAAAATTGATTATTTTGTGTTTTATGACATTGATTTTATATTCTGTGATTACTTTCTCACACACTGACTTATTAATTACAAAATTTTAGGAAAATCGTCTATTTTTACAATGTTTGTAAATATGTGAGCACCATGTATCTATCACTTATTAAATTATCTGTTGTTGCTTCATTTTTAATTCTTTTTACCTATTGTGGTATAGTAATTTTATTCTAGGTGCATCGTCTTCACATATAGGTAATATTATTTAACTAATGTATGTGCATATACAAACAATTGTAAAACATTTTAAAAGAGTAACGGTGGAGTTTCTTGCCCATTCTTCTCCATACGAAAACTACCTTTTGGAAGGGGCGACTAGAATCAATTTTAATATTTTGTAAATTTTGACGTTCAAAAGTGCCATAGTGCCATACATGGGCCTATTTGAAATAAATTATTTGACTTTGACTTTGACCATACCTAGTAACACTGTTATTTGAAAGTATTGTAAAAGCCAATTATTTTTAAAAGAGTAACCGTAGTTTTTCTTGCTGGCTCTTCTCCATAGGAAACGACCAATTGGAACCGTGCACCTAGCTTCTGACGTTTCATAAGTGCCCATGTAGGTTTATGTGAAATAAAATATTTTGAATTTGAATGACTGAGAAAGAAAAAAAATAAGTACAAGAAAAAAAATATTCACAATTCAAAAAATAATTATTAGCTGGCAACACCAACGTAAAGACAACACCAAAAATTTGTTTTCATAATTTCCACATTTTTATTAATTTTAGACGCAGTTTTTCAGTACAAAATAATACTAAAACAAACCCTAAAGCCTGAAGATTACTTTATAATAAAAAAACAACGACCACAATAAATAAAACTAATAGACTGCAGTAAAAAAATATCGAATCGACAAAACAGAAAGAATTATGAAAATGAAACTGATGTTATGTTGACGAGATCAGCGAGACAAAGAACACGCCCATCACCTCCGGTCTCGTCGCTCAGCTCCGCCTCGCCGCCGCCTCGCCGCCGCCGGTACCCAGCCTCACCGTGAGCGCTGTGACGACACCGGCCGCGGTAGTTGCGTCGAGCTCGAGCGACGAGTATTTTTCCCCGCCGACGTCGCCAACACCTGTACGTCGGTTGGGGAGAGGCCGGCCACCAGCGGGCTTGGGACCTCGAGGCCAACAGGCCCCGAACAGGGTCCCCGCTGCCGGTGGAAATGTGTCGCGCATGCAATGGACCCAGTCCATGAATGAAAATGTGATGCGCGCATATTATGGGGCTACAGAGGGAAGAAATACTCTCTCTCTGTTTCAGGTGCGTGAACCTGCCGTCAACGTCTCAGCCCAACGATTGTCGGATCAGGTGCGCGTCATTCAACACAACCACAGGTTGGATAACGCTACACTTGGTCGGCTGCGCTCGGAAATGCAGAATAGCTCTGCTAGTAACCCTCTCCCATCTCAGAATGTTGTGCATGCGCCTTCCGCAGTTCCATTGCAAGCAACCCAATATGATGAAGAGGAGGACGGCAGGGCTATATCTGCAGATAATCTATGCAATGTGGAATTAAGGAACGCACTGGAGGATGCGATTCATGAGTACCGGGTCACATCACCTGACCTTAAACCACGGCTACCACGTTTGCCCATGAATAAAAGAAACAGCACTGGTGTGTGCCCTAGATGCGCTGTTACCAAATTTTATTGAAAGCAGCGCAGACCTTTGCGATACACACTCAATCTTGTATTGCACGGCTGTTGCGGCATGTCTTATGGCTCGTGTCAAATTTCCAAATACTGACCGATCTGCACGACCGAGACCCGCCGCACCAGCTTGGCAGTGCAGGATTGAGTGTCGTATTAATGAGGCTAGGGTACTCATCGGGAAGCTCATCTGCTTCAGGGAGGGCATTACACGACCAAGGGTGATGCGCTTTGTGAAGCGGGCGTTCTCGGGAACTAGTATTAGTCCCCGAGAATATGTATCCCATGTCACAGAGCGCATCGACTTCCTGACGCAGAAAGTTTATGCATGGGCAAATCGTATCCGTCGGTATAGGCGAAGAGTGGATCGGTACACTCAGAACCGCATGTTCCAGAACGATGAAAGGTGCGTATACAGAGCGTGGGAGCGGCCCACTCCCAATCAAGGTGTGACTGACGCGCGTCTACCGGATAATGATGCCATGAAACCTTTTTGGCGAAGCATTTGGTCGGTGCCTGTCAGTCACACTGAAGGTGATTGGATGCGTGTTGTTGAGCAGGCGTGTGATCCAATACCAGACATGATATTCCGCTGAAGTAATGATAAATAATTGTAGCAGTTGGTTAACTACACTTAATTAAAATAAAATATAACGAATAAATATTTTTTAATTTTATTATCACATATCACGCATTTTTTATTCTAAACCCTTTATTGCAATAAAAACAGTTAATAAAAAGGCTGCAATATTTAAAAAAATATTATTATTGCAAACAAAAATAATAATATTTGCAAAAACAGCACTGTGATTTACGAGATTAGAACCATAGCCATCTGGAATCTAAGACCAACGCTTAACGCCTTCTGCTATCTGAACATATAATTTACTTTCGAATTTTAGCAATGCCATACACTGGCCAAGGTCACGCGTATGATGCATGTCTAACAATAAAGTGCGGCGCTCGCGAACCGCGACGATACGACCGTGTGTAGTGCAAAACTGCGTTTTCTGTGACTACGTCTGACTGTTTACACATACAAATGTACGGACTATACCGCGTGTTCACAGCAATACGACTCTTAGCGTGCTTATGCACTTTTGAACGCTTACTGTACATTACCTCATAGATGGTGCGGAAATGTTTGCATATTATGTAAAATATGATTTTTCTAATTGTTAAAACCACGATATCTCACGAATGGTGAGTCGTGAGAGAAAAAGTAACTTGACCATTTTTGTAGAAAATTTTATGAACTACAACTTTGATCTAGCCTATTTTCACATTAAAACTAACCGTTTTCGAGAAAAAATTGAAAAAACCTTAATTTTGTACGTTTAACCTTGAATATTTTTTTTTTGAAGAGGTAGGATCGAAGGGGATTTTTGACATTTCATTTATAATGATGTATTTAACGTTTCTGCCAATTTTCAGCTCTATGCGAATTTTGGCTAAGTTATGACTTATTTTTGTCTATTTTGACTGGACTAATCATATTAACAACAACTCCATTATGTCTGTGTCTCAGAATGTATGTAAGAATGGGTCCCGTGGTACTAAGGAGCTGCTCCTTATAGATATGACCATCAGCCAACAGGTTCGTAGATCCCGGAAGGATTTGTCGACTTGTTGGATAGATTATAAGAAGGCCTATGATTCGGTGCAACATACATGGCTCATGAGGGTGCTGGAGTTGTACAAGATAAATGTAACTCTGCGCACTTTTCTGATGTCATGTATGCGGCAATGGAAGACGGTCCTTCTCTATCCAGGATGTTGACAGATCCGGGGAATCGATGAACCGATCAGGATTGAACGGGGAATATTTCAGGGCGATAGTTTGAGTCCGCTTTGGTTTTGCTTAGCCTTGAATCCTTTAAGCACACTGCTGGAGGATTCAGGTCTAGGCTACCGGTGAGAAGGGGTGGTCACGTGATATCTCACGTCCTTTACATGGATGACTTGAAACTCTTTGCCTCCAACAATTTGCGACTGATGGAACTACTGAAGGTAACAGAAACGTTCAGTAGCGCCATCAGGATGGAATTTGGTGTGGACAAATGTGCAGTCATGCATGTAAAGCGAGGGAGGATTATGGAATCCGTGGGAACCCAACTCTCGGATTCCATACACCTTAGGTCCCTCTCCTCAACCGAAACCTACAAGTACTTGGGTATGTCGGAAGCGTTAGGCATCAATGTTGCCGACATGAAACAATCGTTGAGGGAACGCTTCTTTGGCCGCCTGAATAAAGTGTTAAATAGTCTTTTATCAGGCGGAAATAAGGTGCGTGCCTTCAACGGTTGGGTAATGCCTGTTTTGATGTATTCTTTCGGCATACTCAAATAGACTCAGACAGAACTTGACGCTCTGGATAGGAAGGTCCGTACATTGCTGACAGCAAATCGGATGCATCACCCACGGTCATCAGTGATGAGACTGTACATCCCGCGGAAGTGTGGGGGTCGTGGTTTCCTAAATGCTAAAACCCTCCACAACCGCGAGATATACAGTATCAGGGAATATTTCCTTCAAACTGACGTGGGTATGTCCATGTGGTCGCAGTGGACAAGGGCCTCACCCCGCTCTCCTTGGCAAAAGAGAACTGGCGCTAACCTGCAGTACTTGATACTAACGATCGTAAGGAAGTATGGCAGGGCAAAGAGCTACATGGGCGCTTTTTCCGGGCCCTCCACGGGCCTGATGTTGGCGTCTGTATCCTGGCTGCGTTTCGGCGACCTCTTCGGGGTAACCGAAGGTTTTGTCTGTGCGATTATGGATGAAGTTATCATGACGAATAATTATCGGAAATACATTGTCAAGGACGGTACGGTTGACATCTGTCGGGCATGCCACCGTCCCGGTGAATCAATCCGACATATTGTTTCCAGTTGTTCTCGTCTTGCTAATGGCGAGTACTTGCACAGACACAATCTAGTGGCTAGGATTATTCACCAGCAACTTGCCTTGCAGTACAACCTTGTGGAGTCCGAAGTACAGACGCCAGCACATCAAGCTGCCCGAAAATGTAAAATTTTCCCAATCAACTTTGAACCTTATGATTCAGCGATAAAGTTGAAAATCAATTAAATAAATTTGACAGATTGTAGTAGCCTGATGTAGGGAATGCAAATCCGTTCTGGATTAAAATCCGGATTTTAAAGAACGGATTTTTGATTCAATCCGGATTATCCGGATTTTACGAATTTTTCATAAAAATTAACAAATCTACCCATTTTAGTTTGTTAATATGATGTTTCATAAAGGAGATGGAAAATGTTGGGCCCAAATGTAATAAGTTGAGATATGATCTAAAAATTAGTCATATTTTTTATCCTTGAAAATCAAAAATCTGCTCAATTCTTAAGTCTGGAAGCGGAGAAATATGATAAAGATAGTTTTCGTGAGATTATCGATTAAAGTAATCGATTACACAACTACAAAAAGAACACCTACCCACTATAATTAACTCAAAGTAATTAAATGCACTATATAAATACTTTAATACAATATAGTGCATTTAATTTAAATAAAACATTATTAATTACTGAGAAACCAAAATAATGATTATCAATTTCATATCGATTAAAATCAGTTTTATTTTATTGTCTATGTCACTGGCAGTGCATATTCTGCACTGGTATGAGCTGACTGACATTGACAATTAGACACTAGACATTAGTGGTGGGTTGTTCTCGAATTTTTGACTGCCGAAACCGTTTTCCCGACGACGAAAACGGTTGCAGAAAACGGTTAAAGAACGAAACTTATCCAACATGGAATAGAATTGTGTTTTCGTTGAGCGCAGTTTCTTAAAACTTTCAACGATTTGAAATGTATGAAATAGTGTTTTCGCATCACGAACAATTCTGTTTTTTTGACAACTATTAATACATTACTGACTGTATTTAATTTCAAAGAGTTCACTTTTTAAGAGTTCACTTTTTAAGAGTTCACTCTTTAAGAGTTCACTTTTTATTGGAAGGACTATTTAACGATTGTGATAGATAGTTGAATCATTGTACCCGACTGTATATTCTTAGATGTAAAATAAAAAATCGCACCAAGTAATTCGAAGACTGGTTTGTGCAATGAAGACTGTTTGAAGTTGAACCCAAGACGTAAAATGGTTTCATCATCACAAAAACCGTTAAAAACCTACTAGACAGCTGTCACTTATTTCGTGTTTTCCGATGTGTTTTGAGTGCTTTGCAATTATTTTTCTTTATCAACGACCACTGCTTTGATTTTTACGGATTCTGACCCTGCCTACCTTTTGTACGACCCTTGCTTTCACACTGGACACCGAAGATTGCTCACATGATTGACTTGGAATTGTTATTTTGGATTTTACCGCCGCTTTGTGGATTGGATATTGTTGAAACTATGGATCGCTGTGTTTTGTGGGATAGCAACTAGTCACTGCAATACACTAATGTATGTTTGAATCTATAAATTCACACCATTTTCATCTCGTTACATTCAGACCCAAGAGTGTATGTTATCGTTTCAGTCTCCTTTGTGTAAATGGATTAAAATAAAAGCACATGAAAATCAAATCAAATGAATGTTTTAAACATGAAAAACATAACTTAACGCCTTGTTTCCTCGAAGGATTGGGCAGAGGTGACCCTGTAGCAAGTACACACACATTTCGCCAGTTATGTTTTAAGTCCCATTTAATAAGGGGCGAGCCTATTGCCATCAACCGGACACAAATCCAGACTCCGAGCTGCTACTGGGAAATTCCAGATAGAAAAATCCAATAACACTGCCCGACCCGGGAATCGAACCCAGGACCTCATGCTCAGCAGTAGCGCTTATGAATTTCTATTTTTTTTGTTATTTGGAATTATTAAAACTATCATCATTAAATACCATAATTATGGTGATATTGCCATAATATGTAGGTACTTATTTTTATCAAAATAATCAGTCTTTGACTGGCGTGCTGAGTAACGTCAGTAAAATAATTAATAGGTTAAAATTAAAAGAAACTCTGAAGAACAAAAACAAAGACAAATAGACTCCTTGCCAAATTATTAACCAAATAAACGAATTTGATTGAATATTGTATTTTTTTTGTCATATACCGATTTTGGATACAAATATACAGATTTTAGTGGGCAGCTCTACCGATTTCGCACTATGATATTTGAGACCACTGATCCTCATAAACCTTCGAGGTGCAGGCCCCTCGTCCGCGATGCCACAGGCGGTGGCCCACGTCGCCCGCGCCTTACGCCGCCTCTGCGCAGAGCCGATAGACTCGACACTCGCGAGACGCGCAAACAGCGAACTGGCTCGTATCGATTTTTTTGTTACAATTTCTTATTATTCAAAAAATCCGGATTCGATTTTCAAATCCGGATTTGGAAGCCTGGTAAAAATGTACGGAAATCCGGATTTTTCGGATTACGGATAGTCCGGATTGCATTCCCTAGCCTGATGTGCTGGCGTCTGTACCTTACTACATGTATGTGCCCGACCCAGTTCTCGAGAATGGTCACGCCACATTGTACTGGGATCGATCTATCATCACTGACAGAACTATTGTAGCCAATAAGCGTGATATTGTGGTGATAGATCGACGAGAGCGCCGTGCAATGATTGTAGATATCGCTGTCCCTCATGACGAGAATCTCGTGAAAGCTGAAAAAGACAAAAAAAATCAAGTATCTTGACTTAGCACACGAGGTTGTCGACATGTGGGATGTGATGTGGACTCTGCAATCATTGTACCGATAATCGTTACGGTTAATGGCCTAATAGCGAAGAGCCTCGATCAACACCTCAGGAGGCTCTCATTGCGCGGCTGGGTCAAACGCTTGATTCAGAAAGCAGTACTCCTAGACACGGCACGCATAGTGAGGAGGTTCCTCTCTCTAGAGCCCTGACCACCGGCAGCTTGGACCCTGTTCCTGATGCCGATGGGCCACTGTTTTTTATATTTTTAAATGTTTTTTTTTAATGATTTTTATAAAAATATTTAAAAATGTATTTAATATGTAAAAAAAAAAAATATAATACTTTTCAAAGTAATCATGATATTTTGTATTTGTATAATATTCAACAATGGCAATGTGTATAAAAAACTGGTATATTTTGATGATGTGACATACTTAATAATTAAAATATCAAGTTTTATAGTGTTATCACAAGACTTAGCAAAGCGAGGAGCTCAATCCCAAGCTTTTTGTCTTCTAAATAATTTTAAATTTTATAGTACTTACTCTTTTTTACAAAGTTTGGTTTTAATACAGCTTTTAGATCGTTTAATTGAATGAGTAAGTTTCGAATGTCAATGGGAACTTTGTTGTGAAAGCTTTTAAACATCGACCCACGAACGAGTTGCCTACTCTGTGGAGACAAGTGCGATGTACAGCAAGATTGTGTTTATTCCTTAAACTATGACTATTGGACGTTTTCTTAAAATTTTCCTACATACAATAGGTTTTCAAATAATATATTGGCGATAGTCCGAATATATATTTCTTTGAATTTTTCTCGAAGTGAATCTCTTGTACGTACCTAGGTTGTAAATGACTCGAATAGCCCTTTTCTGTAAAACAAAGATAGTATTAATATCCGCACAGGTTCCCCGGAGAGTTCCATTGAACTCTTATTTCCGAAAATCTAATCGGCCCTAGCTGGGGTGCTAATATTATTGACTTTTCTTTGGTCGCTCTTGCATCCAACTCTATCTTAATTCTTAATAAGCTTTTTTATATAAATCGACACAGTCCTCTTTCTGTACGAATGGACAATATAAAACCTATATTATCGAGCTCTCTTCGCTTGCTCTTGAATCCTGCATTTTCTTATTTGTTAAACTTCTGCATACGTCGACAAAGTTACTTCTTGTATGAATGGACAAACGATAACCTAACATGTCCGAGGTGAACTGCAAAAATGATCGAGCTCGCTTCGTGGAGTTGAAGATGCACCCCTCAGAAATAAAACCTGCCTGCGTCCATGTTCAGATAAGAAATCAGAAGGTCGAGAGCCTTGTCTCTCATACCATAGTGGTACAGTTTCCTAATGAGTCTATCATGATGTACGCAATCGAAGGCCTTGGACAAGTCGCAGAAAATGCCAAGAGCATCTTGCGACTCCTCCCAGGCCTCGAATATGCTCTACAGTAACTCTATGCCCGCGTCTGTAATTGAAGGAACCTTTGTAAAACCAAACTGTTGCATTGAAATGTCCTAACATTTGTTTTAAAATTAATTTTTCAAAGATTTTACTCAATGTAGAAATATCGAAATAGGCCAAAAATTCATGGGATCGGTTGTGCTACCAGACTTGAACAGTGGAATCACTTTGCTAAGTTTCATCAGATCAGGAAATACATCAGATGCAATACAAGAGTTAAAAACAATTGCTAAAAACAGGTCAACTGCGTGTCGGACCACGCACAATGAAGGATTCCGTAGTATGGATGAATTTATCCCAAAAACAAACTTAACATTGTAGTTGAAAAACATGTTCTCCCATACATTCCAATTACAAATGCAAGTTTGTATGCACAATATTGAGAGATTTACCACGTTATGTTACGACCATCGACTTCTTATAGATTTTTTTTGTAACATATGAGTAAAGACCCATAATCAGTACTCTAAAAAAAGAATGACTCAGTAGTTTCAAATCAAAAAGTAAAGTCAAATTTCATCAATTTTCTTAAATATCTCAAAAAAGAAAAAAAAAATAGGTATTATATCCTCGCAGCAAGCCCTTTCATTTGATGTCACACGGTACAGTAAACAAAACTTTTTTTTATTTACTTATAAATTGCCTACCAAAAGTGACTTTTTGAGTGGGTATTCGAAATTCATTTATTTACGTTACACGTCCGTGTTTGGGTCACAGAAATACATATTTGGGTACACACTGCTACACATCAAGCTACACATTTCCAGTTTATGCTGATCTCGCATTGCATAGGGTTTCCGTACAATGCGAGGTCAGCTTATACTGGAAATTATAGTTTGATGTGTAGCCGTGTGTACCAAATATCAACATAATCAGTCTATTAGATTCGGAGCAAATTGTCTCTGACAGACGGACGGACAGACAGACAAACACACGAGTGATCCTATTAGGGTTTTGTTTTTTTCCTTTTAAGGTACGGCACCCTAAAAAGAGGAGAGCAGTGGTGGCCCAGTGGTAACGGCCGCGACTTACGAGTTGTAAGTCGTAGGTTCGAACCCAGACAGGCGCTTTAATTTGTGTTAATTATTTCATCACCACTGCTCTCAAAACGGTGAAGGAAAACATCGTGAGGAAACCGGCATGTCCTAGAACCGAAAATTCGAAGACATGTGACATCTACCAACCCGCAGTGGGCCCGCGTGGTGGATTACAGCCCACTCCCTCTCACAGAGAGGAGGCCTGTGTCCCAGCAGTGGGAACATTATAGGCTGATGATGATGACCCTAAAAAGGGTGAAATAAATCATCAATTCTATGTGATACAATTTATCTAACATATATAATATTACGCTAATTGCATTACTTGTTCGATTTTCAACGAAATTGCCTGATGATGTAGATATCTAACACTTCACATTTCTTAGCTATGGTATCTTGATTATTTTTATGTACCATCAATAGTAATACGACTGTAGGTTTAAGCGACCAGTAGTACGCAATTTGGTAGTTTTACTTGGATTTCATTGGTAGGGTTGTAATCGTGGTGCCACCGAAGCAAAGGTGCTTACCTTAAGAAGGAATTTTTGTCATCCCACAAATAAAAAAACTAAAAATTGTCACACAGTGTTATTGAAGATGTCATGGTAAGTAATGGTCAAAGGTCAGAAGTTGTTTTTTACTTCAAGATCTTTAAAAGATTCTACCATGTCTTTAGCAGTAGCAATTATTAAATCAAAAAGTTTGTAACATTCTGGTACACATTCTTTTACTATTGAGTAAGCAGAAGTGGAGGACGACAATGAGAGTTTTGGTTGTGAAAATGGGAATGTTAGTGAAGAAAACAAACTCAGTTGCCACCTCCACGCCTGTCTTAATATTGACAAACTCAGTTGCCACCTCCACGCCTGTCTTAATATTGACAAACTCAGTTGCCACCTCCACGCCTGTCTTAATATTGACATAATTGATTTTTAGATGGAAGTCACGATTCCGTACTGTCGGTCTTCCCTTCCGTCAGCTGCTGATAAACCATCATTTTAAAATATAAGTAATAGATGGATTTTTTTCTGCTGTTCTTGGGTGATTTTTGGCTATAATTTTCCATTTTACACATAACATAACGCCTTGTTTCCCCGAAGGGTTGGGCAGAGGTGTACCTGTAGTAGGTACACCCACATTTCGCCGTTTTCCATTTTAGTCAAATTAAATAAGTTTATAAGTGTTGCTTACCACAGCCATGATCTCGTCAAGTCTTTTATTCCTTAGGTAGATGGTTTTGAAGTATAATAAGAGATAAACATATAACATGAGAACTACTGCTGCCAGGATGGCTTTCATCTTTGAAGTTGAAAGGTTGATCATCTTGCCCTGCAACATTGTTCAATAGATAAACATAATTTGATATTACATTCAGCAAAAATATAAAGAAGAAAATATAATAACATCACTCCTGTATTCCCCGAAGGGTTAGGCAGAGGTATACCCATAGTACACTCACATTTCGCCAGATATGTTCAAGTGCCATGTAATAGAGGGTAAGCCTCGTGCCATGTAATAGGGGGTGAGCCTCTTGCCATCAACCAGGCACAAATTCCAGACTCTGGGCTGCTACTGAGAGATTCCAGATAAGAAAATACAATGATGCAACGTTTATTAGGGTTACTTTAGACAACATTTCAAAATAAACAAACATTTGTAGTGCATAATATGTTTGAAGGTTTATTTATGACTGGCACCGTCGTTTTAGTGGCAATAGCTAAGGGCAAGAGAGGGCTTATCTGGGTTCAACGTTGATTTACATAAGTTTATAGAATAATATCCAATGTGTCTGTTTAGTTACTTACCGGTTTTACGACGACCTCCGGCAGTTCCGCCACGAAGTAAGACATTCAGAATAAATTTAGGTAGTTTTTATAAACTGCTACAAACACCCAAAGACCACTGCCCCCTTGTACAGTGCAACTAACGTTAGGTCAGAGAATAACTGAAGCTGATTAGCTTTATCATTTATCTCCTGTTTCTTAATTTATATGTAATCGATACAAAAAATTACATTAGCTTTCGTTTCGGAAGTATATGACAGTACAGACGCCAGCACTTCAAGCTACTACAATCTGTCAAATTTATTAAATTTATTTAATAGATTTTCAACTTTATCACTGATGCATAAGGGTCAAAGTTGATTGGGAAAATTTGACAGTTTCGGGTAGCTTGATGTGCTGGCGTCTGTACACAGAATACTATTTACTAATCCAGCCAGCTTCCAGTGTTGCCACCTTACTTTATGAAGAGTGACTACCTACTTACGAAGCTGAAAAAGGGCTTGAAGAGCTAGGAGGGCTTTTTTAGTGAATAATGGGGATGAAAACTGCCACTTACTCACTACAGATGGCACTGATCTCTTTCTCTAGCGTCTTATAATTTGACAGCTATCCATATTTTTTTTTTAAACAAGCGACTTCTTTTACACATAATTAATTATTGTGCCCAGTTGCGCAGCTGTTTACTGCAAAAATACGGGGCTCTATGAATTTGCCAAAAATGTTGAAGAAAATTGTGGGAAAAAGCTCTCCGAAAAAAATTGGAATCTGATATTTCGTCGAGACAATGTGCTATCCTTTCAGCCTTTTATTGGAGAAAGTGGTTTATATGTGATGCTTCCAAGAAAACTAATTCTGTTTTAATTACATACAGGCACTTGTGATGTGATTTAAGTAAATTATGGTAAAATATGTGTGTATTTATATTATAATGCTAGAAGTGCTATCTCTGAAGTTTTTCAGTCAGAAGATCATGTCATGCCCAAGTTGGTTTTCAACTCTGGAGCCTTAACAAATAACCTAGTTCTCAATGCCAAGAAAACGAAATGTGTAAAATTCGCTCTACCAAATGTTAGAAATCTAGGACCCAACATCGTCTTAGAAAAAGAGGTGCTTGAAACTGAACTCGGCAGTTTTTCTGGGCATAACAGTAGATGCCAAACTTCAGTGGGGCCCACATTTATCAAGCCTAGCGGGAAGGCTCAGTTTGGCCTCCTATGCTGTCAGGAAAGTAAGACAATACACTGACGTTGATACAGCTCAGCTAGTCTATTTTAGTTATTTTCATAGCGTTATGTCCTATGGTATTCTGCTGTGGGGCAAAGCCGCTGACATTCAAAATATATTTGTTCTTCAAAAACGAGCAGTTCGAGCAATTTACCAGCTAGGTGCCAGTTTCTCTAAGAGATTTTTTTAAAGATATTGGTATTCTCACGGTGGCATCACAATTAATTTTTGCCAACATCTTATATATTAGGCAAAATATACACTTATACACTAAAAACAGTGATATTCACAATGTTAACACTAGAAATAAGCAAACTACGAGCTCCATTTCACCAGCTTCATAAGGTTCATAACTCATTTGTTGGGCTTGGTATAACCTTTTATAACAAGCTACCCTCTTCTTTGCTAGATTTGCCTTTTAATGCGTTTAAAACTAAAGTAAAATCCAATCTTTGTTCAAAGGCATACTATTGTATCTACGGCTACTTAAATGATAAGAATAGTTGGTTGCTGTGATTAACTCAAAACAATGTTTATGTTCTTTCTCCAGAATTAGCTTACCTACTGACAGTTTATATGAGTTTAATTGTTTATTTTATTTGAATTTATAAGTCAATTTTTTTTACTTGTTTTTTACGAGTCAATTTATATTTATTTTATTTTATTGTTGACATAATCTACTCATTACAATGTTTTTGTTATGAGTTGTATTGCAATTTGTGGTTAGCTAGCGACCTCGACAATTGATCATATTATTTTTGTCTGAGCAACCGGCAGCAAGTTCGTCATGCTCCCTTAGATGTCACTGCTTGCGGTAGCGTCGGGGGTCGGGTTGCCTTCTTCCCTCAAATATGGCGAGGGGGGTAATGGCTGATCTTTGCGTTATGCTCGTGAACGGGTGCTGCTTGTGGTGACTGGTCGTCTTGCTGATCATGGTTTTGTTATTGTTACTAGTAATTAACTGTTCATTTATTTTACCTCGATGGTCCTAGTTTATCATTTATAACTGCCAATTACAGCTTTTTGTAAGCGGACACGCCCTTCATGTCTGGAGGTTTTTATTTAGTTCTGTTTACGTTTTTTTTTTTTTTTTTTAATATATAATACTTGAGTATAGTTCTCGATGTTTTGGTTGGTATATTGGCGTGTGCTAGCTGACATATGGCCTATAATTTATCATTTGAATTATGTTTTGTGTTGCATAATGTAAGTTATTTTGTATACTATTGTATAAAATCATTCTCTAACTTGAACAACAACAGCTATTTCATGTGCATTCATAAAATTCCGAGTACAATAAAATAAAGCTACTTCCATTTTTTTCAATTTAAGCGTAATTCAACAAAACTACTAATTGATATTATGCTTTTATAGTGTTCTTGAGTATTTGGATCATAAGTTGTGAATTTTGCAGTTTGTAGTATAATGTCATTTATGAATTATCATAAGAATATTCTGTATGTTATTTATGCAATTCAATTATTTTTAATTTGAATTTGAATTTTAGAAGTTGAAGGTTACGGTTGATCGCGGATTTAAAAAAAATTGAAGGAGTATTTAGAGTATTGCTTTCACTCTTTTTTATTACCTCATGAGGTAATTGGTGAGAGCATCAGGTTTAATTTATACGTTTTAATGCCCATCTAATCGGCGTCATTGTTTTTAATTGCATTTTATTGCGATTTTTTGTTTTTATCAAGTTCATGGTACTAAAGACACGTTCCACATCAGCATTTGAATGTGGTAATGATAAAATGATTCTGATTCCTGCTGGGTTTCTGTATTTTATAGTTGTGAGTTTTTCTTGGCAATCAAAGGCTAAAGGAATGGTACAGACGCCAGCACATCAAGCTACCCGAAACTGTCAAATTTTCCCAATCAAATTTGAACCTTACATTTCAAAGTTGAAAATCTATGAAATAAATTTGACAGATTGTAGTAGCTTGAAGTGCTGGCGTCTGTACAAAGAGCTAGATCTAGCCCAAAAAGGGCTGAGGTGGCAACATTGTACATATCACTGTTAACCATAGAGTATAGTAATAGATTTAGATTAGTAGAAAATAATGACTTAGGTTGTAGCAAAGACATATCAAGTAATGGGTTGTAGTCTGAAGTGAAGCTGAAGTGTGTACTAAATGGTAGCAGTTGGCAACACTAGTTGTTGGCGTTATCGGTCAGTCAATAAAAAAGACTTGGCTTAAAGGTCCTAGTAACCAGGCCATAATATCCAAAAAAAAATAAACCGTCAGCTGTCTGTCAGAAAATTCAGTGAGAGGTTATTTTACGAATTTTGTTTTGGTGCAGCGGAATTATATATTTTTCAGATACATTAAACATTAAAAGTGAAAAGGTGAAAAAAAATATTTTTAATCGATATAATTACCCGCTTTACAGAATTATTAGTATAACCTAAAACTTATTTGCAGGTAAACAATGACAACAAACTACGCTAAATATTCTCAATTAATAAAGGCATCGACGAACTATGCGCGTCGTATGCAGCGCCTATCCAATAGGATCTTCGGCGAGGTCGCAATACCCACCAATTCTAAGTCCATGAAAGTCGTTAAAATGTTTTCTGAACGGCCAGTTCATACTAACGAGGAGATCATTCACTATTACCCGAGACACGTTGAGACTCACAGCTTGATGCTGAAGCTGCGAGAGTACGGCTTGTTCCGAGATGAGCATCAGGACTTCAAGGATGAGATGAAGAGGCTGCGGGAGCTCCGGGGCAAAGTCAAAGTGTGGAGGAGGAAGCTCGACCAGAAGACTGAGTAAAATACAAATTTCTGACAGTGAGGGCTATGCCACTAGTTGATTGTTTCTTACAAATCATGAGCTATGTAACAACTGTATCATTCTCATCAGATTTGATGGATGATACAAACTGTCATGTTTGTCACATATTAGAAATGCCCATGTTAGTGTAGTTATTTAATAGGTGATACTGTAATTATTGTTTATAAATAAAACACTTTTATTTAATTAAACAACTATGTTAATGACTACAACTAAACATGAGTTACATTTTTAGAATAGCGCAGTTTATTATAAGGAATATCTTTCTCCTTGGAGGATGTAACATAAATGAAACACAATATGAACAGCACAGAGGGCAGCAGCATGGTCACAAAGAAGTACCAGCCTGGATGATAGAGTGTTTTCTGAGAGAGTGCAAGTCTTATATGGTGATAAGTAAGGTTGCGGGTCAAGGCAAACGTATCAAAATAACCTTTCATCCATCTGTACACCCTGTAACAAGTTATTTGACTAATTAATCATTGGCTGTGTAATATAAACAACAAAAAAACTTTTTACAAAAAAAAAAACTACCGACTTCCAAAAAAAACACTACAAAGAGAAAAAAATTAATTTCGCAAGTCGGTGTCTTGGGTTTTGTGATTTCGTTTTTTTGCTACTGACTTCCGAAATTAAAGTTATTTTTCACTTTGTAGTGTTTTTTTTGGAAGTCGGTAGTTTTTTTTTGTAAAAAGTTTTTATTTTTCGCGTTTTAGTTGTGGTACCTACCCCACACACATTCGAATACCACTACCTACTACCAGTGTATTAATCAGGAATTTATCATATCATCTACATACTAAGTGGGAAAAAAAATACGTATTTTGTAGCTAACTCAAAAACTACCCCAGCAAAGTTAATAAAATTTATATGGGACCAATTTGGGAGCATACCCTTTCAAACAAAAAATAATTTTTAAAATCGGTCCATAAATGACGGAGAAATCGATGGACATACATAAAAAAAAAAAAAACAAACATACGCGTCGAACATAATATAACCTTTTTGGAAGTCGGTTAAAAAGTGAATGACCATTTCTCATTGACATAAGAATAGTGGTTAAGATGCAACTTAGAAAAGTACCTCATAAATGTCTATTAATCTGTGAGTTGACATGAAACCAATAAACACATTATAGTCCGTGAGCCAGCAACAGGTTTTTCGGACCAATTTCTTCTCAAGCGATAACTCGTGAAATGCTTCAGAGAGTTGTATTAAACAGCATGGTGAATGTCAGCTGCCGCTCCGTGGGTGGGTCGGGCAGCGGCAGCCCCTCAATCACGTAAAAAAATTTTTTTTTTCAATCATTACCTCCCAACTGAAAATTTGTTAAATGATAGTTAACGCAATTATTTGAAGATAAAAAAAAAGTCAGCTGGCCGTACCATGGTGGATTAATCGTCAGCTGGTCACACGAACATGTAAAAAAAAATTTTTCATTCAGTGATGTCCTCTCACTTGAAAATGTGTCAGATGATAGTTTACATGCTATTTTGAAAGTGCACTCAAAACGGTGAAGGAAAACATCGTGAGGAAACCGGCATGTCCTAGAACTGAAAATTCGAAGACATGTGACATCTACCAACCCGCACTGGGCCCGCGTGGTGAATTACGGCCCAATACCTCTCACAGAGAGGAGGCCTGTGTCCCAGCAGTGGGAACATTATAGGCTGATGATGATGCTATTTTGGATAAATAAAAACGTCAGTATGTTGGTGGAAAAGTCGTCAGCTGATGCAGTGAAAGGTGGAGCATGGGAGCCAGGCGTGAGCGCCGATCGCTTATTTAAATACGTCAGCTGACGGGTTTTCCACCAACATAGAGCCAGCTGACGTTTTTATTTATTCAAAATTGCATGTAAACTGTCATCTGACACATTTTCAAGTACGAGGAAATGATGACATAACTACAGTTATTCGCATTACGCTTTATGCACGTGCCCTTATACATTTGTACAACCGTCAGCACATCAAGCTACCCGAAACTGTCAAATTTTCCCAATCTACTTTGAACCTTATATAATTCAGCGATAAAGTTCAAAATCTATTAAATCAATTTGACAGATTGTAGTAGCTTGAAGTGCTGGCGTCTGTACCTATCGAGTCAATATTAATCATAATCAATTAGCAATATTTAAATAAACGCACTTTGGATAGAAGTCAATCACGTTAAAATTTATAAATATTAATATAGATAAAGTTGTGATATATTCATTCATTAATCAACTTTTCAACGAAACTGAAACGTATTTATTATATATAAGATAATATAGCGCGGGAGCCAGGTGTGAACGTTGATCGCCTATTTCAATAGTGCAGATTCTTTTTATTACTGAAAATATAATGTTAACAAAACCTTAAATTAATATTCTTGATACATTTTAAATATTGAAATATACGGGCTTTAATACGTTAAAATTGATAAATATATAAATAAATGATATTTAGTAATATATAAGTGCAATTATTTATTTTTTTATAAAACTGAGGGAGTGCCCAGGAGTGGACAGCAAATTAGAAAAAAAAAAAAACTGAAATGTACAGACGCCAGCTACATCAAGCTACTACAATCTGTCAAATTTATTTATTCGATTTTCAACTTTATTGCTGAAGTGTAAGGTTCAAAGTTGATTGGGAATATTTGACAGTTTCGGGTAGCTTGATGTGCTGGCGTCTGTACAGACGCCAGCACATCAACAATCTGTCAAATTTACATAATAGATTTTCAACTTTATCGCTGATGAATAAGGTTTAAAGTTGATTGGGAATATTTGACAGTTTCGGGTAGCTTGATGTGCTGGCGTCGTGTGATACTCCTTGGCCGCGCCACAGTGGAAAATTAAAAATACATGTTTCTAGATTAATTGTACCATTTATGTACTTCTGTCAAATTTATTTATTCGATTTTCAACTTTATTGCTGAAGTGTAAGGTTCAAAGTTGATTGGGAATATTTGACAGTTTCGGGTAGCTTGATGTGCTGGCGTCTGTACATATAGAATAATATTTATTTTAAAGTCATTAAATCTCGTTTTTTAAAATAATCATTAATCATTCATCTGCTTCACTTTCACTTTGGCTCGTGACGCTCTCATCTCTTTCTGACTCACTATCACTGTCGTCCGCTGCCACTATATTTTCATCATCGTCATCATTATAAAAAGATAAAAAATAAAGTATTTATATAGTATGTTACAATGTAACATACTATATAAATACTTTATTTTTTATCTTGAATTACATTTTTGAAAATTCTATTTATATTGATTATGTCATAATCAATATAAATACAAAAATGTTACCTTTTTCTGGCTGGCTAGTTATTTCAGTAATCGATGATGGTAACTGACTTCCAGAAAACCACTTGTACATATCGTCAACTTCTTCCCAGCCATAGTCCGAAGGTGCATGAGTGGTCGGAACCTTCAGGTTCGCGTGTGTAGAAAATTTGAAAGGTGGGGCCTAATATCTACATTCTGTCGTTATAGATATAGGGAGAATGTACAAGCAGCGCTTAGTTTGAGCAGCTGCCTTGGATATAATGTAATACAATTACAGATGGGCAATCCACCGGGTTTGAACCCGGTGCTTTGATAAAAACCCGATAAACACCCGCAAGCACCCATAAACCCCCAGAAAATTGGGTGTTTATTTGATTTGATGAAATTAAATTAGTGATGTTAAAAAATATGTTTTAAAAGTGATTTTTATTCATTTCATTTCTTTGTAGGCAACATTAGTTAGATCAGGGAGGGTAAAATAAAATGGTACCTACGAGATAAAAACGAATTTCAAAAATCACATTTTCTATTATTTCAACTTTTGAATAGCTTATTTTATGTTGTAGTGTGTAATTAGGATATATACATAATAACAAAATAAATCGACTTAAACGGAAAGAGCCGCAAAACTTAATAATGAGAACATTCAGTTAGATGAAGAAAATGAAAACGAAAACATAATAGAGAGTTTTATAGACCAACTTAATGAGAGCTATGATGAAAATGAAACCGGAATAGAGAGTTCTATAAACCCGATAATATTGGACGACTACAATACAACGAACCTACACCTTCAACGTCAGGGGAAGCCAGACAGCCTTAACATTTTTTCGTCTGTAACAATGATAATGGAGAATCCGATAGTGATTGATTGTTAAGTAGGTCATTTGTTTTTGATTAGTACCAGAAAAAAGATTTTTCTTGCATTATTTTATTTCACCTACTTACTTAATTATGTATAATTAAATAAAAGAATAATAATTAGTAACTAAATGTCATTTATGTATAAAAATCATTTACACCCGAAATTTGGGTGGAAATCGGGTGTTTATCCCAAAACACCCGGTTTAAACCCACCTGGGTTTAAACCCAGGTGGGTGGATTGCTCATCTCTAAATACAATACATCCACACATACACACATATTAGGTATATTTTTCAATGTTAAAATTAATTCAGAATATTTATTTTAATGAAATATATCCGTATGTCTCAAAATTTAAAAATTTATCAAGAATATTAACTTAATTAAAATATAACAATAAAATTATTTAATTCTGTGCGTGCATAAAGCGTAATGCGAATAACTGTAGTTATAATTAATTGATTCAGGCGTGACCTTGCGGAAATCCATTTTAAAACACAATAACTTGTTCCGCTTGGCTATTTCTAAAGAGCCATAAAAAACTCCTGAAAGAAATCGACACGTGTTTCACCTCTCAACGAGGCATCCTCAGGATGACGATGGACTTGTTGCGAACTCAAACTCGGTGTGTTGCCACACCGAGCGCTGAGTGCAGACTGAGCCTTATCGCCCGTCAAACCCACTTATATAGTGTCGCCGTTATCAGTGCGATAAAGGGCGAACAATCGCAGCAAAGGTGACCTTGGCATACTCGTATTATTTAAAAACGTCAGCTGACATATTTAAATAAGCGATCGGCGCTCACGCCTGGCTCCCATGCTCCACCTTTCACTGCATCAGCTGACGACCTTTCCACCAACATAGAGCGAGCTGACGTTTTTATTTATTCAAAATAGCATGTAAACTATCATCTGACACATTTTCAAGTGAGAGGACATCACTGAACGAAAAATTTGTTTTGCATGTTCGTGTGACCAGCTGACGTATTATCCACCACAGTACGGCCAGCTGACTTTTTTATCTTCGAATAATTGCGTTAACTATTCAGTCAGGAGGAAATGATTGAAAACAATTTTTTTTTACGTGATTGAGAGGCTGCCGCTGCCCCACCCACCCACGGAGCGGCAGCTGACGTTCACCATGCTGTTTAATACAACTCTCTGAAGCATTTCACGAGTTATCGCTTGAGAGGAAATGACTGACAAAATATACTATCTGGGTCACGGACTAGTAGACCAGTATACAAAATATCGCCAAAACTTCAGTCAAATAATGAGGGTTGCCTGTCTTGGATATTTAGCCCTCTAGCAAGGTTTAGCCTGGTATGTTGTGTTAGTTACCCGTGAGGGCGCAGCAGCTTGTTGCGGGTCTTGGTGGCGTTGGCGAGGCTGTCCACCTTGTAGTAGGGGGTCCTCACGATGACCAGCGCCAGGTCGAACCACGGGTGCATCACCAGGTACCGCGCGGGACGCGTGCTGTGCGTGCCCCAGTAGCCTGGTCACAAATATACTAAGATGACACGCGCTGATCGGAATATTGGTCAGAGTGTCGTCATAGGCGCTTACTGTATTCTAAGTAGTCCCTACTACTCTCGGTTGGTGAGGGCCATTGGGTCGTAGATTCCGGAGCTACATCACACAAGACGTCTGACGTGCACATTCTTGAAGATAGACTACATTAGTTCTAAGCTAGTTACGACCGCGAACAATGATAAAATTGTGTCTAGTGAACAAGGGGATGTGTATGTTATGGGGCGCTCTGTGAGGTTTGAGGATATACCTGGCTTCCAGGTTTGACGACAAACTCGCTGTCGGTAAGTAAAATGTGTACTAAGGGTTGGCTTGTAAGGTTTACCAAAAATGTACAGTACCACTGAAACAGGGGTTACATGTTTTAGATGAAGAAGCATCGATGGTTCTGACGTGTCCTCGGAGAAGATTCTTCTCGCGCCTCTTTTGATTTGTGGCACAGATGACTAGGTTACCTGAGTGGAACTCTGATGGTGAAGCTGAAAAGTTTGGCAGATGGTGTGACTTTTAAAGAGGTGAGCACGGAACCATATGAAGGGTGCTGTACCTAAAGGGAAGGAGTGCGTCAAAATGTTTCCAAAGGTAAAAGCAAGAGAGCAATAGTTATTTGTGCAACAAGAGAGCAAAGTTGGTTTTTGCTGCGAGTGTTGATTTTGAATCCCGAGTAAGCGAGTGATTCTAGGTTAGAATTCGGAGCGCAGCGAGGGATTCAAAGACACGAGATGCAAACAACTTTGGTCTCGTGTAACACATAGGTACAACTTTTCACCTCAGCAGCGAGAACATAATAATATTAATTTAATTCAATTTAATATTAAGGGGGAAGCGTCAGGGTAGCCCGCGAAATTCAAATTTTCTTACGTTTTTTGTATTTTGCAGGTCAGTGTCAGGTTTTATGTTGATTAAAATATGATTCGCGGTCGTAACAAATATGGCTTTACTCAATTATAATCATTACTATCAATACTATAATTTTATATAATTGAGCTGATCATTTACTAAATTGCCTAGATCCGAATTTGGTCTTGGTTAAAGGTATTTGAACTATATTGTGTTTTCTTCTCCTAGAGAGTATATCCGGATTATAAGGTAAGGTTTTGCGCTTTTTTAAAATCATTTGTGTAATGTATAGTTTCCTAACTGACAGTACCTACATCACGTTTGTAGAGGTTCTCTGTAGAATATCTCCTTTTTTAAAATACATAATTTTGAGCAGGGCTCGTTGTGCTCGCTCCAATTGGATGAATTTAGATTTTGTTGCCCCACCCCAAACAGGAATACAGTATATCAATGTTGATTGCGCAAGAGAAATATAGATTTGAGTGAGCCCATTTCGAACAGTAGGCTTACCGCTACTCTGTATAGACCTAGGGAGCACGTGACGCAGATTCTTAAAAATCCAATTTAGCTTGCGGACCCGATTCGCCACCAGCTCAAGATGGGATCCAGCATTACTCCTATATATTTTGTGCTAGAAACTTTGCCAATACTAGAACAGTTACAATTATCAACATTATTACCATCACAAGTGTGTATAATGATTCGAAAATCGCCGGTTGGTTGAGTCCGATTGCAGATGCTGAAACTTATAAAGTTTGTTTTCGAGGTATTTAATGTGAGAACATTAAGAAGATGACAGCTGTATCATCGGCGTACGAAAGGACGTTGGCATTAGGAAATTTCATGTTACACAGGTCGTTTATGTATATCAAGAAGAGCGTTGGCACTACCTTAGGGGACGCCGTATGATACATCTGTGACATCACTTATATGCTGCCCCACTTTGACACTCTGCTTCCTATTTGAAAGATAATTCCTAAACAGATCAGGAAAAACTGTCCAGTTTGGTAAGTCCAACTTCAAGAAAGAGAGGTCAATCGTTGAATCCGACTCGCCTGGGCGGCGTTCGAGAAGGTGCGTCTCTACTATCTTCTATCTACTATCTTCTCGTCTTATATACCACTGTGTCTCAAGACGAAAAATTTTGACCAGTGCCTGTTGTCAATGATGACCTATGGCACTGAAACGTAGTCGCTCACAATGGGCCTCATTAGAAGGTTGAATATTACCCAAAGGGCAATTTAATGGAGAGGGCTATGCTTGGAGTTTTCGTACGTGATCGAATCAGAAGTGAAGAGATCCGTAGGAGAATCAAGGTAACTGACACATCCCAACTTAAATGGCAGTGGGCAGGGCCCATTGCTCGACGCACAGATCGCCGATGGGGCTGAAAGGTTCTGGGAGTGGCGACCGCGTACCGGAAGACGTAGCGTTGGAAAGCCCCCTTAAGATGGACTGATGACCTGGTGAAGGCCGTAGGAATCCGCGAGAAGCACAGAACCGGTCGAAGTGGCGGTGCTTGGGGGAGGCCTATGTCCAGGAGTGGACGTCTTTCGGCTGAAATGATGATTCTTCTTGTAGATCATCCCTCGATCAACCGTGTATACTTTTTGGAGTTTTGCTTCAGACATTGTAGCGCGAGATGCGGCTTGCGCCGTCCCTCGCAGCCTGCCGCCCCGGGCCATGGCCTTTTTGGCCCTAGGGTAAATACGCCCCTGTGCTCACCCGCGGCCAGGCGCTCGCAGCTGCCGCCGGCGGCCGGACGCTCCATGGTGAGGTTGGCGAGGGGCGCGGTGGAGATGCACTGCGCGCGTGCGATCACCCACTCGCGGTTGTAGAGCACGCCGGCGCAGTGTCGCCAGCCACTCGCAGTCGCCACGCATATCGACATCTTGTTCTGTCCCTCCAGTCCATGCATCGCGTCCAACAGCTCGTCTTTCTTGGCGAATGCGTCGCTCACTATCGCTACGACACAAACGATCTTGAGCCACATTGTTATACTCTATGTTTGGGGCTTCGAAAATTTCACCGAATGACAGACGCACCATGTTAGATTTGTTTCGAAATTTTTGTGCGGCCAGTGTGCCCGGTGTTGTAAAAAGTTATGTTGCAGTCACCTTGATATTACCTACCTGTGATATTACGCCGCGTCTAATCTTTGTCGCCACGTCTGAAGTCAAATGATTATTGAAAATTAATTCAATCATGTTAATGATAGGTACCTACAAATTAAGGAAAAAAAAATGCATGTCGATGTTATTTTGTACCTACTTAGACTCCATTTGAAATAAGATTAGACATTTAAATAATAGTACATTACTGCCGCGGTCTATAATGACTACTTTGCTGGTCGCGCTGATGATGGCCGACAGCGTAGCGTAGCGCAGCTCCAGGCCAACACAGCGCGGTCAGCGTGCAGCACTTGATGGACGAGCTGAGATAAAGGCCGAGGCCGTAGGTCGAGGCCTTTACAGCGAGGACAGCAAGGGCTGCAATGATGGCCAAGCTGGAAGGCCTAGAGCGTAGCTAGGCTAGCTCGAGGCAATCATAGCGTGACCAGCGAAGCAGTCATAGTGGGCCAAGGCTTGTATAGTGCTTTACTCAAAAATGCAAGTACCTAATCTAAATAAAACCAGCAAGTAATTTCAATAAAATATATATTAATTAACTAGAAATTTAATTAAAATGACAATTATGAAAAGTACAGTTACTAAAATTCAACACCGACTTTCCCGGTTTGATATTACTAATAGTTTGCGATAATTTTAATGCGGTGTTTGACTGCTGTATTATTTCTTCATTTATTACGCAAAAAAGTCACCAAATTAAAATAAAATTTTCGCTGAACCGCGCTTTTGTTGCTTCTTTGTTTTTTTTTTTAACAATGGTAGTTGGAACTAAACAGACAAATATGGAATAAAATCTTTTTGTACCTATCTCTATAAATACAAACAGCTGTGTTTTTATTAAAACCTTTTTGCATTTGATTTTTTAAAACGTTGAAACGTCAAAATAGCGGCCGGCAAAATGGCAAAACGGCCTGTTAGAGCGACCAGCAAAACTTTGCCGGCCGCTCCTTGAAACAGAACGGCAAGGTCGACTTTGCTCAAACAAGGTTGTCAAAATAATGACCACATTACATGCATTTTTGAGTAAATCTTTTTTACAGTTCGTTCAACCGATTTTGACTTCTATTGCGTTGGTGGCATGACAAATGGCAGCTGCAGTAAACAGTTCGTATCCCTAGAGTAAGTATTTTCCTTGGTTGGTATTGTAACCACTTTTTAGGGTTCCGTACTCAAAGGGTAAAACGGGACCCTATTACTAAGACTCCGCTGTCCGTCCGTCTGTCTGTCCCCAGGCTGTATCTCATGAACCGTGATAGACAGTTGAAATTTTCACAGATGATGTATTTCTGTTGCCGCTATAAAACAAATACTAAAAACAGAATAAAATAAATATTTAAGGGGGCTCGCATACAACAGACCTGATTTTTTGCCGTTTTTATAGTTAATGGTACGGAACCCTTCGTGCGCGAGTCCGACTCGCACTTGTTTGCTTTTAATGCCATCCTTATGCCTACGGTTTAGAAGTCAAAATCCGTTGAACAAACTGTAAAAAGGTTCGTTTAAATCAGGGATCCCCAAACTATTTTGGACAAGTGACCCCTTTTCCAAAATGAACTGTTACCTCAGACCCCCATGGCCAAATTGTGTGCGTTACCCAGGCCAGATGTTGTCGAAAATGGTCATTTGAATCTAATAGATAATTAGTTTTGCGGCTTCTGTAATTGTTGCGCACATTTTTAAATTTGTTGCGCTTATAGTTTTTTAATTATTTCACAAAAACATTTCCTGCTGGGGTAACGTTATCCCAGCCAGACCTTTTTCTTTCTAATGGGAATATTTAAATAAATACTAGCTATAAAATTAGTTGTCTAGATGAAGTAAATGTTGTGCCTTATTTTGTATTTGTTCTTTCATCGTTTGCGAAGTTATTCGAGATTTTGCTGGGGTAACGTTTTTGGTTTTGCTAGATCTTTGAAACGGTTAAGCGGATTCTTATCATATTTTGTACATGACTTCTTAGGAATTAGTTTAAATTTGTTCTGCAATAAAAAAACCAAAATAATGCATAGTTTAAAGGTTATTTCATTAAATAGAAAAACACTTCAATTGATTCCAGCACTCTCAATAAGAGGTCTAAAGACTTACTTTAAACGTTATTTTAAAGCTTGTAAATGCCTTCAAATGTATGTGAAGTTTCATTAGTATCCTGTAAGTATTTAACAAGTTATGATGATATTCAGTTCTTCACGAGCACGGTCTTGATGCGCGCGGTGTTATTTGGCCACTGGATTGGATATATGAACTGAATGTTATGTCAATTATTAGTTGTTTAGTTCAGTTGTATATCAGTAAAATTTCAGCGTAGTACATTGGATAATTAATGAGATAATACGATTAAAGTCATTAGGAAGTGAATGACCGAGGTAACCCGACCAAGTTTAGGTGGTTACGAAAAAGCGAAATAGCAGAACATTATGGTACCTTCTAAAATATGTAGGATAGTGTTACAAATTTAGTACAGACATGTACACAAGTTTAAAAAAAAACTACATGTTTATTAAAGAATTTTTATTAACAGGTAAAATAATCATTTCAACTGAACTTTTAAAGTATTATTAAACTTATACTTAAAAACAATCACAGATTAAAATTACAGATAGTAATTTTGCTATTTTGAAATTTTCTATTACTTTTTATTTAAATATACACATATTGGAATGTGTAATGATCACAGACAATAAATTATATATAATGACTTTTTTCAGTTAACTCTAAACTTACGTATGTCTACTAATACCTACTTATATCAATTAGAATCACAGATCAAAGGTAATATTAAATGATATCACAATGTAGTAAAATGCTCACAGTTAGTCCTACTGTTTTATTGTCTCATTTAGCTCTCACGCACTCGATAAATATTTGCAAAAACAGGGAACGGAACTGCCGAAGCGCACGCGCACTCTACAAGATGAATTATGTGATTATGGAGCATGTTTAGTGCGCTATGCAAACAATGAATTACCCCTTCACCCCACCCCTCCCGCGTCCCACCGAACGACATGTTATATCGGTGATTTTTGATAAGTATGCAACTGGAAGATAATAATAATGTTTTCATAGTACAGATATTATTATATTATTAAGTATTTAACAGTGTACGCGTCTGTACCGAAATTGTAAGGTGTATTATACTAAACATTTCAAAAGATAGCATAATGTTCTGCGATTTCGCTTTTTCGTAACCACCTAAACTTGGTCGGGTTACCTCGGTCATTCACTTCCTAATGACTTTAATCGTATTATCTCATTAATTATCCAATGTACTACGCTGAAATTTTACTGATATACAACTGAACTAAACAACTAATAATTGACATAACATTCAGTTCATATATCCAATCCAGTGGCCAAATAACACCGCGCGCATCAAGACCGTGCTCGTGAAGAACTGAATATCATCATAACTTGTTAAATACTTACAGGATACTAATGAAACTTCACATACATTTGAAGGCATTTACAAGCTTTAAAATAACGTTTAAAGTAAGTCTTTAGACCTCTTATTGAGAGTGCTGGAACCAATTAAAGTGTTTTTCTATTTAATGAAATAACCTTTAAACTGTGCATTATTTTGGTTTTTTTATTGCAGAACAAATTTAAACTAATTCCTAAGAAGTCACGTACAAAATATGATAAGAATCCGCTTAACCGTTTCAAAGATCTAGCAAAACCATAAACGTTACCCCAGCAAAATCTCGAATAACTTCGCAACCGATGAAAGAACAAATACAAAATAAGGCACAACATTTACTTCATCTAGACAACTAATTTTATAGCTAGTATTTATTTAAATATTCCCATTAGAAAGAAAAAGGTCTGGCTGGGATAACGTTACCCCAGCAGGAAATGTTTTTGTGAAATAATTAAAAAACTATAAGCGCAACAAATTTAAAAATGTACGCAACAATTACAGAAGCCGCAAAACTAATTATCTATTAGATTCAAATGACCATTTTCGACAACATCTGGCCTGGGTAACGCACACGGCCAAATTACCTACTTTTAAGATCAACCCCCTTATTCATAATGGTCCGCTAACTTAAAACAGCTGCTACAGAGTGTTATTTTTCATTCTGACTTAGGTCAATAGAAGAAGACAGAGTGAGAATTAGCAATGCTTTAAGTTAGCAGACTATTATGAATAAGGGGGCCTATCTTTAGTTTTTTCTTATTGATAAAAAATACCTAGGTACTAAGGTACCAATTGGAAAACTTTGCACTTGGTTAAGTGAGTAAAGTTGACTTCATTTTCTCATCAAAATTTAACAAAATAAAAAGACATACAATTCAGTAAGTAAATATCAAGTTTAATTTATAATGATTATTACAAATTAGGTACTTAAAGAATCTTAAGTAGGTAGGAAATTATATTTAAAAAAGTGTTAATTCGCAAAGAGAAAATAAAACATTCAATGTGATGGATGAACCTGGTGACTATCTACCAATCTAGCTACATCCGGTTCAATATTGGTGAGTTGCAGCCTTAAATCTCCATGTTCGTTGATTTTCAAGCGGTTTCTTTGTTTCGTCAAAATGTTTGTTACCACACTGAAGCTTTTTTCAACTAGGTATGATGATGGAAAAGCGATAAGGTATTTTTCAGCAATGTTCCACAATGTAGGATACTGTGTTTCAATGTTGCGTTGCAACCAGAACTTCTGATAGCCTTGCTTGAACTTCTGCTTAAGCTCTTCGTCTGTGCTGATGGTAATCAACTCTTCTTGCATTATCATATTGGCTTCTTCTATGACTGTGGTATTGTACGGATTTATTATCCATTGAGGAATTTGTAAATTTAAAAGATCCTCAAACCTCTCCGTAAAATCCTTGTGTAATGCGTCCAAGTGAGTGACATATAATAAAATGTCATCATCTTGAAGCATTTCTGGTAATTTTGACAAATGCAGAAACTGCGAATATTCTTTTCTGCCTAAATTTTGTTTATAAAGGATTAGTTTACCCACGAAGGCCGATATTATTGATTTTGTTTTAATCAAGTTAAGATCGTCACCCTGCAGCTGCAAATTAACTTTGTTGAGCATTCCAAAGATATCAGTCAAGTAATAAATATCTGTTTTACAATTGTTCAGATTTTCTTTCAAATTCGGATCTTTTTCTTGTAAAAACTCCAACACAGATTCAAAAATGGCTGAAAATCTTTCTAAGTAAGAGCCTCTTGATAGCCAGCGAACTTCAGTGTGCAGAAGTAATCGAGTAAAGACTTCGTCGTTTTCCTCACATAGCTGAGCAAATAACCGAGAGTTCAAAGAATTATTATTATTATTATTTTTAGTTTTTAACTATTCTCGGGTATTATTATTTATTTAGGCGCGTTTGAGCGGTTTGTGTATTAATGTAGTATGCTAATTGATAGTGTCGTGCTTTCCTGTAATTTAGATACATGCGAGATCTACATTTGACAGAGACTTTGGGATAATGCTGTGTATGTGTTTAGTTGGTAAGCCTTTAAATAAATAAATAAATTGCTTCGAATCTTGTTGATAGCATTTATTACATATTGTAAAGACTTATGCAATCTAAGACTCAGCTTTTTTGCTACTAAATGCTGCCTGTGAATCACGCAGTGAATGACCAGTACATCAGGCAGTTGTCGCTTTAAGTGAGCTATTAAACCACGATGACGACCAACCATAGACGGTGCACCATCAGTCGCAACAGAAACAATGTTCTTCCATGGAATAGCTTTGTCAGTAAAAAAATGTTCCACGGCCTGAAAAATCGATTCTCCTCTGGTATCAGTCTCTAAATATGTAGCAAAAAGCAGTTCTTGGCACATATTTTCATCTTTGATATATCGAACATATCCTAACAACAGAGCTTCATTACCGGTTAATGTAGACTCGTCCAACTGGAGAGAGAATCTGTTGGTCTGTAAGAACTTGCATAAAATGTCGTCCACATCGCGTCCCATCTCGTCTATGCGTCTCTGAACGGTGTTATTGCTCAAAGGTATTCTCTTTAAAATATCATGTGCGGGTTTGTGCAATACATTGTTAAGGACCTCCGCAATGGCTGGTAAGATAAGCTGCTCTCCAATTGTGTGGGGTTTCCCCGACTTCGCTATTAGTAAAGATATATTATAAGACGCTCGTAAACCATCATCGTCTTTAATAAATGATGACGCAAACATCGATCTTATGGATGGCCTTTTGTCTAGTTTTTCTTAAGGTGCTTGAAAAAATGACAAGGGCTTACTTTTTTTGTCAGCATGTACTCTTGATAAGTGGTCATTCATTTTTGAAGGCTTCATGGCATCGTTACTGAATACTTTTTCACATATGAGACACATCGGCAAGTGTTGATTTAATGGAGATGCAATAAATCCGAACTTCAAGTAATCCAAACTGTATGGTCTGCATTTTTTTTTCGTGTCCGCATAAAACTCTCAGTAATCCTGCAAATAAAAAAATAAGAAACTACCTAAATAAAAAACCACAATGTATGCCCCACTGTATGGCAATGCTGATGCGCTGTGCCGAATAAAAACTGTTTGGTACTTACCCTGTTAATTTTTCATAAACTGCAGATATTGTATGGTTACGCTATTAACTCGCGTAGGGAGCTCAGCATTTTGTAAATTCTTTTTCAGTCACTTTACTTCACTTATTAGCTATGTAATAACTTTGTAATCTCTTGAAATAAATGAGTACTTATATGAGTTATTATCGTTCAAGCTCCAACGAATTTCAAAACGCAAATGAACTTTCAACCTAAGTGCAAGCTCGTTAAAATAGTAAAATATCAGGAACATGTTTGGAACTTACAACTTGATCATGAATTCGTTCGTGTTAAATCGCGTAAGCGTCAAATAGAGAGCAAGTCAAAACGGGCCTGAAAGACGTACGCTCGAACTCATTATCTTGCACAAACTTGTCCACACTGACTTGTCGAGTTTTTCATCTTGTACGAACTTGAGACTTTACATTACTACAACAATGCTATTTCCTACAAAAATATTAATTATTCTTCGTACACGTACGAGTAACACAACATAAACAATACAGTACCTACCTACCTATCTTGAAAGTTTTAAATAAGAACTTGTGTTAATTTAATAGGGGTCGATTTTTAGACCTCGTCGACCCCCAAAATCAATTTTCGTTTATGTCGACCCCTTTTTATTTATTTTTTTTGGGTGGGAAATTATCAAATAACTTCTCCCGCTCTGGGTGGAGCGGGAGGGCGTGTCAGACTCTTACTGACTAAAACCCACCCGTGTTCCTTCCTATGCCATGTTGCCGGGGGGCCACGATATCCCTATCGGCCCATATTCGCAGCCCCGGCTTATGTCGACCCCTAGGAAACCGATATCGACCACTTTGGGAATCCCTGGTTTAAATGTCTAATCTTATTTCAAATGGAGTTTATGTAAGTATTTACTTGATATGTCTATGAAGTATACACTAGTTTTTACTCGCAGCTTCGCTCGCGTGGTCCCATGGCAACGTACACACAGTGTCAGTATGTGCTAGCCCCCCTTTTTTTGGGTCGGAAATTATCAAATTACTTCTCCCGCTCTGGGCGTGTCAGATTCTTACTGACTAAAACCCACCCGTGTTCCTTCGGTTGCCCTGTTGCCGGGGGCCACGACTTCCCTATCGGTTTTCTTCGCACCCCCGGCAGGCATTGGCCCTAGCGGACTCCGTAAATTCTGCTGACATCTCTTTGAGGCGCGCGTGGAATACAACGCGCCGTCGACCCGGGCCTAGTCCTTATCGGACGGAAAGCTACCCATTGCTCACCGTCCGCAAGCCCGCGCCTACGGTGGCCGGAAATCGGCTCTCGATTCCCGACGCCCAGGGCGTCTCCTCCTGCGGCGGTTAGGTGCATGAGGGCGCGAGGTTTGCCTCTCCCTCACGCGTTCCGCCTCCTCTTTCGCGAGCATTACCGCTTCGCAGAAGGAGGTGACGGCCTGCCATTTCCTCTCGCTCCGTACCATAGCCTGAACCAGGGTCGGACGCGAGAGATCACCGCCGCCGATGTGCTAGCCCCTCAAGTTTTAAAATATTACACTGCTATGTTAGGTGCGTAGGGTTGCCAACTGTACTATAGTATATAGTATTGTACTATATTTCGAGTCTGCGTACTATATCGACGGCGGAAATTTAAAATGTCGTAAGGGCCAGGGAATACAATGTCCCTGACGACATTTGAAATTTCCACCATCGATATACTGTTGAATAAATACATAGTACCTACACAAAAATACTACCTATATTTTCGACACCGAAATAAAACAAAAAAAAATATTTCACAAATAAAAAAAAAACGATGCTCTATTACTCTGAAATAACAATAGCAAATGAAATCTTTGCAAAAGTAAAAGAATGTAGTGAGTTTACTGACAAAACTACAAACCAAAAAGGGCAGCATATTTTTAAAAAATACTGAAAATAATTTATCATGTTTAACCCGCCACTTCGGCATTCACTGAAAGGATATTTTCGGTTATAAATTCGAAATGGCGAGAAGAAATAGAAGAGTATTTCGCATTAATAAAAAATGTGCTTTTGATTTACCTACATTAATTTAAACATTTAAAATGTAATAAAGCATTACGACACTTGAATTTTAGACATATTTTTTTTAATGCAAGAAATATACTTAGTTTTTATAAAAATAAATAAGCAACAAATATATCTTTGTCTATTTTTAGCTTTTTCCATAAAATACATAAAATACTGTTTTATTTTAAGTGTACTATATTTTTTTATTGCTTATTTTGAGAAATACTATATTTCGCCGAAGAAATGTTGGCAACCCTAGACGCGGCGCCCACTCTCGATGGGCATCGGTGCGGCTCGGTATAGCTCGGGCGCCTTACGGTGTTTTCGGGTGCCTGAGGGGTTTTTCGGGCGGCTTCGGGCGCCTGAGAGCTGCCTCGGTAATCGTAAGCATACCTAAGGACGCCGAGGCTGGTTTCGGGTAGCTTCGGCAAAACTAAGAACAGTTCGGGTGGCAGACACATCGCAGAGCAGTCGTAACGTTCCGTGAAAACAGTTGTGTGTGTGTATTTATAATGGTGGATTGGGACTTAGTTCTCATTGATCATCTTGCTGAAGAAGAGAAACCTCCAAGTTTCTCATAAGGCAAAAAAGAAGATTTTGGGTGAATAAGCTTTGGAAGCAAAGATGTACTTGGGTAAATTTCATAATTTGTTTAATGATTTACGATAAATAAATAAAACGAACCTACTTTTGGTTTCGGGGCGTGAGAAACCTTTGTAATATAAAACTACCTACTTACTCAGGATTTTTAGTGAGGATTAAAAAATGAAAATACGTACTGCCGATTTGAAGGCCAGTTTTATTCTGAATCTTAATGCGTGGCTCATCCTGTGGGCACAGACCGCTGAGCTTGCAAATGATAATGTAGTTGCTAGAATGTAGCCATATATGTACTTATACCTTTAATCTAGAGCAGACGGGTGAGGTGTATTCATAACTCCTCCGACCCTAAGAGCGAAGTTATCGGAAGGTTCGATTTGAGAGGCATTCCGACAATTTTGCCAAAACAATAAACATTTCGGCGATTTTAGCCAAATGATATAAATCAAAAAAGTAAGAAAACTGAAAATGACTAAACCTAAAGTGACGTATCCTAATTGTTCACAGAAGTTGAAGTGTTTCCTTTCATTCAAAACACTTGCGATCACTTCACTATGCTTTAACGAAAAACTTTTTACAAAAAAAACAACCGACTTCCAAAAAAAAAACACTACAAAGTGAAAAATAACTTTAATTTCGGAAGTTTTCACTTTTTAGATGTGGTACCTACCCCACACACATTCGAATACCACCACCTGCTACCAGTGACAGGAACTTAACATATCATCTACATACTAAGTTGGAAAAAAATACGTATTTTGTAGTTAACTCAAAAACTACCCAAGCAAAGTTAATAAAATTTATATGGGACTAATTTGAGAGCACACCCTTTCAAATAAAAAAATAATTTTCAAAATCGGTCCACAAATGACGGAGAAATCAGGACATACTCGTATATCTTAAAAAAAAAACAAACACGCTACGAACATACAACCTTCTCCTTTTTCGAAGTCGGTTAAAAAGGCCATATATTTCACTTAGTCTAAACTTATTCCTTTCATATTAACTACACTTGATTTGGAGAGAGTGGCATTCACGTGCAACTGGGGTAACGTGACAATGGGAATCTTCTCCACAACTTCCAACTCCACAAACGTGCAACTGGGGTAACGTGACAATGGGAATCTTCTCCACAACTTCCAACTCCACAAAGATACGACGGTGAAGGTGAATTCCAGAGATTTGCAGGTCACAAGACTCGTTAATTGTCACCAGTGCCGAATACAAGTTGTTTACTTCACCGCATTGCTTAGTCAGTGTCGTTCTCAATCTACTATAAAGGAGCCAGCTGGCTGCGTTGACTTGCTGAACCCTGACCTTTTCAATTTGGATTTCATGTCTTTTACAGGGAGTATGGTCATTTTTGAATTTCATCAACTGTTCTACACAGGTAAGTTCATAGTGTAAGGCTTGATTATCCGCAGTGCATAAAAACTGATCGCCAGCAGAGAGTGGTCGACATGGTTTTATTAGAGGTAAGTATTTCATTCCTTTCGCCAGAAGGTAAGGATATCTGGAAATAATGGCTAAGGTTTTATTTTCAGATTGGTAAAGAATATATCTTAAAAAAAAAAAAACTACCGACTTCCAAAAAAAACACTACAAAGTGAAAAATAACTTTAATTTCGGAAGTCAGTGTCTTGGGTTTTGTGTTTTCTTTGTTTGCCACCGACTTCCGAAATTAAAGCTATTTTTCACTTTGTAGTGTTATTTTTGGAAGACGATAGTTTTTTTTTTGTAAAAAGTTTTTATTTTTCACTTTTTAGTTGTGGTACAGTCAGCGTCAAATAGTTAGTGACAATCAGGGTATTCAAATAAATAGACGCAACCAAAAAGTCAATAATATCGGTACAAACAAAGTTTCCTTATTGTTGTCAACAATGTATTTGCTCAAAAAGTCGAGACGTTTAAAATGTCATATAGATCGGTTCAGTCAAACCGCCATAAATATGGTTACAGTCATCCCACCAATGGTATCCAAGCATTATAAGTGTTCAAAAATATGGAACAAATTAGAAAAATAAACTAGCATGTAAGGGTGGCCGCACATGTCAGGTACCTGATCCGATTCTCCAATTCGGAAACCCGATCGGACGAGTGCCGCATACAGGCGATTGATTGTTTTCGGTTTCTACGCTCTCCAGTCGTGTGCCAGAGCTTGTGGCGATTGTATCGAAGAACGCTTATGAAATTAAAAATATTTTAAAAAAGAATGGAGATGACGAATTTCTATTAGCAATTCTTTTGTCAAAAGAATGAAAGAAAAGAAAGCGATGCTATTGGGTATATGCAGAGATTGTACAAAGTCAATTCTATCGTTTAAGTCGTCATGACGTATGTTCCATAAACATACGGGATACTTTTCGACAATTAATCAGCACCACGTTCTTCCGCACCGCACGATGGCTAACTGGACTTCTGGAGACAAAACCATACGAGCGAACTGAATGTGTGCACCGCTACATAGAAATTGCGTCATAGACGTCATGCTTAAAATGAAAAGGACAGCAGAAGTTTCTATCCATTTGAAATGTTGACGTGAGAAATAATATTTAATATATAAAGCCGTAAAGTTTATTTTTCTAATGTGTTCCATATTTTTGAATACTTATAATGCTTGGATACCATTGGCGGGATGACTGTAACCATATTTATGGCGGTTTGACTGAACCGATCTATATGACGTTTTAAACGTCTCGACCTTTTGAGCGACTATATTGTTGACAACAATAAGACAACTTAGTTTGTACCGATATTATTGACTTTTTGGTTGCGTCTATTTATTTGAATACCCTGAGTGTCACTAACTATTTGACGCTGACTGTACCTACCCCACACACATTTGATTACCACTACCTGCTACCAGTGTCAGGAACTTATCATATCATCTACATACTAAGTGGGAAAAAAATACGTATTTTGTTGCTAACTCAAAAACTACCCAAGCAAAGTTAATAAAAATTTTATAGGACTAATTTGGGAGCATACCCTTTCAAACAAAAAAAGAATTTTCAAAATCGGTCCTCAAATGACGGAGAAATCGGTGGATATACATAAAAAAAAAAAAAAAACATACGCGTCGAACATATAACCTCCTCCTTTTTGGAAGTCGGTTAAATAGTTATAAGATGAGTTATCTGTAAGTGGAATTTCCATTATAAATGTTATTTGATTATCTTTAATAAATGATGTTACACAAATGGTCTCCTCTATTTTCAATAAATTTGTTTCTACGAGTATTGGAGGATACCTACACTAAGTTTCCAGAGTTACAAATCAATTCTAAATGATGCAATAATTCTGTAGAGTTCACAATTGATTGATGTAGTATCGTTAATTTACTTAATGCTAAATGCTGTTTCGATTTCACTTAGTCTAGCAACTTGTTATAAAAGCGGATACAGTTTATAACAAATGACTTACTAGTTTTAGTTAATCTAAATTTGGGTATCACAATTTCATGTTTACTACGTGTATTTGTATTATGGAAATCGCTTCTTATTTTGAAAAGACCTAGGTTTTTGCGAACATACAAAATACTTTCTAAGATATAAAGAGAAGGCTGAGTCAGTATATCAATTTCTTTGAATTTATTTGTAAGGGACTCACGGAGACTCATTTTGTAGATCGCGCGAATTGCCCTCTTCTGTAAAATGAAAATTGAATCTACGTCAGCTGCCGATCCCCACAGCAAAACACCATAAGACATAATACTGTAGAAATAAGCAAAGTATACTAACCTAGCTGTGGCTACATCAGTTAACTGCCATATTTTTCTTACTGCATATGCAGCTGAACTTAATCTACCTGAAAGAGCTCTCTTTTGCATCCCGCGCCTCCGAGGTTCGGATTGTTTTAACCGTTCTTACATAATATTTAATTGGACCTTATGTCCAAGCGCGCTCCCCCCACAGAGCGCTGGGTCTGATTACAGGCCGATTCAAATTCTTTTTGTAGAACTTGTGCGTTTATTAGGTACCGATTGTCTGACGTGGATTGTCTTAGTCAGAAAAGATGTTACGTCTTTGTGACATCAAGTAAATTTAATATACCACGTCTTAGTAAGTTTCATTGAAAAAATTACGATCAGGCGGAGTTGGGCGAGTTTGGATGCACGGGGCCCGTAGCAATTGCTACGTGGTTAATCCGGCAATGTGTGGCATACAATAAAATCGAAGCAACAAATGACAGACGGTGCTACTTTTATTATTACTCCACGTTATGGTATGCGGATGCGCACCGTGTCAATAAGGCTTAAGTTATTGTTGCTCTCTAAGTTATGGAATGTGCACCGGTCAATGAGGCTTAGGTTATTGTTGCTCTAAGTTATGGTATGTGCACCGGTCAATGAGGCTTAGGTTATTGTTGCTCTAAGTTATGGTATGTGCACCGTGTCAATGAGGCTTAAGTTATTGTTGCTCTAAGTTATGGTATGTGCACCGTGTCAATAAGGCTTAAGTTATTGTTGCTCTCTAAGTTATGGAATGTGCACCGGTCAATGAGGCTTAGGTTATTGTTGCTCTAAGTTATGGTATGTGCACCGGTCAATGAGGCTTAGGTTATTGTTGCTCTAAGTTATGGTATGTGCACCGTGTCAATAAGGCTTAAGTTATTGTTGCTCTCTAAGTTATGGAATGTGCACCGGTCAATGAGGCTTAGGTTATTGTTGCTCTAAGTTATGGTATGTGCACCGTGTCAATAAGGCTTAAGTTATTGTTGCTCTCTAAGTTATGGAATGTGCACCGGTCAATGAGGCTTAGGTTATTGTTGCTCTAAGTTATGGTATGTGCACCGGTCAATGAGGCTTAGGTTATTGTTGCTCTAAGTTATGGTATGTGCACCGTGTCAATGAGGCTTAAGTTATTGTTGCTCTAAGTTATGGTATGTGCACCGTGTCAATAAGGCTTAAGTTATTGTTGCTCTCTAAGTTATGGAATGTGCACCGGTCAATGAGGCTTAGGTTATTGTTGCTCTAAGTTATGGTATGTGCACCGTGTCAATAAGGCTTAAGTTATTGTTGCTCTCTAAGTTATGGAATGTGCACCGGTCAATGAGGCTTAGGTTATTGTTGCTCTAAGTTATGGTATGTGCACCGGTCAATGAGGCTTAGGTTATTGTTGCTCTAAGTTATGGTATGTGCACCGTGTCAATGAGGCTTAAGTTATTGTTGCTCTAAGTTATGGTATGTGCACCGTGTCAATGAGGCTTAGGTTATTGTTGCTCTAAGTTATGGTATGTGCACCGGTCAATGAGGCTTAGGTTATTGTTGCTCTAAGTTATGGTATGTGCACCGTGTCAATGAGGCTTAGGTTATTGTTGCTCTAAGTTATGGTATGTGCACCGTGTCAATGAGGCTTAGGTTATTGTTGCTCTAAGTTATGGTATGTGCACCGGTCAATGAGGCTTAGGTTATTGTTGCTCTAAGTTATGGTATGTGCACCGTGTCAATGAGGCTTAAGTTATTGTTGTTCCAAGTTATGGTGTGTGCACCGTGTCAGTGAGGCTTAAGTTATTCATATCTAAATAGTGCAGGTAGTATATGGCAGGTAACCATGATAAATTGTCACTCCCAATAAACATACTCATAATAAAAAGTGTAAATCAACACAGCGCCCATTACAAATCCTATGGCATTATAAAATTATTATGAGTCAATATTGGCAGGTCTTTTTTGTTTAAAATAAATTTCGTTATTGAACTAGTATTATCTCCTTTGGCTCATCGACTTGTCAACTCGTCATCATCTTCTCGCGATTCCTCACGTGTTCGCTTTAGCTTCCACTCTATGCCTACGACTTGGCAACTTGGCCAACTTATTTCTAATTCCCACATGGCTACATTGCCAGAGTTGTTAATAATAAAACATGCGATAAAATAGCCATCATTTATTTGATTACAAAATCTTTTGTCAGGAAATAAATTGCTACATATAACATATATAAACAAGAAATGCCTCAACTGTTTAACGACTTACTGCAGCGCGCGCGGCGCGGCTCGCTCGTATGACGTCACACCGCGTGACGTCACGCCACGTCACGCCGCGTCAGCCGCGCCGCGCCTTTTACTACTGCCAAACTCATATTTTGTGAAAATATGTACTTACTAAAAATCCTTAACATTAACTTTTACATTATTCAGTTCAAAATCTAAATTTATATAAGAAATTAAACTATTTAAGCCACAGACAACCTAGACAAAAACATGTATCGGCAGAATCGAATAAATAAACAAAAAGATTTCATCGTTCCGCAATACGTTGGTTGTACATAAAATGAATTAGTAGCGAGTGCATGGTGTAAGCTCCGACTGTGTACTGTGTGCGCCGCGGGTCGGACTCGACTCAACACTACACACAGTATACACGTATACACCAATAATACCATCAGAATATCATAACATGATGCGGCCAACTGATCCCGTCAGAAGCCGGTCGTGAGAGTCGCGCGAGAACGAAACTGTCCACTTCTACTCGAGGCGGTATTCGTCCTAATTTAAACCAGTTTTTGAAAGTCTCGAGATCCCATAAGCGAAGCGATTTGTAGAAAACTTGCCAGCTTTACATATATATTTCGTATTTCTGTTTCGTATTTGATTGTTATGCTACTATCACATCTCACAAAAAGTTTTTTTTGTAAAAAAATTGAATGAGATACAGTTATAATATTATAACGTCGACAAGTTCGCGAGCGACGCACGCAGGCGGCACTGGCGGCGTCGGCGGCTCCGCGGACCGCTTGCACATACATCGCGTGAACTATCTAGTGCGAACAGGTAAATATGTAGCGTCTATTTAACTTTAATTTATCTCTGTCGTCATGACAAAAGTGTACAAGTACTCGACACAGCGTTTCGGCGATAAATCGCTCCGATTACAAAGGAGCTCAAAATTTGCCGGATACGTCTTATCGTCGCAGTAACTACACCGAGACCAACTAATTATTTAGAAATATGAGTGCAGCAGTGACGTCATCGAGTAAGCGATACGCTGGAGCCCGCACGCTGCTAGTCCCGGCGGTGCGAGTGCTGTGGTCGCAGGTGTAGTGCGTCCGCGACCAGCTTGTAATACATTATACAAACCCGACCAAATAGTTGCAGTACATTGTGGTGAGGTTGAACTTCGCTAATTTGGATATGCAGTTATATACAATTTGTGAGGCTGGGGAACCCTACACCTACATTATAGTGTTGTAATGATTCTTATGAATATAATCTAGTGAGAACTCTACTACGTATGTGAGCTTTTGTGATTCGTTAAAGTATACAGGGTAATGATTCTTATCCTTATTTATTACAATTTCAAATAACATAAGAGTAATCTAATTTTCGTTACCGTCGTTCAAATTAGCGAAATTCAAAAGTCGTAGGTATCACGCGTCGGAAGCATAAAAAATACCAAAAAATATTCAATTTCGCCGAATCCTTCAAATTCATCAATACGTAAGGAATGAGGTATTGAGTGTCGCCGACGCGCGCGCACTACTGCACTAGGTGTAGTCGTTGAAGTCGTCGATGGCCACGCGGTGCGCCAGGTCGGCGGGCCCGGCGTAGGGCTCGGGCGCGCGCGCGGCCGCGGCCAGGCGCTCGGCCTGCGCGCGCTCCCGCAGGCGCTTGAGCAGGCGCAGGCGCTCCAGCGAGTTGGACGCGTAGGGCGCGCCGCCCAGCTTCAGCGACTGCGAGATGTGCGACGCCAGCTGCGGACCGCCACTACATTACTGCACTGGTTAGGCCGGGGTGGGTCTACGTGGACCTAATATTACATCCACTTTTCGCCAGTTATTTTTTAGTCCCATATAATAGGGGGCGAGCCTCTTGCCATCGCCCGGGCACAAATCCAGACTTCGGATGAAAAAACCCAATAACACGAATCGCACCCAGGACCTCATGCTCAGCAATAGTGTTTGTGAGGGCTAGACAAACGAGGCAGTCTTTCTCATTATATTCATCTTAAAAGGTGGGAATTGGAAACCGCCCTATAAGAGCCTTATTCCTGTCACATGCAGACAAAGATTCGCGCCAAACAACGGGCGGCATGCATGCGAGCTGGACACGCACGCGGACACAAATCTGCATCATAGGAAAAAGGCCCTAAGAGAATCTCAATTATTTTATTGGGCCTTTTTCCTATTCCGCAGCATAAATATTTGAGTGTTCCTTCAAAAGTGTTACCTTGCCGCAGATTAGCTTGAAACAAGTAGAGCCAGTATAACTCACCGCGCAGTGCAGCGCCGTCTGTCGGGCCAGCAGCGCCACGTTGGTGTCGGACACACAGTGCGTGTCGAGGTGCGCCAGGAACTTGCTGCGGATGCGCTCGTCCTTGGTCTTGACGAACACGCGGTTCATGCCGTGCTCGTAGGGCTCCACCACCACGATGCAGAAGTTCAGCTGCCCCTGCGAGTGCAACAATAACAATATAGTGTAATTGTTCTATTTATTTTTATTTTGCTGTGCGTTTTGACATTAATTGATTTGTCATTTTATTTAATGTTATAATTTAAATTTTTGCTTTTGACATAACTTCTCTTATTTAATTCATTGTCCTATTTAATTTTATTTTTTTGTTTTTGTTACGTTTTGACATTGATTGATCTGTGACTCAAATAGTAACATTTATTTTATAAAATTGACAAATATGCGTATTGTTTTTAATATGGACCTGAAATAAATGAATTTTATTTTATTTATTTATCTGATAGCGATCAGTCTGTGTCTGTAGCGACGCACGCTCCGTACAGTGGTGACTCTCGAGCATGCGACAGAACCTTCTCCTATCCCTGGACCACATTTGATTAATGGCGATTGTTTAACCATTGCTCTGTTTCGCGGATAATGAATCTGATAGAATATTAGATTCAAATTCACACGTCGGCGTCGTCGTGAAATACAACCATAGCGTGGTCATTCGACGTCTACCATTCCCTCAAAATATGTCATCTATGTGAGGCGACATAATACCATCCTATTATAGTGGCCCTTTTTTTTTTTTTGGTTGGGAAATTATCAAATAACTTCTCCCGCTCTGGGTGGAGCGGGAAGGCGTGTCAGACTCTTACTGACTAAAACCCACCCGTGTTCCTTCAGTTGCCATGTTGCCGGGGGGCCACGATATCCCTATCGGCCCATATTCGCAGCCCCGGCAGGCATTGGCCCTAGCGGACCCCGTCAATTCTGCTGACACCTCTTTGAGGCGCGCGTGGAATACAACGCGCCGTCGACCCGGGCTTGGTCCTTATCGGCGAGCTACCCATTGCTCACCGTCCGCAAGCCCGCGCCTACGGTGGCCGGAAATCTTCTTGTGATTCCCGACGCCCAGGGCGTCTCCTCCTGCGGCGGTTAGGGGCGCGAGGGCGCGAAATTTGCCTCTCCCTCACGCGCTCCGCCTCCTCCTTCGCGAGCATCACTGCTTCGCAGAAGGAGGTGACGGCCTCCCATTTCCTCTCGCTCCGTAGCATGGCCCGAATCAGGGCCGGACGCGAGAGATCACCGCCGCCGATTGCCTCCACGAGGACACGGCGTTGCTCCGCCCAAGCCGGGCAGACCTCCACCGTATGCTCCACCGTGTCCTCCGGGCGATCCACACAGTGACGACACCCGGGCGTTTCCTCCCACTTTATCCTGAACAAGTACCTCCCGAAACAGCCGTGTCCGGTGAGGACCTGCGTCAGGCGGAAGGTGAGGACGCCGTGGCGCCTCTCTAGCCACTCCTCAAAGAGGGGTCTTATCGCCGCAATTGTGGCGTGCCCAGCGCTGGGTTGCGACAATCGCACTCTCCATTCCGCCATGAGATCCCGCCGGAGCTCTGTCCGCTGTGCCGCGACTTCTTGCGGCATCGGAGTTAAGCCCTGGCGTTTCGCCTCCTCGCGCCAATTATTGTGGCCCTGCACTCGACTCAGTAAAAAATCCTGGGAAATCTTTAGATCAATTTTGCTCTTGGAAAAACCATGTAAATGATGTTTGCAGTGGAATTAATAGTTCTGTCTACCCACTGAAGCGTACTAGTTGCGAGTTATCTCGAAACGCAGCAATTACTGCATACCACGGGTATATTTCCTCCATTTTGCGATATGGTATCATTCTTTGGAAATTGATCAAGCATTCGTGATGCAAAAAAATTGTTTAAGGCTATATTTGGGCTCCAGAATTAGCTTACCTACTGACAGTTTATATGAGTTTATATAATTGTTTATTTTATTTGAATTTATGTTTCAATTTTTTTTCTTTTAGTTTTTTTTTTTTTTACTAGTTAATTTATTTTATTTTATTGTTGACGTAATCTACTCATTACAATGTTTTTGTTATGAGTTGTATTGCAATTTGTGGTTAGCTAGCGACCTCGACAATTGATCATATTATTTGCCAGAGCAACCAGCAGCAAGTTCGTCATGCTCCCTTAGATGTCACTGCTTGCGGTAGCGTCGGGGGTCGGGTTGCCTCCTTCCCTCAAATATGGCGAGGGGGGTAATGGCCGATCTTTGCGTTATGCTCGTGAACGGGTGCTGCTTGTGGTGACTGGTCGTCTTGCTGATCATAGTTTTGTTATTATTACTAGTAATTAACTGTTCATTTATTTTATCTCGATGGTCCTAGTTTATCATTTATAACTGCCAATTACAGCTTTATGTAAGCGGGCACGCCCTTTATAATAATAATATAATATAATCTTTATTTCGGACTACACATACAAGTACACACAATCCATATAGTGTTAGTAACAATGACTTAAAAACTATGTTAGTAAACTTTTACAAACTAAAACAACTAAAACTGACGTGGCCCAACACACGTTGGCACGTGCCTCCGTACCCAGTGCCTTATAAAGGGACTGTCCATTTTGTCTAATAATGTTTTTAGGATGCTGTTGGAGCTTCCGCGCAACCTACCCATTATTGACGCTGTTCTCTTCCTCATAATACCATGAAAATCGTCAACACGGGCTTCCGCGAACATCTGCGAAGCGCTGCAGAAGCGCGGAAGCCCCATCAACATCCTAAATCCATTATTACATTGTACGCGAAGGACGTTGTAGGCTCTCTGAGTATATTTCACCCACAAGCTGCACGTGTAGAAGGTTTGGCAGTATGCCTTGAAAAGCGAGACTTTTACATCCTTACTACAACGCGCAAACCTGCGGGCTACCATATTGCATCGAACCGCCAACGCCCTCCGCTCCCTCTCAATATCAGCATCGTCAGATAAGTCCTCCGTGACTACATGCCCTAGGTATTTAAACTGTGTGACTCTCTGTAGTGGCTGCCGCTGTGTCTTTATGTCTGGAGGCTTTTATTTAGATATTTAGTTCTGTTTACGTTTAGTTTTATTTTTATTTTTAAAATAATGCTTGTGTATAGTTCTCGATGTTTTTGGTTGGTATATTGGCGTGTGCTAGCTGACATATGGCCTATAATTTATCATTGGAATTATGTTTTGTGTTGCATAATGTAAGTTATTTTGTATACTATTGTATAGAATCATTCTCTAACTTGAACAGACAGCTGTGCTGCTGGGGAGTTTGTTGCGCCACTTCTTCTTCCCAGCTAAAGGCACTAGAAAGTGGTGAAGGGTGGGCGTTTTTGGGGGACTGTCTTACGTAATTTTGACGTTCGGAAAGTGCTGATTCTCAGCCTAGTTTGAATAAAAGACTTTTGAATTTGAATTTTGATGTTTTCAATCTCGGCTGCCGCAGTAATGTTATGGCGGTTCCCAATGGCGTTATTTTTGGGAGCCGGCGCCAGCAGCGGAGGCATTCCCTATAAATTAACATAATATTTCATCAAATTATTTTTTCACTAGCTTTTGCCCGCGGCTTCGCCCGCGTAAATGTCGGAAAAAATCCCACAGGAACGTACTACCGGGATTCAGAGTATCATATATATATATATATATATATGTTCTAACCCAGGTCATGGCCTATCGGTATGCCTTTCATCGAAATCTGTTCAGCCGTTATGGCATGATAGGTATATAATAATCTGTTTTAGAGTTCCGTACCCCAAATGAAAAATTTACAGCCCTTAAAGGATAACTTCGTTGTCTGTCATGAACCTTGTTCTCAGGAACGCGTGGAGGCATCAAGTTGAAATATATATAAAAAACTACGAATTTTGATCGTTGCGATTTTTTAACTGCGAAATAAAATCATAAACGAAAAATAATATAACAGTAGATTGTAAATACGCGGAATTTCTCATTACCCCAGTCACCTAACCATAAGATAAAAGAAGAGATCTAAACTTCATAACCGACTTCACAAAAGGAGGAGGTTAGGTACCTATATGTTCGTCTGTGTGTATTTTTTTTTAAATGTATTTTCATCAATATTTTCGTCAATTGTCGACCGATTTTTTTTATTTTTTTTCATTTTGTAGAAAAAAACTTGCGCGGTAGTCCCATATAATGTTTTTACTTTGCTTGGGTAGTTTTTCAGTTAGCTTCGATAATACGTATTTAATCCACTTTGTGTATCTTGATGATGTTATAACACTTCCTGTCAGTTGTTTACATAGCAAGTAGTGCTATCTGAATTGGTGTGGGGTGGTGTGGGTACCATAGCTAAAGTAAAAATAAAAAACTTTTTACAAACAAACTACCGAATTCCAATAAAAAAAAAAAAACGTTTACGAACGTTTTACGTACGTTTTACGAACTATCACATAATAGTATATCAAAATGTAAAAAAAGAAGCACACAAAATATCAATTGTTGGGAATCGAACTTAGGTTTGCAAAGCATTCGTCGAATAGCTAAGGTATTTGCTTTGCTGAAAGTTGACTAAAATAGTCGTTCTGATATATGTCATGATTGACTGCTTTGTTCCATAAAAGTATAGCGGAATGATAATCATTTAAAAGGTTAACTCTGTAACTATCTGTTACACTTGAGTTAGTGTCGCCATTTCTTCTCGGGGAAATGTCGACTCCATCTAGCTTATTTCAATTCTTTTTTTAATATGACGTGTAAAAGTCCGATATCCTATTTACAGAATATTTTTTATTTTTCATTGCATTAATTCCCTATTCAGCCCAGTGAAGAATTTGAGTAATTCGGTAGTTGTATAGTGATATATTGTGTTCATAAAAAAATAGTAAGTACCTCATTAAAAAGTTATTTCGTCAAACGAAGATATATTGTGTTCTATCTCCCCTCAGGCTAATTTCCTACAAAATGTATGGGACGTTTTTTGTAGTTTCTGACTTTTCTTGTACTAACACCTCAGTTGGCCCGATATAGTTTTTTGACCCTAGTAATAAGAAATAAGATCGACAGACATCAAAAAAGTTTTTGTGAAAATTGCCCATGTTCTTGCTGACTATATATATTTTCTTTTCAAAATCTGTGAATACAGATCAAAATGTTTCAAAAGTTAAGGACAGTCTAAAACTGAAGCGACAACGGTTAAGGTACCTGCCCTTATTGCCCTATCTCAAAATCCTCCCTGTATAATTATGTTATGATTGACTGCTTAGGTCCATAAAGGTATAGCGTATATCTTTTAAAATGTTAAATCCGTAACTATCTGCAATATTCTAACCTTTTGAATAGTCTTTTTACAATCCGCGGTAAACTATAGAAGAATACGAACATAATGTAATATTGCTCACCCCCCATAGCAAATAGCGTGATAACAATTTTTGAAAACTCTATAGTGACGTTTCCATTATTTGAGTTATAGATTATATATCAATTTTCAAGTTAATCAAGCCACACAGTAAAATCTTCCCCTGTAAAAATGAATACCCCTTTTCACCCCGTTAAGGATAGATTTAAGAAAAACCCTGATATACGTTTTTATTTATTTTCAGTCTTAAGTATAAATACTGAGTTTTGAGTTAATCAGACCACGCGTTAAAATTCTTCCAAACAAACTTTAACACCCCCTGTAGTTTAGAAAAACTAAAAATGGCAAACTTTATTTTACATAGATAAGTATTCGTGCCAAGTTTCAAATTTATTAACTCAAGGAATAAGATTTTTCATACAAATCAAAATATTTTATTTCACATAAACCTACATGGGCACTTATGAAACGTCAGAAAATACAAACAAAATCCCCCCTTTTTACCCCCTTAAAGGTCGAATTTCCAAAAACCCTTTCTTAGTGGTCGCATACGTCATAATATCTACCTGTGTGCCAAATTTCAGCCCAATCCGTTCAGTGGTTTGAGCTGTGCGTTGATAGATCAGTCATTCAGTCAGTCACCCTTTCCTTTTATAGGTATAGATTATCACGCTTCTTGCTATGAGGGATGAGTAGTATCGCATTCTGTTCGTATCCTAACTATCCTAATCTATATCGATTCTCCTGGAGAAGGGGATGGGGGGGTTCTCCGGGGGAGGGGCCCGTGGCTAAATAATAACAGCAGCACAGGTCAATCGATCAGGTTAAGCTACACTTGCCGCGGTTGGTCTGTGGATGGGTGACCATCTTTACATACAAAGACCCATCCGTGCTTCGGCAAGCAAGTTAAGCTGTTGGTCCCAGCTGTCATTCGTGGATCTTTGACAGTGTTTACGGGAAGTCAGAAGCTCGAAAGTCTGACAGCCATTCTTTGCGTTGTGGAGGTCAGATAGGTAGTCGCTCCGTATAAAATACTGTAAAGTTAGAAACAGTACACGTGTACTTTACTTGAATACAAAATTTAGCGAATGAACAACTTCAATACAAAACTTCATCGCTCTTTTCAGACCATTGGGGGTTGAAATTAAAAAAAAAAACAACGATTTCCGTTGTGTTAGTTTCCAACCATAAGCCGAAATATTAGTAATTTTAACTTGAAAAATAATGAGCATTATTTGTGTATTGTGTGATAAGTGGGACAGCCCCATGCTGGCTCACTGGATACGACTGCACACGTAGGTGTCGTTTCAATTTTGTATATTGTGTGGTTTTTTACTAACATTAGGTTAAGACCTTTACTAACAACTTATGGATCGTGTAATTTGGTCTGAAATAAAATATATATGTAAATATATTAATTAAAAACAAAATTTCATCCCCCTATTCACTCCCTTAAGGGTTGAAATTCTAAAAAACACCGTTGCGTTAGCTTCCAACCATAAGCCTAGATAGTAAATTTAGTGATTTTTCTTCGAAAATTAAGGACTTTTCAACTTCATCCCCCTTTTAATTCTTCGGGGGTGGAATTATTAAAAACGCTGAGACACGTATAAATTAATTTAATCGTCAGTCTAAACACAAAATTTGAAGATCTTAACTTCAAAACTGACGGACTTTCATATAAACTTCCATCCCCTATTTTACTCCTTTAGGGGTGGAATTCCCAAAAATACTTTCTTAGCGCACCCCTAGACCTCATAAGGAACCTACGTGCCAAATTTGGAATCTCTAGACCCAGCGGTTTGGGCTGTGCGTTGATATGTCAGTCAGTTTCTTCTTTTATATATTTAGATTACATATTAATTTGCGTATTCAAAACATTATTTTGTTTTTATTACATTTCAACAATCGACGCCGACGTTGAAAAGTTTTTAAAAGAAGCTCCGGATAGTCAGTACCTGGCAATAAAGGTCAGTTGAAGTTTTTTAAGCCTAAATGTATCATCTCTATAATTACGCTATTGTAGCATAAGTTCTTACAATAAATCTGTTTTGTTCCTCGCAAGTGTGTTGAAAAACGTCGTATGAAACGCGTGTGCATTGATCTTTACACAATAACCAACACACTTGTATCATAATGTACTATTACCGTGCATCTGTATCTTGGAATCATGTATATTTGTTTTCAAACATAAGATTATTTTTCAGTAAGCGACAAGCTACTATGGCCCTCGATCTAATAATACTAACAAGTTGTATTAACCCAAGACGAATCATTACATCCAACAACAGCTATATCATGTGCATCAAATTGTACAATAAAATTCAAAGTACAATAAAAATACTACCATTTTTAGGGTTCCGTACCTGAAAAGGAAATAACGGAACCCTTACAGGATCACTTCGTTGTCCGTCTGTCTGTCTGTCAGTCTGTCAAAACCCTTTTTCTCAGGAACGCGTGGAGGTATCAAGTTGAAATTAATATCAAATAAAGTCCCTTGGAACTCTAAAAAAATCAAGCTTCTAAAGTCAACGCAATTAAAAAATATGGCCATTTAAGCGACATATTTTGATACTCGCAAATAACTCAAAACCTACAGTACAATGATTACGATCTTTTGATTATTTGCAGGGTAAAGGCCTCTTCTCACACAAAGAAGGCACGCTAGCATTGACCACCACGCTTGATCAAGAAGTCCAGGTTTCCTCACCATGTTTTTCCTTCACTGATATCAGTAATGTCCAAAATAAACTTAGAAAATACATACGGATTATAATGTGACGATATAAATGTCTCAAAATTCATCACTTATTCGAAATCAAAGAGATTGTAACGTAAATAGTGTCAGTTTACCTTGATGGTGTGTATGTTGAAGTCGGCGCCGGAGTCGTTGTACACGATGGACACGTAGTCGTTGCCGATGTACTTGCGCTTCTCGTTGCACGTGGGGTCCTTGGCCGACGAGGGCATCGCCGTCGCCACGTGGAACAGCACCTGCCACACTCACCGCGTTACACTTCAACTAACTACATCGTTGTATATCATCGAGCATTTTAAACACTTTTTTTTTGATTTTGACTTTGGTTGTACACACGGCTACACATCAAGCTAAACATTTCCAGTATAAGCTGATCTCGCATTGTATAGGATTTCCGTACAATGCGAGGCCAGCTTATACTGGAAATGTATAGCTTGATGTGTATCCGTGTGTCCTAAGTTGCGACATAATTATGCAGGAAAAAAAATCTGGATCAACTGTTCTGTATTCAAATAATGCTAAGAAACGGTAGTCCCTTACACCTGATATGCAACTGTTGTATAATAAGGGGTATTAAAACACGAATGTGGGTTTATCACATGAGTGTTTTAATACCTAATGTACAGTTGCATACAAGACTTTATCTACTCCCATGATATGAATCCTCTACAAAAGGTTCTGAAACCATAGGGGTGTTGTACAATATTTTTTTCTCGACTTTTCTTGTAACAATTGGTTAGGAATGTCCTTTGCTGCTTAAGAAATATCTGGTGGTGTGTTATCAAAGCTTGTCTTACTTATATTTGTAAACATCAAAGTAATAAATTTTTACAATACTAATATCGAACAAAAATGGCAAGATACGACGTCAATTCGAATAACCTATAAGTTTTTTATTTTTTATTATGGCGCGGTGGCGCGTGCATGACAACGTTCTTTTTTGAAATTCGAGTTGCATAATGAAATTTTGTACAACATTATAACACTCGTTTGGATGATATTATGGTTACTATGACACTGGCTGTTTTAATGTTGGCAATAAGCTAACTGTTTCAGAAACTTTTATAGAGGATTTATAGCATGAGTGTCCATAAAATAATTTTTAGGCTCGTTTTTGGCCACTATAGAAAGCGATGATGGTCTGCACGCTCGCCTACAAGTTCTCTACTCACTCGAGTGTTGAAGACTCCCAGCACGCGTAGCATGACAACCATTGAAACGGGTTTTGTCAACGGAAGAATAGACAAAATGACAGATTGTGATTTTGTATCTGTCATTTTGTCTTCTGTGAACGAAACCCATTCTATTGTGGTCATGCTAAGCGTGCTGGTTGTAGTTGTTCGTGGCTGTGTTACCTGCATGATATCGTCGTTCCACACGTAGGTGTAATGGCCGTCCTTGCCGCCCTTCTCCAGGTTGAGGAACAGGTGCGGCTGGTCGTCGTCGCCGCCCTCCAGCGACACCAGCGTGCCCAGCTGCGTCAGGAACTCTGCGTACCTGCAAGCAAGTATTCCCCGAATAATTCTAATGAGGTGCATGTGCAAAAATATACATGTATTCATACTAATTTTAAATATGTTACGAAAAAAAAGACAATTAATGAAAACAATATTAAAATCAGTGGACAAATGGAGAAGTTTCACGATTTTCAAGTTATTCTACTAGAGTCTGTCTATTGAACGCCGAGTGAAAAAGAGCAGCAAATTTAAAAAAAAATACGTCGGCTGTCCCCGGATCAACTGTGAAAAAACGTATTTGATACTTGAATATTTGTATGCATTTCATCATCATCATTTCAGCCGAAAGACGTCCACTGCTGGACATAGGCCTCCCCCAAGCACCGCCACTTCGATTGATTCTGTGCTTCCCGCATTCAGCGGTTTCTTGCGGCCTTTATAAGGTCATCCGGTCCATCTTGTGGGAGGCTTTCCAATGCTACGTCTTCCGGTACGCGGTCGCCACTCCAGAACTTTTCGGCCCCATCGGCCATCCGTTCTGCGAGCAATGTGCCCTGCCCATTGCCACTTAAGTTTCGCAATTCTTCGGGTTATGTCGGTTACCTTAGTTCTCTTGCGGATCTCTTCATTTCTGATTCGATCACGTAGGGAAACTCCAAGCATAGCCCTCTACATTGCCCTTTGGGTGACTTTTAGCCTTCTGATAAGGCCTATTGTGAGCGACCACGTTTCAGTACCATAGGTCATCACTGGCAACATGCACTGGTCAAAGACTCGTCTTGAGACACTATGATGGTATGTGAGACGAGAAGATATTGCGTAGTTTCCTGAACGCTGCCCAGCCGAGTCAGATTCGACGATTAACCTCTTTCTCGAAGTTGGGACCTACCTAGCTGGACAGTTTGTCCTAGGTAAAAGTACTCGTCCACAATTTTGAGTGTAATGAGAGTGGGTATTGTTACATGGGCATTTGACATTTTTATGCAAAATATAAATTTTAGTTAGTAGTAACAGAATAATAGGAAAGCATTGTGTACATATATAAGCTTTTATGATCATAAGGTTGCAAGTCACATAGAAATTAATATTACAAAATAATTTATATTATATATGTAGGTCATATTTTTTATGTTTGGTGATTAGTTATCCTGATTCTATATATTAATACTGTTTTCTTCTATGAAGGTTTTCATAGCAGAAAATATAGGATGTTTATTGAACACAGATTTTTATATTGATGTCAGGCGATTTCTCTTTGCTATATTCAATTATGATTCCACATTTAAAACTGTTATATTGATGGACAGGTCTAATAAATATAAATCCTGTTTACTGAGTATCAAAACTAATTCAATAGTTTACCAGTACTTTTCTAAATGATTGTAAACAATTGTACTTTTTCGTTAAATGCATCCTCGCGTTCGCTTTTCACTCGGTTGTAATTATTTATCACAGTGTATAACAACTTTCTCGCACTGCTTCTTGAAGTTTTAGGCATTGTTTTACTTGAAATACGACAAAATATACACAAATTTGTTTTCGTTAGAAGTTATAAAAACAACAAGTGACATTTGCAGCAGTGTTATTAATCTATGAAAACATGAAAAAAACACTCTCAGCTTTCATTAGACAGGCTCTATCCTTATCACGCAAAACGACCATTGTACTGAATGGCACGAAGTTACTATGGCGTTTCTGTGTTGTGACGTCAGATGCTAGCAGTGCTGTCTCTGACACAGCACAGACTTTGAAGCGCTTATAATATCGCCATTTTTTGAGATATTTAAACAATGTTTTACCATATACGCCAGTTATGGTACAACTTCCATTTAAGGAGCCGTGCGCCTTTGTCCGTCCTCCTCAGCTGAATCATTCATCTTTAATAGTGGATCTACATTTGCTACGTCCATTTGTTATTAACCGGGCACAAATCCAGTTCAGACTACAAGGTGCGCCTAAATAAATCTTAAAAGAAATACAAATTAACGTTTTGCCCGAGCCGATGAAACCCAAGAATAATGTATCAATCTGCATACAACAATGATAGTGCATTTAACAGTTAACGTTGTGACGTACCTCACACTGCCGTATTCGTTCTTCAATATTAACACTTCGTTATCTTGTTGTCCGGGTCCAACGTACAACACTCCGATCTGTAAACACATCATGCGTACAATATTACGGCATGGACGGCATCAAATTCTTTACCAATATTATAGTTATAACATAAATAATAGACGTAGACGATAGTCCATTACTGTCGCAGCCTGCAACAGGGGCATTGATAAACGAAAAGCCGAGACACACATACCCCAAGTAGCACAGAACTGCATTAAAAATGTTCACATTAGACCCACAGCGTTAATCTAAGCATTTAGACCGACTTATTAGAGTTCACCCGGGCTGCAACAGCTGTTTAGAAGAAAATGAGGCTCACTTTAACGCTTTCTTCTGTACTGTAAATCTATTAAACACCACAAACACGCCACAGATATCACTGTTATTCAGCGTTTAGTAGTACAGTACCATGTTTTGGTACTGTACTACGCAGTAAGAGCGCATGTTTGTGAACACAAATAATGCAGTTTCCTGAATTAAAACCCAAGCGTGTACTTTAAAACCGTTGCATTTAAAGAGAGAACAATAAGAACCACTATAACGTCTGTAGTTACTTTGTGAAGTTATTTAACAAAGAATGAATGCTTTATGCTGTATACAGATAAACTTTTACCCTATTAGTCAGGTGTTACTATACACTCGAAAAACAGCATTTATTTAGGCCGAGTTAGAACTTAAAGTGGCCTCTTATGCAGTTACAAAGAAGCAAACCGTGCAGCCATTCTGTCTTGGGCTGAATAATTGAACTTGCGTAGGCATTTAATCTGCTGATTGAATTATATGTAACACAAAACGAATATTTCTACACTAGGCTATTTTGACAGCTTCTTGACGTCTTTAGTTGTTTTACGAAATATGGAAAGCCAAAGAAAGAACTGGTGGAATACGCCGTAAAATCAATGCAGAATACTTAAAAAATGTAAATGGAAATACAGCTAATACGGGAAAAATAAACAACCTAGAAGTTTAATGAGCATTTGTCACTATTACTCTTCACATCAATCCATGGCTGATTTGTTTCTCACAAGTGCTTAACTAATTTACTATTTGCTGAATTATAGGCCACATGAGAACACCCGTACAGACCTTAGCATTAAATTAATATTAAAACAGTTCACTTGCTATCCGCCATTTTAACTGCGTGACTGTAAATTATTGAAAAATATTATCTTTTTATTTTGGTTTATTTTAGACGATTTCGATTGGAATTGATTTGGTTTACAAATAATTTACACGTAACCAGCTTTTCATTAATTTCTTTGTGAAAAACAATAACATTTAGTTCGTTTACTGTCCATTTAAGTTAGTTTTTATTTTGTATTTAGTGGTATTTTGAGAGCACGTGAAAATTTTGAACTAAACATGTATGGTATTTCACAATAAAGTTACCTCCCCAATAAGATTTCAGACATAATAGGAAGAAATCGAAGTTTTACAAAACGTAAATTACATTTATTTTCGATACACGTCATGTTTAACAAATTGACTGTTCATATTAAAGAAAAATAAATAATAAAGCATTCCACAATTTCGCTCAGAGTGTACTTTCAACTGTGTAAAAATATATAAATTGTACACATTCGTCTTTTTTCGGTAATACGTGTCTTGTTATTCAGACAATTTTCAGCTTTTGGGGTGATTGTTACACACATAAATGCTATTATGATGTTGATACAGCTATGTGCTGAATAATTTGTGCCCAAATTAGAGTTATATCAGCAGAGGATGCGCTGCCTACACTGTTATACAACAAGTTTATGCAGCTAATGCTTTCACGGTGCACTGTGAAAATGCTGTTATAAAGCACTTTTGTGCTACTTGGGACGTGAGTCCATTAGTGCCTGGTTGCGGCCAAGGTTTGTATAGTACTTTTCTCTTCTCTAGTAATGCGCGGAAATTCAAACTAAGTAAATTAATTATATATTCCAAAATCAATGACGAACAACGATATATTATAATTTTGCACGCGCCAATATGTTCGTTTTTAACCGACTTCGAAAAAGGAGGAGGTTATATGTTCGTAGCGTATGTTTTTTTTTTATGTATGTCTGCCGTTTTCTCCAACATTTGTGGACCGATTTTAAAAATTCTTTATTTGTTTGAAAGGGTGTGCTCCCAAATTGGTCCCATATATATTTTATTAACTTTGCTTGAGTAGTTTTTGAGTTAGCTACAAAATACGTATTTTTTTCCCACTTAGTATGTAGATGATATGTAAAGTTCCTGTCACTGGTAGCAGATAGTGGTATTCGAATGTGTGTGGGGTAGGTACTACAACTAAAAAGTAAAAAACTTTTTACAAAAAAAACAACCGACTTCCAAAACAAAACACTACAAAGTGAAAAATAACTTTAATTTCGGAAGTTGGTGGGATAAAACGAAAATACAAAACCCAAGACACCGACTTCCGAAATTAAAGTTATTTTTCACTTTGTAGTGTTTTGTTTTGGAAGTCGGTTGTTTTTTTGTAAAAAGTTTTTTCTCAAACATGCTTGGAAATTCGAACATTATTTTGACAACCTTCTTCAAGATAAATCGAAAATGCTGTATTGGTGAAATACATGCGAGCGTGCGGTCGGCAATGTTAGTATGAAAATCCGGCCGCCGCCGCGTCTCTGTGCTCTCTTGGGGAGATATTTGCCTAACAATAGGACAGGGTTAAAAAAGGTGTTTACTTTATATGTTTCTAGTGGCGGCACGAGGTCGAGGTTTTTGATGGTCCGTTCGTGTTGCACGCCGGACACGCGCAGCGGACGCTCCGCCAGCGGGTTCAGGATCGTCGGCGTCTCACCTGTACAGGACTTGGTTAGCTCTACAGTTCGTTATTAGGCGCTGAGCAGATGAGTTGTTCACGACGATAGGACGTATGGAAATCTATGCAATAGCGCACACGGAGGACAAGACGACCACGTCGCCGATGTATGCCGAATGACCTCTATCGCGGGCAGTTGCGGAAAAAAGCTCCGCCTTTTGCTGCGCGCCTCATGATGTCAATTATGATAACAAATACATTTCAATAATTACTTGATCTATAAGGTCAAATTGTTTAATTGCTGTAGTCAGCAAACTACATCGTGCGAAAGACACGTCTTTAGATATTAGGTTACTGATAGGAAATTAGTGTTCAAAATGTTCATCGCGTCAATGTCATTCGATGAGTACTGAGCATTTTGAACAGTAAAATCCACCTTGTACATGTGTACAGGTTGGATTTTTGAAATGAAATGAAATTGTTTATTCTGTAAATAGGATATTCTGTAAATAGGATATCGAAATCACTTTTACACGTCATATAAAAAAATATTAAAAATAAGCTAGATGAGTTCGACGTTTCCTATCTGACTACTCTGAGATGGGGCAGTAAGGACAGGTACCTTAAACGTTGTCGCTACAAGAAAATAGTTTTAGGAGACTGGCCTAACTTTTGGAGATATTTTGTACTGCATTCGCAGATTTTGAAAATAAAAAAATTGACTGTATTTTTTATTAATTTTTGTTTCATTTTTAGTGGTATGAGGAACAGGGTGTAAAGTTCACTCATCCACCATAGAAAAGGGAGGATCCTCCGACCAGACGGGTGTTGTGTCTGGCGGGCAACTGCCCATCGGTTGGAAGTTGAAATCTTGTATGTATGTCGATCGCTCGGTAAACTCTAACTGCGCGATGCAGGATTTGTGTGACGTCATGTCTTTGATGCGTAGTTCGTATGTGGCGGTGTAACCGCTACACATTCCTACCAAAAGTATGGAAAAAAAATATTGCGATTTCTGACTTTCTAGTACTAAAAACTTCGGTTGGTCTGATAGAGTTTTTTGATTCTTATAAGAGACAGGATCGACTGACATCAAAAAAAGTTTTTGTAAAACTCCCCATTTCTTGCCGACTGTAATTTTTTTTTCAAAATCTGTGAATGCTGATCAAAATGTCTCGAAAAGTGAGGGTCAGTCTCTTCAGAGCGTGGGCCTGGTACCTGGCACGGGCGGGGTGATGGGGTAGGTGCTCATGTTGTGGTACAGCTGCAGGAACACGAAGGCCGGCGTCACGCCGCCGCCCGCCGGCGCGCCGCCCGCGCCCGTCGCCCTGCCCGCCGACACGCTGCTCACCGCGAGTGCGACGGCCCGGAACGGAACACAACAAAACACCAAGCGTAAACAACAAGCCGAGGTTAAATAATATAACTCACAAATAAGGAAAGGATGGATCGATTGCTATCGATAATTATTATTTTCATTTAGTTTGAAATAGCAGCAGGGCGAGCACGGGCGTACTCAAAACGTGTGTGACGAGACAATGGTAAATTATATCATGTCTTACAATTTGTCTTAAATGCTAGCACGGGTCAACCATGTGACATAATCTAGAGACACGACATATCTTTCTTGTTGCTGACTTCATAGTGTGACATAGTAAACGGGTTTTTGGAATGAAGTTCTTTAACACGGCTTCATCCTTGCGTCTTCTTCTAATTTGATAAAGAGAGTAAGACTGAATTAGGTAAAATCGAAAATCCAAGATGCTGCGAAAATTTTCACAATTTTCGTCATGGGTGTCGTTTTCATAGTTTTAGAGGATGCTAAAGCCGATAGTGAGGTCAACATGTAAATCCTAGATGACAGCTGCAAAAAAAAAAAATCGTCATGGGTTCATGATGGGGGGTCCCCTGAACACACACGTTATTTTTATTATAGTTAAATTTTTGCCCGAAGGCAAAAGGCCCAAAGCAAGCAAATAAACCACTGTTATTAAATATTTATTGTTTAAGCTGTTGGTGTACTTCTTGGATAAATAACGAAGTTCCATTCTCACGTATGATTTAAAATAAAAACAAAATTTTCATACATTACATTATTTTACATTTTGACCTCAGTATTGGCTTTAGCACAATCGAAAATTATGAAAACGACGAAAATTTTCGTAGCCACCTTTTTGGATATTCATTTTGACCAAATTCACACTTTCTCTCTCTCTTACTATGGAGAGAGAGAAAGAGCAATAATTGTAAATCTTACTACCGCCTCCGAAAGAACGTGATAATTTTTTCTTAGTCATCTATTAAAATGTGACATTTGTAACAAAATCGGTGCGCCCATATTAGCAGATAAGACATAATGACTCCCAACTAAACGTCAAGAAGTTATGTCACATGTCAAGAAATTATCTCACGCCGCCGCCGCCGTGCTAGCTTTTAAGACAAAACGGTTTTATCGCCCAAACTGTGATAAAATGTGTGACTCAAGCCATGTCACAGTAGGCCGTGTTCGCCCCGTTGGTTTCTTTAATTTATAAGGATTAAAAGAAAATAACTTAGTTGTAAAGTAAAGAATAGCAACAAATTAAAAGATTATGCACAATACAGTTAGTTCTGTAATAGTATACTAACTACAAACACATTACTCATAGAGCGAGCCTGTAGCCGAACTGTTACATTTGTTGCCATAATATTTTATATAGATTTAAGTTTTGTGGCATTCCAGCAGAAACATGCATTTTCATCAAAATTGAGAAACCGAGTCTTTAAGATACAAGTACTTTGGCTTGCAATTCCTTTGTGTAACGGCTCATGCTCGTGCCGTCACGAAGAAGATAGCTAGTTATCAGTAGAATAAAGGTATCATTATTGAAATCCTTGTTTCAACACATGTATTTTCCATTTAAACAAATGCAATTTTTACTCATGTGTAAATTCAGAATCACTAGGACAAAAGAGACGGTCATAAATATATTAATGTTGCAGCGGAATCTAAACTGTATTTGTAGGGTTTTAAGGTCAGTTTTCCGAGATTACATAAGTTTAGGCTCGCTCGCACCACAAATCACTAAATGCGTTTAGCGCTTAACATATTTAAAACATCATTCTGTCTCTGTGATCTTCCGGTTAGCGTTAAATGCATCCAGCGGTCGGCGGCGCTCGCGGGCCTCAGTACGTGTCGCACCTGTGGCGGCGCGTCGGGCTCATGACGGAGATGGTGTTGGAGCGCTTGGAGCGCGCCAGCGGCGGCAGGTCGTCCCGGCCCGGCCCGCCCGGCGCGCCCGGCCCGCCAGGCGCGCCCGGCCCGCCCGGCGCGCGCGCCCCGCGGCCCTCCGGCACCGTGCCGTCGCTGGCCGTCTGCGCACCGGGAGGGGCGAACATGCTCAGTTACAAACACGAATAACTTCTAGTCTCCGAAACAAATTATTGTAACGTTACTTAAATATTATTGGATTTGGTTTATAACAAATTGCTTTATTTTAAGGCAGAGTTAAATAAATTCCATTAAGGCGAAAGCGTCAAGGTAGCCCGCCAAATTTACACGTTTTGATGATTCTAATGATATCACTGACTCAGAAATTGCATAAAACGTAAGTAAATTCGAATTTGGCGCTACCTTAACCTTTTCTACCGCACTGTAGATGTAATAAATAAACAATGCATACCTTCTGCAGCTGGTGGTGCTGGCCGTGCGGGGGCGCGGGCGGCGCGGGCACGTCGCCGGTGCCTGCACACGTGCGCGTTCTTATAGCTGCACAGCACGCACACGTCACGTCACACGCGTCACACACACTCGCCACACACTACTGCAGCACGCGACAGCAGCGACAGTTTACATCGACTACTACGACACCGACAGGGTTGCACCAGTCGCTACAGCCAGTTCGTGTTATAGTGAAGGTGTGGTACGGTAGTCATGCTTACAGTTATGTCAAAATACAGGTCAAATTAAGTTAGTTATCGTAATTCCCCAGACGCGATGGTATCCCATCCATATCTAAACATGACAAAACAAAAACACGTCTATCTGTTCGCTACCTAATTCAATTTGAGCCTATACATCAAAGAGAAGCTCTCTTTATTAACTGTTGTTACTGGTGTAGCTGTACTGTGCAACGGACCCTAAGGCTTCCTGAACATGACGCCGGAGCCGCACCGGCACACAGTAGATTTTACACTTATTCTGAGATATTCTGATTTTTTTAACCGACTTCAAAAAGGAGGAGATTCTTAATTCGGATGTTTTTCATGTTACGGTTTCATGTGCGGCGCATGGCTGATGTTCACTCGTATACACAGAGTGGGCCGGCGCGGCGTGACGTAGAGCCCGGCGAGTGGAGTGGCCTGGCGCGTGTAGCCTGCCGCGCTGTCGCGAGTTGCAGCTCGTTTACTCTGCCTCTAATGCTCTCTACACACCATACTTCCAGACACACTGCTGCCATCGACACGCACCTGCTACAAACGTTCATCATAGACAAACCGACGGTATGTTGTCTGTTTTCTATATAAACGCTCGTAGAAAGTAATCTAGTCTACATTATGTTGTTATTTCCACTGTTATGTTTCTATATTATTATTTAATGCACAGTTTATGTTGAGTTATCGTGTGTTAGAGACATTATTTCGTAGTGATTCTTGCAATTTACGAAGACGTTTTGTTACAATAAAGAAACTTTGCTTCATGATTTGCGGAACTCAATTAATAATAATTAGTTTTGTTATTTATCTTTGCTAAGATGCACCAAACCAAGAGTTTTATATATTAATGTAATTATTTCGTTTCATTATCATCCCGGGAGCCATTCCCGTTTACTTCATCTGACTACATCCACCGCTGAGCACAGGCAAGTATAGGCCTTCTCCATGAAGGTGCAACTAGACTGCGGTCTATTTACGTCGCTCAGTGACGTCGACCGTGCGGAGTAATTTAGTGCGGTGCCTTCCATATGTTGAAGGTGAGCAATATAGACAGGTCGACGGCAATCGACCGCAATCTACTTGCTCCTTTTAATTCTGCGATTTTATTTTCTCACACGTAGACCTACTCTGAAATGTATGAACATCATATGTTTATGCACTATGTTTCTGGCACATATATTACTTTAAATTTTGACAAAATAAGCTTGAGACTTGAATATTCATTTGAAATGCAATGTTCGTATGGTATGTATAACCCTGTGTCCTAACCGAAAGCGAGTGTCGCGCGAATATGCAATCGTTTACATTAATTATGACGGACACACGCGACTTGATTGACTGCGCGAGTACGTCATCTATACATGTTATAAATTAAAGTCGCTTTTCATGTCTGTGTGACCGCATTGTTCTACTAAACTACGTTATGGATTTTAATGCCGTTTTGAACAACATTTAGTTAATTTATTCCAGAAGGTTTAAGAAATTTAAAATTTCAAAATAATAAAGCAACCTCGAGTATTCGTCAAGTCGTATAAACCATGCATATCCATATACAGCTTGTGCTCGCGCGACAGTGAGTTTCGGTCAGGGCCGCGGGCTCGCGCACGTACCGGGGTCGGAGCTGTACGTCATGAGGAGCGGGTGCGCGTGCGCGTGCGCGGCGTGCGGCGACGTGCCCGACATCTCCTCGGGGATGGCCTCGCACGACACGCGCATGTCGCTCTTCTTCGCCGCCTTCTTCGTCGCGTGCATCGACAGCGAAGTACTGCTGCTACTGTACCGGGTAATTATACATTTTACTTACGATCTCATCAAAAATCATTTATCCAAATTAGGCTGAGAATCGACAGTTTATGAACGTCAAAATAACATAAGCCGGTCCCCCGGCACGCTCGGCCTTCACCATTTCCTAGTGTTATAGTTGGGAAGAAGTGGCACAACAAACTCCCCAGCAGCACAGCTATCTGTTCAGTTAGAAGAACTTGATTCTAGATAATAGTTTGGAAAGTAATTTACATTACAAAACAAAGCAAAAACGCAACATTAAATTCAATTATTTGCCACAAGTCACAGTTAACAGTTGCACCGCATATGGTTATTGCATGACACTTCATCTCAGGTCCAACTTGGCGTATGGAGAATGTGCGTAACGTGATTGAATTTCTAAAGGATTGTTTTTGCAACATGTGTCTGGCATCGTGGAACGTTGCAGTATCAGCGGCATTGTGCTAATATTCGGTATTCTCGATAAACAATGTTATCTCAACTTTGTTTCCAATGAAAAAAAGCTGGTCTATACTAACGTGGGCTCGCAGCTAGGCAGCAGGATCATCTCGTTGGGGTCCACGCCGAGGTCGTCGGGCGCGGAGGTGAGTGCGGGCGCGGGCGCGGGCGCGGGGGCGGGGGCGGGCGCGCGCGGCGCGACGCCGACCTTCCACGAGGACATCTCGGGCGACGAGTTGGAGCGCCGCACCGGGTGGCGCGACTTGCCCTGTGACGAGTGTAGTCGGTGACCATGCGCTACACTGCACACTGACAGGGTGTAAGAAGCCCCGTCGCATGGCCGTCATCTATGCATTCTGTACATCGGCTGAGTAACGTCGTACAAACATAATTGCTACGAAATTACTTTTTTTTATTGTGTGAAAATTCGCTTTTATGGTAGTGCGCAATGTAACGCACGCAAAATATTGTGCTTATGAGTGCACGCAACGCTACCGGGATCATGGGAGTATTTAAAGTTAAGCTATAAACATTTAAAACATGTTTTCATAAAAACAGTTGGAACTTAATATCTCCGTAGCCAGAAGGTACCAGAGTATGATCCAGTACAAAAAAATATCACAATGACGAGAAGAAAACGTGACTCTCGGCATCGTTAAGCGTCTTTTTACACTCGTTATAAATAGCGAGACATGATAGCCAAACAAGGTCTACGCTGCATATTGACATGGTGTTAGCGCCCTCACCTCAGGTACAATCAGTAGCATGTCATCATCGTCAGTGGTCGAGGACGAGCTCTGTCGCTGCGGGGAGCCCGGGATGTTGATGGGCTGCGTGCTCATCCTACTACCAGTCACACTGCTGCACAAACAATAACGTTATATTAAGAACGTCGTTGTCAGATATAACACACTTTACAGCAGGACTTCTCAACCAGTGGGACGTGCCCCCCTGGTGGGACGTGCCCCCCTGGTGGGACGTACCCCCCTGGTGGGACGTAGAGAGATCTAAAGGGAGCATGAAGTGTTCGGATCACGGAGTATAGAAAGAAGCGGAGATGCCGCAAGCCAAAATCACCTAAGAATGAAGCGTCGCCTGAATGCGGGTGTTCGGGGGACGAGGTACGGCGATGGCCACACCCCACGATGGAAACCCCGCCCATTTTTTGTAAATCCATCTAGCGGTGAAAGGAATTATTACAGTGAAACTGAACTAACAATTTTTCATTTTAGTTCGTCTACTGGCCACTATGGCGTTACATAACATGACACTTTGTTCCAGAACATTTTATGTGCGTTAGTATGGTGGGAACACATTATTTATACCCAACTGTGGGCGAAGCCCAAAAGATGGGTAACATGGGTTAACATTTTTTATAGTCATTTAGTATACAGGGTCAGGATGTCCCTGCCGACATCGACGCGAAAATTGTTATCATGGATTCAGTACATGCTTCTGAACTCCCCTGCGTAGAAATTTCTCGTCGGTTATTTTTTTAAATATCTGCTGTTCCATACATTTTGACCGCGTAGGTAATGCTATGAAACAGCAGATAAAAAAAACAACCGACGAAAAATTTCAACGCAGGGCGTTTTAGAATCATGTACCTACTGAATCCATGGTAACAGTATTCGCGTCGATGTCCCTGCCACCCTGTAGGTGGTAACATAAAAAATAAAATCATCAATATTTATTGGACATTGCTTATTATTGGCCACTAAACAACACAGTTTTATTTAAATGCTGCCTTTTAGACAAAACAATGTTTTCGAGCTTACTGTAATAATTAAGTCTCGTATTACAATAGTTGTGGCTTATAGATTTGGTTAACAACGTGACATGGTTTAAAATTGGATCTTGATCATGTGCATGTTGTTGTGTTGTTGTTGTGTTGTTGGGTTAATGATATGAAGTTTTTCTATAATTTCGCAAATTCGATAAAATAGGGTCTTGCTAGCATGATGCACACATTTTTATTTAACAGTTAGGACCGGCAACTTACCGACCGATGGCGCATTTTTCTTATTTTAAATTCTTCTTATTTCATGTATCAAGGAACGTATTTATCTATGAATTAACTTATAGCGAGCAAAATAAAACTTAAGCAAGTAATTTGAGTCGCAAATTAGTCACAATAATATGCATTGATAATGATAAAAATACGAAATCGGTGAGAATTGGTTAGAATGCACTGCATGTTAGAATGCTTCGACAACAGATGTCTCTAGCTACAATCTGACGATCAAACGAGAAAATGTGTTTTAAAATGAAAATATAAATTTTAGGGACTTACACATGAAATGTTATACAAAATACAAATACAAAATACAAAATGGTTTATTGCTTCAACAAGTTTACATCTAGAATATTTGTGTTTGGAGCTCCCCTGTAAGCAAGTAATGCCTGTGTTGGGGAGCCCCGCTCTTCCATAGCTAAGCAATACAAAATATGAACTAGGTATTTACAGCTAGGTATTACTTATCTTATTTGTGTGTGTGCGTGTGTGTGTGTGTGTGGGGGTGTGTGTGTGTGTGTGTGTGCGTGCGCGTGGGTGAGTTTATGTGTGTGTTGTGCATTTGGTGTTTATAGATTAAGTTGTGTGATTATTACTACCTAATTAGCACATTTTACTTAATGTGTTCCAAGAGTGCCTCCGTGTCGTCATAATTTAGTAATTTTATCCAATCTGTTAAAGCTTTTTTACATTCGTAGTATTTTTTTGGGTATATGTTAATTTTACTATTAATTTTATTATAAAGAAAAGCTGATCGCTTGTTGTATTGTCTCCCCGCAAATACAGTTTTTGTATGGGGAATTTGAACGATTAGATCTTTTCTTCTCTGGGTTATTTTACTTGAGTCATATTTTAAGGTTTTCTGCTTTTTTAAAATTATTTGAATAATGTATAATTTACGAACTGAGAGCAAATCACTAATCTGATACAGTGTTTCAGTAGGGTATCTTAACTTTTTAAAATACATGATCTTAATTAAGGCCCGTTGGGCGCGTTCTACGTTGATAAAATTGGTTTTTGCAGCCCCACCCCAAACGGGGATGTAATATGTCAAGACAGACTGGACCAGAGCTACGTAAATCTCATTTAATATGTTTCTAGACGAGTTTCGTTTACTGTTGGTATTTATTTGTTTTGGTGCGATATGTCTGAGAGCCTTGAAAATCCAGCTTAACCTCCTAAGTCTATTCGTTACTTGATCAAGGTGGGCATACCAGGATAATCGTTGGTCGAGTATCACGCCTAAATACTTTGTCTGTGTGACCTGTTTAATAACCGAACAGTTACAATGTCTATTATTAGTATCACCGCATACATGAACTTTTATGTTAAAATTTTCCCTAGGTAGTGTGTTTTTGCTAATACAAAAACATATGTAGTTCGTTTTAGATGTATTAAGTGTGAGCAAGTTATTGATAAGCCAGTTAGCTACCTGGGCCATACCTACCTCAGCTTTTTGCTTCACATCGTTCCAGGAGTCACCAGAGAAGACTATCGCAGTATCATCGGCGTAAGAGAAGACCTTTGCGTTATTGATGTTCATGTTGCAGAGGTCATTAACGTACACCAGGAAGAGTGTTGGGCCTAGTACGCTTCCCTGTGGAACGCCGAATGATACCTCCACTTGATCACTTGTAACCTCTCCTACCCTAACTTTTTGTTTTCTCTGTGAGAGATAGTCTTTTAATAAGTTGAGCGCAGTTTCCCTTATTCCAGCCTTTTCCAGTTTTTTCACTAGGACAGGGATAGAGACGGTGTCAAATGCTTTCTTGAGGTCCAAGAATACAGTCAAGCATTTATTCCCAGAGTCAAGATGCTTAGTTACTAAAGAGCTTAAACCAGTAACTGCGTCCTCAGTGGATAATTTTTGTCTAAAACCAAATTGTGAATGTGATAATATGTTGAATTTGGTTAAATATTGCACTAATCTATGATTTAATAATTTTTCGAGAATTTTTGATATGCATGGTAAAACAGATATAGGTCGGTAGTTATTGACATCGTCTCCATCCCCCCCCTTGTGTACTGGAATGATAATGGATTGCTTTAGCAAATCAGGAAAAATACCTTTTTGGAAACAAAGATTAGTCAGGTGAGCTATAATGGGAACAATTTCAGTTCTAGCATATTTTATAAATTTTGTGGGTATATTATCCCAACTGGGGGCACTGTCAGACTTAAGACTCATCAATGTTTTATCAACTTCATCAGGGTCGGTGTCTAGAAGAACGAAGGTGTTTTTTAGGGATGGTAAGTTATTTAGTTGATTATTATTAGGATTAGTTATATTAAGCTGGACTACTTGAGCTAACTGTTGACCTACATTTGCAAAATGATTGTTAATATAATTTATCGATTCATGAGGTGATATTCTTATATTTAGTATTTTAGAGTTATAATTTTTACATTTATTAGAATAGGTTAGATGTTTAATATTTTTCCAGAGCAATTTACTGTTCGAAACCGAATCTGTGAGTAAATCTCTTTCATATTTTCGCTTCAATTTTTTTATTAAATAATTGCAATAATTCCTGTACCTAGTATAGGTTATTTTTAATACGTCATTGTGTGGGTCAAGTCTAGATTTTTTTTGTAGATTATTACGGTTTCTTATGCAACGTAGAATACCTGTGGTAATCCACGGCTTCATTATACGCTTATTATTAGGTACCGTTCGGATAGTGGTATTATTTTTTATGGTGTCGATTAGTTTATTTATGAGAAGAGTAGTTAATAAGTTGGGATCATTACAGAAGAGTAATTCAGATAAGTGTTGTTGTTGTAAATCTTTCAAGGCCTGCTCAAAATCCAGTTTAGTGATAGTTTTGTTAGGGATGTGAACGTTTTTTAATTTAGTAAGTGCCAGAAAGGTGGTATAATGGTCGGTAATTGTGGTATGTAGTATAGCAATAAACGCTGAGACCTTTTTCTTATGCACTTTTATCATGAAATGATCAAGGAAGTTCCTTTCTCTAGTAGGTAGTACATGTCCAGGTAGGATACCATACAATGCCAACATATTGAGATAGTTGTTTCTATTGATAAGGTCACTGTTCGTCTCTGATTCTTTTGGTTTGATATTGATATTTATGTCTCCCGCAACGATGATATTATTGTACGAACTTAGTGTTTCTAATTGAGCGCTAAGCGAGCTCACGAAGTTATCAGTGTTAATATTAGAAGGGGAACGGTAAATACACAGTACAATGTTGTTAAGTATGTCCAACTGAAGACAAGACGCTTGAGATAGCTTGATCTCTTTTACTTTGGGTTTTAATCCTTGTTTAATATAAACAACAACTCCATCATTTTGGTTTAATTGTCGTGACGTAAAGTAGGACTGATATTTTTGCAATTGGGGAATTGGTTTAGAAGTTATGCCATCAATATGTTTCAGTTTTGATCCTGAATAATTTTTGCATCCAACAACAGCGCACTTCATTATTAAAACAATTTAACTATTAAAAACGATTAGAATACAACGCACCCGAACGTGATGAAGATTCACTCGCAACTAAGGTTTGCGGCCCCACCCACTATGACGTCAGGACCTAATTGAAGGCGCAAGGCCTACTTGCCTTGCGGCATCTCCGCTTCTTTCTATACTCCGTGGTTCGGATATTTTAATTTAATTTGCCTATCTTTGTTTATGATTTAAAACACTCGCACACAAATTTAGTCACACCACCTAGTTTCTTTAGGATTAAAAAAAATCTATTTAAAATAAATGAATGAATGAAACACACCGATCCCAGCGTGGTTAAACCAGACCCGATAAATCGAATGAACCCAAGATTTGCATCAGTTCCTGGAGCCACATGCTTCATGAGACTACAGAGGCCATTTCATATCAAGCAGCAGGCTTGGCAGGAGGGGCGCGGTAATGGTAGGGAAGACGTGCTCTTAGGATATGGAAGGATTTGCGAGCCGTGCCGGATATGCATTCTTAAGTAGGCAATAAACTAGAGGAGAGACGGGTGATATATATCTATGAATGCCCGAGCATCTTATAACGACGTCGCCGCCAGGTTGGTTCATGTCCAGATTCACCGGTGCATTTTTGGTGAGGTTAAACTGCTTTCTCGAATCTTTTCTTTGTCACTGCTGTGCTGTGTTACACGTTGCTGTTTCCAATGTCTCCCGTCTGAGGTCTCGTTACTATCCATTTCAGGTTTCTTGTAAATCTCGCTAGCAGCATTCTTAATCTTATTTCAGTCTTCAGCCTTCTTCAACTTCACAAATACATATTTACACAGTTCTGTGTAAACATAAACATATACCTTCACAAAAATAACTTTACCACCCAAATAAACACAAAACTACACTTGGCTTCGAAGTTATAGGGTTCAAAATCTAATCAGTCAGAGTCAAGAGCAATGAAATCTAAAAGGAATGTTTGGATGGTCAACAGCTGCTTGAGTCGACCCTTGACCCACTCCAAATATCTAAAAAAAGAATGCGCACTCACAAAAAGAAAACAATTTTGGAACACTATAGCACTGCACTGCACATAATATAATTATCACACACGTATTATAGTTTAAAAGTAACTCGAAGAAATTGTAAATACAGCATATAAGATGCAAGGATTTATGATGAGATCCACTCATGACTTTAGGCAGACCGCTTCAGCAGATCCTTGAAAGATATGGAAAGATCTCATCAGATTAGCTTGCACGGGTTCACTGGGTCCTGTGAAAAAAAATACTATGGACAACAGTGACTGTATAAGTCCTGATTCTATTGCAAACCCATTTCAATAATTTTTTCATTAACACGGTTACCAATAACAGCTTTGATAATAAAGAAGATTCAAGATTAAAACAAATGGATCATATTGATTCAATCAGTAGCTCAATATTTTTGAACCCACTAGATGGCAGTGACCTTAAAAAAATAGTGATATCTCTAAACGATTCCAAAGCTAGTGGTTATGATAATGTTCGCACTGACATCATAAAAATGTCAGTTAATATAATTCTAGAGCCACTTCTACATGTTGTTAACCTCTCTCTAGAACAAGGAATATTTCCCGATTTATTAAAGAGATCAGTAGTGAAACCAATATTTAAAAAAGGGGATTGCACTCAAATGGACAATTACAGACCCGTGACTTTGATACCAATATTTTCTAAAGTTTTTGAAAAAGCGTTTCACAACAAATTAGCAAACTTCATTGAAAAGCATAAGATTATTAAGGATGAACAAAATGGGTTTCGTAAAAATAGAAGTACTTCTTTGGCAGCCTTTCAATTAATAAAAGAAATAACAGACTGTATTGACAAGAAAATACCTGTTACAGTTTTATTCATGGATATGAGTAAAGCGTTTGATCATGTCTCTCATGAACGATTATTGGAAAAGGTTTCCAGATATGGAATCAGAGGAACGGCATATAACTGGCTGGAATCTTATTTGTTCGACAGAGTACAATCAGTGGAAGTAACGAATTATAATGACCAAACTAAAACGTTAGAATCATGCCAATCTTCGTTTAAGTATAATAGGTATGGCGTGCCACAGGGCAGTATTTTAGGGCCGCCAATGTTTTTGCTCTACATAAATGATTTCCCAGAAGTTATAAATCATAAATGTGTACTGTTTGCCGACGATACTACAATTATTATCAAAGGGCACGATAAAAGTTCGTATGAACAAGAAATAAACAGTGCTCTTCAAAGAACTATAGAGTGGCTAGAGGCTAATAATTTAAAAGTTAATATTAATAAAACAAAATTTATGCAATTTCATACCTATCGATCAAAACCGCAGGCCCTAAATATATCTTATAAAGGGGTCGCCCTGGTAGAAACTGACTCTGTCAAGTTTCTTGGAATAAATTTAGATAAATTTTGCTCATGGAAAAATCATATAAACGACATTTGTGTTAAAATAAATAATTTTATATACCCTTTGAGGCGTATTAGCTGCGAGGTATCTAGAAATGCCGCAATAACGGCTTTCCATGGCTATATAACCTCTACTCTAAGGTATGGTATTATCCTGTGGGGTCGTTGTGTGGAGATCGATCAAGCATTCGTAATGCAAAAAAAGTGTCTAAGAGCTATATTTGGGTTGAAGCAAATAGAGTCATGTCGTCCATTCTTTAGGAAATATAAAATACTAACTCTGCCATGTATTTATATATTAGAATCCTGTATATTTGTTTTCAAACATAACAGACTTTTTCAGCAAGCGACAAGCTACTATGCCCCACGATCTATGTATACTAATAAGTTATTTCAACCGAGGACGAATCTCACATTTACAGGTAAAAACAGCTATATTATGTGCATAAAATTGTATAATAAAATACCAAATTCCATTAAAACGCTACCATTTTCTAGATTTAAAAGTAATTTGACGAGGTTTTTAATTGAAAAATGCTTTTATAGTGTACATGAGTTTTTAGATTATAAATTGTAAGTTTTGTAAATTGCACGGTCTTTCTAAATTGTTATTATTGTTATTGTGTGGCGAATCTCTCCCAGTATTGACATGATTATTATTGACATTTATGATTAACATTTTATTTTATTATTACTTGTTATTTTTATTAATTTTTTCATTATGTTGACATTTATTTAATTCAATACTTAATACAATTTTAATGGGATTATCTGTTTTTGACTGCATGATTATGATCAATAATAAATTTAAATAAAATGTAACTTATTTTATATTTGCACGCCGAAATTAAAGGCAGAATAAGATAACAATTTTGTACATTTTACCAACCTTCTGTACCTTATTCAGGCAAATAAATGATTTTGATTTTTGATTTTTGTGGCAGTTATTTCCTCGTATCACTGGACCGTTCGCCTGAGATCAGCAACGCATGTAGGCCTAGTCCAACCACTTTTTCATTGCTTTAATGTATTTTTTGGCGTCAAAGTCACACCCACAGCAAAACAAAAGAAACATTGTTCGATTTCGATGTCCGGCTAGTAGCTCAAACTTGCAACATGTCATTGCGTTGTGCACATTTCACTAAACGTATAGTAAAAAACTGTGACGGTGCACAATCGGGAACGTCCGTGCACTTCAACATCCAACGACCGAATCCAGTTGTATAAAAAGTTATTTCAAAGATAAATAAATATATAAAATAATAATAAATTCTCTTTACTAACCAGTCTTGTAACTGTGTAACTTACTTCTGCGGCTGCATGATGCTGTGCGAGTGCACGTGCTGAGTCTTCCTGTCGCTGCCGACGACAGTGTCAGAGCTAGATTTGTGCAGATCCTGCGCGTGCAACGGCTGCGGCTGCGTTGCAGACGACGACGAGCCGCTGCGGGAGCGCGGCTCGCAGTCTAAACCCTGCGAGTTAGCATTTATCTTGTTAATGCAGGGTGTAAGGGACATATAAGCTAAAACTGATTCCATGAATTCAACATCTAGACAGACCCGCATTAAAATTTTGCGTCGGTTATTAAAATAAAAAAAACTGCTGTTTCATACAAAATTATAATACCTACACGGTCAAAATGTATGGAACACCTGTTTTTATTTATAGCGTGTATAAGACCAGTATTGTTGTACCCAGAGACAGTGCTTTTGGTAAGGATCTAATTTCGCATTGGAATTGTACCGGATACGTGTCAAATAAAAATGTCATTAAATAAACAAAAAAACTGAAATGATCCACACTTTGATACAACTATCACACATTGATTCAAGGCCCTCTGTCATAGAATCAAATATCAAACTCAAAGCATTTATTTCAATGAAACCATTTACAGGCACTTTTGAATTGTCAAGGAGTCCGTCTGTCAGAAACATGAAGCTAGTTGCCCATTCCAAAGCGTAGTAGGTAAGAAAGTCCTTGGACGGATTCCGGGCAGCGGTAGTGTGTCGCTCACCACGTCGAGGCGCGAGTCGCCGAGCCCACTGGACGCGGAGCCGGCTGCGCCACCCGGCGACAGCAGCGCCGCCACGTCCTGCAGCGGCGACTCCAGCAGGTAGTCCCAGTTCATCTGCAACCAGCAAATCTACTCTTAATTGTAATCCTATCAAAACCAGAATAGTATCATTTTAAAGCCCTTTAAATTCTCCAGGATTTTTATTTTGAATCTTTTCGTATATGAGAAGTTTAGGATTCTTTGAAAAAAGTACCAAAAGAAACGGTCAAAAATAGGAGTTTATAAAAAATTTAACATGTTACAACATTTTTTAGTATACGAGTATATACAAAAACAAAGCCACAGGAAGAAATAAAAATCACAAAGTGGCACCGCACAGGAGTGCCAGTTTATGCCAAGCCCTGGACGTGTCTACCCGCAGTGTGTAGTCAGATCCAGTGCCGCCACATCGGCGAGTCCCAGCGGCCCGCGAACACGCTCAGAAGGCTGTTAGAACTGGCCCGCATGCGCTTCATAAGAGACGCACAACGCTTCCGCATGATGGCATGAAAATTATCCACCAGCGCATTATATCCAGCGCTGTAGTGGCGCGGCAGCCCGAACAGTACCCTGAACGCATTATTATACTGTACTCGCAGAGCACTGCATGCACGCTGCGTGTACTTAGTCCACAGGCTGCAGGTGTAAAAAGATTGACAGAAGGCTTTAAATAATGTCACTTTGACCTGCTTGGTACACCGTGCAAACCTGCGGGCCAGCATGTTACAGCGCACAGACAGCGCCCTACGCTCCCTCTCCAAATAAATGTTGTCACATAGATCCTCCGAGACCCAGTGACCTAGATATTTAAAATTAGACACTGTTTAAGTTGGTACCGCCAAGATACAAGGGAGGCACATTAGCGAGGGATTTATTACTAGCCTTAAACACCATCACTTCACTCTTCTGCACATTATATCTGAGTCCATGGGTTCGTGCATACTTTTCACAAATATCCAGCAATCTGCGCATGGCACTGATCGACGGACTCAGCAGCACCATGTCGTCCGCGAACCTGATATTATTGACGCACTGTCCATCTATATGGCACCCTACGCTTGTTCTGTTGAGCTCGCCGATCAACTCGTTCATGTATATGTTAAAGAGACGAGGAGAGGTTAACCCCCTCCTACCTCACCCCGCACTCCAACCCATACAAGTCCGAGTGTGAGCTTGCTCACCGCACAACATTCCTTTGACTCGAGTACCAATATCTCAACATTGTAACAACATCAGGTGGCAAATCTGTTTCAATTGTCATCTTTTGCCACAATACATCATATGATACCAAATCGAATGCCCTGGACAAGTCCAGGTAACAGGCATATTCCTGGCTGTATGTGTGGACAGTCTGCTTGAGGCACAGGATGGCACTCTCGGTCGATAGGCTAGGTCTAAATCTAAATTGAGCATCATGAAAAGTTCTACGTGTCTATCGTGTTGTTTGTCAAGCAGACTGTCTAGCACTTGTGCTACCACAGTTGCCAGCGAGATGGGTCTGTAGTTCATCCCCGGTCTTATTTTTTATAGCCGGAACAACCACGGTATGTAGTTATGTTCATCCGGTAGGTAAAAATGACTCATACATAAGCTGGAAAACATAGCAAGTACTCGAGACCAATGGAAACCAGCATATTTCAAATGCTCAATGCTGAGACCATCATGACCAGGGGACTTACCTCGCACCATTTTATGAATTACGGAGGCAGCTTCCTTGACACAAAATCGAACAGTAACGTCCCCTGCCACGATCTCAGCACCGCGTGTCGGGTCAGTCGAGCCTACAGGAGGAGATTCCACCCTAAAATGACGCTGAAACAGGTTGGCTATGTCACGAGGCACATGCACGCCCGCAACGCTTACAGGCAGACTCGATTTCGGGTTCAATTTATTTGTCTTTTCCAGAATTTACCAAATTGTTTATTCGAATTATGCTGTGCTGATATCTAACTTGATTTGTTTTTCATTATCTTGACAAAATTGTACCTGAGATTTAAAAAGTCGCCTCGTTTGGCACATGCTATCGTAAATAGGTCCGCTTTTTTGTTTCCCACTCAATAACCAGTTTTGATAACATAATCTTTGTGAGCACCGCTGACGGGTTTGTTCCACCCTGGCATATACTTATATTTCCTGGACACAGGACCAACATAGCTGTTTGCCGCCGCCTTATTATTTGTACAATATCGCTTTACATTTGTTTTAAAATGCACTTGTGATACTCATTATAACGACAGTGATCGACGCAGTGTGTAAATTCTACAGGAAAATTAATATTTCTCAGTTGTGAGCGACAATTTTCAAAAAACTTTCCGGTCTGTTTTCGCTGTTTCTATCTCCCCGAATTAATTGATTACATTCGTTATCAGTCGCAATAATTTTCGGCCTTATCAATTCCAAGTCACACTCAACCAACAAGGGACAATGATCAGACCAGTTAGCATCATGTAAAACAGACAAAACGTACTGAGCGTCACGCCGCACTGGTCGTCACACAGTGATCGAGCCAGCGCAGACAGCCGCTAGCCGTGTGCCTCACTCACAAACGTATATGTGTCTTTATGTAGCAAGTCCATATCTACGCACGACCATGATTGTTCGGTACAAAAGTTTATTAGTTCACTTGAAATTAACTCACCTGGGTGTGCATTAAAGTCCCCAAGTACAAAAACATACTCCACGGAACTATTTTCAATCAACGTATTAACTTTACTAAGACAATTAGTGAATTCAATTAAATTATCGGCACTCGCGGTGGGCATGTACACTGATACGACCATAATGACCTGCCACTGAGCACTACTTTAATGGCCTTAATACGCACACTATCACTGTAACGCACGGGAACGCAGACTTCCTCCAGAGCAGGGCCACACCACCGTACGGCCTGCCCCAGCTGCCGTATCCACGCTTGAGGTGCCCGTGAATGCAAACCCGTCGTCGATAGTACCAAGAAAAGGTACGTCATGCGGCAACAATCAAGTTTCTTGAAGAGCGATTATGTCGGTTGTCCTGCACAACCTCCGTATGCAATCCGCTGATCTAATAACATTCTTACAATTGAAACTAATAAGTTGAATTGGCGTACTATACACTAACTTGTTCCATTCGTTTTTGTCTTGAAGTTCACAAAGCGACGATACGAGAGGCCAAAAATCATCGTTGAGAAACATTTCCAAATTTTGCTTAGGTGCCAGTACTTTGTATGCGTTTATACTGTTTTGGTAATTACATGGTCATCTTTTCTATGTGTACCGCAACATCAGTTTTACCCGCAATGTAACTTAGAACGTCTTGTTGCCTCGTAGGTCTAGTGGTCGCAAGCGCTACTGCTGAGCATGAGGTCCTGGGTTCAATTCACGGGTCGGGCAAAGTGTTATTGGGTTTTTTTGTCTGAAATTTCTCAGCAGCAGCTCGGAGTCTGGATTTGTGCCCGGTTGATGGCAATAGGCTCGCCCCCTATTACATGGGACTTAAACATAACTGGCGTAATGTGGGTGTACCTGCTACAGGGACACCTCTGCCCAACCCTTCGGGGAAACAAGGCGTGATGTTATGTAATAGCTTAGAATGTCACACACGGGCACGTCTTTCACAAAATTATAAATGTAAATGGGAATTTTTATATCCAAAGCTTTTCAAGTTCGCATTCGGCCTCAAAACTACCTTTCCTATGTTTGCAACAAAGCGATGCCTTAGACGTCTCCTGTGAACTACGGTCCATTCTGTGTCTTCTTTGGGTATTTTCCACTAACCAACACGTACACACGGCTACACATCAAGCTATACACTTCCAGTTTAAGCTGATCTCGCATTGTATAGGATTTCCGTACAATGCGAGGTCAGCTTATACTGGAAATGTATAGCTTGATTTGTAGCCGTGTGTACAACATCGGCTAGCGATTTATTTTTGCCGAATACGTCATTGTTTACGTTCGGAGCCGCCGCGCGCCGTGTGTGACGTGTGTCTCGTCCTGCTGGGTACGTCGATCGCAGTTGATTGCGCGTGAGTCACCGTCTCGGGCTCGTCACCGGCCGCCGTAAGGCGAATACCGCTCTCATTAAATACGTTAATCTCACCGCAAATATTTCGTTTACCTTAATTTTTGGAAAATGATTGCATGAGTTGGTAGTTTAAATGCGTGGTGCGTATGCGTGTGAGTCGTGCGAGTCGTGCTCGCCCCCCGACGCCGCCCCACCACGCGCTATTATTCCATTCCTCGCTCGGGTCACAAATGTGTGTATTGTTTTGTTTGTCGCTGCATGATTATTTGTTGACTACAAAGCCAGTGTAGATGCTGTAAGGGCCTTTTTGGCCACAGGCTATACAGGGTGTAAGGGACAGCCCTCCGCAGACTGACGGGGTGAATTCAGTATATCATACTACGATGACCGGTACATGAAATTATTTCAGGAACGTTATGGGAATCCAATAAACCTGATTTGTTTTATTACCTTAATAAACATACCATGGCAAAACACACGTAGCGAACGGAAGCGCAGCGAGCTTTCGGACGCCCTCCCCGCAACCCCGCGGCGGGGAGAGTGGCCGGCCACAGGTAGGTATGCGGTGCGGTGAGTTCGAAGAATTCTGTAGCTAAGCAGAAATTGAACAGCTGATTTCACGCACCGTTCGTTAGAGAATTTCAACATCCATGGCTGTTTTTTTTATTATTACAGAGAATGTAATTTTACATTGAAATAAAGACTAGTAACTGAAAAAATTGTAAAAAAAAATGAAAATTTTCAGTGAAATATGATTCAAACTAAGGAGCTGAATGTACCCTGTTAGTTTGCGGAGGGCTGGCACATGACGCAATTAATACTATTTGTTATCTACGATCTTTTTTTAAAAACTAAACTTATTTTTTGATACTGTGTATGTACTTAAAATAATTATTTATCGTAAGTTGATTAAACCAAATAATTATACAAGCTGACATTTTAATAGTTGTTTTCCCGCGGCAGAACGGTTTGCCCTTAGTAGTACTATTGAATCATAGAGTTAAACTCAAAAAATTAAAATGTTAACTTTCAAATAATTCAAAAAAATATGCATAAACTTGAAAGCGTGAGAAAAAATTGTATATAGACACAACGTAGGTACTTCTCGAACCGCATATGTGGCGGCGCGCTTCCGACAAAGCGAAGAGCGGATAAATGTTCAGACCAAAATAAGCTGTCGCGCGTAGTGATCAACTAGTCTGCACGCGGGCGGGCGGGGCGGCGGCGAGCCTCTCCCCGCGCCAGGCCGCCCCGCGCGCCGCCGCCGGCTCTCTCAGTAGACCCGCGATCGTCTATGACGCGTAATACGATATCGTAATTTGCAAAAATGGATCGACATTACAGTTATTCCAATTTGGAGTACGTCGCTATGGTACAACCTGTATGCTAGGGCTAGTTATAACTTTACGCGGAGCCGCAAATCTTGGGAGTCGCTCCGTCTTCACAGGGTCTGAACCTGGGATGACGACACTTATGTACAACAACTGTGAAGTGTGTGTAACTGTGAACTGTGCATGTTTTCCTATCATTTTCGTAGAGTTCATATGCACTCCACGAAAACGAATGCGAAAGCGAGTGCGCCGCGCCACATCGGCCACATTTGCTTTTTGTCAGTGATTGATAGAATATCGTTACCGGGAAGTGTAAGTACCTACTCGTACCTTTGTAAATAGCGAACAGTGAAAAAGTAGTTTAGTTATTAAAATCATTGTAAATAAGTTGATAACAATTTTTTAATACGCCTTAAATACCTACTTAATTTTTATTGTACCATAGCGACGTACTCCAAATTGGAGTAACTGTTATTTCGATCCATTTTATTTATTAAATTCAGAAAATAATTTTATGTAAGAAAATAAACTTGTTTTTTTAGTTTCGTATTCAGTAAGTTGTAGGTAAAAAAGTATTGATGGCGGTTCTAAGCCCGTAAAAGTATGAAAGGAAAATCTGAATAAGTTTTAGGTTAAGGAGTTATCAACTGTAGCGGGAGGGTCAACGACCGCGCGTCGCCCGCGCTTCACTCACGCCTCTCTCGTAGGTACAGTCAGTCGATCGCACCTTCATTTATGTACCTACTCTCAAAGCGAATAAATGATTATGATTATGAGATACTATGGGTTCTAGGTTGCTTCTAAGTTTTGTTTTTCACAAATCTAAATCCGCCATTTTTGAATATTTAAAAAAATCTTTTTGTAAATGTATTGTACCAAGACAAAATCATTTTGCTGCGGAAAAACAACCATTCAAATTTCAGCTTGTATAACTCATTATTGTATTAATTGTAAATTCAACTCAAATTATTGTGATCTCAGTAAATAATAACGACGCAAGGTTAAATTATGTTAGATTTTATAAAGCTTAGTATAATTTTCAGTTCCATCATGAAAAGTAAAAGTTGATTTAATCTAAGTTTTTTTTAAATAAACAACCTATTTATTACACTTACTCGATTAACTCATTAACAGTCCATTGTGGAACGAAAAGGCAAAATTATTCTGATTTGATCAATCCGGTCGGATCCGGCCGGATTGGAAATGACGCCGGATTGCAATCCCTAGTCGTGACTATCCAGCAAAAATCCACCTCATTTGATGTTTACGTTACAGGCGGTACTTCCAAAGTTGTTCACTATAGATGCCTTTTTAGGTTTTCAGGATCAGACTTAACAGCATCTAGGTTTTCCTTAGTGACATACAGCTCTTTGATCTGATTCATCTCCTGCTGCATACGCATCAAATCCTTTAAAATCCGAGTGACGTCATCGTGATCGAAAAGTACCGGCGACAGCTTGTGTAGATCACGGGCCACAAACACCGGTAAGACCTCAGGATCAGACTCCTTCAGCATGCAGATGATGTCATCTATTTCACGGAGCTTTTCGTCTCTCTTCTTTGCTTTCTTACGCTTCTCTGTAGGTAACGATGCACACAGAAGATTTTTAGCACTGTGAATGTCCTCGTCAGAAAATGCACTCGCACAAATGTGACTAATGCTCTCCTTGTTCATCACATCGATTTTATTATAAAAAATGCTAGAACCTCGTTGATGACTATATTGCAACTGGAACATTTTAATAATTTAGAGGCCATGGTCGGTCTCAGGCGTCCGTGCGACAACGCGTGCGCGACGTGACTGATTTTGGTATACAAAAATATTCTACAGCCTATTATGTATTACTATGTGAATTGTTTCAAATTTTTATTTTTTTTCTAATCACACAAGTTTTGAATCTCGTAATCTTTTTTAACCGACTTCCAAAAGGAGGAGGTTCTCAATTCGTCTGTATGTTTTTTTTTTTTTGTATGTTTGTTACGCGATTACTCCGCCAATTATGAATAGATTTTGATGATTCTTTTTTTGTTTGGTAGATCATACTTCAGAGGTGGTCCCATATAAATTTTATTAACTTTGCTTGGGTAGTTTTTGAGTTAGCTTCAATTATACGTATTTTTTCCCACTTAGTATGTAGATGATATGATAACTTTTTGTCACTGTTATTTACATAGCAGGTAGTGGTATTCGAATACCGGCAACATGGCATAGGAAGGAACACGGGTGGGTTTTAGTCAGTAAGAGTCTGACACGCCCTCCCGCTCCACCCAGAGCGGGAGAAGTTATTTGATAATTTCCCACCCAAAAAAAAAAAAAAAAAAGGTACCACAACTAAAAAGTGAAAAATAAAAACTTTTTACAAAAAAAAAAACAACCGACTTCAAAAAAAAAACACTACAAAGTGAAAAATAACTAACTTCGGAAGTCAAGTCGGTGACAAAGAACGAAAATTCAAAACCCAAGACACCGACTTCCGAAATTAAAGTTATTTTTCACTTTGTAGTGTTTTTTTGAAGTCGGTTTTTTTTTTTGTAAAAAGTTTTTATTATATATATTATTAACTAAACATTCCATTTTGAATTTTCATTCACTGTAACAGAAATCCGAGGTGAAACATAAATCATCACATTTGACAGTTATGCTAACTGACCGGGGAGGCATGGCACAGGAGGGAGAAGACCGATACTCAGCAGTGGATGGGACAAGACAGAGCACGGAGACAGACGATGATGACGATCATTATTATTTTTATAAAACAGGTTTTAGACACTTAAAAGAGCTTGTGTGCCTGACCTGGTTCTGCATGCGCATGACCCAGCACACGTCGCCCGTGGGCGAGCGCACGTGCACCTCGGCCCAGCGCGCGCACCAGCACGGACACTGCCCCGCCGCCGCCAGCTCGCCCACGCGCGACCACGACGTCTCGTCCGTGTCCTGCGGCAGACGACACACACTTTCAACTAAAACTCTTCTCTAAGCATTTATTTTGATTAAAACAATTACAGTCACTTTTGAATTGTTAAAGAAGTCGGCCAGTCAGCAAGATGAAGCTAGTTGCCAACTGCAAACCGTAGTAGGTTCCAATGGAACGGACAAGAAACTCCACGGACACTCTTTTAAATCAAAATATTGGTTACATCATCCATATTGAAATTACACATGTGTGAGAACGATGTAGAAAGACGTGCACATTAAAAGCTCTCAGAGCCAAAAAGTTAATAAAAATAAAACATAAAAATAAGCCATGGCAGCTTGATAAATAGTAGCTTTTAAAGTTAAGAGATCTTTAAACAAGTTTTAAGAGAACTGTCCATTCCGTTACACCACACACGGAACTCATCCACAAACGTATACATCCCTACTGCGGGTTCAGTTGTGGACCGGGAGCTAGAAATTCATTCCATTTCTACCGACGGAATAAGTTTATTATGACACATTCGCGACAAATTGAACTAAATGAAACTGAAAAGAAAAGACAACATTTGTAATTGCTAAGTTGAATGTTCGGACCAGTAACAAGAGATATGCAACTCACCACTTCTTTGGAGATCCTCTCGAAATGTTGTGAGAACTGGTTGAGCACCGCGACCAGCGGGTCGTTCGTCTTGTTGTTCTCCGACGAGTTTTGTCTGAAACCGTTGAATATAGACGTTACTATGTGACGTGCCGGGAAAGGACTACGTGCTATGTATATGTGTGGACGTGCTATATGGTGGAAATCATTACTAAAAAATATTAGCATTCAACAATATGGGGCATAATAAAAAAACACATGGTCATAATGTGAATTCATTCTCTAAACCTTATACAAATATTTATTTTACAAGTACTATACAACATGCTACTAAGTAGTTAAACACTATCTGATAAAAATGATTTTAGCGCATACAGTTGGCGCTACCTATTTAAATAGTACATATTATGATAAAAAAAATCCTAAAAAAGCAACAGAAAATGAAGTTCAGAACATTACGGTGATAAAACAGCACCCTACTGGCAAGTCTAGACAAACTCAAAGAGAACAAGGCAGCACAGAGATGCGATGGATGTGCGGTGGGGGTGGCGGGTGGTGTGGCGGGAGGTACTCGTGGTCCTCGTGGCACCTGGAGGCGTGTCCGCTGGGCTGCAGCGACTCGGACATGCTGAGCGACGAGCACGACGTGTCCGTGGAGCGCGAGTGCTGCAGCGAGTACTTGCTGTAGCTGCACACACGCACGGGTCACAGCGCGTGACGCGCGGCGGGGCTACTCGAATGACACGTGCCGTGCGCTACCCTACGTGATCCTCATCACACTATCTATACTTCAATTCAGAATCTTTCATGCCATTGCCACGTACGCATCTTATTTATCGTTATGTGGTCTAAGTTAATTTTTCAGTTATCATTTGTATTAAAAAGGTCCTTAATAGATTTTGTTATTGAGTATGGTTCCGAAACCTGATAATGAAAGGAGATTCTGAATTCAAGTTTCCATGATTGAGGGCCGGGAAGGTGACATCTAAGCGAATTCGTTCCGCGAACAACAGTCATGAGTATTGAGTATTCGACTACAATTTGAGAAACAATTTTGAAAGCCTTGTAAAGTACAAGCACTGCTACGCAAAGTTATCTTTGATACATAAAGTATTTTTTTCGCAAAGAGACTATTGTAAAACCGAAAGAGACATCATTCTCAGTCATAAAGAGTTATCATTCGAGTAACCCCAGGTTAGTAAGAAGAGCGAAGCGTTAGTCACAGCACCGTATCGGTGTGTGGGCACTTGTACGAGCTGCCACGCGCTGGGCAAGCAGACCGCTTGAATGTATTGTTGATAAAACGACGAACGACGGCTTATTCGGACAAGTGGGACTGATTCAGACTGATTTTATCGACGTTGGTGAGTCTTCTCCACAGATTTTGAGGGACAGCTGTATACATAATTAATTAATTTCTGGGGAGCGACGTCTTGACGCATGACATTTTTAGTAGGTAGGAGACTAGAAGCGATTTCGCGAAACAAAACAGCGATTTTTTTCCGTTATTCCAATAATTCGTTTAGTCACCAGCTCTCCAAATATCACCTATGTAAAATGTTGTGTGGAAATAGATATTGCGAAGCGAATATTACGTTGAAAACTAAGGAAGGTAGCGCCCTTTACTTAGATAATCTTGTCAGAGTTTAACAATATAGAAAATAATCTTAAACTTTGACAGGCTCAACAATACATTCAACAGTCATCACCGTCACTTCATCACTCAATCAAACTCGTAACATGACAGTTCGCGGTTGTTACGTCACATCGAGTGTCAGAACAGTTCGGTTGTGCAGAGCGCCATCTCTGTCACACATACATGTGTGTCTCTGTCACACACACGTGTGTCTGCCTGTAACGCTCGATGTGCCATATTTCCGGCCGGAGATTGTGGTCGCACAGTGTACATACCGCTTGACTTCGGGCGGGTTGGCCTGCGCGGGCGCCGGCGTCACTATTAACTGATTGCTCGTTGCGTGCGCTTGGTTCTCGCTCACTCCGTCGTTTACTTGTACCTGTGGAATAATAAGTAGTTTGTTAAGGTTTACAAAAGTTTTGTTAAAAAAAATTGCAGTTGAATTACACAATAGTCTTTTTAAAACACTGGTATAGACAAAGACCCGTGTGTTCAATGTCTTCATTTTTACTTCCCACAAATCCTCTAAATACACATATGACACGTATTTCATTACTCTACTATAAATTCTTTTGTCATTGAAAAGTTAAGTTTGTCCTTCAATCTAAATTTGGAAATTCGGGCAACCGAGCAACCACAGCTTTGAGACGGAACCCTCAGGGCGCAAGTCCTACTCAGACTTGTCCGGTTTAAAAAAAAAAACAGGCTTATATGATTGTAATGCATTTCTTAAAATACTGATTATTCATTTTACTATTATTATCACCATTGATTTGTAATACCTACTCTTGCCGCCATTGAACACATAATACCTACATGTTAGAAAGGTTAGTTTATGAATTTAAATTGTAATAACTTTCGACCGAGTGGGCAATTTTAATGAAATAAAGACTGAATGTTGATTGAAGATACGGACTATGACTATATTCCAATCCCTTTAATCTTTAGAAAAAAAAAAAAACAACAAAAAAAACAAAATTACATAATGAGTATTTTAAAATCATCTTCTAATTTACCCTCTTGAGAGATGATTTTTGGAAAACGCAGAAATACGTGATTCTTTATTTATTACTAAAAGCATAAATTTAAATTTTCATAGCCTTAACTTAAGAAATGATAGGTTTCCCATACAAACTTTCATCCCCTATATCCCGCCCTTAGGCTAAACAAAAAGTAGCCTATGTCCTTCCTCGGGATACCATCTATCTCCATGCAAAATTTTATCGAAATCCGTTCAGTGGTTTAGACGTGAAAAGGTAACATACAGACAGACAGAGTTACTTTCGAATTTATAATATTAGTATGGAAGTATGGATGAATTCATGTTTGACTGCTTAGCTCCATAAAAGTATAGCGGGATGATAATCATTTAAAAGTTTAAATTGTAACTATTCGCTACATTCGTTTTTTATTCAGCCCAGTGAATTGGAATAATTCAACTGTTGTATAGTGGTACATTGTGATCATTTAAATTATAGTAAGTACCTCATTAAAAAGTTTTTTCATCACACAAAGATTTATTGAGTTTTATCTCCTCTTATTTCCTACGAAATATATGGGAAGTTTTTTTGCAATTTCTGACTTTTCTCATACTCAAACCTCAGTTGGCCCGATATAGTTTTTTGATCCTAGTAATAAAAAATAGGATCGACTGGCATCAAAAAAGTTTTTATGAATATTGGCCATTTTCTTGCTAACTGTAATTTTTTTTCAAAATCTTTGAATACAGATCAAAATGTTTCAAAAAGTTAAGGATAGTCTTCTAAGACCGTTTTCTTGTAGCGACAACGGTTAAGGTTTGCTTTTATTTCCCCATCTCAAAATCCACCCTGTATATGTCATTATTGACTGCTTAGCTCCATAAAGGTATAGCGTGATGATAATCTTTTAAAAGTTTAAATCCGTAACTATCTGCAATATTCTAACCTTTTGGCTAGTCTTTTTACAATTTGCAGTAAACTATAGAAGAATACGAACATAATGCAATATTGCTCATTCCCCATAGCACACAGCGTGATAATAATTTTTGAAAAATCTATGGCCATACCTATTGAGTATCGTGATTACTTGCCGAGAGTTGGTTAAAGACTTTACTGCCAATCCAAGGGTTAAACTTTTTGCTGGCTTACATGTACCCCTAGTGACAGCATAAATAATATCACTACATATTGACGTTATTTTATAATCCGTCCTTGAATAAGATTTCACATAAAATCAATTAATTGGTCAGGAATGTCGCATTCTCCTCGAATAATGTCATCAGCAGTTACGTTGCGACGAAGCGGATGAGTATCTATATTTTTAATGCAGCTTCTCAAATAATATGCAATATTTTCAACCTTATAATCATTTGTTGCCTCCAAAATTTTCGATGTCTGTTTTGTACACATTTTTATTGTGACGTATTCCAGTTGACGCTTCAATCGTAATACGGTCATCAAATTTGTAATTTTTTTTTTGCATGGTTTCAGTTCGGTAATCTTGTACATCATCAAAATCTATTTCATGATTTCCGAACTCTAAAAATAAAGCTTGGTATCTTAAAAATAATTGATTCAAGTCCATAACCTTGTTGTTTTCTATTTCAATGAAATTTGACATTGATTCAAAGACCAACTGCTGTAACTGTCTACATTTACTATAGCTGGAATCGGTAATTCTTTGTTGGACCGCTTCTCTTTTGATTGACACGCTGCGTAACAAGGCTGATAGTACGCAACAGTTTGATGTTGAAGTTTGGAGAGAATCACCGAATCACCAAAATTTTTGGCCATATTTTTTATCTGCAGTGGTACTTTGTCACTCTCAGGGAAAATAAGACTAACCAGCTTCTTCCCACATCTTTTTTGGCTATGGTCATAAAAGGGACACATGATTTTGCTTGATGTCGATGCTGTTGATGTTGACTGCTCCTAAAAGAATTAAAATCATTTTTTAAGTAAAAATTGACAAAAAAAAAACATAAATAATAGCTTATATTTTATTACCTTGTCAAAATCCCCAGAAGTTTGAGGCATGTCATCAACATTAGTCTTTTCATCCTCAGTAACTGTAGTACAGGAATCGACACTAGGACTCAACCCTTTTGAGTCTTCATCAGTAGTAGATGCATTGGTAGTATGCTCCCAAAAAAACGATGTTTACGAATAAATAAAAATGTTTGATATATCAATTTTATAAACATTTTGATATGAATAGTTGAATGAAAATATCCTCATTTAATTATGCTACAAATAAACAGAAATCAGATCATTTTCTTGTTTATTTTATAAACAACCATTTTTTTTTTATTAAAAAAAGTTTATGTGTGTCGAAAACTATCAAAATCATAGGTGAATTTTACTAACAATTATTTCATCATGAAAAAAATATAGAAGATGTATTAACTAAGATAATTTTGAAGATTCAATTTTTATGTACATATACTGTATTCTCAGCACAAAAAATATTTTACCTGTTTATACCTGCCTACCCAAGAGTTGTGACGGGAAAATTTTGACAATCTAACGTTTGCATATTCCATGGGCTACATACTTTCGATTGATATGGAATTTGTCTATTAAACAAACCAGTGAAAAAAAAAAAATTTTTAATTAATCATATTCTGGACTGAAATTTTTTAGACAAGCCATTTGCAATAAATTGATTGATATATTTAATTGAATATAAAACACTTTTCATCCATTAACCAGCTCGGTGAAGGTCGTTCTATGGTGGGATCCTATACTAATAGGGTCCGCGGGGTCGCTACTGCCCAACAGCTCGCCACATGCTGCCCTGCGGGTTTCTGTATCTCTCTTGGTCTAGCTCCTCACCCTAGACCTGTTTCGGCAAAGTAAACTCTACCGGTACAGACCTAGAGACAACCTCACGGATCGGACAGGTTTTTTTTACATGTTGTATATACTACTGCCGTGAGTTTTTTCACATAACCAAAAACAACCATTTAGCTGGCAGGGGGGCGGGGCAATTAGCACTTTAAAGCCTAATATTTTACAAACGGATCCTCAAAAAATAGTTTTCACACACCCACACGACTAAACAGGGACAAACGACAAAAAAAAAATATCATGATTTTATTTTACCACATTGGTAACTTGCACTTGCTTGCTTGGCACTTTGGTGTTTACCCATGCCCAATTACAGCTTTCTAGTACAAACTTCTCTGAGCTAAGCAGCGGATAGACAGATAGACAGTCAGACGGACATGGCGAAACTATATCGGTTTATTGTTGAACCCTAAAAACCAGATAAATGATGAGTAAATATTTTTAGGCCAGTTAGAAATTTTAATTAATAGGTTTTAATAAATAGTGAGCAATTTACTGCATTTTGAGAAGGTATTCTGCTCATCATGCCGAAGATCCTCATCAGATCTTCACCATTTTTTTTTGAGACTAACATGGAGTTACTACCATTTAAATAAAAAAAAGAACTATCGAAATCGGATCTCATAAAGCGGAGATATCCAGTAGCCCCCCTTTCTGCTCCATTTTGGAGGAAGTACCTCTCCTATCAAAAATCCCTGACGACTAAAAATGACAAAAAATTCGTTAAACCTCTACACCAAATTTCGTCCGGATCGGTTGTAAAATACGACCTGTTGAGGAGTACGTACAAACTGACACACGAAAGCAAATTTTGCCGGACTTGATCCAGAGACGCTTCGCTCGTTGCGCTCGCTCGGTCAATTAATACGCAAATAAAAAACCCTTACATCGGTTGTTTTGCACAATTTAAACAATACTTACTTATTTTAAGAAACTGCCAATATGTCTGCTTGGTACTAAAACGGAATGAAATCGCATTCGTACCTGTACGGTGACGGGCGCGGAGTGAACGATGGCGTTGTCGTTGGTGTCGCTGGCGAGCGCTGCACCGCTGTGGCTGTTGCCGGCCGCACCGTTTTGGTTGTTGCCGACCGCACCGTTTTGGTTGTTGCCGGCCGCACCGCTGTGGCTGTTGCCGGTCGCACCGTTGTGGTTGTTGCCGGCCGCACCGCTGTGGCTGTTGCCGGCCGCACCGTTGTGGTTGTTGCCGGCCGCACCGCTGTGGCTGTTGCCGGCCGCACCGTTGTGGTTGTTACCGGCCACGCCCAGTGGCGGCAGCGGCGACGACACGCTGTCCGCGTGCTGCTTGCACAGGACTGCACATCTGTAAGAAATAACACATTGTTGTACACGTAAACATTTACAAAGAAAACTTGAGAGTGAAATAACAGGATAGCGCGAGTTACGAACAGTCGCGCGTTACTTAATAATTGTCATTTTCTTACACAATCAGCACTCAATTAGAAGATGGCAACTCTTTTGTGAAAAAGCAATCTCTTTTATAACGTAATCCTGTTTGGTTTTAATTGTCTTTTCCATTTTACGTGACCAAGGTTGAATCTTATGCACGTGTAATGACTTCAAAAATATAATGTCCACGTTTACAATATAAAACTCAAACTAAAAGCATTTTATTTCAATTAAACCATTTACAGGCACTTTTGAATTGTCAAGGAATCGGTCAGTCAATTCAAAAATTACAATTAATTAAAAATAAGCCCTGGCAGCTAAGTGATGACTAGTCCCAACTGACGGCGCCCGTTCACGAACATGACGCATGGATTAGCACCATTCAGCTCAACCATTTTGAAGGGAGCTTAATGATCCAACACACGCGCCACCATCAGCGAAACATTTGAGCGAGCATGACATACTCACAGCCGCCAGGGCACATTCAAGTCAATGCAAGACATATTACCCGGTAAATGGTAACTCTTTAGTACATAGTGCTCACACCTGTGCTATGCAATTATATAATACAATTGATATTGAGTTTATACAATGCAAAGATGGTCTTACAATCTTCAGCAGCTCCAACAGTATTTGCAAATGTTGTGGAGCAGGACCAGCATTGAGCCAAGCATTTTTATCAGCGATGTAATCCCCCAACTTATAATATGCCTGCCTGCATAGTGTGCGTTTTATACAAGATTTGAATTTCGTCTCATTCAGTTGAAGAATGTGGGGAGGAATTTTATTGTAACATTTTAAACAGTATCCCATGAAAGATGAATCTTCTTTAGCCAGTCTGAAACCTGGTCGAACTAATAGGTCCCTATTTCTTGTACTATAATTATGTCTATCACCTCTTTTGCTTAAAACATGTAAATTCTTTCTTACGTACATTGCGGAAAGAAAGAAAGAAAAAGTATTTATTGAGACTCGCACAGGAAATCACAAATTAAACTAAAACACACTCATTAAAACATTAATAAAAAATAAAGAAAACAATAAAAATAAAAACAATAAATTCAGCTTACGAATTTTTTCGAAAGCAGCGAGGATCTCATTGATACACACTCGATCCTGTATTGCGCGGCTGTTGCGGCATGTCGTTTAGCTAACGTCAAGTTTCCAAATTACGACGGAGCTACTCGACCCAAACCAGCCGTACCAGCCTGGCAGTGCAGAATCGAGCGACGTATCTATGGGGCCAGGGCACTCATTGGCAAACTATACTGCTTCAGGGAGGGAAATACACGCCTACGAGTGATGCGCTTTGTAAGGCGGGAATTCTCGGGGACTGGAATCAGTCCTCAAGAATACATGTCCCGTGTCACAGAGCGCATCGACTTCCTGAAGCAGAAAGTTTGTGCATGGGCGAGCCGTATTCGGCGGTATAAGCGGCGGGTTGACGGATACACGCAGAATCGCATGTTCCAGAGCGATGAGAGGTGGGTATATAGAGCTTGGGAGCGACCTGAACAAAATATGACAGACGTGTGCCGCCCGGATAATGCTGCTACGAGTGCATTCTGGCGCAGCATCTAGTCGGTGCCCATCTGTCATATTGAGGCTGGCTGGATGCAGGATGTCGAGCGAGTGTGTGAAACTATACCAGAAATGGACGCTATACTAATCACGCCATTAGACGTAGCCAGAACAGTCCGTCCGTTACCGAATTGGAAATCACCGGGACCGGACGGACTGCACAACTTTTGGCTAAAATGGCTGAGTAGTTCGCACACTCGCCTGGCATCTCAATTTCAGTCATCCCTAGAGACTGGGTCGCTACCGCAGTTCCTAACAACAGGCGTTACTCACCTGCTCTATAAGTCAGGTAGTCCCGCGGAACCCAAGAATTATAGACCGATCACATGTTTGTCGACAGTCTATAAACTTCTTACATCCATTTTGAGAACGAAAATTAACACACACATTGACAGTAATTCAATCATATCAGCCTCTCAAAATGGATGTAGGAACGGGTCCCGCGGTACTAAGGAGCTTCTCCTCATCGACATGGCCATAAGCCAACAGGTTCGTCGATCCCGCAAGGATCTGTCGACATGCTGGATAGACTATAAGAAGGCCTACGACTCGGTGCCACATACATGGCTCATGAGGGTGCTGGAGCTGTACAAGATAGATGCAACTCTGTGCACCTTCCTGATGTCGTGTATGGGGCAATGGAGGACGGTCCTTCGCTACCCAGGATGTCGACAGATCCAGAAGAATGACGAGCCTGTATGGATTAAACGGGGAATATTCCAGGGCGACAGTTTAAGTCCACTTTGGTTTTGCTTAGCCCTGAACCCTCTAAGCACACTGCTGGAGGATTCAGGTCTGGGCTATAGATTGAGGAGAGGAGGTCAGGTCATATCTCACCTCCTATACATGGATGACTTGAAACTCTTTGCCCCCAACAAATTGCGACTGATGGACCTACTGAAGGTAACTGAAACATTCAGTGGCGCCATCAGTATGGAATTTGGTGTGGACAAATGTGCAGTCATGCATGTAAAGCGAGGGGAGATTATGGAATCCGAGGGGACCCAACTCTCGGACTCCATACACCTTAGATCCCTCTCCTCAACCGAAAGCTATATGTATTTGGGTATGTCGGAAGCGTTAGGCATCAACGTTGCTGACATGAAGCAATCGTTGAAGGAGCGCTTCTTTGGTCGCCTGAAAAAGGTATTAAATAGTCTTCTTTCGGGCGGATACAAGGTGCGCGCCTTCAACGGTTGGGTCATGCCGGTTTTGATGTACTCTTTCGGCATACTCAAATGGACTCAGACCGAACTGGACGCCCTGGACAGGAGGGTCCGTACACTCCTGACCGCAAACCGGATGCATCACCCACGTTCATCGGTGATGAGACTGTACATCCCGCGGAAGTGCGGGGGTCGAGGCTTTTTAAATGCGAAGACCCGCCACAACCGCGAGGTGTGCAGCCTCAGGGAATATTTTCTTAAAACCGATGTGGGTATGCACCGTGATGTGGTCGCAGTGGACAACGGGCTCACCCCGCTCTCCATGGCTAAAGAGAACTGGCGCAAACCTGTAATACTTACTACAGATGACCGTAAGGAAGTATGGCAAAGCAAGGTGCTTCACGGGCGCTTCTATCGGGCTCTTCATGAGCCCAGTGTAGATTTCTTAGCGTCCGTATCCTGGCTACGTTTCGGTGACCTTTTCGGGGAAACCGAAGGTTTCGTCTGTGCAATTATGGATGAAGTTATCTTGACGAATAACTACCGGAGACATATTATGAAGGACGGTACGGTTGACGTGTGTCGGGCATGCTATCGTCCGGGTGAGTCCATCAGACATATTATCTCCGGTTGTTCGCGTCTAGCTAACGGCGAGTACCTGCACAGACATAATCAAGTGGCTAGGATTATTCACCAGCAACTTGCTTTGAAATATAAACTTGTGGACTCTGAGGTTCCGTATTACAAGTACGAGTATGTGCCCGACCCAGTTCTCGAAAAGGACCATGTCACGTTGTGCTGGGATCGGTCTATCATTACTGACAGGACTATTATAGCAAATAAGCCTGATATAGTAGTGATAGATCGATTAGCGCGCCGCGCAATGATAGTCGATGTTACCATTCCACATGACGAGAACCTCGTGAAAGCTGAGAAAGAGAAACAAATAAAATATCTCGACTTAGCACACGAGGTTGTTAACATGTGGAATGTGAGCTCGGCTATCATTGTGCCGATTGTCATAACAGCAAATGGCCTGATGGCCGAAAGCCTCGACCAACATCTCTCGAGGCTCTCGTTAGACGGCTGGATCAAACGCCTGATTCAGAAGGCAGTACTCCTCGATCATAATTATAATCATTTATTCGCTTTGAGAGTAGGTACATAAATGAAGGTGTTCACAAAATGTTGAGATCCCTGTACAATCTACCAATTAGGCATGCAAACATTAAAAGTAAATTTTATTACAATAAAAAAAAAACAAATGAAAATCAAAGAGTGAGGTTCCTGTCTCTGCAACCCTAACCACCGGTAGCTTGGACCCTGCTCCCGACACCGGCGGAAATCTATTTTTTTATATTTTTTAATGTTTTTTTATCCTTTTTATTTTAAGAAATATTTAAAAATGTAATCAAATAAGAATTAGAATGTATAAAGGAAATAAAAACAATAAAAAAAAAGCAGAAAGTCTTGTACGAGGCCAAAAGGCTCCAATCTCAGCATATGCTGCGACATTTAAGAAAAAATAAATAAATGACGCAGCGCTGGTATTTCTGATAGGGCCCGCAGTGATGTCACGGATAGATAAAATACAGAAATAAATATAATAAAATAAAAATAGATGTGAGAAATAGGTACTTTCAAAAATAAACTTTATGTAGTCCGCGTGTCTGCACCCGACGTAACATCAGTTACTTGTCTATGCCTTTAGAGTATCTGTGGTACTCTAGGCATCGTTCAGACAAATAAAGAGCCGACACCGGCAAAAAAAAATTGTTATAAAAACATTACGGCTGTATATTATGCTACGTACTCTGTGAATTGTGTGAATGCTATAATAGTACAGTGTTTATTATAATGAAAAGTGTTTTGTGGTAGTCAGTTCACGGCATTTTGGAGAAATACAGATAAACTAATGTTATGAGTGATTGAGTGATTTATGACTTTGAAATTTCACCTTTGACAAACAATGTTATAAAAACATTAAACAAAATGCGAAACAACTGCTGTGTCTCAGTGAATTACAGAGCATAATCGCAGCGAAACGCTCGCCACCATCGACAGACGCGTGCATATCAAGGGTAAGTTTAATGTGTGGTATCCTTTTGAAGCTGAAGTAAGTGTTGTTTAAATTTGATTCTGAAAGTACTAACTGTCTTTACAGCACGAAAAGGAGGTGGCAGGTTGTTCCAACAGCGAGAGGCAGCGAATTTGAAACTACCACGGAAAGCAGCAGTTCTGTGCGATGAGGGCAACATGAGGTACGAAGATGCTCTGGTTTTAATCTTGTTAACATCGCGCGACCAAGACAGTTTCTTGTATAAATAGTCTGGTTTCTTTGTGAGAATTGTGCCAAAGGTAGGGTAGCCAGGTGAAGCTTTCTGCGTGCTGACATCCTCATCAAATTACCCTTATTTAAAAAGGGAGTGATGTGGGATCGTGGTGTGACATTGTAGCAGAATCTTGCACAAGCATTCTGCACCCGCTGGATAAGTTTTTCGCTTCTACCGAGAATGCACGCCCCATACACAGTGTCAGCATAGTTCAGCTTGGATAGAACAAGTGACTCACACAGCATGACACGCATATCCACACTTATGTAGGGACGGACACGATACAAGAGCTTGAGTCGGTAGAAGCAGTTGCGCACAGCCTCCAAAATGTGAGTTTCGAAGTGCAGCTGCCCGTCAAATACTACCCCAAGATTACGAGCCTCCAGAACCCTTTCCACACCACAACCATCAATACTGAGGTCCAGGTTGCAAGCAAGCATTTTGTTCAGGAAAGCCCTAGATCCCATCACAATATACTTAAGGGTTCAAAACCAAGGAGTTTCTTCAGGACCAAGCATAAATCCTCATTAATTCTTCTAACAGTTTCCGCAGTATCCCGGGAGCGGAAGGAGAGGTACAACTGCAGATCATCGGCGTAGAGGTGGAACTTGGTGTTAATCAGGCAGTTGGCGATGTCAGCACTGTACAAGATGAAGAACAGCGGGCCAAGAATCGATCCCTGCGGTACGCCCCTGTCTACGTGCTTTGGACTAGAAGACATGGTATCTCCATTACTGTGATCGATTACTGATGTAACTCTCAAACCATTTAACCGCTTCGACAACACACCCATAGTAAGACAGCTTAGAGAGTAGAAGTGAAGTATTTATAGAGTCGAAAGCACGTGAAAAATCTAGTACGATAAGTAGAGTCCCCATGCCCTGGTCTCTGGCTTCGAGAATGTTACTGACCACATCCAGGAGTGCTGTCGCTGTGCTGTGGTCTTTGCGAAATCCAGATAGAGCCAGTGGCAAGATACTATAGTGCTCAAGATATGCCCTAAGCTGGTCGGAGACAACCCTTTCTACAATCTTGGACACACATGGCAGTAGGCTTATCGGACGGAGGTCTTTGATGCTAGTGGGGTTAGGTACTTTAGGGATTGGTCTAACTATTACCATTTTCCACAGATCAGGTAAAGAAGAGGTGACTATGGATCTGTTGATGATAGCTGTGATAACTGCAAGTGTTCGAGGAAGTGTCAACATCAGCATCTCCAGAGAAATATGGTCAGAGCCCTGCGCATTGGACTTAAGCCCGCGCAAGATCCTCAATACCACATCCTGCTGAACCGGCTCAAGCTGGAAATGACTGTTACTGTGTCTATGGTGCTCATAATAACTTAAATCAGCAGTTGTGACCTTACCACTGCCAGGTACATCCAAAAAGTGTTGATTAATAGACTCTGGATTGTTATAGAAATGTGGTAGACTATGCTCTGGTTTTTTTGAGGTGGCTATAGTAGATTTCATATGACTCCATAACTTCTTTGGTTGTTTAATATTATTATATGTTTTAAAATATGCGTACTTTTCACTATCAAAAGCAGTTCTAACAAGGTATTTAAACTCTTTGTAGGATTTAGTATGATGTTCAGATTTTGTAGTTTTAGATTTCAAATGGCACTTGTCACGCAGCCTCATTATTTCCCTGACAGTGTCTGTTATCTAGGGGTAAGATTTCTCTTTGAAACTTTTTTAAGGGGAGCATGCAAGTCAAATAATGTCAAAATGTATTCATTAAACATAGCAACCATGGAGTTCACATCTTCCAGACTTTCAATTTGTTCCCAGTCTATCTTATTTAAGTCATCACTAAACAAATCAGGAAGGATGTTTTTAAGTGGCCTATAGGTAATCCAGTGCGGAGCAAGCTTCTCTAGTTTAATAATTCCACAGATATAATTGCGTGGTGACCGAGCTCTGGTATGTGAGATACTGAGACCCCACACACACGGGCGTTAGTGCACACAACATCAATTAAAGTTTCACTCATGATCTGTGAAATGGGTTGGCTCAGTAACAACTTGTCTAAGCTTGCAGCAGTGTATAAAATTGTTCAGAAGTTTAGATTTGTTGTCGGTTTGGTTTAGGACATTAATATTGAAGTCGCCAAGCAAGACAACCTTGTCCGCGTTAGCAAAGGACGAGAGAGAATCAGTAACTGCATCCAGAAAGACATTGACATCAAGCTACGGCGGCCTGTAAGCAGTACCGATGATAACTGATTGTGAATTAATGTTAAGCCTGAGCTACATTTGCTCGCCCTGCGCCGCCGGCGGGTGCGGCGCGGCGCGCACGCGACCCCGCGGCGCCCGGTGCGCGCGCGGCTCGTGCCGCAGCCGGTAGCCCGGAACTGCGGCGCGCGACCCTCTCCCTGCCTGAGCCACATTTGCTCGCCCTGCGCCGCCGGCGGGTGCGGCGCGGCGCGCACGCGACCCCGCGGCGCCCGGTGCGCGCGCGGCTCGTGCCGCAGCCGGTAGCCCGGAACTGCGGCGCGCGACCCTCTCCCTGCCTGAGCCACATTTGCTCGCCCTGCGCCGCCGGCGGGTGCGGCGCGGCGCGCACGCGACCCCGCGGCGCCCGGTGCGCGCGCGGCTCGTGCCGCAGCCGGTAGCCCGGAACTGCGGCGCGCGACCCTCTCCCTGCCTGAGCCACATTTGCTCGCCCTGCGCCGCCGGCGGGTGCGGCGCGGCGCGCACGCGACCCCGCGGCGCCCGGTGCGCGCGCGGCTCGTGCCGCAGCCGGTAGCCCGGAACTGCGGCGCGCGACCCTCTCCCTGCCTGAGCCACATTTGCTCGCCCTGCGCCGCCGGCGGGTGCGGCGCGGCGCGCACGCGACCCCGCGGCGCCCGGTGCGCGCGCGGCTCGTGCCGCAGCCGGTAGCCCGGAACTGCGGCGCGCGACCCTCTCCCTGCCTGAGCCACATTTGCTCGCCCTGCGCCGCCGGCGGGTGCGGCGCGGCGCGCACGCGACCCCGCGGCGCCCGGTGCGCGCGCGGCTCGTGCCGCAGCCGGTAGCCCGGAACTGCGGCGCGCGACCCTCTCCCTGCCTGAGCCACATTTGCTCGCCCTGCGCCGCCGGCGGGTGCGGCGCGGCGCGCACGCGACCCCGCGGCGCCCGGTGCGCGCGCGGCTCGTGCCGCAGCCGGTAGCCCGGAACTGCGGCGCGCGACCCTCTCCCTGCCTGAGCCACATTTGCTCGCCCTGCGCCGCCGGCGGGTGCGGCGCGGCGCGCACGCGACCCCGCGGCGCCCGGTGCGCGCGCGGCTCGTGCCGCAGCCGGTAGCCCGGAACTGCGGCGCGCGACCCTCTCCCTGCCTGAGCCACATTTGCTCGCCCTGCGCCGCCGGCGGGTGCGGCGCGGCGCGCACGCGACCCCGCGGCGCCCGGTGCGCGCGCGGCTCGTGCCGCAGCCGGTAGCCCGGAACTGCGGCGCGCGACCCTCTCCCTGCCTGAGCCACATTTGCTCGCCCTGCACCGCCGGCGGGTGCGGCGCGGCGCGCACGCGACCCCGCGGCGCCCGGTGCGCGCGCGGCTCGTGCCGCAGCCGGTAGCCCGGAACTGCGGCGCGCGACCCTCTCCCTGCCTGAGCCACATTTGCTCGCCCTGCGCCGCCGGCGGGTGCGGCGCGGCGCGCACGCGACCCCGCGGCGCCCGGTGCGCGCGCGGCTCGTGCCGCAGCCGGTAGCCCGGAACTGCGGCGCGCGACCCTCTCCCTGCCTGAGCCACATTTGCTCGCCCTGCGCCGCCGGCGGGTGCGGCGCGGCGCGCACGCGACCCCGCGGCGCCCGGTGCGCGCGCGGCTCGTGCCGCAGCCGGTAGCCCGGAACTGCGGCGCGCGACCCTCTCCCTGCCTGAGCCACATTTGCTCGCCCTGCGCCGCCGGCGGGTGCGGCGCGGCGCGCACGCGACCCCGCGGCGCCCGGTGCGCGCGCGGCTCGTGCCGCAGCCGGTAGCCCGGAACTGCGGCGCGCGACCCTCTCCCTGCCTGAGCCACATTTGCTCGCCCTGCGCCGCCGGCGGGTGCGGCGCGGCGCGCACGCGACCCCGCGGCGCCCGGTGCGCGCGCGGCTCGTGCCGCAGCCGGTAGCCCGGAACTGCGGCGCGCGACCCTCTCCCTGCCTGAGCCACATTTGCTCGCCCTGCGCCGCCGGCGGGTGCGGCGCGGCGCGCACGCGACCCCGCGGCGCCCGGTGCGCGCGCGGCTCGTGCCGCAGCCGGTAGCCCGGAACTGCGGCGCGCGACCCTCTCCCTGCCTGAGCCACATTTGCTCGCCCTGCGCCGCCGGCGGGTGCGGCGCGGCGCGCACGCGACCCCGCGGCGCCCGGTGCGCGCGCGGCTCGTGCCGCAGCCGGTAGCCCGGAACTGCGGCGCGCGACCCTCTCCCTGCCTGAGCCAGGTCTCATTTATCGCCATAATGTCTACTGAGAGGCTATCCATAGCAACGCGGAACTCCTCATGGCGCGAACCGAGCGAACCCACATTAAATAATCCAATCTTTAAATTCTTTGTCTTATTCATTTCTGTAAAATAGTGGAGTATGTAATAGAAGTGTGTTTATCGTAGATAGCGTCAGAATTGTTATGTAGGGTAGAGCTTGCATTATAATGTACGGTGTAAATATAGTGAAATACATAGTGTAAGGTGTAACTGGTAATAATATAAAGTGAAGTATTGTAAATGTTGCAAAAATATACATAGTCAGCCAAAAGGAGACAATACATTAAGTCCGTAAAAATAAATATATTATCGTATAGAATAGTGAAGATGTAACAATAGTAAGTGGAACTGTGACATATATAAAATGTTCATTGATAGTAATCGGTCAAGCAGCAGGGCCACCAGAAGAAACCACTATAATAATATACTGAGACACGAACCGATCTGACCTCGCACAACACAAACTTAAAAACCTAAGTGAAAACAAAACAGATAAAAAGAAGTAAACTTTTAGGGTCGCACGCGCGCGTTCTGCAGCAGGTCGTCTGCAGCAGGTCGCCCGCAGCAGGTCACCTGCAGCAGGTCACCTGCAGCAGGTCGTCTGCAGCAGCTCATCGCGCAGTGCGCGCCACCCGAGCGCTGCTCCCACCGGGCTCACTCCGCCGACCGAACTCGTGCCACCCTTAGAGCTCGTCTGCACCTCTCGTTCAGCTCGCAGGCCCACCCGTTGCGCAAACACTATGTCCCGATCGTCGAGCGTCACCCCAAGTTTTGCCGCCACCAGGCCGAAGGTGTGCAACACGTTTTCACCAGGAGTCTCCGGGATATTAGCGATCTCCAAGTCCAAGCCAAGTAACTCCTGCTCGCGGTCGTTGAGGTTAAGCTGCAACTTTAACACTATCTGCTCCAGCTGGCCCACTTTGCCGTCTGGCACTGCAGCAGTTTGCCTACTCTCAAGCAACTCGATCCTGGCCTCAAGGCTGTCAACCCGCTCGGTACAGACTCCTATCGACGTGTTTAGGACAGCCATCTCGCAACGAAACTCCCTCTTTTCATCCCGAACCTCCCGCAGCTCGGATCAGAAGAGCCTTATTTCTTCACGGAGGGTAAACTGTGTATCCGGCGAGGGCTCCCCATCAGTAGTCTGTTCGCTTCCAGCTCGAGACAGTACCCCAGCCATCGCAGCGGGGGGCTTGGTCACCGCGACAGGTGACCTGATCATACCGCCCTGCACTGGTACAACAACCGGAGCCGCTACCGCCGCCAACGCTGCCGAACGAGGAGTTGCTGAGGATCGCGACGCTACCTCAAATGGGCTGCTGCCGGTGCCGACGTTCCTGCTGGTATTACTGGGGGACCACTACCCAGATCCTTGACAGGTGTCGCGCTGTTATCACCCCTGGGCAACTTTCTTCTGCACTCAGGGCACAGCCAGTCGCTGCTTACCTGCGTTGAATCTGGCAACAACAAGCAAGCGAGGTGTTACCTATTGTGGCACGCAGAGTTGCCACACGTAGCGCCCCCTTTTATGGACAGAAACCTTCCGCAGGCTGCACACTTCACCATATTAGTACGGCTCGTAGCTGCTAGATGGCGCCTGCTACGCAATAAATTATTGACTTTAAATTAATACACAATCTGTGGTAATGTTGTCGACACTTGTCAAAAGAATATGGACAAAAAAGTACATTCCATATACACGAACATAGTAAATATATTGTATAGTTATAATAGGAAAATTAATTACTACGTAGTTTTTAGCCTCTCTGAACTTGTCAGTTTTTAAATCAAATTAATAAGTAATGTAAGATGAATTCAAAGTACCATTTGTCAACGTCAGCCATAATGGACCATAGAGAAGGACAAATATAATAATTGACGTTCCACACCATGCATAATACTACTTGTGGACATGTAATATGGACGACAAAATGCTCTTATTAGGAACATTTTATTCATACGAAACTGTCTTCATTGGTATTTTTTGCTTGAATTAAATTATCTTTTCCTAAGTTGATGAGTAAGATAGTATTTTTATATTACACCCAAAAAAAAAATCCTGAAACGAAACGCGTTTACTTGTTGGACAATGTGTCATTGTCTATGTCAATTGTCAATGTATTTTTATTGTGTTTTGTTTTTGCGATTATTTTCTAATGTTTTTTACCCCCGATTATCTCTAAGGACTTTTACCACTCGATTACCTTGCTATTAACACTGGACTTTGATTTGCATTGCGTTTCGGATTTGTTTTGTGAATCAATATGAGATGCATCCACTGCGGAATAGCCATGCAAAGGTTGCAGAAGCATCTCATATCCTCGCTTTCTGCACACCATCAAACAAGACTTTCGCGTTGGATAACCAATGCTCAAACTCAGGTATGAAGTTGGAGTAGAAAAAACTTAATCGTATTTATTTTTATATACCTACTTCTGGTATATTTTATGGTTTGCGATATTAACTTAGTGTATCTCATTTTCAGTTGCCTCTGGATACATTTATTTGCCATCCATGCTTCTTATTATTAAGTACCGAAGCTGGTGAACACGAGCGACTATTGGGGCATAACATGGTTTGGCTTGGTTGTGAGAAAAATAAGACATCATAATGTCAGTATGGACTGTCCATTGCTGGCTGTCCTATTATTACAAAATACTAATTATGTGGTAAGCATCTTGTTTTTTATTACTATAAATAACTAGGTAGTTGTATTAATTAATCTATAAAAAATTAGTTTTCATATTGTGTGTATGATTGTAATATCTGTGTTTTAGATATTTTCCATCTTTAAATACTTGCCTAAAGTAGGCATGTTGTAACATAGTAAACACAATAACATTATACTTGAACCGCTGGTTGTTGTTGTCACGTTATGAAAATAATCTGGTACCTTGGTTGGGTAAGACACCAAAACAATATGCAAGCTCCAGCAGGATTTTTAGTCAACATATTATTAACAATTCAAGAATATTAAAATAATTTAACAAAAGGCTAATCTTTGTTAAAAACCACAATTACAATTGTAAAATAATATATGCATCAACGCTTGTATTTGTTTTACATGTCTGGTTATATTTAAAGCAGTTATTTATGTAATTACTGCAGCACTACAATACTTATATATTACACTTAATCCAGGTTAGTGTATATGTGAAATAAAAATGCTCTTGGTTGACCTCGGTTTCTTTAACACTAGCGCTGCATTGCTATACCTTATGTATATTATTTCTAACAAAATGTTTCTCTTTATTTTCTATATAAATAATTTAAATAAATAAATGTTTTTACTTTTTTGTTTCATTTTGTGTTTCCCTTGTTTATTGGTAATTAAACTATAAAAAAAAATAAGGGTAAACTGTATTTTAAGAAAAACATTAGTTTCAAATATACTTTGTAATTATTGTCACATTTTTGAGACAGTTAAAAATCCTTTATTCAGGTGGCCATTACTTTTTTTTAATGCCTAAAGCTCAACACGCACAAGGCGGGTGCGTGTCGGGCGCTGGTCGGGACGGCAGTACGGCGGGCTTGTATATATTGTAATTCCTTGTAAGTATTATAATATACATGTCAGCACACGAAATACGTGTGCGGCTCCCGCTCCCAACCCGCTCCACGCCCGACCCGCTCCGCAACCGTCCCGCTCCGCGCCCGACGCGCGCACGCGTTTCGTGTGCCGACATACATAAATTATAATACAAGGAATTACAATATATACTAGCTCGCCATACTGAATACAAGGAATTACAATGTACAAGCCCGCCGTACTGCCGTCCCGCGCCCACACGCACCCGCCTTGTGTGTGTGTTGAGCTTAATAATACTAAAACCATATCAGTTAACAGTAATAATTCACAACTGTTCGCTATTTTAAGCATCATAAGTTTTTTAATAGCGAAATTATAATCTATACACTTATTGCCAGCGATCTGATTAAAAGGTTTTATTAAACTGTTTACGTCTAGTCTGTTGTAATGACAAGTTCTATCAGTTTTTTATTTATACCAATTTAATGTGTCAATATTCACAAATATGAAACACAAAAAATCATTGATGTAAATTCAATTCGATAACTATGCCGACGTCCATACAAAAACTGGCCATGTTCTTTATAAAAGTGACACTTTTTGGAGGTACCGGTGGCACAGAAAAACTAACAAGTAACTTTGAAGTAAAATAGTTAATAAAATTTTAAATTGTTTTTTGCGGATTTCACTACCGAACTGCGGTATAATTACTTTGCAAACAATCACACACTTAAGGATCACTACTGTGCTAATGTTAACACAACTTTTACTCAGAATTTAATGGTGTTTTATTTTGTATCAGTGCTGACACGAACAGCTAATGTGTACCGTAATCCGTCCGTAACGTCACGCACATGATGTTTTCATAGATATACTAGCTGACCCAGCAAACGTTGTTTTGCCATATACATGTTTAGGGTGGACCACCCTTATCACATAAAACAGAAAAAAAAAAAAAAAAAAAAAAAGAAATAGATGTTGGCCGATTCTCATAGATACCGGATAAGCACAAAAAATTTCATCAAAATCGGTCAAGCCGTTTCGGAGGAGTATGGCAACGAAAACTGTGACACGAGAATTTTATATATTAGATTGACAAGGTACCGTCATGATGTTAATATCCTTAAACAGTTTCCTTAGAGAATCGCGCCTTCGGAGATAATATATGGCTCTGATCACTCACATGACGTTTTCATAGATATATTGACAAGGTACCGTCATGATGTTAATATCCTTAAACAGTTTCCTTAGAGAATCGCGCCTGCGGAGATAATATATGGCTCTGATTGCTCTTTTCTGCAGAATAAAAATAGACTCGATGTCTGCAGCCCGTCCCCACAGTAAAATACCACAATACCACATATTACAACTATAACCTTATTAAGTGGTCCGGTGACTGTACCACCACCTCTTATAGCAGTATTATTTAAATATTACTTTACAGTGAGAAAGAGATGGAGCCGATGGATGAATGGAGGCGTCCTGTATAGCTCCATCTCTTTCTGTTTGGCGTCACTGACCGGTCGCAGAGTCCTTGCTTGATGGAGTTCTGCAGACAGCCCGAGGTGGTGATGGTGATGAGCTTGTGGCCCACCAGCCACGTCATCGACTGCCCGCCGCTGAACAGGAACTCCGCCGTGTCGCTCCTGGAACGAGTTGGCAGTGAGGACGAAATACTAATACCTTATGTATTGTAGAATGGTTGTGAACTACCGCTTAGTGTGTGCGTTACTAATACACGTACGAGAGGACTGCTCTTAGAGGAACAAAACTGATTGGTAGGGTGTTCCTCTAGCACAATGAGGCAGTGTTCATTATAAATATACTAAATTAGTAGTGGTTCAGTCATATTTTGTGTAGGTATACTAGGTATATTAAAAATTAGGAATTGGAAATCGTTTACCTACGACAGTCAAAGTGAACATTAACACTATTAGTTGTCTGCTTTGAATAACATAACAACACGCCTTGTTTCCCCGGAGGGTTGCTCAAACCTTAGTACACCCACATTTCACCAGTTATGTTTTTCGCACGTAATAATGGGCGAGCTTATTGCCATGCTACTGAAAAATTCCAGATAGAAAAACTTCAATAACACTTTGCCCGACCTGAATATCGAACCCAGGAACTCCTGTTCAGCTGTAGCGCTTGGGACATTATTGGCTTTACATAATATATTACTCTATTATTATAAGACTACCGAATATTATAACCAGAGACCAAAAACCTTTAGAAATTACGATACAGATATCGAAGAATTTTGGTTATTTCTACGACTTTCTACTGCTATCTGGGTAACATATACGGGTACGCTCTGGGTACGCTATGGGTTACATTAAATTTACGGTAACATCAAAAAATACCTGTAAACATAAATGTATGGAAGTGAATGTTGGGTGTGGCAAAACAAGGCCAACTCGAGCCGCCATGACAACTTTTTATAAAAATATATAAAGTTTTGCTACCGTGATTTTGCTGATATATTCATATTTCGAGGGTGATAGACCTCAAGGAACATTTTTTAATCGGTTTCTCAAAAACGGTCAACTAGCCTATTATGAGAACATTCATACATACCTTAGCTATAAGTACCGCACCAATGGTCTGGTGGGCACCACACCTTCGCTTACTTAGTCTTTTGTAGGGTAGTAGATATGAGGGCAAGTTAATGCAGAAGTAAGTAGAAAGTCGTAACGTGTTTGGGGAGCTGTCTTTTGTATTTCTTGGAATCACTATTGACGGTAAATTACAATGGGGCCCACACATAGAAAAATTGTCAGGAAGGCTAAGTTCGGCCGCCTATGCTGTTAAAAAAATTAGACAGATAACTGACGTAGAAACAGCCAGAATTGTTTATTTTAGTTATTTTCATAGTCTTATGTCATATGGGATTCTTCTCTGGGGAACCTGTGCGGACATTAATACTATCTTTGTTCTACAGAAAAGGGCTGTTCGAGCCATTTACAACCTAGGTCCAAGAGATTCCCTTAGAGAAAAATTCAAAGTAATAAATATTCTGACTGTAGCCTCACAATATATTTTTGAAAACCTATTGTATGTGCACAAAAATATATCCAATTTTAAGAAAATGTCCGATATTCATAGTTTAAATACCAGGAATAAACACAATCTTGCTGTACATCGTACACGTCTCCACAAAGTAGGCAACTCATTCATGGGTCAATGTATACGCTTTTACAACAAACTCCCCATTGACATTCGAAACTTACCCATTAAACGGTTTAAAATCTGTATTAAAACCAAACTTTGTAAAAAAGGGTACTATACAATTTCAGATTATTTAGAAGATAGAAAAGCTTGGGTTTGAACTGCTCGCTCTGCTAAGCCTTGTGATAAAACCATAAAATTAGACTTTTTAATTATTATGTAAAATCAACATATACCAGTTTTATAAACACATTGACATTGTTGAAAATTATATTCAAAATTACATGATTACTTTGTAAAGTATTATATTATTTTAACTATTGTGAATGTGAGGATTATGTGGATATTGTTTTTATTTCTCTGCTAGTTTTAGTGATGGTCTGGCAGTTTGAGTAGTTTATGCGGCCTACCCAAATGTCCTTTCTTTGGTATTGTTCGTCGAGTTGAGCTCCTTGAGTTCTGAGTTGAGCTCCACGATTACTGACAAATGCTTGCACTGACTGGACAGGTCCACTCAAATCTGTGTGGTTCTTTCCTCAAAAGACCTTTTCAGACACTTATCTACATGGTCCTCATATGGCCTGACCAAGATTATGTCTGGACTTTAAAAGAGACTGCGACCTCTGAGTTTGTTTCGGCCTTTCTTCTCAGAGTAGTCAGATAGGAAACGCCGAACTCATCTAGCTTATTTTTAATTTTTTTTTATATGACGTGTAAAAGTGATTTCGATATCCTATTTACAGAATAAACAATTTCATTTCATTTCATTTCATTTCATATCTCTTGGTGTTCAAAAAGTGACAATTTTGTATCCTAATTGAATAGATCACCTGTGCGGCTTGACGCTGCAGGGCGTGGAGGTATAGCGCGCCAGCAGGTCGAGGCAGGTCTCGGTGAGCTCCACGTGGAAGTACTCACCTGTGCGGCTTGACGCTGCAGGGCGTGGAGGTATAGCGCGCCAGCAGGTCGAGGCAGGTCTCGGTGAGCTCCACGTGGAAGTACTCACCTGTGCGGCTTGACGCTGCAGGGCGTGGAGGTATAGCGCGCCAGCAGGTCGAGGCAGGTCTCGGTGAGCTCCACGTGGAAGTACTCACCTGTGCGGCTTGACGCTGCAGGGCGTGGAGGTATAGCGCGCCAGCAGGTCGAGGCAGGTCTCGGTGAGCTCCACGTGGAAGTACTCACCTGTGCGGCTTGACGCTGCAGGGCGTGGAGGTATAGCGCGCCAGCAGGTCGAGGCAGGTCTCGGTGAGCTCCACGTGGAAGTACTCACCTGTGCGGCTTGACGCTGCAGGGCGTGGAGGTATAGCGCGCCAGCAGGTCGAGGCAGGTCTCGGTGAGCTCCACGTGGAAGGCGGCGGAGGCCGAGGCGGAGGCCGAAGTGCCTCCCGAGCGCCCGCCCAGTGGCGCGCGGGACACTGCTTTTGAACCCTACGGACAACACAGCTGTTAAAGAACGGTAGATTGGCTGCAGAAAATAATAGAAGATGTATGTTTTTATGTAAAGTGTACACCACAGACTGCAGTTTTGTCGCTCCTTCTCCCTTTAAATCAATCCAAAAGTTGTCTTAAAAAGATCGCTTTTAGCGAGGCCGCCCATTATGTCACCCTATGTAAAACTTCTACTTTTATATCTGTACTACATATGGTGTAAATAATAAAGAATAATGTTAGTGTAATCAATGCGTGCTCGCCTCTCAAGCCCAATATTCATAGAAAACAAAAGAACCTTCCGTTGTTGCGTTATCTTTGTTTACCATGATTACATCTGACTAAGATTAGCTCGGGACTGTTAAAGAGACTAACCTCTGAGATTGTTTCGGTGTTTAAACACCGACCTCATTCAATTTTAAAACATTATTTATATTTGACGTTTAGAAGTGTTTTTTTTTAAACCAATTTACTTATAAAAAATATACATAAACTCACGCCTTCTTCCCATGGGGGTAGGCAGAAACTACAACCACCTACAGCTATCCTTACGTACTCTGCTTCGTTTGTGTTTTACGTTATTAAGTTTATTTTTTGCTTCGTTTACGTTCAAACATCTATTCATACACGCACGCCGGTTGCGACAAAGCACCTGACCTTTCTGAAGAGCAATAAGGTTACTGTTTGTCATTCTAGGGCGTCCCCTTTTGTTAGTTGCCTTTCATTTATACTGTCAAAATGACATAATCTTAAAAAAAATTGTACTTCTTCTTTTAAACTGCACCATTACCTTGTCACATCATTATTAATTTGTTGAAGGACACTGAACGAGACATAATGGAAGGTTTATAGTTATTACGTGTGGGGCATTCAGACCTCTGAGTTTGTTTCGGCCTTTCTTCTCAGAGTAGTCAGATAGGAAACGCCGACCTCATCTAGTTTTAAAATATGATTGACGTGTAAATAAAAGTGTTTGTACAAACCTACTTACAGAAATTAAATCATTTATCATTTATCATTAGTGTCCCGCAAAGTGTTAAACTTTTTTCAAAAACCAGTTGCTAGCAATACCATCTCGGCGACAATCAATTACAAAAATGTACGTAAATTAGAGGTATTTTTTATTAAGATAGATTGGAGGTGATTCTTCTTTAAAAAACGGGAATTTCCCGTCAGGTATCTGAAGACGTTTAGCTGCAAGTACCGTCAAGAGAAATAATATGTATTCACTTAGCAAAATTAAAAAGCGATTTTCTCGTGGAATAATGACTGCAACTATGACATAAGACCTATTTCATATTAGTATGGGTTCCAAAATACTATGTTCATTGCAACATAATATTACAATCAACACAGTAAGAGAAAATCACTTTTTAAAGTTGCAAAGTGTATACATATTACTGACTGTACACTAAGAATGTCTCACCAGACTCGAGCTGCGCTGCCTGTTGGAAGAGTCCTCGTTGGCGCTCTGGAAGTGGTTGCTCTTGTACTGCAGCTGCTCCTCGAACGGCATGATGATGTAGTTGTGCAAGCCCTGCGACCAAGCGAGCAGTCAGTTGGCGCCAGTCGTGCGCTGGGCGCTGGTTCATGGTCGGCGGAAATGGGACCGAATAGTTTCGTAATCAGAAAGTTTAACTAGCTATCATATGTTAAAATATTGAGAGAATTTTTGTGCTATATCCAAGTTAAATATTAATCTATTATACACATAAACCTTGCGGAATAAATTCTCTTAAAGATGGCGAAAACCGTATCAAATTCCATTATGCAGTAACGGCGAGGCTTTCCGGGTCTGTAGGCCTTTAAAACACTACCTCCGCCTCCCCTAAACGTAGGTCGACGTATTTATTTACGATGCGCCGCCGACCATTTAGCATAACATCCATGCCGCAGCATAAAATATTTGCAGTTGATCAAATGAATAAATTTTTCTTAGGTTTTAGTTTTTTCCTTAGGTTTACATTTTACATTACTCACAGTGTAGTGAACTAAAATGATTACATAAAATGTCCTGTGTACCCTAATGGGCGTTTTCACATTATGAGATAACGACACGATACCGATATGTTGGCAGCGACACCGACACCGATTCGATACCGATATAATTATTATCGGCCCGATGATATTGGTGAATATCAATGACCATCGCGACTTCGCGACGCATCAGACAACCACAGTACGTAGTAAGTATCGACATCGACGGCGACGTCTCGAAGTCCGCAGAGCGATAAGGTGCACTGTGTCTTCGCCGCTAGATATCGTGCCGATGTCGGTGTCGGTCGCTGTCTGCGACGATATAGGTGACAATAACAACACAATGTAAAAGCGTTTAGTAAGTACTAAGCGTATGTAATTATCTGACCGCCGATATCGTGTCGACGTCGTGACAGTGTAGTTTAGGCATGTAGAAAAAATATCGATTTTTCGATATTTTTTATTTTGATCACCGTCGTGTCTGTCTGTCTGTCTGAACGCGATAAACTCAAAAACTACCGAACGGATTTTCAAACGGTTTTCACCAATGGACGGAGAGATTCATGCGGAAGGTTTTAGTGTATAATTCATTAAGGTTTTGTGTAAATTGGCTGAAATTTGACGATTATTGTTGAAGAAGTCGGAAAAAATCATGCCGACTGGGAGCTTTATTAGCGTGCGCTGCGTTAACCGAAAAAGATGCATCAAATTTATGTTCTACAGTGTTGTTCATCTTAAAAAGTTCAATAAAAAAGTCCGCGATGGCATATGTCTATCTTCTAAGGATGACCCACAATAACTATTTTTATCTTTCAGAGTTTGATAAAAATTTAATTGTTATTTCCGAAGGTTTTTTGACCGGTATAGTATTAATCCTTATCAAAAAAAAAATAGTTATTTAAATTGGGCATTTAATTTAGATTAAAATATGCCTTTAAATCATATCATTTAAATAAATAGTTCAAAATATATCACAGTTTCAAAATTACGCGGGCGCAGCGGTAGGAGTCAATGACCTTTTACTCTGTTATTAGCTATGAAATCTCGGTAGTACGTTCCCGAGGGATATTTTCCGACATCCACGCGGGCAAAAGCTAGTTCGATATATTTCCAATAGCAACATCATTGTCGCCACTGACTAAAACCGCTGGGAATCACAGCCGTAAAAAAAGTTGCCTTTTTATTATCTGTGGCGTGACTTCGCTTGCTTTGCTCGAAAAAAAAAGAAAGTATCAACAAGTGAGTGGGCTAAATAAATATGCTAACATGGTAAAAACAAACACAATTGAAGTTAATAAAGAAAGTTTTTTTTTATTTTCTTTTTCAAGGTGATTTTAAGGTAGGTATGCAAGAAGTGCCAAAAAATATCGATATATCTTTTTTTTTTCGATATATCGAAATCGATATTGTTTTTTTTTTTTAAATATCGATACTTTTTGGCACTTCTTGCATCCCTAGTGTAGTTATCGACTAATGTGCTGTGTTTTGAAATCGACCTTGCTTCGTTTTTTTTTTTCATCAAGCATATTACAATTCATCGTGTTTTGAGCCGTTGATTTCCCTAAAACTTGGATGTATCTTTTTTTTTTTACTAGCCTACGCTGTCCCACTCCTGGGCAAAGGCCTCCCTCCACTCCTTCAACCTATCGCGAGCCCGCGCGTTCTCCTACCGTTTTGACGGAACTAATCCAGCTCGTCCCGCCATCTCCTACGTGGTCTGCCGCGACCCCAGTTCTGTGCTATTTGGGCCCACAGTTTGTCCGGCATGCGGCAGACATGTCCCGCCCAGTCTCATTTAGGTTGGGCAGCCTTTTGAGTCACGTCTGCTATTTTTGCTTTGGAGCGCAGTTTTGTGTTTCGAACACGATTGTATTATGTATGACATATATTTCTTTCAGTACCTAAATACACTAATAGGGATAATTACAATTGTTTTTTGTCTGTTAGAAAGATAAAACAAAAAAAAATTGGACATGTATTTTTTGTTCTTTTGCATTATCAAAAGATTAAAGCGATACATTGAGTTAAAATGACCAAGCTATCATCCCTATTTGACTATTTTAAATTAATTCTAAAAGAGACAAATTCAGATATACCCTCGGTAAAAGATCTAAAAGCCGTCACACAGACATACGGAAAGCTACTTTGTTCTATGCTATGTAATATGCATAGATGCAAAAGTGTGTGTTGGTTGGTTATTCCATAACGTAGCAACGGAACGACCAGTTGTTTGTATAGGCATAGTTAGTGGGCTGGAGTGACGTCTAAGGACCTATACGTATAGGAACCTACTACGCTTAGGAATGGGCAACTAGTTTCATCTTTCTGACTGACCGACCCCTTGACAATTCAAAAGTACCTGTAATTGGTTTATTTGAAATAAATGCTTTGAGTTTTAGTTAAGGAACCTTTTGATCTCGGAAAAATGTACGGTTCTTGTGGGATGGACCACGGGAGCGAAACGCAGGTAAAAGTGAGTGTTATTTTATAAACATATATCACTTTGTTGGGACAGATATAATATGAGGGTACAGAAATGACAAATGAAACTCACGTGTATAATAAACCGCACGAAGTTCCGCCTGTAGGAGAGGCGGCACTTGAGGAACCAGGCGGCGATGACGTGGTGCGCCAGCGACACCACGTAGTGGTTGTAGCGCGACGGGTTCGTGTACGGCAGCAGGATGGCGAACACCGACATGTACTGGTCCTCCACGAACGACGCGAACACCTTCGGCAGCCGCGTCAGGGCTACGCAGTTATGGATGTTACACGAAACGAAACTCTTCAGTTACATAATGGCTCCCGCGCGAGCCATCTACGTCGGTCTCAAGCATGGATGCAGTAGAAGAGTTACAACAAAAATATAGCAGCAGTGCAGTATCGTTAAGAAAGCATATGGAATTACTGTTATCAACATACATATACTGGCAACCATACCGCGATGATTGCTGGTACTCACTGGACAAGAACTCGAGCATAGGGCTGGCGATGGCCTTAGTGTCGGAGATCTTGGACAGGTCCAGCAGCACCTCCGGCAGCATCTTCACCATGGTCTCGCGCGTCTCCAGCGTGAAGATCGTCAGCGCGTTGATGTACGGCTGCGGCGTCCGGAGCACTATGGGAGAAACGTTTTTAGGTGTTTGGTATCAAATTCCAATTAGTGAAAAAGGGAACTGTAGAACTATGTTGTACTCACCCATGCCGTACTTGAGCAGACAGCGCACTATCCTCTGCTGCGTCTGCGGCTCGAGGTAGCTGTGGTAGGGCGCCAGGGAGGCCAGTCCGGGCAGCGCCGTGCTGTGGAACTCGGACACTAATAGCTTTTGACCGTTTCCCACGCGGAGGCACTCGGGGAAGTTGAGGCTGCGGTCTGATATCTGTAACACATTCAATGCATGTCATCAGTTTTGCCTTGAAAGTATTCATCCACTCCCTTTCAGGTCTGAACGTAACATATGTCACCTGCAGCAGCAGCGGCAGCGCCCGCAGCACGCGCGCCAGCACGGCCCAGTCCTTGTGGCGCGGCCGAGTGTGACATGTGTGTGTGAGCAGGTGTAGCTAGTTACCATGGAGCAGAGCGTGGAGGCCAGCATGTCGAGGTCCTGCGCGCGCCGCCCCAGCGCCAGCGCGCGCACCTGCAGCAGCAGCGGCAGCGCCCGCAGCACGCGCGCCAGCACGGCCCAGTCCTTGTGGCGCGGCCGAGTGTGACATGTGTGTGTGAGCAGGTGTAGCTAGTTACCATGGAGCAGAGCGTGGAGGCCAGCATGTCGAGGTCCTGCGCGCGCCGCCCCAGCGCCAGCGCGCGCACCTGCAGCAGCAGCGGCAGCGCCCGCAGCACGCGCGCCAGCACGGCCCAGTCCTTGTGGCGCGGCCGAGTGTGACATGTGTGTGTGAGCAGGTGTAGCTAGTTACCATGGAGCAGAGCGTGGAGGCCAGCATGTCGAGGTCCTGCGCGCGCCGCCCCAGCGCCAGCGCGCGCACCTGCAGCAGCAGCGGCAGCGCCCGCAGCACGCGCGCCAGCACGGCCCAGTCCTTGTGGCGCGGCCGAGTGTGACATGTGTGTGTGAGCAGGTGTAGCTAGTTACCATGGAGCAGAGCGTGGAGGCCAGCATGTCGAGGTCCTGCGCGCGCCGCCCCAGCGCCAGCGCGCGCACCTGCAGCAGCAGCGGCAGCGCCCGCAGCACGCGCGCCAGCACGGCCCAGTCCTTGTGGCGCGGCCGAGTGTGACATGTGTGTGTGAGCAGGTGTAGCTAGTTACCATGGAGCAGAGCGTGGAGGCCAGCATGTCGAGGTCCTGCGCGCGCCGCCCCAGCGCCAGCGCGCGCACCTGCAGCAGCAGCGGCAGCGCCCGCAGCACGCGCGCCAGCACGGCCCAGTCCTTGTGGCGCGGCCGAGTGTGACATGTGTGTGTGAGCAGGTGTAGCTAGTTACCATGGAGCAGAGCGTGGAGGCCAGCATGTCGAGGTCCTGCGCGCGCCGCCCCAGCGCCAGCGCGCGCACCTGCAGCAGCAGCGGCAGCGCCCGCAGCACGCGCGCCAGCACGGCCCAGTCCTTGTGGCGCGGCCGAGTGTGACATGTGTGTGTGAGCAGGTGTAGCTAGTTACCATGGAGCAGAGCGTGGAGGCCAGCATGTCGAGGTCCTGCGCGCGCCGCCCCAGCGCCAGCGCGCGCACCTGCAGCAGCAGCGGCAGCGCCCGCAGCACGCGCGCCAGCACGGCCCAGTCCTTGTGGCGCGGCCGAGTGTGACATGTGTGTGTGAGCAGGTGTAGCTAGTTACCATGGAGCAGAGCGTGGAGGCCAGCATGTCGAGGTCCTGCGCGCGCCGCCCCAGCGCCAGCGCGCGCACCTGCAGCAGCAGCGGCAGCGCCCGCAGCACGCGCGCCAGCACGGCCCAGTCCTTGTGGCGCGGCCGAGTGTGACATGTGTGTGTGAGCAGGTGTAGCTAGTTACCATGGAGCAGAGCGTGGAGGCCAGCATGTCGAGGTCCTGCGCGCGCCGCCCCAGCGCCAGCGCGCGCACCTGCAGCAGCAGCGGCAGCGCCCGCAGCACGCGCGCCAGCACGGCCCAGTCCTTGTGGCGCGGCCGAGTGTGACATGTGTGTGTGAGCAGGTGTAGCTAGTTACCATGGAGCAGAGCGTGGAGGCCAGCATGTCGAGGTCCTGCGCGCGCCGCCCCAGCGCCAGCGCGCGCACCTGCAGCAGCAGCGGCAGCGCCCGCAGCACGCGCGCCAGCACGGCCCAGTCCTTGTGGCGCGGCCGAGTGTGACATGTGTGTGTGAGCAGGTGTAGCTAGTTACCATGGAGCAGAGCGTGGAGGCCAGCATGTCGAGGTCCTGCGCGCGCCGCCCCAGCGCCAGCGCGCGCACCTGCAGCAGCAGCGGCAGCGCCCGCAGCACGCGCGCCAGCACGGCCCAGTCCTTGTGGCGCGGCCGAGTGTGACATGTGTGTGTGAGCAGGTGTAGCTAGTTACCATGGAGCAGAGCGTGGAGGCCAGCATGTCGAGGTCCTGCGCGCGCCGCCCCAGCGCCAGCGCGCGCACCTGCAGCAGCAGCGGCAGCGCCCGCAGCACGCGCGCCAGCACGGCCCAGTCCTTGTGGCGCGGCCGAGTGTGACATGTGTGTGTGAGCAGGTGTAGCTAGTTACCATGGAGCAGAGCGTGGAGGCCAGCATGTCGAGGTCCTGCGCGCGCCGCCCCAGCGCCAGCGCGCGCACCTGCAGCAGCAGCGGCAGCGCCCGCAGCACGCGCGCCAGCACGGCCCAGTCCTTGTGGCGCGGCCGAGTGTGACATGTGTGTGTGAGCAGGTGTAGCTAGTTACCATGGAGCAGAGCGTGGAGGCCAGCATGTCGAGGTCCTGCGCGCGCCGCCCCAGCGCCAGCGCGCGCACCTGCAGCAGCAGCGGCAGCGCCCGCAGCACGCGCGCCAGCACGGCCCAGTCCTTGTGGCGCGGCCGAGTGTGACATGTGTGTGTGAGCAGGTGTAGCTAGTTACCATGGAGCAGAGCGTGGAGGCCAGCATGTCGAGGTCCTGCGCGCGCCGCCCCAGCGCCAGCGCGCGCACCTGCAGCAGCAGCGGCAGCGCCCGCAGCACGCGCGCCAGCACGGCCCAGTCCTTGTGGCGCGGCCGAGTGTGACATGTGTGTGTGAGCAGGTGTAGCTAGTTACCATGGAGCAGAGCGTGGAGGCCAGCATGTCGAGGTCCTGCGCGCGCCGCCCCAGCGCCAGCGCGCGCACCTGCAGCAGCAGCGGCAGCGCCCGCAGCACGCGCGCCAGCACGGCCCAGTCCTTGTGGCGCGGCCGAGTGTGACATGTGTGTGTGAGCAGGTGTAGCTAGTTACCATGGAGCAGAGCGTGGAGGCCAGCATGTCGAGGTCCTGCGCGCGCCGCCCCAGCGCCAGCGCGCGCACCTGCAGCAGCAGCGGCAGCGCCCGCAGCACGCGCGCCAGCACGGCCCAGTCCTTGTGGCGCGGCCGAGTGTGACATGTGTGTGTGAGCAGGTGTAGCTAGTTACCATGGAGCAGAGCGTGGAGGCCAGCATGTCGAGGTCCTGCGCGCGCCGCCCCAGCGCCAGCGCGCGCACCTGCAGCAGCAGCGGCAGCGCCCGCAGCACGCGCGCCAGCACGGCCCAGTCCTTGTGGCGCGGCCGAGTGTGACATGTGTGTGTGAGCAGGTGTAGCTAGTTACCATGGAGCAGAGCGTGGAGGCCAGCATGTCGAGGTCCTGCGCGCGCCGCCCCAGCGCCAGCGCGCGCACCTGCAGCAGCAGCGGCAGCGCCCGCAGCACGCGCGCCAGCACGGCCCAGTCCTTGTGGCGCGGCCGAGTGTGACATGTGTGTGTGAGCAGGTGTAGCTAGTTACCATGGAGCAGAGCGTGGAGGCCAGCATGTCGAGGTCCTGCGCGCGCCGCCCCAGCGCCAGCGCGCGCACCTGCAGCAGCAGCGGCAGCGCCCGCAGCACGCGCGCCAGCACGGCCCAGTCCTTGTGGCGCGGCCGAGTGTGACATGTGTGTGTGAGCAGGTGTAGCTAGTTACCATGGAGCAGAGCGTGGAGGCCAGCATGTCGAGGTCCTGCGCGCGCCGCCCCAGCGCCAGCGCGCGCACCTGCAGCAGCAGCGGCAGCGCCCGCAGCACGCGCGCCAGCACGGCCCAGTCCTTGTGGCGCGGCCGAGTGTGACATGTGTGTGTGAGCAGGTGTAGCTAGTTACCATGGAGCAGAGCGTGGAGGCCAGCATGTCGAGGTCCTGCGCGCGCCGCCCCAGCGCCAGCGCGCGCACCTGCAGCAGCAGCGGCAGCGCCCGCAGCACGCGCGCCAGCACGGCCCAGTCCTTCTCGCGCGTCAGCGCCGCCGCCAGCAGCCGCGCCGCGCGCCCCACCGGCAGCAGGCATGCGCCCTGCCACATCACACAAGACCAGTTATGTCAGACAGCATGACGTTTAAGCTGGAGTAAACTCGAAAAAACACTTTGGCATGTCGTTATCTCGCGACGACAGACCGATGCGATGTAACAAACAAATATTTTTTTTATCACATCTATTCAAAAAGAGCTAATTCGTTCTTCGTAAACAGGGACTAAAATAGCTTTTTAATCCTTAGGGATTAAAAGTGATTTGAATTTGGAATGTGGATATTGTTAGTAAAAGTTCCAATTACCAAAGAGATCAAACACGAACATTGAATGAACAAGTAACAGGCTGGCAAGAGAGAGAAAGTGTGAATTTGGTCAAAATGAAAATCCAAGATGGGGGCTTAGAAAATTTTCAAATTTTTTGTCTTTGGTGTCGTTTTCATAGTTTTCGAGGGTGCTAAAGCCGATAGTGAGGTCAAAATGTAAATCCAAGATGGCGGCTCTGAAGATTTTCAAATTTATCATCATGGGTATCGTTTTCACGGTTTTTAAGGGTGCTAAAGCCGATGGTGAGGTCAAAATGAAAATCCAAGATGGCGGATGCAAAAATTTTAAATTTTTTCGTCATGGGTATCGCTTTCATCGTTTTTAGGGGTGCTAAAGCTGATGGTGAGGTCAAAATAAAAATCCAAGATGGCGGATGCAAAAAAATTCAAATTTTTCGTCATGGGTATCGTTTTCATGGTTTTTAAGGGTGCTAAGCCGATGCTGAGGCCAAAATGAAAATCCAAGATGGCAGCTGCGAATAATTTAAAAATTTTCATCATGGGTATCGTTTTCATAGTTTTCGAAGGTGCTTAAGTCTATAGTGAGGTCAGAATGTAAATCCACGATGGTGGCAGTGATTTTTTTAAAATTTTACTTGCGAAGTAACTTTGTTCCTGACGGGGGTCGGATCATACACGTTTTTTTTTCTCATAGAGGGTGATAAAAAGTAGAGTGTTCACCTCGGGAGCAACACTATTTTAAGCTAGAGTGGCGTACTTTGAATCCCTCGCTGCGCTCAGGATTCTACTTTAGAATCCCTCGCTACGCTCAGGATTCTACTCTAGAATCCTTCGCTCCGCTGTGGATTCAAAGAAACACTCTCGCCTTAAAAATAGTTCTTTGCTCCCTTGGTAAACAATCTACTATTATCACATCTATTCAAAAGGAGCTAATTCGTTTTTGTAAACAGGGACTAAAATAGCTTTTGAATCCCTAGGGATTAAAAGTGATTTGAATTTGGAATGTGGATATTGTCAGTAAAAGTTCCAATTACCAAAGAGCAATGTGGATATTGTCAGTAAAAGTTCCAATTACCAAAGAGATCAAACACGAACATTGTATGAACAAGTAACAGGCTGGCAAGAGAGAAAGAGAAAGTGTGAATTTGGTCAAAATGAAAATCCAAGATGGCGGCTTAGAATTTTTTTTAATTTTTCGTCTTTGGTGTCGTTTTCATAGTTTTCGAGGGTGCTAAAGCCGATAGTGAGGTCAAAATGTAAATCCAAGATGGCGGCTCTGAAAATTTTCAAATGTATCATCATGGGTATCGTTTTCATGGTTTTTAAGGGTGCTAAAGCCGATGGTGATGTCAAAATGAAAATCCAAGATGGCGGCGGCGAAAAAATTCAAATTTTTCGTCATGGGTATTGTTTTCATGGTTTTTAAGGGTGCTAAAGCCGATAGTGAGGTCAAAATGAAAATCCAAGATCGCGGCGGCGAAAAATTTAAAATTTTTCGTCATGGGTGTCGTTTTCATAGTTTTCGAGGGTGCTAAAACCTAAAAATAAAATGAAAAAGCCTTTTATTTCTTGCGGATTAGACAGTTCTACTAAAACCGATAGTCGAGGTCAAAATGTAAATCCAAGATGGCAGCTGCGAATAATTTAAAAATTTCATCATGGGTATCGTTTTCATAGTTTTCGAAGATGCTTAAGTCTATAGTGAGGTCACAATGTAAATCCACGATGTTTTTTTTTTAATCTTACTTGTGAAGGAACTTCATTCCTGACGGGGGTCGGATCACACACGTTTTTTTTTCTCATAGAGCGTTTTTATTTATCATATAGCTGAGAGTAACGGATTCAATAAGAGAATGGTTGATGATTTGATTCAAACGAAACGTCGCAACATAGTTCGTTCACTTTTGTATCCACTGCCTCCAGAAAGACCACATGAATATTTAGGTAGTTTGACATACTTAGGGTCAATTAGTGATAGGGTTTCAAAAACATTGTTTCGAAATGGATTAAGGGTAGCTTTTAAAACAAATAATTGACCGATTTGTAACGGAAAAGATCGATTAGAAAACCATAAAAAATCAGGTGTATACAAGTTACATTGCGATGATTGTAATGGTATTTACATAGGTCAAAATGGTCGTAATTTTCAGACAAGATATAAGGAACATATTGCAGTACAGGAATAACTATCCAGAAAAATCCCATTTTGCACAATACTTAATAGATACAGGTCATTCGTTAAACAATAATAACACTTTCGAAATTTTACACACATGTGTGTTTCAGAATGTCAGTACTAGAGAGTTTAGAAATTGTCAAAAATAATACCGGAAACATTACACTGTTGAACGAATTAAATACGAGTATGCCAAGGTCACCTTTGCTGCGATTGTTCGCCCCTTATCGCATACGGTCGCACTGATAACGGCGACACTATATAAGTGGGTTTCACGGGCGATAAGACTCAATCTGCACTCAGCGCTTGGTGTGGCAACACACCGTGTTCGAGTTCGCAACAAGTCCATCGTCATCCTGAGGATGCCTCGTTGAGAGGTGAAACACGTGTCGATTTCTTTCAGGAGTTTTTTATGGCTCTTTAGAAATAGCTAAGCGGAACAAGTTACTAAATTATATCCACGTCTATTGTATTTTATAATGGATTTCCGCAAGGTCACGCCTGAATCAATTAATTATCTCATAGAGGGTGATAAAAAGTAGTGTTCACCTCGAGAGCAACACTATTTTAAGCTCGAGTGGCGTACTTTGAATCCCTCGCTGCGCTCAGGATTCTAACCTAGTATCCTTCGCTTACTCGGGATTCAAAATCAACACTCGCAGCAAAAAACTACTTTGCTCTCTTGTTGCACAAATAACTATGTATTTTATCTAACTACATATTTTACCATTGCAACTAGAAATAGGGCATTTTATTCATCGATAACAGTGAATAAAACTTTCTTTTACTCACTGAGTGAATAAAAACATTTTGAATTTGGAACAAGCACGAATTGTACGAATTATGTACAAACGATAAATAAAACGTGCTGAAAGTACTGGCTGACTAAATGAAGCTATAGAGTTGTAAAATTAAATTAATAAAAAAAAAATTAAACGCGCCAATTTTAGTAAAGTTCTTTTCTATCTGTTATCGTGGTTGTTTTATGTTATTGGAAAATCTATTAACATAATTATAATAAAACTAGCTTTTGCCCGCGGCTTCGCACGCGTATAGGTCGGACAATATCCCACAGGAACGTACTACCGATATTCAGAGTACTTATCATATGTCCTAACCCAGGTCATGGCCTATAATGCCGGGGGTTCGAAGAAAACCGATAGGGAAATCGTGGCCCCCGGCAACATGGCATAGGAAGGAACACGGGTGGGTTTTAGTCAGTAAGAGTCTGACACGCCCTCCCGCTCCACCCAGAGCGGGAGAAGTTATTTGATAATTTCCCACCCAAAAAAAAAAAAAAAAAAAAAGGTCATGGCCTATCCGTAAGCCATTCATCTAAATCGTTACGGCATGAAAAGGTAGATAATAAATCTGTTTCAGGGTTCCGTACCTCTAAATGAAAAATGGAAACGTATACGGATCGCAAAACTCCTGAGAACTCTCGAACATATTCAAATATTGGTACAGACACTAGATCAATAGCGTCAGATGGGCGGGTGTAATGTCTGAACCATATAAGTTGGAGTGCGGGGTAAGACAGGGGGGTTGACCTCTTCTGCGCTCTTCAACCTCTATGTGAACGCCCTAATCGTTGGGCTTAGCAGCCAGCATGTTGGTTGCCATGTGGATGGAGTATGCGTGAATAACTAAAGCTACGCTGACGACATGGTGCTGCTGAGCGCATCGGTCTGCGGTCTTAGGAAATTAATGGGGACCTGTGAAGAGTATGCCTCGAGCCATGGGTTGTAAACATTATCTTTATGATTTAATAATCAAACACTGTTTTTTTTTTTGGGGGGGGGGGGGGGGGGGGCTGGTAATCTGTGTGACAGGTTTTCCTAGTGCAGATACCAGTCTCCCACAAAGGATTTATCAGATATTGTAATCTTTATATTTTTAAGGCGCCTTTGTGGAAGAGAAATAAATGTTTATTTAATTGATCTTGGATTTTATGTTATTGATCTTATTTATTCACTTGTGTTTGTCTATGGGTGTTATTTTTGACCTGGAATAATTGAATTTATTTTTATTATTATTTTTACGTCTTTGACATTTCTCGGGACCAAGGGGTCCCGGACCTTTGGAAGGCGTACGAGGGGCCGAAGCCAACTCACAGAGGCCCCTTAGACGTTTTTTTAAATTTATCCCTGTTCGCACTGTGCAAGTGCAGCCAAGGACTACCCCCGGTTGGTGTAGGACTATTGTATGATATGGAAACAAAGATATTGGACTATGGGTTTGGGTTGCTAAAGTGGACTGGTCACCTAGAACTATGGAAGGACTATGGCCCCTGCCTGATCTATGTTTTATATGCACACGGATAAAATGGCCGGGGGTGACTTGCACACTCAATAATGGGCCCCCGAAAACGGTCGCTAGCACAAAATGTCGTAGCAACAAGGGGGCAACATGTCCTGAGGTGCTTGAGGAGTGGAGAGGTATTCCACGGCTTTCAGAACAATCCCAGAGCCCGGAAGATGGTCAAGATCCCTACGAGCACTTACTGGAATACTTCCTTCCTCCGAGCACGTTTGCTCTTGCGAATCTCCACTCAAGCCGGCCAATTAAGGCAAGAATGAGGTGGGAGCTCCGTTCCTCGTCAGTGTTCACTCCAGCCGGGCCAATAAAGGCAAGCCAGAGGTGAGGAACAAGACTTCTCCCGGGAGATAGGGTCCGTGGGGTCGCTACTGCTCAGCAGCTCGCCACATGCTGCCCTGTGGGTTTTTGTATCTCTCTTGGTCTGGCTCCTCATCCCAGACCTGTTCCGGCAAAGTAATCTCTACCGGCACAGACCTAGAGTTCGGAGCGCGCAAGCCCCACCACGACGTCAACGTAGAGATACGGCGGTGGGGTTATTATTATTATGTTGCCTGTCAAGACACTTTTTCGCAGAAACGCTTGGAGGTTTCAAGTTGAAATAGACATTAAAAATTTAGGCTAAGCGCGCATTACGGATTTTGATCGTTGCGGATAATATTTCGTGTTGTTCTATCTCCTCTCAGGCTCATTTCCTATGAAATATATGGAAAGTTTTTGCAATTTCTGGATTTTTTCGTACTCAAACCTCAGTTGGCCCGATATAGTTTTTTGAACCTAGTAATAAGAAATAGGATCGACTGGCATTAAAAAGTTTTTGTTAAAATTGCCCATGTTCTTGCTGACTGTACAATTTTTTCAAAATCTGTGAATGCAAAACATTTTGAAAGGTTTCAAAAAGTTAAGGACAGTCTCCTAAAACCGTTTTCTTGTAGCGACGACGGTTAAGGTACCAGCCCTTATTGCCCCATATCAACATCCATCCTGTATATGTTATGATTGACTGCTTAGCTCCATAAATGTATAGCATGATGATAATCTTTAAAAAAAATCAGACACAATGATGATGATTAAATGGTACCCATTAAACGGATTGTTGTCTCAAAACCAATACTTTTAGCGATTAAAATGTAGTCCAAAAGACCGGCGCGCTAGAGCTGTACCTGCGGCAGGTCCTTGGGCTGCGGCTGCGCGTGCACGTGGCCGCGCTGCGCGGGCGGCTCGGCCAGCAGGAAGGGCGAGCACACGGGCCGCAGGCGCGCGCTGGCCGGGCCCGTCACCGGGGCCCCCGCCGGGTCGTAGCAGAAGCCCACGCAGTTGAACTGGTTCGCGCGGAGGCCGAACAGCATCTCGAATATCTGAAGGAACACGAACTTACAGAATAAACAAGGTGAAGTGGTAATACGCCGGCCGTGTTAGTCGTACAACTCTCAGGTTAAGCGGAGCGACGATCGTCGCAGGGTGGCCGCGAGAGCTGGACGAGAGTGGCCGAGGATACTCTTAAATGACGTGTGATCGTTATGATCTATATGAGTTAGAGAGATGACCAAGGAGCCATTTCGTGATGCTTCACGAATCGAATAATTTGATATTAGTCAATTTCAAAACAAAACAGTGTTCTCAATGCTACGACCTTTATCCGTATATCGGGATGGTGCATGAAGAGCGCGTGCCGCCGGTAGTGGTTGTCCAGATGGTCCAGCAGCACGAGGAAGCAGCGCGCGGCGTGCGCGGCGGGCGCGGCCAGCAGCTTGGCGTGCAGCAGCTCCAGCAGGCCGCCCGCCGCCAGCGCCAGGTCCGACACGTCCGCGTCCGCCGGGATCGGCACCTCCGTCACGTACATCTCGAAGGGACGGTTCAGGATCTACGAGCGGAAACAAACAATAACATTTACTAAGCAGCAGTTTGTGAAAAGCAATATACAAATAATAAAAAAAACGTGAAATGTCTTAGGTTCACGGCTGCGCCACAAAGGTTCATCATTAAGGTTGAATTAGTCGCGGGCTCGAACTCACTGGTGGGCGTGGCCTAAAAGCACGCTGTCTCACCTGGCATCGTGTCCGTCAGATATAATAATAATAACCCCACCGTCGTATCTCTACGTTGACGCCGTGGTGGGGCTTGCGCGCTCCGAACTCTAGGTCTGTGCCGGTAGAGTTTACTTTTCCGGAACAGGTCTGGGATTAGGAGCCAGACTAAGAGAGATACTAAAACCCACAGGGCAGCATGTGGCGAGCTGTTGGGCAGTAGCGACCCCACGGACCCTATCTCCCGGGAGAAGTCTTGTTCCTCACCTCTGGCTTGCCTTTATTGGCCGGCTAGAGTGAACACTGACGAGGAACAGAGCTCCCACCTCATTCTTGCCTTTATTGGCTGGCTTGAGTGGAGATTCGCAAGAGCAAACATGCTCGGAGGAAGGAAGTATTCCAGTAAGATGCTGGTAGGAATCTTGACCGTACTTCTGGGATTGTCCTGATAGCCGTGGAATACCTCTCCACTCCTCATAAGCACCTAAAGACATGTTGCTCCCTTGTCGCTACGACACTTTGTGCTAGCTACCGTTTTCGGGGGCCCATTATTGAGTGTGCAAGTCACCGCCTTCCATTTTATCCGTGTACATATAAACATTGATCAGGCAGGGGCCATAGTCCTTCCATAGTTCCAGGTATCCAGTCCACTTTAGCCACCCGAACCTTTAGTCAAATATCTTTGTTTCCATATCCTGCAATAGTCCTACACCAACCGGGGGTTGTCCTTGGGTGCACTTGTATAGTGCACAGGGATAATCGTCGGTTGGTGCCTCATTTCATTTAAAAAAACGTCTAAGGGGCCTCTGCGAGTTCGCTTCGGCCCCTCTTCCAAAGGTCCAGGATCCCAAGGTCTCGAGATATGTAAAAGACGTAAAAAATAAAACTTTATTCATATAAAAAGGTAAAACACTAAATACAAATTTGCTTAAATCTACGAAAAATTCAATTATGTTATGTGCCTGAACTAGGTCATCCTCTGTTTCAGGCGAGGCAAGGTATAATAATATTTCTAAATAATCACATTAATTATAAAAATCTAGTCATGTAATAGGTATGTAAAAAGGTGTAAATAGTACAATAAATCCTACTTGCTAAAATCTTACTAACTATCCTTACTTAGCTAAACTTAATTAGAACAATTGTTTATTTATTTAAGTACAACTAATAGTTCCTCTGTATCTTCATAGGACATACTTTGAAGAGCTTCCTTGAGAGTTCTTTTACAATTATTATAATTTTGAGAATAAATTTTAGCTCTCGCATTTAGTCTGTTATAAAGTAATGGTCCTAGGTAGACAAAAAATTTGGCTGCGAAGGCATGTTTTGTACTTTTTGTAGGGCAAACTATGTCTTTCCGTCTCTTTTTTAGTAAATTCAGTGTTATATGGGAGGGCTGCGTGTTGTTTTAATATGATGCTCATTATGAATAACTGTCGAGCTGTTAGTACTTCACAGGATTTATAGAGTAGGTTAGTGGGAAAAAGGAAAGGGCGGCAAGTAGACACCTTAAGAATTGCTCTTTGAGCTCTTTCAATAAGTAGTAGCAAACTTTTACCTGCTCCACCCCAATAGGTACAGTAAGTCAAAATTGACTGACAGAGAGCAAAGTAAACTCGCCTAATTAATTTTGGGTCTGCAATATAACGTAGTTTTTTGAAAACGAATATTAGTTTACGCATTCTATTATTTAAAGCTTCTATGTGTTGTTTAAAAGATAGGGTTTCATCTATTACAATTCCTAGATATTTTATTTTATTAGTTTTATTAATATTATGACACGTAAGCAGGCAATCTGCAGGGACCATACAACAGTGAGCATGCATCGTTAAGGGCAAAACAGATGTTTCTTTGCACATTGAAAACTCAATATAATTTGTCTTTGCCGCATTTAGGGTTAGTGAGTTATGTTGAAGCCACTTATTTACAATATTAAAACCGTGTTGCGCAAACTTGCAGACTTCATGTTCCGATTCAGCAGAAAAAAGGAGGGCAGTGTCATCAGCGTAGGATATTATAGTGCCGTGCTGTAGGTTTAGATTACAAAGGTCATTTATGTATATCAAAAATAGAGTAGGCCCTAAAATACTTCCTTGGGGCACACCAAAGGACGTGTTTTTTTCGTCCGCCGAGAACATTGCCAATCTTAACGCACTGGCTTCGGTCTTCTAAGTAACTTTTGAGAAGTTTCCTTTGAATGCCTCTTTCGCCCACCGTCTCAAGCTTGCGTAAAAGAATAGGAATGGAGACAATGTCAAAAGCTTTGGCGAGGTCCAGGAAAACTCCTACTGTGTGGTTACCCTTGTCAAGTTCTTGGGCTAGATAGTCAGTCAGTTGATGTACGGCATCGGCAGTTGAAACTTTAGGCCTAAAACCATACTGACATTCAGATGTTTTCTGACATAAACTATCACCCCATCATTTTGATTATAATTAATACTACTTTTGTACATATTATATCCCGTGATTAGTGGTATGTTATATTGCTTGGCAAGCCAACATTCGGTCAAAACAATTATGTGACAATTTATGTTTATCCGTTGTTGAAAAGTGCAAAAACTATCAAAATTCTTAAATATGCTACGAATATTTTGTGTTAGTATGTAAAGTCGGAGTTTTATAGCCGGAAATATATTGTTTGCAATGTTCCGCTTCACAAACTTTTGACTCGGATACAGTAAAATTATCTAAGTCATTAATTAGCGTGTTAATCATATTAAATAAAAGAATAGAAAACGAAAATAAGTAAAAGGTCTAAAAATAACTTATAAACGGCGCTCTTAGGCACCTCCATAATCAATAGAATTAATGTATCTTTTCTCAGCCATTATTTTAGCCGGGCAGTCAGTAGCACCTGTTATGTGTTTGTCTGGCTTGTTGAAATGCGAGCAAGTGGCGCATTTTGGTTAATTTGCCTTCTTTGGACAATCTTTGATCGAGTGACCTTGATCACCACAGTGGCCGCAGGTGTAAGATGTCTGTCGACATGACTTGGCAGCGTGTCCATACTGCTGACACTTATAGCAGCGTGTGACTAAAGCGAAGTCTCTGACAGGGCACGATGACCAATTCACAAAAACACGTTCTTTTGACATCAGGGCTTTTCGAATGACCGGAGATACTTCTACGATATAATTGCAGGTCTCAGCGACCTTCTTACCTGACTTATGGCTTAGCTTTATAGAGGTCATAAATGACTCAAGAATGACAAAACACAGCAAGATTGGGCCCTGTGGTACCTGGGTGCTCCGCCCTACGGCCCGTTTAAGTTTTCTCCCGTCTAAGTGAATTTAGTTTCTGCTGTTTTCTTGAAATAATAGAGTCATAAGTTTAATAAAATCAGGTGAATAAATCAATGTGTGACGGTTAAATTTACAAGTGATTTAGAACAATAAAAAGGTGTTACGTTGTAAATGGATCATTGTTTTTATTCTTGTCGCCCCACTGTCCCTTACAGTGGAAGAATGGTCCTTCGAGCCGGATCATTGAAGATTTTCGGCCAAGTTTTGATGGTATAAACATGTGAAGACTTAATTTTCTGTCATGGCTGTCGGCACTCCTATGATGACTACTCTGGGCTTTTTTTATGAGGCTCGTCGACGGTTAGACCCGACCTTGTGAGCTGCACCGATTGTCTCAGCTTTTCAATGTCGTCCTTGAACCATTTTTGTTCCATACAAATTTCGGGAGAGTATTACTCCACTGTTAATGTAAATTAGAGAAACCTGCCCCACACTGGATCACCTATAGGCCACTCAAAGATATACTGCTGGTCCAATTTAATGATGACTTGAACAAGATGGACTGGGAGTTTATTGAAGGTCTGGAGGATGTCAACTCTATGGTAGCAACTTTTAAATATTTTGAATCTCTTCGACTTACATGCACCCCTGAAAAAAGTTTTAATCAAAGAAAAATCTTATCCTTGGATAACATATACTGTCAAGGAAATGATGAAGTAGCGTGACAAATGCCATGTTAAGTCTAAAGCTACTAAATCTGAACACCCTATAAACTCATATAAAGAACTTAAATACATAGTTAGGGCCGCTGTTCATAGTGAAAAGTTAGGCCCATCCCCAAGGTATCTAATCCCACCAGTGTGAAAGATCTTCGCCCAATTAGTGTTTTACCATGTCTCTCCAAGATTCTGGAAAAAGATGTGTCTAACCAGCTTCGGGGCGTCTTTCCATTCTATACAAGGCCAGAACGCAAGGGTGTGAAACTAATCGCGTATAGATTGGAAATCACTTTTTTACTAAGGTCTTCCAATCTTTACAAGAGTAGTACGCAAATACTCGCGTATACTTCGTAATGACCAAATTAACTACCTCATTCCATAATATACAGTGCCAGTACGCATACGGACTAATCGTGTTTAGATTGCAAGAAATTATGACCTGGTAACCAACTTGTTCGCGACGTAATGCACCTTGCGCTAATATTAAATAGCCTGCCTGGCTGCGAGCACCTTGGAAGTAGCGCTCGCCGGCCGCTGCTGCAGCACTGCTCGCTTCACTCTCTCGGCTCGCGCGCGTTTGGTCACTGTTCTAACCTAACCTAAGCCATTTCACCCAGTTCACACTTTTTTTATATCTTTAAAACTCTTGTCAGGCGTAAGTAATGTTGTATAGTTTGGAACCAGGACGCGTGCGTCCACGTTACAAACTATACACGAGAAATACGCAAAATCTGTGTAAGTATACATTGTAATCACAGATTAAAAAATAGCATTACAATGTATACGCGAGCACTTTCCTATGGCTGCGTTCTGGCCTTGTATAGATTGCAAATACGCAGCTTCGGGCATATCTTGAGCAGCACGGTCTTTTGCCACAGGCTTTCGTAAGGGCACAGCACAGCCAGCCACAGCTCTTCTTGACGTAGTTGGCAATATCCTGGATGTCAGAGAACAGGGCATGGGTACCATGCTTGTGCTCCTAGATTTTTCACGTGCCTTTGACTCAATCAATACCTCCCTTCTCCTCACCAAGCTGGCTTACTACGGATGTCAGCCAGAACAAGTCCAATGGTTTCAGAGTTACCTGAGTCACCATTCCCAGTTTGTCCAGGTAACAAGTGACAGTTTTGGAGATGTTATTTATTTTATTTATAGGTTCACCAACAATTGTTTACACTTGATTAATGCTTAAGAGTAACATGCAAAAATGTACATGCAACAGTGCAACAATCACTTACAGGTAAACTCCGCATGCATAAAGAAATTGTACAAAAATTTATAATAAATTAATCTAGTTTTAAATTACCTGTCCAGAAGTCTTAAAACTTATTAAGAACAATATACTATACTTATTATATGTAAACACATTTCCTTTCACGTGAGATAATGAAAGGTTGATCTATTTAGGAATGTACTCATGAAAATTGGCTTTTAATTTGCCCAAACTTTCAAAGAACAAATCGATCTGATCACTGCAGTTATTTACAACCTTGCATAACCTTGCATAACTTTGCATAGGGGGAATTGGCGCCTAGAACCGTTCTACTCTGTGTTATTGCACTGCGAGGAATTCTTGAGGGGGCACGGAAATTAAAGGTGTGTAATATTTGTGGGCAGTCAATTTTATGGTATATTACTTTCACACAAACATTGCGTCATTAATGCGTCGGCGATTGTTTAGCGAAACCATTTTAAAGTATTTCAATCTATTACTCTACGAACGTACTTTTTAGCTATTCCGCTAGAAAACGCCAGGTGCCACAGAAAATGCTTTTGAACGCGTTCTAGACGCAACGAGTGTGTGACATAGTTTGGACGCCAGATCACGCTACAAAATTCTAATGTGCTTCGAATTAAGCAATTGTAAAGCATAATTTTATAGCCTCTAGTCCCAAGCAAGTGAACCGCGGCGTACCACAGGGATCAAATTCAAATCTTTATTGCATACTAGCTGACCCAGCAAACTTCGTTCCGCCTAACAGTCAATGAATGTGGCATGTTTAGGATTTTAAAATTTCTACCCTACCTACCTACTGAGATATCAAAAAAGCTGATCCACACAAAATGTATGAGAACGTGAATTTTCTTCATTTTTTTTTTTTCGTGAGTTTTTCCATATTTTCTCACCGTTTAAACCATCCCTGGACTACGACAAACATTTCAAAACCAAAATCAGCGAAATCGGCCCAGCCGTTCTCGAGTTTTAGTGAGACTAAGAACAGCAATTGATTTTTATATATCGTCGCCGTGCAGTGAAAACCTCGTGATTGCAATAAACGTTATTTTACAAGAGAAAATAAAAACTGTCTGAAAAATGGCCGCCATTGACGTTCTCCGAGGTTCTCATTATCATAAATAGAAGGCATTAAAACCATCTTAGAGCTGTGCACGTTCGTTCTAAACTAAATTATGCATTACGAGGTTTTCTACCCAACAAATAAATTAAAAGAAAATACAACAAAAAAAAACTTTACAAGGTTTTCACTGCACGGCGACGATATATAGATCACATGTGTTTACAAGATCGTAATAATAATAATAAAGTTCACATAGACCCTGTCGGGCACAACAATTACATAAAATATGAGTAGTAGCATGATTTAAAATAAATGCAGTATAAAATAAAATAAAAGTATTGTCTTAAAAAATCATTATGTTGTGCTACAAAAGTTAGTGACAGAACCGAATCGCTGCAAAACCGACTCCACGTAGTCTTGTCCGCCCTACCCCTAGAGTGTAATTTAAAATCGCGTAGGCGCGGAGGGGCGAGGCGGTGGTAAGCGAAAGCCGTCTGCGTCGATTAGCACGCGTGGGGCCGCCGGAGGCCCGCAGCGCCGGAGCCGTGACAGAAACCATGCCTGCTGCATGCTTGCTTGCATGCATGGTATATGCTTGTTTGCATGTTTCTTACAGCGAAAAAAACTTATGCTTGTGAATGTTATGCTTAATAAAGTTATGCTTAGTAAATTTATGCTTTAGAATGTTATGCTTAATCATTATTATGATTAGAGAAATTATGCGTAAGCTGTTATGCGTAAATAATATTATACGAAAATATAATTAGGACTAACAAAAGTATGCCAAGTTATATTAGGTCTTAAAATTGTATGCAAATGGATAGGGAACCTATTCCACACTTTAGAAGCCGCATAACAGAAACTACCTCTAAAAGCTGCTGTACTATGAGACTGAGTCGACAATTGCTGCGAGCATTGCCTTCTCCCACATTCTCGTCTACTCGCTACCCAACTCAACTTGTCGTACAGGTTGTCCGGTTTCTGGTATTTAACAACACCGAACAGAAGGCAAGCCAAGTGTAGTTTGCGCCTGGATTTCATTTTTAGAGACAAATGCTTGTTTAGGAAAGGTGTTACATGGCTTCTGCGAGGAATATTGTAACAAAACCGCGCACAAGCGTTTTGTACCCTTTGGATGAAGCGGTCTGTACGAGCTAATAGGCGTAGGGTTTCTACAAACTGTTCCCGTAGTGTTTCGGACAAGTAAGGCCTAATCTTGTACAGAACTTTCACGCGGTAAAAACAGTTTCTTACTGAATCAGCTACATGTTTTTCGAAACGAAGGTCTCTATGCAAAATAAGACAAGATTCCGGGCCTCATAGACTCGTCAATTTGTTCGCCCATTAATTCAAGGTGAAACGTTGCGGGTAGTTTTGCTATAGTTGCCGTCTTGTGCCAAATACCACAATACGCATAATATTGAGAGATTTACCATGTTATTTTAAGACCATAAACTTCTTATAGGTTTTCTTGTAATGTATGAGTAAAGAGCCATACTGAGCATTTTTTTTTTTAATTTTAGGTCCAGTAGTTTCGGAGATAATGGGGGGGGGGGGGGGGGGAATGGTCAATTTTCATTGAATTTCTTTAAAAGTATTTATTTTAAATTATATAATAAAATATGTTTAAGATCCTCGCAACAAGCCCCCCAAAAGTGACCCCTATATACAGAAATTCATGTGTATCAAATTTCAATTTAATCGGTTCATTAGATTCGGCGCAAATTGGCTGTGACAGACGGACAGACAGACAGACACACGAGTGATCTTATAAGGGTTCTGTTTTTTCCTTTTGAGGTACGTAACCCTAATAATAGCAATTCGTATTATTTTCAAGTCACGCAATGTTTCAATTGATCACTTTGTGGACGTCTGAAGGGCCTGATCGACTAGTCGGTTCTTTATTGCGGTCTTGTTGGGTCGTCAGCAAGACCGCAGCATTGTGTGCCGACGGGACTGCTTCGGTTTGAGGTTTTTGCTACATATTACATCTGGACGGGCACATACCTTCTCCAGCAGGTCGATGAGGTCGGTGCAGGCGTCCGAGGTCGAGGTGCGCGCCAGCTCGGTGAGTGCACGTGCTGCCGCGGCCCGCAGCGCGCAGTCGGCGTCCAGTGCGCACGAGCTCAGTACCGGGATGCCCACCAGCTCGATCAACTCCTCGCCGTATAGGTACCTGGCAAAGCAGAGAAGATTTTTCACAATTAGCAGTTTATGGTCGAGAGGTAGGAAATTTCCAAAGAAAACTTATCTTTAAAACAACCCATTTTAGATGCAAAAAATGTTACAAATTATCTCTAGTTTCACCCATTTCAAGAAATGCTTCCAATTATCATTCACCCTGTATATAGATGGACATCAAAGAGAAAAAAAATCATAAAGTTGAGATAAAAGTTAACAGTTTCAAGAATCTTGCGATACTTCATACACGCCAATAAAAGCTTCGTCTGATTTCCACGGTTTCCGTGGGCGCCGATACTAAAACTGCGGTGTTAATAGAATCGCTGACCTGTTCCGCTTGATGAAGGCTCCGATGGCCTGCAGCGTGTGCAGACGCACCGGGCGGCGCGGCTCGTGGCGCACGTAGCGCTCGGCCAGCGCCAGCGCCGCCGGCAGCCACGCCGCGCCCAGCGGACACAGCGCCGCCGCGCGCGCCGTCACCAGGCGCATCGCCGACGCCTCCTGCGCACAGGGAGAACCGTCACACCCGCTACCCTCCGTGGCTTGCCTCGAGGAACCGGGGCACCGGTCCATTATACAGTACGATACGAAACAAACACGAGATACATCATAGCGTTGCGGACGTCCACCTAAGGCTGGCCGCATACGTACCGTACGTATGCGACCTGCGGATTCGGAATTCCGTGAGACTAGATAACTACCTGTGTGCCAAATTTCAGCCCAATCCGTTCAGTGGTTTGAGCTGTGCATTGATAGATCAAGTCAGTCAGTCGGTCACCCTTTCCTTTTATAGATATAGATTATGGCATACCATACACTAAAATAGCGTAGAGCACACTGTACGTTTACGGTGTGCTCTAAACTATTTAGTGTGCCATCTGCAATGATTACTGTACTTCTTTGCGTTCTATATGCCTCGTGTCACATACATAACCTCACCATAGTGCATCTGCCATTGTGCCACGCTGTTATAAATTTATAGTATATCGTTTATTTATAAAGGGGCACATTTACAATAAGTAACTTAATAATTAAAATAAAGTACAGTTGCTTATTTGCCTGAACTAGGTTGAACCTGTACTTCAAGCTAGGAAGTCCATAATTATATACTTAATGTAAAAAATAACTATGAGTATAAAGTATAAACTTAATTAAAATTAGGTAAATAAAAGTAAAATAGCATGTTCTATTTGCAGACAACAAGTAGATCTACTGTCTGTGCATAATCTATGGTTAGTAAATTGAAATATATTTTTTTACAGCTAAAGTAATTTAATTTATAAATACTAAGTTTTCTATATAATCTATTGTACAGAAATGGGCCTAAGAATGTTAAAAATCTTTCTACAAACATTATGTTTTGAGGTCGCATTAGATGTGCATACTATATCATTCCGTCTCTTGTTAGTATTGTCAGTAGTGTAGGTAAGCATGGTATGCTGTTTTAATACTAAGTGCATAATCAAATTTTGGCGAACAGTCAGCACGTTGCAGGATTTATATAGCAGATCTGTGGGAAAGAAAAAGGGATGGAAGTTTGCTACCTTTAAAAGTGCTCTCTGAGCTCTTTCAAGAGGAAGTAGATATGTTTTTGATGCGCTACCCCATGAAGTGATGCATAATTGAATGATAGATTGACATAGGGCCAAATAAACTTGTGTGATTATTTTTGAATCTGCAAACGTTCGCAATTTTTTTTTAAACATATATTAATTTGCGCACTCTTTTAACTAAACTTTCAATGTTTTCAGAAAAACAGTGTGTCGTCTATTATTACCCCGAGGTATGTTGCTCGTTTTGAGCACAAAAGGGCAATTCCACATGTTGACTGAACGGTGTCCACATTGATGGGCATATAGATGAGGGTTAGTAATGTTAAGTTGAGGCTTGCGCATGGAGAAGTGAATATATTTTTTCTTGTTAGCATTTAATGTCAGTAAATTGATTGGAAGCTACAGTATTAAAACCTAGTTGAGCAATTTCTAACAGTTCGCTACTGGGTTTAGCGGTTAATATTAACGCCGTGTCGTCGGCATATGATATAATTTTGCCGTGTTTAATATTCAGATTACACAAGTTTTTAATATAAATCAGAATAGCATAGGGCCCAGAATACTTTCCTGGGGAACACCAAATTGGCTAGCACATCATACGCGGCTACTGCTTTTAAACCGTAACTAACACGCGCTCCCTAACGCGTCTTCGAGTGTTCTACGTCTAGGCTGCTACAAATTCTACTGCCTGAGATTACCGCACGCTACCTGCTGCCCTGGTACTCTTACCTATCCGAGTGTGTGCGAGTACTCAAATCAGAGTATGACCTTTACCTACGACCTAGCCGTGCACTACCTACTTCTAAAAAAATATATTTATGAAGCTAACTTGCCGGTTTCTTTTATATCTATACTCTAACCTAATAGTTAACCGCCTGCGTAGCAGGGGCGGAGGCTGTGAACAACTCAATTCCTACAGACTTCCCTTCGGAAAATCGGAACATAACCACTCTATCGTCATTGAAACTATAAGTATTTAATGCACCATAAAATTAAAACATTACAAAACGCTTACATACATTAAATTTTTTGTCCCAACAACAAAACACTGCGCTAAAATAACTCGTAGGCGCGTCCGGCTTATAGTGAATTCAATTTCTTTAGGAACTAAGTCCATCATGACGTCACTTCGGTCACGTGACACCGCGGTTTCTTAGCAGCCGGGTAAGCCGATCTGCAACGAGTTACGATAGGGATAGTAGTAAAAACGCGCGCGCGGGAGCGAGAAGGAATGATTGCTATCGCACCATCTCTTTCTGGCACACGCATTTGATTTGGTTGTTTTCGTAGTATTTCATCATGCGTTTGGCTGGGAGTTCGTAAACATTTCATCATTCGATTAATAATGTGTGGTAGTTTTTTGACGTAATCGCATTAGAACCATATTAATTTGCATTTTGTTCGCTCAGTATTCATTGAATTCATTAGTTTATCATTACTAGTAGTAGTAATATTTGTTTGTAGTTATAGAACAGTGGTTATTGTGATGATAGTGTTTGTTTTATGTGTTTTGAGTTTAGTGTATGGTAAAATACGTTGTAATTGGGTATTTGGGGTAAGTAGATAGTTTAATATGTTGAAATTACTTATTTAGAGTAGATTTGAAAAGTAATTAGTACGATCGGTAGGATTAGAAATGGTGGCGTGTTTACTGACAGATTATTTACTTTGTGAGGAAACATGCTTTTCAAGGTTAATTTTTGAAAATAATTATGAAACACATAGCTAAGTTAGGCCGTGCTCGCCCAGATATGACTATAAGTTACAAACGACGTGATGGTTTTTTCAAACATTTCAATGTTTCCTTTGACGATAAATATCAATGACTGACTGGCAGTCGTAAATTAAATAAAATGTATTCCCCCGTTCCCCATCTTTACTTTTCTTAGATTCCTTCTAGTAGTTTATGGAATAAAGGGTTTTTTTACATTTTAATCTGACGAATTCATCAAAAAAGATGTGCAGACTGAAAAAGATATTCGTAGCTGTTTTATGAGTTCGGGACTGGTAGGAATAGAATTATTTTTACTAATTTGCATGAAGCTCATAATAGAAAAGTAGATCCAAATCGGAATTTAATGTAACCGTTTATTGACGCCGTTATTTTTATAAGTAAACAAGAAGTAACTTTTTGCAGCTACGACGAAAGTCCGAAGTTATTATTATTATAATTTTTTTGTTTCTCCGGCTTACCTCTGTTCTTTTACCACACTTCGCCACTGCTGCGCAGCCTACTTGCAAAGCCCTAGTCGTTACAAGAGGTACGTTTTTTGATTCATTTGTTTCAATTTTCGTCAGATTCTTTTGGAATAGAGCATAAATCGTTCCTCACCGGTCGGTCGTGCCCGCAACAGTCGACCAGGTCCAGCAGCGCGTCCACGTCGCCGTAGTACTGGCCCGCGTCGTGCAGCTGCTCGATGCACGTGATGAGCGCGTGCACGCGGCTGTGGATCAACTCGTTCGGCGGGTCGTAGTTCTCTGACAAATATTTTATTTTATTTTTATTCAAAAGGAACAACAAACAGCTACAATATAAAACATAGGAACAAAAATACATAAATAATACAGATAATATTGCAGCCCACAATGCTGTTCACGGATTAGCTACAGGACAGTGACAGTGAAAATAATCGCTAGGGTTACAAATACATATGTCGTGGATGGATGGCGCCACAGCATAGTGGACAGCGCCATCTAAAAATTTGATTCGTAAACGAATAATCATGTGATCGGAAATGCAAGCAAGCCCTACCGCATGAACACGATCGTCGGTGGAGGGGATGCAGCGATGACGGGGGGAGAGACCGAGTGTTGCGGCAGTCTACGTTGGACAGTCGAGCTCGGACAGTCTTGGCAAACTCTCAGTACCAACGCACGTGTTTGTTTCCGAAGCACGTGTTTATTTCGTTCGCTGGTTTATTAAAGTTATTTTATATTCAAATTATCTTTTCGTTCGAGTGCCCATACTAAACTATGTCGGATCGTTAAGAAGACCCGATGTTTCGCATCTCGGCGACCCATGATGCGACATCAGAACTGGGATTCGATCCACCGTCCACTAATGATATTTCTAAACGTATTTTAGCTCAGAACAAATCTTATGTAGCCTAACGATTAATCAGCGAATACCAACTTGAGGTTTTGTGTTTTGTTTCTTTTGGTTTTGTGATGTGCTTCTCGACACTTACTTGCAAAGTAATTAAATTATTATGACAGGACGTTGATGCAGTCCGCGAGATTGCGTCAGAGAATATTAAAAAAGGCAGCTATAACAAAAATTCGTTTGGGGATTTCGTGTGATTAGAAAACGAAGAGCGTAATCAAACTAAGCTTGACGTGAAGTATAGAGGGCCATTTCAAATTGTTGAAGTGTTAGATGGCGATCGGTATATTTTAAAATCTTTAGTTAACATTTAACAAGCGTACTTACAAACGCGCTCATGACTGTGTTTGGAAGATGCCCGAGGGCTATTCCCGTGGGAAATAGTGTGTCACTGTTGTTGACCATGAATGAGATACCTGAAGTTTTGTTTTCTTTGATTAATTTGATGCAGAATCGTTGTGCTTGGTCTCGGTAATCTCGAAACTAGATAGTTCAAATTTGTAGGTAAGCCTAGTTTTTAGTTTCCATGCGAAGTGTCCACTGGCAATAAAACTTGCAGAAGTTCACGTTTACGTTCGGTGAAAAAAGATGCCAGTAGGTCATGTAACAGTCAAAGTAGATGGTGATTATAGTGGTGATGAGCAAGCCTGAGTTATGGGAACCACACGAGTAGGGTTCTCTAACGGCAGTATTGTGTGCGACCGTACCAGTAGTTACTGGCGGAGGTCGGGGTCTGAAGAGACCATAGTTTTGATCCATGCGATGGATGTGTGAGAGCAATGAGATTGCTAGTCGACCGGAGAGCCGTGGCGTTAGAGTGGTTTGCTCGTGTGGGAGTTTCCAAGTATCTAAGGCTCTTAGTGAAAAAGACGATTGTTAATGTGGAAAACGATGGTACCTGGCTCTGGAGTACCTACCTATTGTTTAAAAAAAACAATAGGTAGGTACTCCAGAGCCAGGTAAAAATATTAAGGATTAGTTTTCGGATGTTTAAAGTCGGAAGTCGTAAATGGGCAGAATTGGCCGAGTCGAACAGGCACTGTTGTTGAGTTTTGTTTGCAGGTAAATACACGAGAACGTGTGCATCGCAGGACGGCCGTGTTGGATTCAGTCATTAGTACGGACACGACACGAATCGTAAGCGCGCCACTTGCGACATCACGTGATCTACCCACATCGAGCGCCAGCACAACAGAGGACCCAGGCGATTCCAGGCCAGTGCCCGCAGCAGTGGTGAGTAGCGAGCGACGCGTTTAAGTTTGCTGTGTCAGCAATCGGAGCAGATGAATACTGGGTGAGTCGTATCCATTTTATTACGATTCGGGCGTCGAATGCTCTCTCATCAAAGATTATTGACAAGCGTGCAAACAATAATTGCAAACTTAAGGTAGTGTGCAAAGTACACTACAAATTTTATGAGATTATGATTAACAATCTGCGTTTAGAGACTTCATTTCATAATATTTTGATTGGGCGTAAGATTTTAGATCAGAGATTTAACGTTAAATTGTCATCTGAGTGTTTATTTGTGTCACCATAACATGACAGTTTTGGTTGTTAGGTTATGTAAAGTTTCGTTTTAAGTTGTTGAGTTTGATAAAGTGAATACTGACGTTTTGGCAGAGAATTAATTCCTAGTTAATTGATGTTTTGTCAGAATACTCTTCTTCGTTTTCTAGTAGGTTCTAGATCCCGTGTTAAAACAGGACAGTTGAAAATTAGGCTTGTAGATCCTAGTCTTACTTTTAATCGTCGCCCTTATAGGCTTAGTTTAGTGACAACTGATGATGATGTGACTGACATTAATTTAGATGAGATAATAGAGCACGTGACACAGAATATTAAGAAAAGTCTTTAAGTTTGCTCTTAAATATTGTTTTAAGTAATATAAAATGAGGAAAGGAATCAGATATACAAAATTAAATCCTAAATTCAAAGGCCCTTTTAAAATTACCGATGTGTTAAACGGTGATAGATCATACCTACCAAAGGCGCTTGAATCTAAGCGAACCTACAAATACCCTCGTGATTGTGTGAGGAGGATCGCCGATTACCAAGTTCCTCGAGAATTAGATGTTAAAGTTGAGGACAGTGGTACCACCTGATTAAGAATGGCTTGTCTACTCATACTCGAAATTCTTGACCGCACCTCTTGTGCAGTAAGCACATTTGGCGACGGGTCTCTCTCGACCGCACCTCATGTGCAGTAAGCACATTTTGCGATGGGTCTCTCGTGACTGCACCTCATGTGTTGTAGCACGTTTGGCGATGGGTCTCGACTGCACCTCATGAGGAACATGTGGCGATGGGTCTTGACTGCACCTCACGTGTGCTACACATGTGGCGATGGGTCTATTAGTAATCGTTGGTGTGTATTCTGTCTGTGCACAGATTGTAATGAGAGTTTGATGAGTTGAGTATTCAATGCATTGCTTATGAAATTTATTTTGGTAAATTTTAACTGATTTGTTACAATTATTTTGATTTTTTGAGGTTGAACTTGTTGATCGGTCGAGTTCTCTCTGTGTAGGTGCACAGAGCGCTTCATGTGTTGTAGCACATATTGCGCTAGATTTTTTTGAGAATCGTTGGTGCGATTCTGGTCTGTGTTGGTGCGCAGAGTGCTTCATGTGCAGTAAGCACATAAGGTGATAGATCTCGACAGCACCTCATGTGCAGTAAGCACATGTGACCATGGGTTTCGACCGCACCTCATGTGTAGTGAGCACATGTGGCGATGAGTTTCGACCGCACCTCATGTGCAGTAAGCACATTTGGCGATGGGTCTCGCGACCGCACCTTTTTTTTTTTTTTTTTTTTTTGGGTGGGAAATTATCAAATAACTTCTCCCGCTCTGGGTGGAGCGGGGTGTCAGACTCTTACTGACTAAAACCCACCCGTGTTCCTTCGGTTGCCCTGTTGCCGGGGGCCACGATTTCCCTATCGGTTTTCTTCGAACCCCCGGCGGGCATTGGCCCTAACGGACCCCGTCAATTCTGCTGACATCTCTTTGAGGCGCGCGTGGAACACAACGCGCCGTCGACCCGGGCTTGGTCCTTATCGGACGGCGAGCTACCCATTGCTCACCGTCCGCAAGCCCGCGCCTACGGTGGCCGGAAATCGGCTCGCGATTCCCGCCCCGGGCGTCTCCTCCTGCGGCGGTTAGGGGCGTGAGGGCGCGAAATTTGCCTCTCCCTCACGCGTTCCGCCTCCTCCTTCGCGAGCATTACCGCTTCGCAGAAGGAGGTGACGGCCTGCCATTTCCTCTCGCTCCGTACCATGGCCTGAACCAGGGCCGGACGCGAGAGATCACCGCCGCCGATCGCCTCCACGAGGACACGGCGTTGCTCCGCCCAAGCCGGGCAGACCTCCACCGTATGCTCCACCGTGTCCTCAGGCCGATCCACACAATGGTGACACCCGGGTGTTTCCTCCCGCCTTATCCTGAACAGGTACCTCCCGAAGCACCCGTGTCCGGTGAGGACCTGCGTCAGGCGGAAGGTGAGGACGCCGTGACGCCTCTCAAGCCACTCCTCAAAGAGGGGTCTTATCGCCGCAATTGTGGCGTGCCCAGCGCGGGGTTGCGACAATCGCACCCTCCATGACGCCATGAGATCCCGCCGGAGCTCGCGACCGCACCTCATGTGCAGTAAGCACATTTGGCGATGGGACTCTCGGCCGCATTTCATGTGTAGTAAGCACATGTGGCGAAAGGTCTCGACCACATCTCATGTGCAGTAGCACATGTGGTGATGAGTCTACTAGGAATCGTTGCGGAATCGGTGCGTTTCTTGTCTGTGTTGTGCATAGATTATTGTTATGAAAATTTCAATTTAGATTAACAAAATTTAGATTAACTAAAACAAGCAAGTCATTTCTTATAAACAGTATCCGCTTTTATAACAAGTTGCCAAAGTCTGTGACAGAACTTAGCGATGGGAAGTTCAAAACCCACATCAAACGTGTCCTTATCAAGAAATCATATTATAAAATTAAAGACTACGTTGAAGACAAGGAAATTTGGCAATAATTCCTTCTGCACATGTGGCTTCCCTGGTACCTCATTAACGGCATAAATAAGTAAGAGTCTATTAACTGCTCCCAAATTACCATGTTTATTTAAATCTTTATTTTTATTTATTTTTACATTCGCCCTTGACATATTTACTATTCTATTATTTGACATTATATACCTACGATTTAATTTCAACTTTTTTTTTTTTTTGTGACTTGTGGACATGATAATTATTCAGATTTATTACAGTTGTAATAGCAATCATATAATTGCGTTTTATTTAAAATAGGTTTTTTACTTTTATTAATTTATTTATTTTTTTGTATAGATTCTTTTCTACATATTTTGTGAATGTGAGAACGCTGCCTGTAGGCTTAGTGGATTGTAGACCTGTTGACCATTTTCTATTTTGTTAAGTACTTGGTACTTATTGAAAGACCTACACTGTCCTCCCATACCTAGAAACACTGTTATTTGAAAGTATTGTAAAAGCCAATTATTTTTAAAAGAGTAACCGTGGAGTTTCTTGCCGGCTCTTCTCCATAGGAAACGACCAATTGGAACCGTGCACCTAGCTTCTGACGTTTCATAAGTGCCCATGTAGGTTTATGTGAAATAAAATATTTTGATTTTGATTGATTTTTTCACGAGTTTCCGATGAAATTTATTTGGTAAATAGTAACTGATTCGTTACAACTATTTTGATTTTCTTTGGTTAAACTTATTGATCGGACGTTTTCTAATGATTAATGTTGTGTGGGATACACTGTGTGTGAAACCTTGATAACAAGGCATTGTAAATTATGACAGTTGATTGTTGTGCCTAGACGTAGAGGAATTAAAGTATCAATGAGGTACAGCTAACTTAGTTGTTAGGTATTGGCAGGATAGCGGAGCTACCTTAGTTGTTAGGTATTGGCAGGATAGCCGAGCTACCTTAGTTATTAGGTATTGGAAGAATAGCCGAGCTACCTTAGTTATTAGGTATTGGCAGGATAGCCGAGCTAGTTTACTCTGTGAGCATATTTTGTCCACAGGTACTACACCCGAGGACGGGTGCTAGTCAGGGGTGGCCGTGTCGTGGATGGATGGCGCCACAGTATAGTGGACAGCGCCATCTAACAACTTGATTTGTAAACGAATAATCATGTGATCGGAAATGCAAGCAAGCCCTACCGCATGAACACGATCGTCGGTGGAGGGGATGCAGCGATGACGGGGGGAGAGACCGAGTGTTGCGGCAGTCTACGTTGGACAGTCGAGCTCGGACAGTCTTGGCAAACTCTCAGTACCAACGCACGTGTTTGTTTCCGAAGCACGTGTTTGTTTCCGAAGCACGTGTTTATTTCGTTCGCTGGTTTATTAAAGTTAATTCAAATGATCTTTTCTTAACTAACGCGATAAATGCATATACTATATATATGCATATAAATTTGAAGAAATGGTACACAAAAATAAAAGAAAATATGTTCAAGAAAGCTCCTTGAGTATAAGAGTTCTGAACGTATAGGGAGCACAAACAAAAATGTATGTGTTCAAAAGTCCCATTGTAGGAATCAACCATTTTGCGAACAGGCGAACGCAGGCCAGAGTTGGACTTGCAAGTACTCGCTGAAAATAATCTGTGTCGCGCACCTTTCGCTTGTGGACTGTCCTAGGAACCGCATAGCATACCATGTTGGACAATTCAATGCAGTCAAATTTATTTCTTACAATATTTTATAGATTCATGGCTTCTAAGAACTTACGTCTATTTTTAAGCGCTGCGAGCTTATACTTTGCACTTTGCAAGCAAATCCTGGTATGGCAAATAATATCCATAGCATCTATAATGCATGGTACGCAGGAATTTGCATTGAACACGCTCAATCATTTCAACGTACTTTTTGTAGTATGGACTCCAGACGGACACGGCTTATTCCAGTTGAGAGCGTACTAAAGACTTGTACAAGCAAATATAGGAAGAAGGCTTTTTAAAATCGACAGTTGATTGCATTACAAATCCATATAGTTGATACTCTTTATTAACTATCTTTCTATATGAAGGTCCAAGCAAAGCTTAGAATCAAGGATAACACCGAGATCACGAATGAAGTCCACTTTAAGTAAGGGGGCATTGCACAACGTGTATGCGTAGTTTAATTTATTTTTATTTTTTGTAAAATTTAAGTAGTTACATTTGGGTCAACTTAGTTGCAACTTATTTTTCTGGCAATAACAGGATAGTCGGTCCAAATCTTGTTGCAGCAGAAGGCAATTATTTGTTTGTCGTATGGATCTGTATGTCTTGAGGTCGTCGGCATATAGCAGAAACTTGGTATTGTGAAAGCATTAACTGATGTCATTTATCCTTACATATTATAAAACAAAGTCCCCCGCCGCGTCTGTCTGTCTGTCTGAACGCGATAAACTCAAAAACTGCCGAACGGATTTTCAAACGGTTTTCACCAATAGACGGAGTGATTCATGCGGAAGGTTTTAGTGTATAATTCATTAGGTTTTGTGTAAATTGGCTGAAATTTGACGATTATTGTTGAAGAAGTCGGATAAAATCATGCCGACTGGGAGTTTTACAGGCGTGCGCTGCCTAAACCGAAAAAGATACATCAAATTTATGTTCTACGGTATTGTTCATCTTAAAAAGTTCAAAAAAAAAGTCCGCGATGGCATATGTCTAACTTCTAAGGATGACGCACAATAACAATTTTAATCTTTCAGAATTTGATAAAAATTTAAATAGGTTCTTATTTTTATTATTGTGTTTATCTTTTATATAGATTCTTTTCTTTTCTTTTAGATTTTGTGAATGTGAGAACGTTAGAGGCTGTAAACTAGTGTACCATTTTTTATTTTACTAAGTACCTGGTACTTGTTGATAGGCTTACACTGTCCTCTCATACATATTAACACTGTAATTTGAAAACATTGTAGAAACAATTTATTTTGAAAAGAGTAACCGTGGAGTTTCTTGCCGGCTCTTTTCCATAGGAAGCGACCAATTGGAACCGTGCACCTAGCTTCTGACGTCCCTTGTAGGTTTATGTGAAATAAAATATTTTGATTTTTTTGAATGATTTAATTACGGAGTACAGGATAAAGGGGTTTGAAGATTTTTGTATGGAGGGTGGCCAAAACGTCGGCCGCCATTTTGATTTTTTTTCAAAATCGCGGTGCACAACGAAAGTTATATATTTAGATAGAGGACACTTATACAAACAATACAATTCATGAAACATAATATCCTAAAGCGTCAGGTTTTGGAGTTATTCACCGAAATATGAGTCGAAAACTGAACCTTGAAGAAACAGGATTTTTTTGGTTTTTTCCCTTCAGATAAGAATATTGAACTATGAAAACATAATTGCATCATGTGTAGGTAATATTTTAGTTATGAGCGAAAGAGACAAAAGTATACCCCGCGCCGAATGAGGACACCCCGATTTTTTTATTGAATTGTGCGAAAAAGTTGCCATTGATTATGACTTGAGTCAATACAACATTGTCGTTTCTGATCCTTGGCTTTTAAGAGCCCGAATCTACTCAAGACACCAAAACAATCGAATTTTATTTTGTCTACATCTTGCTCGATAGTACTTTGCAAGGCAGGAATAAAATAATTGGCTACTATTGTAATTGCATTGTAGGAAAACGGACACTTGGATGTTGCTCCCATGTTATGTGTATTATTATGTGGTACATGGCTTGGGCGCGACATCAAGAATATCCTATTCAGCCTCCCGCTGCCTTCTTGGATGATATTATTTATACCGAATATGATTAATAAATCTTATATTTTATCCACTAAGGTATTCAATTATTTCATGTTTACCTACAAAAATATAATTGTAATTCGACACATTATATTCTTATGTTCCGATTGCTTTAAAAAAGATTTTAATTAACAAAATAGATGATTAGTATTATAATGTTTGTTTTATTTCTCTGTCTGGTTCAGATAACCGTAAATAACTTAATCGACTTGAATTAACTACAAAATAAATAAATAAATTAGTTATAACAATTGTTATTTTTATCTTTGAATATCTCAGAAACGTGACGCTTTATGATGTTATGTTAAGTGACGTTATATGTTTGTTAAAGTGTCCCCATCCAAATATATGACATTTATTGTGCACAGCGATTTTCAAAAAATAAATAAAATGGTTGCTGATGTTTAGGGCCAAAACCTTCAAAGCCCTTTCACTATGGACTAACCTTTCAAAGAATTTCGACAAGGCAGACAGGATATACATCACCATGTAGAGTACATGCTTACCACTTAAACGTCCGCAGATATAAAAGCATAAAAAAAGTTCGTAGATAACGGATCAAATTCCAAAACACTTATAAAACGCCAGAAGGTGCGCGGTTCCAATTGTGTTCCACGGGTCCAACGGAGCCGGAAAGAAACTATGGTTACTCTTTTAATTGCCTTTTACAATGTTTTGTAATAATAATAGGTATGGGAGGACAGGGCACAGCTTTAAAGCGGTAAGTTTTATATCATCGAGTAGGATGTTTGTTAGCTTACTGTCCTGCAGCAGCACGGCGCGCAGGATGCTGAGCAGCACGTCCCAGGCGGGCTCGCACAGCTCCAGGGGGACCCTCGACACCACGCTCTGCACGCTCACCACCACCTCGTACGTCACCACCGGCTGGTTGCCTTCCAAGGCCTGCCGACACCGGAATCACATTAGTAAAATTATGTAAAAAAAAAAGCAAATTATTAAAAAAAGAAATTAACAAAAAAGCCCCGTCTGCTAAAACACATAAATGAAAAGAGTAAGTAAAGCATTATAATCTATAGAATTTTGGTATTGCAGGCGGGACAAACCAATAACCTGAAATATAGTAAGTATTACTTATGTATGTCCGGACAGCGATTTTTTTTTTGAAGTTATAACTTCTTTAAGCGCGTTGGGAATTTTCGAGATGGGACTAAACCATTGATTTCGCGACACTATAACGACACCAGCTTTTGACTATTAAAAAGACATCAACGCGTTGATTACCGCGGTGCGTGGAGTAAAAGACATCATTTTCACTTCTGGCGGCACTCCCGGAGTGTCACTGTTTTTTTTTTGTTTTGTTTATCCTTACATATTGTAAAACTAAGTCCCCGGCCGCGTCTGTTTGCATGAACGCGATAAACTCAAAAACTACCGAACGGATTTTCACCAATGGACGGAGTGATTCATGCGGAAGGTTTTATTTAGTGTATAATTCATTAAAGTTTTGTGTAAATTGGCTAAAATTTGACTATTATTTATTACTTCCGAAGCAATTTTGATCGGTATTATATTAATCCTTATCCAATAAACTGTTACTTAAATTGAGCATTTAATTAAGATTAAAATATGCCTTGACATCATTTCATTTAAATGAATGGTTTAAAAATATCAGATTCAAAATTACGCGTAACAAAATAGTTGTGGTTGACGGCAACGCGGGCGCAGCGGTAGGAGTCAATGACCTTTTCCTTGGCTATTAGGTATGTAATCCCGGTATCGGTAGTACGTTCCCGTGGGATATTTTCCGACATTCACGCGGACGAAGCCGCGGGCAAAAGCTAGTCTATACTAATATTATAAAAAGAAAAGATTTGTATTTTTATATTTTTGTATGTTACGAATAAACTTTAAAACTACTAGACCGATTTGAAAAATTCTTTCAGCAATAGATAGCTACATTATCAGCGAGAGACATAGGCTATATTGTATCCCCGTACTTCCACGGGAACGGGAACTACGCGGGTGAAACCGCGTGACGTCCGCTAGTATTATATAAAAATGAGTCCCTATTTCCCTTGGTCATGGCATTACGGCAACGGCTGGACCGATTTCGCTAATTCTTTACTCTTTGTGTTTGTTATTGCCAGGAGAAGGTTCTTATGAAAGAAAAAAATAAGAAAGTTGCGCGGAAAGTAGATTGCACCCGTGCGAAGCATGGGCGGGTCGCTAGTTACTATTTATATATTTGAAATTGACGCATTGCATTTAGCTTTGATTTGATACCAATATTGTTGTAATTTCTTTTTTTTATCCTTCCCCTCCTTTTTTTTATTTGCAGATGCAATATACACGGGGCACTAAGAAAGTTTTGCGATACTAGAAAAAATATGCTATAGGTTACAATTTTTTTTATTATTACTTTTCAAAGAACTCTCCATTGACGTCTATACACAGTTTCATAAATTTTCATAACACATTTTTCAGTCCGCATCAGACACCTCTTCAATCCCCTTCTCAAATGCAGCCAGTGCATCTTCCGGTGAAGAAAACTGTTTTCCCTTGAGTTGATTTTTTATTTTGGGGAACCAAAATGATAAATCCATCCGTAATGATATTTTAAACGCGTCGAGACGAGCCTGCTTAAAATTTTGCTATCATGTCTTGGCACCATTCTTCCCGAAATTCCTTCTGAGCTTGCGTTAGGTTTTGCGTAATTATAGCGTTAGGTATCTATGTTTTTCTATGGAGTGAATTATCTGTCTTAATCTGTGACATAACTTCAGAAAACAACTGCGCGAACGATGTTACCGACATGCGCTCCCGGCACAACAGCGACACTGCGACACAAATCAACTGCTGTTGCCAACTACACAAAAATTATGACAAAAAAAAAATGGTACACACAGCGTCAGTATGTGCTAGCCCCTCAAGTTTTAAAATGTAACACTGCTACAACATTGAATTCGTTACGAATAATCCAGAGATTACTTCAAAAGAGTTCATTGTCTCGACTTTGATTCGAACCATCGCATCACCGAACGTCGTCATACTCATGCCGGCAGTTTGATGAACTAGCCAGCGAGCTCATGCGAATTACAATGAAATTGTTCATCCGAGTCACTTTATCTTTAGGTCTCTGTCTAATCGGTAGATGATATAATTTGAGGGTATCCATTAACGTTTTCTTTATAAAATTAATCCATACCCTCAAGTTATAACTACAACGTTTGATGTATATGTTCACTTAACTTAACCCTCACAGTATTTCTCTAGAACAAAGAAAAACATTGTTTTTATTACACATAATACCTAATTATTTATTATTCACTAATCGAATTAAACCTCACAATGAATTTAAAACTTTAAAGGCATCTTCTGTCTCATTAAAACTATTGTTTATTTCTACCGCTTTCTATTTTATGGTTTGCATTAATATGATGTCACTTATCTAGGGACCCGTTTGTGTCAGTTGGCAAAATATGTATGTTATGATAACTGTAAATTATCAAATCAAATTGTAAAATATAAATCTTTGTAGTAAAATAAGATCAAAGTTTTGTTAAATAATAGCAATAATAAATGATTATTAAAGTATTTTATTTTTCTGGGTTTCTAAATTATTTATAAATATTACTAAAACAAAATATAAAATACTATTAAAAAAAATATAATGAATGACAAAAAGCACATTTCGTGCCTAGGATTTGAACCTCCTATCTTATGCACGGCAAGTGGTCTTGAAACCACCGATCTATTTAGACGCTGAATAACTTTTTGTAAATGTTAACCCTATTCACTAAAACAATACATTAATTGTAATAAAATGTTTTTGCAAAATACTAAAAGCAACTTGGGCCTATCATGGATTTGAACGCACATGGCTTTTGGCGGGGTAACTACATAATGGAGCCGTGTGTACGTGCTACGAATACTCAAGGGCACATTAAGTGCGATTTTCCTTTAGAAATTAAGCGCATGAAAATATTTGCATTTATCAATAAAGGAGTTATTAGGTTTAAGGTGAATCAAGTTAGTTTTAACATTTTCGTTCACAAATTGAGATCTTAATAAGTTGGCAATACTGTTGCGATTGGTCAATTAGGCAAACGCCGACCATCCGACCATAAGAGACGCAGCTGTACACAAATCGGAGCGTCTGTTACTGGTTGGGAGGGGTAGTATGCGGTGAGTTCGATGAACTCTGTAGGCAGAAAGTGCTGATTTCACGACGATTCTAAGGAGCTGAATGCACATTGTTAGTTTGCGGAGGGCTGTCCTTTACACCCTGTAGATCTCGCATGTATCTAAATTATAGGAAAGCACGGACAAGCAATTACGAGATTGACTATACCGATGTACCCTTCTACTGATCTATCCTCTATTCATTCCGTTTAACCCGGTATAAAACATGTTTTTATTTACACTTTTTAGGTAGGCAATACATAGTAGGCAACAAGAAATACGTTTTTTTGTGCTTTATAGTCGTATCACTCTATTGTCTGGCCTCTTACAATGCAGCAGTATGTGTGTGCGGTATATTAGTGACGTTGCGGTCACCTTGAGGAATGCGGGCAGCACGGCGAGGAAGGACACGCGCAGCGTGGGCACGCGGTGCGGGCCCCACAGCGCCATGTTGATGTAGAACACGGCGCCGCGCAGCAGGCCCGCGCCCTCCTCGCCCGCGCCCGCGCCCGCGCCCTCGCCGCCCCGCAGCAGCTCCACCATCTCCTGCAGCGCCGCGTGGCCCATGTCCGCGCCCACCACGTTGCGCATCAGCTGCGAACGTTAGACATGGCATGATCGGGAACTTGGCGGACGACGAGGAGATATAGCCGGCCATATCTGACAGCGGAGTATACAAAACAATTGCATCGAGGAGTTACCGATAGAACTAAAAAAAATGTTGTTATTAATCAAATCAACGCTCTGCTATCGACGGCAGCGCACAAATATTCCAATAAAATTATAATTTCTAGTTAATTACTCGTAGTACTACAAACAAATATAACATTCAAATTAATTAATAAAACTAAATTAAAACATAACTATAATGTTATAGTGAAATGCTGTTGATAACTTCTCCAACTCGTCCCTAAATGGACGGAAGGTAAATGGGAATCCCAGAACTGGCTTTAACTGCGGCAGGGCCTGCGCCAGGCGGACCGACGACCTGGTCAAAGACGTACATGCAGGCCGCCCAAGACCAGGAATAATTGCAGGCAATCGAGAAGACCTACTCAGCATTTGGTGTCTACGGACTGAAGAACAGAGAGCATACCTTCCAACTGTTCTGGCAGTAGTGCTCCAGATTGACGGTCCGGCAGAGCGCGCTGACGAAGGTGCGCAAGGCAGCGCGCGGCAGCAGCGAGTACGACACCACGGCCTCCAGCAGCGACAGGCAGCACTGCACCACGGACACGTCGGCGCTGTACACGCACAGGTGGCACGCGTTACTGGAACACAGCGCACGAACCATGAGCGGAATCTCTCATCGACGCAGATCGACGCGAGATACCATGGAAAGTTGAATTTTTGAAGTGAAAACTTCTTTAGGCGCGTTGGGCATTTTTGAGATGGGAAAATTAATTTCGCGACACCATGACAACACCTCACTTTTGTAAACGTGATTGTGCTCTTTATTTATATTACGTTACGGATCAATGTTCTATGCAAGTTTAGACGATTCCTTTATTTTTACTTTAAAGGTTTCGGAAGTATTATTTTTTGTAAACGCGATTGTGCTCTTTACTTCGTTATGGTTACGGACCAATGTTCTATACAAATATTTTTCTTCCACCAAGGCGATCTTGTTCAAGTTTTCACTTCTGTCGGTACTCCCGGAGTGCCACCACTTTTTTTTTCTCATATTATCATTTCATAGAATAATCAATACGCAGAATACTTTGAATAAAAAATAATTGATTTGTGTTACAAATAAAATTTAATGTTTTGACATTCATATCATAGAATAACAAATCAAATATTCTTTATCCATAATATTGTTTAATTAATATAAAACTTATTACCAAGAAAAAGATTTTATCGAGTGACAGCTTCTAAACGTCTCAATTCATACCTTTCAATAGTCAAAAGTATTTTATAGGGTAAATATATTTTTTCTAGGCAGCGCACATAAGGGTATTTTGCTGATCTAGTCGGTCAAAAATCAATTTATAAGAAGTTGTGGCAGATAAAAAAACAACTGGTTCTTATAGTTCTCGAATGACTAGAGAACAATAGCCAACCCGTCCCGGTCTCTTATCGGATGCCCCTGCGCGCTTGTTTTGTCGGAAGTTAGTCATCGCTTCAACTGCACGTATCTTATGCGTTTCTTAAGTGTGATAGTATCTGACAAAAAGTTAAATATTTTCGTGACTACCTACTGAAATCTTTCCAAATATTGTTATGGATATGGATCAAGAAGGTAAGATCGCATATTGTTAAAATATGATGCTGTATTTTTTTTGATAGGATATTTTTATTTGACGTTTGAAAATATTATTTAAAATTCTTAAAATTTCTAACCCAATTTTAAGTTTGAAAAGGTTTTTGTTGCATTTTAGTTTCTTCCCGGTTATAATGTTAATTGATATCGATAGGTCATAGTTTATATAAAATTATTATGGCCTAATTAGCTGTCCATATCCGCCCCCTTTTTTTTTACCAAGGGTGACAGACCAAGACAGTGAAAAAAATAAAATATTTGGAATTTACTCTATGTTACCTTCGTAATTATTTGGTTTCAGGGTCACCTGGTCACTCAGGTGTTAGAGTAGTGACCCGTAGATCACTTTTTTATACAATGAAAGAGCAAAATTTGCCTAATTTTGAAGAAAAACTAAATTACTTGGAAAATTGGATTTTGTCCATCAAAAACTATTCTGAAGATGAATTAAAAGCGTTGAAGCACAGGTTTTCGCATATTAAGTCGGAATTTAAACAAAGGTGGAAAAAGCTGATAAATTGGAAGCTAGATTTCTTCATAATAATGACGAATGGCTAAAAAATACATTCGAAATACCGAGAGTGCAGCCTAAAAGTTCGGATCGATCATCAAAACCATTTAATGAGCTAAGCGAAAGAAGTAAGACAAGGAAAACTCAGTCAAAGTCAAAGTCAAATCATTTATTTCAAATAGGCCCATGTATGGCACTTTTGAACGTCAAAATTTACAAAATATTAAAATTGATTCTAGTCGACTGAAACCTTACTTACAGCGGATAATGATGTGTTGAAAAATATAATATAAGAAAGAAAAGAAAGAAAAAAAAAGTATTTATTGAGACTCGCACAGGAAATCACAAATTAAACTAAAATACACTCATTAAAACATTAATAAAAAATAAAAACATTAAAAAATAAAAACAATTAAAATAAAAGCAGAAAGTCCTGTACGAGGCCAAAAGGCTCCCATCTCATTTTTATTATATTTTTTCCCAATATTTCAAGTCATTATTAATTAAAAAAGAAAATTATGGCTTATAGTTAACCAGGGCAACTCCCTGGAGTAAAAATACTAAATAAATAATTTTGACCGGCTAGATCAGCAAAAAACCCCTACGTGCAGCGTAGGCGAAGGAGCCCACTTCGGGGGGGAGCTCCTATTTCTGTGTGGTTAAAAAAAATAACCTAACCTGTCCGAGTCGGGGTGCCCCAAGTGCCGAGCTCGCTCTTGTAACCTAAGTTCTCATTCGACTTTAATTCGACACTTAATTTTTGACGTTCAAAAATTATGTACTCTTATAAATTATCAAAAAAAAAAAAAAAAAATTATGGATAGCATAACGTCTATTTTTACATTTTCGTTGAAATAAAATGCCATGGAAAAATATACCGAACAAACAAAATTCGTTAAAAAATAATTCTACTGTTTGATAAGTTTGTTAAATAAAAAATGTGATTATAAAATTAATTGAATTGTGTTTCTGTGAAATATGTTTCATTCAAGTAAACAGTCGTTAAAATATTAATATTTGAAATAAAAATACAAAGACCAAATATTATATGAAATATTTTCTGCGAAACGAAATTCTATGAAAGGGAATCACCAGTTTCGGCTAAGCGAGGACTAGATGCCAGGTAAAAAATATTTTTACTTAACAATATTATTAATTCTGAAAGAAATATTTTTGCACATCACATAGTAGCCATAAGCTACTATGTGATGTGCCATATTTAAACTGTATCCAGCAGTTCAAAAGCATAGCCATTTGTTTGACGCAGTGTTACCAGCATCGAAATAAAAAATCAATTTCAGTCTGTAATCGATTAGATAATCAATTATGGTAACCAAAAAAAAAAAAGTGTTTGTCTACAAAACGAGTACTGATCAATACTGTAAGAGAAGATTATACTTATTTACATTGTTTTAAAATAAAACAATCACAAAAACGTTAATAGTATTTTAGCATATATTTTTTTAGATTAGAATAACGTAGTTAAAAGCAATGGCACGTAAAATTTAATTGGAGAGGCAACCGTATGGCGAGTGGCAATCTGGGTATTGAAGTGATACCAAACCCCCCGTACCGTCCGAATGGACCCCAAATGAACGGAGGCGGAGATATGGGGGATGGGGGCCAGGGAATGGCCCTATAGATTTAGTCCCATAGTAAAAAGTGAAGAGAATAACATGTTCTAACGGAATATATTTTTTTTTTTGTTTGGTTTAGCCCAAAAATGTATGGACGGTGAATGTTCTCCTTTTACGTGCCATTGCCTTGAATAACGATTCTATAAATCGATTATTGTCACTTTTTTTTCCTTGTAACTTCTATTGTATCGCTTATAGAGTTAATCGATTTGGTTGCTTTGTATCGATATTCTGCTTTGCAATGGATCATTTCGATCCGAGTATCGATATAAAATCGCTTTTAATTAATCATTTTTAATGTTTGTCTTGAGAAATTTAAATATTTGGGCCACTGGGTCACTGAGGACCTTAAGGACGGGGCAGATATTGAGAGGGAGCGCAGAGCGCTGTCTGTCCGCTGCAACATGTTGGCCCGCAGGTTTTCGCGGTGCACGGGGACTGTCAAAGTTGCGCTTTTTAAAGCGTACTGTCAGTCCTTTTACACTTGCAGTCTGTGGGTTCACTATACACAGCGAACATACAGCGATCTGCGCGTTCAATACAATAACGCGTTCCCAGTGCTAATGGGGCTGCCGTGCTAATGGGGCTGCCGCGCCACTGCAGCGCCTCCGCGATGTTCGCGGCGGCTGACACGGACGGCTTTGCGGCCATCATGCGCTAACGGTGCGCTTCTATCATTCGCCGCACGCGCGACAGTCCCAACAACATCCTGCGCGCGCTGTTGAACCGCTGGGACTCTCCGATGCTGACTCGCTGGATACGGCTGCACGCAGTCGTATAGTGATTTATCACCACCATCGGGGAGTCCTGCCACTTAATGTTTAATTGAATTAAATAAGATACATAAAAAATTGCAATTATTATTATATATTATTTAATTGAATTATTATTCTATGTCATTATAATTAATTATTACTAACACTAGTTTGTAAGCTCCCAATTGTACTAACAAATATGGATGTAATCGTGCTTAGATTAATCTGAATTAAATGATTATTTATTTATTTAATTCAATTTCGTACTATGGCAAACAGAGTCCCGGTTTTACCCGAACCACAGATAATATAATACTAGGACAGATACCCAATCCCATACAAAGAAATGACACCTCCCTAAGACTGGCTATTGAACTGGCTATTTTTTTTTTCCTCCATTTTAGTAACAGATGGCAGCATCAGCGACTCACAAATTACCAAACACTGTAGTTTTACAACGCCAGCTAGGAGTCGACTTAGATACTTAAGATTCTCTACATCGCACGGTGCGTTCAAGGACAAGTGTAATAACAATACAACAAAAATAATCTCTCGAGTTGGCGAAAAAAGAGTGGCGATGGTACTGAGATATTAATTTAGTGAAAATGGCAATTTTGCTATTCTGAATTTGACATTTTTCACCTAGATTTTCTAACTAAATATGACTATTTTTAATCGCGACTAAAAACGTGTGGAGTAATATTGGTTGTCATGAACTTTAAATTCACACCAACACCTCGACTTCAGATGCAAAAACAGTACTGAATCTTTTTTTTTCTTTTGCTTATATCTCGAAAACGGTGTGTCCAATCGCAAAAATAATGAAAATTTTGACCCCCTTTATAAAACCCTTAAACCCCTAACACTCTACATGAAGGTAGGTAATATTTTTTTTTATTTTCCAAACGGAAAGTGAAAAATTCCATATAAAACACATCGAGGCTGGGGCCCCTTGCGCGCCTCCGGCTATAAAAAGATTCACGTGGTTAGGTATCACGTGTGGAGTCGCAATTGTCAAATTCAATTTAGATGTGTCAAAAATATTTTTAAATATAGAGAATTTATTTTGCGGAATAGCTACCTACTTCTATGTACTTTTAAAACGTTTCGTGCAATCCTTTTTAGGGTTCCGTACCTAAAGGGTAAAACGGGACTCTATTACTAAGACTCCGCTGTCCGTCTGTCACCTGTCACCAGGCTGTGTCTCATGAACCGTGATAGTAAGACAGTTGAAATTTTCACAGATGATGTATTTCTGTTGCACACGTGATATGCAATTATAAAATAAAAAGAGATTGAATTTATACAAAGCAAAGATAGTTTATACAATCTAAAGCAGCTGCTATAACAACAAATACTAAAAAACAGAATAAAATAAATATTTAAGGGCAAAAAAATCAAGTTTGTTGTATGGGAGCCCCATACAACAAACTTGATTTTTTTGCCGTTTTTATAGATAATGGTACGGAACCCTTCGTGCGCGAGTCCGACTCGCACTTGGTCGGTTTTTTATAGAAAGTTTTAGAAAGGTTTCAGTAAAATGAAAAAAATATTTGTAGGTAGGTACTTGCCAAAAACATGTTAATAGATTTCTTTCAGATATTATATTTCTACGTAAAGTAGGTAATAGATTATAAAAAAAAACAGTGGAACTCCGGGAGTGCCGACAGAAGCGAAAACTTGAATAAGATCTTGGTGGAAGAAAAATACTTGTATAGAACATTGGTCCGTAATCTTATCTAGATAAAGATCACAATCGCGTTTACAAAAAAAAAATACTTCCAAAACCTTTAAAGTACAAATACTTGCATAGAACATTGATCCGTAACATAATATAAATAAAGAGCACAATCGCGGTTACAAAAATGAGATGTCGGTAACGGTATCGCGAGTTCAATTGTTTTTCCCATCTCAAAAGTGCCCAACGCGCCTAAAGATGTTTTCACTTCAAAAATTGTTTGATTTACCACTAAACGTAAAATAATAACGACAGATTACGAGTATGTGATGACAATTTGACTAAAACGCCATCTATTGCAAAGATTTCTGAACAAAATGATTAACTTTATCATTCTATGAGTTCGAATTGAAGTAAAAGGTTTCATTTATCATTTTTGTTGAAAATACATGATTTATGAGTTAATATAGATAAATCAGCATTAAACAAGGAAGTTTTGGTTTTTACTAATCTTACTTTTGCCAAAATCAGCCGTTTATCGCTTTTTAGTGATTGTTATTTTCATAATTGTTACCTATGCTGCCATCTATGTTTTTTTTTTTAACTAATTATAATTTGTTCGAGTTGAGACCCCATGCCCGAACAATTCTGCCAATGTCAGTAGTGAGTGATTGAGAAGCATGTTTATGGAAAACAACGGCCCGCCTTAAAGGCCCCGTTCCGCCGCACCGCACGAAATCACTGATTTTGATAAATTTTGTTTATTCGTTGTGAGAAAGGGGAAAAGTCCAATTCTTCGTCTTGTACATAGAGGAAAGGGATTTTTCAAATAAATTAAGGATTCGTGGAAAATCACAAAAATTCGCAACAAGTTTTCCAAAAAATGACGCGAGACTGACGTTTGATCGTTTCGTTAGAAGAAACTGCTATTGATGTTGAAAATTAAAAAATATCATCAACATCATGATATGGTCTACTTGTACATAGGGGAACTACTTTTTTCAACTTTCATACAAAAAATAGCAGAAAAAAATGTTGAAATAACGTAACTTTCTCAAAACTTCAAGCCAAATAAATATTTTTTTCTAATACCTAGAAACACTTTTAAGAAATTTTAAAAATTACATATTAATCTTAAGAAGTTAATTGTTTAATAGAATCTAAATTTTATTTTATAAATAAACAATTACTTCATTACGTAAATAAATGGCAAAGTGAACTATATAAACGATCGCGGAAAACCTATTCCGTCAGTAGCGAACGGGCCTTCCCAGCGTGAGGACGTATCACTTTGCGTCGCAGCACGCACACACGCACGTACGTGTCCGATATTAACATATTCCAGAAATTGTACGTCGACTACCACATTTTGATCCGCATTTTATTTTAAAGTACTTTGCTTGTTTTTGAAGAATATTAAAATTTTGCATGCCTGGCAATAAAATACCGGTGTACGTGTGTGTTCGTAATTTTTCTTATCCTAAACGGCTTGACTGATTTAGATGTTTTTTTTTAAATTCTTTTTGTGTCACTTGGTTGGTTCATAACTTTAGTTGGACCCGCGTGGCGCTGTTGTCACAGGACAACATCTGCCTGCTGGGTTCACTAGTTATATTTCGACTTTAGATTTCATAGTTTTGAGTGATTTTTGGTAGGGGAAAAAGTTATGGGTTCGCGTCACCGAAATGCCCGCGCCGATATGCTGTTGTAGCAATAAGTGAAGTATTTTTGGAACGAAATTTCCAAGATGGCGGCTGCGAAAATTTAAAATATTTCGTCATGAGTATCGTTTTCATAGTTTTCGAGGATGCTAAAGCTGATAGTGAGGTCAAAATATAAATTCAAGATGGCGGCTGTGACAATTTATAGATTTTTCGTCATGGGTGTCTTTTTCATGGTTTTTGAGGATTCTAAAGCAGATTTTGATGTCAAAACGTAAATTTAAGATGGCGGCTGCGAAAATTTTCACATTTCTTCATAACATCACGCCATCAAAGTCAAAGTCAAAGTCAAATCATTTATTTCAAATAGGCCCATGTATGGCACTTTTGAACGTCGAAATTTACAAAATTTACAAAAGTGTTGGGCCCTTTGTAATTGATGGCGTGATGTTATGAAGAAATCTCATTTCCGCAACTTTTTCGCGCAAGTGGGTTCGCGCAAGTGTCTTTCGCGAAAATGTCTTTCGCGTAAGTGTCTCAGATCCCTTTATGGATACGGGTGCCAACTCTCTTGTCACAAATGAATGCCTCTAAACTAGACTAAAAATCACCAAAATTTCGTTCATTCCTGTCATACGATGATTTCCCATCGTGAAATAATAATAGAATATATTTTATTTTGACAGCACTAAGATGGCAATATGGTGCCGATTCAAAATCAAAATCAAAATATTTTATTTCACATAAACCTACATGGGCACTTATGAAACGTCAGAAGCTAGGTGCACGGTTCCAATTGGTCGTTTCCTATGGAGAAGAGCCGGCAAGAAACTCCACGGTTACTCTTTTAAAAATAATTGGCTTTTACAATACTTTCAAATAATAGTGTTTCTAGGTATGGGAGGACAGTGTAGGTCTTTCAATACGTACCAAGTACTTAACAAAATAGAAAATGGTCAACAGGTCTACAATCCACTAAGCCTACAGCGTTCTCACATTCACAAAATATGTAGAAAAGAATCTATACAAAAAAAATAATTAATTAAAAAAAGTAAAAAACCTATTTTAAATAAAACGCAATTATATGATTGCTATTACAACTGTAATCAATCTGAATAATTATCATGTCCACAAAAGCCACAAAAAAAAAAGTATATAATGTCAAATAATAGAATAGTAATGTCAAGGGCGAATTTAAAAATAAATAAAAATAAAGATTTAAATAAACATGGTAATTTGGGAGCAGTTAATAGACTCTTACTTATTTATGCCGTTAATGAGGTACCAGGGAAGCCACATGTGCAGAAGGAATTATTGCCAAATTTCCTTGTCTTCAACGTAGTCTTTAATTTTATAATATGAATTCTTGATAAGGACACGTTTGATGTGGATTTTGAACTTCCCATCGCTAAGTTCTGTCACAGACTTTGGCAACTTGTTATAAAAGCGGATACTGTTTATAAGAAATGACTTGCTTGTTTTAGTTAATCTAAATTTGGGTATCACAATTTCATGTCGACTACGTGTATTTATATTATGGAAATCGCTTCTTATTTTGAAAAGTCCTAAGTTTTTGCGAACATACATAATACTTTCTAAGATATAAAGTGAAGGCAAAGTCAGTATATCAATTTCTTTAAATTTGTCTCTAAGGGACTCGCGAGGGCCCATTTTATAGATCGCGCGGATTGCCCGCTTTTGTAAAATGAAAATTGAATCTACGTCAGCTGCCGATCCCCACAGCAGGACGCCATAAGACATAATACTGTGGAAATAAGCAAAGTATACTAACCTAGCTGTGGCTATATCAGTCAACTGCCTTATTTTTCTTACTGCATATGCAGCTGAACTTAATCTACCTGAAAGAGTTCTAATATGGGCGCCCCATTGTAATTTTGAATCTAAAGTAATTCCTAAGAATATAGTTTAGCGATTCTCTTGTATACCGAACTAAACTTACTAAACTATCACTAAAATTCCTTACTTTTGGATATGAAAATCTTGAAGCTATTCTGCAACAAAAATTCTCTAAAGGACATGTCCTAAAATGGTTTTTTATTATTCAATAATTCTAACCAGGATAAGTTAAATATATTTGAATAGACATCCCAAAAACTAGTGGTTCTAACTATATCATACATTTTTAAAGACCTCCAGTTTTGAGAAAAATCTTTTTTATTTTAGTAAGTATTTACTCCTAAAACGAACAAACCTTTCTAATTATCTAGGATAATATAGTGAACACACCCCATAAAATAGTAAACTTGTCAAAATTGACACATGTTACTGTCATTACTGTCAATTCATTGACAGTAATGACAGTACTATGTGTCAATTTATGTCATATTGACATATTCAAATAGTAAACTTGTCTAAATTGACACATGTTACTGTCATCACTGTCAATTGATTGACAGTAATGACAGAATCATGTGTCAATTTATATCTTATTTGTCATAGTTGCCATCAATAAATAAAATATTTGTACTTTAAATAGTTTATAATTTTTCTCATAAGTGGAGGGGTCTAAAAATATTATTTCAGTGGTTCCTAGTTCCATATTTTGTCGTTTTTATTTAGATGTAGTTTGATGCTGGTTAGATTTTTCGCGGAATAAAAAACCAACGTCCCTACAAAAAGCGGACATCTCCTTTAAATATATTTTGACACACTAAAATTGTATTTGACAATCGCGAGTCCACGTGGTACTTGTTTGCCTTACCTCGTGAATTTTTTTTAGAGCTGGAGGCGCACACGGGGCAGCCTTGACGTTTTATATAGAATTTTTCACTTTTTGTAAGGAAAATCAGAAAAAATATTACCTACATGTAGAGTGTCAGGGGTTTAAGGGTTTTATAAAGGGGATCGAAATTCTCATTATTTTTGCAATTGGACGCACCATTTTCGAGATATATGCAAAAGAAAAAAAAAGATACAGTATTGTTTTTTGCACCTGAAGCGAGGTGTTAGTGTGAATTTTAGTTCAAGATAACTAATTTTAATCCTCACCTTTTTAATCGCGATTAAAAATAGACAGATTTAGTTAGACATGGTGCCGATTCTCTTGTCACAAATGCCTCTAAACTAGACTAAAAATCACCAAAATTTTGTTTATTCCTGTCAAACGACGATTTCCCATTCTGAAATAAGTAGACTAAAGTGACACAACTTAACTATATTTTTGTTTGACAGCACTAAGATGGTACTGAGATATTCATTTAGTGAAAATAGCAATATTGCTATTCTGAATTTGACGTTTTTCACCTAAAATTTAGATTTTCTCACTGAATCTGACTATTTTTCGCGATTAAAAACGTGTGGAATAAAATTGATTGTCATGAACTTTAAATTCACACCAACACCTCGATTTCACATGCAAAAACAGTACTGGTTTTTTTTTTCTTTTGCTTATATCTCGAAAACGGTGTGTCCAATCGCAAAAATAATGAAAATTTCGATCCCCTTTATAAAACGTATAAACCCCTGACACTCTACATGTAGGTAATATTTTTTCTTATTTTCCATACAAAAAGTGAAAAGTTCCATATAAAACACGTCGAGGCTGGCCTCCATGCGCGCCTCCGGCTCTAAAAAGATTCACGTGGTTAGGTATCGCGTGTGGAGTCCTGATTGTCAAATTTAATTTAGATGTGTCAAAATTTTTCATAAATTTAGAGAATTTATTTTGCATAATAGCTTTGAGATTCTCATAGTCAAAAGTAAGGAATTTCAGTGATAGTTTAGTTCGGTGTACAGACGCCAGCACTTCAAGCTACTACAATCTGTAAAATTTATTTAATAGATTTTCAACTTTATCACTGAAGTATAAGGTTCAAAGTTGATTGGGAAAATTTGACAGTTTCGGGTAGCTTGATGTGCTGGCGTCTGTACAAGAGAATCGGCACCAATCAAAATTTTTGGTGAAAAAAGTCAAATTCAGAATAGCGAATTTGTCATTTTCACTAAATTAATAACTCATTCAGGTGCAAAAACTGTACTGTATCTTTTTCTGTTCTTTTGCTTTATATCTCGAAAATTGTGTCTTATCGCAAAAATAATGAAAATTTCGATCCCTTTATGAAACCCCATAAACCCATAAAACTCAACATGTAGGTAATAATTTTTTATGTTTTCCATACAAAAAGTATAAAATTCCATATAAAACATAGCATTTTTATGTTGATTGTTATAAATATACTAAATGAATATACACACACATTCCAGACTTATTTCATAAGCGTACCTACATAACTTAACAAAATACCGTCTATAGGATCAAAACTGTTTAAGCAATCACTACGCTCGATGTTTAGGCGTGTGTGCGTGAACGATGCACACAAACATAGCATCGCAAGAATTTACCTAAACTCTGTCACAGCACATAGCCACGCCCACAACACACAAACAACATCCTATATTTATGAAAACAATGAACAAATACATAAGTATTTATGTATGGGGAAATTAACGATACCTTGATAACAAGACAACCAACCTTAATTTAGCTGCCATGTGAAAATGGAACAAGTATCCTGTTTATTTTAAAACAAGGATTGTTATGGAAGGATATAATTGATTAACTAAATATTGAAGATGAAGGTATTGTAAATAAACAGCTCAGTATGTACTGTGTGGAGTGTCTTCACAATACTGATACCTACACAGGTGTTGACTATGTCTCTCAATTATATGCCTTCACAATACTGATACCTACACAGGTGTTGACTATCTCTCTCAATTATATGCCTTCACAATACTGATACCTACACAGGTGTTGACTATCTCTCTCAATTATATGCTCAGAAGACAGTCTTCCTTGTGCTAGGTTGTAATAGTAACAACCAAATAAAGTGGTTTCATTGTGATGACCAAAAAAAATACTAATCCAAAATTATTGAGGTTGGAACAAATAATAATTAATCAATAGGTCAATAAAAATTAAAATAAATTTTGTGGAGTTCAATTCGTTTTTGTCATAATCATGACAGCCAGAAGTTCATAGCTGTAAGTGATTTTTGTAGAGGTTCATAGAACAGCAGATTCAGGGTCACTTCATTAAGGCTGTTATGCACCGTACCACAAATAATTATGGGTAAATATAACATGTATGGTACTATTGAAACTTATTAATACTTACTTAACAATTCCATGAACAATCTGCTCATCTAAGTATGTGGCATTGAACTTGACGACGTTGATGACGAGCTGCAGAAACTCTACCAGCTGCGCCGGCGGCTGGATTTGCGGCAGCCACTCCAGCAAGAACGGACCGATCTGGAACCAACACAGGGCATTGTTCCAATTACTATGTAAGAGAAATGAAACAATGTTGCATATTGCGATATGATTCACTAAAGCCTCGTATCCACTAGGCAACAATTGACGCGCAACACGTGATGCTCAACATGTTCGGCAATGTTGCACAAAAGCGCGCGGCGTTGCCAGCTGTCGCGCGGCTTGTTGTTTGTTTCCGAGCAACATGCAGTTGAGCATCAAATGTTGTCGAGTGGAAACGTGTTGAGCATCAAATGTCAGTGTAACAAAAGAGTGCTCCAATTAAGATCATACATTGTAAACCTACATTCTCGCAAATAAATAAATTTGAATTTGAACTATGAATGTTTATTGGATATTGCTGCTGCTACCTTTTTAATGCTATTTTCGATAAAATTATAACCACCGCCGCTAAAAACAACACTAGCTTCTCTGGCTATATGTTGTCGACGACTGATCAAGCATAGACAGACAATGTTGCTAAATAAAAGTTCTGCGCTAACTTTCAACAGTTGAGCAACATGTTGTGTAACATGTCGCGCGCCAAATATTGTCTAGTGGATACGAGGCTTAAAGGATACATGCAGTTATAAAACATAAGCTGTAAACAAATTAAAAAAAACTATAATATCCCAATAAAATTTTTTGATCTGTTCAGCCATTTTTAATATTGTATACATTTAAGAATTAAAATGTTCTGACCATTTTATGTTGTAATGATTTATAATAGATCCATATGACTGCATCGAATGTGATGGTTTGCTCATGTAGTGCCCAAGCTTCCATTCATCATTTCAAGTATGAATTAATGTCACTGTTGTGAATAATGCGGTTGGCTACTGGACCCAAGTAATTTGTGAAAGTATCATCTTCATAAAAGACGACACATTCACATGACATTTTTTATTTATTTAAATAAATAAATAAAATAATAGGGCACGTAAAACAATAGGGCCAAGAAAGGAATATGCACAGTTGGTGTATATTTCACGATAGACAAATTGGTGAAATATTGCAGACTGATTACAATTTTATTATTTCACATGTGTCATTTGCTTCACTGTGTTTGATTTTTTATTAGACTTTAGTGCAACATAGAGATTTTGGGTTGATAATCAAACTACTGACTAACCTCTTCTTCAAAGCAGTTGATATTCTTTCCGCTGTTGGTCAACGTGTGCAGTAACTTGAAGCGTAGCTGTGTGTCCTCCGGAGGGTGACGAGCATGTGTGTCTCGTAGGTAGTGGAACAGGATAGTGCGCATGATCTGCAGGTAGTCCGCCTGCCCCTCGGCCAGGCACCGTAGGAACCACAGTGCAGCATGCCGAGCCTCCACATTACTCTCTTCTAGCAGATCTCTTGTTAATGACCAAAGCTTTTCAACTCCACCCTAGAGACAGTATAGTTTTTAAATATGTTTGTTATCATGATAAATTATAGTTTTGTTAATGTAATATTGTAAACTTGGACAGAGACAGATGTGTTAGAAAACCCAACAAAAGACTTTTGTTTAACAAAAAGAAAATACAAATGGTTGTTTTCATTAAAATTAAACATGTTCTGTTTATGCTTATGATATTGAATTGTAATACTTATGGAGTAGATTGTTGTCAGAATGGTTCTGGTTTAGACGTGGAAATTTTTAGGATAGGTGTCTACCTTTGTGGGTTTACCAGTATTTATGCTCAGTAGTTTGAGCACAAGTTACAAATTATTACAGAGCTCAATAATCAAAACAGCATATTGGTAAAAATGTTTTGTCATGAACCATTAAAAAATATCATGGTCTAAGTAATCTTCAACATAAACAGCTGTTCTATAAAAGTGAAAGAAATTTGTAAATAAATCATATCAAAACATACAATTCACCAAGACATTTATGATCAGATAATGAAAATGATAAAACATTTTTATGATAGCTTTGGTTGACAATAAAACAATGTGAAAGAAATGCACCCAACAAAGGAGTTTAAATCAGAGAAGAAGAAAGGAAAGAAATAGCATTGTAATGTTGCATCAAAATGTATTCATGAGGGTACTAAAATAATAAGTACGGAGTGTGAACTCACTTCCTGCACGCGGACGTGGATCGCCTTCTCGCCGACCTCCTTGAGCGCGCGCAAGCGCCGGTGCAGTGGCGTGTCGGCGCTCAGCTCGCGCTCCACCTCGCCGCTCACCACCAGCTCGTTGCGGGCCGGCAGTGGCGCTGCACACAACCAGAACATGCACTAGTAACCGCCCCGTCGAGCACACAGACCACACGTTTTCTCACCCAACAGAACCAGCCCCAATACTCACCCGATGCACCCTTTTTGAAGAGCACTTTCAACTTGTCTTGCAGCGATCTGTCTCTCGAACTCATTTTACGACGATGCCGGTATTTGTTTTCGTTTGTATATACGCTAAGGCTTACGGCTAGGCGCGGCGATTACCTATTACTTTGATATTGCGAATAAAAAGACATATTTGTTAAAAAATATTCTCACTACCGCTCCTGCTTTGCTATTCACCATTTGACAGCTTCCCAACCAAAGTACTTGTACAGCTGACAGGCGGCCATTCAATTTCAGATTCTGAACGAAAGGTATTATTGACATCCGAGCACACAATGCACCACATGACTTTAGATCCCTCCAAATGCTAATAAAACAAAATATATGTAAAGGAAATTTTCCTATTCATTGGCAATTGTTTGATAATACAAAAGCATGATTGTAGTGACATAACCCTAATTTCTGCACGACTAATATGTTACATGCTCTGTGGACTATTGTAGGTTTACTTAATTTGAACTTGGAATACGAGCTTTTAAGCATAAAATAATTTACTACATTTTGCCACAGTGATGTTTTTGAGATATTGATGATATCCAGGTTTAAATTGTTTATAGGACATAAAAAATATTTTTCCTTAATACTTTCCCATATTTTGAGGAATTAGTATTGGGTAGTGTACGACAAAACATTGTCTCATTTGTGCAATAGATGGCGTTATCAGGCCTTGTAATACAGTGTGATTCTTCATAATATGCACATAATCGAAATGAGGGAATCTATGTCGTTAAAATTAAGCATAGATTCCCTCATTTCGATATGTGCACATTATGAAGAATCACACTGTATTTGAACCTCTACTAAACATATTTGATTTTAGTGGTCACCTGGTTTTTTGCATTTTTACGGTTATATCGGTAATCGTTCGATTATTATACGCTTATATAGTTAGATTTTAAAGTTTTCGGTGTCGAAGAAACGTTGAATCAGCAAGTTTTTTTTTCTGTAGGTATGGCATCTCATAGCTGACCTCTGAGATCATGACTATTTAACCGGTCAATCCTGTGGGTGCCTTAAGCTGCTACACTTAAAACCTCCAGCCAAGGGTTATTCAACTATGCTAATTAAAACTAGGTGAACGCTCGCTAGGGGCACCCCCTATGGGGTGCGAGCCTCGGCTTAGGGCCGTTTACCGGAGGGAGGACACCAAGGATGGGACGGGCTGGATCAAAGTTTTGGTCATGATTATTAGTCGGGGAATTTAAAGCTACGTGCACAGCTGCAACAACTGCTGGCACCTCGTTTTCGAGCAAGGGTCGGGGGGAGTATCATTTACTCGGGGTCGCGGTCGCGATCGCAAAGGACCTCTACGGCGAGGTCGGAAGAATCAGCAAGTGGCCACAGCTACCCCTATATATAATGTACTCTGTGGCTACAGTCTAACTGTGCGTTTGCACTGGCGAAATATTCAGAACAAAACATGTTGAAATCTTTACTTTTGTCAATGACAGGAAATAGAGATTTTAACATGTTTTGTTGTGAATGTTTCGTCAGTGCAAACGCACAGTTATAATAACCCATTTGATATTTGAAAAGTTCGGTTTTGCTTTGGTTTCCCATCGCATTGTGCAACTTCGTAAGGTAGAGAAACATTTCAAAAACATAAGTCCACGTCCTTAGCAGTCTTTTCACTTTTGAAAGCAATACTAACCAATATCAACAACAATCAGCTGACGACAGGGTTATTTTTGATCTATCAAAAGCATTTGATCTAGTATCACATGACATATTATTGCAAAAATTAGAGGCTGTCGGAATTAGACATAGACATATCGAGTAATAGAGGACTGCCACTTCAGTGGTTAACGTCATATCTAACTGACAGACAACAGAGTGTCACTGTCACTAAACTGGATGAAAGTTGGGACATGATACAATGTTTGACTGAATTTAAAAATATAAAACGCGGCGTCCCCCAAGGGAGCATATTGGGCCCTATCTTATTTCTACTCTACATAAACGACATAGTAAATGTGACCAATCATAAATGCTTTCTTTTTGCTGATGACATATCCATAATTGTTACTACTGATAAAAAATATAAATTAATTATTGATCATGAAGCGGACATAAATAAAACAATAGACCATCTAATTAATTGGTTAAATAATAATAATTTATCTATTAATCTTAAAAAATCTGTTTATATACAATTTAATCAATCTTATCAAAATCAACTTAATTTTAGAATGGACATACCACAAATTACACAAGTGACACAAACTAAGTTTTTAGGAGTAGTAATTGACGAACATTTAGACTGGAAAGCTCAGGTCGATAATGTATGCAATAAAATAAATAAATTTGAATACGCTCTCAGACAGATCAAAAAGGTAACAAATATAAAAACGGCTATGATGTCATACCGTGCATATATGTTGAGTCCTCGTTACGGTATGGATTAATTATGTGGGGAAATAGTACTGACCACAATAGGGCATTTGTCGCCCAAAAAAAGTGTTTACGAGCCATATACGGGATTCCATCTGATGAAGCATGTCAACTAATATTTAAAAGGCTTGGTTTGCTACCGTTACCTTCATTATATTTGTATGAAGTATGTATGTTTGTTAGGAAATATAAAGAATTGTTCAAAACAGCAGAAGAAATAAGTTCTCGAAGTCGCCTTCATCAATATAGACTTGTACTAGATGAGCTCCATAAGTTAGCAAAATAGAATAAAAGTCGTCTGGCTATGTTTGTACGTGTTTATAATAAATTACCTAATGTATTAAAATGCAGATTATTCAAAATTAAATTATTTAAATGGCTGAAAGAAAATAATTTCTATAATATTAAGGATTTTTTTGAACATAAACTACCTATAATGTTTGTAAATTCAAATTTGTTTATTCGTTGAAGTTTGCATGCTTTAATTTTTAAGCAAAACATGTACCAATGATCTTGATCGCATATGCTTTAATAACACCTATATATATCATGTTTTACGCAAATAAATTATCTTATCTTACAAAGTTTCAACTTGAAAGCAGTAGAAGTTCGCGATTTAGTAAGCCTTGATCGTTTGGTTTGGATTGGTCACCACAAGGCCAGTACAGTTTTTGCTTGAGTCCAGCTGGTTAATTATTTCTGTTTGGAAATTAGAAGCGCCCGTGGACTTGTCCCTGCTGATAACAAGTGCTTCGATGTACACGTAGTTCCTCGTAGTACTGTCAGAACGAAAGCACGTGTCAGAACGAATCCACTGCTGGTTATGACGAAATCCCCCTGACTATTATTAAAGATAATATTGACCTATTGGCAACTCCATTAGCATCGTTTTATAATGAGTGCATCGAGTCAGGCCTATTCCCTGATCAGTTTAAAATCGCTCGTGTGCTCCCAATTTTTAAGAAAGGTTCAAAAACAGATCCTGCTAACTACAGACCGATTTCCCCATTGCCTGTGTTATCAAAGATCTTCGAAAAAATAATGAAGAATAGGCTAATGAGGCACTTAAAAATTCACAGGATATTAAATAGTCAGCAATTCGGATACCAAAAATCATTAGGAACTAGCGATGCTATTGAGGCGTTAATTGACGAGGTTGTCTGTAATTTGAATGGTAAGCACAAAGTGGCGGGTATTTTTCTGGACCTTAGTTCTGCCTTTGATACAGTGGACCATCAAATTCTTCTGGCCAAGTTGGAACATTATGGCATACGGGAAAATGTATTGAAACTGTTCAGCTCCTATTTGCATAATAGACGCCAGTACAAAGAGATCAAGTCAGTTGTGGATGGAGAAGAAAAAAAATTATAAATCTAACCTAGTCACTGTAACCCGAGGTGTCCCTCAGGGCTCTGTTCTGGGCCCAATTTTCTTCATCCTATTCCTAAATGACTTGATTGAGTATATTAAAAGACGATTAACTGACAAAAGACTAATTATTTTTGCTGATGACACTAATGCAATAGTTTCTGCAGATAGTATAAGTAATTTAGAATCCAAGATTAATGCTGCCTTAAAAGCTTTTGAAAACTGGTTTGATACAAATAATTTAAAACTTAATGTAAATAAAACAAAATGTTTATTATTCAAGTCAACGGTACGAAATAATGCTAGTCTTAAGGTAGTGTCTTGTGGTAACAATGTCGAAATAGTAGATAATGTTAAATTCCTAAGTGTTCACATTGACGCGTTATTGAACTGGAAGGTTGAAGTATTGTCTATACAGAAGTCTGTTAGTTCTGCATGCTATGCAATCAGAAGCCTAAGGGATGAACTCACTTTGGCCCAACTTAGGATGGTATACTTTGCTTTGGTTGAGTCAAGGCTCAGATATAGTATTGAGTTTTGGGGCAACAGCTACAAGTACAATGTCCACTCGGCATTTGTAATTAAAAAAAAGAGCCTTAAGGACGATGCTCCGCATGAAACAGACTGATTAGTGCAGGGACCACTTCATCAGACTTAACATTTTAACAGTGCCATATATGTCTCTATATTTTAGTGTTGTTAACCAACTTTGTTAAAAACTTGCAAGAGACCGACGAGGAAAGACAAGCTAGAGATAGTTCTCGTAGGAAAGATTTACCTTCCACAATCCAACCGAAATTGAACGTGGTTCATCACAGTCCCAGAGTTCAATCTGTCTTTTTATTTAACAAGTTGCCAATGGACTTCAAAAGCATATATAGCACAAACGTATTTAAAAACAAATTAAAGACATATTTATTGAGGAAGGGCTATTACAGTGTTGAAGAGTTTATAGATGACAAATGACATCAACTATAAAATTATTGATTTGTGAATTATTATTATGTATTTTTGTGTATTTGTGTGTTGTATTGTTATTGTTTGTCTTTTTCTTTATTTTAATACTGGGAATGAATTTTTGAATTTTTAAATGGAATGTTGTTGATTATTTAATTTATTGTTGCTGAATTATTGACATAAAATTATTTATTAGTGAAATTGATATATTTTAAATGCGTAATGAATTTTAAATATGAATGGTAATGTTTATGCTTTTTATTATTTTATTTTATTTACCATCACTGTAATATTTTCAATACAATATATTTTGATAAGAAATAAATGACTTATGACTTGTGTGGTCGCAGCCCAAGATTGTGAGGGGGGCGGGGATCATCATGGGTGCCGAGGACTATTTTTAGGAAGTCGCAAGCGCTAGGTACTGCTGATGAGGTCCTGGGTTCGATTCTCAGATGGGGAAAGTATTATTGGGTTTTCTCATCAGGAATTTCTCAGAAGTAGCCTGGAGTCTGGGTTTGTGACCGGTTGATGGCAGAAGGCTCGCCCCCTATCACAATGGGACTTAAAACATATCTAGCTGTATAATATTATGTGATGAATGTAACGCATGGCCGACAAGTTTGCATGCTATGTATGTATAGCAAAACATGTAGCACTAATTTTAATGTAACTTCTGTAATACCATGTTTTAATGCAAATAAATATGATTTGATTTGATTTGTAATTACACCTCTGCCTAACCCTTCGGGGATTACCCTTCAACAATTTTGCACACTTTCATCAGAGAGTGTAAAATTTTCGAGCTTACTAACCTATCCAAGTTATATAGTTGTCCCCGGCGAATAAAATCGTAATGAGCTATTACGATAGTTTAACTTCATTGCATATTCGATATTTAGAGGTCTGGACCTCTAAAGGCAATGAAGTTAAAACTTTTACAGAGTGTAATTGTTCATTCATTTCCTACGATTATTTCAGAAGTTCGGAGATTTTAAGGTGTACCTATTGTTATGAATGTAGAAAATCACTTTTCTTTTGGTATTTGAACAACTGCGCTATGTATATTAGTTAATAAGATATTCACAAAAAACTGTTTTTTATTTTTCCTGTAAAATTTGGTTTTCACGATTACGATTTTATTCGCCGGGGATAGCGATATTTTCTTTTGATAATTCCTAAAGAACTAGTAATTAGTTACTTTGTCGACTTTAGCCCGAATTTAGATTAACTAAAACTAGCAAGTAGTGGCGGACTAAGCCTGTCGGGGGCCCGGGGCGGCAAATCTAAATGGGGCCCCGGCCCAGGCATGAACGTCGAAATATTTATCACGCTGCCTCGAAAAGGTTAGATTTTATTTTGACTATTGATACAGAAATAGGAGATACTTTGTCAGCAAAAAAGCTATTGCATCAGACTAATATAGGATGGAAGCGGGCGGAGCGAGTTCGAATTTTTTTGCGCCGCGCATAGTTTTATTTTAGTTTAACCAATACAGAAAAGTTTGAAAATGTACGATGTAAAGGTGGTTTTACACAGGCGCGCGGCGAGGCGAGGCGTGGATGGGATGGGCGAGAATTGAAAGGAGACTGAAACGATTACATACACTCTTGGCCCTGAATGTAACGAGATGAAAATGGTGTGAATTTATAGATTCAAACATACATTAGTGTATTGCAGTGACTAATTGCTATCCCACAATTCACACAGCGATCCATAGTTTCAACAATATCCAATCCACAAAGTGGCTGTAAAATCCAAAATAACAATTCCAGTCAATCATGTGAGCGATCTTCGGTGTGAGTGTGAAAGCGAGGGTCGTACAAGGTATGCAGGGTTAGAATTCGTAAAAATCAAAGCAGTGGTCGTTGAAAATGAAAAATAATTGGGAAAGCACTCAAAACACATCGGAAAACACGAAATAAGTGACAGCTGTCTAGTAGGGGTGGGTGTGGCGACAACGAACCGTTTACAAAGACCGTTTTGTGTTTTGTGATGATGAAACCGTTTTACGTCCTGGGTTCAACTTCAAACAGTCTTCATTGCACAAATCAGTCTTCGAATTACTTGGTGCGATTTTTTATTTTACATCTAAGAATAATAGATAGATAGATAGATAAAACATTTATTTAGTGCACACAAAAGACACACATAAACACAATTAACAAATTACATGGATTTAAATAAAAACAAGATGCCAATGTACAGTACCGACCAAAAGTCCATAAGCAATCTCACAAAGCAATAGACTGACGCTTCGGTTTGACTTACGACCTTCTTCTATAAGTTGTTACAATACTGTAGACACGCACATTACACACACACACTCACTTTGTCTGCAACCAATGACTAGTTCGATAATCATCATTCGTTTTTAGTTTCATTCGTCTTGTTCACATAAATATTAAAGTTTAGCAGGTAGACCACAAAAAACTAAGTAAATTATTTCGATTTCTGTGGGGTAGATGCAGTTTATTACGAGTATTCAATTAATAGAACTTTGTTGGTTCGTGGATAATATTGGTGACGAGTATTTAGCGCAGTGTTGTGGTTATTATTATCAAAAAGCAGGCATAAAATATATTGAAGAGATCAGATCAGATCAGAGAATATTATTGCGCTGCGTAAAAGTAAAGTGAATATCTAATGAAACCGGACTAAGTGTGAGTGTTATCATTTATATATTTCATATTTTACTAAACATAAATCTTAATCAAAGGTATTGTTGATAGAACAGAGGTATTGTTGAGACAGAAGATGCCTTTAAAGTTTTAAATTCATTGTGAGGTTTAATTCGATTAGTGAATAATAAATAATAAGGTATTATGTGTAATAAAAACAATGTTTTTCTTTGTTCTAGAGAAATACTGTGAGGGTTAAGAGATATGAGGAAGGGGCTTATTATCGAGTAGCAGCGACGTCAAATGGTGAATGAAACAAATGGTTTCATACCAACGAGATATTTTTCTGAATTATTAAAAACACGTCATTATGAACCGTTCGCCGTGCACTCTGAAGGCTTGCATCACTGCAGACCAGCTAGAAAACCGTTTTTGACCTTAAAATATTGACCGTACCAACTTAATAAACAACAGATTCGTTATTGCATGAATTTATGGTAACGAATTTTTTAAGCACGTTTCAACAGGGTGTTTGTCGTATTTCTTGCAGATATACCGAAATTGTTTAATATTATTTTAGTAATAGTATTATTTTAGGATTAAAATTTGAGGTTTAGTTTCAATCTTCTTTTCGTAAAGAAAATGAATACTTAAGCTATAACCTCAATACCAACCAATATTTACTAAAGCCAAATAAAGTTTAAAATAATTAATATGAACAAACTGCCTTTAACCTTAAAATCAACAATTTTGTCAGTAGATTTTTTTACATTTTAAGTAGTCTAATATTCTTGTTTATTGCTTAATTACTTCGACCATGATCAAAGCTTTATATTTATGATGAAAAAAATCCATTTAAAATTTAAAACATTTCAAAATTTAAATATGTCAAAATAATACAAATTGCTTCTAAGTTTCTAGACATCTATTTCACATATTATTCAGGTGAAGTAATGATAAATAATTGTAGCAGTTTGTTAACTATACTTTTAAGTAAAATAAATATAACGAATAAATATTATTAAATTTTTTATTATAAAATATCACGCATTTTTTATTCTAAACCCTTTATTGCAATAACAACATTAATAAATAGGCAGGAATTTTTAAAAATATTATTATTGCAAACAAAAATAAAAATATTTGCAAAAACAGCGCTGTGATTTACGAGATTAGAACCTTAGCCATCTTGAATCTAAGACCAACGCTTAACGCCTTCTGCTATCTGCACTTATAATTTACTTTCGAATTTTAGCAATGCGATACACTGGCCAAGGTCACGCGTATGCTGCGTGCTAACAAAAGTGATGGAAATATAAGTGCGGCGCCCGCGAAACGTGACGATACGACAGTGTGTAGTGCAAAACTGCGTTCTCTGTGGTGTGTGTACGGCACTCACACACCACAGAGACGTGACAGACGTCTGACTGTTTACACATACAAATGTACGGACTACACCGCGTGTTCACAGCAATGCGACTCTTAGCGTGCTTATGCACTTTTGAGCGCTTACTGTACAAAAAAGAAAAACATAAGTATAGAAATGGAGTGACATTATGACATACTTTGGAATAATTAAATATATAAGGTGCGGTGTGCGTCTCAAGGTTGCACCAAATGGGAGTCCAACTCAGCAAGTGTCAGGCAAATAAATATACCTGACGTTGATATTCACTGGATCCCTGCAGTGACATACGGACGTCGAGCAGACGAGATAAATTGGTGTTGTGATTGTGACAAAGTGTTATGCGTGGAGTAAAATTATGTAAGTATTTATAAGTACCCGCAATTTAAATCATGTACAGTGCCGACCAAAAGTCCATGAGCAATCTCACAAAGCAATAGACTGACGCTTCGGTTTGACTTACGACCTTCTTCTATAAGTTGTTACAATACTGTAGACACGCACATTACACACACACACTCACTTTGTCTGCAACCAATGACTAGTTCAATAATCATCATTCGTTTTTAGTTTCATTCGTCTTGTTCACATAAATATTAAAGTTTAGCAGGTAGACTACAAAAAACTAAGTAAATTATTTCGATTTCTGTGGGGTAGATGCAGTTTGTTACGAGTATTCAATTAATAGAACTTTTTTGGTTCGTGGATAATATTGGTGACGAGTATTTAGTGCAGTGTTGTGGTTATTATATCAAAAAGCAGGCATAAAATATATTGAAGAGATCAGATCAGATCAGAGAATATTATTGCGCTGCGTAAAAGTGAAGTGAATATCTAATGAAACCGGACTAAGTGTGAGTGTTATCATTAATATATTTCATATTTTACTAAACATAAATCTTAATCAAGGGCATTGTTGATAGAACAGAGGTATTGTTGAGACAGAAGATGCCTTTAAAGTTTTAAATTCATTGTGAGGTTTAATTCGATTAGTGAATAATAAATAATAAGGTATTATGTGTAATAAAAACAATGTTTTTCTTTGTTCTAGAGAAATACTGTGAGGGTTAAGAGATATGAGGAAGGGGCTTATTATCGAGTAACAGCGACGTCAAATGGTGAATGAAACAAATGGTTTCATACCAACGAGACATTTTGCTGAATTATTAAAAACACGTCATTATGAACCGTTCGCCGTGCACTCTGAAGGCTTGCATCACTGAAGACCAGCTAGAAAACCGTTTTTGACCTTAAAATATTGACCGTACCAACTTAATAAACAACAGATTCGTTATTGCATGAATTTATGGTAACGAATTTTTTAAGCACGTTTCAATAGGGTGTTTGTCGTATTTCTTGCAGATATACCGAAATTGTTTAATATTATTTTAGTAATAGTATTATTTTAGGATAAAAATTTGAGGTTTAGTTTCAATCTTCTTTTCGTAAAGAAAATGAATACTTAAGCTTTAACCTCAATAACAACCAATATTTACTAAAGTCAAATAAAATGTAAAATAATTAATACAAATAAAATATAAACAAACTGCCCATATTTAACCTTAAAATTACCTATTCTGTAAGTAGTTTTTTACATTTTAAGTAGTCTAATATTCTTATTTATTACTTAATTACTTCGACCATGATCAAAGCTTAATATTTATGGTGAAAAAATCCATTAAAAATTTAAAATATTTCATAATTTAAATATGTCTAAATAATACAAACTGCTTCTAAGTTTCTTGACATCTATTTCACATCTTATTCAGCTGAAGTAATGATAAATAATTGTAGCAGTTTATTAACTTATGTAAAATAAATATAACGAATAAACATATACTTTTTAATTTTGTTATCATATATCACGCATTTTTTATTCTAAAACCTTTATTGCAATAACAACATAAAAAAGCTGCAATATTTAAAAAATATTATTATCGAAAACAAAAATAATAATATTTGCAAAAAACCGCACTGTGTTTCACGAGATTAGAACCTGAGGCAGATTGAATTCCATACCAACGCTTAACGCTTTCTGCTATCTGCGCTTGTTAAGTTACTATCGAATTTTAGCAATGCCATTAACTGGTCAAGTTCACGCGCATAGTGCGTGTGTGCTAGCATGTTTAAAGCGACGGAAATATATTGTTGTTTCGTGTAACTGCGTTATCTGTGGTGTGTGTATCGTGTTGCTTACACATACAAATGTACGAGCTATACCGCGTGTTCACAGCAATACGACTCTTAGCGTGCTCATGCACTTTTGAGCGCTTACTGTACCTATCTACAACAAAGTTTCGCATTGGGAAAGGTTTTTGTTCGTTAATGTGTCGATTGTGTTTTGATTACTTGATTATTTATAAAGTATACAGGGCGTCCCAAAGTTATGGGACATGAAGGGAAAGTACCTTAAATATCGTAGATAGGGTATTTTCCTGAAAGAAGACATTATGTTATTTTTAAAAGTTAGTAACTCTGCATTCAAAGATTTTCTAAAAATTACTTGCCTCGTCTGGGAATCGAACCGACTTAAATGTAAAAAAAAAACACCCCTACTTTTATGATGCCAATCGAAAGAATGGCCAAAAAATAATAACTCTTCTTAAGTAACATAGTATTTTAAAAGAAAGGAACAGCGTGAAATTAATCACTTTAATCAAATTAAAAACATACATGAAACTGCCGTAGTCAATTAAGTGGGTATTTTTTTTGTAAATTAATTAATTAAATGCTCAAAATGTGATCCCTCTTGTCTTACGCAAATCGCCAATCTTTTAATGAGTCCGCTGCCTGTTGATTTTCTTATCATTTTATGGTGAATACTCGATATGATATGGCACAATTCTGTTTGTAACTCGCCCGTTCTCGTATCGTTTTTTGTATAGCATATCTTTCACGTATCCCCAAAAGAAGAAATCTAATGGTGTAAGGTCCGGGGATCTGGCCGGCCATCTAATCGGTCCATTCGTACCAATCCATGTCCCAAAATTACACCATTAGATTTCTTCTTTTGAGGAAACGTGAAAGATATAATAATAATAATAATAATCATTTGACTTAGCACACGAGGTTGTCGACATGTGGGATGTGGACTCTGCGATCATTGTACCGATAATCGTTACGGTTAATGGCCTAATAGCGAAGAGCCTCGACCAACACCTCAGGAGGCTCTCATTGCGCGGCTGGGTCAAGGGCTTGATTCAGAAAGCAGTACTCCTAGACACGGCACGCATAGTGAGGAGGTTCCTCTCTCTAGAGCCCTGACCACCGGCAGCTTGGACCCTGTTCCTGATGCCGATGGGCCACTATTTTTTATATTTTTAAATGTTTTTTTAATGATTTTTATAAAAATATTTAAAAATGTATTTAATATGTAAAAAAATGAATAAATGATAATAATCATTTTATTTCGACATAATTCATAATTTGTTAGTAAACATTAACCTTAATAACTATGTTAGTAAACATGCAGGTTGGACAAATAATGGACGAGCGGGCAATCAAATTTCCCCGCAATGACATTCAGGAGACTGTTGGAACTGCCCCGGACCCTCTGCAGCAGCGACGCGGCTCGCTTACGTCTGATTGCTGCGAATCCATCAGTGTGCGCATCAGCAAACATTCCCGACGCACTGCAGAAGCGTGGCAGCCCCAACAGCATCCTGAATGCATTGTTGTATTGGACTCGAAGAACATTGATGGCTTTCTGCGTACAACTTGTCCAGAGGCTGCACGTGTAAAATGTCTGACAATATGCTTTAAAAAGCGTCAATTTGACTTCACACATGCAACGAGAAAACCTACGGACAAGCATGTTGCATCGAACCGCCAATGCTCTTCGTTCCCTTTCTACATCGAGATCATCTTTGATGCCCGCTGTTACAATATGGCCGAGATATTTAAATTGTTGAACACGATTCAAGATATTACCTGCAAATTTAATGGGAGGAAAACTTTCTGAGGACTTTGCTCCAAAAATAAGAACCTCACTCTTTTTGGCATTGTATCTTAAACCGTGTTCCTCAACATACCTCTCACACACATCCAAAAGCTTTCTTAAGCCTGAGAGTGACGGGCTCAATAGTGCCATATCATCGGCATAGCTGATATTATTAAAAGCTACTCCATCTATATAACAGCCGGCCTGCATGCTACTGAGCTCACTGATGAGTTCGTCTATGTATAGAAAATCAACAGGCAGCGGACTCATTAAAAGATTGGCAATTTGCGTAAGACAAGAGGGATCACATTTTGAGCATTTAATTAATTAATTTACAAAAAAAATATTCACTTAATTGACTACGGCAGTTTCATGTATGTTTTTAATTTGATTAAAATGATTAATTTCACGCTGTTCCTTTCTTTTAAAATACTATGTTACTTAAGAAGAGTTATTATTTTTTGGCCATTCTTTCGATTGGCATCATAAAAGTAGGGGTGTTTTTTTTTTACATTTAAGTCGGTTCGATTCCCAGACGAGGCAAGTAATTTTTAGAAAATCTTTGAATGCAGAATTACTAACTTTTAAAAATAACATAATGTCTGCTTTCAGCAAAATACCCTATCTACGATATTTAAGGTACTTTCCCTTCATGTCCCATAACTTTGGGACGCCCTGTATAGTCATATGTATAATTTTTAAATTAATAATCTTAAAAAATACAATAGACGTGGATGTTTAGCGACTTGTTCCGCTTAGCTATTTCTAAAGAGCCACAAAAAACTCCTGAAAGAAATCGACACGTGTTTCACCTCTCAACGAGGCATCCTCAGGATGACGATGGACTTGTTGCGAACTCGAACACGGCGTGTTGCCACACCAAGCGCTGAGTGCAGACTGAGTCTTATCGTTTTTTTTTTTTTTAAAGCGCACCTCGCTGTACTGACCTCTAAGGTCTTGGCTGCTTAACCGGATTTTCCTGTGGGTGCCATAAGCTTCTACACTTAGAGTCTCCAGCCAGGAGCTTTTTGAACTTATTCTAAATTAAAATTAAACGAATGCTCGCTAATGGCACCCCCTGTGGGGTATGAACCTCGGCTTAGGGCATCGCTGATGGGCGGACAGCAAGAAGGGACAAGCTGGATCAAATTTATATTTTCATCATGATTATTATGCGGGGTATTTAAAGCTACGTACTCAGCTGCAAAAACTGCTGGCACCTCGTTTTCGAGCAAGGGTCGCGATCGCAAAGGACCTCGGCGGCGAGGTCGGAATGACGGGAGGCGTCTGTTTTTGTGCACTGTACTGGTGGCCCTATTCTGCTCCTGGAGGAGTGTAATGGGGTCATCTGGGTCGGAGAGTACATGCCTTGGGCGGCGGGTCTGACTAATTCGGGATGGGATATAATCGGCTGCCTCGACAACCAGAGGGTTGCGATGTCTGAGAGCGGAGTCAAAGTAACGCTTGGTCATGCGTTTAAGAAACTTGTGAATGGTTGGGATTTTACAGTCGAGATGGAGGATCTCGTTTCTGACGAACCAGGGGGCTCCCGTGGCCTTGCGAAGGAATCTGTTCTGTAGGGTCTGCATCCAATGGATGGAACGGGGTTCGGCGTGGGCAAAGACTGCTCCCGCATAAGTCATGATGGGACGAATGCACGCTGTATAGGTACGCAATTTGCACTTAAGTGACAATTTGCTGCGTGCATTTAGAATGAAGTGAAGTCTACCTAGAGCGAAAGCGGCTCACGAACGAACTGTCTTTATGTGCTCTGAAAAGGAGAGATGATGGTCTAGGATCACACCGAGGTATTTGGCTCGCTTCTCCCAAGGGATCGGCTTGCCGAACAAGGTGATTGGTCAGGGGAGGGGGAGGGATCTGGATCTCGCTTTTGAGAATAAAACCGCTTGACTTTTGTCGGGCTTTACTTCGATTCTCCACCGTCTAAACCAGGCTCCAAGGTTATTGACAGCCCTTTGTAGATTTAGGAGAGACGAAGGGGAATTACCTTTACAGATGATCGTAGTGTCGTCTGCGAACAGAGCGAGCTGCGTCCTACTGTGTTTGGGGATATCGCTAGTAAATAGCGTGAATGCGAGGGGAGCTATCACTGAGCCCTGAGGGACTCCTGCCCTTATGGGGCGGGGGGAGGATAGGGCTCCTTCGATACGGTAGCGGAAGGTGCGGTTCGACAGGTAGTCTCGTAAGATGAGCACGAGACGATCTGGCACATCGAGTTTGTAAAGCTTATATAATAAGCCGTTGTGCCAGACTTTGTCGAAGGCTTTCGCTATATCGAAGAAAACCGCACATGTCTGCCGGCCGTGGGTGAAACCACATTTGACCAGCTCGACGATACGGTGGACCTGATGCACGCTAGAGTGCTGAGTTCTAAAACTGAACTGCTCGTTGGGAATGAGGCCCTTAGTCTCTGCGTAGTCTTTGAGACGCTTATAAATAAGCCTCTCATAGATTTTGCCAAGGACTTTGAGCAGACTGATAGGGCGGTAGCTAGAGGGCTCGTTTTTAGGCTTGCCGGGCTTTGGGATACCTATGACTGTGGCCTCCTTCCATGTCTGGGGAAAGATATTATTACTTAGAGCACCATTGAAGATGGTGGTCAATAGCATGATCAAGTGAGCTGGGAAGAGCTGGACCACCCTGTTGGTGAGTCCGTCTGAGCCGGGGGCTTTACGAGTTTTAAGACCTTTGATTATCTCGTATACCTCATCTGGTTCGATGGGGGGCAAGGGAAAGTCAGGGTCATCAACGGGAGGAAGGGAGGCTCTACGTTCAACTTCAGCGTCAACCTTATCGAGGTGAGCTTTGTCTACTGGTAGGGAACTGGGAGAGCATTGGGCTTCTAGACTATCGGCTAGGCACTCTGCTTTGTCAATGTCGTCGAAGGCAATCGTTTTATCGGGGCGGACTAATGGGGGCAGTGGAGCTGATTGAGGGGACCTAAGTTTCCTTTGGTGTTCCCAAAAGGCTAGATGAGAAGGCTCGAGATCGCCCAGCATCTTATCCCAACCCGCGTCACGCAGCTCCATAATGCGTGTTCTTACAGTTCTCTGAAAGTAGCGCATGTGGGCTTTGTTGGCGGCACAGGGAAAGACGCTGTAGGCACGAGTAGCCGCGTTCTTCTCAGTCATCAGGGCACGCACATCGTCGGGGAGTTTCAAGTAACAGGGATCTGTTGCTGGAACCTCCCTTGAGCAGTCGCTCAGGACGGTTTGTACGTGCTCCGTGAGTGAGTCGATCGCGGCTGTCGTGTCAGCGATTGAGTCAAATTGGTCGGGGATAGCGTCTAGTAAGGGGGACGTGTTGAATTTCAGCTGAACGCTTACTTTCTTCCAGTCCGTCACCTTTTTAGTGGGGAGGGGGTGGTTGGGGTCAGAGGGACCTATGCGGGAGATGAGTTTAAAGATAACCGGACGGTGGTCAGAGGTAAGCTCGTGCACCGTTTCTATGGAGTCGAAGCGTAAATTAACGTTCTTAAGGAGCGTTAAGTCAAGGACGTCAGGGGTATGACTGATGATATGAGGATAGTGAGTGGGACTCATCGGAGCGATGATGTCGAAGTTTAGGGAGGAGGAGAGGTCGAACAAGTGCTGACCTCTGGTATTGGTGGTGAGGCTATTCCAAGAGGGATGTTTGGCATTGAGATCGCCCGCAATAATGACGGAGTTACTCATGCCGAACAAGAGTTCGAAATCATTAGAAAGTAGTTGGAAGTTTTCCGAAGCTACGGAAGGAATGGGAGGGATATAGACCGACACTAGAGTGATCGGTTCGTGACCAGTCATGCCTAGACGACAAACTGATACTTCTAATCGAGAGAGAGGGGGAGGGTCCAATGGGATGCAGTACAGATCCTTTTTGTAATAGATAAGGGTGCCACTCTTATGACAGCGCTTTCTATCGTTCCGAATGATACGATTGTTAGGTATGGAGGGATTGCCTCTATGGGGCTTTAGAAAAGTTTCCTGGATGAGGAGGATATCTATGTAACTGATGAGCACGGAGGAATTCCGCGATTTCATCTTTTGGATTGATTAAGCCATTGGCATTATAGGTGCCTAGCTTGAGGGATCGGGGTTTAAACCTTTCATGAGTGGCGTTATACGTGATGGGGGAGTCTATTAAAGGAAATGAGGGCTTGCGTAATATCCGGGTACGCGCGATAAATTCTTTGAATTAGTCCCATGTCACGCGACATTTGGGCTGCGATTATGTCCTCAGCCATTTTCGTAGCCCTGGGGGTACAGAAGGTTGAGAACGTGGAGCTAATAATGCCGAATGCATTATTAACGGGGTCTAAATTAGCCACGAGAGTGGGAGCGGGGCGTGGAGCTTTAGGAGTGGTGGAGGGATTCACGGTGGGCGCAGAGGGAGCGGCGAGCGCCGAAGGCGTGGATCGCGAAGGAGCGGGGAGGCCGGAGGGAGGGGGGAGTCGATGGACACGCGGGTCCATGAGAGTGTAATGAGGGGTATGAGGGGAGGGGGGCGCGGGATACCCAGGGCTGGGAATGCCTGCTGGTGGTTTAACATAGTCCAAGGGCTAGGTCTCTGAGGGCTTAGCCGCTCGGGAATTTGAGAGGAGGGGAAGGGATGGAAATCCCTTTGCTTTTGCTGCCTTACGTCTAAACGTTTGGTCAGCTTAGCTGAAGTAGCCTTAGGGGCTTTTGAACAGTCGCGGTAGTTGGCTGTGTGACCCTCGAGGCCACACAGCACGCAACTAGGCGGACTGAGGCATAGATTACGATCCTTAGGACGCGGGCAGTCAGTGGTACCGTGGTCACCCAAGCACTTTACGCACCTGGGTTTTGCGTGGCAATTCTTTTGCGAATGGCCATACAATTGACATCGGTGACACTGACCGATGGCGCTATTTTTCCTGGGCTTCTCGATAGTGAAGCCCATGAGGTTACATAGAGTCTTTATGTTAAAGATGGGGTGATGCCCCTCGGTTGGGGAGCACACGACTAGAACCATGTCATATGCTTCCCTGCTGCGCGAGCGGTGCATGCGATGCACCTCGTCTACGGGGATATTCTGCGACTGAAGGTCAGCTAAGATTTCGGAGGGGGAGATTTCCTTAGGGATCTTTTTGATCACTACTCTGATCTGTTTGTCTTCTGGGAGAGAGTAGGTGTGGAATGACACACCTCTCTCTTTCAGGACCCTAGTTAAGTCCCTGTAGTCTTTCGACGTAGGGATCAGAACCTTAATACCCTGTTGGGTAGATCTAGCATTTGTGTAAGAGATTTTCATCTCTACACACCACTTTGAAACGGATAGCCTTATCGCCCGTGAAACCCACTTATATAGTGTCGCCGTTATCAGTGCGATAAGGGGCGAACAATCGCAGCAAAGGTGACCTTGGCATACTCGTATTTAATTCGTTCAACAGTGTAATGTTTCCGGGATTATTTTTGACAATTTCTAAACTCTCTAGTACTGACATTCTGAAACCTTTATCACATGTGTGTAAAATTTCGAAAGTGTTATTATTATTTAACGAATGACCTGTATCTATTAAGTGTTGTGCAAAATGGGATTTTTCTGGATAATTATTCCTGTACGCTGCTATATGTTCCTTATATCTTGTCTGAAAATTACGACCATTTTTAACCGACTTCCAAAAAGGAGGAGGTTATATGTTCGACGCGTATGTTTGTTTTTTTTTTTTTTATGTATGTCCACCGATTTCTCCGTCATTTGTGGACCGATTATGAAAATTCTTTTTTTGTTTGAAAGAGTATGCTCCCAAATTGGTCCCATATAAATTTTATTAACTTTGCTTGGGTAGTTTTTGAGTTAGCTACAAAATACGTATATTTTTCCCCACTTAGTATGTAGATGATATGATAAGTTCCTGTCACTGGTAGCAGGTAGTGGTATTCGAATCTGTGTGGGGTAGGTACCACAACTAAAAAGTGAAAAATAAAAACTTTTTACAAAAAAAACAACCGACTTCCAAAAAAAAACACTACAAAGTGAAAAATTAATTTAATTTCGGAAGTCGGTGGCAAAAAACGAAAACACAAAACCCAAGACACCGACTTCCGAAATTAAATTAATTTTTCACTTTGTAGTGTTTTTTTTTGGAAGTCGGTTGTTTTTTTTGTAAAAAGTTTTTGACCTATGTAAATACCATTACAATCATCGCAATGTAACTTGTATAAACACCTGATTTTTTGTGGTTTTCTAATCGATCTTTTCCGTTACAAATCTGTCTTAATATAATAATAATCTTAATATAATATAGTGGCGTAGGTGCAAATAAAATAAACAAACAAAATAACAAGTAAGTAAAATATACAGTCGGGTACAATGATTTAACTATCTATCACACTCGTAAAACAGTCCTTCCAATAAAAAGTGAACTCTTTGAAATGAAATAGTCAGTAATATATTACCAGTTGTCAATGCTGTCGTTCGTGATGCGAAAAAACCATTTCATACATTTGTTCGACGAAAACGCAATTCTACTCTATGTTGGATAAATTTCGTCCTTTAACCGTTTTCTGCAACCGTTTTCGTCGTCGGGAAAACGGTATCGGCCGTCAAAAATTTGAGAACGACCCACTACCAATGTCTAGTGTCAAATTGTCAATGTCAGTTAGCTCATGCCAGTGCAGAATATGCACTGCCAGTGACAGTGACATAGACAAAAAATATAAAACTGATTTTAATCGATATGAAATTGATAATCATTATTTTAGTTTTTCAGTAATTAATGACGTTTCGTTTAAATTAAATGCACTATATTGTATAAGAGGTTTAATTATATTACCTAGTGCTACCTTGTGGGTAGGTTTTCTTTTTGTAGTTGTGTAATCGATTACTTTAATCGATAATCTCACGAAAACTATCTTAATCGTATTTCTCCGCTTCCAGACTGAGAATTGAGCAGATTTTTGATATTCAAGGATAAAAAAAATATGACAAATTTTTAGATCATATATCTCAACTTATTACATTTGGGCCCAACATTTTCTATCTCCTTTCATGGAGTTACTATTTATTTATTATTTATTTATTTTTTAAGGATTACCAACGAGTTACATTACAATTATTATCTTTTACAATAATAAAACTTAGTTATAATACATTTCCTGTAACGCACACTCAATTACAGGTAACCACAGCTTACACATTATCGAGTACATAATGCTCTGAATACACAATTTAAATTAACTTAAGAATTAAAAAAAAAGAAACAATATACATGCTATTATAAAAGTTTAAATTTACACGAATACAATACAGTAAAAACAACATCAAATTGATTATCAATATTATGTCTCAATGAAATAAAATGGTACAAAATTAGATTGGAAAGCAAATACGGAAGCCTTAAGCAAAAAATTTATAATGCACTGTACAAATTAGGCCCAATGATGTTGATGCACTGCTATCTGCCTATCACGGCTTAGTGTCCTCGAACTTACTTACGGAACAATTTTTTGCTAATTCAACAAACAAAGATGTCATTTTTAAAACCCAAAAGAGGTGCCTTAGAACTATGTTTGGACTTCATGTTACTGAGAGCTGCAAACACTTTTTTATTTATTTATTTATAGTTAATTAAAACGGTACAACACCAATAACATTAATTAACATAGAAACAATTACAATATTGACATTAATTTAATTTAAAACTAACATGGAACAGTGGACTCCCTTGCATACTTTCTCTCACAGAACACCAGACATATACGCATAATTTTACTCCATTCATCCGCAAACACATCACATTCAGGGTTGGCAGTCAGAAGGGTATTTAGCATCTTTAGGGTACGACATACTGGGGATTCGGCTCTGGCTACAGTTTTGCAAACAAATTGTGTCGGCGGCTTTGACGGTGTCCAATGTATTTGTCTGGCACAAATAATCGGCAGAAAAGGCCATCGAGCTCTGGACAGTCGATACGTCCTCGTAAGGTCTTACAGGCTACCGTGAGCTGATCGAGACCTCTTCTTACCTCTAACGAGCTAAAGCCTAACGTCCCTAAAAGATAGTTGGTAGGGTACAAGTACGGAAAGAAATGGTATAACCTTTGGAAGAGGCATCTTAGGAATGTTTTCTGAACCTTTTCTAGCATCAGTGTTTGGGTCGCGGTATAGGGGTGCCAAACACAGGCACTGGACTCGAGTTTGCTTCGAACCAGAGCAGTGTACAACAGACTAATAACATTTGAATTGCGAAAGTCACGAGCATTTCTCAAAACAAATCCCAAGCGTCTAAAAGATTCTTTCGCAAGGGCAGAAACGTGATCTCTAAAAGTCAGACAGCGGTCGAAAGTCACTCCCAAGTCCTTTATGTTGGTGACACGAGTAATTACTTCACCTCCCAAATTATAGTCATAATGGATTGGTCGCAGCCGTCCACCGTATGTCATAACGTAGCACTTGTTTTTATAAAAAAATAGCTTGTTCACAATGCTCCACTCATAGATGGCGTCAATATCCCTCTGAAGGAGCTTGCAATCCTCGTCCGTTCGGATTTGTGCGACTAGCTTCAGGTCATCGGCATATAGCAGGCACTTGGCAAACTTAACATTAGTTATGAGGTCATTGATCATGATCAGGAAAAGAGGCGGCCCTAACACGGATCCCTGACTTACGCCCGAGCGTGTACTGTAAGGCTTGGACTCGAAGCAGCCATGCCTTACAAACTGCTTGCGATCGCGTAGATAATCGGAAAAGAAGTTAAGAAGACCGGACGAGAAACCGATGTCCCCCAGCTTTGTCAAAAACACATCGTTGTCAACTCTGTCGAATGCTTTCCGGAAGTCGAAATACAGAACATCAACCTGCCCACCGATGTCCAAGCAACGGGATATGTAGTCTACGTGAATCAGTAAATTCGAATTCACGGAGCGACCCGGCCGAAAACCGTGTTGGGCATCAGATAGGGATATATTTACGCGTTTGTAAATGAAAGCGTGAAGTATATGTTCGAAAACCTTGGCAATGGTTGGCAGGATAGCGATGGGTCTGTGTTCCTCTACTGATGTTTTGTCACTAGTTTTAGGAATGGGAGTGACTCGCGATGTTTTCAATTGTTCAGGATATACGCCGGACCGGAGAGCTAGGTTAAAGACATGACATAGAGGGGCTGCCAAAATATCATGACATCCCTTAAGAGTAAAGGCTGGTATGTTGTCAGTGCCAACCGAGCTACAGGGTTTGAGTTTAGCAATAGCCTTAACCACATCCGGTGGGGTTAAAAAGGGAAGAGGAATGCTATCTCCCTCACTACTCACATTTAATTTTCTAGGGTCCAACTTAGGTGTATCAGGCAGAAACACTCTAGCAAAATACTGAGCAAATGCCTCGGCCGCTTTGACACCCGAACAAGTCTCACCATTGTACACCACGTTTGGCTCGAAGCCGCCCTTTGACCGCAGGCTAGATACATGCTGCCAGAACTGTCGCGGATTTTTGCCTATGTTATGTTCTAAATTATTACAGTACAATCTGTAGGCGTCCTGGGCTCTTACTTTAAGATCCGATCGCAGAGCACTAAACTGCGCGTAAGTAAGAAAAATATAAAATACTAACACTTCCATCTATGTATGTATATACATTTTAGAGACTATTATATTTGACAAATTGAACCTACACCTATTCCCCCTATCCTTAACCTTACATATTATAAAACATAATCCCCCGCCGCCTGTCTGTCTGTCTGTCTGAACGCGATAAACTCAAAAACTTCCGAACGGATTTTCAAAAAGTTTTCATCAATGGACGGAGTGATTCATGCGGAAGGTTTTAGTGTATGATTAATTAATTAAGGTTTTGTGTAAATTGGCAGAAATTTGACAATTATTGTTGAAGATGTCGGAAAAAATCATGCCGCTTTGAATCGCATTGGAGCTTTACTGGCGTGCGCTGCGTTAGCCGAAAAAGATACATCAAATTTATGTTCTACGGTATTGTTCATCTTAAAAAGTTCAACAAAAAAGTCCGCGATGGCATATGTCTATCTTCTAAGGATGACCTACAATAACCATTTCTATCTTTCAGAATTTGATAAAAATGTAATTGTTATTTCCGAAGCTATTTTGACCAGTATAGTATTAATCCTTACCCAAAAAAATATGTTATTTAATTTGGGCATTTAATTTAGATTAAAATATGCCTTGAAATCATAAAATTTAAATGAATAGTTTAAAAGATATCACAGTTTCAAAATTACACGTAGCAACGCGGCCGCAGTGATAGGAGTCAATGACCTTTTTCTCTGTTATTAGGTATGAAATCTTGGTAGTACGTTCCCGTGGGATATTTTCCGTCATCCACGCGGGCGAAGCCGCGGGAAAAAGCTAGTTATCAGATAAAGTAATTCTGAATAGACGCGACAATAGCAAACTTTGCATGCAGGAAAGGTTTGCAGGAAAGCGAGAAGAAAGATGGTACACACGGCTACACATCAAGCTATACATTTCCAGTTTATGCTGATCTCGCATCGTATAAGATTTCCGTACAGTGCGAGGTCAGCTTATACTGGAAATTTATAGCTTGATGTGTAGCCGTGTGTACACGTCAAAAATAAAAACCTATTTAAACCAAATGACATGGTTGCCACTATAACTTATCCTGTCCACAAAAACCACTAATAAATAATGTTTATTAGTGGCTTTATCTAATTTCAAATATTGCTGGCATTCATTAACTTTTAGTAATCTGGGTCAATCAATAAATAAATCATTTTAAACAGCTTTCATTCCAGAAGAAAAATAATAATTAATAAGAATTGAATAGTTGAGTTGCGCGCGGGCGCTTGTCAACGTTAGACGCGCACACTGTGTGACTTTGAACCGGTGTCGACTCACATCGTACGACCGTGCATATGAGTCATCGTTTAAAAATGCTAAGCACTAATGGATAGCAGCGAACGCGAATACGACCAATCAATTGAGACAGCTGATGTGAATAATGGCATAGAAGATTGTGGTGAGATTATTAGTAACAGTAATAGTGAGAATATGAAGTTAACAGAAGAAGGTATACAAAATAGTGGGGAAAGCGACGCAGTGAGATCGAGTAAAAGAAATAGACAGATAGACCAAGATGAATTGTGGACAAGAATTACGAGAGGGGGTAAACGTTTTGCCAGAACTAGTCATGTTCATGATGAGATAAGAATACCTGAAGATAAAATAGAAATTAGCATAACGTCTAAAGAAAAGTTACCAAAACAGTTTGGATTAGCAAAATTATTAAAAACAGAAAATATTCCGGACATAACAAGTATAAAGTATATTAATGCGTTTAAGGTTCTTATTCAGTTTACTAACGATGAGAGTGCGAATAAATTAATTGAGTCAAAATGCTTGAAAGAAAAAGGACTTAGATGTCAGAAAACACTGGAGATTAGAGAAACTTACGGCGTTATTAAAGATATAGACATAGAATCATCTGAGGAAGAAATACTAGAGGGTTTGAGCTGTGATACAGAGATCATAGGCATTAAAAGATTAAAACGGCGCAACACAAATAGTGGACAATGGGAACCCGGAGAAACAGTCAGAGTAACCTTTAAAGGATCCTCCTTACCTTCTTACGTATACATCTTTGATACCAGGGTAAAAGTGAATCCTTACCAATTCCCCGTCACGCAATGCTCACGCTGTTGGAGATATGGGCATACAGTTAGAGTATGTTCATCAATCAAGGGTATTTGCCCAAAATGTAGTAAGTTCCACCCTAATTGTGACACTACGGCCTATAAATGTAATAATTGCTCCGGAAAACATATGGCGTTATCTCGCACTTGCCCAATGTATTTAAAAGAAAGAAGGCTAAGAGAATTGATGGCAGAGTTTAACTGCACATACAAAAGAGCTTTAACACTATACGTGCCGCCAGAATCAAATTATGAGGAGAATTCTGAAGAAATAGAACAGGAAATGGAAAAAGAACATCACCAAGTGTTAAGTCAAGAAACAAATACAGAAATGGGACCTATAACACAACCCCAAGATACATATGCTAATACAGTAAATAAGGCGGAAAGTTTAAATTCTAAAGCAAAGAAAAAGTCTACAGTAAAACAACAAGACAGTAATAAAAAGGGTGGGGTCAACCCGAAGAATAAACAAAAAACAGATACCGTGATTAATTGGGCAGCACTTTCTGACAGTGACTCGGAAATACATCATGTAGAAACAGAAAAAACTGATAATTCAAACAAAAAGAAGAAAAAGAGTTGGAAATGGTTATGGAATAAATTAAAGGAAAAAATTTGGGATAGCGGGACCAATCTGGAAAATAAAGTGTTAGATTGCGCAAAGGTGATCTTTGACTGGTGTACATCATTCATGATGGATTACATAACGGAGTTGCCTTTCTTATCTAACATAAAACAATGGATAACAACAGTAGACACAGACATTTAAAAATCAATATTCTACAATGGAATGCACAGAGTTTACGACCGAAAATTACGGAATTTGAAGCTTTACTGAATCAGGAGAAAATTCACATAGCAATACTCAGTGAAACTTGGTTTGACCCAGAGAGTATTGTCAGACTCAGCGGATACAATATATTCAGGGCAGATCGTGACGATGGGTATGGAGGTACAGCTGTTTTTACACACCATTCTATTAAGGCTATACAATGTAACGTAAATATTTCAAATACACAAATTCAAATTGTGCACATAAAATTACTCAACTGCGCTCATCTGGAGAATATCATTTCTATCTATTGCCCCTCGTCGGTGCACACGTGCAGAAGCGACTGGGATGAAGTTTTTTCAATAACACAACACAAAGCTCTCGTTGCAGGAGATCTGAACGGTCACCATTCAAACTGGTCTTCTAGAACTGATACAAGGGGTAATCAGATTTTTGATTCTGTCATGGACAACAACCTATGTACACTTAACGACAACACACATACACGTTTGAAATTGGTCAATGGGGCTTTACAAAAATCTTCCCCAGATGTAACTATTGTTTCAACAGATTTGGTTTTAAAATTAAAATGGTGGGTCATGAATGAAAATCTGGGAAGTGACCATATGATAATTAAGACTTGCTTAGAAAATAGTAAATCAAAAATGGTTAAAAAACGGAGGAACTTTAAGAAAGCAGATTGGCAAGGTTACACTCGGAAAATAGAATCGGATTTAACAAACTTGGAGCTACCTTTGGATCATCAATCTGCATATAATACATTTATAGATATTGTAAACTCTGCAGCTGATCAATATATACCTACGATTAGAGTGAGCGAGAATCCTCTTCAGTCAGACAAATTCATACCAAAACCATATTGGAATCAAAATTTATCACATATTGTTGCACAGAGACGCCTTGCACTGGCAACTTTTAGAGGCAACCCCAATCCACAAAATCTTGAAGCTTTACAGAGGAAAGTGAGTGAGGCGCAGAGGCTAATACGACAAGCCAGGAATAAATCCTTTCAGGGATTTTGCAATGACATAGATAGTGTAACTTCTTCGGGAGAAATGTGGAAGCGCATGAGATGGATCAAAGGGTACAAACCAGCTACATCTGTTGTTGACCAAGGTAAAGCCGAAGGATTGTTGCGAAGTCTGGCCCCAGATTACGTATCTCCACCAACTCCTACATTTTCCTCTTGTAACATGCAATTGGCCAACCCGGTTTCGGTACAGGAAGTAATTAACTCAATTAAAAAAACAGATTCTGCTCCAGGTCATGATAGTATTTCATATTCTATGATAAAACATTTACCCCATATTGCTAAAATTATGTTGACTTCCATTTACAATAAGTGTATGTTATCCGGATTCGTACCAGAGCAGTGGAAAAAAGTTAAAATTATTCCTATACCGAAGCCGGGAGGTGATCCAGGCTCAAGTGCGGATGTTAGACCTATTGCGCTTATATCTTGCTTTTGTAAGATACTTCATACCATCATAACACGCAGGCTTGAATGGTTTCTAGAGAAAAATAATTTATTATCCCATGACACCACGGGCTTCCGAAGATTTAAGTCATGTTATGATGGTCTATCTAGGTTAGTTACACGGGTTGAAACTGGTTTCTCTAAAAGTGTGCCAGCTGTTGGCTGTTTCATAGACATTGAAAGTGCCTACAATAACATAAACTTGACATCTCTTTTAGGTATTTTGGATAACTTGGGGGTGGGCTCTGTCCTTTGTAATTATCTTTGGCAGTATCTTCATCAGAGACATTTATTCATTGAACTACGGGATAACAGTCTAATATGTCGAATTGCTGGTATGGGCATTGCTCAAGGAGACCCTTTATCCCCTTTACTATTTAATGCGGCCACAATTAATCTTTGTAGAAGCATAACTAATGTGTACATTTCGCAATATGCTGACGACTTCATTTTATATGATATACAGAAAAGATTATCCGATTCAGTATCCCATATACAAAACGCGTTACATATTTTTCAAAGTTTGATGACAGATTTAGGTCTAAGTATTTCCCATAAGAAAACAAAGGTGTGCCTTTTTAGTAGAGGGAGAAGAAGGAATAGTATCCATTTAACTGTTAATAACAGCCTTATTGAACAAGTCAATTATGTCAAATACCTTGGAATGTGGTTGGATAGTTCCTTAAAGTGGGGTAAACATGTGAACGAAATTCGGGAAAAAGTTTGTCGTTTTTTAAATCTTTTTAAAATATTAGCTGGTACTAAATGGGGTGTACATCCCTTACATCTTAGAAGGCTATACATAGCTATAATTCGAAGTAGGATGGATTATGGTTGCTTTTTGTACGGAAACTGTGCCAACTGTCATCTTCTTAAGCTTGACAAAGTCCAAAATCAAGCAATGAGAATCATAGGAGGATTCATTAGAAGCACGCCTATACATACGATGGAAAGTGAGCTGTGCCTCCAACCGTTATTTATTCGAAGACTGTTTCTGGCAGGTAAATTTTATTTAAGATCAAAATCAGTTTGTAACAGTAGTCTTATAAATACCTTGGGGGAGCTGTCTGACCAATGCCAAGGTGTATACTGGAGAAACAAAAAGCTGCCATTATTAGTGGATGTCCACAGAGTTTATGCAGAAATGCCTTTGTACTCTAGCCCGATACTAGATATTTATTCCTTGGACACTTGGGTGACCAATATAGATTTATCTAATGTAATATGTGATACAATTAAGGGTATAAGCTCGGCAAAAAGACTGATTAATGTAACGGATCTTAACAATACGTGTGTAAAAATGATAGATGATAAGTTTAGTCGACACTATAAAATATTTACGGACGGATCCAAGGATGGTTCAGACTTGGGAGCTGCTTTTATTGATCCTCAACTTAATACTAAAGCTAAATTCAAAATTAACGCCAATATTTCTATTATGTATTGTGAACTCATAGCTATATCTGAAGCCCTGTTGTATTTACTGAGTATAGATCAAGAGAACTTTGTCATATTTTCGGATTCAAAAAGCAGCCTCCAACATTTGGCTCGAGTACCCTCGAGTCTTCGAGGGATCCCGATAGCCATAATTATTTTAGACTCAATTCGTAAGATGCAGTCTATCAATAAAACCGTCACTATTCAATGGATTCCCTCACACATTGGAATCATGGGTAACGAGGAAGCAGACGTAGCAGCCCAACAAGCATCATATGAGGGTATGAATTACACATGCAAACCGTTATACTCAGATTGGCTTGGTCATGTCAAAGATCTATGCAGACAAAGATGGCACGAATATTTTGATGAACGATCAAAGTTAAAGGGAATCTGGTATAAAACCATCCAGTCTGAACCGCTTCGTTACCCATGGTTTGAAGGAACGGAGATAGATAGGAAATATGTAGTAGCTCTGTTGAGGATGCGTTCGGGACATATCCCATCGAATAAGTTTAAATATTTAATGGGTAAAAGTACCTCACCAAACTGCGAAGTTTGTGGGGTGATTGAGGATATTTACCACGTGCTGATGGAATGTGACCGGAACATATACGATAGACAATGTTCGCTCGGTGTAGGTTTTGAAGTGGGGGCATGTAACAGCATCCTAGCGTCCCCTTTGTCGGAGGAGGCTCGGATGTTGTGTCGTTTGTTGTTGGTTATTTATCAAAACAAATAAGTGTAATTATAATAATTTCTGTTTATTATCCATTGTTTAGTTTTAAGTTATTGAATGTTTTCTGTTACGGGGGTGACATTATCACTAAGTGATAAAACCCCTTCAAATTAATAAAGATTAAAAAAAAAAAAAAAGAATTGAATAGTTAAATGTTAACCTGTGAAATACGTTCCAAACTCCATGGTATTTAAAGGTTGCGCTCGTTTTTCAAGTGAATTTCATAAAAGTCACGTAGCTTGGTATAATAACGATACTTCACTGCACTTTTATCTTCAATTTGCATATTTATAATTGCTTTTCCAATCGAATTATCGTCCGCCGCCATGATGCACAACAAACAAAGCGACATCAACGCCTCTACCGGTGGATAATCGAACTATTTTACGATATGATCAGTAACGTTTGGCCACATCATGAAGTAGTCGTGCGTTTAACTGTTTATATCGTCAAACATTGAGTATTCAATGATCTGGTTAGACCACATCACGATGTGGCCAGCGGTCGATGTTCTATTTCATGAAATGTAACCATTTCATGAAAAGATCAATTCTAAGACACGACATAATTATTTACAAATTTTGCTCGTTTATAGTATAGGATTACATTGGAAAACCGCTGGCCACACCGCTGGCGGGCAACGCGCGTGCCCCCGCGCGGGCCTCCGTCGCACGGAGGCGGGACACGTGGCGCGAGCGCGGGGTCCACTTCCCCGCGACGGAAGCCCGCGCGTGTTCCCGCAACGGAGCACTTTTGTATGGAACCGCGCGGACGTCCGCTTAACGCAGTTTCAGGGCTAACTGGCGAAATGTGGGTGTACCTACTATAGGTAGGTACACCTCTGCCCAAACCTTTGGGGAAACAAGGCGTGATGTTATGTTATGTTACATAATTATACTGTGGTATTGCACCAAAAAAATATGTACTAACTTTTCTGAATACCGAAATAACGCGATCGCACTAAGTTACTGTAGCATAATAACGTTATTATCAGTGCGCTGTCAGCGGATATCTATAGCTGTCACCGTCAGCGTAACGTTACAGCACAACCCCGACTTGTAACAACAAAGGTGGCCGAAGAGCCGCCATATTTGAATAAAAGTGTGTTGTAATTCTTTCACAATGAATTGACGTCACGCAAGTATTTAGGTCGCTTGAAGGCGCGGTGGCTGCCGTGTGCCGGTGTCACAGGTGGCAGCAAATTGTCGACCCTCGTCAACGCAAGGCAAATTAAACCCTCCTACATTACCTGAGCCTGAGGGTTACCCGCACTATTATGTACGGGCTTGATAGTCTTACCTTCGACACGCTGTACACACGGCTACACATCAAGCTATACATTTCCAGTATAAGCTGACCTCGCATTGTACAAAAATTCTATACAATGCGAGATCAGCATAAACTGGAAATGTATAGCTTGATGTGTAGGGGTGTGTACACGCATTTTTTATACTCGACATTAATTTGCTCGGATAGAGAAATGTGGAGTCACGAAATAGGTTTAAGAAAAATGTGGGGTACGTTCGCTGAACATAACTGCTTCACAGGAGCTGTAGCCGCATGACTAAATAAGGAGCTATGGCTACGCCTGCTCCCACGGCCCGTGTGAGTGTACCTAATTACCTATACATATAATTGGGCATGGGTTTGACTATTAGGGACGGTCAGTAACGATCTTTAAAGTCAGATTTTGAAATCATCATTATTGAGTAGGTACCTATTTACCTAGCTAGTAGCTACAGTAAATTTAAACATCTGAACCGATGTAGGTAATATTAGGATACAAATAACTCTTAGCGTTTCTCTTAGCATTTCATGTAAGACATGATGATGCTGCTGAAGATTGTAAGACATCTTTGCATTGTACAGTAAGCGTTCAAAAGTGCATAAGCACGCTAAGAGTCGTATTGCTGTGAACACGCGGTGTAGTCCGTACATTTGTATGTGTAATCAGACGTCTGTGGTGTGTGTGCCCTACACACACCACAGAAAACGCAGTTTTGCACTACACACTGTCGTATCGTCGCGGTTCGCGAGCGCCGCACTTTATTGTTAGACACGCATCATACGCGTGACCTTGGCCAGTGTATGGCATTGCTAAAATTCGAAAATAAATTATATGTGCAGATAGCAGAAGGCGTTAAGCGTTGATCTTAGATTTAAGATGGCTATGGTTCTAATCTCGAAAATCACAACGCTGTTTTTGCAAATATTATTATTTTTGTTTGCAATAATAATATTTATTTAAATATTGCTGCCTTTTTATTAACTGTTGTTATTGCAATAAAGGGTTTAGAATAAAAAATGCGTGATATGTGATAATAAAATTAAAAAATATTTATTTGTTATATTTTATTTTAATTAAGTGTAGTTAACAAACTGCTACAATTATTTATCATTACTTCAGCTGAATAAGATGTGAAATAGATGTCTACAAACTTAGAAGCAATTTGTATTATTTTGACATATTTAAATTTTGAAATGTTTTAAATTTGAAAAGGATTTTTTTCACCATAAATATAAAGCTTTGATCATGGTCGAAGTAATTAAGCTATAAATAAGAATATTAGACTACTTAAAATGTAAAAAAAAACTACTGACAAAATAGTTGATTATAAGGTTAAGTATAGGCAGTGTGTTTATATTAATTATTTAAGATTTTATTTTAAATATTGGTTGGTATTGAGGTTATAGCTTAAGTATTCATTTTCTTTACGAAAAGAAGATTGAAACCAAACCTCAAATTTTAATCCTAAAATAATAATATTACTAAAATAATATTGAAACGTGCTTAAAAAATTACCATAAATTCATGCAATAACGAATCTGTTGTTTATTAAGTTGATACGGTCAATATTTTAAGGTCAAAAACGGTTTTCTAGCTGATCTTCAGTGATGCAAGCCTTCAGAGTGCACGGCGAACGGTTCATAATGACGTGTTTTTAATAATTCAGCAAAATATCTCGTTGGTATGAAACCATTTGTTTCATATTAATTCACCCTTTGACGTCGCTGCTACTCGATAATAAGCCCCTTCCTCATATCTCTTAACCCTCACAGTATTTCTCTAGAACAAAGAATAACATTGTATTTATTACACATAATACCTAATTATTTATTATTCACTAATCGAATTAAACCTCATAATGAGTTTAAAACTTTAAAGGCATCTTCTGTCTCAACAATACCCTTGATTAAGATTTATGTTTAGTAAAATATGAAATATTTAAATGATAACACTCACACTTAGTCCGGTTTCATTAGATATTGGATATAGCACTATAAATGATATTTACACAAATAACATTCAATTTTACGCAGCCCAACAATAATTTTGAAATCCGTTCAATATTTGCTTTTTGAAAATAATAACCATAACACTGCGCTAAATACTCGTCACCAACATTATCTACAAACCAACAAAGTTCTATTAAGTGAATACTCGTAACGAACTGAATCTGTCTACCCCACAGAAATCGAAATAATTTAGTTAGTTTTCTGTGGTCTACCTGCTAAACTTTAATATTTATGTGAATAAGATGAATGAAAAAAAAAACGAATGATTATCGAACTAGTCATTGGTTGCAAACAAAGTGAGTGTGTGTGTGTAATGTGCGTGTCTACAGTATTGTAACAACTTATAGAAGAAGGTCGTAAGTCAAACCGAAGCGTCAGTCTATTGCTTTGTGAGATTGCTCATGGACTTTTGGTCGGCACTGTACAGTACCGACCAAAAGTCCATAAGCAATCTCACAAAGCAATAGACTGACGCTTCGGTTTGACTTACGACCTTCTTCTATAAGTTGTTACAATACTGTAGACACGCACATTACACACACACACTCACTTTGTTTGCAACCAATGACTAGTTCGATAATCATCATTCGTTTTTAGTTTCATTCGTCTTGTTCACATAAATATTAAAGTTTAGCAGGTAGACCACAAAAAACTAAGTAAATTATTTCGATTTCTGTGGGGTAGATGCAGTTTGTTACGAGTATTTAATTAATAGAACTTTGTTGGTTCGTGGATTATATTGGTGACGAGTATTTAGCGCAGTGTTGTGGTTATTATTATCAAAAAGCAGGCATAAAATATATTGAAGAGATCAGATCAGATCAGAGAATATTATTGCGCTGCGTAAAAGTGAAGTGAATATCTAATGAAACCGGACTAAGTGTGAGTGTTATCATTTATATATTTCATATTTTTCTAAACATAAATCTTAATCAAGGGTATTGTTGATAGAACAGAGGTATTGTTGAGACAGAAGATGCCTTTAAAATTTTAAATTCATTGTGAGGTTTAATTCGATTAGTGAATAATAAATAATAAGGTATTATGTGTAATAAAAACAATGTTTTTCTTTGTTCTAGAGAAATACTGTGAGGGTTAAGAGATATGAGGAAGGGGCTTATTATCGAGTAGCAGCGACGTCAAATGGTGAATGAAACAAATGGTTTCATACCAACGAGATATTTTGCTGAATTATTAAAAACACGTCATTATGAACCGTTCGCCGTGCACTCTGAAGGCTTGCATCACTGAAGACCAGCTAGAAAACCGTTTTTGACCTTAAAATATTGACCGTACCAACTTAAACAACAGATTCGTTATTGCATGAATTTATGGTAACGAATTTTTTAAGCACGTTTCAATAGGGTGTTTGTCGTATTTCTTGCAGATATACCGAAATTGTTTAATATTATTTTAGTAATAGGTAGTATTATTTTAGGATTAAAATTTGAGGTTTAGTTTCAATCTTCTTTTCGTAAAGAAAATGAATACTTAAGCTTTAACCTCAATAACAACCAATATTTACTAAAGTCAAATAAAATGTAAAATAATTAATACAAATAAAATATAAACAAACTGCCCATATTTAACCTTAAAATTACCTATTCTGTAAGTAGTTTTTTACATTTTAAGTAGTCTAATATTCTTATTTATTACTTAATTACTTCGACCATGATCAAAGCTTAATATTTATGGTGAAAAAATCATATTTCATCATTTAAATATGTCAAAATAATACAAACTGCTTCTAAGTTTCTTGACATCTATTTCACATCTTATTCAGCTAAAGTAATGATAAATAATTGTAGCACTTTATTAACTTATGTAAAATAAATATAACGAATAAACATATTTTTTTAATTTTGTTATCATATATCACGCATTTTTTATTCTAAAACCTTTATTGCAATAACAACATAAAAAAGCAGCAATATTTAAAAAATATTATTATCGTAAACAAAAATAATAATATTTGCAAAAAACCACACTGTGTTTTACGAGATTAGAACCTGAGGCAGTTTGAATTCCATACCAACGCTTAACGCTTTCTGCTATCTGCACTTGTTAAGTTACTATCGAATTTTAGCAATGCCATTAACTGGTCAAGTTCACGCGCATAGTGCGTGTGTGCTAGCATGTTTAAAGCGACGGAAATATATTGTTGTTTCGTGCTGTGGTGTGTGTATCGTGTTGCTTACACATACAAATGTACGAGCTATACCGCGTGTTCACAGCAATACGACTCTTAGCGTGCTCATGCACTTTTGAGCGCTTACTGTACATTCATACATACATAAACTCACGCCTTCTTCCCATGAGGGTAGACAGAAACTACAGAACGCCACCTGCTACGATCCTCACATACTCCTTTTGCCTCGTGTCATACACGCACGACAGTTGCGAGTACAACGCACCTGACCTTTCTGAAGAACATCTCCAATAAGGTTACTATTATCAATTGTTGTCACTACATCTTCTTATAAACCGCACCGTTGCCTTATCTCATCATTCCTCAGCCTATCATTCATAGTCACACCATACATGCTTCGCAAGGAACACATTTCCACAGCCTTTATTTTAAATATCTTTGCATTGTTTAGATTGGTATTTAATGCAGGTACCATGTCACCAGATCAGGTTCCTCCCGTAATTTTGAACGGAACTCCCATGAAAGTGGTCACCTGTTTTAAATATCTTGGGCATATAGTCAGTGATCACCTACGCGATGATGACGACATGGACAGGGAACGCAGGGTGCTGTCTATCAGAGCGAACATGATAGCCCACAGGTTTAAACGTTGTAATGCACAAGTGAAAATAACACTGTACAGAGCGCATTGTACATCAATCTACACGTGCTGCTTGTGGGCTCATTATACGCAAAGATCATTCAGCGCCCTGCGCGTCCAATATAACAATGCGTTCAGGGCGTTGTTGGGGCTGCCGCGCTGGTGCAGTGCGTCGAGCATGTTCGCGGATAATAATATTGACCGTACTTCCGGGATTGTCCGGATAGCCGTGGAATACCTCTCCACTCCTCATAAGCACCTCAGGACATGTTGCCCCCTTGTCGCTTCGACACTTTGTGCTGGCGACCATTTTCGGGGGCCCATCATTGAGTGTGCAAGTCACCCCCTTCCATTTTATCCGTGTACATGTAAACATTGATAAGGCAGGGGCCATAGTCTTTCCATAGTTCCAGGTAACCAGTCCACTTTAACCACCCAAACCAATAGTCAAAATATCTTTGTTTCCATATCCTGCAATAGTCCTACACCAACCGGGGGTTGTCATTGGGTGTCCTTGCGTAGTGCGAACAGGGATAGTCGTCGGTTGGTGCCTCAATACTTAAAAATGGGGCCTCTGCGAGTTGGTTTCAGCCCCTCGTACGCCTTCCAAAGGTCCGGGACCCCAGGGTCCCGAGATATGTTAAAGACATTTAAAAATTATAATAATAAAATCGTTTATTGACCAAATAAAGAATTTCCTTAAAAGTAATACAAATAAACTATTTCAAAAATTATTGACATAAAGGAAACCTAATTTTAATATTTTAACTTATGGACTCCATACTAGGTCGAGCCTGTCTCATGGAGTCCTTGAAATTATTTAACAATTTCAAGTTTCAGGGTCGATACTGTATTGCCTTTTTACAAATTGTTTTAAAAATGTATGTAAGAACAAAATCAATAAGTAACAAAAACTTCAAAAATAAAACAAAATAGCAAAACAACTATGTTTGAAATATTGAGCGTAGATTAGATACAAATGTAGGTATTTATTATTTGATGTTTAGCAAGGGTGCGTGTGAGATAATGATTATGTAATGTAGGGGTTTAGGTGGTAGTGTGACAGTGAAGTTGTGATTGAGGAAGAGAGTGAGAGAGTGACTGTGGAAAATATGTTGACAATACTCGAACGAAGGCTTCGGATTCTGAGTAGGATTGAGCTAACAGCCAATGTTTAATATTTTTTTTAACTTGGTAAGTCCTACAATTTCTGATGTCATAGATTTTTGCAATTTTGTTATAAACGAAACTGAGCATAAATTCTTGCATACGTTGTGCAAAAGCGGTTTTTACTACAGTAAGTGGACATTTGAAGATTCGTTGTTTATGTAGATGATGGTATTCTGTGGATTGGATTGTTATTTTGTGTTGTTTTAGTACCTTTTTAAGGATGTATAACTGTCGGACATTAAGTACTGATGCTTCTTTATACAGATGATCTGTAGGATAACGAAAGTGTTTTCTATACATAACTTTTAGCACTGATCTTTGGGCTCTTTCCAATTGTATCATTGAGGTAATGCCGACTCCAGCCCATACTGTATTTTTTTTTTGTTTTTTTCTGTATTAATAAGAATTGACGTTCTTAGTAATTGATTACAATCTAGCCTAATAGACTAATAAGTAATTTAATTCTAACTTAATATTTTACGAGATAGATTATGTTATATCCAAGAATAGTGTCAATTTGCACTTTTACACAGGGTCAATTTCGTAGCACTTTCTTAGGGTCTGAAATATGGTAAAACACTTTGTTCTTGTGTTATAATGTATAGCACAGCATTGTTACTATTTATTAATTCACTATTTACACACTACACTAACTCAAATGGTTTAGTTCTCTTTAGCCTACGCACTATGTCCGTGTTGTCTAGCAGCTGAATTGCCTGAACATTCACATGTCGGTGGAGTCTGTGTTCGTGGGTTTCAGCAAATTTTTGGATGATGGTGGTGACGAGTTCCATTTTAAGGTCACGGTGGAGGTCGTCATTTCTAATATACCATGGTGCATTTACAACATCCCTGAGTACTTTGTTTTGGAATTGTTGAATTATTTTGACGTTGCTTTGTTTAGTACAGCCCCAAAGTTGGATGCCATACGTCCAAATTGGAATAAGAATATGCTTGTATATTATAAGTTTATTATGTATTGATAGGCAAGATTTTCTTCCGAGTAACCAATACATACTTTTATAACGTATGATTAGTTCCTGTCTTTTCTTTTTGACATGAGATTTCCAACGCAGTTTCGCGTCAAGAGTTATGCACTTATCATAAGGCACTTGCAAGCCATTTATATAGATTGGGTGGTAATCGCAGTGTTTATTAGTGAAATCAATATGAATTGATTTTGATTCATTCAGTTTGATCTTTCACTTTTGTGTCCAGTCATAAACTTTGTTCACAGCTAGTTGAACTTTTTCGACTGCTTCTTTGTGGCTTGATCCGGTAGCCATAATAGCAGTGTCATCTGCAAAGGTCGCAATGGTGTTGTTTTCCAACTCAGGGATATCGCAAGTGTATAGCAGGTACAGGATTGGGCCTAACACACTTTCTTGTGGTACCCCGGCTTTTATAGTTTTTAGCTCGGAATATGCGTCCTCTTGCCTTACTCTAAACATTCTATTACTTATATATGATTCTAGAATGTCTGCAAATTCTGGAGGTAGCATGTTTCTGAGTTTAAATACCAGACCCTCATGCCAAACTTTATCAAAAGCTTGCGCGACATCTAGGAATACGGTGGCGCAGACTTGCTTGTTTTCGAGTGTTTTTTCAATAATGTCAATTATTCTGTGTACCTGGTCTATTGTAGAGTGTTTTTCCCTGAAGCCAAATTGATGGTTTGGTATTAGGTCTTTTTCTTCTATTATTGGTTTCAACCGTTTTAATAACAGTTTTTCAAATAGTTTCGATAATACGGGCAACAGGGAAATGGGTCTATATGATGATGCTTCATGGGGTGGTTTCCCAGGCTTCGCAATCATAATGACTTCAGCAACCTTCCATGGCTCAGGTACATATTTTAGCATAAATGCAGCATTTATAAGTCTGGTCAGCTTTACTATGGCTTTGCGCGGGAGGTGTTTTAAAATTTCTCTTGTTATGAGGTCGTAACCCGGGGATTTCTTTGAGCTAATATTGGTTTGAATTTCTCTCAGAACTTCTTTAGGAGTCACAAGTCGAATTCTTTGACTTTGTGATAACTTTTCACTCTCAAGTATGTCTATGGAGCTCTCATTGGGTTGAAAAGTGTCTTCTAAGTATTGGGCAAATCTAAGCGCTTTTTGTTCATTGCTTATTGCCCATTTTCCGTCGCTGTTTCTGATGGGCGGTATTTGCATAATCGGCCTTTTTAGTTTTCTTGTCGCTTTCCAAAGAGAGAAATCCGTGGATTGGTTGTTGGTTAGCTGCACGAGGTTAGCATTCAGATATTTATCCTCAAATTGTAGAATTTTCCTTTTTAATCGTTTAGTTAGATTATTTAGTAATGTTTTATCCCGGGGGCACTTCGTTTGCTGCCACCGCTTTCTTTGCTTTCTTTTCTCAGATAGTAAATTCACAATTTCCTTGAGATAGATATGTCCCTTATATTTGCGTTTTAACTGTGGCGTATTGTTCCACGCACATTGTTGGATATTAACAACATATTTGTTTACTTCCTAGTTCAGCTGATCCTGATTTTGCAAAGGAGTTTTTAGGTCGATAATGTTATTTAGATCAAGGGCAAAACTGTCCCAATCTGTAGACTTATTAACCAGGGTTAAATGGCTTTCTCTTAGTAGGATTTTTTGACTAAGTCTTAGGATAATCGGGGAGTGGTCCGAATTCATGTGAAAACCTTCCTCCAAATTAAAGTAATTAGTGGATATATTTTTGCATATGAAAAAGTCTATAAGATCCGGTATTTTCTGATGGTCAGTTGGCCAGTATGTTGGTTTCCCTGTGCTCCTAACGTCACAATGGTTATCTTTTACTGCATTTAGGAGCTGCCTGCCCTTTGTTGTAGTAAGTCTTGATCCCCACACAACTAGCAAAACAGTCGAATAATGAATGAGTTATTCGACTACAGATCGAATAAATGTTGAGTAGTTGCTACGTAGTAGCCACAATGTAGTGTAAAAGCGTTTATTACAACTTTTTAGCATTTTTGGCTTTTAAGTGCTTTAACCGTATCGTATAAACGTTTACTCGATATTAGAATAATCTATTCCCAAGTTTCATCTCTAAAAAGCTGCTATATGGCTGCTACTCGACATTACTATATTAAAGCGAATTCGCCCAATAAAAGCTGCCTATTTACTGAAAAGTATCTTAATATCTATAATAGCATGCTAAATCGATTAGACGCATGTAAGTGCATGACACATGCACATGACGCATGACGCATGTTATATTGCAGTTACTGAACTTGAATCGTTACGAATGCTGGTTTAACACATTTATTGAATCAGGTGTTGTATAACTGATTGTTAATTACTTTATAAACTATATAATATTTCATCCAGCGCACCAGTATTTTATTGAAAAATATTAACAATTTAAGTGATGGATTACAATAAATGGAAAAACTTTTATGGAAATCCAAAAAAAATTTTTAATTAAGGAACAGCAAAAATATCTACATATGGCGGCATTATGTCCTATAAATGAGATACAATTGTACAATTATTCGACTTATAACCGATATATTGTAATGTAATAGCAATATATTTACTAAAAATTTGTTTAATGGATCTTGATCTAACATCTTGATAAAATTTATTTGTTACTAGCTGACCCGTGCCCACTTCGTTGGGCGGTAAACATTTTAAATAGTGATGAAATTATGAGTGTGGTTCGGTTAGTACTGAGTGCTATGATTTATTTCCTGACTGCCAAAAGGAGGGTTTTGTTTTTATTGCATATGACTGTAACTGCCCACTGTCTTTCTGTTGCTAGGCGCTGCGCATGTTCAGCGCTAGATTCCCGAGCACGGGCTTGCGATGTTCTTACTCTTTGGTTAGCGAGCCGCTGCGAACGCTCAGCGCTAGTCTCCCTATCCCTTGTTGCAGAGACATGCTGCTTTAAATCACTGAGACGCTGCGCACGTTCAGCGCTAGATTCCCGAGCACGGGCCTGCGATGTTCTCACGGTTTGGCTAGCGAGCCGCTGCGAGCGCTCAGCGCAAGAGTCCCTATCCCTTGTTGCAGAGACATGCTGCCTTAAATCACTGAGACGCTGCGCACGTTCAGAGCTAGATTCCCGAGCACGAACCTGCGATGTTCTCCAGCTTTGGTTAGCAAGCCGCCGTGAACGCTCGGAGCTAGATTCCCCAGCGCGTGCTTGCGAAATATTTTCTCTATTCCTCGAGAGGCGCTGATGATTTTCAAGAGCAGACTCTTCCCTACGGCGTACTCAAGCTGCTCTTGTCTGGGATGTCTGACGGGAAAGTTGTGATTTCCTTTTAGGCATGATAAACAACCGCTGAAACTGTCAGATATCCCTAAAATAGACATACCACAGCTTCGAACTCGATGAATGAGAACGAAGTGAAGTAGTTTTTGTGTTTTAAGAAACCGAGCAACCAAAGCAATTTTAAAGACCAACAACTTTCAACCAACTGCGTACAACTCACCTATCTAACGACCAAAGGTTTAAATAATAACTGGAGAGGGTCATTAATCCGCGGAAAAGCTTAACACCGCGAATCAGAAAAATGACGTAATTGCACAACGCCATCTATGGATAAATGCATAAAACGTCCGTACAAAGCATGTTCTAATGCGGTTCGTGAATGAACGGCGGCATTTTGCGATTTAGTAATTTTATATTATCTTCGAAACTATTTAACCAATTGACATACTGTTTTGGGAAAATCGTATCTCTATGATGTTCTTGTGATCATAATAATATTTTTTTCGATAAGGTATAATATTTTGTTGTTTAAAAAATCGTCCAAAGGTAAGTACGTCGAAAAATACTTTTTTTAACACATAAAAGATACTAAATCTGCTAAAATATAAAAGATAGAAATATGGTGTCGCGGACTTTTTTGTAGAACTATTCAAAACGGACCAGGTTGCTGACCCTGGTGCGCAGAGTGCGGACCAGCTCCAACAATATCCTAAAAATGATCGCTTGCTGGCTGGATTGCATGTACATCAATCACTGCAGTGCCATCTCCCATGGGGTGAAATAAATTTAAACTAGATTACGTGGGGCACTCAGAAAGTTTTGCGATACTACAAAAAATATACTACAGGTTATAACTTTTTTTATTGTATCTTTTCAAAGAACTCTCCATTGGCGTCTATACACAGTTTCATACGTCTAAACCAATTTTCATAACACATTTTCCAGTCCGCATCAGACACCTCTTCAATCTCCTTCTCAAATGCAGCCAGTGCATCTTCCGGTGATGAAAACTGTTTTCCTTTGAGTTGATTTTTTTATTTTGGGGAATAAGAAAAAATCGCACTGAAGCAGTAGCCCACGGAGGCCAGTGTGCGGTCGCTTGCTGCTTGCAGCAGTAAAAACTTTTGGCAAACATTTGGTAACATACCATTCAGGTTACCTATCCATTTGCATAAAATTTTAAGACCTAATATAACTTGGCATACTTTTGTTTGTCCTAATTATATTTTCGCAAAATATTATTTACGCATAACAGCTTACGCATAATTTCTCTAATCATAATAATGATTAAGCATAACATTCTAAAGTATAAATCTATTAAGCATAACATTCTAAAGCATAACTTTTTTTCTAAAGTATAAACATTCTAAAGTATAAATCTATTAAGCATAACATTCTAAAGCATAACTTTTTTCTCTGTAAGAAACATGCAAACAAGCATATACCATGCATGCAGCAAGCATGCAACATGTAAACAAGCATACATCAGCCATGCAAGCAAGCATGCAGCATGCAGCAGGCATGGTTTCTGTCACGGCTCCGGCGCTGCGGGCCTCCGGTGGCCTCACGCGTGCTAATCGTTGCAGACGGCTTTCGCTCACCGCCATGGTTGGGGCTGGCCGGCGAAGCCGAAGCTCGCTCCTAGTTGCCTGCTCCTCAGCCCGCGGGCCGCCTCGCCCCTACGCGCCTACGCGATTTTAAATTACACTTTAGGGGTAGGGCAGACAAGACTACGTGGAGTCGGTTTTGCAGCGAATCGGTTCTGTAACTAACTTTTGTAGCACAACATAGTGATTTCTTAAGACAATACTTTAATTTTAATTTAGGGTTAAAAATGGAAATTATTTGCATGAAAATCCAAAATAAATAAGTAAAAATAACTCAAATTTGTTTACTATTACTTTTATGTTTAAATATTATTATGCTATTATATATTAATAGTCATTAGGCCTAGTAACGTTATGCGAATTAAATTTATGCCAAAATATATTAGCTGCTAAAATAAGCTAACATAGTTCATGAGTTTACTAGCACAATGAGTCCTTGTTACTTAAATAAAGAAAAATATTGCTATAGCTAGATCGATTTATCGCTCCCGAAACCCCCTGCATACTAAATTTAATAAAAACTCTTGGAGCCGTTTCCGAGATTCAGATTTTATATACAAGAATTGCTCGTTCAAAGGTATTAGATTTAGATTATTGTTATATTAATACCGCGAATGTGAAATTTTTAACGAAAATCAGATTTTTGTTTTATTTCATTCTACACGTTCAAATAAGTGATGCTGAAATTAAAAAAAATAACGTAAAGAATGTCACATTCGCGGTATTGGATGCCGAGCGACGATTTGCACTTGGAATGTGTGGAAGAACATGTTTTTCAACTACAATGTTACGTTTGTTCTTGGGATAAATAAATTCATCTCAACTACGGAACCCTTCATTGTGCGTAGTCCGACACGCACTTCCCCGGTTTTTTAGTCTTGTGGTCTAAGCTATCGGTGGTTAGAGCTGCAGAGACAGGAACCTCCTCACAATGCGTGCCGTATCGAAGAGTACTGCCTTCTGAATCCTGTTTGCTTGCCCTGATTACTATTATTATTATATACTATTATCATGCATTTATTCACTATTTAATTTATATTGTTAATTAATATTCTTCTAATTATAGGTGGGTCCTAATTTTCAATTTTATATTCCTTAAAACTATAAAAACAACACTTAGAAGCCATTCTGTCAATTTTGTCTTGAACACATTACTTACCCTGTAATAATTTTAAATCGTTTGGTAAGTTATTATAAATTATAAATTAAATACATTTTTCTTATAGATATCCTCACCTTTAAAAACTCACCCCCATCCACTTTCTAACCTCAGATCGCCCGTAAATTATTTTTCTTTTCATTTTTGTTATATTCTCTTCCTTTTGCAATGGGTTTCATCCTTTTTTTTTTGTTTCAAAAATATCGACCCTGGTCTATTTTTCAGGTGGGACTAAACCATTGATTTCGCCACGCGAAAGGGCGCTTGCGACTGTCTTCTTCTAATTCAAAGAGAAAGAAAGAGAGAGAGAGAGAGATAGATAGTGTGAATTTGGTCACTAAGCAAACACAAGATGGCGGCTGCAAAAATTTTCACGTTTTTCGCCATGGGTGTCGTGTTCATTCAAGCTGTCAAGAGCTTGAATGATTAACTTGAGCCACGGTGACCTCGATGGACATAATGAAATGAAATTGTTTATTCTGTAAGTAGGATATCGGAATCACTTTTACACGTGACATAATAAAAAAAAAAATAAGCCAGACGAGTTCGGCGTTTCCTATCTGACTACTCTGAGAAGAAAGACCGACATTAACTTAGAGGTCGCAGTCTCTTTTAAAGTCGAGACATAATCTTGTTCAGGTCATATGAGGACCATGTAGATTAGTGTCTGAAATAGTCTTTTGAGGAGAAAACCACAGAGATTTGAGTGGACCTGTCCAGTCGGTGCAAGTATTTGTCAGTAATCGTGGAGCTCAACTCGTTCTGAGTTGAGCTAAACAGACTCGACGAACAATACCAAAGAAAGGACATTTGGGTAGGCCGCATAGTATACTCACACTGCCAGATCATCATTAAAACTAGCAGAGAAATGAAAATAATAATAATATCCACATAGTCTTCACATTCACAATAATTAAAATAATATAATATTTTACAAAGTAATCATGCCTGACAACAAGTGCCTATCTGCCCCGGGCCCCGGTCCTGGGGGGGAAATAAAAATCGAAAAATACTTTTTCATGAAATCCCAAGCAAGACCAAAATATGTCCAGTAAGTAAAAGGCAGTTTGCAGTTGAGCCCCCTACGCATGCTAAATATGAACGTAGGGTACTAACATTTTCGAGCTCGCTTCGCTTGCTCTTAAGGTGGTTTTACACCGGCGAGCCGAATCGTGGATGGGATGGACGAGCTATTACGTTCATATTGTGCGATCAACGTTTGGCGGTTTGTCTTGTGCCATGTTTCGTCATTACCTACTTATTAAATATGTTAATGGAGAAAGAAGAATCGGAAGAATATATTAGAAGAACAAATAATCTTGTACTTATGTCAAGACAACGAAATCGCGGTGTTTGGATTAGAAACCTTATTAAATATCATAACGCGCACGGCGAGTTTGAGTTTCTTTGTTTGAGCGATGTCTCGCGACGACCGTCGCGGTCGGAGCGAGCCGGCGCGCGAGCCAGCGCGAGCCATCGCGGGTGCGCTTGACGGAGCGAGTCCTAGATGGCCGGTGCGAAATTTGTATGTCCGTTTTACAAAGTAAATAAATACTCATTCTTACAGCAACAAAGTTCAATATTGTTCCAACAAATATTTATTTTCTCGCCTCGCACATTACCGCGCATCTAGACCTTTTACACCAAAGATGGGCAGGGCGTGGATATAAATTTTGCCATACCGTGTCTTGAAGTGACATTTAGTTTGTATTTCATTACGCTACTATAAGTTCTTTTTTAATAGGAAAGTTAGGTTTGAAGTGACATTTAGTCTGTATTTCATTACTCTACTATAGGTTCTTTTTTAATTGAAAAGTTAAGTTTGTCCTTCAATTCAAATTTGGAAATTTGGGTAACCGAGCAACCACAGCTTTGAGATGGAACCCTCAGGGCGTAAATCCTCGGTTTAAAAAATAAAACAGGCTTATATATGATTGTAATGCATTTCTTAAAATACTGATTATTCATTTTACTATTATTATCACCATTGATTTGTAATACCTACTCTTGCCGCCATTGAACACAATCATAATATCTATATGTTAGAAAGGTTAGTTTATGTGGGCGATTTTAATGAAATAAAGACTGAATGTTGATTCAAGATACGGACTATGACTATATTTCCAATCCCTTTAATCTTTTGAAAAAAACACAACAAAAAAAAACAATTTAACATAATGAGAACTTTAAAATCATCCCTTATTTTACCCTCTTGAGGGATGATTTTTGAAAAATGCAGAAATTGGTAATTCTTTATTTGTTACCAAAAGCATAAATTTAATTTTCATGGCCCTATCTTAAGAAATGATAGGTTTCCCATACAAACATTCATCCCCTTATGGTTATTTTTGAAACAAAAAGTACCCTATGTCCTTCTCCGAGATGCTTATCTCCTTGCCAAATTTTATCGAAATCTGTGTAGTGGTTTAGGCGTGAAAAGGTAACATACAGACAGACAGAGTTACTTTCGAATTTATAATATTAGGATGGATAGTATAATAGTATGGATCAAGTATTAAGTATGGATGAATTCATGATTGACTGCTTAGCTCCTTAATAGTATAGCGGGATGATAATCATTTAAAAGGTTAAATCTGTAACTATTCGCTACATTCGTTTTTTATTCAGCCCAGTGAATTGGAATAATTCAACTGTTGTATAGTGGTACATTGTGTTCATTTAAATTATAGTAGGTAAGTACCTCATTAAAAAGTTTTTTCATCACACAAAGTTTTATTGTGTTTTAGTAACCGACATCCAAAAAGGAGGAGGTTATATGTTCGTCGCGTATGTATGTCCACCGATTTCTCCGTCATTTGTGGACCGATTTTGAAAATTCTTTTTTTTGTTTGAAAGGGTATACTCCCAAATTGGTCCCATATAAATTTTATTAACTTTGCTTGGGTACTTTTTGAGTTAGCTGCAAAATACGTATTTTTTTCCCACTTAGTATGTAGATGATATGATAAGTGAAAAATAAAAACTTTTTACAAAAAAAAACAACCGACTTCCAAAAAAAACACTGCAAAGTGAAAAATAACTTTAATTTCGGAAGTTGGTGTCTTGGGTTTTGGTGTTTTCGTTTTTTGCCACCGGCTCGGTTGTCGGAAGTCGGCTGTTTTTTTTTTGTAAAAAGTTTTTTCTCCTCTCATTTCCTACGAAATGTATGGGAAGTTTTTTTGCAATTTCTGACTTTTCTCATACTCAAACCTCAGTTGGCCCGATATAGTTTTTTGATCCTAGTAATAAGAAATAGGATCGACTGGCATCAAAACAGTTTTTGTGAAAATTGCCCATTTTCTTGCTGACTGTACAATTTTTTCAAAATCTGTGAATGCAGATCAAAATGTTTCAAAAACTTAGGGACAGTCTTCTAAGACCGTTTTTTTGTAGCGACAGCGGTTAAGGTACCTGCCCTTGATGCTCCGTCTCAAAATCCACCCTGTAAATGTTATGATTAACTGCTTAGCTCTATAAAGGTATAGCGTGATTATAATCTTTTAAAAGGTTAAATCCGTAACTATCTGCAATATTATTATTAGTTGTGGCTATTGTGATTAGGTTTCTTTAGAATTAAAATCGATTGTTATTAATATTTCTTTGTTTAAAAAATTAACTCCACTTCTGTTTTAAAATAGTTGCTTATTACTGTGGCGGCATCTACATCGCCACATGCGAGCTACGCATCAAAGACCTCATGCCTCTAAATTACTAATGTGAGATGTCAGATGTTAAGTTCATGTTACACAGCAAAATAATGCGACTACTGTAAGGCTCGCTCGGTTTTTATTATTTTATTAATCCTTTTTAGATTCTTTTATATTTTGTGAACGTGAGAACATTCTAGGCATAAAATACTGTCGATACATGGGTATTTCTCATTTTCAGTAAAATTGTCTGTGACAGAGATTTTTTTCTTTAATAACACAGGGCACGTGGACTTGATATATTTATCAAGGTAGTACTACCATGTCTGGTGAAGACTACATGAAAATATACTAAATTTATTGATCACATTATTTTAAATATTAAAAAAATAATCGTGAAAATGTCTTTTCCCTGGATGTGACTGAAGCAAATTTACAGATATAATAATTTTTTCCCAGTCTTTACCATGATATTTCTAAAATATAAGGTTATTTATTATCTTAAACTCTAATAAATACTGACCCATATGAGCTTATAACTTACTATCCAATTGATAAAAAAGAGAACAAAAAACCTAATTAAAATATGTGACTTAAATTTTGGTCACTTCCATGGACGAAGGTCACAATAACTTTTTACTGACAAAAAAAACTGCGTGTCTCCGAATTTATGTGAGCATTGGCAAGCCGTCACCTGTCATAACCATAGTGAGATGTCAATTTCTTACTGGCTGCAATACGTTTGTCGTGAAAAAACAATAAGATTACATAATTAAAACTCGTCAAGCATACGTGGTCACTACTGTGATTGTTTCGCCAAGTAAGTATATGTGTTAAATTTACATTTATTTTGCTGTTTTGTAGGTTTGATGGTCAAATTACGATTGCCGAAATAGGTTGTAAAGACGAGATTTTTTAGGTTAGTTTTCCGTATTTGAACCAAAAAATGTCCTTTCCATGGATGTCACTTCCATTGATTACGTGGATAATTTTCCTCCATGGAAGTGGCTACAGGTCCAGGGATGTGAACTTTAACTTGGATCATTCCATTTATTTTGTTTGTTTGATTACTGCCATATACATACCTTAAACGCTTTTTCATACAAAAAATACATGTTTTACTTTTTTAGATGGCGAGAAATAAAAGACCAAAGACAGCAGAAGAAATTCGTAAACAAAAGAGAGAATGCGAACGAAAACGAAGAGCTCTTATTAAGGCTAACCCTAACTTGTATGAAGCCAGTAAGAGAAATGAAAACTTTTTTTTTTTGCTTGGGAAATTATTAAATAACTTCTCCCGCTCTGAGCGGAGCGGGAGAGCGTGTCAGACTCTTACTGACCAAAATCCACCGGTGTTCCTTCAGTTGCCCTATTGCCGGGGGCCACGAACTCCTTTTCGGTTTTCTTCGCAACCTAAGCGGCCTTAGTGGACCCCGTCAATTCTGCTGACATCTCTTTGAGGCGCGCGTGGAACACAGCGTGCCGTCGACCCAAGCCTGGTCCTTATCGGACGGCGAGCTACCCATTGCTTAACGTCCGCAAGCCCGCGCCTACAGGGGCCAGAAATCAGCCTGCGATTCCAGATGCCCAGAGCGTCTCCTCCTGCGACGGTTAGGGGTGTGAAGGCGCGAAATTTGCCTCTTCCTCACGCGTTCCGCCTCCTCCTTCGCGAGTATTACCGCTTCGCAGAAGGAGGTGACGGCCTCCCATTTCCTCTCGCTCCATACCATGGCCAGAACCAGGGCTAGACGCGAGAGATCACCGCCGCCGATCGCCTCCACGAGGACACGGCAATACTCCGTCCAAGCCAGGCAGACCTCCACCGTATGCTCCACCGTGTCCTCCGGGCTATCCACACAATGGTGACACCCGGGCGTTTCCTTCCGCCTTATCCTGAACAGGAACCTCCCGAAACAGCCATGTCTGGTGAGGACCTGCGTCAGACAGAAGGTGAGAACGCCGTGGCGCCTCTCTAACCACTCCTGAAAGAGGGGTCTAATCGCCGCAGCGTTATGCAGGAAAACGACGCAAAAATCAGGTAAAACTAGTATCCGAAATGACTGCAAGAGAACGACGTGCTAATCAACGTGAATGGCAAGAACGTAAAGCTAGGAGTAGACAGAATAAAAAACGTAATGAGCGACTACTACAAAGTTTCAGAGAGAATACTCCAGAGTCCATTGCTGACCAAAAAGATAGCGAAGAACAGGAGAATAAGGAACCGGATAGTGAAACCAAAGAACAGGAGAATGTGGTACTTGACAATGAGACGAAAGGACACGAATACGAGGAACTGGATAATGAGACTGCAGAACAGGAGGATAAGGAACTTGATAATCAGACTGAAGAACAAGAATATAACGAGCTTGATAGTGAGACTGAAGAACGGGAGGATAAGGAACTAGACAGTGAGATTGAAGAACTGGAGGATAGAAAACTTGATGATCAGACTGAAGAACTAGAAGATAACGAGCTTGATAGTGAGACTGAAGAACAGGAAGATAAGGAACGTGATAGTGAAAAGAGGAGGATGAGGATCTTTGACAGTGGGAACGATGACAACCTCGAAATATTTTAATTAAGAAATATTTCTAAAGTTATAAAAAACTTGAACGTTTTTTCTAGCTTCTGCCCGCGACTTCGTCCGCATGGAATAGTTACTTTGGTGCTCCGCTCCTATTAATCTTTGCGTAATGATGTATAGCCTATAGCCTTCCTCGATAAATGAGCTATCTCACACTGAAAGATTTTTTCAAATCGGACCAGTAGTTCCTGAGATTAGCGCGTTCAAGCAAACAAACTCTTCAGCTTTATATATTTAAAAAATAGTATAATAATAGATTATTAAGATTTTATTGAGACTGAAATTAGAAAGTGCCTTAAGTACAATGTTTTTGATCTCTTTAGCAGTTACTTTTAAAAATATATATATGTTTCATATTTTATTACAAAATATTGTTGATACCATAATCCTAAGATAACATGACATGTGATTTAGGTTAAAGTTAAAAATTCAAAGCAATTAAAGCTGATTTTCAAAACATTTGTTTTATTTAATAAATCCAATGTATTTATACACATCATAATTTCTTTGGACAAAATAAAATTTGTGACTTAAACTTTCATATAAAATATACAGAATGTCACGTCCATGATTTGAAGTCATTTCCATGGTTAAAAAAACTGTATGGAAAATCACTTCCCTGGATTCAGTGTCACTACCATGGACGTTCGAAATTTTATTGGATATTTTTAGTAAAACTAAAGAGTTGTAAGCTCGGTACATATTTTTTATAGTAGATTTTGACCTAAATTATTGATATTTACAGCTATTTCACGTAAAGTTGATCAAAACTTTTTTTTTTGTTTTCATCATCAGAAGTAAAAAATACCCAGATTTGTTAAGTACCTGGTATTTGTTAACAGGCACTGTAATTTGAAAATATTGTAAAAGTCATTTATTTTTAAAAGAGTTACAATGAAGTTTCTTGCCTCCTCTTCTAGAAAACGACCAATTGGAACCGTGCACCGTATTTATGTGAAATTAAATATTTTGATTTGATTTGATTCTCTCTCTGTCTCTTACGAGTGTGTGTGCATGCGAGTATCGCGTAAGGAACATAGTTCCTGACGGGGGTCCCCGACCTCACAGGTTTTTGTTTTACTTCGATAGGATATGGTTAGAAAGGGGGTGACTACCGAGATGACTAATAAAGAGTAAAGAAGAAAAAGACATGTTCGCCGACCACAAATAAATTAGGGAATGATGTTATGTAATAATTGATTATTTTAATTTCTATTGGAATCAATCTGCCTAGCCTTTTCCCAACTATGTTGGGGTCGGCTTCCAGTCTAACCGGATGCAGCTGAAATGGAGCGACTGCCTATCTGATTTTCACAACCGATACTGGGTAATACGATACTCCTTGATAAGACTGGTTGTCAGACTTTTGGATTTCTGGCTACCCGTAAGACACGGGGGGGGTCTCGATACGTAATGGATGGTCACCCATCCTCGAACCCACCGCGGCAAGCGAAGCTTTTAACCTTCGAGTGACCCGTGCGGCTGTTATTATTTAGCCACGAGCCTCTCTATTGGAATGGTGTGTGAAATTAATTTTGATGTAGATGTAGTTCGGATGACAAAACTATAATTTGGTGTCTTGGAGTTGATCAAATGATGGAGCCTGGAGGTGGATAGTGGAGCTCTTAAATGGCTACTAGTAAAACCCTCGAGTTTGGGTTCATACGTGTTTTATTCGGCGTTTTTTTTCTAAATATTGTACGGTAGTACGGAACCCTTCATGTGCGAGTCCGACTCGCACTTGGCCGGTATTTATTTTAGTATTAGGTATTCATTGAAGTAATAAAAATAGCTTTAGTTTTAATTTTGTGACGACAGGAACTAGAAAGGGCTTAGGATAATCCTTTATACTTAGATATTTAATCATATTATATTGTACTTATATAAAAAGTAGAATGCCTTCATAACGCTTGATAATAATTTCAATAGCATTATAATTGTACGCCCTGTCGCTTTCAGACTGTTCAAGCAAAAGGACTTAACATACTTCCGAACTAGAATTTTATTAGAAAAGTTGGTCGAGACTTGAGAGAACAATCAAAGAGGTTGCTGACTCAGATAATGGCGCCGTTTGTTGGCTCTTTATAATTTACGAGTGTTGTGCTATTCACTGGCTGGTTATATTTTAAAATAACTGTCAATATCTCAGACTAATAATCCTGATATAAATTCCATTAACCGTCGGCATCTAATTTATGCAGTCGCAGGATGAGCTCCGAATCCCCATTCAGAACGCGTCCTAAGTTTATTTAAGGTCGTAAAGAACAAGAGAAAATTGTAAGATGTACTTAAGCGATATACTTAGTCAAATTGAATTTTCCCGGACAAAAAATTAAGATCTGGAAGTTGTATCAACTTGTTTCGGGGTCGGGCGACGCGGGCTCTGCAGGCGACGGTCCGCGCAAACTTTAAGCTTCTAGGAACGACTCAGTCTGTTTGTTCTGTATAAAGTATACAACTTATATTATTTTCTATTATGTATCGATTACCAAGTAGGGACAAGCCGATTAAAGTTTAGTACCTAATGGATCTGCTAGTCAGTGAGAATCTGCCGTGGTTGATGGGCTGGTGTGCATGTTGTGTCTTATTAAAGCCTGACTTATATTTAAAAGGAGAATTAATGAGTTTCTAAGTGCCCGCCTCGTCATTGTGTTGGACGTGACAGACAGGGGCGTAGCTACCGCTGTGTCAGCTGTATCAATGATACGAGACTTAGATTAGGCGCATCGAAGGGAACATTAAAAAAAAATCCCAAAGAATTCTGGCAGCATATTTCTAACCTAAGATCAAAAGGCGGGTTTGAGCCTAACGTAACCCACAAAGGTAAAATTCACAGTGGCAGCTGCCGAAGCGTTCGCAGAATATTTTGCGAGCGTCTTCCAAACTGAAGTACCAAAGTTAGACCTCGAGAATATAGCCAATCCAAGCAACTGTAATATTAGTAATTACATTAATCTACTGAACTTCACTGAAAGTGATATAAGCACCGGAATAAATAAATTAAAACTCAACAGTTCTATTGGTCCTGATAGTATTCCTCCGTGGTTCTTAAAAGAGGGAAAGGAATTTCTGATTCGGCCCCTAAACCACATTTTAAATTTAGCACTAAAATCTGGAGGCTATCCACCACCATGGAAGATATCACGTGTGACTCCCATACCGAAATCTTCAAATAAATCTTCAGTCGATGAATATCGTCCAATAGCGATACTATCTTCTCCCGCGAAAGTTTTTGAGAATGTCCTACATCAAGGAATTTACAAGCAAGTGAAGCAGTACCTATGCAATGAGCAGCATGGCTTTCGCGAAAAAAGATCAGTCAATACTAACTTACTTACATTAGTTAATTATATCTCTACTAGTCTTGATCGCAGACGCCAGGGAGACGTTCTTTACTTTGATTTCCAAAAGGCGTTCGACAGAGTCAACAATGACGTCTTGCTATCAAAGCTCATTGCGATAGGTGTTGCTCCAGGGCTTCTACGGCTTCTTGCAGATTATTTGCGGGACCGACAACAATTTGTCAGATTAGGTTTTTACGAATCACTCCCATACCACACTCGCTCGGGTGTGAGTCAAGGTTCGGTAATCAGCCCTCTCCTTTTCATTTTGATGATTAATGACCTCCCTGGTGTAATTGCGAATGCCAGATCCCTCTTACATGCTGATGACTTAAAGCTATTTTATGAAATAAAATCTGAGCTCGATTGTCAAGCTCTGCAATCAGACATTGATTCAGTATATAAGTACAGTTTAGAAAATAAAATGGAATTTAATAAATCAAAATACTACGTGATGTCTTTCGGTCGGATGCGGCACCCAGTCAACTTTCAATACAAACTGAATGGAGATACAATTACAAGAACTAATTCCATGAAAGACCTGGGAGTCATATTCGACCATAAGCTCACTTTTCACGACCACATCACATCCACTGCGAAGGAGTCCTTCAGGCGCCTTGGCTTTGTTTTAAGGAACTGCCGTGACTTCCATAATCCCCAAGTTATCAAGCTTGTTTTTGGGGCATTGGTCCGTAGCAAACTTGAGTCTAGTGCGTGCGTATGGAATCCTTTTGAGAAGCAGTATGCGTTAGCTTTAGAGAAGGTTCAGAAAGCATTTCTTAGATATCTTTACAAGCACTTGTACGGATTTTATCCTCTCTTGTATCCCACTAAATTCTTGTTGGGTTGCCTAAGTTATAATTCCATAGAAGACGGTCGCGCGATCAGATAGATGACTGTAATATTTAAAATTCTTAGGGGGATTATAGATGTTCCTGATCTGCATAATGAAATCTGCAAACTATTTGTCCCAGACAATTACTGTCGTGGCAGGAAACACCGCTTACTGGCTGTTCCAACTTGCCGTACTGTTGCACACTCCAAGTCACCTATTCCTCGGACATTAGCCGCTATTAATGCTCTCCTGAACTCAAACACAGATCTTGATATGTTTGCGAATGAATGGAAGATGATACTGTCAGAATGTTTGATTTTTTGTGAAAAGGATGCATGATTGTGTTAAATAAATTATATGTTTAAGTAGTGTAACTGGCTTCGGCCGTTCTATTTAAAATAAAATAAATAAATAAAATAAATCATCACTACCGCAAGCTTTCGTGAGGCGAGTCACACAGCCAGCCAGCACCCACGGCTTCAACGGGTATCCTGACCACCAGCATGCAGCAAACGCGCATTCCTGGTCTTCACCCTCAGCCTCATCACCCCGACTCACTGGGGAATCAACGCAATCAGCCTCATCACCCCAACTCACTGGGGAATCAACGCAATCACCTCAATCACCCCGACTCACTGGGGAATCACAGCAATCACCTCAATCACCCCGACTCACTGGGGAATCACCACAATCACCACAATAGCCGCAATCACCACAGAAAGTTCCGACCCACCGCGAACTATGCGGCACCCGGTTCCGACTCACTGGAACCACAGCTGGCACTGTGTGAAGCATCGCCAGATTCAGCCCACTATCGACCTCCGGTCTCCGGAGGGGAGTGATGTAGCGGTTACACCGCCACATACGAACTATGCATCATAGACATGACGTCACACAAATCCTGCATCGCGCAGTTAGAGTTTACCGAGCGATCGACATACATACAAGATTTCAACTGCAAACCGATGGGCAGTTGCCCGCCAGACACAACACCGGAGGATCCTCCCTTTTCTATGGTGGATGAGTGAACTTTACACCCTGTTCCTCATGCCACTAAAAGCTAAACTGAAAATGACTGACCCGAGGGGATCACCTTGTTAGCATCCGACTGCAGATTCCAAAATGTTGTCTCTATAAAGTAATTTAAGAAAGGTGCCTGTAGCACTGCCAAAAAAAACCATAAATTTCCGGTAACTCCTTTTTTACTTCAGCCAACAGAGTGTCCCTGTTAACGGAGTTGAAGGCGTTCTTAATGTCAACCTTGAGGATGACCTCACCTTTACCGGAGTTTAAAAAACTGGAAAGGGCATGAACGGCAGCCTCGCAGCCCCCTTTGGAACCAAAGCCAAGCTGTAACGGGCTGGAAATGTCGAGGCCGCCGGCGGAGCCACTTCGGAAGGAGCTCACGGCAGCAATCAGCTGGGGGGCAGTAACAGTAAAAGGTGTTGAATGCGGATCAGGAGGGAGGGGGGGGGGGGGTCAGGAAGGTGAGATCATCGGCAGGCGCTGGATGTTTACTCTCCAGGGCTGTAAGTTTCTGGAGAGTAGGGTGCCACCACATCGCTACTAAACAGTAGCCTGGCCGCTCCCCTGATGTCACCTTCACTTAATTTGGATTTACATGTGAGCATAAGCCTCTACGTGAAGGGTTGCAGTTCTTTATCTTTAATTTGATTTGTCAAAGTTTTCTTAGTTGCCAAATTTTTTTGGACATGTAGAATCCTATAAGGGAAGGTGAGTAGAATTTTTGAATTTTGCCAGCGTTTTCCACAAACTTTGATCTGGAGTTTTTGATATTGGGGGTGGGATTGGGGGGCACAAAGGTACACTATGTGGTTTGTGAACCTTGCCATAATGTATCCGTAGTCCCCGTTCGCCTTTAAAGAAGCGCGGCTGGGAGCAATGGGGACATCTCACCTGTAGTGCTATTCTGTAAAAATCTCACCGTGATATCTTAGGTGAAGTGAGCTACCAATAGTGTCAATCCTTAGCAACTGACAGCTCACTTCACCTAAGTTTGCACGTTGAGATGGTTACAGAATAGGACTTCTGGACATCGAGCGATGTGGCAGGTTGACTAGCGCTATTTCCGGCGTCGCTATTTAACATGTATTTATATATTTGCACTTACCTAAGTAGAAAATAAATACACATGCTGCACAACAATTACTTAAACAATAATAAAAAAAACACAAAATTAAAATGATAGAAAAATATTGTCATATATGTCACTGATACGAGAGAATTAAGAAAACCATTTGTGATATATGGTTTTATTGCATACAAAATTACAGATGGTATGACAGCTGTGATGTGACCAAAGAGTAGTAAGTAGTACAGAGAATAATTCTAATTTTTTATGGCAACCATAGACAATGGCAATAGTAATTACACCACATTCACCCCCGCCTCAGAGAACGTAATCCAGAAGACGAGCTGGAGCTCTCTTCTCTCTTGTGGAGCGTCGGGTTGCTGTAGGCTCGTGTAGCTGAGAGTTCTCAGCTCTTATCAATTCTTGAACCTGAGCAGCAGGTATCTCCGCTTCACCCTCGGCATCCTCATACTGATCTTCGGATTCAGATAGATCACTCTCTAGTGACGGCAGCGGAAGAGGTGCTAGCTGTCTGTTCGATATGGTAGTTTCACGGCCATCCGGTAATCTTACGTGAGAATAAGATGGATTGGCTTCCAGAAGCTCCACTTCTTCCACTTCGGAATCGTATTTTGATGTTCTATGATTTTTACGCATCAATACAGGTCCTTGCTCCAAAAGCCATGTTGGCATTGATTCCCCATTGGCAGACCGTCGTGTATGTCTAAAAAAAAAATCATGGGGTGTGGCGTTAGTAGCCGTGCACAGCAATGAACGAATTGAATGGAGAGCGTATGGTAAGACTTGCTCCCAGCTAGCGGTTTCAAGATTTTTGGTTCTCAAGCATAGCTTTATTGTTTTCCATAAAGTACCGTTTAGACGCTCTACTTGACCATTTCCTTGTGGATTATATGGCGTGGTTCGACTACATGCAATTCCATTTGTTATCAAATAGTTACGTAATTCTTTAGACATGAAGGCTGCTCCACGATCCGAGTGGATATATTGTGGAACCCCGTAAGTATGGAATAAATCCTTCAAACATTTAATAACGGTGCCGGTAGACACGTCTTTGGATGGGTAGGCAAATGGAAATCTTGAATATTCGTCTATAATTGTCAAGATGTAGCAATTTTGAGTATTGGTAGGTAGAGGTCCTTTAAAATCAATGTTTAGTCTTACGAATGGAGCGGTTGCTTTTATGAGCGTTCCCTGCCTTTTAATAAACCTAGGTTTAATTTCTGCGCAAATACGACACTCTGATGTCATCTTCTTGATATTGTCTACAGAGTAAGGCAGGTTTTTAGATCGTACCCAGTGAAACATTCGTACGATACCGGGATGTCCCAAGATATTATGTAACTCATTCAGTCTATCCATAGTCATACTTGAGCACACACGGGAGAGGGTATCAGCTGTTATATTATCTTTACCCGGACGATAGATAATATCATATTTGTAGTTTGATAGCTCAAGACGCCACCTCTCTATCTTTTCATTTTTGATCTTGCTGTTATGAGATTGGTTGAACATGAAAGAGACAGAGCGTTGGTCAGTTATTAATAAGAAATGTCTACCAATGAGGTAGTGCCGCCATTTTCTTAAGGATTCAACAATAGCACTTGCTTCTTTTTCTATTGAGGAATGTCGGCGTTCAGAAATGTTGAGTGAGCGTGAGAAAAAAGCTACTGGGCGGCCGTTTTGAGACAGGGAAGCTGCAATACAATGTTCTGAAGCATCAGTTTCAACGGTGAATATCTCGTTTTGATTGATGACGGTTAAGGCTGATCCCATTATATCTGCTTTTAGCTTTTGAAAGGAATCAACAGCGTCTTTTTCGAGGGGAAATTTAGAAACTTTAGTCAAGGGACTGATTTTTTCAGAGAAATTTTGAATCCATTTTGAGTAATGGGCGAACATGCCTAGTGTCCTTTTAAGTGATCGCGAGTCAGTCGGAATTGGCAAGTTCAATAGAGGGCTAAGGCGGTCATCATCTGGTCGAATGGTATTCTTTTCAATTTTGTAACCCAATAATTTTATAGTTTCTTGCCTGTATACACACTTTTCCTCATTAAGAGTGAGATTGTATTTTGCCACAATCTCTCTAAATCGAGACAAATTCTGATCATGTTCTGCTGCTGTTTTTCCACAAATTGTGACGTCATCCAAATATGAATAAGTACCTGTCAGTTTTTCTTTATTGATAATATATTGAAGCGTCCTTTGGAATGCAGCAACCCCATTTGTGACACCAAATGGTATACGTGTAAATTGGTATAAGTTACCGCAAGCTTCAAAAGCTGTATACTTTTTCTCAGTCGGCAAGATAGATACTTGATGATATGCACTTTGTAAATCAATTTGGCTGAAAAAGTTGTGTTGTGCTACCTTTGATACAATCGATTCTATGTTTGGCAACGGGTATGCATCCAGTTCAGTAAATTTGTTGATTGTTAACGAGTAATCAATGACAAGACGTTTGCGGTGCGTTGTGCCTCCAGTGACCAAGACTTGAGCTCGCCATGGCGAGTTACTAGGTTCAATAACCTGATTTTTTAAGAGTTTGTCAATTTCGTGTTTTATAAATTCGTTGTCTGCTTCAGAATATTTTCTTGACTTTATAGCAATAGGTTTAATATTATTTGAAAGATTATTGAAAAGTGAAACAGGAGGCACCGTAGCTTCCATGGCGTTACATATCCTGAGGGGTTTTGCTGTGCCTCCAAATTTGATTTCTACAGATGAATGGTTGCTTAAAATGTCATGGCCAATTATCACATCAGCACATAGATCTTCCAAGACATAAAGAGGCTTCTCCTTGTAGATGTGCTCGTTAAGCTTGATTGTTGCATAGTAAAATCCATCTACGAGTGAAGTCCGTTTATTTGAAGCTAGTGTTACCGTTTCTTTCCATGGATGGCGTTTCAAATTTAGCGATAGAGCAAAGTTCTTATCAATAAAGCTTGTAGAACTTCCACTGTCAATCAACGCATCAGCTTTATGGTGGTTGACAGTGATTGAAACTGTAGTCTTATGTAAACTAGCTGGAGATGCTGCTGAAATTGCTGATACTTCTGGTTCCTTTGGTTGCACTACAGCGTTGCTAACTGGCTTATCTGTGGCGTTTCCGCTTCTGCATACTTTGGCGAAATGGCCTTTCTTTCCACAGTTTTGACAAGTTGCTTGAAAAGCCGGGCATTTTATTCTTTGATGAACATTTCCCCCGCAGAAGAAGCAGCGTCTACGTGATGGGGCCGCGGCCAGATAGGAAGTATTTCTTGATTCATCAGTATTTTCGATTTGGTAGAGTTCCTTTGCAGTTTGGAATTCATTAGAATTCTTTTCAGCCATTTCGAGAGACATGGCCTGATTGCACGCTTCTTCCAGGTTTATTTCTAAATTTTCAAATAGCCTTTGGCGAATTTTTGGTGAACTTAAGCCCGCAATGAAAGCGTCACGGACATATTCGTTTCGATATTCTTCAGCAGTAACAGCTTTGAAAGAGCACTCAAACGCTAGTTGTTGTAACGTGCGTATATAGTCTGCCACTGTTTCTTCAGGCTTTTGTTTGGTTGAAGAAAGTACATACCGAGCGTGGATTTCATTCTTCGATTTCAGGTAAATTTTATCTAAGAGGCGTAAAGCGTCCGAATATTCTTCTGTTTCTCTGATGAACGAGTAAACGTTAGGAGACACATTATTGAAAAGAATTTTTAGCTTTGTTCCATCTGGAATCTTGACCTCCTCCGTTTCTGCTGAAATATAGTTTATAAATGTTTCTTTCCAATGCCGATATTTTAGGTCGGCGGTTGGAGTCCCGGGATCCACATCGAACTTTTCAGGCCTGAGTAGTCGGGCAATAAAAGCCATTAACTTCTTCACTGTGTTTTATTGTATGCAATAAATTGATACGAGAGAATTAAGAAAACCATTTGTGATATATGGTTTTATTGCATACAAAATTATAGATGGTATGACAGCTGTGATGTGACCAAAGAGTAGTAAGTAATACAGAGAATAATTCTAATTTTTTATGGCAACCATAGACAATGGCAATAGTAATTACACCACAGTCACTTGACTATTATGTCCATAGAGGAAAGTAATATATATTATGTCACTTGGAGGTGGCGCATTGACGCAGACGCGCGGGGGTTTCCTCTATCTGGCAGAATTTTAATGCTCCGAAATTCATTTGGCATAACACACTTGGCATAATCTTCTTTAAACGAAGATTTTAAAGGTTTAGTGTGTGTTGTGGTGTTATACCTTTAGGGTTGTGTGTACGGAGAGAAATCAAATGCTGCGGAGTTCTATTATTACTTTACTTATAACTCGTTATTAATAATACACATGAGTAGTTAATTAGGTTGGGAGCGCGTCTACAGTTTACGGTGGTTACGGGCGAACTGCTGTCGCCGAGCGCCGCACGTACAACGAATACAATACTGATGTGTCAGCGCTCCTACACTATTCCTCCCTTTTTAAAAAAAAACAAAAGGTTTTTTACCAAATGATCCTTAATAACAAATATTAATTTGACTAAAACTATAGACATGTTTATCAGAACTACGAACTGCAAGGAATTTGCTTATGCATCATTTTATTACAATGAACAATGTTGTAACCAGATCTGTTCTGGGTGTACGATTGCGCTACTTACAATGTTCGCTATAAACCATGTTATGATTTAAAAGTTTTAGCAATATTATCACGCTGTTATTACAAAAGGTTCAAGCAGTGTTTAATTTTTAACATTATCCAACAATAAGGTTACACATTTTGAATTACAAATAATACTTCTTATAGCTAGTATTTACTCGCTAACGTCTTTACTTAACCTATTACAATGGTGCGGTTGCCTTTTTTTCAAGGCACCGTCTTGAAAAGTTTTACAATTTCTTATGAACTAATGAAATTAAGGGTAGTCACCATGACGACCCACTCTGCAATAAAAGAAATTTGGCACTCCTTGGAGTCCACAGTGTCCTGTCACGGTCGCCAAATAGTGTAGGAGCGCTGACACATCAGTATTGTATTCGTTGTACGTGCGGCGCTCGGCGACAGCAGTTCGCCCGTAACCACCGTAAACTGTAGACGCGCTCCCAACCTAATTAACTACTCATGTGTATTATTAATAACGAGTTATAAGTAAAGTAATAATAGAACTCCGCAGCATTTGATTTCTCTCCGTACACACAATGCAATGTCTTTAAAAATCACTGATGTCTCAATCACGTTATTAGTTTTTAAATCACAACACCACTTTTAGATCACGTCGGGGTCACTAATTTAGTGTGTGTTGTGGTGTTATACCTTTAGGGTTGTGTGTACGGAGAGAAATCAAATGCTGCGGAGTTCTATTATTACTTTACTTATAACTCGTTATTAATAATACACATGAGTAGTTAATTAGGTTGGGAGCGCGTCTACAGTTTACGGTGATTACGGGCGAACTGCTGTCGCCGAGCGCCGCACGTACAACGAATACAATACTGATGTGTCAGCGCTCCTACAAAGGCATAAAAATGATGTAATATAATTATTGTTTGACCGAATTTACAATGGCACACTTTTAAGATGGCAGATTTTTTTTGGCATAATTACCTTTGGCAAAGTTAAAATTCCGCATAATTTCGTTTAGCATAACGTTTATTTAGAGCGACAATTATTTGGTACAATTTCACTTGGCATACTTGAAGATGGCAGAATTTCATTTGGAATTATTTTATTAGGCATATTGCCATTTCTATAAAATAGCATTTTTAACCTCAAATAAATAATTAAAATGTACTTGTGATTAAAATATTGTCTTAAAAGTCAATATGTTGTGCTACAAAATTTAGTGACAGAAACGAATTGCTACAAAACCGACTCTACGTAGTCTTGTCTGCCCTACCCCCAGAGTTTAATTTAAACCCGCGTAGGCGCGGAGGGGCCAGGCGGCCCTCGAGTTGAAGAGCAGGTGGTTTTAACGCTCGCCTCCGCGGCTGAGGCTGGCCGGCGCAGCCGGCCAGCAAGCCGAAGCTGCGGTGGTGAGCTCTAGAACCATCTGCGACGATAAGCTCGCGTGGGACCGCCGGAGCTCCGCAGCGCCGGAGCCGTGACAGAAACCATGCCTGCTGCATATTGCATGCTTGCTTCCCGCATGGTGTATGCTTGTTTGCATGCTGCATGCTTGCTGCATGCATGGTGTATGCTTGTTTGCATGTTCGCATGCTGCATGCATGGTGTATACTTGTTTGCATGCTTCTTATATGGAAATAAAAACCACATATGTTCACAATCAATGTGATAGATGGTGTAATGTGATAGATAAGTTTTTCAATTACTATGGATATGGAATGTATGCCAAAAGATGATTCTATCTGTAAAATTTCTGAGATTTGATAGCTCTGCCTTTTAATGATTATCGATTTGAAATGTATGCCAAACGACGATTCTGACTGCGATATGATGGTTCTACTTTTTAATTATTATGGATATGAAATTTATGCCTAAAGATGATTCTGACTTACAAAATTATGAGTTTTGAATGTATGATAAATGAGTGTCTGCCAAAAGATTTTCTGCGAAATAAGTTTATGCTATCCGCTGTTATGCAAAATAATATTATGACATAAAAAGTTCTGCTATAAAGGGTGGACCCGACGCGCGGACCTAGGGCGCCGCTGCGCCGCGCGTGTAGAGTGCAGCCTTCTTTTTCCTTTTAAATTTTGAAACTACCTACGTCGTTATTGTGGAGGAAAGCTGAACAGAAATCTGTTTTCAATAGCTCGAGATTTCTTTTAAACTTCCGGCTTTCAGTTTTCTTTCTTCGGCCAATTTGTGGTTATAGAACTTTTACTATATATCCTTTTGACTGTGAGCCTAGGTTTACCTAAAAACACACATCTTGTCAACTTATTTGTCATTTGCTTTGATTTTTGGGTAGGCCTTCGGAAAAACGAAGAATTCGTCAATATACAGTCATTAACATGGCACATATTATACCTTTCTGACTTCGTTATGAGTTAACCTAACTAAATAAATAATTTTTACAGAGGTTTATACTCACCTGATTTTGCAGTGATGTGATATCTTTTCATTTTGATAATTTTCACTCACATAACCTTGAAACTTTATCACAATAATATATCGAATTCACACACTCATTCACCACATAAACACTTGATTACGACAATACAATGTATAGGCCACGCCATAAACACGATAACAGAAAACCATAGCACTTGAAACCTTATCTAACCCATAAAAACTTTTTGTTTACACAACAATAAAAATTTGACGTGTCATGGTACGCGGGAACTACGCCGAATTTTACTTTTGGAAATACGAATACGATAAGAATACGCAATAGTATCAGTAGCTATAGGCCAAATTACGTTCGTAGATAAATAAACTAGGTACTTATTTGTACTTCAAACAGTTTACAAGAATATTTATCATAAAAACTTTACTAAACACGGCGGCGGCGGCGACAGCTTCAAAATTTGTGCATTACAAAAGTTTCGTTATCTTTTCATGGAAATATTTATCACTTTTCGATAAACTAACACTCAATATGAAATCTATACTTATTTCTCAGTAATTCTGTATAACATTCTAATAAGATCACTCACCGTTTTCTTCATAAAAACATTGCGAACAAATGTAAACAACACACACACTTTACCGAGTTTTGACAGTATGGCGGCGTCGCGTCACGCAAACCACAGATACATTTTGTTTGTTTTTTTTTTCGTTCATTTTGGTGGTGTTCCCAGTAAATTGTTACTAAAACCGGTCAAGTATTAATCGATTAGATGAATGATACAGCCAGATCGTGTTGCAAGTGCAAAGAAATGTCAAATATTATCGTCCAATGGCAAGCAATATCCTTATGCACCGCATAGGTGCATTTGACATTTTTGACATTCTTATGCACATTCAAGAGATATTATTACGACATTTCAAGAGATATTTAAAATGTGTTCTTTTTTTATTTAACAATATTTTTCTGAGATCTTTCACATTGTATTCAATCACATTCTATTAGTCGTGAGTTTTTGTATAAATCACTCATCACATTCTTGTATCGGATATAACCATTGATTGGCTTTAACTAGCATTCTTTACCTAACAGTAACATCAAGTTATCGACTAACTGTGCGTTTGCACTGTCTACGGCACTGGCCAAACATTCACAACAAAACATAGTGAAATTTATGTTCTGTCAATGTTCCCTAGAATGTTTGACAGGAACTTTAGGGAAGTATTCGTGCAAAGTTTCATGTTTATTAACTAATGGAATAAGATTTTTCATACAAACGAAATCCGCCTTTTCACCCCCTTTAAAGGTGGAATTTTCAAAAACCCCTTGTTAGTGCTTGACTATGTACATTATAAAAGGAAGCTGTTGCAAAATTTCACGTTCCTAGTCCCAGAATAGAATAGCATTTATTTGCAAATATGGGTTATACATAAGTAGGTAGTATTAGGTTTTCATCAGAGTTCTGCCATATTTCACCATTCGGCATGCAAACATTTTCATTACCTATATAAAATTGTTAAAATTTAAACTCTTGTTGGAACATTAAATTAGTTATGTCATTCTCATTAAATAAAATTATTACAATTCAAATATTCATTAAAAAATTCAAATTGTTAGTAACAGTAACATTATACAAGAAATACAAATCGTGGTCCAAAGATAAATAAACAAACAAACATCAAAATTCCAGGTCATAGACAACACACCATAAATATTCCATACGCAAAACAATAATTAATTAATTAAAAATTCGAGGTGGTCTGATAAAAATTGTCTGTTAAAAACTCAGTTACACTGTAAGACGCTTTATCTATTAACAATTTACGAAGTGTACGTTTGAATTGCAACGTTTTCAAGTCTTTCCATGCACTTGGCAATTTATTATAAACAACTGGGGCCATGCAATAAATACTTTTGCGCATCATAGCGGTTTGACACGGTACATTATTTAATTTTGAATTGTCCCGTCTGTTTCTTGGGTATGCATCGGCCAAACGTTCAAAACGATTTGGATTGTTCTTCACAAACATAGCCACTTCAAGAATATAGATACACGGAAGGGTCAATATGTTGTACTGCTTGAAATATGGCTTGCAACTGTCGGTGGTTTCTAGTTTAAACATTGACCGGAGACATCTTTTTTGAGCCTTAAATGCTGTCTCTTTGTCGGTGGAGTTCGCCCAGAAAATGACACCATAGCGTAAATAAGATTCAGCAATACCGTAGTACGCCACAAGAAGTGGTTTTGTATCCACTATGGAGGATAGTCTATGTAAAGCAAATGCAGACGAACTCAATTTTTTACACAACCTGTCAATATGCGCTTTCCAGTTTAAACTGTAGTCTATTTGTAATCCTAAAAATTTGGTATCAGTTACTTCATCAATGTCGTTATTTTTGTAGTGTATGTTAAGGTTAGGTACACGAGGCATACGTTGTCTAAAGTGCATTATCATATTCTTGCTTAAATTTATATTCAAATTATTTTATATTTAATCAAATTGTCAAGAGAATCATTTATGTCCGTTTCATATGTATTTACATTTTTACACGGGATCGTAATGGTACTATCATCAGCAAACATAGTTAAGGGATGTTCAATGGACGTGGGCATATCATTAACATATAATATAAATCCAAACGGGCCCACAACGCTTCCCTGTGGAACACCGAATGTAATTTTTCTCGAGACCGTGATATCTCTTCATGTTTACTAATTTCATTGATGCAACTAATTTCGGTTATCTGTGTTCTGTTTTCTAAATACGATTTCATTAGTTCGAGTACGTTGCCTCTTATGCCGTAGGCTTCTAACTTATTTAACAATGTATTATGATGGACATAATCGAAAGCCTGCGTCATATCGCAAAATATGGCACATATGGGGAATCGTTTATCCACATTTCTAATAATCGGAAACAAAAAGTCATAAATTGCCATATCGATGGTTCTATGCTGCCTAAATCCTTTTTGTTCTTCACATAAGATGTTATTATTTTTACTGAAATTAGCTAACTGTTTGTAAATATACTTTTCAAATGACTGGTATGAGTGAGATGGGTCTATAATATTCCATCAACTCCTTATCTACTTTCTTAAATAGCGGTTTAGTTATGGATATTTTTAATGCTTCTGGATATACACCCGCACATATACTGAGGTTGATTAAGTGGCTCAGATGACTGCATATCTCTACTGATACTGATTTTATTATTTTAGCGGCGATCCCATCAAAACCCACACTACCAGTGTTTTTTAATGACATTATTAATTTATGTATGTCGTGTGGTGTACTGGGAGCCATAAACATTGATTTAGCACTTCTTGATATGATGGATGCTTTTGGTTTATATTCCGCGTCTAATTTTGGATGAATTTTATCAACAAAATAGTCATTAAAAGCATTAGCGACATCCAATGGTTTGTGAATAGTTCGATTACCAATTCTTAGTCTTTCAATTTGCTGTTTAGGGATATTGTTATTTGTCCGATTAATTATTTGCCAAGTAGTCTTAGATTTATTGTTTGATTGTTGTATTTTGTAATTATTCTGTGCTTTCTGTGTTAGATTAATAATTTTACTGTACAATTTAGAATAAGTAGCAAATTTATTTTTATTTTCATGGTTAGGATTCAATCTAAATTGCCATAAGAGTTTTGTTTTATTCTTACTGCACAATTTAACACCATTTGATAGCCATTTGGGCTTATTAAATGTGTTGATTTTGATTTCCTTGAACGGGAAGCATAAATCATAGAACAATTTAAACGTGTTGATAAACTCATTATAAGCCAAATTAGGATCTTCAGTTAGATATATCTCTGAAAATTTGAGATTGTTTATACAGTTTTTAAATTTCGTTATATTTTCGTTGCAGTAATCCCTTCTAGTTATATGCCAGTATTTTATTCTACATACAGTGGGTACTGGACATTGAAGCAGCTGAGCTGTATGGTCTGACAATGCAAATTCCAAGACGTCTGTTTTCACAGATTTTTTAAAGTTATGCGCAAAATTATCTATACATGTCTTACTAGCCATTCGAGTCGGTTGTTTAAGAGCAAGTTTTAAGTTGTAATTTAGTAACATACACTCCAGTGCAACTGAATTTCCATTCGGTTTTAAAATATCGATATTAAAATCGCCTGCAATAACAATATTTTTATTAAGCCGGTTGGATACATCTTTGAGTAGCAATTCAAGTTTATTAAAACATTCAGTTATATTCTTAGTATTTGGTACTCTGTAGAGACATATGATTATCAATTTATAGTTAATTAGCTCAATACCACAACACTCTAAAACCCCTGGTGATGACAATCTAGCTATTTGAGGTATTTCTTTCCATTGGTGACAATTGCTAACCATTACCCTAATTGCGTAACTTATTTTCGTAAACAATTTTGCCAAATTTGTTTCATTTTGACAGTTCAACAACATTCATTGCGTTAGTTACGTTGTAGAGCAGATTTTATTTTCCAACTTATGAAGCAATGGATTAGCAATTTGTTTTAAATCGAAACAAATTGTGATTGTGTTGTATTACGCAATTAGGGTACATAATACACGTCCCCCTCTCTTTTTATCCTGTCTACTATAACATGCAGCCAAGCAGTAGTTTGGTATGCATAGTTGTTTTTCGAGTCCCTTCATGATGAAATGCTCGGTAATACATACTACACCCACATTTATATTTTTATCACACAGTTCATTTAAACATACCGTAAGTGCATTTGATTTATTTAACAAACCTGCAATATTTTGGTGTAGAATGAATACTTTTATTGGAGAAAAAACAATTCTTTTGGCTCATTTATTGTATTAATAAGCGTGTTTTCCTCTAGAATTTCCAGTTGAAGGTTGTACAAGTCCTCAAAGATAGTTCTTATGGCGTAGTCTTTTAAAGCCCCCGATCTTGTATACGTAGAATGATGATAGCTTAGGTTCAAATTAAAGTCCAGGATATATGCGTATTGATGCGTAAAATTGTCTAAACATAGCATGTTATTGAAAGTAGTAGTTTCGGTTCTGCGTTAATATGTCAGTCAGTCAGTCAGTTTCTCCTTTTATATACATATACAGGGGGCAGGGACATCGACACGAAAACTGTTACCATGGATTCAGTATATGATTCTGAACCCTCCTGCGTTGAAATTTTTCGTCGGTTATTTAAAAAAAAAACAGCTGTTCCATACATTCTGACCGCGTAGGTATTGCACTTTTCTATGAAACAGCAGATTTTTTTAAAATAACTGACGAAAAATTTAAACGCTGGGGGGTTCAGAATCATGTACTGAATCCATGGTAACAGTTTTCGTGATCGAGCATAATGTTGTTGGGTTTTTCCATCTAGAATTTCTCAGTAGCAGCCTGGAGTCCATATTTGTGCCCGGTTGGTGGCAATCAACGTTATAAACTACATATTTGGCACACATATAGGTTATGTAGTTTATAACCTGGATTAATACATAGGATACTTTATGTATCCCGGTAGTACGTTTCCGTGGGATAACTTCCGACCTCCACGCGGGAGAAGCCGCGGGCAAAAGCTAGTTTATGATATTCTATTTATGCATACACCGCAGACATACCATCCGTCATCATAAGTCACTCCTTTATAGTGTATCATAGAGAAAAGTAATATATAGTGTATTATCTATGGTCACTCCCATGTCACTCGGCTCGCGGGCATTTTAGTTTAATATCCAATATGAATTTTAAAAAATTACGCATATTTAGGGCACGATCTAACGGTGTACCAGTTTATTGTTGCTTTCTCTTTCTGTTTTACTTAGTGTATAGTAAATTTTATTCGAGACCGCCACAGCCCGACCACGTCCCGGAGTACATGCAACAATATGTGAAGGACAATCCGTTCAGATTCCCAACAGATGCGCTGAACAGCGCGGAGCTTGGCAGGCTCACCATCACCATCGACATGATGAACTACGAGCGCGAGGTGCTGATGGCGGGGCGCTACGGTCCCGTGCGCTCCGATACCAACATGATCGTGGTGCAGGTGCACCGCGACGTGGAGCGCCTGCAGCTCCTCATAATGTCACTGGGGCAGGTGCGCTACATCCAGTCTGTGCTACTCGTGTTCTCGCACAGCTACTACGATGATATCATCAACAAGCTCATATCTAACATTACTTTCTGCAGGGTCATGCAAATATTTTACCCCTACTCGGTTCAGCTGTATCCTAACAGGTTTCCAGGCACTGACCCCGAGGACTGCTTGAGTGCCACCGATAAGGCGGATTGCAGTGATCGCGACGGGCGTCTCACAGAGCACAAACACCACTGGTGGTGGAAGGCTTTCTTCATCTTCAATAACTTAGACTGGTCTGATAATTACAAGGGGACAGTTATATTCCTAGAAGAGGACAATTACGTTTTTCCGGACTTATTGTATATGCTACGATATACTACGCGCTCTCAGATATACCTTCAAGGAATTCACGTCATGTCTTTTGGGAGGCCGTACGCAACAAAATTAGACTATGACCTATTGTCTGTGACCGCGTGGCGGCCACCGTATGATAAAGGACTGGCCTTCAACAAGACTGTGTGGCAGAAGATCGTCCAGGCGTCGTCGTATTACTGCACGTACGATGACCTCAGCTGGAGCTACTCGCTGCTCAATTTGTTTAGCCAGCTCCGCGGTGGGTGCGCAGAGATGGTGGCACCCATGGCACCGCGCGTTCTGTCCACCAGCATGTTCCCGAGTGGCCACAAAGCGCTCGATCAAATCAGTTTGTGGCTGGATCACGCTAAGATGTTTCCTTTGAAAGTGAAGGCCGCGATGCTGTACGGCGATAACGGCCGTGTAGACATGGTGATGAAGCTTCCCCCGCGGGGCAACGGGGGCTGGAGCGACAAGCGGGACCACTTGCTCTGCCTAGACTCTTTCATGACCGACACCACCACGGGCTATCCTCGCAATTTCACAGTGAGCTTCCCAGACACTCCTACCGATACCTCACAAAGAGTAAAGCTCGTGAGTTGAGTGCACTTCTTAAGCTTCTAGGAGGGGCGGGACTGCAGACTCGTTTACAATTTGCATGGAAGAGGCATCCGGAGCTAGCGGGCTGCCAGCCGCCCCCGCACCGCCGGCGCCGTGCTGGACGCTGCACCTGCCGAGACGCCTTCGCTATATAAACCCTGTCAGATACATATCTTCCTACATCATCGACCACTGTACGCACAAACGCAACACGTAATAGCCATTTTTTAGGGTTCCGTAATAAATAAGGACTTGCAAGTACAAGTTTAAAAAACTTTTTCCAAAAAAAAACAACCGACTTCCAAAAAAAAAAAACACTACAAAGTGAAAAATAACTTTAATTTCGGAAGTCGGTGTCTTGGGTTTTGTATTTTCGTTTTTTGCCACCGACTTCCGAAATTAAAGTTATTTTTCACTTTGTAGTGTTTTTTCTTTGGAAGTCGGTGGTTTTTTTTTGGAAAAAGTTTTTTAAACTTGTACTTGCAAGTCGGCTTTTCATGTGTTTCGTGTGGTGTGTTATGTGTAGGTGGTGCACTGCGGATGTGTGGGTGTGTGGTACAATGGTGCTGCTAGTTTGCTACCTGGGGCAGTGTGTTCTGCTCGTGCACTTTGTTTATTGTCAAACAAAGTTAGTGATGTGTTGTGACGAGTCGGCGTCGCGCCGCTAGGCTCGCCTAGTGGCGCTGCGCGTTTGATCTCCCTCCCTACTAGGAAAGGCTTTAACTTTAATTAACTTTTATTAATAAACCAATTACGTTTTTTTACCCGGCTTTCATCAGAAACTCGTTACAATCATATCAACCATTCTATTTTGCTGTACAAACATTTTGTTAAAAGCTGTTTACTTGAATTTGTTTCGAAAAGGTGTTCTTTTTTATAGTTTGGTACTTTATTGCATTGATTTAATTTATCATTTTATTGCGAATTATAAAGTAAATTATTTTTAAAGCATTCGTTTCTATTGGCAATGTCTCTGGCTTCTAAATAAATGCAGTTTATCCCCAAAAGACATGTGCGTTCAAATCCGTGATAGGCCAAGTTGGTTTTAGTATTTTGTAAGCGACTAGAATCAATAAACATTTTTTTGTAACTTTGACGTTCAAAAGCGTGTTATTTGAAATAAATTATTTGACTTTGACTTTGCAAAAACATTTTATTATAATTAATGTATTGTTTTAGTGAATAGGGTTACCGTTTACGAAGTGTTATTCAACGTTTAAATAGACCGGAGGTTTCTTCATGACCGCTTGCCGTGCATAGGAGTGGATGTTCAAAACCTTGGCACGAAATATGCTTTTGTCGTGCACTATCATGCATTATATATTTTTTTAATATACTTAAAGTATTTTCTATTTTGTTTTTGTAATATTTATAAAGAATTTAAAAATCAAGAAAAATAAAATACTTTAATAATCATTTAATAATATTTATTATTGCTATTATTTAACAAAACTTTGATCTTATTTTACTACAAAGAATTATATTTTAACAAAACTTTGATCTTATTTTACTACAAAGAATTATATTTTACAATTTTATTTACATAATTTTGCCAACTGACACAAACGGGGCCCTAGACAAGTGACATCCGATTAGCGCAAACGATAAAATATGAAGCGCTAGAAATAAAAAAAATATTTCAGACAAAAATCACGACATACGTACAAAAATGGTCAAGGTAAAGCCGTGGTCGCATGCCATTATAATTTTGTAGGTGTACAGGCATGCGACCACGGCTTTATCTCGATCATTTTTAGGGTTCCGTAGTAAACAAGGAACCCTTATAGTTTCGTCATGTCCGTCTGTCTGTCTGTCTGTCTGTCTGTCTGTCCGCGGTCTAGCTCCAAGACTGTTAGTACTAGAAAGTTATAATTTGGCATGGATATACATATTAATCATACCGACAAAGTGGTAAAATAAAATTATGAAAAATATTTTTTTTTAGGGTACCTCCCCTACACGTAAAGTGGGGATGTTTTTTTTTTTTCTATCCTTGTGGGATATCGTTGAAAAGGTCTTTTAAAAACATTGTGAGTGTGTTAAAACTATTTTTGAATTCAGAGATCCGTTTGCGAAATATTAAGCTTTAAAGTGCAAAATTTTGTTAGAGTAATGTTTCCCCCCCCCTGCCAGCTAAATGGTTGGTTTTAAAAAAAAAATTGTGAAGAAATTCACGGCAGTAGCTTATATACTATCACAGCTGAGTAGGCTTTACAAGTTAACGAGTACTAATCGACCAACTTAGATTTGCGGTTGTATAAACATGTTCTCCCATACATTCCGTATGAAAGATTTTTTTTTTTCAACTACAAAGTTAAGTTTGTTCTTGGGATAAATTCATCCCAACTACGGAACCCTACATTGTGCGTGGTCCGACATGCACTTGGTCGGTTTTGTACCTGTCTTGATTTCTGTCTGAAATTTCTTGTTTCATACTTTTTAGAGCGTGATTTTTCAGTACTGGGGTTTTAGTTTTTGAACTTACTTTTATTTAAATTATTTTGGGGTTATAATTTCATGATAAAGTATTTGCAGAGCAGCTTTATTTATTTTTTGTTTGGGTTTTATTGTATCATCATCATCAGCCTATAGCAGTCCACAGCTGGACATAGGCCTCTCCAATTGCACGCCATTTAGCTAGATTCTCGGCAACTCTCATCCAGCTGCTACCAGCCACCCTGCGAAGATCGTTACTCCACCTAGCCTGAGGGCGTCCTACCTTACGTTTGCCAATTCGCGGACTCCACTCAAGAACACGTGTACCCCAACGGTCATCGGTTCTACGGCTGATATGGCCGGCCCACTGCCACTTCAGCTTGCTAATTCTGTGAGCTATGCCGATAACTTTGGTTCTCTGCCGGATCACTTCGTTCCGGATCTAATCCCTCAGAGAGACTCCAAGCATAGCCTGCTCCATGGCTCGCTGAGCAACCTTAAATTTATGGACCAGCCGTACCGTGAGTGTTCACGTTTCGGCTCCGTAGGTCATAACAGGCAGGACGCACTGATTGAAGACCTTCATCTTTAGGCTCTGTGGAATACGCAACGAGAAGACTCGACGAAGTTTCCCAAACGCTGCCCAGCCTAGCTGAATTCTTCTGTTAGCCTCCCTCTCAAAGTTGTTCTTATCAAACTGCAGAGTTTGCCCGAGGTAAAAGTATTCTCGAACAACCTCGAGAGCACCGCCATTGACAGCAATCGGCCCCGGAGTGACGTGTTCGTTGAACATAACCTGGGTTTTGTCCAAGTTCATCTGGAGACCAATACGTACAGAAAATTAACTAGGCCGTCCAGCATCTGCTGTAAGTCATGCAGCGATTCGGCCAGTATGACGATTTCATCTGCAAATCTCAAGTGTGAGATGTACTCGCCGTTAATGTTAATGCCACGCCCTTCCCAGTTCAGCGTCTTAAACACATCCTAAAATGCGTTAGAGAACAATTTCGGGGAAATTACATCCCCTTGTCTCACCCCTCGACGCAGGGGGATATGTTCAGTACGCTGATCCTGAATTTGGACGGTCATTGTCGCGTTTTCATAGAGACATCTCAGCACTTGGATGTATCGCCAGTCGACTTGGCATCGCTGCAGAGACTCCAAAACAGACCAGGTCTCGATAGAGTCAAAAGCCTTCTCATAGTCCACAAACGCAAGACACAGTGGCCGATTATACTCATGCTGTATCCTCCTCGAAACCCAGCCTGCTCCGGTAGCTGAAACTCGTCGAGTCTTCTCGCTAGACGATTCGTAACGACTCTTGAAAACAACTTATATACGTGGCTAAGGAGCGAAATGGGTCTGTAGTTCTTTAAAAGAGTCTTATCACCCTTCTTAAAGAAGAGAACGACCACACTCTCTCGCCACGCTTCTGGAGTTCTCCCAGAGAACAGGACAGAGTTGAAGAGCTCCCGAAGTTCTTTCAGTACAGGACTTCCTCCAGCTTTCAGGAGCTCGGTCATTATCCCGTCCTCACCAGGGGCTTTTCCATTTTAAGCTGTTTAAGAGCCGCCTTGATTTCGTATAGGCTGACTTCTGGCAGGTCTTCCGTGAAATGGCGGGTTAAGGTGGCTCTGGAATCCTCATTTTTGGGATCAGGTCGAGATAAACGACGATATCCCCACTGGGTTTGGTCAACTTTTTACAGGTGGCTCCTCCCGAGTGACTGGACGAACACTTTCGACCCCCGATTTTGCTCAATCGCTTTCTCTATAGAGCGCGTATTGGAGCGTCGGAGGTCGCGTCGTACCAGTGTTCTTATATTTTTGTTGAGTGCTCGTTGTTCTGACGAAGTGATAGGTGGGTTTTCACGTCGTTCCGACATAAGCTCCAGAGTCTCTTTTGAAAGTTTGGACTTCTTGCCCGTACGCCGCATTTTACAAAAATGCGTGCCTTCCTCCCTGAGGATTTCCGCCACTTGGTCGAGTGCCTGGTCAACGTCATTTGAGCATTTGACCATGTTTGGACGGAGCCTAGACCTCATCAAACGAGTTCGCTCAAGCTTGAAGTTGATATTCAGAGAGCCTCGGACAAGTCTGTGATCACTGCCGGTGTAGAACCTGTTGATCACCGAGACGTCCCTGAATATATGTTTCTTATCCGCTATGATGAAGTCTATCTCATTTTTCGTCATAGTATCGGGGCTTCGCCACGTCCACTTCCTTTGGAGCTGTTTCTTAAAGAAGGAGTTCATCATGAAAAGCCCCTCCTTCTCGAGGAAGTTGACAAGCATTTGCTCCCTATGATTTCTGCTACCTAACCCATAAGATCCTACTACCGATTCGCTGCAATTCTGTACTCCCACTATAGCATTAAAATCCCCCATGAGAACATTGTAGTGGGCCTTAGTGGTGGAATGCAAGGCCTTGGAGGTACCCTCAAACATTTCCTCCACTTCGTCATCCAAGTGTGCCGAGCTCGGTGTGTAAACCAGAATAACCTTGAGGCTATACCTCTTGGTTAGCTTCACTACAAGGTACGCTACCCTGTTCGAGACACTGGAGACTTCTACAACGTTGTCACAAAGGGATTTGTTTACCAGGAACCCGACTCCGCCTTGGGATAGTTGGTCTCCCTCTCGAAAATACAGAAGGTGGCCCGATTCAAGGGTTATTGTGTCCTCCCCCTCTCTTCGGACTTCACTTAAACCAAGAATATGCCACCTTATTTTTCCGAGCTCTTCTTCTAGCTGCTCTAGGTGTTCGTCGAGCCGTAACGTGCGTCCGTTGTACGTAGCCAAGGTCAGTTGGGTTTGGCGGCCATTCGTTACCCGGGGATTCTTCGCACCCCCTTACCTTACCGTTACCGTGATTGCCGCCAAAATCAGGAATAGCAAGGCGGCCGGGAACTGGAGGCCGTGGTTGAAATTGACTTGCCATTTGGAGGGTTTGCCCATAATCGCCACGCTGGGCATGCGGGTTAGCGATCGCAGTTCGCAGCTTCTCGCACGAGTGACGCTGCTGCCCGTCACTAGTCTGCGCTATTTAGCTGCGAAATTTTATTTAGAATGGTTATACCGCAATTTGTCGGTTGTTAGAGCCTCGTTAGTTATTCAGCAGGGTGCACCACGAGCAGGTGAGGTTGACTTGGGGCACTGAGATGGTAAGTGTGCCCCCTAACACCCCTTTGGGTTTTGTTGTATAATATGTATTAATTTTACAGCCGCGCCTTACGTAACACAGTCTCACTTTTGCTTGTTATCAACAATTTTGATTTTGTTCAGCAAGGCGTTGTGAACGTTCGACACTCGACTCTCTTTCGCGCAACTGAGAGGTCCTTACATTTTGTTCATGAAGACGTTGGGAACGCTCCAACCTCGACTCTCGTGCACGTAACTCAGAGGTTCTCAGATTTTGTTGTGCAAGGCGTTGCGAACGTTCGACACTCGACTCTCGTGCGCGTACCTGAGAGTTTCTCTGATTTTGTTCAGCAAGGCGTTGTGAACGTTCAAGTGAAGATTCTCCCATACGACGTATTCTTGCTGCCCGTGCTTGAGAACTATGTTTAGAAACTTGAGACCTGGCTCTCTTAGGCATTTTCAAATGTTTAAGAAAATGTTAATAGCGTGTAATATTCTAGCTCTGAAAAAAACTGTTGTTTAGCCCTGAAAAGAACTGTTGTTTAGCCCTGAAAAGAACTGTTGTTTAGCTCTGAGAAGAACTGTTGTTTAGCTCTGAGAAGAACTTTTGCGTAGGTGTAGTTTTAAGAACGAAATCTAAAAAAAATTGCACGAAAATTATTAGACTTCGCGCACGACCGCTGCGTAGGGAGCCGACCTCGCGTCTGAGCCGCGCGGGTACCTTTACCTTACTCATAGATCTAAAACCCCTCCCGCACGCGCACCCCGTCTTGGTGACGCCCACTTCGCAACGGGCCGTGCAGCAGAAATCGTATTATTTTAATTTCGCCATAACTTTAAAACCAAACGTCCAATTTTAATCATTCACAGACCAAATATTATCTACATAAACTGTACTTAGTGATGAAATAATTTATTTTGATAAGGATTATAGCATGAGTAAAATAAATGCGTTTAAATGTAGTCCAAAAAAAATTCAAGATAAAAAAATAAAAAAATGGTTGTTGTGCATCACTCGACATAGATAGGTATAGTGTGTCGCGGACTTTTTTGTAGATATTTATAAGATCTAGAATTAATTAGAACATTCTATGATTCTATCTTTTATAGTTTAGGCAGCGTACGCAAAATAAGTAACTTTTCTGGTTGATTTTTTACACCTTGTGTCCGAAAACCCCAAAATCTTACGGAACCCTATTTTTTTCCAAAATAAAACTTAGCCTATGTTACTCGTGGATAATGTAGCTTTCGAATGGTGAAAGAATTTTTAAAATCGGTCCAGCAGTTTTTGAGCCTATTCATTACAAACAAACAAACAAACAAACAAAGTTTTCCTCTTTATAATATTAGTGTAGACAAAGACGGGTTTGTTACAACACTTATAACTCGAGATCTGCTGGATCAATTTTCATGGTTTTTGTTTCGTTGGATTTGTCTCCGCCCTGAATAGCAGAATACATTTTAAAAACAATCTATCTATACTAATATTATAAAGAGGTAACATTTGTTTGTAAGTTTGTATGTAGGGGGTAATCTCCAGAAGTAATGAACCAATTTAAAAAAATGTTTCACTGGTAGAAAGCTACATTATTCGTGAGTGCTATAGGCTATAAATTATAAAGATATCATGCATATTAGCCGAACTATCTCAATTGTCTCGCCAGGCGGAAAAAAATAGCTCTTACAACAGAGTTATTTGCATGCGCTGCCTTAACAGTTGTATATAATCGAAAACAATGTATGGCAACCTGGTCCGCTTTAAATAGTTCAACAAAAAAGTCCGCGACACCATATTTCTATCTTTTATATTTTAGCAGATATAGTAGCTTTTATGTGTTAAAACAAGTATTTTTGACGTACTTACCTTTGGACGATTTTTTAAACAACAAAGTATTAAACATTATCGAAAAAAATATTATTATGATCACAAGAACATCATAGAGATATGATTTGCCCAAAATAGTATGTCAATTGGTTAAATAGTTTCAAAGATAATATAAAATTACTAAATCGCAAAATGCCGCCGTCCATTCACGAACCGCATTAGGACATGCTTTGTACGGACGTTTTATCCATTTATCCATAGATGGCGTTGTGCAATTACGTCATTTTTCTGAATCGCGGTGTTAAGATTTTCCGTGGATTAATGACGGTCTCCAGTTATGTATTATTTAAAACTTTTGTCGTTAAGTAGGTAAGTTGTACGCAGTTGGTTGGATGTTGTCTATACTACTTCGTTCTCATTCTTCGAGTTCGAAGCTGTTGTATTTCTGTTTTTGGGATATCGGACAATTCAAACAGTTTCAGCGATTGTTTATCATGCCTAAAAGGAAATCACAACTTTCCCGTCAGACATCCTAGACAAGAGCAGCTCCAGTACGCCGTACGGAAGAGTCTGCTCTTGAAAATCATCAGCGCCTCTCGAGGAATAGAGAAAATATTTCGCAAGCATGCGCTGGGGAATCTAGCTCCGAGCATTCACAGCGGCTTGCTAACCAAAGCTGGAGAACATCGCAGGTCCGTGCTCGGGAATCTAGCGCTGAACGTGCGCAGCGTCTCAGTGATTTAAGGCAGCATGTCTCTGCAACAAGGGATAGGGAGTTTAGCGCTGATCGCTCGCAGAGGCTCGCTAGCCAAAGCGCGAGAACATCGCAGGCCTGTGCTCGGGAATCTAGCGCTGAAAGTGCGCAGCGTCTTTCTGATTTAAGGCAGCATGTCTCAGCAACAAGGGATAGGGAGACTAGCGCTGAGCGCTCGCAGGTTTACCGCCCAACGAAGTGGGCACGGGTTAGCTAGTATTATATAATATAACATGCCATAAAATTGAAATCCCTAAATACAATATGTCCTAAATTTGTTTGTCATAAATATTACAATCCATAATATACAAAAGACTTAAAACCGTTTTCGATAAAAGTTATAAGTCCTAAATTTAAATTATTTAATGTTTATTTATTAGAATAAATTTAGATTAATAGACATCAAGTAACAAAAAAAATATGTAAGGATGCACAAGCAATATGGCTTTTGTTACGGCTCCGTAAAACGTATGATACATGGCGGGTCATTAATATTGATAAAAAATTCTATTAAATCGAAAGAAAGAAAAGACATTATCGGACTGTCTGTTGAACACAACATTGAATTGTCCTGTGTTGAGCTTGATAAGCATGTTATAGTATGCGTATACAGACCTCCAAGTTACCAGAATCTATCCGTGTTTGATTCTGTAATGGAAGATGTATGGAAGATGTATTAAAGAAACTTAGTACTAGTAGTAAGTCAATAATCATATGTGGTGATTTTAATATTAACTTATTAGAAAATAACTCAAATACTGTCAGATTATTAAGTCTTTTTAGGTCATTTGATTTGTCAAATGTTTTTATTGAACCAACCCGAGTGACAGCTTCTTCTGCCACTTGTATAGATAATATTTTTTGTAACTGTGATTACTTACACAAACAAATTGTAAATAAGTTGCCTTCAGATCACAGCGGACAAACAATAACATTTTGCTCCTACATACCTTTACAAAAAATTCAAATAAGGTTTAGGCCAATTACATGTAAAAGTTTAGAGAAATTAAATCATTCTTTGGCCAATAAATTATGTGTTCAGAGTTTTAATAATATAGGTGACCCAAATGAGTTCTACGCCGAGTTCTTTTCACTATTAAACACGGAATTTAATGACACTTTTCCACTAAAGACTAAAAGTATTTACACAAAGTTCTTATTTAGTGATTGGGCGACTCCAGGTATTCGTAAAAGCAGGGAAAAACTATTTGAACTTTATGGCTTAAAACAACATATGAATAATACAAGCTTTCATAAGTATGTTGCAAAATATTCAAAAACTTTTAAAAGTGTTTGCAAAATAGCTAAAGCTCTTTATATTAGCAATAAAATAAAATCAGCTGATGATAAAATAAAAACTACCTGGCAAGTAATAAATAATGAAACAGGTAGGAAAAAACAGCGAAATACTGAATTTAATTTAGAGACTGCACATGGCCCCATTAACTCAGATATAGAAGTAGCTCAAGAATTTGAAAACTTTTTTGCTAATATTCCCCTTAAAACTACTGAAGCTTTAAATTCCTCACCCGCGCTTTCTGCTGCTTTACTTAGACAAAATGTGAAGGCATGCCCTTTAGAGTTTAGGTTTCAGCATACAAACCCCCAGGCTGTTATAAAAGCTTTTAAAGATCTTAAAATTAAATCAACAGAAGATCTCTGGGGAATGTCTGTAAAAGTCTGTAGATCTATTATCGAAACCATTGCGCCCTATCTAGCTTACATATTTAACACCAGTGTAGACCAAGGAGTCTTTCCGGATCTCATGAAACACAGTAAAGTAGTTCCATTGTTCAAATCCGGTGATAGTAAAGAACCCAACAATTATAGGCCTGTGTCAATTCTGCCAGTTCTCAGTAAGGTGTTTGAAAAGTTGATGCTCAATCAAATGTTACTTCACTTTAATAAAAATTCCATCTTTCATAAACAACAGTACGGTTTCACCAAAGGGCGTTGTACTACTGACGTCGGTGTCACCCTAATAAAGAACATTTTTAATGCCTGGGAAGAAGCACAAGATGCCATTGGAATCTTTTGCGACCTCTCGAAGGCGTTCGATTGTGTAGACCATGAGACACTTCTGCTGAAACTAGAGCACTATGGGATTAGGAATACAGCTCTTGATTTATTTAGATCATACCTGAAAGATAGAAATGTTAAAGTTCAGGTAAACGGCGTAAACTCATTAGGGTCTGAAATGGCAATGGGCGTTCCTCAAGGTTCGATATTGGGTCCATTCCTCTTTTTAGTTTACATTAATGATTTACCCCAATTACTTCAAAATCAACCGAAGATGGTGTTATTTGCAGATGACACATCATTAATCTTTAAAATAAACCGACGGTCACAAAATCTTGACGACGTGAATAGCTCTATTCTGCAAGTCCAAGATTGGTTTACGGTAAATAATCTGGTACTTAATAAAAAAAAAACCAAATGCATTAGATTTAAATTACCTAATGTTAAAAGTAGCGAATGTGACATCATATTGAATGGAGAAAAACTGGAATTTATTAATCAAACAGTTTTCCTAGGAATCACGCTAGACGAGAAATTACAATGGGGACCTCATATAACATCTCTTGCGGGGCGGTTAAGCTCGGCCGCTTATGCTGTTAGAAAGATAAGACAGTTAACAGATGTGGAAACCGCGCGTTTGGTCTATTTTAGCTACTTTCACAGCATTATGTCGTATGGCATTTTACTGTGGGGTCGGGCTGCTGACATTGAATCCATCTTTATTTTGCAAAAGAGAGCTGTCAGAGCCATTTATAATCTACGTCGCCGCGAATCTCTCAGGGAACTTTTTAAAAGGATTAATATTATGACGGTACCTTGCCAATTCATCTATGAAAATATTATGTTTGTAAGGAAAAATCCACATCTCTTTAATAAAATAAGTGATAGACATAATTTTAATACTAGAAATAAAGATAAACTAGATCAACCATTTTACAGATTATCTAAAGTACATACATCTTTTATGGGGTACTGTGTTAAATGTTACAACAAAATACCTTGTGACATATTGCAATTAAATGAAAGAAAATTTAAAACTCATATCAAAAGTGCACTTTGTAAACAAGCATATTACAAATTAGAGGATTATATCCAGGATAAGAGTGCTTGGAAACATGCTGGTCCTGCTCCATAGGACAATTTAGAATCAAGACAAAATCAAACTGGTTGCTAATTTAATTGTAAAATTGATTATTTTGTGTTTTATGACATTGATTTAACATTCTGTGATTACTTTCTCACACACTGACTTATTAATTACAAAATTTTAGGAAAATCGTCTACTTTTACAATGTTTGTAAATATGTGAGCACCATGTATCTATCACATATTAAATTATCTGTCGTTGCTTCATTTTTAATTCTTTTTACCTATTGTGGTATAGTAATTTTATTCTAGGTGCATCGTCTTCACATATAATTATTTAACTAATGTACGTACCTATACAAACTATTGTAAAACATTTTAAAAGAGTAACGGTGGAGTTTCTTGCCCATTCTTCTCCATACGAAAACTACCTTTTGGAAGGGGCGACTAGAATCATTTTTAATATTTTGTAAATTTCGACGTTCAAAAGTGCCATACATGGGCCTATTTGAAATAAATGATTTGACTTTGACTTTGACTTTGACTTCCGGCACTGCATGTATTATCAATAAAACAGCAACAAATATTATCAATTGAACATGTGGCTTTATTTCCCTGTAAGAAGCATGCAAACAAGCATACACCATGCATGCAGCATGCAAAAGAGCATGCAAGCGAGCATGCAGCATGCAAGCAAGCATGCAACATGTAGCAGGCATGGTTTCTGTCACGGCTCCGGCGTTGCGGGGCTCCGGCGGCCCCACGCGAGCTTATCATGGCAGATGGTTTAACGCTCACCACCACAGCTGCGTCTTGGTGGCCGGCTACGCAGGCCAGCCTCACCCGCGGCGGCGAGCGTTACAACTACCTGCTCCTCAACTCGCGGGCCACCTCGCCCCTTCGCGCCTACGCGATTTTAAATTACACTCTAGCGGTAGGGCAGACAAGACTGCGTGGAGTCGGATTAACAGCGATTCGTTTCTGTCACTAATACCTAATTTTAAAGCAAAAGTTTTAGGACTAACAATTTTATTTGAACATTCGAAATAATACACATTATATAATACAATACTTAGGACATATGACTTTATTTCATGCAAAATTAGGAGATTCAATTATTATAGTACTCGATATTATGACAGAATAGTTTTAGAAGTAAAGATAATTATGTAAAACAAAATTTCGAATTTTTGAACATTATGGTTACTGAAGTTTATAGCAAACGTGTTATGGAGAATGATTTTCCGACAAACAATTTGAGGAGAATAAATTACCATATAATTTATCTAGTGTGATTAATTTGATAGTAAATTATAATGTGATCTGAACTGCAATCGGTTTTTCTATTGCGCACTACCCACACTACGCCCACAGTAGTTAAAATATCACTGATAATAACGAAAGAGTCACATACCAGTCTCCGAAATATATATGGTGGAATAATAAGTAACAATCATTTTTATTTATTATATAGATAAAACAGTAATAATTATACAATAATAAAAACCGGTCAAGAGCGAGTCGGGCTCGCGCACCGAGGGTTCCATATCATTTTAAATTTTCATCGGCGAGGCCTATATTCGTCAGAGAATTTGAACACTGCACACTGTGGTGTAGAATGATGCAGTTTTAGATCAGCGCCATCTCTTGACCGATAGTGGTACTAATATAATTTTTGTTGATGATTTCTGAAAAAGTGTGTTATTTAGAGACAATGTTTTTTATTTTTTCCTGTAATCTTTACATAAACTTCTATCACAGAATAATTTCAGATTTTTCTTAATGCAAACTTCGGAGATAAGTGAGGGTCACAAGTCGAAAACGATGCGGTGTAAAAAAAACATATGTTTTGAGAATGTGCAAATAGCGCTCTTTCATATGATACCCCATATAGTAAGTAGCCCCACTTCAAATTTTTAAGAACCAAGATCAGGCACTGTTGCAAAAAAAATAATTACATTTTTGTTTCTTTCTTATTTGCAAAATAGTTGGCCAAACGTCATCGAAAAGTATTCCAAATTTCAAGTTGATAGCATTAGTAGTTCTTGAGATATCCAGCTGTGACAGACAGACGGTTAGACAGACTGAGTCGCACCATAAGAGTTCCTTTTTACCATTTTGGTACGGAACTCTAAAAACGATTGTTTTCTGTGTACAGTCTAGTCCAAAATTATAAAATAATGTGTCGCCCGCGTGTATTGAAAGAAAGAAGAAGAAAGAAAATTGCGTTTATTGGCATTAAAACAGAAAAATACACCTTAAAACTATAAAAACAGAAAACAATGATTATAATGCCAAAAGGGCCTCAGCGCAGCATAATCAAATCAAATCAATCAAATCAAATCATTTATTTGCATAACACAGGTTTAGAGGATGTTACAGAATGGTTCTTAAGGCTCACTGTATTATAACCATGTCAGGTGTGCAAATACATTAGGAACATTATGACATAATAAAATTATTCTTAATCAGTTTTCTTATTAAATTACATTGTCATTAAAAATATACATAGAAAGTCAATTTCATTTCACATTATATTATATCTGAACTAATAAATTATAACAGTAATCAAACTCAAACTCAAACTCAAACTCAAAGCATTTATTTCAATTAAACCATTTACAGGCACTTTTGAATTGTCAAGGAATCGGTCAGTCAGAAATAGGTATGAAGCTAGTTGCCCATTCCAAAGCGTAGTAGGTACCTATGGAGAAGAACGGGCAAGAAACTCCACGGACACTCTTTTAAATAAAAATTGTTACAAAATATTGGTTACATCATTCATGTTGAAAAATTTACATGTGAGTACAATGTAGAAAGACGTGCACGTTAGAAGCGTCCGTAATAAAAAGATAAAACAAAGAACAATTCAAAAAATAAAAATGAAAATAAGCCCTGGCAGCTAAGAGATGACCAGTCCCAACTGACGGCGCCCGTTCACGAACATGACGCATGGATTAGCACCATTCAGCTCAACCATTTTGAAGGGAGCTAAATGATCCAACACACGCGCCACCATCAGCGAAACATTTGAGTGAGCATGACATACTCACAGCCGCCAGGGCAGATTCAAGTCAATGCAAGACATATTACCCGGTAAATGGTAACTCTTTAGTACATAGTACTCACACCTGTGCTATGCAATTATACAGGGTGATTGGAAGATGGGTGCAAAGCTTTAAGGCGAAGATAGTACAGACAATTTAGAACCATTTAAGCCATGGTTGTCTTAGACGAAATCTTACCAAATATTTTTAACCAAATTTTTAAGTTTTTTTTCGGAAATTCTCAAAATTTAATGTAAACTGCATAATTATGGCCAAATTGAATGATAAATGAATTCATTTTTTATTTATTTAATTAAAGTAATGTGTAAGCAATCAAGCAAAACATGTTTTAGGCTTCTGTGTCATTAGACATTTTTTTTACAGACATTTAAAGCACAGAAAAAATAAAAAATTTGTACAATACGTCTTTTAAACCTTATTAAAAATTAAAAAATTTGGTAAGACTTCGTCTAAGACAACCATGGCTTAAATGGTTCTAAATTGTCTATACTATCTTCACCTTAAAGCTTTGCACCCATCTTCCAATCACCCTGTATAATACAATGGAGATTGAGTTTATACAATGCAAAGATAGTCTTACAATCTTCAGCAGCTCCAACAGTATTTGCAAATGTTAATCAATTAGTTGTGGAGCAGGACCAGCATTGAGCCAAGCATTTTTATCAGCGATGTAATCCCCCAACGTATAATATGCCTGCCTGCATAGTGTGCGTTTTATACAAGATTTGAATTTCGTCTCATTCAGTTGAAGTATGTGGGGAGGAATTTTATTGTAACATTTTAAACAGTATCCCATAAAAGATGAATCTACTTTAGCCAGTCTGAAACCTGGTTGAACTAATAGGTCCCTATTTCTTGTACTATAGTTATGTCTATCACCTCTTTTGCTAAAAAGATGTAAATTCTTTCTTACGTACATGATGTTTTCATAGATATATTGACAAGGTACCGTCATGATGTTAATATCCTTAAACAGTTTCCTTAGAGAATCGCGCCTGCGGAGATAATATATGGCTCTGATCGCTCTTTTCTGCAGAATAAAAATAGACTCGATGTCTGCAGCCCGTCCCCACAGTAAAATACCGTACGACATGATACTATGAAAGTAGCTAAAATAGACTAGCCTCGCGGTATCTACATCAGTAAATTGACGGATTTTTCTGACAGCATATGCTGCTGAACTTAGCCGTCCTGCAAGAGATGTTAAATGAGGACCCCATTGCAGCCTTGAGTCGAGCGTGATCCCTAGGAAAACAGTTTTGTCGACAAATTCTAGTTTCTCTTGATTCAATACTATCTCACAATCACTACTTTTGACATTTGGTAAAGAAAATTTTATGCACTTAGTTTTTTTTCCATTTAATACTAAATTATTAGCAGTGAACCAATTTTGGACCTGCAGTAGGGCGTTATTTACGTCGTTAAAATTTGTAGCACGTCTATCTACCTTAAAAATTAAAGAAGTATCGTCAGCAAATAACACCATTTGTGGTTGATTTTTTAATAAATGGAGTAGATCATTTATATACACTAAGAAGAAAATGGACCCAATATCGAGCCTTGTGGCACACCTATTTTTACTTTTAAACCTAGTGAATTGATACCGTTTATTTGAACTTGCTGTTGTCTATCATTTAAATAAGATTTTACTAAACTGAGTGCAAGTTTTCCAAGTCCGTAATGCTCAAGTTTCAAGAGTAAGGTTTCGTGATCGACGCAATCAAATGCTTTGGAGAGGTCACAGAAGATCCCTATGGCGTCTTGAGCCTCTTCCCACGCGTTAAAAATGTGTCTTAATAGGGTTACACCGGCGTCGGTCGTACAACGTCCTTTGGTGAATCCATACTGTTGATCGTGAAGGATTTTATTTGTGTTAAAATGATTGAGCATTTGATTAAGCATTACCTTTTCAAACACCTTGCTGAATACCGGCAACACGGATACGGGTCTATAATTATTGGCGTCTTTACTGTCCCCGGATTTGAAAAGTGGTATTACCTTACTGTATTTCATTAAATCCGGGAAGACTCCTTGATCCACACACAAATTAAATATTAAAGCTAAGTAAGGCGCTATGGTCTCAATTATGGAGGTACAGACTTTAATGGACATCCCCCAAAGATCTTCGGTCAATTTGATCTTGATTTGTTTAAAAGCTTTTATTACTGTTATGGGGTTAATATGCTTAAAGTTAAATTCAGTCGGGCATGCTGAAACGTTGGCCCTTACTAAATCAAAAGAGAGCGAGGGCGAGGAATTTAAGGTTTCAGTAGTTTTAAGTGGGATACTGGTAAAGAAATTTACAAATTCTTGAGCAACTTCTTTGCTATTGCAAATGAGACCACCACATGACTTCTTCAGTGTATAATCAGAATTATGCTTTTTGTTTCTGTTCGTTTCATTATTGATAATTTAATGTCAAGCAAATTAATGTCATAGTAATTGTAATTATTATTATATTAAAATTAAACAAATATTTGCTATAGGTAATCAAAATACAATATCTTTATCTTCTAAGTAGTCTTTTACATTATAATAACACTTTTTAATTAGGAATGTGTATTACTTTTTCTTAAATAGATGAGTAGGTAACTTCTTAATGTCATCGGGTAATTTATTATAAATCAGCGATGCCATACAAATAATACTTTTATTGAGTAATGCCGTTTTCCCATACGGTATTTCTACGTCTAACCTTTTTTTGTCACGTAATTGTCTATAATAGCTTTTAGAAGCAGTCTTATAATAGCTAATAATGTCAGATGGCAACACAAAGTGTACCACCTGACGCTGATTTTCAGCTGCAACCCACGAGTGTCATACGCTAGAATAATAATAAACGAAGTGTCAGTCCGTTTTAATAAATAAATTAAAGGTAATATAAGATAGGATAAAATAAAAAAAAGCTCATACTGAATCAAATAAATGTTGTGACATAGGTACATGTGTGTGTACAGTGTGTTTGAGAAACTGAAATAAATATAAAATAAAGATCCAATATCTGTGTATTACCTATTTAAAAATAATAAATAGATAGTACCTTTAATGCAAAATCGTGTGACTGCGTTCTTCTAAAAATACGAAACGAAGATTGATGCGGTTTTTATTATCATTTAGAGTAATTATGTCAATAATAATTGACAAATAAATTTGATAAAAGTGGCACTTGTTGTCAGTTGTTGTTTTTTAAATAAAATAAAACATCTTTATTTCAGACCGAAATTAGTCCATAAGGTGTTAGTGGTTAGTAACAGATTGTGCTTACATGCTATGTTAGTGTTGTTAGCAATATAATTAATTACTTAGTAAGGAAGCCGCTTTCTTAGACATGATGGCGTGAAAGCCATCCGTGTGCGCTGCAGCAAACATTCCAGACGCACTACAACGCCGCGGCAACCGCAACAGCATCCTGAAAGCGTTGTTGTATTACACGCGCAGGACGTTGTAGGCTCGGCTCGTATATGACACCCACAGGCCGCTCGAGTAGAAGGACTGACAGAACGCTTTTAATAAACTGACTTTGACGTCTGCCGTGCAGCGAGCGAACCTACGGGTGAGCATATTACTCCTCACCGCCAACGCCCTGCGCTCGCGCTCTATGTCGCCATCATCCCGTAGGTCATTAGTGACAACATGACCCAGGTACTTAAAACTATTCACAACGTTAAGTACTACGCCGTTGAGATATACCGGAGGTACACGACGGGGCTGTTGTTTAGGTACCGTAAACACCTCTTCGAAAACAAATTTGTATATAATAATATATTGTCGTATTTCAAGTAAAACAATGCCTAAAACTTCAAGAAGCAGTGCGAGAAAGTTGTTATACACTGTGATAAATAATTACAACTGAGTGAAAAGCGAACGCGAGGATGCATTTAACGAAAAAGTACAATTGTTTACAATAATTTAGAAAAGTACTGGTAAACTATTGAATTAGTTTTGATACTCAGTAAACAGGATTTATATTTATTAGACCTATCCATCAATATAACAGTTTTAAATGTGGAATCGAATATAGCGATGAGAAATAGCGTGACATCAATTTACAAATCTGTGTTATTATTTATGTAATCAAGTTTAACATGCAAGGTTTTCTGCTATGGAACCTAAATTGCCAAATTGGAGTGGCCAGCAAAAATCTCAGACATGAATTCCATCACGGGACATGCTTAAAAAGCGAATCCGGTAAAGTCTCAAAGAGGATAAACCCTCCTTAGACGCTGCATGATTTGAAAACCGCTGTGGTGGTTGCCTGGGACGAAATTCCCCAAGTAAACATTAAGAACATCATCCAGAGCATACCTGATCGCATGTGTGATTACACTGTTTTTAGGGTGCCGTACCTCAAAAGGAAAAAACGGAACCCTTATAGGATCACTCGTGTGTCTGTCTGTCTGTCCGTCTGTCACAGCCAATTTACTCCGAATCTAATGGACCGATTAAGTTGAAATTTGGTACATATATGTATTTCTGTGACCCAAACACGAATATGTAACGTAAATAAATTAATTTTGAATATAGGGGTCACTTTTGGGGCGCAAACAAGAAAATTAAAAAAAAAAAGTTTTGCTAACAGTACCGTGTGACATATTAAATGAAAGGGCTTGTTGCGAGGATCTTAAATATATTTTGTATATAATTTTAAAATAAATGCTTTTTTGACACTCTCTCAGAGATAAATTTAAGGAGATTAATGTAATGACTGTGCCTTCTCAGTATATTTTTGATAATCTTTTATATGCCCATAAAAATATAAAATTGTTTAAAAAATACAGTGATATCCATAACATAAATACTAGAAACAAACACAAATTTGTTGTACCTACAACAAGGCTCAAGAAAATAGGTGGCTCGTTCAGATGTCAATGTATACGCTTTTATAATAAACTTCCAAGCCACGTACAAGATCTAAGCCTTAATAAATTTAAATCATTCATTAAACGTAAGTTGTGCCAGAAAGCTTTTTATACCGTTAAAGATTACGTTGAGGACAAAAAGGCTTGGGATTGAGCTGCTCCAATTATAATTTTTTTATTTTTTACTCTCGGAACTTTGTTTATTTTGCAAACTTTAAAATTATATACACAATGACATGAATATTTACTTGTGAAGTATAATATTATTATTATTTTAATTATTGTGAATGTGAGGACTATGTGGGTCATTTATATATTTATTTATTTTTTTCTCAGTTACTTCTAATGATAATCTGGCAGTTTTGAGTACTTTATGCGGCCTACCCAAATGTCCCTTCTTTGGTATTGTTCGTCGAATCGTTGAGCTCCTTTTAAGTTCTGAGTTGAGCTACACTATTACTGACAAATGCGTGCACTGACTGGACAGGTCCACTCAAATCTGTATGGTTCTTTCCTCAGAAGACCATTTCAGACACAAATCTACATGGTCCTCAAACGATCTGACCAAGATTATGTCTGGACTTTAAAAGAGACTGAGACCAAGATTATTTCTTGGTTTTTATATACACATTGACATTAATGAATTTTATATAAACAATGACATGAATATTTACTTTTAAAGTATTTTATTATTTTAATTATTGTGAATGTGAAGACTCTGTGGGTCATTCCTTTTTGTTTTATTTTTAATATTTTCTCAGTTACTTCTAATCATGGTCTGACAGTTTGAGTAATTTAAGTGGCCTACCCAAATGTCCTGTTTTTGGTATTGTTCGTCGAATCGTTGAGCTCCTTAAATTCTGAGTTGAGCTGCACGATAACTGACAAATGCGTGCACTGACTGGACAGGCCCTCTCAATCTGTGTGGTGCTTTCCTCAAAAGACCACTTCAGACACCAATCCACATGGCCTTCACATGATCTGACCAAGATTATGTCTGGACTTTAAAAGAGACTGAGACCTCTGAGTTTGTTTCGGCCTTTCTTCTCAGAGTAGTCAGATAGGAAACGCCGACCTCATCTAGTTTTAAAATATGATTGACGTGTAAAAGTGTTTGTACAAACCTACTTACAGAAATAAAATCATTTATCATTTATCATTTAAAGATATTTAATAAATTCAATGAAAATTGACCATTCCCCCCCCCCCCTTATCTCCGAAACTACTGGACCAAAAATTTTGAAAAAAATGCATAGTATGGCTCTTTACTCATAGATTACTGGAAAACCTATAAGAAGTCTATAGTCTTAAAATAACATGGTAATCTCTCAATATTGTGCGTAGAAACTTTCACTTCGTCGGTCGGCATCCAATAGGCCCATCTCTCTAGCTACTATAATATCAAAATATCAAAAGTGTTTGCCCGTCTGCTTAATACACAAATAAATAAAACTGTAAATTAATGTTCATGACAACCAATTCGGGTTTCGGCGTGGTTTGTCAACAGAAAGTGCAGTGTTGTGTCTTAAGCATACTATCACATACTTACTATACACAGCATGGGACGCCGATTTATGCTAGCTTCCTCGACTTATTCAAGGCTTCTGATCTGGTTGCTTATGACGTATTGTGGAGAAAGATGGAGAAGGATAGGTTGCCAACGGAGCTTATAAACATCTTTAAATAGTGGTATGGTAACCAGATCAATAGTGTACGATGGGCTGGAACTTTTTCCAGGCCATTCAGGTTGAAATGCGGGGTGAGGCAGAATTGGCGAGCTGAGCAGCACCAGAGTGGGTTGCTATATAGATGGTATTTGTGTAAATAATATTAGCTATGCAGATGATATGGTGCTTCTGAGCGCGTCAATCTGTGGTCTCAGAAAGTTGGTCGCCAAATGTGAGCAGTATGCAAAAACACATGGTTTGATGTATAACTCCAATAAGTCGGAGATCATGGTCTTTGAGGCTGGGGTTAGACCGGGTTATGTATCACCTGTATTACTCAATGGGACTCCACTACAAAGAGTATTTAGGTTTAAATATCTTGGTCATAAATTGACCCCTGGCCTCAATGACGGACTAGATATTGAGCGGGAACGAAGGGCGTTGTCGGTAAGGGCGAATGCTAGCTCGCAGGTTTGCACACTGCTCACTTAAAAATTCAAAATTACTCTGATTCGAGCTTATTGTACAACGTTTTACACATGCAGCCTGTGGGCTAGATATACCCAAAGGTCGTGCAACGCCCTTCGTGTCCCATACAACAACGCTTTGAGGGTATTGGTGGGGCTGCCCCTTTTTTGTAGCGCATCGGGAATGTTCGCGGACGCACATATTCATTGCTTTTGATGCGAATGAGGTGTGCATCCCTGGTGCGCTCTGGCCAGCTCCAACAATATCCTAAAAAAGATCGCTAGCAGGCTGAATTGCATGTACATCAATCACTGCAGTGCCATCTCCCATGAGGTGAAATAAATTTAAACTAGATTAAGTGGGGCACTTAGAAAGTTTTGTGATACTAGAAAAAAATATACTACAGGTTATAATTTTTTTATTACATATTTTCAAAGAACTCTCCATTGGCGTCTATACACAGTTTTATACGTCTAAACCAATTTACATAACACATTTTCCAGTCCGCATCATGACACCTCTCCAATCTCCTTCTCAAATGCAGCCAGTGCATCTTCAGGTGATGAAAACTGTTTTCGTTTGAGTTAATTTTTTATTTTGGGGAACAAGAAAAAGTCGCACGGAGCTAAATTTCGACTGTAAGGAGGATGACCTATAAATTTGACCGGTGTGCTGTCCAGAAAGTCCCTTGTTTTGAGCGCCGAGTGAGCCAGCGCGTTGTCGTGGTAAAGCAGTAGCCCACGGAGGCTAGTGTTCGGTCGCTTGTTGCTTGCAGTAGTAAAAACTTCTGGCAAACATTTGATAACATACCATTCAGTATTGATGCTCCTTTGATCTCGTCAGGGTACTGACACCAGATAACCCGGCAAAGAAAAAAAAACTTGCGTCAAAATTTTGCCTGCACTTCTGGCTCGCTTCACTTTGGTAGGCGTTGGTTCATTTTGAAACAGCCACACGGTCGACTGACGCTTTATTTCTGGATCATATTGATAAATCCAAGATAGCGTTTAAGATATCATTACGGGTTCATCACCCGTAATGATATCTTAAACGCGCCGAGACGAGCCTGCCTTCGACGAGAAATTTTACTATCATATCTCGGCACCATTCTACCCGAACCTCCTTCTGAGCCTGCGTTAGATTTTACGGTACCAGCGTGAAACTATCTTCCATAACCGAAGATGCCTGTGTAGAATTTCATGCACACTTCCCGATCCAATCGGCAGTATATGCTGAACCTCTTCATATGTAATTCGCCTATTCTCTTGAATTAAATTTTTCACAGCCAGCACGTTTTGTTACGTAACAACCGTCATAGGGCGGCCACTTCTTTCTTTGTCCACCAAAATTATTTGACCACCCATAAATTCGTTGAACCAGCGAAAAACAGTCGCTTTAGAAGGGCTTTTTTCTATGAACATCATTCGAAGTCTTTCAAACGATTCTTCTGGCTTTAGTCGACATTTGAAATCGTACAAAATCATCGCGCGAAAATGTTCTCGTTGTGAATCCAGTTTTTAGTAAGACAGAGTATTTTGATTTTGCTCGCAAAAAATGTGGAGGGAATTTCGAATTCGGAATGTTATGTTTTTTTGTAATAAATAGTCATAATTTTAATTGACATCAAAACCAGCCAGTATCCAATAGGCAAAAACTGTTAGTAGCAAAACTTTCTGAGTGACCTGGTAAAATAAGCTAACATAGTTTATTAACACAATGAGTCCTTGTTACTTGAATAAAGAAAAATATCTGGATGACCATTTTTTTTTAACGACTTTTTCTAAATATGAAACCTAGTTAGATCGATTTATCGCTCCCGAAACCCCCTGCATACTAAATTTAATAATAATTCTTCGAGCCGTTTCCGAGATTCAGATTATAAATAATATACAAGAATTGCTCGTTTAAAGGATTATTACATTTAGATTATTATTATATTAATACCGCGGCTGACTGCCTCGTTGGTCTAGTGGTCGCAAGCGCTACTGCTGAGCATGAGGTCCTGGGTTCGATACCCGGGTCGGGCAAAGTGTTATTGGATTTTTCTATCTGGAATTTCTCAGTAGCAGCTCGGAGTCTGGATTTGTGCCCGGTTGATGGCAATAGTCTCGCCCCCTATTACATGGGACTTTAACATAACTGGCGAAATGTGGGTGTTCCTGTTACAGGCACACCTCTGCCCAACCCTTCGGGGAAACAAGATAATGGGAAACAATGTTATGTTATGTAATACCGCGAATGTGAATTTTTTAACGAAAATCAGATTTTTGTTTTATTTCATTCTACACGTTCAAATAAGTGATCCTGCAATAAAAAAAAACGTAAAAAATTTCACATTCGCGGTATTGGATGCCGAGCGACGATTTGCAGTTAGAATGTATGGGAGAACATGTTTTTCAACTACAATGTTAAGTTTGTTCTTGGGATAAATAAATTCATCTCAACTACGGAACCCTTCATTGCGCGTTTTTTTGTAACAAAACCTTTATTTTAATGTTATGCATTTTTGTAATTTAATTAAGAGGGTTTATCCTAAAAGTTGGCAACGTCGTAAATAGCTGTCATATATTTACCTGTTTTGATTAATTTAGCAATATTACTGTATGGAATTAAGAAATGTGGCTAACTAGGGAACTAAAATATTGATTATGAAATGCAATAATTAATATCGTAATACCGAATATTTAGTTTTAGATGTGAAAAAAGTATTTGGAAACTTTCCAAATGCCTTTTTTACACCTAAAATAGTTACCACATCAAATACAGTGTTATAATTATAATGGAATTTAATCAAAACAGCGAAATATTTGACATCTATTTGCGTCGTTGCCCATTTTCAGAATAAACGCTCATAAGGGGGATGCGAAATTCAAAATTTCTTTAGTTTTTTGCATTTTGTTGGTCAGTGTCAGGTATTATGTTGATTTAAATATGATTCTGAAACCATGCCTGTGATGACCCGTAAGGCTGTTGCTCAGGAGTTGGAGCTTAAATTGAGAACGGCCATTCAGGATCTTGAGGCTTCAAACAATAAATGTCAACAGCTGTTACAGGAGATAGATGAAAGTGAGAAGGAAGTCGAGAAGGTCGTTTTCAAAAACACAGGCTTAAAACGGGAGCTAGTGGACCTTCATCAGCAATACCTGGATGTTGTTGATGAACGGGACAAACTGCGGGTGGTCACAAATGGTTTCAACAACTGCAGCAACATATATGAGGAGGCTTTATGTAAGGTTAGGGACCTAGAAGAAGAATTAATTCATGCAAATGTACGAATTAATCATTTACAGAAATAAAAAGAATGTACTCAGGCTAAGGAAAACAATAACTTGTATAATGAATTATTAAACACTACTTGCAACCCGCATTCCTTAATAACAATAGACCTTACTGAAGATTCGTTAGTTAAATATAATAATAGTAGTTATAAAGTAAGTCAAAATAAAATTAAGAAATATGCAAAGCTAAATAAAATCATTAATAAATGAAATAAATATAGAAAACAACAAAAACACAATTCCAATAATATTAAACTTAGGAAATAACGTGGTTTTCTTATAAATAAATTAAATAACTATCAAATTAAATTAGAAGACAGTAAGAACATTTATGAGTTTGACACTCAACAGTTACAGTCTGAAATTCAGGTACTAGAAGCGTCACTACAGTCACTCTATACTAAGTATTTGAGGTCTGAAAAACAAATTCAGGAGCACATCCTTGCTGCAAATGAGTTAGTGGAAATGTGCAACTCTAATGTAGATAAAGTGGACCTGCTGACTCCCAGCAGCCCTCAATCTTCATTGCATAGGATATCCAATCTTGGCACTTTCCAACCTGAGGCAACGGAGAGCCCGTACCAGTCAGGAAGTGCTCAGATCTCTATTCCAAATAAAGATTTGACATTCTGACATACTCACAGCCGCCAGGGCACATTCAAGTCAATGCAAGACATATTACCCGGTAAATGGTAACTCTTTAGTACATAGTGCTCACACCTGTGCTATGCAATTATATAATACAATGGAGATTGAGTTTATACAATGAAAAGATAGTCTTACAATCTTCAGCAGCTCCAACAGTATTTGCAAATGTTAATCAATTAGTTGTGGAGCAGGACCAGCATTGAGCCAAGCATTTTTATCGGCGATGTAATCCCCCAACGTATAATATGCCTGCCTGCATAGTGTGCGTTTTATACAAGATTTGAATTTCGTCTCATTCAGTTGAAGTATGTGGGGAGGAATTTTATTGTAACATTTTAAACAGTATCCCATGAAAGATGAATCTACTTTAGCCAGTCTGAAACCTGGTTGAACTAATAGGTCCCTATTTCTTGTACTATAATTATGTCTATCACCTCTTTTGCTAAAAAGATGTAAATTCTTTCTTACGTACATGATGTTTTCATAGATATATTGACAAGGTACCGTCATGATGTTAATATCCTTAAACAGTTTCCTTAGAGAATCGCGCCTGCGGAGATAATATATGGCTCTGATCGCTCTTTTCTGCAGAATAAAAATAGACTCGATGTCTGCAGCCCGTCCCCACAGTAAAATACCGTAAGACATGATACTATGAAAGTAGCTAAAATAGACTAGCCTCGCGGTATCTACATCAGTAAATTGGCGGATTTTTCTGACAGCATATGCTGCTGAACTTAGTCGTCCTGCAAGAGATGTTAAATGAGGACCCCATTGCAGCCTTGAGTCGAGCGTGATCCCTAGGAAAACAGTTTTATCGACGAATTCTAGTTTCTCTTGATTCAATACTATCTCACAATCACTACTTTTGACATTTGGTAAAGAAAATTTTATGCACTTAGTTTTTTTTTCCATTTAATACTAAATTATTAGCAGTCAACCAATTTTGGACCTGCAGTAGGGCGTTATTTACGTCGTTAAAATTTGTAGCACGTCTATCTACCTTAAAAATTAAAGAAGTATCGTCAGCAAATAACACCATTTGTAGTTGATTTTTTAATAAATGGAGTAGATCATTTATATACACTAAGAAGAGGAATGAACCCAATATCGAGCCTTGTGGCACACCTATTTTTACTTTTAAACCTAGTGAATTGATACCGTTTATTTGAACTTGCTGTTGTCTATCATTTAAATAAGATTTTACTAAATTGAGTGCAAGTTTACCAAGTCCGTAATGCTCAAGTTTCAAAAGTAAGGTTTCGTGATCGACGCAATCAAATGCTTTGGAGAGGTCACAAAAGATCCCTATGGCGTCTTGAGCCTCTTCCCACGCGTTAAAAATGTGTCTTAATAGGGTTACACCGGCGTCGGTCGTACAACGTCCTTTGGTGAAACCATACTGTTGATCGTGAAGGATTTTATTTGTGTTAAAATGATTGAGCATTTGATTAAGCATTAACTTTTCAAACACCTTGCTGAATACCGGCAACACGGATACGGGTCTATAATTATTGGTGTCTTTACTGTCCCCGGATTTGAAAATTGGTATTACCTTACTGTATTTCATTAAATCCGGGAAGACTCCTTGATCCACACACAAATTAAATATTAAAGCTAAGTAAGGCGCTATGGTCTCAATTATCGAGGTACAGACTTTAATGGACATCCCCCAAAGATCTTCGGTCAATTTGATCTTGATTTGTTTAAAAGCTTTTATTACTGTTATGGGGTTAATATGCTTAAAGTTAAATTCAATCGGGCATGCTGAAACGTTGGCCCTTACTAAATCAAAAGAGAGCGAGGGCGAGGAATTTAAGGTTTCAGTAGTTTTAAGTGGGATACTGGTAAAGAAATTTACAAATTCTTGAGCAACTTCTTTGCTATCGCAAATGAGACCACCACATGACTTCTTCAGTGTATAATCAGAATTATGCTTTTTGTTTCTGTTCGTTTCATTATTGATAATTTTCCAAACTGTCTGAATTGTATTGTCTGCTGATTTAACCTTGTTGCTAATGTATAAGGCTTTAGCTGCCTTACAAGTGTTCTTAAAAGTTCTAGAGTAAGTAGCAACATACTTATTAAAAGTTTCCGTGTTTATATAAGGCTTAAGGCCATACAGCTCGAAAAGTCTATCCCTACTTTTCCTGAGTCCTGTAGTTGCCCAGTCACTAAATAAAAACTTAGGGCTGATAGTTTTAGTGTTCTTCTTAAAACAGTTATTGAACTCGGATTGGACTAACGAAAATAATTCTTTATACAAAATATTAACATTGTTCATTGTAAGGACCTGATCACTTAACTTACAAACTAAAGTGTTTGGAAAATTATCAATAATGAAGCGAACAGAAACAAAAAGCATAATTCTGATTATACACTGAAGAAGTCATGTGGTGGTCTCATTTGCGATAGCAAAGAAGTTGCTCAAGAATTTGTAAATTTCTTTACCAGTATCCCACTTAAAACTACTGAAACCTTAAATTCCTCGCCCTCGCTCTCTTTTGATTTAGTAAGGGCCAACGTTTCAGCATGCCCGATTGAATTTAACTTTAAGCATATTAACCCCATAACAGTAATAAAAGCTTTTAAACAAATCAAGATCAAATTGACCGAAGATCTTTGGGGGATGTCCATTAAAGTCTGTACCTCGATAATTGAGACCATAGCGCCTTACTTAGCTTTAATATTTAATTTGTGTGTGGATCAAGGAGTCTTCCCGGATTTAATGAAATACAGTAAGGTAATACCAATTTTCAAATCCGGGGACAGTAAAGACACCAATAATTATAGACCCGTATCCGTGTTGCCGGTATTCAGCAAGGTGTTTGAAAAGTTAATGCTTAATCAAATGCTCAATCATTTTAACACAAATAAAATCCTTCACGATCAACAGTATGGTTTCACCAAAGGACGTTGTACGACCGACGCCGGTGTAACCCTATTAAGACACATTTTTAACGCGTGGGAAGAGGCTCAAGACGCCATAGGGATCTTTTGTGACCTCTCCAAAGCATTTGATTGCGTCGATCACGAAACCTTACTTTTGAAACTTGAGCATTACGGACTTGGTAAACTTGCACTCAATTTAGTAAAATCTTATTTAAATGATAGACAACAGCAAGTTCAAATAAACGGTATCAATTCACTAGGTTTAAAAGTAAAAATAGGTGTGCCACAAGGCTCGATATTGGGTCCATTCCTTTTCTTAGTGTATATAAATGATCTACTCCATTTATTAAAAAATCAACTACAAATGGTGTTATTTGCTGACGATACTTCTTTAATTTTTAAGGTAGATAGACGTGCTACAAATTTTAACGACGTAAATAACGCCCTACTGCAGGTCCAAAATTGGTTCACTGCTAATAATTTAGTATTAAATGGAAAAAAAAACTAAGTGCATAAAATTTTCTTTACCAAATGTCAAAAGTAGTGATTGTGAGATAGTATTGAATCAAGAGAAACTAGAATTCGTCGATAAAACTGTTTTCCTAGGGATCACGCTCGACTCAAGGCTGCAATGGGGTCCTCATTTAACATCTCTTGCAGGACGACTAAGTTCAGCAGCATATGCTGTCAGAAAAATCCGCCAATTTACTGATGTAGATACCGCGAGGCTAGTCTATTTTAGCTACTTTCATAGTATCATGTCTTACGGTATTTTACTGTGGGGACGGGCTGCAGACATCGAGTCTATTTTTATTCTGCAGAAAAGAGCGATCAGAGCCATATATTATCTCCGCAGGCGCGATTCTCTAAGGAAACTGTTTAAGGATATTAACATCATGACGGTACCTTGTCAATATATCTATGAAAACATCATGTACGTAAGAAAGAATTTACATCTTTTTAGCAAAAGAGGTGATAGACATAATTATAGTACAAGAAATAGGGACCTATTAGTTCAACCAGGTTTCAGACTGGCTAAAGTAGATTCATCTTTCATGGGATACTGTTTAAAATGTTACAATAAAATTCCTCCCCACATACTTCAACTGAATGAGACGAAATTCAAATCTTGTATAAAACGCACACTATGCAGGCAGGCATATTATACGTTGGGGGATTACATCGCCGATAAAAATGCTTGGCTCAATGCTGGTCCTGCTCCACAACTAATTGATTAACATTTGCAAATACTGTTGGAGCTGCTGAAGATTGTAAGACTATCTTTTCATTGTATAAACTCAATCTCCATTGTATTATATAATTGCATAGCACAGGTGTGAGCACTATGTACTAAAGAGTTACCATTTACCGGGTAATATGTCTTGCATTGACTTGAATGTGCCCTGGCGGCTGTGAGTATGTCATGCTCACTCAAATGTTTCGCTGATGGTGGCGCGTGTGTTGGATCATTTAGCTCCCTTCAAAATGGTTGAGCTGAATGGTGCTAATCCATGCGTCATGTTCGTGAACGGGCGCCGTCAGTTGGGACTGGTCATCTCTTAGCTGCCAGGGCTTATTTTTATGTTATTTTATTTTTTTGAATTGTTCTTTGTTTTATCTTTTTATTACGGACGCTTCTAACGTGCACGTCTTTCTACATTGTACTCACATGTAAATTTTTCAACATGAATGATGTAACCAATATTTTGTAACAATTTTGATTTAAAAGAGTGTCCGTGGAGTTTCTTGCCCGTTCTTCTCCATAGGTACCTACTACGCTTTGGAATGGGCAACTAGCTTCATACCTATTTCTGACTGACCGATTCTTTGACAATTCAAAAGTGCCTGTAAATGGTTTAATTGAAATAAATGCTTTGAGTTTGAGTTTGAGTTTGATTCGCGACCGTAACAAATATGGCTTTTCATAATTATAATCATTACAATCAGCAATACAACTACACAAGTCAGCATAACTGTCAAATGTCATGATTTCATGAAATCAAGGTTTGATAAACTTTTAATATTTTTTTTTTTTAATTTTGATTTAAATTTAGGTATCAGACTATCCTCTAAGTTTTATAAAACGGCAAACATGTCCTTCGTGTTTCATTTTGACAATAAACTACATAATAGGCATGGGCCAAATTTCGTGCTGCTGAGTGTACATAGAATCAGGCTAACTAATCAAATGTTTAAAAAAATATGACCTTCCCATGGGTGTCGTAAAAGACGACTAAGGGACTTACTAGAGAATGGGCAGCAACTTTCTCTATGCATTTTTAACACCATACTGCAATCGCCAACCCGCCTGCCAAGCTTGGCGATTATGGCATACCCCCCTAAATATGACAAGCACCAAAAAGGCCAAGAGATCCGGCTACCACAATCACCAGAAACTGAACCTGTCAACATACAACTCGCGTACACTCCGGACCGACGAGAAGATCATCGAACTCGAAGAAGAATTGAGCAGGTTACGATGGGGTATTAAGTAAGGTTATCTGAAGTCCGAAGAGGGGGAGGAGTCGATAATCCTCAAATCCGGAAATTTGCTCTATTTCCGGGAGGGCCAGCAGCAGTCCCAAGGTGGTATCGGATTTATCGTCCATAAGTCTCTTGTGAGTACAGTAGAAGGCATGAGTCATGAGCATCGAAGTGGAAGATCGACAGTGTTCGACACACTGGTGGCGTACCTTATACTCAGAATGTCTACAAGGTGGACCGATGACCTTGTGAAGGCCGCAGGAATCCGCTGGATGCGGGAAGCACAGAATCGGTCGAAGTGGCGGTACTTGGGGGAGGCCTATGTCCAGCAGTGGACGTCTTTCGGCTGAACTGATGATGATGATGATGTGATTTACAACCTTATGATCATATAAGCTTATCTACACAATTTTTTGCTTTATGCTTTCCTATTAATCTGTAAAAACAGAAATAAATATTCTGCATAAAAATAGTCAAGTATCAAATACTTTTTTCAATAGTTGAAACGGTGATACCCGACGTAATTTTTTAAAATTTGCCGCTCTTTTTTACTCTCAGCTTTCAATAGACAGACTCTGTCTATACGAGTATATACCCTGGTTCGTTAACAGTTTCATAAACGACTAATTCGAAAATCTAATTGGTTTTTATTACCTCGCAGTAGGTGCGAAAAGTAGAGTATTCTCCTCAGGGATAAAGGTGTCTTCGTCTTGGGCGAGTCTTCACTACCTCACTGCGATCTAAAGCGCTATTCAGTTGCAAACATAGAAATTGTAGACTTGGGGGCTCTGTATTAAACTGACAAGTACGTGTGTATGGGATAACTAAACAACACACGATTATTATTTAAGAAAGTACTACTTAATATTATCAGTACCTACTATTTCTGATAGCGAAAGTTTTAAGCACATTAGACATTATCGCTTGAATCGTAATCTGAACTTAATGCAATCAGCGAGCGTAACCTCTCGATTTGTTCGCAGCAAAGAAGGGTGCTGTTACGCAGCCCTTTTCATTTAAATGAAGCTCATTAATAAAACGAGCCAATTAGTGCGGCCGGCGCGGCACACAGTGGATCGAAAAAAGGCTTTCAATGACATGGGAGCTTAAATTTTAACAATTTTATTATTATTTATTTATTTCCAGGAAAAGTGGAACTTTGCCCTGCAGTGCGACAACACAGGCTTATAATAATAATACCCCACCGTCGTATCTCTACGTTGACATCGTGGTGGGGCTTGTGCGCTCCGGACTCTAGGTCTGTGCCGGTAGAGTTCACTTTGCCGGAACAGGTCTGGAATGAGGAGCCAGACCAAGAGAGATACAAAAACCCGCAGGGCAGCATGTGGCGAGCTGTTGGGCTGTAGCGACCCCACGGACCCTATCTCTATAGCATAGGATGCTGTTGCTGCTGCTTCGTAGACGTTGTAGCAAAGAGTTTGCTTTCTTGCGCATGATGGCTTAAAAGCCACCCGTACGCGCTTCAGCAAAAATACCAGACGCGCTGCAACGCCACGGCAGCCCCAACAGCATCCTGAAAGCGTTATTATACTGGGTGCGCAGGGCTCTGTAGGTTTGCTGCGTATGTTTCACCCACAGGCCGCTCGAGTAGAACGACTGGCAGAATGCCTTAAAAAGTCTAATTTTCACCTCGTTGGTACAACGAGTGGACCTGCGAGCGAGCATATTGCCTCTCACCGCCAAAGCCCTGCGCTCCCTCTCTTATGTCCTCGTCATCCTTAAGATCACCTGTTACGACGTGACCCAGATACATAAACTTGTTCACTACGAAGACAGACAAGAACATATGCGGGATAGTATTTACCTGCTCTAAATACAAGTAGTTCGCTCTTTTTGGAGTTTTATTTAAGGACGTGCAACATCGCAAATGACTCACATTGAGACACCAGATTCCTTAATCCGGTGATTGAGGGGTTTAGCAGCACCATGTCGTCTGCATAGCTAATATTTTTAACACATTTGTCATCAATGAAATAGCCGACATGAGTGCCACTTAGCTGCTCAATCTATCTTCATACAAATTAAACAATAGTGGCTAAACCCCCCTTCTCTCACATCACATTCTAATTTATAGTTGTCCGACAAAGTACCGGCCCATCTCACCTGATTTCTCTGATTTGAGTACCAGTACTTGAGAAGAGAGGTACATTCCGCCGGTACACCCGATCTTCCTAGCTTCTCCCATAGCACCATATGCTACGAGATCAAAAGCTTTTGATAGGTCGAGGAAAAACGCGTATACTGGCGTCCTTCTCTCTGTGTAGTACCTGACAGTATGTTTCAGACAGAGTATGGCGCTCTCCGTCGACAGACCGGCTCTAAACCCGAATTGCGCGTCCTGCAGGTCGACGTGCCTCATGAGATTACCATTCAACAGACTGTCAAGTACCTTGGCTGTTATTGTAGCAAGTGAGATGGGTCGATAGTTATAGTTACGAGTAGCTTTATCAGACGCGTTACCGGTCTTGTTTTTTACAATGGGTACCACAACTGTACTAATTAATAACACAGGTAAATAAGAATAGCACATAAACTAGTAGTTCTGCGAACAGTAGACCTCGCGAGCACAAACTTTTTTACAATAATTAATATTCCACTTAATATACTATTTTAAATAAAAAACATGATAAATATCCTGTTTTAAATAACTTTAGGGTATAGCATGTATAGCGTGCGGCAGTATGTAAATGCTACGATGGCAACCCAGAGCAACCCGGCCGCTCGTCTGAGAGCGCCCGCGCAAGCTCTAGTAAGTTCGAATTGTAATCGTCTGGTAGGGGGATTACACTTGCCTGCCGGGGTTGCGAAGAAATCTGAAAGGGAGAGCTGGCCCCGGCAACATGGTAACTGAAGGAACACGGGTGGGTTTTAGTCAGTAAGAGTCTGACACGCCCTCCCGCTCCGCCCAGAGCGAGAGAAGTTATTTGATAATTTCCCACCCAAAAAAAAAGGGGCGACAACACTTGACTACCTATGACAAAAATTAGAACTTTAAACCTTAGTATTTCGCAAAAGGATTGTTGAGTCAAAAAATAGTTTTCACACACCCACACGATACCCCATAACATAGGAAATCATCACCACTTTACGTGTAGGAAGGAGAGATACCCTAAAAACATATTTATCATGGTATTATTTTACCACTTTGTCGGCCAAAATACAGCTTTCTAGTACTAAGATTATCTGAGCTAAGCCGCAGATAGACAGACAGACAGTCAGATGGACATGGTGAAACTATATCAGTTCCTTGTTGACTACAAAACCCTAACAACCACAAAAATTACGAGTAAAAATTTGTAGGCCAGCTAGAAAAATTAACTAATAGGTTTTAATCAATAGTGAGCAATTTACTGCATTTTGAGAAGCTGTTCTGCTCATCATGCCGAAAATTTTGAGACCAACATAGAGTTACTACCTTTCAAATAAAAAAAGAACCATTAAAATCGGATCTCATAAGGTGGAGATATCCAGTAGCCCCCTTTTTTGCCCCATTTTGGAGGAAGTAGCCCTCCAATCAAAAATCCCCGACGACTAAAAATTACAAAAAATTCGTTTAAACCTGTACACCAAATTTCGACTGCACTACTGAACTTCGATGTTTAAAATACTGTATTTATAAAGTTTAAAAGTGCGATTTACGTGAGTTAGAATGTACGCTATGACGAAGTACTTAATTCAGAATGTTCATAATCGCGATGTACGGATCTTCGAAAGTTTGCCATGACGAATTACTTAATATAAAATGTTCATCAGCGCGATGTACGGAACTTCGAAAACTCGCTATGACGAATTACTAAATATCGAATGTTTACCTTCGAGCGACTATTTCGCTTTTATGTGTATAGATGTAAGGATAACGTTCTGTTCATGATAATTTTGTGTAACTAGAACTTAGCCAACATTAAATATTTTTTTTGGATTTATTTACATGAATTTTATTCTCAAATGGATTTGAGTTGTAAATGATAAATTACAAAATGACAAACGGTGAAGGAAAACATCGTGAGGAAACCGGCATGTCCTAGAACCAAATCTAGGTAAGTACTAACTTACAAATTGAACTTGCAACTTGCACTTGTGAAATTTTATGATTACAAATGAACTAGGTAGGTATAGGAACAGAAATAAAAAACCATGATGTCAAATAGGTAATGTAGTTTAATAAATTCAAAATATGCCAAAGTACCTACAAACATAACACATGTTATTTTAAACTAAATTAACGCTTTTAATTTGACAGTACATACTTAATTAATAAATATATGTCGGAGACGGGTATGTGACTTTGGTTACTATCAGCGATATTTTAACTACTGTGGGCGTAGTGTGGGTAGTGTTAGTTAATGCGCAATAGAAAATCAGTTTGCAGATCAGATCACATTATAATTTACTATCAAATTAATCATACTAGCTAAATTATAGACACACAGGGTGCGACGAAACAGCCACACGGTCGACTGACGCTTTATTTCTGGATCATATTGATAAATCCAAGATATCGTTTAAGATATCATTACGGGTTCATCACCCGTAATGATATCTTAAACGCGCCGAGACGAGCCTGCTACAAATTTTACTATCATATCTCGGCACCATTCTACCCGAACCTCCTTCTGAGCCTGCGTTAGATTTTACGGTACCAGCGTGAAACTATCTTCCATAACCGAAGATGCCTGTGTAGAATTTCATGCACACTTCCCGATCCAATCGGCAGTATATGCTGAACCTCTTCATATGTAATTCGCCTATTCTCTTGAATTAAATTTTTCACAGCCAGCACGTTTTGTTACGTAACAACCGTCATAGGGCGGCCACTTCTTTCTTTGTCCACCAAAATTATTTGACCACCCATAAATTCGTTGAACCAGCGAAAAACAGTCGCTTTAGAAGGGCTTTTTTCTATGAACATCATTCGAAGTCTTTCAAACGATTCTTCTGGTTTTAGTCGACATTTGAAATCGTACAAAATCATCGCGCGAAAATGTTCTCGTTGTGAATCCAGTTTTTAGTAAGACAGAGTATTTTGATTTTGCTCGCAAAAGAGTGGAGGGAATTTCGAATTCGGAATGTTATGTTTTTTTGTAACAAATAGTCATAGTTTTAATTGACATCAAAACCAGCCAGTATCCAATAGACAAACACTGTTAGTAGCAAAACTTTCTGAGTGACCTGGTAAAATAAGCTAACATAGTTTATTAACACAATGAGTCCTTGTTACTTGAATAAAGAAAAATATCTGGATGACCATTTTTTTTGAACGACTTTTTCTAAATATGAAACCTAGCTAGATCGATTTATCGCTCCCGAAACCCCCTTTTTTTTTTTTTTTGGCCACGATTTCCCTATTCCGCAAGCCCGCGCCTACGGTGGCCGGAAATCGGCTCGCGATTCCCGCCCCGGGCGTCTCCTCCTGCGGCGGTTAGGGGCGTGAGGGCGCGAAATTTGCCTCTCCCTCACGCGTTCCGCCTCCTCCTTCGCGAGTATTACCGCTTCGCAGAAGCAGGTGACGGCCTGCCATTTCCTCTCGCTCCGTACCATGGCCTGAACCAGGGCCGGACGCGAGAGATCACCGCCGCCGATCGCCTCCACGAGGACACGGCGTTGCTCCACCCAAGCCGGGCAGACCTCCACCGTATGCTCCACCGTGTCCTCAGGCCGATCCACACAATGGTGACACCCGGGTGTTTCCTCCCGCCTTATCCTGAACAGGTACCTCCCGAAGCACCCGTGTCCGGTGAGGACCTGCCTTAGGCGGAAGGTGAGGACGCCGTGGCGCCTCTCAAGCCACTCCTCAAAGAGGGGTCTTATCGCCGCAATTGTGGCGTGCCCAGCGCGGGGTTGCGACAATCGCACTCTCCATGACGCCATGAGATCCCGCCGGAGCTCTGTCCGCTGTGCCGCGATTTCTTGCGGCATCGGAGTTAAGCCCCGGCGTTTCGCCTCCTCGCGCCACTCCCAGATGTGCGCGAGGACCTTTCCTCCAGATCCCATGGCGGTAATCCGGCAAGGAGGCTCGCCGCCTCGCACCCGAAACCCCCTGCATACTAAATTTAATAATAATTCTTCGAACCGTTTCCGAGATTCAGATTATAAATAACTAGCAGCCCGTCCCGGCTTCGCACGGGGTAGACAATTATTTATTTTTGGAAATTTGGATATAAAACACTTTTTTTCACAAATATTTTTATTTATTAAAAAAATATTATTTATTAATTAATTTATGCGCAGTTTTGAAAATAACTCCTAATCGATAGAAAGAAAATGTGCTCTATCTGAAATGTGTTCTATGGAAAAATCTAAATGTTCAATATCGGTAGCGTCCGCTGCGTAAGGAGCCGACCTATCTTACAGACGTGCACGCCCCACTCCTGTATTTCAGTGCCCCCTCCACCCCGCCCGCCGCGATGCCCGGCGCGCTTTTCAGACTGCATCGCAAACAACGGCCACGGCGCTATGGCGGTTTTGTTTACTGTTTGAATTTTTTTATTCGTAATATCTTTTGAATGGAAAGTCCAATTTAAATAATTTAAAAACTATTTTATAGGTAGTTATATGGTCTTGACCATAAAATAATTTATTTGGATAAGGATTAATATAAACACAAAAATAGCATAGTTTGAATTTGGTTAGCATTTTCATTAATGTTTAAAATGAAAAAAGTTGTTGTAGTGACATAACTACAATAGTTGGACATATGCTACCGCGGAGTTTTTTGTAGACATTATGATGTTCTTCAATATTGTTGTACATTATTTTGTTCTATCGCTAATAGTTTCGGCAGCGCATTCGACGAAAGACATTTTAAGACTCATTTTTCTACACCTTCGGTTACATTGTTCAAATTTTACCAAGGATCCCTAATTTTTTTCAAAATGAAATGTAGCCTATGTCAAATTGGAAGAATGTAGCATTCTATTGGTGAAAGAATTTTTTAAATCGGCCCAGTACTTTTTGAGCCTATTCATTACAAACATACAAAAAAAATAGGTACAAATCTTTCCTCTTTATAATATTAGTGTAGATATAGGTACAAGAATTGCTCGTTTAAAGGTATTACATTTAGATTAGTGGTCGCAAGCGCTACTGCTGAGCATGAGGTCCTGGGTTCGATACCCGGGTCGGGTTATTGGATTTTTCTATCTGGAATTTCTCAGTAGCAGCTCGGAGTCTGGATTTGTGCCCGGTTGATGGCAATAGGCTCGCCCCCTATTACATGGGACTTTAACATAACTGGCGAAATGTGGGTGTTCCTGTTACAGGCACACCTCTGCCCAACCCTTCGGGGAAACAAGGCGTGATGTTATGTTATTAATATGTTATGTAATACCGCGAATGTGAATTTTTTAACGAAAATCAGATTTTTGTTTTATTTCATTCTACACGTTCAAATAAGTGATCCTGCAATAAAAAAAAAACGTAAAAAATGTCACATTCGCGGTATTGGATGCCGAGCGACGATTTGCAGTTAGAATGTATGGGAGAACATGTTTTTCAACTACAATGTTAAGTTTGTTCTTGGGATAAATAAATTCATCTCAACTACGGAACCCTTCATTGTGCGTAGTCCGACACGCACTTGGCCGGTTTTTTGTACTTATTACGCTATGGGACACTGGCTGGTTTTGATGTCAATTAAAACTATGACTATTTATTACAAAAAAACACAAAATTCGAAATTCCCTCCACATTTTTTTACGAACAAAATCAAAATACTCTGTCTCATTGAAAAATGGATTTACAACGAGAACATTTTCGCGCGATGATTTTGTACAATTTGTTGAAAGACTTCGAATGGTGTTAATAGACAAAACTAAAGCGACTGTTTTCCGCTGGTTCAACGAATTTATGCGTGGTCGAGTAACTTTGGACGAAAAAAGAAGTGGCACCCTGTGACGGCTGTTACATCAGAAAACGTGCTGGCTATGAAACATTTAATTCAAGAGAATAGGCGAATTACATATGAAGAGGTTCAGCATATACTGCAGATTGAATCGGGAAGTGTGCATGAAATTCTACACGGGCATCTTCGGGTAAGGAAAGATAGTTTCACGGTGGGACCGCAAAATCTAACGCAGGCTCAGAAGGATGGTTCGGGTAGTTCGGGTGTCGAGACATGATAGCAAAATTTGAAGCAGGCTCGTCTTGACGCGTTTAAGAATATCATTACGAATGGATTTATCATTTTTGTTCCACAAAATAAAAAAATTACTCAAGGGAAAACAGTTTTCACTACCGGAAGGTGCACTGGTTGCTTTTGAGAAGGGCATTAAAAAGGGGTCTGATGCGGACTGGAAAATGTGTTATGAAAATTGGTTTAGACATATGAAACTGTGTATAGACGCCAATGGAGAGTTTTTTGAAAAGTAATAATAAAAAAAGATAACTTGTAGTATATTTTTTTATCGAAAAACTTTCTGAGTGCCCCAGGTTACATTCAATTACCAGAGGAAAGTGGTCGGACCAATACACGTCATCCTGTACCCATACTTTTTTAATCGCCTCCAGTACGGACTGAGTGACTATGCAGTGATCCAACCACCTCTCACAGCTATGAGCGTCACTACGGAAAGTATGTGTATTCGAGTCTACTCCTAACATTTGTACATCTGCACAACACCAAGAGTAATCACAACAGAAATCCGACAATTCTTTACAAAATATTTCATGGGGGTGGGCATTAAAATCCCCCAAAATGTAGAAAGTCTCGACACCACAGTCTTCTTCTACTGCTGAGGCACTCGGTAAATATTGGAATGTTCTCAGCACAGTTAGTAGGCATAGAGACACTAAATATCACTATAGATCTATTACTTACAGTAAGCTTTATTGCAGCAGTCCTAACGTTATCACAGACACTGATTGAAATGCACTCTTTCTCCACAATAACGTGACTTCGCCGTACGGCCTGCCGGTCAGTAAGCCAGCCGACGTGTCAACGGCAGACGTGCCCGTAGCACCGAAGCCGTTGTCGATTATGCTCAGCAGTGGCAGCTCGTCTGCAGGGCAGTAGCCCTGCAGACGAGCTGCCACTGCCAAAGCAAAGCAAAAAGCTGATATAGTAGGTAATATCAGCTTGCTGACATAACACCTTAACACCTATCGATCTCTTGATAGACTTGCAGTGCTAGCTAATTAATTTACTATCAGTGATATCCATTAAGCTAGTTATCAGTCATAGCCACACACTCCTCATTTACTTTATTAAAGTGTCGGTTTTTTGCTTGAAATAGCTTCTAATAGCCAATATCATGCATAAATATATCATAGGACTTAAGTTCAATGTCTTCGGGAGCCTTTTTTCGATCCACTGTGCGGCGCCCTCGTCACGTCACGTCGCGATTCACGACATCTTGCTACATTATGGAGGTTCGGCGGTATTCATATAAACAGTGGCATACCATACCTACTCATTACTATGTAAGTACATATTTAGCGTGGTTCATTGTCATCATAAATAGTGTATTCGGAATTTCTCAGTACATCCGTTTCTCCGTAGGCCTGCACAGGACTGACAGGACACTTGGGACATGAGTAAACAAAACTAGCGACTATACCTTTGCTTACCCCTTCCAGGAATATAGGCGTGATGTTATGTACACCACTGAATTATATGTGGTATAAATGATGTATGGTATAAAATAGGTGTGGTGTAAATGATGCATGGTATAAATTATGTGTGGTATAAAGTAGGTGTGGTATAAATTTAATGATCTGTGATAGGTATAAATGATGTGTGGTATAAAGCCACATGGCAACATCACAGTCTTGCACGGTAACTGAACAGCAACATTTGACTTAGCGAGCGATAGTTTCCATGGCACAATAGTATTGACGTAACGACGGTATTGTTTCATTTAGTTCTATTATAGATTCATCGAATAGTTTGCATGTATTATTTACTAGCGTCTGCCCGCGACTTTGTCCGCGAGCCAATAACCTTCCGCAAAAATTGGGCTATCCAATGCAAAAAGAGTTTTTCAAACCTGGTAGTTCCGAAGATTACACCTTACATACAAACTTACAAACAGACATACAAACAAACAAATTTCACTTCTTTATAATATTAGAATAGATTTAATATTCTCAACTAGTATTGTATTCAATTTCTGGAATTGATGAACAATCCGTGTACGTTTTATTTATTAAAGTCAATATCATCAAATCTCTCTCTTATAGCCAATTTTACATCACTCCCAAAATAAAATAATTCGTACTACTCTTAAATTCATATAATAAAAAATTGGGCGTGCTGCTTATTGTTTTCCGCAGTTCTAGACTGAAACTTTTACTCGTTTTTGTTAGCATCTCGTCACATCCTACTAATCCTACTATAATTTTAATATTTAATATCCTATTTAATCCTACTAATATTATGAATGCGAAAGTTTGTGAGGATGGATGGATGTTTTGTTACTCTTTCACGCAAAAACTCCTGAACGGTTTGGGATGAAATTTGGCACACAGATAGCTTATAACCTGGATTAACACATAGAATATTTTTATCCCGATATTATTACGGGATCGAGACTTATGCGGGTGAAACCGCGGGGCGCTGCTAGTACGATATAGATTGAATGTAACGTTTGTTATCGACGGTGCTAGCCGCACCGGATCGCGTCACCCCGCAGGAGAGCCGATAGCTGCATACCTTCACGCCAGTGCCGGAGGTGCTAAATACATGACCGCGGTATTTTTCATCCATTAACGTCATTGCATGCATGTCAAGCCCCATGGGGCGCAGTGCTCGCTCGGTTAGAATGATTCACGAGTAGCAGTCAAGGACTTATTAAAGCTGGAGCTCTCTGTGAAAGAGTTCCTACGAGGAAGTACCTACGACTGTATCTCTTTCTAGTATGTTTTCTAGTTGTTGTGTTAATGCAGGCACATGTTACGTTTCTAATTTTGAGATTCGTCTCTTATGGCATTGCTAAACTCTAAGTGTCCTTTCTCATCATATCGTTGGCTTGCTTGCCAGCCCAAAACGTACAACGTTCAGTGTTACGACTCACAATTCGCTGGCGATATCATGCATCTAATACATGTTATTCTTTTATTCCCAGATCAGCATATAAATGCTCATATTTGTTTGCGTCATAAAACGTAATATAGGTTTTGTCATAAAAAAGTGAAAAGATTCCGCTTGTATTTTACGTGTATGGCTTATTAGAACTGCTACTCAATTTTATTCGCTCTCGGACAGGCGGCCCTCTGGGCTGTAAAACGAGCCTACGTTTATATGTAGTTGTATGCTATTACTTATGTGAAGTTATGTCATTTGTGTATTTATCCCGCCGTGCTCTAAATAGACAGACGTGCCGGTTTCCTAGCTTGTGGTAGTGCGCAAAGGATTTAGTGAGTTGCGTGGGAAGGAGATTTTACCTTTACACTTGGATAGATAATTCGGAAACTTGATTTTCGTTCGGTTTATCAATAGACCCATAGATCTGACATCTTGTGCGGACAGTCCCTCCATTTCGCGAAATAAATCATTCGTCTGCTGCACTCGAAAGTAGATTGAACGGCAACGGATGCGAAGGTAGGAATATGTTTCAACCCGTACAGTAGCAATTAGTAGTAATAAAAACAGCACTTATCATAATAGTTTAAGGGGACGATAACTGACTTTTAATGATTTTATACTGAAGATGACGTCTAAATGAGTAGTGTTAGTGATTTGGAAAAAATATATGTTAAATTAGAGCATTTTCTTAATATTTCAATATAGGCATATTTTTGATTATGTTTATATTACATAGTGAAATTAATTTGTAAAGTTATGTCTAACGCGGATAAAAAACTGAGAATGACGCAAAATCTAGCAAGCGTATTTTTCTGAAAACTCACCATTTTAAAGATAATTAGATTATTGATCGTTTAGTATCCGTGTTTTATTAAAATACCTTTTGTTTTACGTGTAATAAATTAATAATGCGTCTAATTTGGGTCAGCGCTCCTTGATGGGCGAGTCCTATTACTGGCTGAACGTACGACGCGTTGCGTGAGCTCAGTACAGAACACGCAAGCTAACCATTCAAGGTCACTGTCATATATCTGCGTCTTAAATATAGTAATGTGGTAAAATTATGTTTTTCAGAGGAATTGATAACTGTGTTGATTGCATGCAACAAAATGAGGTTGTTACCTAATCCTAATACCTAATCAAATCAAATCAAAATATTTTATTTCACATAAACCTACAAGGGCACTTATGAAACGTCAGAAGTTAGGTGCACGGTTCCAATTGGTCGCTTCTTATGGAGAAGAGCCGGCAAGAAACTCCACGGTTACTCTTTTCAAAATAATTTGTTTCTACAATGTTTTCAAATTACAGTGTTAATAGGTATGGGAGGACAGTGTAAGCCTATCAACAAGTACCAGGTACTTAGTAAAATAAAAAATGGTACACAAGTTTACAGCCTACAACGTTCTCACATTCACAAAATCTAAAAGAAAAGAATCTATATAAAAGATAAACAAAATAATAAAAAATAAGAACCTATTTAAACCAAATGACATGATTGCCACTACAGCTGTAACAAATCTAATGTTAACAAATCGTATGTTTGTTCAAGTTTAAAAAAAGTAGTCTGCTTGAGGTCTGCTGTTTCATTATAATAACTTCCATAGTTGTATAAGTCGTTGTATCAGGTGCAGAACCTCAAGTAATGAGCAGCTTACGATCGAGAATATTATTCATCTTTTAGTTTGAACAGCAGCGGCTACGCGCGGCATTTGAATACAGATGAAAGATGTCGTGGGGCGAGTGCTTAAGTGTGGCCGCCTGGTGGGCTGGTGGTGGGCTGGTGGTGGGCTGGTGGTGGGCTGGTGGTGGGCTGGTGGAGGGCTGGTGGTGGGCTGGTGGTGGGCTGTCGGTGGGCTGGTGGTGGGCTGGTGGTGGGCTGGTGGTGGGCTGGTGGTGGGCTGGTGGTGGGCTGGTGGTGGGCTGGTGGTGGGCTGGTGGTGGGCTGGTGGTGGGCTGGTGGTGGGCTGGTGGTGGGCTGGTGGTGGGCTGGTGATGGGCTGGTGGTGGCTGGTGGTCGCTAATGAGGCAGATTACGCATTCACTCGGCGCCGGCCAATTATAAATTCTTTCCAACTTCACAGCAACCACGACTTCTGTGTCGATGTTGAGCGACCAGGTATGACCGACGTTCATGAATGTTATGCTATCAAGCATGTTCAGCCTTTATTGCCTATTTGGCCTTCAGGATCATCTTCAGGGAATTTTATAATAAGTTTAACCAAAGGTATACAAGAGAATTCCTGTTCAAATTGACGTATCGAAGTCATCCGATGTGTCGATATGAATGTTGTCCTGTTTTAAGGAAAACAGGGTTTGCCATTGTTTGAAAGAATCAAGGATCTGTAAAGTGACAAGGTAAACTAGAGGCTTCCCTGTCCAAGTTTACTTTGTTGTTGTTAATACTGTCTCGCAGCCAATAGGGGAAGTTGGTTCAAATACAGATTATTAACTTCAGCTGAAACCAGATAAGCTGAAACGCCTCAGCTTGTGACAGACACCGCACTATCGATGGAGTCAACTGATGAAATATTAAAATCTTTTCAGAAACCACTGTTCAAGGTGTTATTATGTATGAATACATTGAGGATGGACTGTAATTAGATAGGAGTTACTATGTAGTTAGGTAGTTACAGGAGGTTCTGTAGTGTTTCCACAGTCGGATTTATCTTCTATACTTGGTACTCATGTGCCAAAATATTAAACTTGGACAAATATGCCACTGTGTTTCAGTGACTGTATATCTACTATAAAAGTTTTTAAACACTAATCTGAAAAACACACCACCCGGCAACAGTTAAACGAGCCATGTTATTCAGTAGTCTAGCGAAACAGACGTCCCGACAAATCGCCTTCACTCTTACCGTTCAAATTTTACAAACACTATAATAAATAACGGAGAGGGCCCGCAACGTGCGTAAATAGATAACCAAGCGAAATGGCCGCTCATACGCTTGTCGCTTGTACGCTCACACGCTCGACACACGTTTTCGCTCGTCCGCGTGTGGCGAGCGCGTGGTGCGGAGGACCAGTTCCTACTAGAACAAATGCAAATGGCCGCTCACACGCTCGTCGCTCGCACGCTCGTACGCTCACACGCTCAACACACCCGCTCGCTCGCCTGCGCGTGACTAACACGTGGAGCGGAGGACCAGTTCCTACTAGAACAAATGCAAATGGCCGCTCACACGCTCGTCGCTCGCACGCTCGTACGCTCACACGCTCGACACACCCGCTCGCTCGCCTGCGCGTGACTAACACGTGGAGCGGAGGACCAGTTCCTACTAGAACAAATGCAAATGGCCGCTCACACGCTCGTCGCTCGCACGCTCGTCGCTCGCACGCTCGTCGCTCGCACGCTCGTCGCTCGCACGCTCGTACGCTCACACGCTCGACACACCCGCTCGCTCGCCTGCGCGTGACTAACACGTGGAGCGGAGGACCAGTTCCTACTAGAACAAATGCAAATGGCCGCTCACACGCTCGTCGCTCGCACGCTCGTACGCTCACACGCTCGACACACCCGCTCGCTCGCCTGCGCGTGACAAACGCGTGGAGCGGAGGACCAGTTCCAACCAGAACAAATCTATTCTACCATCCTAATTGTAACAAGACTACAAACGAATAGATGTTTCACTTCGATGCAGTAAGGTTAGTTTTCGTGTGTGTAGCGTGGTACAGTCAGATACGCAGATTTATCGATTGGAATTTAATTTCGTGTGAGTACCCACAGCTCCACCACAGATAAACTCCACTAAGTAGTTACCCCCCAAAAGACATGTGTTCAAATCCATGATAGGCCCAAGTTGGTTTTAGTATTTTGCTTTTTTTTATTGTGATAAATGTATTGTTTTAGTGAATAGGGTTAATGTTTACAAAAAGTTATTCAACGTCTAAATAGATCGGTGGTTTCAAGACCTCTTACCGTGTATAAGATAGGAGGTTCAAATCCTAGGCACGAAATGTGCTTTTTGTCATTCATTATAATTTTTAATAGTATTTTCATATTTTGTTTTAGTAAAATAAAAATAAAATACTTTAATAATCATTTAATCATATTAATTATTGCAATTATTTAACAAAACTTTGATCTTATTTTATCCCAAACATTTATATTTTACAATTTGATTTGACAATTTACCGTTATCATAACATACATATTTTGCCAACTGACACAAACGGGTCCCTAGACAAGTGACCTCCTACGAGTATTAACGCAAACGATAAAATAGGAAGCGCTAAAAATAAACAATAGTTTTAGGTGAACATATACATCAAACGTTCACGTTGTAGTTATAACTTGAGGGTTTGGATTAATTTTATAAAGAAAACGTTAATGGAACCCTTAAATTATAACATCTACCGATTAGACAGAGACCTAAAGATAAAGTGATTCGGACGATAGTAAATAACAATTTCATCGCTATTCACATGGGCTCGTTGGCTAGTTCGTCAAACTGCCGGTACGAGTATGATGACGTTTGGTGATGCGATGGTCGAACCATCGAAAGAGCACCCAAAAAATATTACTCATAATCTTACTCGGGTGCTCTAAAAACCATAAACTCACTTTTCTTCACATTATATCTGAGCCCATGGGCCTCCGCATACCCTTCACATATACGAAGCAGCTTGCGCAACGCACCGATTGATGGGCTGAGCAGCACCATGTCATCCGCGTAACTAATATTATTAACGCAAATTCCGTCTACATGACATCAGATCCCAGTGCTGCTCAGCTCTCCAATCAGGCGGTCCATATACAAATTAAACAGTTTCGGTGAGGTCAACCCCCCCTGACGCACCCCACACTCCAGCCCGTACTCGTCCGATTTACTATTCGCCCACCTAACAGTGTTTTTCTGATTATTATACCAGTACTGAAATATAGATACAATCTCAGGGGGCAGACTAGTGTCTTGACGCATTTTTGTCCACAGTATGTCGTACGAAACCATATCGAATGCCCGGGACAGGTCCAGGAAACATGCATATACTGCTGTTTTACGCGCGGTGTAGTAGCACAGTCTGCTTGAGGCACAGGATCGCACTTTCCGTGGATAGACCAGTCCGAAAGCCGAACTGTCCGTCGTGCAGTTTGATATTTTTTGTTAGGTGGCCGTCAAGCAGACTGTCCATTACCTTCGCTATAACCGTGGCTAAGGAGATAGGCCTATAGTTTGACCTGTCCGAGACATTACCAGTCATGTTTTTTACAATGGGGACAACAATGGTATACATGAGATCGTCAGGAAGGTAGGAGCGGCTAACACACAGATTAAACAGCAAAGCTAGGACTCTGGGCAAGTGTACCCCAGCATACCGCAGGTGCTCAATGCTAAGGCTATTATGACTTTCCTCTTTTCATAGATTTTATAACTAAAGTTATATCCTTTGCAGTGAACCTTACATTGATATCTCCAGGTGTAGCCCCAACACCGGACACCGACAACAATTCAGACCTCAGGCCAGGCCTCAGAAACGGCTCAACCTTGAAATGCTGTTGAAATAATCTCGCGATGTCATCCAACTCGTGTACACCCTCGACGCTCACGGGCCGACTCGGCTTCAGATTCAACTTGTTCGTTGATTTCCAAAATTTTGAAAGTTATTATCGTAATGGTGTCGTGCTATTATATCCATCTTAATTTGCTGTTGGTTATTTTGACACCAATTCAATTTCAGCTTAAATACCCGCCTAGACTCAGTCATTTCATTGTATAACCGTCCAGAGCTCGATCTCCCATACAATAGCCAATTCTGATAACATTGCCGAGCCTTACCGTGAGCCTCCCTCACGTGTTTGTTCCAGCCTATTATGTGCTATACTTAATGAATTGCTTTCTTGTGATAAAAATGTTCTGACAGATTTTTATTAGATTGTAAAATGTTAAGAATTTTCAATAAGATCTATTACTGCAGCATCATACAGCAATGGTGTGAGTCATGAAATTTGTTATATTCTCGTACCTATCCTACGTACATAATATATATAATAAACACGACTAATAGAGAAGTAGTCCTGGGTTCGATTCCCGGATCGGGCAAAGTGTTATTGGGTTTTTCTATCTGAAATTTCTCAGTAGCAGCCCGGAGCCTGGATTTGTGCCCGGTTGATGGCAATAGGCTCGCCCCCTATTACATGGGACTTAAACATAACTGGCGAAATGTGGGTATACCTGCTACAGGGACACCTCTGCCCAACCCTTCGGGGAAACAAGGCGTGATGTTATGTTTATGTAATAGAGAAGTATGAAAGCAAAGAGCACCGACCCCAAATAAATTGGGAGAAGGGCAAGATCATGATGATATAGGTATAAGTACCTACATAAATACTAAAAATAATTAGGTATGGTGATGGTTTTTTGTGAGTCTAAAAACTAAGCCATGCAGAATAATAAGAACTGAATGATACACATTATCAAAAGATTAAATACTTCTTTAATTGGTGAAACTAACACTATAGACAGAGCAACAGTATGTTAAGGTATACCTAGGTAATTTTTTTTTTTTTTACCAGAAATTGAAATTGTTAGAAGGAATCAGTAATGTAGCAGTAAAAATTATGATAAAATCAGCATCTAAAAATACCTACATTGATTTAGGACTCACCTGAATTTGAAGCTAAATACTGTAAGTTACAAAATATAAGTAAAACAAAACCCACTATTACCAAGATTAGACAATATTTTTCACCCAAGTTTAAATTACATTAAGTAAATCGAATCAGGCTATAATTATATATTTAGGTAACAACAGCTGATGAAGTCAAAAGACTATTCAGGTTTTCTATAATTATAGATCTTCAAAATCTTCTAGGATAATTATATTTGTTTACATTATATGAATTTGAAAATATTAATTTTAACCAAATGTTTTTGTTTGCTACCCAAAAATTGTGACTTTATAAATGTTAGCTACAGGCAAAAAGGGTGCTAACGATCTCTTAATTAAATTAAATATTATTAAAAATAAATATAAAAATTGCCAGATAAAAAATCCACATACAAGTTTAAACAAATAGACACATAGATAACACTAAGGTTACTCTGGTTAAGTACTTAAAGAAAACTTTAAGAAAAAATAACAATCTTATATTTTTACTAATTACCTACTTTGCTGTGATCTTATTGCTTTACAAGAAACATGGTTGCTGCCGGATGATATACCATATTTAAGCACGATCGACAGTGGCTTCGGATGTGCGGGCACATCTGCAGTCGACACGTCTGGAGGCATTCTGCGTGGGAGGCCGTATGGCGGGGTCGCTCTGTTGTGGAGAAGCAGTGTATTCCAGCAAGTGTCAGTGTTGCGGTGTGACAATGCTCGTATCTGTGCTATTAAGATAACGACAAGTGATCGACCGGTGATTGTGATGAGTATTTACATGCCTACGAATGCGGTGGACAACCTGCCTGATTTTACGGATTGCCTAAGTACGGTGAGCGCAATTTTTGACGAATACGGTATTGAATCAGTTTTTATGTTAGGTGATTATAATGCCGACTTATTTGAATTGTTTTATAACGAGCTTTTACATTTTTGTAGTGAACAGTGTTGGTCGTGTGTAGATGTTGACTTTCTGGGTACTGATTCCGGTGCCTACACCTTCGTTAGTGAGGCTCATGGGTCCTGTAGCTAGCTGGATCACTGTATTGTAACTCAAGCAGCAAAACGAGCTATTGTTGACGTTTATATTAAATATGACACTATTTGGTCTGACCATTTTCCTCTCATTCTTGAGTGTAATTTAAATTTATTGACACCAAAGTTGCCTCATATAACAAGTGCAAATAATAACGTAGTGTGGGTGTAACAAACGAGCAACAGGTCGCGAACTATACCAACGTGTGTCACAAACTGTTGAAATTAATTGATTTTCCTGTCGAGTGTATGAGTTGTGCTGATTTTTGTTGTAATGATCACGGTCACAGACGTGTCCTTGATGGTTTGTACTCTGAAATTGTGGCGGCCCTTCGTGATGCGTCTTTGGTAGGTCGAGGAAGCACGAAAGCGGGTGGGAGTGGTCTGCGTGTAGTGGGTTGGAACGAGCATGTCAGAGAGGCTCATGGGGAGGCCCGGCTGAAGTTTACGGATTGGGTAGCGTGTGGTAAGCCTAGGTCCGGTATCATGCACACCGAAATGTGTGAGAGCAGAAGGGTGTTCAAGTCACGACTGAAGGCTTGCCAAGATCGTGAGGATCAGATTCGTATGGACACCCTTGCTGAGAAGCATTCCAAGGGTGACTTTCGTGGTTTCTGGAAAAGCACAAGCAAAGCAAATGTTAGGCCGGGTCTACCTGTGAGCATCGATGGTGTAAGTGACCATAAGGACATTGCTGATGTCTTTAAGGACATTTTTTCTATACAATCCCCTCTGGGGCCTGCAGGTGGGGTGTTCGATGATGAGTTGCCGAATGATGCAGTCGGGGTAAGGTTTTTTGCTAAAGACGTGTATAAAATTATTAAGAAAACGACGAGAGGCAAATCCCCGGGTCACGACGGCCTCAGCATTGAACACCTGCAACATGCTGGCCCGCATATCTCTAGAGTTTTAGCGATGTTTTTCTCACTGTGCGTGGGCCACTGTTACCTGCCGGCGGATCTTATGAAGTCTGTAGTGGTGCCAGTTGTGAAAAATAAGACCGGTGACCTTGCAGATAAAACTAACTACAGGCCTATTTCCCTAGCCACCATCATAGCCAAAGTGTTTGACGGTTTGCTTAACACACAGTTGAATGTATATGTAAACTTGCACGATAACCAGTTTGGTTTTAGACCACAACTGTCTACAGAAAGTGCTATACTGTGTCTTAAGCATACCGTCAGATACTACACGGATCGTAGGACCCCTGTATACGCGTGTTTCCTCGACTTGTCTAGGGCCTTCGACCTGGTTGCGTATGATATTCTTTGGGATAAATTGGACAGTATTAACCTGCCGCGGGAACTTGTGACTATCTTCAAGTATTGGTATACGAATCAGGTCAACAATGTCGGAACCGTATCAGCTTGAGTGTGGAGTGAGGCAGGGTGGATTGACCTCGCCAACCCTGTTCAACCTCTACATGGATGCGCTGGTCGTTGCGCTTAGCAGTCGTCATGTCGGGTGCCACGTTGACGGTGTCTGCGTCAATAATCTTAGTTATGCTGACGACATGGTGCTGCTGTGCGCGTCGATCTGTGGCCTAAGGGAGTTGGTGCAGATCTGTGAAGAGTACGCGCGCGCGCATGGGCTCAAATATAATGTTAATAAGAGCCAATGTATGGTCTTTGGAGCCTGCCTGTCTTTGGAGCCTTCCCTAGACAGAGTGGACCATTTTAAATACTTGGGGCATATAGTCACGGCTGACTTCAAGGACCATGCTGACATCGAACGGGAGCGGAGGGCCTTATCGAAAAGAGCGAATATGCTAGCTTGTAGGTTTGCACGCTGCTCCGATCAAGTAAAGGTCACTCTTTTCAAGGCATATTGCACCTCACTGTACACGTGCAGCCTGTGGGCTCGCTACACACAAGCGTGCTATAGCGCCCTCCGCGTCCAGTATAACAACGCATTCAGGGCAGTGTTGAGGCTCCCCCGCTTCTGCAGCGCCTCGGGCATGTTTGCGGAAGCGCGCACCGACTGTTTTCACGCCACCATGCGCAAACGGTGCGCGTCCTTAGTGCGCAGGGTGCGGGCCAGCTCTAATACTGTCCTGAAAATGATCGCTGAGCGATTTGACTGCCCTTACATACGACAATGCTGTGACAGACATGTATAGCCGGGGCACTTGATCCGATTGACACTGACCTATATTGTTGTTAATGTTTGATGAAATTAATCATTAATTTTTAATTTAGCATTAATTCTGTGATTAATTCTGTGTAATTTGACATTTCATTTTAATTTCGATTCTGTGACCCTGTAATTCGTATTGCTCATTCGTTGGTTTTGGTTGAGTTTGACATTTTATTTTTATTTGAATTCTGTGTAACTTTGTAATGTGTACCTATTTTGATTGCATTGACATTATTTTTGTTCTATTGTGTGTTGCAGTTTAGTTAAATTTTGTTTGATGTAATATGGGTTTTGCCTGAATTAAATGAATTTTATTTTTATTTATTTAATAGGATAAGAGCACGCACGCAGTTATAGCAGGCTATAGTGAATTCTTTAGAAGTCCTAAATGTATTCGAGACTGTGCTAACTTACTTTCTATATAAACAAGAAAACCCCAAAAAAGCTTTGAGCTAAAGTTTAATTAGCTGTGGGAGTGTGGAATATTATTGAATTAGTACCTTCTCTTATAAAAAGAGGGGTCGCCGGTCGGACCGAGCCAATAACTTTAGTTTGATTTGATAAAAGACCTAAAGAGATTTAATAGTGATAATTATCAACTAATAATTGTTGTCTAATAAAATTATAAAGCTCCTGTAGTTGTTGATCATAATCAACAATATATAAACTATTTCTGAAGCAATTTTTTATTGCTAATTAAAATGATTTAATGCAACTTGAATTACAGTACATATTTTGGATCCTTATATTAATGACTAGCTGACCCGTGCCCACTTCGTTGGGCGGTAAACATTTTAACTTGTGATGAAATAGGCCTGCGATGTTCTCGCGCTTTGGCTAGCGAGCCTCTGCGAGCGCTCAGCGCTAGACTCCCTATCCCTTGTTGCAGAGACATGCTGCCTTAAATCACTGAGACGCTGCGCACGTTCAGCGCTAGATTCCCGAGCACGGGCCTGCGATGTTCTCACAGTTTGGCTAACGAGCCGCTGCGAGCGCTCAGCGCTAGACTCCCTATCCCTTGTTCCAGAGACATGCTGCCTTAAATCACTGAGACGCTGCGCACGTTCAGCGCTAGATTCCCGAGCACGGACTTGCGATGTTCTCCAGCTTTGGTTAGCAAGCCGCTGTGAACGCTCGGAGCTAGATCCCCAGCGCGTGCTTGCGAAATATTTTCTCTATTCCTCGAGAGGTGCTGATGATTTTCAAGAGCAGACTCTTCCGTACGGCGTACTCGAGCTGCTCTTGTCTGGGATGTCTGACGGGAAAGTTGTGAATTTCATTTTAGGCATGATAAACAATCGCTGAAACTGTCCGATATCCAAAAACAGAAATACCACAGCTACGAACTCGAAGAATGAGAACGAAGTAGTATTTGTGTTTTAAGAAACTGAGTAACCAAAACAATTTTAAAGACCAACAACATCCAATCCATCCAACTGCGTACAACTCACCTATCAAACGACGAAAGTTTCAAATAATAACTGGAGAGGGTGATTCATACGCGGAAAATCTTAACACCGCGATTCAGAAAAATTACGTAATTGTACAACGCCATCTATGGATGTGTAAATGGATAAAACGTCCGTACAAAGCATGTTCTAATGCGGTTCGTGAATGGACGGCGGCATGTTGCGATTTAATAATTTTATATTATCTTCTAAACTATTTAACCAATTGACATACTGTTTTGGGCAAATCGTATCTCTATTCAATTCAATTCAATTCAAAACATTTATTTCAGACGTAGTCCATATACTGTTAGTAAAACAAAAAAAAAACCTTATAAAGCTATTGTTAGTATAGACAAAAACAAAGGCACATGAAGAAATAAAAATTAAAACCACAAATTGACACCGCACAGGAGTGCCAGTTTATACCAAGCCCTGGACGCGTCCATCCACAGTGTGTAGTCGCATCCAGTGCTGCCACATCGGCGAGTCCCAGCGACCCACGAACACGCTCAGAAGGCTGTTCGAACTGGCCCGCATGCGCCTCATAAGAGACGCACAACGCTTCCGCATGATGGCATGAAAACTATCCACGGTTTTAACCGCAAACATTGCTGAAGCGCTGCAGTGCCGCGCCAGCCCGAACAGTACCCTGAACGCGTTATTGTACTGCACACGCAGAGCACTGTATGTACGCTGCGTGTACTTAGTCCACAGGCTGCAGGTGTAAAAAGATTGACAGAAGGCCTTAAATAATGTCACTTTAACCTGCTCGGTACACCGTGCAAACCTGCGGGCCAGCATGTTACAGCGCACAGACAGCGCCCTACGCTCCCTCTCCAAATCAATGTTGTCACAAAGATCCTCCGAGACCCAGTGACCCAGATACTTGAAATAAGACACTCTGTTTAAGCTGGTACCGCAAAGATACAAAGGAGGCACATTAGCGAGGGATTTATTACCAGCCTTAAACACCATCACCTCACTCTTCTGCACATTATATCTGAGTCCATGGGTTTGTGCATACTTTTCACAAATATCCAGCAATCTGCGCATGGCACTGATCGACGGGCTCAGCAGCACCATGTCGTCCGCGAACCTGATATTATTGACACATTGTCCATCTATATGGCACCCTATGCTTGTTCTGCTGAGCTCGCCGATCAACTCGTTCATGTACATGTTAAAGAGACGTTAACCCCCCCTGCCTGACCCCGCACTCCAACCCATACACGTCCGAGTGTGAGCCTGCCCACCGCACAACATTCCTTTGATTCGAATACCAATATTTCAACATTGCAACAACATTACGTGGCACATCTGTTTCACTTGTCATCTTTTGCCACAATACATCATATGATACCAAATCGAATGCCCTGGATAAGTCTAGGTAACAGGCATAGACTGGCGTTTTCCTGGCTGTATAATACTGCACAGTCTGCTTGAGGCACAGGATGGCACTCTCGGTCGAAAGGCCAGGTCTGAATCCAAATTGAGCATCATGAAGTTCTATGTGCCTATCCAGGTGTTTGTCAAGCAGACTGTCCAGCACTTTTGCTATCACAGTTGCCAGCGAGATGGGTCTGTAGTTTGCCAAGTCTGAGACATCCCCGGTCTTGTTTTTTATAACCGGAACAACCACGGTATGTATAAGTTCATCCGGAAGGTAACAATGACTCATAAATAAGCTGAAAAACATAGCAAGTACTCGAGACAAATGTAAACCAGCATATTTCAAATGCTCAATGCTGAGACCATCATGACCAGGGGACTTACCTCGCACCATTTTATGAATTACGGAGGCAACTTCCTTGGCACAAAATCGAACAGTAACGTCCCCTGTCACGATCTCAGCACCACGTGACAGGTCGGTCGAGCCTACAGGAGGAGATTCCACCCTAAAATGACGCTGAAACAGGTTGGCTCTATGATGTTCTTGTGATCATAATAATATTTTTTTCGATAAGGTTTAATATTTTGTTGTTTAAAAAATCGTCCAAAGGTAAGTACGTCGAAAAATACTTATTTTAACACATAAAAGCTACTATATCTGCTAAAATATAAAAGATAGAAATATGGTGTCGCGGACTTTTTTGTAGAACTATTTAAAACATACCAGGTTGCCGTACATTGTTTTCAATTATATACAACTTGGTATGGAAAACTACCAATTTAGGTTGATGAATTAAGTGGACTGTATTTAAAGGTTGGCGGTGATAGGTGATGAACGGGCGATCAATTGTTAGGAATTCAAGGAGAGCACGCCTTACCTTATCTTCCCTCGCGACACGCGTTCAGCTTGAAGATGGCGGCGACGGGATCCTGCTTTGTTAGCTCGGCACTGTCTTGTCATTGGAGTCCCACATGCACCAAAATCACTCAACGGCACCCGCGGGCGGTTATTGTAAATAGTTCAATCACAGATTTATTGAAAGCGGTTGGAGCGGATTAAGCGAGCAGAGCGGCGTGCGCGCAGCGTTGTCACACAGCTACGCGGCTTGACCGTCGGAAGCGGAATCTGTCACGCCTCGGTAAAAGCGTGCTTTATTAGGAGGGAGAAAGGGATATATGATCGCCTGTTGTAATTAATTACTAATCCCACAAGAGATGGCGTTACCATTTCCCCCCGGCTTTAAAGGGTTGCCTTTAGAAGGAACCAAAATAAAATAAGCCATGTTAGGTATACTACCGCATAACCTATCCATAAGCTAAGACAGCGTTATGATATTAAATAATCTAAATTAACTTTAGCGGAACACTTATAACGAAAGCTATTAACTAAATACCTAAACTAAGAGAGAGATCCAACTTCAGGCTAGATCTCACTGAGTCGGTAGCGGACAGAGACGCACAACAGGGCGCATATAGCTACCCTTTGCGGTTTTAACAGTAACAACGCGGGTTGTACCGTCTTTAGATGTGTGCAATTTCTCTATGAGGGCTAAAGGCCATGAAAGCGGCGGAGAATTATCATTCATGACAATGACTAACGTACCCTCCTGTATAGGGGATGCAGGACTATTCCACTTGGATCTAGTCTGAAGCTGGTGAAGGTATTCAGAACGCCAGCGCCGCCAGAACGACTGCACGAGCTTATCAAGCAGAGTATGTCTCTGAAGCAAACTAGAAGAGTCTGCTTCAGGAGCGGGAAGTGACGACAATGGCGCTGTGTTCAAGAAATGCGCAGGGGTTAACGCAGATGATTCTGCAGGGTCACTACTCAGTGCTGTGAGCGGACGCGAGTTAACCAGTGCCTCGACTTGAGCGAGCACAGTTAAAAGCTCTTCGTAGGAGAGAATCTGTTGACCTATGACCTTGAAGAGATGCGTTTTTATTACCTTGACCATGCTTTCCCAACATCCACCAAAATGTGGAGAAGCGGGCGGAATAAACTTCCAATCTATATGATCCATGGAAAGTTCTTCCTGAAGACGGGTACGATATTCTCTGTTGAGAAACTTATAGAGATCGCGTAAATAAGAATTTGCACCTACGAAACAAGTGCCGTTGTCCGTGTACAAACATTGTATAGGGCCGCGTCGCGAAAGAAATCGTTTTAGGGCTGCCAGAAATGACACTGTGCTTAGATCCGTCGCAACTTCAATATGTGTAGCGCGCGTCGTCAAGCATGTAAAAATGCATAGCCAAGCTTTACGGCTTTTAACGCCTCGACCACGCACTGGCGTGTACTGCAGCGGTCCTGCGTAATCACAACCGGTATGTGTGAACGCTTTATCTACCTGCTTGACGCGATGGCTAGGAAGGTCAGCCATGAGAGGAAAGACCGGGCGAGGACGGAATTTAAAACAGACGTTACATTTATATATTCTGTGGCGAATTATTCGCCGTGCAGCTAAAATCCAATATTTATGCCTGAGTAAGGACATAAGCAACTCTGGACCGGCATGGAGATGCTTCCTGTGATAGAAATCAACAAGAAGGTCAATGACATGGTCGTGACGCGGTAAGATGCAAGGATGCTTATAGTTGTAAGGTTCGTCCGAATTAGACAGACGACCGCCAACGCGTATGATGCCATGCTCATCGAGAAACGGCTTGAGCTTAAGAAGCGCGGGAGAACAAGGTACATTATTTATTAAATTTTTAATGTCGTTACCAAAATAAATAGCCTGGACAACTCGCAACAATCTATACTCTGCAAATTCAAGGTCAGAGCTTGAAACAGAAGCCCCAATAGGAAGTTGCCTAAGAAACCTACAGACATAAACGATGGCGCGTAGTAACTTAGACCACGACGACATGCGAAGCGCGAGTGCATAGATCGGAGATTCCACGACCTCGACGACCACGGGATGAGAAACAGACTTTCGTTCGGGTATATCCTCGGCTTCTGCACTGTGGTCACAAGATTGTATGGTCCACTCTGACGGATCATGGGAAATCCAAGAAGGCCCACGATACCACAAAGGATGTTGCAGAAGTTTAAATGGAGTAACCCCACGTGAAAGGCAATCAGCAGGATTCTCAATACCCGCGACGTGATGGAAACAAGTAGCGGGAACCAGCTCTATTATTTTAGTAACGCGATTGGCGACAAAAGTCTGCCAGCGGTGCGGTGAGGAATAAATCCATGCGAGCGCTACTTTGGAGTCAGAAAATGCGTATATTTTATTGATGGGGTAGTGGGGCAAAACTGTGTCTTTAACCTTGCAGAGCAACTGAGACACCAGAAGGGCCGCGCACAACTCCAGTCTCGCAACCGAAATGGTTTTGACAGGCGAGACCTTGGACTTGGCACAAACTAACTGCACCGAGTAGTTAGAACCAATGCGGACTTGCAAATATACGACTCCGCCGTAAGCGCGTTCACTGGCATCAGCAAATCCTATTAGATTGACAACACATCCGTCGACCAACCCAAGATGACGTGGTATAACAATTTGATTGAGCGCGGAAAGCTCAATACAAAATTGTTTCCAAGCGGCGACAATATGGTCGGGAGGTGCGTCATCCCACTCACACTTTGATAGCCAAAGCTCTTTGATCAAGAGCTTGGCGTACAAAATTGTGGGAGCCACAAAACCCAGTATGTCCCATAGTCGAGCCACTGCGGAAAGCATGGTGCGCTTGGTGCACTTATCATCAGGAGGTGCGACGTCAAATCGAAAACTATCACAGGATTTATCCCAGCGTAAACCGAGAACCTTATGCGGTACAGACCTCTCAAACTCAATGTCTGGAGAAGCCTTATGAGAATCAGGTATGTGTGCGAGAACCTCTTTACAGTTGCTTGTCCATTTGACAAGATCAAACTGGCCTCGCTTGAAGAGCTGAATAAGCTCTTCACAAAGCGAAATTGCTTGCGGAGCGGATGTGACACTACATGCGATATCATCCATATATAAAGCGGAGGTGGCGACAGCTGCTGCAGCGGGAAAGTTGTCGCCTTCATCAGCGATCAACTTGCGGACTACACGTAACGCGTGATATGGACTGGACTTGAGTCCAAAACAAACACGATTAAATTGATATACGGATAAAGGTTCACTGTTGTCAAAACGATAGAAAATCCTTTGAAATCTACGGTCAGATTCGCAAATGCCGATATTTAGAAACATTTGGCGGCAATCAGCTGACAGGGCGACTTGGAAAAGACGAAACTTTATTAGGATGTTAAATAAGTCACCCTGTAGATTAGGGCCGGCATGCAAAATGTCGTTAATCGACTGACCCGATGTAGTCTTGCAACTAGCATCTAAAACCACACGAAGTTTAGTGGAGGTCTTATCTTCGCGAATTACGCCGTGATGCGGAATATAATACGAGGGAAGGGAATTATCCTCATTGTTGACAACCGGACTTAAAAAACCCTTATTCATATAGTCACGCATGACGTCATTATAGGCGCCGCGTAACTTGAGCGATGTATTAAGTTTGCGTTCTAAACAATAGAAGCGTCTAAGTGCGGCAGCGTATGAGTCACCTAGCGAATACGGGTCACCATAAAAAGGTAACGCTACAACATATCTGCCACTGTCATCGCGAACAGTGGTAGCGCGGAAGTGTTCTTCACACTCGAGTTCCTTACGGCTCTGCGAGGGCGGTGCGGAAATCTCTTCAAGCTCCCAAAATCGCTTAAGAAGAGAATCAATATTATTTTCTTGAAGAACAGCACAACAAGACATAGTATAATTAGAAGTATGTGACGTAGGCACGGTACCCATAATCACATATCCCAATATCGTCTCAATAGCGGGAGGTATATTATGTTGTTTACTGCGTACCACATTATTTAAAAATATATGTGGTAATATGGAGGCCCCTAACAGGGCGTCGATGTCTCCCGGCTGCGCAAAGTCAGAATCTGCCAGCGGTAACATCTCGAGATGTTTGAGTTGGGAAACGTCCACTTGCGCGTTTGGCAACGTGTCCGTAATACGTTCTACGATAAGAGAAAAAATGTCAAAACTAATGTCCATATTAAAACGGGAATATATTTTAATATCTACGGAACCCTTGCAAGATTTTTCCGACCCACCGATCCCTTTAATTATTAATTTCGTATTCTTAAAGTTATTCCACAGTCCGAGGCGTTTGAAGCAATCAGAAGTAATAAAATTACTTTGTGACGCACTATCGAGTAAACAACGTATTGTATGTGGTCTGTTATTGACATCGTAAACAATAACTTGTGCTGTTGCCAACAAAACCGTTGTTGACGCCACACATTGCTGCTTAATATCGCGCTGAACAAGGCAAGTGCCTGAGCGCCGACGACCGTGCGCATACGCAATGGACGTCGTACACAGCGATACCTCTGACTGGGAGGCGAGCGGAGCAGCTGTATTCGGAACCGCTCGCGGTGACGTAACAGACTGGTCAGGTTTACGTGACTCATCCGATACCGGCGATTTTTTTTCAAAATGCAGCAATGTATGGTGGTTCTGTTTACATGATCGACATTTAGAATTACTAGAACAATTACTTGTTTTATGTTTTAAGCTTAAACAATTTACGCAAGCTTTGTTCTCTTTTACACATTTAAAACGCGCAGTCGGGTCTAAATTATTAAAAGCGGGACATTTAAAATAGTGGTCGTGCTCAATATTATTGCACAGACACTTATTAGAATTATTATTGTTAGACTCCGAACATGCTACGTAAGATTGCGGGTTAGGGACGGGATTACTCTTGTTATTTCGCGATTTATTCGACCTCTGTTTAACATTGTTATCATTTGACGAGTTAAATGCACTAGGCTGCGTATTATGATATATTCGGCACTGATCTTTGATGAAGGAAATAAAGCTATCTAGTGTAGGTATTTTATTATTACGTTCCGTCATCTCGAAGGCACGAACCGTTTCTGGGTCGAACTTTTTTAAAGCAAGTTGTAATAGTATAAAGTCGGAAAGATCCTTTAATTTTAAGTTTTTAAGGGCGCTAACGGCGGTAATAAAGTTATCTATGAACAGCTGGAAATTCGAAACAGAGGCGGGGCCAGACAATTTAAGATTCAAAGCCTGATCAAAGTAGGTAGACGCTAGGACACGAGTATCTTGATACCTATCAAGGAGTGACTGGAATATGACTTGATAATTCTCAGCACTGGGAGTTACACCTGCAAATACAGATTGCGCTTTCGGTGACAGTTTACCTATTAAATAGTACAACCTGTCTGCATCTGTCAGAGAGCCATTATCGTGCACTGTTGACTTAAAGCTAGCATAGAACAATGGCCAGTTCCGTATATCGCCATCAAACGACATAAGTTCAATTGGGGGTAGACGGGGCAATCGGCCTGACGGCGGAGCTTGCGCGGTTGTGTTACATCTACCCTCTAGCCGCGATTGTATGCGTTTGATGATGCAATAAAGATCCTCGAAAGAAGTGTACGCCTGGTAATTCGGCTTCGTCTCGGGATCAAAAGAGAGTAACTTTGCGTTATAAGTGTCTAACAAATGATGAAAGTCTGTTCGAATATTATCTACTGTCATACAATAACTAAGAAACGATTCTGTTTTAGTTTCGGAAGTATGGGCAGTTTTTGAGCGCTCATAAATGTCTTGAATACGCTCAAATAAAACATTGCGTTTAGCTTCCAAAATTGACAGTTCTCTTTCTTTCGACATGTTTATGTTGGTATAAGTATATACAACCTATCCAAACTATGATTATCTAAAGTTCCTATTAAGTATATATTTCTTAGATGAAATAAGATAACTAAATGTAAGGTAGGTGTAGTTATGCGGCGGTATTACCTAGCTTGGCGAGAACTTTAATAAAATTGGCGGTATTACTAAAAGATGCTTGAAATATGGAATTTACAAGACAACTATGATAGTTTTTATTATAATAATTACATATGTAGTAGGTAGCTACTTTGAGTATATTACCTACTAGGTGCGGGAATGACCACGTAATGGGTATTGCTAGGTTTTTAACCACTTACTTAGGCACTTCTAGAAGATACCTACGAGTTATATGGCAGAATATGGATTATAAATCCTTCTCTTGCGGGGTAAGCAATGAATCCGGCTCGCTAGGACCAAATTATGGTATGGAAAACTACCAATTTAGGTTGATGAATTAAGTGGACTGTATTTAAAGGTTGGCGGTGATAGGTGATGAACGGGCGATCAATTGTTAGGAATTCAAGGAGAGCACGCCTTACCTTATCTTCCCTCGCGACACGCGTTCAGCTTGAAGATGGCGGCGACGGGATCCTGCTTTGTTAGCTCGGCACTGTCTTGTCATTGGAGTCCCACATGCACCAAAATCACTCAACGGCACCCGCGGGCGGTTATTGTAAATAGTTCAATCACAGATTTATTGAAAGCGGTTGGAGCGGATTAAGCGAGCAGAGCGGCGTGCGCGCAGCGTTGTCACACAGCTACGCGGCTTGACCGTCGGAAGCGGAATCTGTCACGCCTCGGTAAAAGCGTGCTTTATTAGGAGGGAGAAAGGGATATATGATCGCCTGTTGTAATTAATTACTAATCCCACAAGAGATGGCGTTACCACAACTGTTAAGGCAGCGCATGCAAATAACTCTGTTGTAAGAGCAATTTTTTTTCGCCTGGCTAGACAAAAATTTAGATAGTTCGGCTAATATGCATGATATCTTTATAATTTATAACCTATAGCACTCACGAATAATGTAGCTTTCTACCAGTGAAACAATTTTTAAAATTGGTTCATTACTTCCGGAGATTACCCCCTACATACAAACTTACAAACAAATGTTACCTCTTTATAATATTATTAGTATATTAGTATAGATAAAGGAGTACAGTACCGACCAAAAGTCCATGAGCAATCTCACAAAGCAATAGACTGACGCTTCGGTTTGACTTACGACCTTCTTCTATAAGTTGTTACAATACTGTAGACACGCACATTACACACACACACTCACTTTGTCTGCAACCAATGACTAGTTCAATAATCATCATTCGTTTTTAGTTTCATTCGTCTTGTTCACATAAATATTAAAGTTTAGCAGGTAGACCACAAAAAACTAAGTAAATTATTTCGATTTCTGTGGGGTAGATGCAGTTTGTTACGAGTATTTAATTAATAGAACTTTGTTGGTTCGTGGATAATATTGGTGACGAGTATTTAGCGCAGTGTTGTGGTTATTATTATCAAAAAGCAGGCATAAAATATATTGAAGAGATCAGATCAGATCAGAGAATATTATTGCGCTGCGTAAAAGTGAAGTGAATATCTAATGAAACCGGACTAAGTGTGAGTGTTATCATTTATAAATTTCATATTTTACTAAACATAAATCTTAATCAAGGGTATTGTTGATAGAACAGAGGTATTGTTGAGACAGAAGATGCCTTTAAAGTTTTAAATTCATTGTGAGGTTTAATTCGATTAGTGAATAATAAATAATAAGGTATTATGTGTAATAAAAACAATGTTTTTCTTTGTTCTGGAGAAATACTGTGAGGGTTAAGAGATATGAGGAAGGGGCTTATTATCGAGTAGCAGCGACGTCAAATGGTGAATGAAACAAATGGTTTCATACCAACGACATATTTTGCTGAATTATTAAAAACACGTCATTATGAACCGTTCGCCGTGCACTCTGAAGGCTTGCATCACTGAAGACCAGCTAGAAAACCGTTTTTGACCTTAAAATATTGACCGTACCAACTTAATAAACAACAGATTCGTTATTGCATGAATTTATGGTAACGAATTTTTTAAGCACGTTTCAATAGGGTGTTTGTCGTATTTCTTGCAGATATACCGAAATTGTTTAATATTATTTTAGTAATAGTATTATTTTAGGATTACAATTTGAGGTTTAGTTTCAATCTTCTTTTCGTAAAGAAAATGAATACTTAAGCTTTAACCTCAATAACAACCAATATTTACTAAAGTCAAATAAAATGTAAAATAATTAATACAAATAAAATATAAACAAACTGCCCATATTTAACCTTAAAATTACCTATTCTGTAAGTAGTTTTTTACATTTTAAGTAGTCTAATATTCTTATTTATTACTTAATTACTTCGACCATGATCAAAGCTTAACATTTATGGTGAAAAAATCCATTAAAAATTTAAAATATTTCATAATTTAAATATGTCAAAATAATACAAACTGCTTCTAGTTTCTTGACATCTATTTCACATCTTATTCAGCTGAAGTAATGATAAATAATTGTAGCAGTGTGTTAACTTATGTAAAATAAATATAACGAATAAACATATTTTTTTTATTTTGTTATCATATATCACGCATTTTTTATTCTAAAACCTTTATTGCAATAACAACATAAAAAAGCAGCAATTTATAAAAAATATTATTATCGAAAACAAAAATAATAATATTTGCAAAAAACCGCACTGTGTTTTACGAGATTAGAACCTGAGGCAGTTTGAATTCCATACCAACGCTTAACGTTTTCTGCTATCTGCACTTGTTACTATCGAATTTTAGCAATGCCATTAACTGGTCAAGTTCACGCGCATAGTGCGTGTGTGCTAGCATGTTTAAAGCGACGGAAATATATTGTTGTTTCGTGTAGTGCAAAACTGCGTTATCTGTGGTGTGTGTATCGTGTTGGTTACACATACAAATGTACGAGCTATTCCGCGTGTTCACAGCAATATGACTCTTAGCGTGCTTATGCACTTTTGAGCGCTTACTGTACATACCTTGAATGCTAATCTAATACCTACCTATTATGTTAAAAATAACAAAGCCTTGTTATTTTCTATTTAATCAAGATTTATTGTTTTTACAACTAGTCTTTGAACATCTACCTTTATATTCTATCATCATTGAGAACGAGACAGCAACGAGTATAATTGAATAGTCAAACGAACTTACCTGTAAGTGAAGTTCGACGGTAATTATACTCGTTGCTGTCTCGTTCGAAGATGATGAGTCCCATCCGACCCAAACATTCCATGCCATATACCTAGGTAATTATGAGCATGGACCCAGTGTTGTAAAGCCAATAAATCGAAGTAGTCCACTTAGAGCACCCGTCCGAATAGCACCTGCGCGAATAGCACCTAGCCTAGTCCACGAAGAGCACCCAGGTGCTCTTCGTGGATTAAAAAATATTTTTGCATTTTTGTCCACGAAGAGCACCTACGTTTCAGCAGCCTACTGCTGGGATGTATTTGTTTTACAGGACGTTATTAAATGAAAGATATCGATAAAAATCACTAGAATGTTTATACACATACTTAAGTACATACGAAATTTGTCTAGGCGACATTTAAAAATTAAAAATAATAACAATCACTATAACAATAATTAATCTTGCCAAATAATAACATTTCTTATTTTTAATATATCATAATCAGTGTCCACATATCACTTTTGTTGCAAAATCAGCCTTAATTAAATCTTACCTAGTAATAATACTTTCTTATTTTTAATATGTCACATCATAATCAGTCTCCACATATCACATTTATTGCAAAATCAGCTTTAATCAAATCGTACCTAATAATACCACAGGTAATACAAGAGTGCAAATTAAAAACGAATTATGTTATTATTACAGGATTGCACCAAGAGAAAGGGAAACGAGTAATCTGCTAAGTGTAGGTACCCATAAGGAAGTTACCATTTTTTTTTTGTTTTTGGTTGGGAAGTTATCAAATAACTTCTTCCGCTCTGGGTGGAGCAGGACGGCGTGTCAGATTCTTACTGACTAAAACCCACCCGTGTTTCTTCAGTTACCATGTTGCCGGGGGCCACGATTTCCCTTTCGGCCTTATTCGCAACCCCGGCAGGCATTGACCCTAGCGGACCCCGTCAATTCTGCTGACAAGGATGTTACCCTGACTGCGAAACTAAGTTGCTTTGTCTGCATGACAGCTAGTGCTTCTACCGATGAATCTATCATAATTTGGCGGAAGATACAGAAAAAAACAACAACAAAGAAAGCTTAAGATCTAGCACACATAATCTATCGAGCAGATTACTCGTTTCCTTTTTCTCTTGGTGCAATCCTATAATAATAACATAATTAGTTTTTAGGGTTCCGTAGTAAACAAGGAACCCTTATAGTTTCGTCATGTCCGTCTGTCTGTCTGTCTGTCTGTCTGTCCGCTGTCTAGCTCCAAGACTGTTAGTACTAGAAAGTTGTAATTTGGCATAGATATACATATTAATCATGCCGACAAAGTGGTAAAATAAAATTATGAAAAATATATTTTTTTAGGGTACCTCCCCTACACGTAAAGTGGGATGTTTTTTTTTTTTCTATCCCTTGTTGTGGGATATCGTTGGAAAGGTCTTTTAAAAACATTGTGAGTGTGTTAAAACCATTTTTCAATTCAGAGATCCGTTTGCGAAATATTAAGCTTTAAAGTGCAAATTGTTGTTAGAGTCAAGTGTCCCCCCCCCCTGCCAGCTAAATGGCTGGTTTTAGATATGTGAAAAAATTCACGGCAGTAGCTTATATAACGAATTTAAAAGGAAAACTATCACAGTTGAGTAGGCTTTACAAGTTAACGAATAATAATCGACCAACTTAAATTTGCGGTTGTAAAAACATGTTCATCCATACATTCTGTATGAAAGATTTTTTTTTCAACTACAAAGTTAAGTTTGTTCTTGGGATAAATTCAAACCAACTACGGAACCCTACATTGTGCGTGGTCTGACATGCACTTGGCCGGTTTTTTAATTTATACTCCTGTTTTACCTGTGTTATTATTAGGTAAGATCTAAGGCTGATTTTGCAATAAAAGTGATATGTGGAGACTGATTGTGATATATTAAAAAACTTTTTACAAAAAAAAACAACCGACTTCCAAAAAAAAACACTACAAAGTGAAAAATAACTTTAATTTCGGAAGTCGGTGTCTTGGGTTTTGTGTTTTCGTTTTTTGCCACCGACTTCCGAAATTAAAGTAATTTTTCACTTTGTAGTGTTTTTTTTTGGAAGTCGGTTGTTTTTTTTTGTAAAAAGTTTTTATTTTTCACTTTTTAGTTGTAGTACCTACCCCACACACATTCAAATACCACTACCTGCTACTGGTAGCTGTCACTGGTGACAGGAACTTATCATATCATCTACATACTAAGTGGGAAAAAAATACGTATTTTGTAGCTAACTCAAAAACTACCCAAGCAAAGTTAATAAAATTTATATGGGACCAATTTGGGAGCATACCCTTTCAAACAAAAAAATAATTTTCAAAATCGGTCTACAAATGACGGAGAAATCGGTGGACATACATAAAAAAAAAAAAACAAACATACGCGTCGAACATAATAATCTCCTCCTTTTTGGAAGTCGGTTAAAAATAGAACATTTTACATAAAAAAACAACCGACTTCCAATAAAAACACTACAAAGTGAAAAATTACTTTAATTTTGGAAGTCGGTGGCAAAAACGAAAATTTAAAACCAAAGACACCGACTTCCGAAATTAAAGTTATTTTTCACTTTGAAGTGTTTTATTGGAAGTCGGTTGTTTTTTTATGTAAAAAGGTTTTTTAATGATTCTTATTTAGTAATCCACTATTTAATGGATGTTATTATACATAATAAACCTTCCTCTTCAATCACTCTATCTTTTAAAAAAACCTCATTAAAATCCGTTGCGTAGTTTTAAAGATTTAAGCATACATAGGGATTTGGGGACAGAGAAAGCGACTTTGTTTTATACTATGTAGTGATGTGAAAAAGACGAATGAAACAAAAAACGAATAATTATCGAACTAGTCATTATTACTCGTATGAATTGCAGACAAAGTGAGTGTGTGTGTGTGTAATGTGCGTGTCTACAGTATTGTGACAACTTATAGAAGAAGGTCGTACGTCAAACCGAAGCGTCAGTCTATTGCTTTGTGAGATTGCCTATGGACTTTTGGTCGGTACTGTACATGGCTCTGGTTGATGACTTTTGCTATGATTAGTCAGTTTGTTTAGTTCATTGAGAAGTAAAAGTATTGTTTTGTTAAAACAATAAAGCGTTGAGGATTAAAGTTTCCTTATGTCAAAAGTCAGAAGTCTTAAATGGTCAGAATTGGCCGAGTCGTCAAACAGGTGCTGTTGTTGAGTTTTGGTTGCAGGTAAACACACGAGGACGTGTGCATAGCAGGATGGCCGTGTCGGATCCAGTCATTAGTACGGACACGAAACGAATCGCAAGCGCGCCGCTGGCGACAGGACGTGAACTACCCACACCTAAAGCGCGCGCTTCTACAGAGTCGTGATGTTTTAAGGCCATGGCGAGGAGGGATTCAGCCTTTGATCGCATCGGAGTTAAGACGTCGCGGAACTGTTCTCGATTCGTGGTGCTCAGTTATTGTGTTAGTTGTAATTTGTGATCATTGTGTTAATTGGTGATTTTAATAAACGCCTTTGCACCCTGTGTGTCCATAATTTAGCTAGTATGATTAATTTGATAGTAAATTATAATGTGATCTGAACTGCAAACTGTTTTTCTATTGCGCATTAACCAACACTACCCACACTACGCCCACAGTAGTTAAAATATCGCTGATAATAACGAAAGTCACATACCCGTCTCCGACATTTATATATTGCATCTGCAAATACAACAAAAAGGGAAGGGGTAGGTTTAAAAAAAAACAACATTATTGGTATCAAATAAAAGTTAGTAATGAATCAATTCCATATAAAATTAAAATTCCATTTAAATAAAATTAAAAAGTTTGAAATAAAGCAAATAACTAAAAAAAAAAAAAATTTTGTTATTGCAGGCGGGATAAACCAATAACCTGAAATTTTGGTCTAACTTTTGTTTGTCCCCGCCTGAAATACCAAAATTTTATAGAATATAATGCTTGTTTTTCTCTTTTCAGTTATGTGTTTTTGCAGTCGGGGTTTTTGTTTTTTTAAATAATTTGCTTTATTACCAAATACTTATTGAATGTTGCCATGACGTGCCAACAAACCATCTTGACTTAGTGACTCCTGGAAAAATATTATACAAATACTTTAACAATTCACAATAATACCTTTATTATTATACAATAATGTTAATATTTATGTGGATTATAGAACAAATTAGTCCGACTTCTGCTGTTGCAAACTAGATGACTCAAGTGCCTAAATTCCTGAAATGATGCCGTAGGTACCCAAATTATTTGGTTACGTGCCACCAATGGCACGCGTGCCATTGGTTCGCCACCCCTGAGCTAGCATATATGTACTGACGCTGTGAGTACCTACAGTCAGCAGAAGCGCTCAATTTTTGTTTAGCGATTCATTGACTGTGTTCGTCTGCAGATTGAATTATAAAGCCTTTTGTTTTGTTTGTGTGTTGTTTCTGATATTTACTCCGGGGACTATAGTTGTTTATGTTTTGTTATGTAAGATATTTATATGTCGTGGCCAGATCTTAGAATTGATCATTTCATGAAATGGTTGCATTTCATGAAATAGAACATCGACCGCTGGCCACATCGTGTGTGGTCTGGCCAGATCATTGAATACTCAACGTTTGACGATATAAACAGTTAAACACACGACTACTTCATGATGTGGCCAAACATTAGTGATCATATCGTAAAATAGTTCGATTATCCACCGGTAGAGGCGTTGATGTGGCTTTGTTTTTGTTGTGCATCGTGGCGGCGGACGATAATTCGATTGAAAAAGCAATTATAAATATGCAAATGGAAGATAAAAGCGCAGTGAAGTATCGTTATTATACCAAGCTACGTGACTTTTTTGAAATTCACTCGAAAAACGAGCGCAACCTTAAAAAACCATGGGGTTTGGAACGTATTTTACAGGTTAGTAACTATTCAAATCTTAGTAATTGTTATTTTTCTTCTGGAATGAAAGCTATTTAAAATGTATTATTTATCCATTGACCCAGATTATTGAAAGTTAATGAATGCCAGTAATATTTGCATGGATACCGTACTTAATGATAAGGCCAAACGTCGACAGACATATCATTAAACGTTGACGTTTGAACGATATGGTCAATTTTAACTGGCTTTTTCATGAAACACAACCATTTCATGAAATAGTCGATCATTTCATGAAATGATCAATTCGAAGATCTGGCCACGACATATACATTCACTCTTGAACGATACGGAATCCGTTTCTGATGTCCGTATTTGGCTCGAGGGGCTAGGGCGAGCTGAAAATGTATTTGCAACTGAATCACTGTAAAATGCAAAATCTCATGAATCCAATAATTTTTTTCAAAATAAGGACTATTTCATTACAAAACGCATAGAAAGTCGATAGTTTTAATCTATCTGTGTCTTGCCGTCAGGTACTAGAGTACGACTTTTAACTATACCTACAGCAGGATATTTCACCCTTGATTTATTACAAACACAAGTTTTTATCAAAATATAATAGGTATGAAGAGCTCTCGGCTTTTCAACAACTCCTCATAGGTACTCTGTTTGTCTATTACCAAAAAAAGTCAGAAACCCGAGCAACGCCAATTATTTTTATTTGGTCCATTATCCAGCCGCGTCCATTTTATATCCTGAAAGCCCATTTCTCACTCCAAGTGTAATGTACGCAGTTACTTGGCCAGTTTCCATCTCCTAAATCATGATCAGACAAGTTAGCTACAGGCTGCGACAAAATCTCGGAACGTCGGTAAACTCGTTGCGCCCACCAGCAAGCATTACCGACCCAATCCGATTCCACATCCAATGCAAGCGAAAAAAGCGGCCACAAACCGGCCATGAATATTCATAGCCGACTGCCGTCGTCCCGAGCCGTCTGGCCACGTGGATACAGGCACAATTGTCCTTCATCTGACTTTTATTAATTTGTTTGTTGAACGGGCTCTGACGTCGTCCGTGGCTCAACAAAATATAAATTGACCGCACGCTGTAGGTATTTTGCTATCAAATATTTATGCAGCGGTTTAATTTGTGGCGATACCATACATTTATGCCAATTGCTTTAAAAAACTATCTAGTTGTGATTGTGAGCATAACAATAATTTTGGTTACTACGTTCGGAGTCAGAGTGAGCAAGCGGCGAGCATCATATAAACACTACTTTTGGGGAAAACTTGGGTGTGTCATGAAATACTCAGAGGTTAGCGATACATCCCACGGGAAAATGAGCAAACTGTGTGTCTTTTTATTCTCGATTCATAGAGAATTTTATTGTATTTTGTCGAATGAAAGTCGAAAATTATCCCATGGAAACGTAGGTACTACCGGGATGAAAGTATCCTATGTGTTAATCCAGGTAATAAACTATCTGTCTGCCTCATCTAAATCTTATTATCTTGTTGACCCCAGGGTCCCGAGATGTGTCAAAGACATTTGAATAATAATAATACCATTTATTTCAGGCGACACAGGCTCATAGAAAAATACCTTACTACCTACTCTTCCGTGACGACGGACAGAAAACAATTCGGTACTCGTGTGTTGACCGCACTAAATAAGCTAGTGGAAACCAACCCGGACTGCGATCTGTTCGATGATAAATTCGACAATTTAATGGTTATGTGCCTACATTTTTGTGATAATAATTGTATTTAATTGTTGTTATTCGTTTATGTGTTATGTTTGTACTTAAATTTACTTTGATTTATGTAATTTTTGGCATCTTAAGCCGTGTAAATCAAATAAAAAATAAAAAAAATAGTAGCATAACATAATGATTGAATACTATCGTGTATTCATGCAAGCCTAGTACTTTTAATTAGGTTACTGCTCAGAAGTTGTGCACAACGTCTAATAATTGAAATACTAAGTATCTTGAATTCATGCAAGCCTAGTACTTTTTGTGCCAAGTTTGAAGTTTATTACTAAAGGAATAAGATTTTTCATATAAAGTCAAAGTCAAAGTCAAATCATTTATTTCAAATAGGCCCATGTATGGCACTTTTGAACGTCGAAATTTACAAAATATTAAAAATGATTCTAGTCGCCCCTTCCAAAAGGTAGTTTTCGTATGGAGAAGAATGGGCAAGAAACTCCACCGTTACTCTTTTAAAATGTTTTACAATAGTTTGTATAGGTACGTACATTAGTTAAATAATTATATGTGAAGACGATGCACCTAGAATAAAATTACTATACCACAATAGGTAAAAAGAATTAAAAATGAAGCAACGACAGATAATTTAATATGTGATAGATACATGGTGCTCACATATTTACAAACATTGTAAAAGTAGACGATTTTCCTAAAATTTTGTAATTAATAAGTCAGTGTGTGAGAAAGTAATCACAGAATGTTAAATCAATGTCATAAAACACAAAATAATCAATTTTACAATTAAATTAGCAACCAGTTTGATTTTGTCTTGATTCTAAATTGTCCTATGGAGCAGGACCAGCATGTTTCCAAGCACTCTTATCCTGGATATAATCCTCTAATTTGTAATATGCTTGTTTACAAAGTGCACTTTTGATATGAGTTTTAAATTTTCTTTCATTTAATTGCAATATGTCACAAGGTATTTTGTTGTAACATTTAACACAGTACCCCATAAAAGATGTATGTACTTTAGATAATCTGTAAAATGGTTGATCTAGTTTATCTTTATTTCTAGTATTAAAATTATGTCTATCACTTATTTTATTAAAGAGATGTGGATTTTTCCTTACAAACATAATATTTTCATAGATGAATTGGCAAGGTACCGTCATAATATTAATCCTTTTAAAAAGTTCCCTGAGAGATTCGCGGCGACGTAGATTATAAATGGCTCTGACAGCTCTCTTTTGCAAAATAAAGATGGATTCAATGTCAGCAGCCCGACCCCACAGTAAAATGCCATACGACATAATGCTGTGAAAGTAGCTAAAATAGACCAAACGCGCGGTTTCCACATCTGTTAACTGTCTTATCTTTCTAACAGCATAAGCGGCCGAGCTTAACCGCCCCGCAAGAGATGTTATATGAGGTCCCCATTGTAATTTCTCGTCTAGCGTGATTCCTAGGAAAACTGTTTGATTAATAAATTCCAGTTTTTCTCCATTCAATATGATGTCACATTCGCTACTTTTAACATTAGGTAATTTAAATCTAATGCATTTGGTTTTTTTTTTATTAAGTACCAGATTATTTACCGTAAACCAATCTTGGACTTGCAGAATAGAGCTATTCACGTCGTCAAGATTTTGTGACCGTCGGTTTATTTTAAAGATTAATGATGTGTCATCTGCAAATAACACCATCTTCGGTATAAACGAAATCCCCCGTTTTTACCACCCCCTTAGAGGTGGAATTTTCAAAAACCCCTTCTCGACTGTACTCGACCACATTATAAAAGGAAACCGTTGTAAAATTCCACGTTCCTGGTCCCAGTAGTTTCGGCTCTGCGTTAATATGTCAGTCAGTCAGTCAGTTTCTCCTTTTATATAAATAATATCACAGAAATATGGAACAACAGTGTTTCAAAGAGCACCACATAGTATCTTATGTTAGATGCTAGGGTTACGGGTTACTTGAAAATGCGTTATATTTTCAAAGAGTAGAAGCTCGGCTGGACTCGGCAATGATTAATTAGTTGGTAATGACTATTGCGTGCATTCATAAATACAATCACGTTGAATTAGAGCCCACTATCCCGGCGGGTCCAATCAGGGCACAAGAGCACGCGGTGCTATAATGATGCGCTGCTCAAACACCATTATCGAACTTGCACCGTGTCCGTATGAATCGAGGAGCCATGTCTCATATTTAAACGTGGGTACTACTAATATTTAGTAGTAAATGAGCCGATTTTGTAGGCCCGATCCTGGAATCTGAAGTAAAACCCTTAAAAAGATAATAAGACATTTAAGGACGCTCCTCAATCCTGACGGTCTGAGTCCTGAACGTCCGTCCCAACATTCATAGTTTTGGTACAGTTCAATTAATTGGAGCACTCGGCGAATGCTCGATGCTCTGTTACAAGTAAATAATAATAACCCCCCACCGCCGTCTATGTTGACGTCGTGGTGGGGCTTGCGCGCTCCGAACCCTAGGTCTGTGCCGGTAGAGTTTACTTTGCCGGAACGGGTCTAGGATGAGGAGCCAGACTAAGAGAGATACAGAAACACGCAGGGCAGAACATGGCGAGTTGTAAGGCAGAAGCGACCCCACGGACCCTATCTCCGGAGAAATCTTGTTCCTCACCTCTGGCTTGCCTTTATTGGCCGGCTGGAGTGAACACTGGCGACGAACAGAGGTCCCACCTCTTTCTTGCCTTTATTGGCTGGCTTGAGTGGAGATTCGCAAGAGCAAACGTGCTCGGAGGAAGGAAGTATTCCAGTAAGATGCTGGTAGGGATCTTGACCGTACTTCCGGGATTGTCCTGATAGCCGTGGAATACCTCTCCACTACTCATAAGTACCTCAGGACATGTTGCCCCCTTGTCGCTACGACACTTTGTGCTAGCGACCGTTTTCGGGGGCCCATTATTGAGTGTGCAAGTCACACCCTGCCATTTTACCTGTGTATTTTATATAAAATATTGGTCAGGCAGGGGCTATAGTCTTTTCATAGTTTTAGACAACCAGTTCACCTAGCCACCCAAATCCATAATCCAATATCTTTGTTTCCATATCCTAGAATAGTCCTGCACCAACCGAGGGTTATCCTTGGGTGCACTTGCATAGCGCGAATAGGGATAGTCATCGGTTGGTGCCTCATTTCATTTAAAACGTCTAACAGGTCTCTGAGAGTTGGCTTCGGCCCCTCGTACGCTTTCCAAAGGTCCGGAACCCCAGAGTTCCGAGATGTCTCAAAGACATTTGAATAATAATAATACCATTTATTTCAGGCGACACAGGCCCATAACAAAATACCTTACTACCTACTCTTCTGTGACGACGGACAGAAAACAATTTGGTACTCGCACCACAAACGCCTTGAAGGTGACGTTGCGGTGCGACTCCAGCAACTGCACCCTCGGCGTGTACCTGTTCTTCTGGCGCACGTACTCTACGATGTCCTCCGCCTTAGTGGTGTAGTGTAGGCGGGAGATGTACACCGGTGTATTCGGCTTTGCGGCACGCAAGCTTATTTCGGGCTCAGTAGGTGCTTTGCCACAGCGGTTCTTGATCGGTCGCGATCGGCGCTTCCTCATTTGCACTGTCACAAAACCCTCGACATCAGATCTCTTTTCTGGCATAGGTTGCATACTTGAATTTATTTGTCAAACATGCGTTTACATACAAATCGAGCATGCAAGATCTTAATAGGTAAAAAGTCCGTACATGTTTTGCCTGATGAGGCGTACAATTTTTTTATATCACAAAAAAATTAGTAATTCAATAAACCAAAGACTAAACACTGGCTCACTAACATTCATTATAAAATTTTATGAGAATAACAATACTATAGAAATAATAATATAAAGTTCAAGCATGTCAAAAGGTATCTGTCAAAAAGTTGTTAAATTATAATAGCACTTGTCTGATAATAGATTTCGAATCTTGTTTTTAAATTGATTTGTTGTCATAGCTCTATATGACTGTGGGTAGTTTGTTGTATATTTTTGGGGCCATACAAAAAAAGCTTTTCCCCATGAGGGCAGTTTTTGCCGAATGCAAGCAAAGTTGGAAATTGTCACGTCTGTTGCCCGGAAAAGTGTCAGATTGTGGTGGAAAGAGTTAGGGGTTAGATTTTGTGAACAAGCTGCATTTTAATATTGAAAAGTGTTGTGTAATGAGCTACAGCCGCGCGCGAGCTCCATTACAGCATCAGTACGAGATGGACAGCGAAATTATGCCGCGCGTCTCACATGTACGAGACCTAGGTGTACAGATGGTATCTGAGCTGACGTTCCGCAAACACATAATTGAGATGTGCGGCAGGGCTTTTAGAAATCTCGGTTTCATCTTGAGACAGTGTAAGGATTTTACCGATACAGCGGTTGTTAAAGTTTTGTATAATGCACTTGTGAGGAGTCATCTCGAAACAAGTGCAATTATTTGGAACCCGCATGAAGGGAAATACAGACTCATGTTGGAAAAAATCCAGAACAAATTCACAAGGTTTCTGTACCGTAAACAGTACGGGGTTTATCCCTTTTATCCCCTGATGTACCCGAGTCTGTTCGTCCTGGGCATGGTCGGGTACACCAGGCTGGCCGTAAGAAGGGACGTGGCGCTGGTCAAGTACGTGGCCCGCGTACTGCTAGGGTTTCTGCATCACCCGGAGGTGCTGGCAGTGCTGCGGCTGCGCGCGCCGGACGGGTGCGTAGGTGCACGCCGCCGCCCCGCACTGTTACATGTGCCGGCGGCTAGGACTAACCTACTCAAGTTTGCCCCTATGTCACGAGCTGCACGTATTATTAATGTTATTACGGTATCGGAGGATATTTTTGGGCAAAACCTGCCGCAATTCATTCAAACGACACAAATAATAATTGAAAAAGGTTTGATAGAATAAAAGTTGTCATGTTTAGAATAATTGTTATATTACATAATATTATATAATTCATTGTAATTCTGCTTACGGGATATTTATATATATTTTATTTTAATTTGTGTATATTTTGTGACTTATAACATCGCCTTGGATTAATCTGTAAAGGTGTTATAATTGTGCTTTTAATAAATAAATAATAAATAATAATAAATTTTACAAACGATGATCACTTGTGTGAGCACTGTGACCATGTTGTACATTCCATAAAGCTACCATTTACTGGGTACGTCTTTCATTGACTTGAATGTGCCCTGGCGGCTGAGAGTATGTCATGCTCACTCAAATGTCTCGCTGATGGTGGCGTATGTGTTGGATCATTAAGTTCCCTTCAAAATGGTTGAGCTAAATGGTGCTGATCCATGCGTCATGTTCGTGAACGGGCGCCGTCAGTAGGGACTGGTCATCTCTTAGCTGCCACGGTTTATTTTAAATTATTTAAATTTTTTAATTGATATTATATTTTTATATATTTTTATTACGGACGCTTTTAACGTGCACGTCTTTCTACATTGTTCTCACATGTATAAGTTCAACACGAATGATGTAACCAATATTTTGTAACAATATTTTGATTTAAAAGAGTGTCCGTGGAGTTTCTTGCCCGTTCTTCTCCATAGGTACCTACTACGCTTTGGAATGGGCAACTAGCTTCATTTTTCTGACTGACCGACCCCTTGACAATTCAAAAGTACCTGTAATTGGTTTATTTGAAATAAATGCTTTGAGTTTTGAGTTTGATGCTACTTAAAAATATATGAAAATGGTAAAGTTAATATTTTGTATTTTTTTAACAATGGGTTGCAGCTTTCTGTCGATTGTAACTTAAACATAGTCCGAATGTTTTTCCCATAACACCTCTTTTGGGCTTTAAACGCTATTTCCTTGTTCGTAGAGTTACCCCAAAATATGATACCATAGCGTAGAATTGATGCTACCAATCCATGATAGGCCGTTACCAAAGCATCTGGGTTAAGTTTGGCGGACAGTTTGTACAAGACATACGCGGACGAGCTCAGTTTTTTGCTTATATATTCAATGTGCGATTTTCAGTACAATTTTGCGTCTATCATTTCACCAATAAAAGACATGGACAAAAAAGTACATTCCATATACACGAACATAGTAAATATATTGTAAAAATAGAAAGATGAATTACTTAGTAGTTTTTAGCCTCTCTGAACTTGTCAGTTTTTAAATCAAATTAATAAGTAATGTAAGATGAATTCAAAGTACCATTTGTCAACGTCAGCCATAATGGACCGACCATAGAGAAGGACAAATATAATAATTGACGTTCCAGACCAAGCATGATACTACTTGTGGACATGTAATATGGACGACAAAATGCTCATATTAGGAACATTTTATTCATACGAAACTGTCTTCATTGGTATTTTTTGCTTGAATAAAATTGTCTTTTCCTAAGTTGATGAGTAAGATAGTATTTTTATATTATACCCAAAAAAAATCCAGAAACGAAACGCGTTTACTTGTTTGACCGTGTTTGACAATGTGTCATTGTCTATGTCAATTGTCAATTGTCAAGTGTCAATGTATTTTTATTGTTACCTACTGCAAATTCTTCGTTCCGTACCGTGTTTTGTTTTTGCGATTATTTTATAATGTTTTTGACCCCCGCTTATCTCTAAGGACTGATACCTTCTACCACTCGATTACCTTGCTATTAACACTGGACTTTGATTTGCATTGCGTTTCTAGTTATTCTAGTTATCTAGGTAGGCATTTAAGATACATTATAATCTAACAAAATGTTTCTCTTTATTTTCTGTAATAAATAAATAATTATTTTTACTCTTTTGTTTTATTTTGTGTTTCCCTTGTTTATTGGTAATTAACCTATAAAAAAATAAGGATAAACTGTAATTTAAGAAAAACATTAGTTTCAATTATACTTTGTAATTATTGTGACATTTTGATACTATTACCCAGTTTAATAAATGTTAATCAATATACAGTTAAAAATCCTTAATTCAGGTGGCCATTACTTTGTTTAAATGCCTAAAGCTCAACACGCACAAGTCGGGCGCTGGTCGGGACGGCAGTACGGCGGGCTTGTATATATTGTTTATTGTATATATTCCTTGTAAGTATTATAATATACATGTCCCACTCCGCACCCGTCCCGCACCCGTCCCGCTCCGCGCCCGACGCGCGCACGCGTATCCTGTGCCGACATACATAAATTATATTGCAAGGAATTACAATATATTATACTAGCCCGCCGTACTGAATACAAGGAATTACAATATACAAGCGTACTGCGTTCCCGCGCCCACACGCACCCGCCTTGTGTGTGTGTTGAGCTTAATAATATTAAAACCATATCAGTTAACTGTAATAATTCACAACTGTTCGCTATTTTACGGCACCATAAGTTTTTTAATAGCGAAATTATAATCTGTACACTTATTGCCAGTGATCTGATTAAAAGGTTTTATTAAACTGTTTACGTCTAGTCTGTTGTAATGACAAGTTCTATCAGTTTTTTATTTATAGCAATTTAATGTGTCAATATTCACGAATATAAAACACCAAAAATCATTGATGTACATTCAGTTCGATAACTATGCCGACGTCCATACAAAAACTGGCCATGTTCTTTCGTATCGTCGACTTTATTTAATACTGTGCCATTGTAGAGGGCTTCAATGTCAATATCAGCATGTACCCGTTAACTAAAATACATTATCGTCGTTTTGTCTAACTACATTTTTAGATTATTCCTGTCTAACCATGGTATTATTGATGTCAAAGTTCCATTAATGTCTTATTCATAAACATCCTTATTTTTACATGTTATAGTCACTGCAAATAGGGTCATGGGGTAGTTAATAGCATCAGGCAGGTCATTGATATATAAGATAAATAATAGTGATCCAAGCGCGCTCCCTTGTGGGACACCGTAATAGGCGTTCGTTCGCCAGATATGTAAAATTCCTCTCTTTTTGTTTTAATGTTTATTTTTGTTATTTCTGTGTACTGTTTTCTGTTAATTAGGTAAGACTATATAAAGTTAAGTATGTTTCCTTTTATGCTATAATTATGCCTCTAGTTTCTGCAATAGAATGTTGTGGTTTACATAGTCAAAAGCTTGCGTCATATCACAGTTAATAGCGCATACCGGAATTCTTACGTCCATTTCTATTATTACCTTATGCAAGAACTCATAAATTGCCATATTGGTTGTCCTAAATCCCTTTTGCTCATCGATTAAAATGTGTTTCTTTTCAAAGTATGAGTACAAATCCTTATAAACATACTTTTGGAATGAGTGCAATTGGTCTATAGTTGCCCATTATTTATTTATTTATATATACTTTATTGTAGACCACAAAAATACATAACAAAAAACACTACAACCATCAGCATGTGTTCATTATTGTTTTTTTTTAATAAAGGCATTTCTATAGACACTTTTATGGCATCTGGATATACACCTGAACAGATACACAGATTTATGAGATAGCTCAAGTATTTTAGCGAAATCCTTTTGTAATGGTTTCGCCCGGGCTGCAGAAACTGGCAGTGGGACGGGGCGAGTAACTCGGGCAGCGCTGCGTGAGGAGGTGCGGTGACAGGCGCGGGGCTGCGGGGTACGCGAGCGGAACGCTCTGCAAGCTCAGCAAACGACGGATGCGCTGGCGACAAAACTGCTGACGCGGAATTGACGACGATACATCGAGGCCAGCTCCGCGACACGTGTTTACGTTAGACACATCGACTGATGACCTAGTTACCGCCACAGTGTTGCGCAAATCGGCGACAGTGTTTTGGGATACATCTAACTTCGCCAGAACATCCGCGAGGTGGGCCTTCAGAAAGACAATGTCCTTCAGAAGGCTCGTTACATCAACGTGGTCAAAGGTGATGGGAGGAAGCTTGTGTAGCTCCTTCGCCACAAACGTCGGAACGTCATCCGGGTCGGTCTCCTTGAACAGTGTGACAATGTCTTGCAGGCAGGTTCTTTCAATGCTTAAGTACATACTCATATTTATGTTTCGAAACCGTGGAGTTATGTGGGATTTACGTAGGTGTAATTAATTAATAATACATTTTTAGTGTTCTATAAACGTAAATTTATAAAATCACTATTGAAAATTCTAATACAAAACGTAGTTGAAATGTTTGAAAAATGTTGTGGGAATTATATTTACAAATTCACATTCCCAGGAACATTTCCTTAACATTTTCAGTAGCACAGCTGCGATTGGTGCTGGGAGCCGCGCTCCGTACAAATTACTTACGTCCATGTCATCTCCTCGAAACTTGCTTCACACAGAATAGTTGCAGATCTGTGCCAAACTAATAATATGTTGTTGAAAGACTTCGAGAACTAACTGAGAACGCAATACATTTTGGTAATATTAACTAGTGACTGTAACCGATCGCTCTTATCACGTCATGAAGTACCGGCTGTGGCTGGTGGCTGGCTGTATCGTGCTGTACTGTGCGAGTTGTGTAAGAAACATCTAGTTTTCGAAACTATAACCTTGGTACCTATAGCCATGCAAATCGAAGTAGTCGTTCAGCGGCGGTCTGTAGTGCTCTTGGTAAATTAATAATTGATTAAATTTCGCCGCTCGGTTGATAAGATAGGGCAGTGTATCAACAAGCAGAGCAGAGAAAGTTCCCTCTATTAGTGCCGGTTAGTTTAATTAATTAGTATCTAATAATAAGCGCCCCGCCGCCGTGCGTCGGCCCCATTGATACGTCAACTAATATATGAAGTTAGGTACTGTGTTCTCGATCAATAGGGAGGTAGCTGACAGCAACTCACCAGCCTCGATAGTTTTGTTGAACATTACGAACTCGCAAGTATCAGCTGAAACTTGCTCTGTTATCACAATGTTCATAATTATTATTATCATGGCGTGTGGTGATGACAGGTACCTATCTAGACGTCTGTATTGAACAGCTAATGTTAATTCGGTGATCAACACCAACATTCGCTAATTACGGTGTTTATGCATGACGCCTCATGTCGTGTTAAATTAAATTTGTCTGCAAATATTTTGCCCTCCCATCATTGTAGACGTCAAATAATAATGTTCCGCTGATTCAATCCATCTTTCAGAAAGTCGCCTGCAAGGCTCGGATACCGGTTAAATTTTCAAACCGTTATTATATACTTGGGGCAAAACCTTTTACATTCGGTTTCGTTCGCATAAACCGGTTCGCATAAACATTAAGGTTTTTTCGGATTAAACGGTTTAGAGCAATAAAAACCGGTTAATACGGGCGCACGATAAACAAACGTGGCGCGCTGTTCAGTTTTTATTCAGTAGTAAGAATTGCTTTGTTTCGGGTCGGACGTTTATTTATGTCATTGCATCAGTCCTCAGTCATCTAGTTCGTTAGTTCAATCGTTGAACAAGTGAGACATTTTTTCCCAGTTGGTCAGCTTGGTACAATTAATTCCTTTTGACGGTTGAACTACTGAAACAAAAAAGTTGAACTCACCTTTTAATATCACAAAGTAGAGAAGTACCTATAAGATCTACTTCTTATTCGATTGCATTACGTAATCAAAACGCAAATAATAATATACGGTAAGTATGTATATTATTATTTGCGTTTTGATTGCTTAACCAACCTAATTTGTAATATTAAACAGGGAGTTCAACTATCAAAAGGAATTGTAAACAAGTAGTAACGACAAAGTCTCACTAGTTCAACGTTTGAACTGGTGGGAATTAGGGAATCTAGTGAACAAAGTAAAATATTTGGCTAAATCAGTCATAAACACCTTTTTGCTTATTTCTTAAAATTTTGCTTTCTATTTTTTTACACAAAAATGGGAGCTTATATTAGGTAATTTTTAACCGACTTCCAAAAGGAGGAGGTTCTCAATTCGACTGTATGTTTTTTTTGGTATGTTTGTTACACGATTACTCCGCCAATTATGAATTGATTTTAATGATTCTTTTTTTGTTTGGTAGTTCAGAGGTGGTCCCATATAAATTTTACTAACTTGGCTTGGATAGTTTTTGACTTAGCTTCAATAATACGTATTATTTCCCACTCAGTATGTGGATGATACGATAAGTTCCTGTCACTGTTATTTACATAGTAGGCAGTGTTATTGGAATTTGTGTGGGGTAGGTACCACAACTAAAAAGATAAAAACAAAAGTTACAAAAAAAAAAACAACCGACTTCCAAAAAAAAATATACTGCAAAGTGAAAAATAACTTTAATTTCGGAAGTCGGTGTCTTTAGTTTTGAATTTTCGTTTTTTGCCACCGACTTCCGAAAAGAGCCTGTTCCTCAGCAAAAGCCATAAACATTAAAAATAAAATAAAATCTTCTGGAAATAAAATTAAAACAACTTGGAATATAATTAATTCAGAAACGGGAAGAACGACAGTACAGAATTGTGACTTCCATCTAAAAATCAATGATGTAGATATTAAGGCAGACGTGGAGGTGGCAACTGAGTTTGAAAATTTCTTCACTAATATTCCCATTTTAACAACCAAAACTCTGTCATCGTCGTCCTCCACTTCTGCTTACTCAATACTTAAAGAATGTGTACCAGAATATGACAAACTTTTTGAATTCACAAATATTACTGCTAAAGACATTATAGAATCTTTTAAAAATATTGATGTAAAAAGCTGCTGACCTTTGGGGATTATCAGTACATACCGTGTCCTCAATAATTGATGTTATTTTACCCTTTTTAGCAATCGTTTTTAACTCTTGTATTGCATCTGGTGTATTTCCTGACCTGATGAAACTTAGCAAAGTGATTCCACTGTTCAAATCTGGCAGCACAACTGATCCCACAAATTTTCGGCCTATTTCGATATTACCTACATTCAGCAAAATCTTTGAAAAATTAATTTTAAAATAAATGTTAGGACATTTCAATGCACATAATCTACTTCATCTGAAACAGTTTGGTTTTACAAAGGGTCGTTCAACTACAGATGCGGGCGTGGAATTACTGAAGAACATATTCGAGGCCTGGGAGCAGTCGCAAGATGCTCTTGGCATTTTCTGCGACTTGTCCAAGGTCTTCGATTGCGTACATCATGATACACTCATCAGGAAACTGTACCACTATGGTATGAGGGACAAGGCTCTTGACCTTCTGACTTCTAATCTGAACAACAGAATTCAGAGGGTCAATGTTAATGGCAAGAGATCTGCAGGATCCGCGGTCGCCATGGGCGTTCCGCAGGGTTCAATTCTTGGTCCTTTTTTATTTATGTAAATGACTTACCTTACCACATAAGAGATAATCACAAGATCGTATTATTTGCAGATGACACTTCCCTCATTTTTAAAATTAAACGTCGGTTAGTCTACTTTGAACAAGTTAATGATGCATGCTCTAAAGTTGCGCATTGGTTTAATGTAAATAATCTTCTCCTGAACGAAAAAAAGACTAAACTCATTAAATTTTCAATGCCAAATGTCAGGCAGCTATCTACCAATGTTCGAGTTAATGGAACAGAGTTGGACCCTGTTGAGTTGACAGTTTTTCTTGGAATCACTATTGACGGTAAATTACAATGGGGCCCACACATAGAAAATTGTCAGGAAGGCTAAGTTCGGCCGTCTATGCTGTTAAAAAAATTAGACAGATAACTGATGTAGATACAGCTAGAATTGTTTATTTTAGTTATTTTCAAAGTCTTAGTTCATATGGGATTCTTCTCTGGGGAACCTGTGCGGACATTAATACTATCTTTATTCTACAGAAAAGGGCTGTTCGAGCCATTTATAACCTAGGTCGAAGAGATTCCCTTAGAGAAAAATTCAAAGAAATAAATATTCTGACTGTAGCTTCACAATATATTTTTGAAAACCTATTGTACACAAAAATATATCAAATTTTAAGAAAATGTCTCATTTTCATAGTTTAAATACCAGAAATAAACACAACCTTGCTGTACATCGCACAAGTTAAGGAACCCCAACCTACCAATATTAGCTTTGTCAGACAATAAGTATTTACTAGATTATTATTTCCCAATTTCCCCACTGCGCGATCAGCATTTATAATTATCTAGAACATGCGTCAATCTGATCACGCTGTGCATGTACTACGTTAGCAATTAAGTTAGTATATAAGATCAATATTTTGTTAGATTTAATTAATTACTGTTTCGCTGTAACTCTGTCGGAATAAAGTTATTTTTAAATACTTCCGTTGTCGCTTACTTAATTGGCGCAGCCGGTAGGATCTCTGTAGTCAGTTTGCCGTGTATACAATTCTACGTGGAGTAGCCGACGTCCGTGTCTACGGTTTAGCAGAGATCGCCGAACAAATAAATTCATTAAGAAGCCACTTCGAGTTACGGAAGAGGACCAGCCACAGCAGTAATTCAGGGAGCATGGAGCTAGCTGCGGAATTGTGAGTAAATCTTTTTCACCTTCCTCTCAGCTCTTCCATCTATATCCCAACCTTGTAATAGTCTATGTGTTTGTGTATTATTAGGGATTGGACAACGCCGTAATAATATTTGCATAGATTTTAATTGTACTAATATTTTAGAGTAGTGATAGTTTAGTAGCACATTAGTGTGATTTTTTTTTTCTCCGCGTTTGTTTCTTTCATAACTTTTCACAATGGAAAACGTAACCCGTGTCCCACAGGAATTGGTTAACATCATACCAATATTCAGCGGCGACACTAGAATGTTGCCTTTATTTATAAAAAAATGTGAATACATTTTGTCTACGTTCTTAGGAACCGCAGCCCAAAATGAATATTTATTTCATGTAGTAACAAGTAGGTTATCAGGCGAAGCAGCCAGTTTGGTAGGCGAAAGAGAAGCTATAGGTACGTGGGACGAGCTGAAGAAGTTGTTAAACCAACACTTCGGTGATCCACGCACAGAGGATTGTTTAGCAATGGAGTTAGAATCGTGTAGAATAAATAAGGGTGAAAGTTATTTAGATTTTTGCCATAGAATACAGCGGATGAGAAGTGTTTTATTTGCTAAAATATCAGAAACTATCATTGATGAATCTCTACGTAAGGCAAAGCAAATCATTTATAGTAACAGAGCAATGAATGCTTTCTTGTTTAATTTACCGCCATTTTTAGTTAGATTAGTTCGTTTGCGCGACGTCACAACGTTAGAGGATGCATTAAAAATAGTTTTAGAAGAACAAAACTTCCAGGCAGTCTATGAGTCGAAAACAAACGACAGACGTAATTTTAGCAGAAATAACAGACCCAATTTGCCTAATAACCAAAATGCAATTGAATCTAATAATCAAAAGAAAGATTCACATAGCATATCAAGTACACATGTACCGAATAGTGCTACAAACAGCACATCTACACCGAACAATTCGCATCAGCCCAGACATTATAAACAACATAATAATATTCAAAGAAATCAAGACAATTTTAATCGTACAAACAACAATAATGCGTCACCGCAGTCAAGTAGGTCATTTGTTCCGATTGCACAACCGAACCAACAGTTCGCGGCACATGCACCGAGCACGCCGTCTTTTGCAGCGCAAGCATCTACGTCGGGTGCGAATACTGATGTCACCATGCGTACTGCAAGTTCGCGACGTGTTAATTACATAAATAATTCTAATAATAATGAACAGAGTTCAAGTTATTCGTACAATGAGTGCCAAGAATTTTCTCCTGAAGAACCCGGGGCGGGAAATTTTTGCATAACGGCCTCTACCCTAGAGAACGAATAAAAATAAATTGTAATAAACGCTTAAATTTACCACATATAGTTATACCAGAATTAAAGGCAGTTTTTATGATAGATACGGGGAGTGTTAGATCGTTTATAAGCCCGTATATAGCGAATAAATATTTTAAAAATTATCTACAGTATGAACCCTTCGAAGTTGTTAGCACTCACGCATCGAGTGTTCATAGTGAAACGGCTATTATTCCATTACCGGTTACCTTTGGAAGTCAAGAGTTCCATAAGTTTTATGTCTATAGTGTCGACGATAGGTATGATGGGTTAATAGGTAGCAATTTGCTGAAGCAATTACAGGCAAAGATTAATATGGAAAATCAGATATTACATTTAAAAAATACTGATATTCCTATCATATATTCACCGCCTATGAGAGAGATATATAATCTACCATCTCGTAGTGAACTTAGAGTAAGACTCCCAGTCAACTTACTGAACGGGGAAGCTGTGTTAGATTTTAAGCAATTTACGGAAGGGATTCGAATGCCCGCCGCATTAGTTACGTGTATTGAAGGCTATGCAACAACTGTTATTCAGAATTATAGCCATGAAAATAGAAAATTAGTAGTTACGGGACCTTTTCAAGTGGAACCATACATACAGGACCCATCTGTTAGTGTTAATTTCATAGATAATAATATAGAAGTGGACAGCTTGCTAACAAAGAATTTAGACAAATTACAGTTAGATCATATGAATTCAGAAGAACGAACGGTTATTGAGGGACTTTGTAAAGAATACAAAGATATATTTTATTGTGAAAATATTCCGTTAACCTTCACAAATCAGGTTAAACATGAAGACCCAATAAACATTAAGGCACATAGATTGCCACCTATTCAAACAAAAGAGATCAGTAGTCAAGTCGAGAAAATGTTAAGGGATAACATTATCCAGGAATCTCATTCTCCCTGGAGTGCTCCCGTACATTTAGTGCCGAAAAAATTAGACGCGTCAGGCCAACAAAAATGGAGGATGGTAGTTGACTATAGACGGCTCAATGAAATCACAATTGATGATAAATACCCTTTGCCCAACATTAACGATTTATTTGACATGCTAGGTAATAGTACATACTTTACAACTCTCGACTTAGCTAGCGGGTACCATCAATTAGAGGTTCAGGAGAAAGATAGAGCTAAAACTGCGTTTAGCACACCTTCAGGTCATTATGAATTTAACAGAATGCCGTTTGGGTTAAAGACCGCACCCGCAACTTTTCAGCGAGCGATGGATAACGTCTTACGAGGCCTTCAAGGCTTACATTGCTTAGTATATCTCGATGACGTCATTATTTTTTCTAAAAGCTTGCCTGAACATGTAGAAAAACTTAGAGCAGTTTTTGACCGCTTCCGTCAAACAAATTTAAAAGTTCAATTAGATAAGTCTCATTTTCTTAGAAAGGAAGTACTCTACCTAGGGCATACTATTACAAGTGAAGGTTTGAAACCAAATAATGATAAAATAGACGCTATTCTTAGGTATCCTATACCGGAAACGGTTACACAGATTAAAAGCTTTTTAGGACTAATCGGTTATTATAGGAAATTTATCAAAGATTTTGCCAAAATAACTAGACCATTAACAGCTTGTTTAAAGAAAGGTCGCAAAATTGTAATTAATGGGGAATATAAAGAATGTTTTGAGACATGTAAAAAGCTTTTAACAAATGCACCTTTGTTACAATTTCCTGACTTTAGTAAAACTTTTATTTTAACCACGGATGCATCCAATTTTGCGATCGGGGCTGTATTGTCACAAGGAACGATAGGCTCAGATAAGCCTGTAGCCTATGCTAGTAGAACCTTGAGCGACACAGAAGTAAAATATAGCACTATCGAGAAGGAACTTTTAGCCATAATATGGGCAGTTAAGCACTTTCGACCGTATTTGTATGGTAATAAGTTTACCATATTTACAGACCATAGACAATGGTCTATGGTCTGTAAATATGGTAAACTTGTGAGTTTACTATTGGGCTCTTTCAATGAATACAGCCAAGCTAATGAGCTTGGCTGTATTCATTGAAAGAGCCCAATAGTAAACTCACGCGATGGCGGTTAAGGTTAGAAGAGTACGATTTCGAAATAAAATATAAGAAAGGCCCTCAAAACACGAATGCAGATGCTTTATCTAGGATTAAGATTAATGCAATTGACGACGATTTAGATTCAATATTCGTAAATATAGGAGATAGGCAGGAACGTATACAAAAAATTATAGAAAACGAATTGCAAGACCTCGAAACTCCAATAGAAACGATAGAACTTTCGGATTCTGATGATGGGGTCACTGCCAACTCAGTTTCAAATAGAGAACACGAAGGCATTCCTAGTTTAAACGAAGCTGTCGATACTAAACCAAAACAGATTTTAATTCATTCATGGTTTAAAAATAAATTAGACGTAAAAGATATTTCAAATAATAAACAAAAAATTCTCGAAGTTCACTTACCGACAAATAACGATATATTAGTTAAAGACTTTTTGAAAGAGTATATTGATCCAAAACATAAGTACTTTATATACTTCGAACACACATCTTTTAGAAAAACTTTTTCAAACATGGTAATTAAGTTATTTAAAAAGGATTCAGTTAAGTTAACCGAGTGTACAGAAAGAGTTATAAATTTGACAGGATCTGAAGAAGATCAAAAAGAAGTTATTTTAAAATACCACGACGGGAAAACATGTCATAGAGGTATTAAAGAAACTTTAACCAAACTTAAAAGACATTATTGGTGGGCAAACATGAAAGAGACAGTCACGGCAATCATAAATGCTTGCAAAACATGTAAACGCATGAAATATGATAGAAAGCCGATTAAACCCCACATTCAGTTAACACAAACCCAGGATGCCCCTTTTCAGGAAGCTTTTATGGATTTATTATATATTGAAGGGAAATATTATTTAACTATAGTGGATGCATTTAGTAAGATAGCACAAGCCATAGAGGTACCGAATAGGAGTACACCAGAGATAGTTAGGGCATTGATTAAATATTTCAGCATGTATGGTCTGCCTAGGAAAATTAGTTGCGATTCCGGTACAGAATTCAACAATACTTTGATTAAAGAAATGTTAAGCTTTTACAAAATTGAACTTCATATTGGGACGCCAAATAATCCCAGTTCAATGGCAATAGTAGAAAGGTTTCATTCTACCATTATTGAGATTTATCGTATAGCAAAATACGATAAAAGCGATTTAGATGCAGCATCAGTTATGACTTATGCCATCATGGCTTATAACAACACCATACATTCAGCAACAGATTTTACGCCTTTTGAACTAGTATTTGGTCACACTTATTCCGATAATGTATTTAACGTGGATAGAGAGAAGAACTTAACTCAGAAATTATTGTTAGATCATAGAAAACGCCTTAAAATACTCTATGAATTCATAACAGAAAAATTAGAATCCGATAAAATTAAAATAATTAATAAAAAAGGTGGCGAAACAACACCGGTACTCGAACCAGACGATAATATTTACATGAAAGACACTAGGACTAGAAAAGCTAAAGAAAAACCTCGATATGAAAAAGCGAAAGTAATAGGTGAAGTTGAAAGAAATATAGTCCCAGTAGAAGTAAAGAAAAGGAAAACTAGAGTAGCCTTAAAAAATGTAAAACGTCCTCCACAGATCGTGCCTGGTACTTCTGGTACTAGTGGTGCCAACACTCACGCTGGACCTCCAAAACCTCGGTCAAAATCCGGGGATAGCAGCGATAAAGCGGGGAGTAGCAGTGAAGAGGAATAGTTATTGGACAATATACAAAAGTGTAGATTTAGAATCATTACACTTACAAATAGATAATAATATATTAACTTGAAAATTAAAATTAAGGAAAATAGTCTTAGTAACGAAACTATAGGAATAGAAAGCCAAATAGAATATCTTATTAAACTAACTAAGGATAGATTTTTTCAAATCTTACCTTTCCATTATAGAAATAAAAGAGCTTTGTTTAATCCATTAGGCTCACTTGTAAAAGCTATCACAGGAAATTTAGATGAAGACGATGCAATTAAATATGATAGAGAAATCCAAATGATACAGAACAAAGAGCATGTGGTCGAACGTAAAGTATCATCAATGCAAAAGGCTTTTGATAAATTAGTAAATGACTCTGAAATAATAAATTCAAATATTAAAAACTTGGGTTTACATACCAATGAAATGGAAAAATTAGTTGAACATGAGTTCAGGTTTAACAAACTTTTCCAAATATTAAATACTATGTATCAAATTTTAAATAACTTTCGGACCTGTTACGAAAACATACAAGAGATTGAAACGGCAATAGCCTTTAGCAAACTGAATACATTGCACCAATCCATTATAAATAGTACAGAATTATATAATACGTTAGAAGTCATTGCTAAACATGCTAGAACAATATACCCAGTAAGCAAACATAATTTAATAAAATTAGAACGTAATATCATACTTAAATCATATATAAATAACAACAAGTTAGTTTTTGTTTTAGAAGTTCCCCTAATAAATAACGAAACATATAATTATTACAAGGTTATACCCATCCCTATATTCCATTCTCCAAATACCTTTACAATAATACCCAAATATCCTTACCTGATGGTGAATAGATTGAAATACATGCCCGTGGTAAGCCCATGTACTGAGATTGAAAATAGAAAATTTCTTTGCGCTGAAACTAATTTAGCCCAGTTTCCAACCGAGACCTGCATTGAACAAATAATGCTGATGAAGAACAACTACAAAAACTGCATACAGAACCATATTGAAATAGAAAAAACTAAGATACAGAAAATAACCGACAACCAATGGTTGGTTTACTCAGAGGAAAATCTCATCATCACCGAGAATTGCAATACAGAAATCCTGAAGTATACTATTCTTGGGACCTACATCGTGACACCTGGCCAACAATGCGAGACACAAATAGGCGAAGTCATCGTTGCCGCCACCACAAACACTACAGTTTCCAGTCTCCAGCTGCCATTGATCCAGATGCCAGACCTACAACAGGACATTCAGAGAAGATCAAAGAAAGTGGATTTAAGAAATGTGGACTTCAGTGATGTGGAAGAAGTGTTACAAAGTGCAAAATTTAGTGAAATAGACGATACGACACAAACAGTGACAATAGAAATTAGTATATGGACCATCTTAGAGTATGTGGTTATTGTAATAGCAATAGTTATCTTTATAATGTATACATTTCAGTTCATAAACTTTTGTCGAAATTCTCCGAAACCGTCTGCGACACCTTCGGATAATTTCTCTCTTAGGGAGGGAGGAGTTAAGGAACCCCAACCTACCAATATTAGCTTTGTCAGACAATAAGTATTTACTAGATTATTATTTCCCAATTTCCCCAATGCGCGATCAGCATTTATAATTATCTAGAACATGCGTCAATCTGATCACGCTGTGCATGTACTACGTTAGCAATTAAGTTAGTATATAAGATCAATATTTTGTTAGATTTAATTAATTACTGTTTCGCTGTAACTCTGTCGGAATAAAGTTATTTTTAAATACTTCCGTTGTCGCTTACTTAATTCACACGTCTCCACAAAGTAGGCAATGTATACGCTTTTACAACAAACTTCCCACTGACATTCGAAACTTACCCATTAAACGATTCGAAACTTACCCATTAAACGAATCTTTATCAAAACCAAACTTTGTAAAAAGGGTACTATACAATTTCAGATTATTTAGAAGATGGAAAAGCTTGGGATTGAACTGCTCGTTCTGCTAAGCCTTGTGATAAAACCATAAAACTAGACATTTTAATTATTATGTAAAATCAACATATACCAGTTTTTAAGACACATTGACATTGTTTAAAATATATTCAAAATGACATGATTACTTTGTAAAGTATTATATTATTTTAATTATTGTGAATGTGAGGACTATGTGAATATTATTTTTATTTCTCTGCTAGTTTTAGTGAAGGTCTGGCAGTTTTTGAGTAGTTTATGCGGCCTACCCAAATGTCCTTTCTTTGGTATTGTTCGTCGAGTTGAGCTCCTTATGTTCTGAGTTGAGCTCCACGATTACTGACAAATGCTTGCACTGACTGGACAGGTCCTCTCAAATCTGTGTGGTTCTTTCCTCAAAATACCTTTTCAGACAAAAAAAAAAACCGACTTCCAATAAAAACACTACAAAGTGAAAAATTACTTTAGTTTTGGAAGTCGGTGGCAAAAACGAAAATTTAAAACCAAAGACACCGACTTCCGAAATTAAAGTTATTTTTCACTTTGAAGTGTTTTATTGGAAGTCGGTTGTTTTTTTTTATGTAAAAAGGTTTTTTAATGATTCTTATTTAGTAATTGATAAGTAGTAAAAAAAGAACATTGTCTGGGACAACACGATAGTGACATTATTTTGTTGACTTATTCGAAGTCCTATATGAAAAAAGTTATCTAAAAATTAACTGAACAAAAAACCAACCAATCTACGACATATCGCCTCTTTGCTTCAATAACGTGATAAGTCCGACAATACAGGATGGCCGGGCATCGACGAGAAAACTGTTACCATGGATTCAGTACTTGATTCTGAAAACCCCTGCGTTGAAATTTTTCGTGGGTTATTTTAATAAAAATCTGCTGTTTCATAGAAAAGTGCAATAGGTACCTAAGCGGTCATGAAGGAATCGAATGAAAAGAAATATCGTAAGTACGTCTACATACCGCGCCGCTATGCGCGGCATCCTTACAAGTAGTCACAAGTTGCAACGCGTTTACCGACATGCCGTTCGTCAAATAAACCGGTTAATTTAGGTTAAATTAAAGTTCTTAAAACGTTTACGTTCTTAAGAAAAGTTCGAAGGAAAACCGAAATAAACCGGTATTTCCTAAACCGGTTCCGAGTCTTGGTTGCCTGATCCAACATGTACTCGTGTGTGTGTATGTTGGAGGTAAACACAAAATCAATGAATGTTTGATTGTTAAGAGTGCGCTAAACGAATAGATAAGCCGCCCGCAATCCGATTGTAATGTATTTGCGTTGCCTCTAATTTACATGTCGATTTGATTGAAATGCTGTAATCCTGTGAAATGCGTCAGATCGCGAGCATTCGTTAAACAATGATGCGCAAGCTTGTTTAATAAAAGTCAACACAGATTTTTTAATCAGAATTGATACGTTTTTACTGAAAAATATGTTTTTGAATAGGTAATTAAACAATTGTTTGTTGCAAGTTTTTTTTTAATTACTACGTGATCTTTCCGGCATTCTAACCCGCAACGGTAGCCAGTCGCATCGTGCCACCGAACAGTTATCAATGTCGTTGAAACAATGTCAATTAGATAATGTAGATAGCCTCTAGATACATGATACATACACGTGTAACCAGTAAGTGCGTCCTCTATTTCAAGTTTTTGTTCTCTAAGCCGTCGCCACAATAAAACGGCACTTCACTTTGAAACTGATACAACTGTCTAGTTTCGATAACAAACTACCGACTGCGACAACTTGTAGGTTCGCGCTTACAAGTTAGTCACTAAGCCGTAGCCGATGGGCACCAGGTAAAACTTGGGTATAATGAATTTGTGCTGTGGATGTGTGTAGAAGAACCACCATAGAGTAGGTACTTTATAAAACACTTAGAAGTCGAATTAAACAAGTAAAAAAACAAGCCTAATAATACAGACTGATAGAATAGCGACTATACATCATGGAGTTAGTTAACTTTGTAGCACACGTGTATGCCTTGCTGTTAGAAATTGATATTTCGTATCTTTTAACCGACTTACAAAAAGGAGGAGGTTCTATGTTCGTCAGTATGTTCTTTTGTATATCCATTGATTTTTACGTCAGTAAATTGTAGAGCAATTTTGAAAATTATTTTTTCATTAGGTAGAGGAAGCTTGCGCGGTGGTCTCATAGACATTGTATTAACTTTGTTTGGGCAGTTTTTGCGTTAGCTTCAATAATACGCATGTTTCGCACTTAGTCTATGTGGTTGATGTTACATATAATAACTTCCTATCACTGTTATTTATATAGCAGGTAGTGGTATTCGAATTTGTGTGGGGTAGGCCACTTAGAGGTGTTTTTTTGGAAGTCGGTTGTTTTTTTGTGTAAAAAAGATTTTTAGTTTTCAAATTAAAAATATGTTATTTCACATAAACCTACAACGGCACTTACGAAAGGTCAGAAGCTAGGTGCCCGTTTCTAATTGGTCGTTTCTTATGAAGAAGAGCCAGCAAGAAACTCCAAAGTTAATTAACTCTGTTAATAATATAACAGGACAGTGTAGGCCTGTCAACACGTAACTACCAGCACGCTTAGCATTACCACAATAGAAACGGGTTTTGTCCACGGAAGAATAGACAAAATGATAGATAAACAATCACAATCTCCCATTTTGTCTATTCTTCCGTCGACAAAACCCGTAGAAAACCCATTTCTATGGTTGTTATGCTACGCGTGCAGGTAAAAAAAAACGTAAAACAAAATGGTCAAGAAATCGAAGCATCTATGAGTTTACAAGTGTTGTGATGTAATCAGCTCAGCGCTCCGCTCTGAGGCCTGGGCGACTGTTCCGTACAATGTTGTCTAAATACCCCCATGTGTACTTGTGTACCTGGGTCCCTGTGTACTCATGCCTCTGTGTTCCTCTGCGCACCCCGACGGAATAGCGACATATTCGGGGAGTCCTCCATGTTCCTCTCAAGTTAGACGCTTAGTCGCAATTAGTTGTGTTTGTGTCCGCTGTAACGTGTATATTATAAGTGACGCTGTATTGCATCACTTGCAGCAATTCTTTACATGACAACTTTTGAAAGTATTCATAAGTTTTTTTTTACAAACCATCTAAAGTGCCTCAAAACACTTATTCAAACTACGTCGACTATCGCTGGTATTCAGTATCGCTGTCCATGACTACCTACAGTACGTGCTAGTACTTACTTATGCCCTTTTCCATGCTCGAGACTTGCACATCCATCACTCATCCGTCTATAGCCAATTACGTAATCTCAATACCGAGCGCTCCCGGATGGCAGCCTCACTTCCGGCGCGGCTGAGCTGTTGCGTCACTTCCGGTGACAGTCGTCGTTAACAAGCAGCTTGCAGCTTTGTTACTTTCAACATGAACAGAGTCAGATATGTTGGTATACTCGTACCTACCGCATATTAATTGTTAAACTATACAATATTCTTGTTGCTTTGGCGGATATATTTTTAAAATCTTGCTTTTACACGTACCTACAGATTCATGATGATGTTTCAAATCAAATCGAACCATTTATTTCTTTGCAAACATGGGTATAGTACATAGGTGTTTTTATAATAATGTTCTCCATATTTTACCGTCACGTGGGCATGCAAAGGTTTACAATTCCAAATAAAAAAATAAGAATAAGCAGATCATTGGAGTTACAAAAAATAAAATAAAAATGTCAGTGTGGTAACAGCAATAAAAAATATAAAATAAAATAAGACTCTTAAGTAAGCGAACCAGGTTCACAATAATTATGTCAATCAGAGTCATAGTATGTCAATTAGTTAGTGAACATCATTAAGAAAATCGTGAATCGTGTAATTAGTTTTCATAATTAAAATTATTTCGTTTAGCGCTCTTTTAAATTTTAATGTAGTCATATTTTTTTTAATATTAGGTAGGTACTCTATTATATATGAGTGGGGCAATACCAATAAAAACTTTTTTGCATTAACGCGGTTTTACATTTTATTTGACATAATTGATTGATGTATTGAGGCCGTATTGGATTTTTTCTGACTTCTGATAATTTTTACCCGACTGTCCCAGAAGGAGGGTAATGTTTTTCGAGAGTATGTATGTATGTCTATTTCTTTGGCACGCTCTGTAGCCTAAACGGCTTGATGGATGTGAGGTGTCGTTAGATTCGTCTTAATTGTGGGAGTGTCATAGGCTATATAATATTTATATATTGCATCTGCAAATACAAAAAAGGAGGGGTAGGTTTAAAAAAAATCTACATTATTGGTATCAAATAAAAGCTAGTAATGAGTCAATATATATTATTTTAATGAAACTAAAAAGCTTGAAATAAAAAAAATATTTAAAATAAAACAAGTCGGGTTTTTTGTTTTTTTTTATTTATTTTTTTAATAATAGATGTGGGTTACAGTTCACAAACAAAGCCGTTTCCATTATATATAAACAAGGCAAAGTAAAAAACTTACGATTTAAAAAAGGGAATACAGCTATCAGTTGTCTTAAGACCGCACATTGACCTGATGCATCATATTCATATTCATAAAAAAAATACCAGCTCCCTATCAGTAGACTGCCCTACCGCAAAGCAGAGGCAACCAGTCCATGGTACGCTGTTAAAAGAGCCTGACTATTAACTTTATTTGAGTGTTGAAAAAGAGCATATGCGGATATGCTAAGTTTTTTATATAGCACATCAACAACAAAAATTTTTAAAATCTGTTTTATCATCTTTTTTATACAGGGGTTTTATTATAACTTTTTTGAGCTTGGTCGGGAAAGTGCCTTCAACTATGCACCAGTTAATTATAATTATGTAATGGACGTGCTACTAGTCCTTTGATAAACTTCAATACTTTTGTGGAAACTCCATCGTATCCAACAGTATTTGAGTTTTTAAAGCTACAAATTATTTGTATTATATCGTCAATTGTTACAGGTTGCATGAATAGTGAATTTAAAGTTTGATTGTTTATATTATTTAATGTGATGTTAGCTTTAACATTATTTTCAATTGTGTCAATAAAGTAATCGCTAAATTCGTTTGCAATGTCCAAGGGGTCTGTAAATGTCAAATTATTTCTTTTCACGCTTAATACAGGCTCTAATGGCACACAAAATTTGGATTTATTTATAATTTGCCAGGTAGCTTTTGATTTATTTGGAGCAGTATTTATGAAATTTTGTGCTTTTTGTGTTAAGCTGATAATTTTCCTATAAAGTTTGGTATAGTTTTTAAGGACTAATTACTTTTTTGAATCTGAATTCCGCGTTATATCAATTTTGTTTTCTTGCTAATATTAATGGTTATAATTTTCTCGGGAAAACAATCTATATAGAAGTATGAAATTTTCCATGACATTGTCAAAAGCTTCATTCGTGTCCTTAGCGTCATATACTCGCTTAAAAGATAGAGAGCTGAGATGTCTTTTAAAAGTAATTAAATTTTCCATACATGTGTCCTGCTTTTTGTTTTCCAATATTTTAAATTGCAAGTTTTGTTTATTGTACTTTAAATATTTGAGAGGTATGATCCGAAAGGATCAGATCTACAACTTCACATTACATTCTTTCCGATGTTATGAGCAAAATTGTCAATAATGGTTTGATTTTTTAACCTAGTGGGAATACAAAGCGCTAGTTTTGTTTCTTAGTAGTAATTTTGTTTCTTTTCAAAAAATCAGTATTATAATCTCCACACAAAACAATTTTCATATTTGAAGATAGACAGGTTTTAATTGAAATATAATCTAAAAAATATAAGGTTTGTGATAGATATCTATCGAAAAGCTCGTCATGAATGGTAGATAAGACAGTCTCTCGGTATCACAACGCAACCCTGATATATGAGGTAAAACACAAATAAAAGGTAATCATTATAACGAGCAAAAAGTTCCGCACTGGAGCTACGGCGTAGCACCAACGCTACGCTTGCTACGAAAGTGCTACGAGTTATTATTCTACCACTTTCTGATGCAAAGCATCGTGGACACCTAGCGTAAGTTGATTAGTTGCTGTATGTTCTGAAGTTGTTTTAATACCATACACTAGTTGCTTGCACAGTAAATAACAGTGTTTAACTGATTCATCTCTACTGTACTGCTATAAAGAATATGTATTACATACACATTCAAGTCTGCAAATAAAATTATTCGGCCATATAAACCCCTTTACTTTCTTCCCCCTTTTCTTATACCCAAAATTAATTAGTCTAGTTTATTGTTATTTTATTTTTTTAACATATGTAAGTGCACATTACTAAATTGTATGTAATTTTTATAACATCCATAATGGACGAATGGATGACCCCTGTAACACCTGTAACACAGGTTTTTCCTTGCATGGGGTCATCGTTCAACATTTTTTTTCAAGCTGTCTCCACGTGTAATTAAGTGTCAACCTGTATCTGTGTACTTTTTATGTCAAATAAACATATTGTTATTATTATATTACCTATTATATATCATGCATGTACCTTAGCATGTATGTATTGTATGTAGGTAGTAAATGTAAATCACGCTTGCGGTATTATTCCTCAATTTCGCAGCGAGTGGGGCGGATCACGCGGAAATATGCGGATATCCCACATACCTACTTGTCTAGCCGGCGCTGCCCGCTCCTTGCCAGACCGCACCGTACCGAAATCAAGTCGTACGAACATAAAATGCTGAGTACACATCCCTCACAAGTAAAATACTCATAAAATTGAGGCATGCCTTACTGATGGTGATCTGGGAGGGTACCGAGCGGATCCCATCAATAAAATGATATGATAGTTGTGTTACTACCGGGAACCGGGCTGGGCCGGGCCTGGCTACAGCACTATCGGGCGGTGAGCCGGCGACCGCATGGAGGTACATCACGGAAATTCTATGCATTTGGAAATAGCTGGGTCCCAGGAGGCGGACCTTCTGCACCCGCAGACCCGTTGAGGCTCGTTACATACATTATGTACACCGCTGCCATCTATCGGTCAGCTCTTACTACTAGATCGTACATAGAGTGTCCGATTGTTGTTTCCCCAATCGATCATTCATCGACGTACGCTTTGCTATTAACCATTCCAAAGGTACATTATCACACACAGCTGGCCAGTTGGTTACCTATTCCGTTACTTTGTTATTAAATATTAATGTAAACCATGTCAACAGAATAGACAACACAAATAGCGTTATAGACCTTCTTTATTATAATAATGTTGATTCAGGTAATGAAGTGAGTGCGTCTGCGTGCTTTGTGTTCGATACCTAGAATATGGTGAGTGGTTTACATTGTGTTGCTTTTATTGCGGAACAAATCCAACTAACTGTATGCTTGTAGGTATTCGTTGGTTCAATCTTACCTCGTTATTCGCATGCTGAAGGTGTTAGAGCAAGTTTACAGGCGAATTCTGTCTTCTATCTTAAAAATATAGCTCTCGCACAAATCCAAGGCGAAATGTTAGTGTAAATATGTAGGTATAAAGGAAGGTAGAAAAATGGTAATCCTCGTATCCTAGAAAAGCCTTATAAGAGAAAACCAATCTCAAAGCACGGGACGGAGCGGTGCAGGGCGATGCGGTGCGCGGCGGGGAGGACACAGACACATTATAATGGTGCAGGTGAAATCGCACCGCGGAAATACTGCACGTGATTTAAAAATAAATTATGGACGTTTTTATTCGGTTTAACGTTTAACATGAATCACAGTTTCGTACTAAAAACTGCACTCACTCTTGGCCCATAGATTGATCTGCTGTTTGTGCTGACATGACTGTAGCGTACAGTTGATTATTATAATTTTAGTTGTGTTTCAAACATTTAGCGCAGTGCAGCAATGCTTGCACAGTGAACGGTGCGCGTTTATCAACAACAGTCGCGCGATCTAAACGAGCTGCTTCTAATGTAAACATCGGCGCATTTACCTCCAGTAAACAACGTAATGTGTTGCTAGTTTTGTGCTCCATGGTTGCTAGCCAGTGTTGCGGACGTAGCCGGCAGTAAATAGGAACAATATCAGCTATTCGAATTACAAAGTCATTATAAAGTGCCCCAAAGTACCTTGCCCGTGCTTTGGTTTATGAATGATGATGCTCACATTATTTAGACTCTGTTGATGGCGACTATAAATATACTCATCCAACATTTAGCGTACGTGAAAGATACTACGTTAAGACGGGATGCATTGTTCCTTTAGTAATAAAAACTCTGATTTGTTCTTATAGGAATTATTTTCAGAGAAGTCTGCGGGGAACAAGTGCGGGGTGCGAGCGCGATAGAACTGTAGGAGCTACTGTCATTACAAAAACATATACGTATCTACCGACGTAGATGAGAGAGAATGTTTTCGAGTTCCAGTAGCCGCTTGAAACAAAAGCAGGTGTGGAGGTGTTTACTGCATACGACTTCTATGCACCGTGCCACAGAATTTATTGTAGCAAAGCGAAGACGCCTCTGTATTCCACTAAAGTCTCCCAGTTTAATTTTGGCATTCCTGACAAAATGAACCTTATTTATTTATTTATTACAGCATGGAAGACTTAGGTACAGCTAAAAAAACAACAAAAAGGAAACAATAGTCGACAGAAAGCCAATTACAAGTCTTCACGTTTAGACTTATAATAGAATTTGTGTTGTGAACATACAAAAGCCGCAACATATCACTATATACTAAATTTTAATAGTTAAAACGATTAAAATAACCACTTGTGTCTGCAATTCAAAGGTGAGACAGCAAGAAAAAAAAATACATTTAGGAGGACTGCAGCTATTTAAAAAATTTGAGGCTTAAGCACCTTCTAGCTGAGGTCACACTGGTTGTAAAGAGATCCAAGTCGTGTTGTTTACATATTTTATTAAAATTTTTGCTTGCACGCACAATATAACGGCGAGCCGCTAAAGGACACCGTCCGGCGCTCGACACGTCGCACGGCGGCGGCGGCACGGCACTCTCGGCGAACCGCTAAAATCCCCTTTATGAACGTTAACAGGCAATCGAAGTTGAGTCCGCCTTCTTAAGAGTTTAATGGCCACCGCCGCGTGCTAAATTGAAAAGTTAAGATTCATTTAGAACAATAGCTGCCGTCCTCCCTCCGGAGCCGGCTTAACGACTCAACTTTCAATAATTCTCCATCGGACGTTCCGTTTTGTAAACTGTAGTTGCGGAGTTGTGAGCGCCGAGCAACGGTTATTAACGCGCACCTTCGCACTTGCCCGACGCTGGCTGGCATCGCGCCGGTCCGCATCGGACGCGCCCGACGATAGCTGCTCGATATTTTACGTATTATTGCACAAGTTGCACTCCGTGCGCGCGTCGCTGCTCCACGAGCCGCAGTTTTCTTAAACTGTGCATTTTGTGCAGATGTAGAACAATTTTGGTGTACTGTGTTCGGCGGGAGATTGCTTGCTCGCTTGCTCGACGAAGCGTTCTCAGATAACTTTATTGTCGTAACTGGAATACAATCAGTTGTGCGACAGACTGAACTAAAGTTATTTAAGTAGTCGACGGTTAGTGTGCCTCGTTCTGTACGATTGAATTTAAATCTTTCTGGGATCGGATTTATAGTTAATGAGGTTAGATATTGTTTATATCGCGGCCCGAAGGGGGTGGGGGCACAATGTACAGTTGAGGGGGGAGGGTAGTCAGGCGAGCCGATGTTGAGGTGCGGTGCGGCTGCGACGCTTGCTCTGGCGAACAACTTATTAAGCTCGGCTCCAAGATGCTGGTATTTTATGATATAAACTGTGTTGTGTTCGTAAGTTTGTGAATAGTATCGTACTCGTAAGTTTGTGAATAGTATCGTACTCGTAAGTTTGTGAATAGTATCGTACTCGTAAGTTTGTGAATAGTATCGTACTCGTAAGTTTGTGAATAGTATCGTACTCGTAAGTTTGTGAATAGTATCGTACTCGTAAGTTTGTGAATAGTATCGTACTCGTAAGTTTGTGAATAGTATCGTACTCGTAAGTTTGTGAATAGTATCGTACTCGTAAGTTTGTGAATAGTATCGTACTCGTAAGTTTGTGAATAGTATCGTACTCGTAAGTTTGTGAATAGTATCGTACTCGTGCTCGCCTTCCGGACTGAAGCAGCGTCTTACTCATTACTTACAAACAGCTACTAAAAGTGTAGCCCGAGTCATAAAGTTCATCTGTATCCTGTTCATCTGAACTTGAACAAAGCTCAGTACACACTAGCACTATGATTATGATGCACTCTTGAAGTAACCTCACTCTGCGACATTGTACCAGCGCTGAGTGCCAACTGTTCACACCGCCGGAAGGAGAGCACTCCAGGCGAGTGGCTGACTCGACTCGCCTGAGAACTCACTCAAGCACTCGTGCGGTAACTGAGAACTACTGACGTGCTGCACTGCAGCGCTCTCGTGTTAGATGCCTCTTGACTCTTGTGTTATCCTCATAATGTGTCAATTTTAGAAAAAGTTGCAAAGTATTTAAGTGAGTATGTTAGCTGTTTCATAAAGGTAGATCTATGGTTGAACACACAAAAGTAAAACCACTTATTTGTTACCACCACAGTAACACTTTATTGAGATAAACTTACGGAATCGTAACAATCACAACATTGTTCTACTGTGACGCAGTGAATGTTACATAAACCTAAACATCTTACAGCGAGTTCACAATCCTATAACAACGGCTGCAGTCGTGCAGTCGAGTCAATAATCTTATGCATCGCTGGCAGGGCTGTCATCGAATACAACTAACAGACGGATACTTTCAGATTATTTGGCCGAGTGCCAGATTTATTTTGTTGTTAAATAAAATATGGAAAGGAAAATGGCATTTATCTATGTTATTCATCCGAAGAAGAAGATTTGTGGGTGCAATGATGATGAATAATGTAAAAAAGTTTTTGGAAAGACTGTATTATTTTGATAGATTTCAATGATAGAGCAAGTCGAACAGTTTATGTATGTCTAATTTTATGTATCACTAAATAAGTATTAAATATTCAAACATGTCCGCTGTCCACAGACATGGCAGCCCTGATTGCATGCGGAACAGCACCGGGAGTAGTTCGAACATTGCCCGTGACGTCAGCGCTGGCTAATCCACACACCACCCAATTTAAGCCGAAGTCCAATATAATCCACAAATGGACTCTCGCCTGTCACGTGCCAATTTACAACACTGCCCGCCAAATATTGATAGAGAGGCGACGAGCGACTGGGATACTATTGTGATGGCGGATTGTAACTACTGAGGGGGCTCAGGTGGACGTGGAAGTGACGTTGCGGCTGTGTAAGTAATACTTATATCGTAAAGTTATAGGATATCTTTTGTTCGAAGGCAACTATCTCGATCAGTGTTTACTTCAAATTCAAATTCATAATATTTTATTTCACATAAACCTACAAGGGCACTTATGAAACGTCAGAAGCTAGGTGCACGGTTCCAATTGGTCGCTTCCTATGGAGAAGAGCCGGCAAGAAACTCTACTGTTACTCTTTTCAAAATAAATGGTTTCTACAATGTTTTACAAATTACAGTGTTAATAGGTATGGGAGGACAGTGTAGGCCTATCAACAAGTACCAGGTACTTAGTAAAATAGAAAATGGTCCACAAATACAAATACAAATACAAAATGTTTTATTTGAGTACCAACTAGTATACATTAGTTTTGATTGGAATCTCCTTTTAAGCATGATGACGCCTGTGTTAGGAGACTCCGCACTTCCTTAAGCTTTGGCTGTTTGTACAATTAACAAAATTAGTTTCTAGAGTTACACATTTCAGTTATAGCTAGTTTACTATACTTACATATTTTACTCGAGCGCGCTATGCGTGCTTTATTGCCAATTACATAAATAAAGTGTAATTAATATAAATTCAAGCACACGCTCGCTAATTTAAGAAAATGTATACATTAATGTGGGTGTGTTGGGTATGCGGAGTGTGTGATGTGTGAGGGGTGTGTGAGGTGTGACGAGTGTGTGGGGTATGAAGAGTGAGGGGTGTGTGAGGTGTGTCAAGTGTGTGGTATGTGATTTGTGCGGGGTGCGTGAGGTGTGCGAGGTGTGTGGTTGGTGTTGATGTGAGTATCAGGGAAGATGTGCGTGTGGGTGTGGCGGTGCCAGTATAACCAATTTCCACTTATTGTAACAATAATTCAATATCGGAATAGGTGCGTGATTTTAACCATTCTATTAGTGTTTTCTTACATTTATGAAGATGTTCAGTGTAAATGTATATGTCTTTGTTTATTTTATTATATAACCGTGCAGATTGATTGTTATATTGAGTAGCAGCAAAATTGGTTTTAGATTGTGGAACTTGCGCAATAATATCCTTTCTCCTTTTCAATATTATGTTTTTTTTTACAAGTCTACAGTCTACAACGTTCTCACATTCACAAAATCTAAAAGAAAAGAATCTATCTAAAAGATAAACACAATAATAAAAATAAGGACCTATTTAAACCAAATGACATGATTACCACAATAGCTGTGACAAATCTAATTTAATTTTAAAAAATATAGAAAATTTTTGGTATATAATGTCAAATAATGAAAAGATTATGTCAATGAAATACGTAAAAAAAGTAAAATAAAATAATCATCGTAATTTGGGAGCAGTTAATAGACATTTACATTGTTATGCCGTTAATGAGGTACCAGGGAAGCCACATGTGCAGAAGGAATTATTGCCAAACTTCCTTGTCTTCAACGTCTTTAATCTTATAATATGCTTTTTTGATAAGGACACGTTTGATGTGGGTTTTGAACTTTCCATCACTTAGTTCTGTAAAAGACTTTGGCAACTTGTTATAAAAGCGGATACAGTTTATAACAAATGACTTACTAGTTTTAGTTAATCTAAATTTGGGTATCGCAATTTCATGTTTACTACGTGTATTTGTATTATGGAAATCGCTTCTTATTTTGAAAAGTCCTAGGTTTTTGCGAACATACAAAATACTTTCTAAGATATAAGGAGAAGGCTGAGTCAGTATATCAATTTAATTTTATTATTTAATTATTTAATGTCTTTGAATTTATTTGTAAGGGACTCACGAGGACTCATTTTGTAGATCGCGCGAATTGCCCTCTTCTGTAAAATGAAAATTGAATCTACGTCAGCTGCCGATCCCCACAGCAAAACGTCATAAGACATAATACTGTGGAAATAAGCAAAGTACACTAACCTAGCTGTGGCTACATCAGTTAACTGCCTTATTTTTTTTACTGCATATGCAGCTGAACTTAATCTACCTGAAAGAGCTCTAATGTGGGCGCCCCATTGCAATCTCGAATCTAGAGTAATTCCTAGAAACAGTTTCCCTAATAGCATCTAGTTTCTTGCCATCAAGTTTTAAATTGAGACCTACTTGAGGTACATTTGGTAATGACAACTTAAGACATTTAGTTTTGTTCGCATTAAGTACAAGAACGTAAAGTAAACTTGACATATAATCTGAATTTATTGCCAATAATGCGTTGACTACAAGTCCTAAGACGTGGTTTTTCAATGATCCTGAAAGAAGTAATATTTACAAAAGTATGAAATGGCCTATAACTGTTTTACCAAACCGGAAACAAAAATTGATTACTCCGCAACGTCAAACGCCACACCTGCGCACTACGCCAATAAAAGCCTTTTTTACCCTTTTACAAAATATGCATAGTCAGGGCATCAGTAAACGTCGATAGATTATGTGGCACGACACGCTGCACATAACGATGTATCGATGTGCCGAGTATCGATATGTATTGAGTGATCGGTCGGACTCGTACATCACTAGCGCTAGATTACTTGTCCCGGCCGATTGGCAACTCTTTTATTATTTACGGAATGTCCGATTGATAGCTAGAAATCAGTGTATCGGTTAAATTAGTTAGTTGAAATAATTTTACGTAGGTAACAAGGTACCTACCTATAATACATTCAATCAGCTGTAAACTATATGCTTTGATTACGTTACTTTTTGAATACTGTATTAACCAGCCTAAATTAAAAACAAACATTTCCTCATTTCTCTATCCTACTCAACCACCAGACCCTGTTCACCATCTAGAAGAAAGAAAGAAATATAGAAAAAAAAACGTTTATTTGCGGTAAACATGACACAAAAAAGAGTTTAAAATACAAAAATGAGAAAAGGTTGGGGGAAGCATGCGTCACATCCACGCAAATCGGCTATCGCTCAGCATTATGCTACGACCCTATGCAAGACAGAGCCCCAGCGCTGGTTTTCAGCGACAGCCGGCGCCGACGTAATGACGTCGACCGGTGCAGCAAACAAATATTAAGACGCTGTACCAGCACAGCGTACTTAAAGAAAAATAATTTATTAAAATTAAAATGTGATGCAATGTACTAAATAAATATAAAAAACCGGTCAAGAGCGAGGGTTCGATCCGACTCGCGCACCGAGGGTTCCGTATCCAGTCATTATACCGCTATAATAAAATTGGTATCATTTTTATTGGTAAAATGATATGGGCAAAAGAGATGTTTGATTTTGGGCCACCTCTATGTACACTACATAGATAAATAGGGAAAAAATAGGGGATATTCATAAAAATACAAATAAATTCATTTGAAGAAGAGTACAGGCGTTTAAAAATGATTAATTAGGAAGATTTTTAATAAGGTAGCCGTATTTTTAGGGCAGCCATGACAGTTGTGTTTGACATGACGTTTGACAGTTTGAAGTTTTGTGACGGGACATCTTTCTTTGACTTTGTCTTTGAGTTGTTGTGTTCCTATCATAGACATATCAAGATTTCAATGGTTCCTATGTTGTGTTTGCGTTTATTGACAAGGCGTGCCTACATGCACCTCTGTAATGGATGAAAATGAACAATATTATGTTGCCGATGATATGGGTCCCGAAATAATTTCGGTCATCGCGCGGTATCTTGGCCATCAGGTAAATACATTTTATTTGTTTCTTTATTACACCAAATTCCATCCTGATGGCGCTACTGAACGTTTCTGTTACCTTCAGTAGCTCCATCAGTCGCAAATTTATTATTATTATTATATTACCTATGTATATTACTATATCTATTTCATACTTTGTTTTAGATACCCGAGGCTGGCTTAGTATATTTTGCTTGTTGGTTACATACTCAGCGTACAATTGGAATTATAGCAGCACCTGCTATTAATATGAATACATGTGTATGGTGCCGTCAGTCTTTTGCCTAAACACGCAGACACTCCATACCTGAAGGACCTGAACGAACCATAATAACAGAATTAATGTATCCAAGAGGTAACATTAACAACCTACTTAATTACCTAATTTTAGAATGAAATAATTGTGTAAATACCCAATACATATTGTATTCTTTTGTTTGCACAGGAAATTATAGAAATGGAGCAAGAAGTGATGCAACAACTTTATATCCAGCTACCAACTGTATCAATGAATAAAACTAATTGATGATTTTACACACACAACACAGACAAGTGCTCATTGTTTTGTACCGGCTTGTAACAATGTAGAATGAAACAGAGTGCAGGAATACTTAAAAAAAAATCTGCTACTATTGCAGTTGTATATCGGGAAAATGGACAGTGTGAGGCTGTGCTCACATAATGACCATTTTGTGGTATTTGGGTTGGGCTCGGTACCAAGAGAGCATAGAAGCACCGGCGTCATTTCTGGATGGAATACTCAAGCCCCGGTGTCAAACAATGTTTGCCAAACACCGACACCGGGATTTTACTCTTTTTCTAATATAAAATAATGTCTAATATCCTCTGTGGCTTTTTTATTATATGGTCGGATAGATATGCTAGTCAACAAAACCATTTAATTTTAAAATACCTGGAACGCAATATTTAAAAAAAATATTGAAAGTGACGTTCGGGGACGAAAAAATGTCAGTCTACGAATCGCTCCGGCCTTGAAGGTTATTACCGTAATGTTTCGTTTTTATTGTGCTTTTTGTAAGTAAATCAACGGGAAGTGGTGTTATTTTCATTTTTAAGTAAATATTACGTCTTTGTGGATAATATTTGCAGTAAATAACATCATGTTATACCTATTTTGACCCAAACAAAAAGTGTAAACAAACATGTGAATGAAAAGTGACCGTGCTGTGATTTTGTGGTATTTTGGTGTGTAATCGTTGGTATTTGATGGGTAAGTTGCCTTTTTTACTGAACATATTAGATTTCTAATAATTTTACACTGTTTTTTTGCCTAAATACGGCAAAAAAAATTTTTTTGGAACGAAGAAATTTACGTAAGCACTAGAAATTCTAGATGTTCAAAATTCTAGATTAGTATTTTTTATTTTCAACGTTTGTCTCTAAAAACGTCTAACTATCCATAATGTACCCTGCAAAATTTCGTGTGAATTGGTTAGCTAGTTTTATCAGAAATCGTTAAATTTGTGGACAATAGACTCGCCAACAAAAACGCGTAATAAATCTTAGTGAACATTTCTCACGAAAGTTATAAATATTTAGGTTGGGTTCCTTATCTATCCGAGAACCGAAAACAATAGACGATAACATTCAATACCTAGTTATGTTCCCAGCCTAACGCTGTGGTATGTGGTAGAGTCTAGACGCTGACCTGACACTTTTGTGATTAGGCGTACGTGACAGGATGTGTGGCGCGACCGCGGGTGGGCCGACCACCGGTCTTCTGTAAAGCTCGGGTCGTAATAAACTCTTACTTCCCCTCAAACTCCGTTTCATTTGCGCTCCCGAAATCTAACTACCTTCTAGGAAACTTGAGTATTTTGTTTATCTGAAGGTGAGTCATAAATCTTTTGCGTCGTGGGTGGTCGCGGGGCTTGACCGATGAGTCATCATCTGTCAAATAGGGCCTTAAAGGGATGATGTGGAAAATGAATAAAATCATAAGTCACAACAAGTTGTTTTATTTACATACAGACCTCTCATGACTGATTTCTCATCCACTTAGGCTGCCTGTCCACTGAAGCTGAGAACCCCTGTGGAACGGAGGTGTGCCAATATATTAACCAATAGAATCTTAACTCTGCTCCAGAGTTTAGATTCTATTGGTTAATATTGGCATAGGTCTCCGCTCCGTAGGGCTTCGCCGCTCTAATGGACAGATAGCCTCAATTTCGCTAATACTAGGAACTAAATAACATAGAACTTGTTTGAAAAATATGTACTTGCTGCCTAAAAATAGTTGGGGTTTCTTCCCAGCTGATACTGTGTAATAGGAATAGTTAACTACTTTAAAAGTAACTTGCAGTTCTCAGATTTTGCACAACTCACTGCCCTTCCATGAATTATCGAGGTCCTGAGTGTACTGATAGGCACTAAAGAATGAAGCAGCAGGACAGTTTGTTGTACAAAATAACGTTTAAGCATTCGTTTCTTGCTCTTGACACCAATTTAACCAATCTCTAGCTCCTCGAATAGGTAATATAAGGCGCTGCCGCAATTGAGTAGAATATCCTGTAGTCCTATTTTATTATACTTAACTACAACGAAACTAGAGTATTTTCTGAAATCGTAAGTTGTTATTTTATAGGCTTGTGTAGTACATGTACGATGTACTACTTACTAAGTATTTTTATATTTTATCGCTCAGTCATTAATATTATTCATTACAAATTACACATCAATCAAAATTAGGTATAGGCGTTATTTAACGTCACTAGTTACCATAACTGGCTACGGGGCATGTTACGGAATAACTAGTTTCGAGTCACATATAAACACGTGATTTTTGTAACTAGTTCCATCACAATACAGTGATCGAATGAAAAGAGTGAAACGAAACAAAAGTACGTTGCGACGACGCATGTTGTTTCTTTCGCAAGTAATAAAGTTAGTATTACGATAATAATATAACTGCAATATTATGTAGCTATAAAAACTTATTCGTTCCGAAAACTTAAAGCTTGTGATATGTAACGTATTATGTAGGTAACCATTTACATTTTCGTTTCGCAAATAACAGTAACACTTCAATAGAATCACCATTTTGAATCACCGAATAGAATTTGAAAAATAACTAGTTACTAAAATCACTAGTTTTCAAAACCGGTGACGTCCTCAAAGTCACTAGTTACGTTCCGTTTCACAAAAATCACGTAACGACCCACCCCTAATCAAAATGTCAAATGTCATTGTCAAAATGACATAATTCGCTTATTGCTCATCCACCATAAATATTTACGTAGTGTTACTCTCCTTGACCGAGACAATTTGAATAAACAATTAAACGAAGTAATATTATATAAAATTAACATCAAAAAACGGTTACTATATTGTAAAGCTATATTTACATATAGTGTACACAGTGCTGGCCCAGGCTCCATACATTTCTGGAACATCTCCTTTAGATTTTCGCAAAAACTTGTAAGTACCAAAATTTAGCTCAATTTTCATTTTTTTTATATTTCGGAATTTTCCCTTTATTTGTGCTGTAAGACCTTGCTTTTTGCCAAATTTTATGATTCTAGGTCAACGGAAACTACCATATAGGTATTCGCCTATAGGGTACTTCTAGTTGACCTAGAATTGTCAATTTTAAAATCAAGGTAAATTTTGGTACTTATAAGTTTTCGCGAAAATCTACATGTATTTGCCCATATCTTTTTATCGTGTTGACTCAGGACCTTGATTATACACCTAGTAGGGACTATAGACCTCAAAATCAAAATCAAAATCAAAATATTTTATTTCACATAAACCTACATGGGCACTTATGAAACGTCAGAAGCTAGGTGCACGGTTCCAATTGGTCGTTTCCTATGGAGAAGAGCCGGCAAGAAACTCCACGGTTACTCTTTTAAAAATAATTGGCTTTTACAATACTTTCAAACATTGATGTAAATCACTTTCAAATAACAGTGTTTCTAGGTATGGGAGGACAGTGTAGGTCTTTCAATAAGTACCAAGTACTTAACAAAATAGAAAATGGTCAACAGGTCTACAATCCACTAAGCCTACAGCGTTCTCACATTCACAAAATATGTAGAAAAGAATCTATACAAAAAAATTAATTAATTAAAAAAAGTAAAAAACCTATTTTAAATAAAACGCAATTATATGATTGCTATTACAACTGTAATCAATCTGAATAATTATCATGTCCACAAAAGCCACAAAAAAAAAGTAAATAATGTCAAATAATAGAATAGTTAATATGTCAAGGGCGAATGTAAAAAAAAATAAAGATTTAAATAATCATGGTAATTTGGAAGCAGTTAATAGACTCTTACTTATTTATGCCGTTAATGAGGTACCAGGGAAGCCACATGTGCAGAAGGAATTATTGCCAAATTTCCTTGTCTTCAACGTAGTCTTTAATTTTATAATATGAATTCTTGATAAGGACACGTTTGATGTGGGTTTTGAACTTCCCATCGCTAAGTTCTGTCACAGACTTTGGCAACTTGTTATAAAAGCGGATACTGTTTATAAGAAATGACTTGCTTGTTTTAGTTAATCTAAATTTGGGTATCACAATTTCATGTCGACTACGTGTATTTATATTATGGAAATCGCTTCTTATTTTGAAAAGTCCTAAGTTTTTGCGAACATACATAATACTTTCTAAGATATAAAGTGAAGGCAAAGTCAGTATATCAATTTCTTTAAATTTGTCTCTAAGGGACTCGCGAGGGCCCATTTTATAGATCGCGCGGATTGCCCTCTTTTGTAAAATGAAAATTGAATCTACGTCAGCTGCCGATCCCCACAGCAGGACGCCATAAGACATAATACTGTGGAAATAAGCAAAGTATACTAACCTAGCTGTGGCTATATCAGTCAACTGCCTTATTTTTCTTACTGCATAAGCAGCTGAACTTAATCTACCTGAAAGAGTTCTAATATGGGCGCCCCATTGTAATTTTGAATCTAAAGTAATTCCTAAGAATATAGTTTCCGTTATTGCATCTAGTTTTTTGCCATCAAGTTTTAGATTTAGGCCTACTTGAGGTACATTTGGTAATGAGAACCTAATACATTTCGTTTTGTTCGCATTAAGTAAAAGATTATTAGCTGCGAACCATTTTGAAAGTACAGCCAGGCTATCGTTGACATGTAATACATCTGTATCTTTCCTGTCTATTTTAAATATAAGAGAAGTATCGTCAGCAAATAGAATTATATCTGATAAGTTAGTCATCATGTAAGGAAGATCATTTATATAAACTAGAAATAAGAAAGGGCCGAGAATTGAACCTTGAGGCACGCCCATTTTCACTAGAGACCCCGAAGACATCGCCCCATTAACATTTACTTTTTGCTGCCTGTTTGATAGATAGGAAAGAACAAGATCAGCAGCTTGTCCACGAATTCCGTAGTGGTGTAATTTACAGATCAGTGTATTGTGGTCAACGCAGTCAAACGCCTTTGAGAGGTCACAGAAAATGCCAATTGCATCCTGGGACTTCTCCCAGGATTCCAAAATGTGACTGATGAGTTTAACTCCTGCGTCAGTCGTCGACCTACCTTTCGTGAAACCAAACTGGTGACTATGTAAAATCCTCAATATCCTTACATCCTTATCCTTATCCTTACATATTATAAAACAAAGTCCCCCGCCGCGTCTGTCTGTCTGTCTGAACGTGATAAACTCAAAAACTAACGAACGGATTTTCAAACGGTTTTCACTAATAGACGGAGTGATTCATGCGAAAAGTTTTAGTGTATAATTCATTAAGGTTTTGTGTAAATTGGCTGAAATATGATGATTATTGTTGAAGAAGTCGGAAAAAATCATGCCGACTGGGAGCTTTACTGGCGTGCGCTGCGTTAACCGGAAAAGATACATCAAATTTATGTTCTACGGTATTATTCATCTTAAAAATTTCAACAAAAAGTCTGCCATGGCATATGTCTATATTCTAAGGATGACCCACAATAACCATTTTTATCTTTCAGAATTTGAAAAAAAATTAATTGTTATTTCCGAAGCTTTTTTTAACGGTATAGTATTAATCCTTATCCAAAAAAATATGTTATTTAAATTGGGCATTTAATTTAAATTAAAATATGCCTTGAAATTTAAATGAATAGTTTAAAAGATATCACAGTTTCAAAATTACGCGGAGCAACGCGGGCGCAGCGGTAGGAGTCAATGAAGTTTTCCTCTGTTATTAGGTATGAAATCTCGGTAGTACGTTCCCGTGGTATATTTTCCGACATCCACGCGGGCGAAGCCGCGGGCAAAAGCTAGTCTGGTATAAATTTCAACTTGCTAGGTCCACTCGTTCCTGAGAAAATCGGTGGTGACACACAGACAAACAGATGGACAAGAGAGTGATCTTCTAAGGGTTCCGTTTTTTACCTTTTGAGGTATGAAACCCTTAAAATATAAAAAGAAGTAGACATACTTTATTCTATGTTACGAGAATATCATTCTCAAAAAATGTTTAACGTTTTATATAGTGGCAACATTTCGACGCGTCCTATTTGACGGGTGCACGTCAAATAGGACGCGTCAAAATGTTGCCTAAACATGCGCTAAATTGTGATGTAAGAAATTATAAAATGGCCGAAGTGTACAACCTTGTGTTCGTAACCAGTCCCGTACAAACCCAACAACATCTACATTGAGTTCAACTATATAAATCGAAGAATTTTATTTGCTTTTAATTTTTTTTTTAATCATGAACACTTGCTTTTTCCAACTCACTTTCGACATTGGCAGAATAGTCAACATCGGCTTTGCTTGCCATTTATTAAAAATAGAATAGAATAAAATGGCCAATGACGTAATGTGTTATTTATTATGAAAAAGTTATGTGTCAGTGCTTTATGCGTTTGTGAGTGAATGTGAAATGAGATGGACCCAATAAAAGACAAAACCTTGGAAAACTGGAGGGTGACCCAACATGCTAAACACTTTTTAGAGCTATGGAGCTTCAAAAACAATCTGTCTATTAGCTATCATTGAAACCATTCCAATGAGCCCAAACACGATACCTGTGCTGTAAGTTGGTAAGAGAGTTGGGTATCCTGCAAATTCCAGGTACGCTGCAGCATCAGTCAAATGTTACTCTGTTCTTCTAATATTATTGAAGTAACAGAATACCAAATTTCAATTGATCAGAACTGTGAAAGATGCTCACATCCATTTTTCAATTAGAAAAGAGTTGATAATCTTCAAACGGCTGAACCAATTTTCATGAATCATAGCTAATCTAAGAACACTCTCGATCAAGTCACCTTTCAAACAAAAATAAACAAAAACGCAATCGGTTCAGCCATTTGGGAGCTACGATGGCGCAGACAGGCACACAGATACACACGTTAAACTTATAACACTCCTCTTTTTCCGTCGTCCATTTTTATTTTTTTGTCGGGTGCATCATCGATACAGCGAACATTGGTAACGTCGGGTGCATCATCGACACAGCGAGCATCGGTAACGTCGGCTGCATCATCTGAAATGGATCGGGTTGTCCTGTGTTCGCAACATGATTTTGTGTTCCCTTTTGATGACAGCGCCAATAAAATTGAACGTAGCCTGCGTAAGTTATAAATATTATGGTATTATTACATAGAATGGCGAACAACCCCATAAAACTACACTCAAAGTAACGTTGTCGTAAATGACAATGAAGAAATCATCATACAGAAACACTTACAAGTGGCACTCGGTGTCGGACATAAAGATAAGCGCTCGAACGCGAGCCGCTTTTATTTCCAACTCGCTATCAGATCTGTGTATAACTTTACACTAACTTTCGGAAGTAACTTGCAGTTTTTTATCTATATCCTTCGCGGATTTACGAGGGTTGCCGCCTACTGCGGCCTACTGCCTCGCGCTCACGCAGGACGTGCTTCAAACTAAAAAGTTTCTTGACGCAGCACCTCGAGGGAAATCAGGGCGCCTTTGATTGGCTACTTAAAAATAAAACGCGTGTTGTTGCTCAGGTGTTCGTACATTCTTGAGTGTGTCGGTTAAAGTTTCATTCACACGGGGGGGACGCGGGGAGAGGACGCGGTAAGTTGCAAGGTTTCTACAAGTTGGCACGGTGCGCTTACTTGACGTAAAGCTTCTAAGTGTGGCCTCCGAGGTGGTTTTGATTTGTTGGGTGAAACAGAAAGTGACTTTGATATAGGTACACTATGTACAGTACCGACCAAAAGTCCATAAGCAATCTCACAAAGCAATAGACTGACGCTTCGGTTTGACTTACGACCTTCTTCTATAAGTTGTTACAATACTGTAGACACGCACATTACACACACACACTCACTTTGTCTGCAACCAATGACTAGTTCGATAATCATCATTCGTTTTTAGTTTCATTCGTCTTGTTCACATAAATATTAAAGTTTAGCAGGTAGACCACAAAAAACTAAGTAAATTATTTCGATTTCTGTGGGGTAGATGCAGTTTGTTACAAGTATTCAATTAATAGAACTTTGTTGGTTCGTGCCGTGATAATATTGGTGACGAGCATTTAGCGCAGTGTTGTGGTTATTATTATCAAAAAGCAGGCATAAAATATATTGAAGAGATCAGATCAGATCAGAGAATATTATTGCGCTGCGTAAAAGTGAAGTGAATATCTAATAAAACCGGACTAAGTGTGAGTGTTATCATTTATATATTTCATATTTTACTAAACATAAATCCTAATCAAGGGTATTGTTGATAGAACAGAGGTATTGTTGAGGCAGAAGATGCCTTTAAAGTTTTAAATTCATTGTGAGGTTTAATTCGATTAGTGAATAATAAATAATTAGGTATTATGTGTAATAAAAACAATGTTTTTCTTTGTTCTAGAGAAATACTGTGACGGTTAAGAGATATGAGGAAGGGGCTTATTATCGAGTAGCAGCGACGTCAAATGGTGAATGAAACAAATGGTTTCATACCAACGAGATATTTTGCTGAATTATTAAAAACACGTCATTATGAACCGTTCGCCGTGCACTTTGAAGGCTTGCATCACTGAAGACCAGCTAGAAAACCGTTTTGGCCTTAAAATATTGACCGTACCAACTTAATAAACAACAGATTCGTTATTGCATGAATTTATGGTAACGAATTTTTTAAGCACGTTTCAATAGGGTGTTTGTCGTATTTCTTGCAGATATACCGAAATTGTTTAATATTATTTTAGTAATAGTATTATTTTAGGATTAAAATTTGAGGTTTAGTTTCAATCTTCTTTTCGTAAAGAAAATGAATACTTAAGCTATAACCTCAATACCAACCAATATTTACTAAAGCCAAATAAAGTTTAAAATAATTATTATGAACAACTGCCTTTAACCTTAAAATCAACAATTTTGTCAGTAGATTTTTTTATATTTTAAGTAGTCTAATATTCTTATTTATTGCTTAATTACTTAGACCATGATCAAAGCTTTATATTTATGGTGCAAAAAAATCCATTTAAAATTTAAAACATTTCAAAATTTAAATATGTCAAAATAATACAAATTGCTTCTAAGTTTCTAGACATCTATTTCACATATTATTCAGGTGAAGTAATGATAAATAATTGTAGCAGTTTGATAACTATACTTAAGTAAAATAAACATAACGAATAGATATTATTTATTTTTTATTATAACATATCACGCATTTTTTATTCTAAACCCTTTATTGCAATAACAACATTAATAAATAGGCAGGATATTTAAAAATATTATTATTGCAAACAAAAATTATAATATTTGCAAAAACAGCACTGTGATTTACGAGATTAGAACCTTAGTCATCTTGAATCTAAGACCAACGCTTAACGCCTTCTGCTATCTGCACATATAATTTACTTTCGAATTTTAGCAATGCGATACACTGGCCAAGGTCACGCGTACGAGTATGATGCGTGCTAACAAAAGTTATGGAAATATAAGTGCGGCGCCCGCGAACCGTGACGATACGATAGTGTGTAGTTCAAAACTGCGTTCTCTGTGGTGTGTGTACGGCACTCACACCACAGACGTCTGACTGTTTACACATACAAATGTACGGACTATACCGCGTGTTCACAGCAATACGACTCTTAGCGTGCTCATGCACTTTTGAGCGCTTACTGTACTCTGCTAAGACCTTCAATATTACTTTTCCTAACATGTGGCGTGGTTTTTACTTTGTTAGCTTTAAGGTGAGTATAGACTAGACTTGAGCATTTACTTGTAACAGAACATCGAGAATTCGCCGTTTTTAAATTTTATCGAACCGCACTTAGAACACGACACTCGATGATATGTTACAACCTGATTTTAAAAACCAACGAGCGTATTGTTCTAAAATTTTATCGAACAAACGCACAAGCGCGGGTGACTTGGAGTGAGGTGCGCGGGCCGAGGGAAGGTCGTTACAATGAACGCAAGGTAGAAATAAATATTATAAGTAATAAATGTTCACTCATCATGAGCATTACGTCGAACGCAGCGTCAAGCATTCGCAGACACGCTACATTACATGGAAATGCTTTTTTAAATAGAGCTTTTGCTTATATTGTACCATTCGTAAGAACGTTAGATTACATGGAAATGCTCGACAAAATGCTCTAGTGTATACTCACCTTTATGTTTCTGTCGGGTTAAACATTAAGCAAACATCTATTCGCTTGTAACATCCCGCTGTTGTTTGTATCATATGAATGAGTTTCTCTTCTGTCTCGAGCGATTTATTACATCCATAGATCTTTTTGACACCTCAGTGTCACGTTTCAGCCTAGTGAACCACATATCAAGTACCTCCTCAGACCCGTGATAAGATTATGCAGTGGATAAGTGTATCAGTACATCAGAGGATATCGTAAAGTGCCCTATTTCGGCAACAATAGGGTGCCAATGTTCGGCCACCCTCTCTCTATAACTGCTTCGTTTTGAAAACTAAAGGATAATGCGCCATCCGCACGGCGCGGCTTTATGACGCCATCACTTTGTATCGTCCAACTCAACGCGTAGTTATGAGCGACATATTTATATTCGTCACTTAATAGCGAAATATATACCTACACGTATTATCATCTCTTCCGGTAATTATCAGTAGGCTGCGTTACTTCCTTGATCATGTGACCAGGCAGATATAAATATGCATGCCGTATAAAGCTCTGAAAAAATATAAATAAAAAAATAGTACAAACTGTTTGAACAGATAGAACACGAAACTCGTACGAGTATAGGAGCAAGAAACAATAGTGCAATAGTTCTATCCTACAGTTCGTGTACCATAACTGACCATACTTAAGACTACACTGTCAAAGTTTGCAACAGTCGCAGTCGCATAAAAAGTTTAGAATTGGCTGGTGAAGCCGAAACAGGTGATAGAGCTGTACCGAGCTCCGACCGGAGGACATTGGACGAGAGGCTTGATTTATGTGCCGCTGAGCAGGACACCTGGGTGCGCGTCCTGACCGCTCGCTGTGGAACTACTTCCTTAGCAAATAATAGACGGACACCTCAGCTACTGTTTGTTACACACTTGATTCCATTTTCCTAACCACTACTTACATAAGTGCAAATTAAAGAAGTTTCAATTTTTAATGGCAGCTGTTCACGAGATGATTTCTCTGTTAACACAGAACCTAGCCTGAATTTAATCTAAGCTGAATTATTAATTGTATTACTGCTATTTGTATTAATACATCTCAAGCAGTGTTTCGTGCGCAAATTGTGTACATTGTGCAGAGTCTCGCAGTTTTGTCGCGATCTCATGCTAATGTAATCCGACGATGTAGGGTGATGTAGAACAGCCCCGTGTCATTCGCAAACACTAATGAACATGGGATTCGCATTAGTTTCAATTTAAATGCGGCGCCTCGCAATCTGTCCGCTGTGATGAGGGTTCCCCGGACCAATAATCAACCAATTAGGCTCTCCCGACGTGACCGACCACAAATACACACTCTTTTGTAATTATAGTTGGTCATTATACTGATGGAAAGATCTGTAACTTATCGTATGAACTGGTTGCTTTTGTTTATTTTGAAGAGGTTGTCAATTTGCTTTGTTTCGTCGTATTATGAGAAAGAAAGAATAATATTTTATTAGGGACACGGACAGAACGTACAAACGGTAAAAAAAGAACATTTAAAAATAACAATATATGTAGTGAGAACAAAACAAAACAAAAAAAAAGACCTGAGCAATGCCAAAGAGGCTATCTCAGCATAATGCTGTGATATTAAAAATATATACAGGGTGGCAGGGACATCGTCGCGAAAACTATTACCATGGATTCCGTACATGATTCTGAAGCCCCCACGTTGAAATTTTTCGTCGGTAATTTTTTTTTATCTGCTGTTTCATAGAAAAGTGCAATACCTACGCGGTCTAAATGTATGGAACAGCAGATTTCTTTTTGAAGTGAAAACTTCTTTAGGCGAGTTGGGCATTTTTTTGAGATGGGAAAACAATTGAACTCACGACACTTCGTTAACGACAACTCATTTTTGTAAACGCGATTGTGTTTTTTACTTATATTACGTTACGGATCAATGTTCTATACAAGTATTTTTACTTGAAAGGTTTTGGAAGTTTTTTTTTTGTAAACTCGATTGTGCTCTTTATTTAGATAAGGTTACGGGCCAATGTTCTATACAAGTATCTTTATTCCTGCATAGTAAAATTGTTCAAGTTTTCACTTCTGTCGGCACTCCCGAAGTACCACTGTTTTTTTTTAAATAACCGACGAAAAATTTCAACGCAGTGGTGTTCAGAATCATGTATTGAATCCATGTAACAGTTTTCGCGTCGATGTCCCTGCCACCCTGTATTACTAGTTTCTGTCCGCGACTTCGTTTGCGTGGAAGTCGATAAAATACAACCCCATGTTACTCGCTGATAGGTGAAAGAATTTTTTAAATCGGTTAAGTATTGTTTTAGTTTATCAATTACAAACAAACATTACAAAGAGTTGTATAAAAACAATGTTGGAACTTGTGCAAGCGATAACAAATGTATTAGAAATAATAGTGACACTGAAGACGAGCCCGCAGAAGTGGATGCGATGGAGGTAGGATGGTATATTAAGAAACTTAAATTGGAAAAAAGTCCAGGGCCTGACTGTATACCTAATGAGGCTTTAAAAATTGGAATTGCTCTGCTAACGCGTCCTCTATCATACTTGTTCAGCAAAATTATAAACACGGGACAAATACCTGAACCATGGGAGAAATCTGATATCATTCTGCTGTACAAAAAGGTGATCCTCAAGATATTTTTTTTTATTTATTTATTTAGGTTAACCAACAATTGCTTACATCTATACATTTCTAACTTAATTACTAGGGTAACATTTACAAGAGCAACAATTAATTATAGGTTAACACCACATGCACAAAAAATACATACTTATAAAGTTAATATACATACAAAAAAACAAAATTAAAATAATATAAAGAAGATTAACAACTCATTCAATCAAAATTACTGATTCAGATGATTCAAAAATGAAAATTTATGAATAAAATTAAAATGAATTATGAATAAATAACAAAACTAAATGAAAAGAATAAACGGATTACAAGTGAAAATAATTGAAAACATGTATAAAATTAAATTAAATTTACATTGGATTATTTACAAAAGCTCGTACAAATTTATTAAATTAAAGATATAGGCAACTATCGTCCAATTAGCCTTTTCTCTCGCACTTATAAACTTTTTACCTCCATATTGCTTGGCAGAATCAGTGGAAAAATCGAAAATCTTCAATCATTGGAACAGGCGGGGTTTCGGTCAGGTTTCTCAACTGTAGACCATCTACATGTAATGCAATAAATAATAGAAAAATACAAGGAGTTTAACAGATCATTATATATAGCTTTCATCAACTACGCTAAAGCATTTGATACGATATCACACGAGGCGATCTGGGAAGCACTGAACAAATGTCACGTCCACGGAAAGTACAAAAACGTTTTGAAAAATATATACGACAGCAGCACCAGTTGTGTGAAACTTGAGAAACGAGGACCGGAAATACCAATTCTGCGAGGAGTGAGACAAGGAGACCCCCTGTCCCCCAAAATTTTTATAGCAGTGCTGCAAAACATCTTTGAGGATCTGAAATGGGAAAACAAAGGAATCAAAATGATCACCTCAGATTAGCAGATGACATTGTCTGCTGAAAACAGCAGGAAAATGGAAAAAATGATAAACCTGTTAAGTGAAAAAAGTAGGTAGGTCTTTTGATGAATAAAGATAAAACAAAACTCATGACAAATAGCCATACTTACACAATAACAACTCGAAGGAAAGGCACTCGAATATGTAAATAAATACATATATCTAGGAAAAAAAAAATCATTCGAAGACAGAAACGAAGAAGAAGAGGTAGAACGCCGAATTAATATGAGTTGAAAGAAATACTGGTCACTCAGAGATTATGAAACGGGAATATCCGCTCCACCTAAAGAAAACAGTGATGGATACATGCGTTCTACCGACTTTAACGTATGGTTGTCAAACGAGGACCTACAACACTAAAATAAAAACTAACAACGGCATAGAAAAACTACGATAAAATCGTGTAAAGGTGAATTATAAGTGAAAAATTTAAATAACTATATCGAACACATTATGTAATTGTAATACTTAGGTGAAGGAAAATAAAGGCTTTATTATTATTATTATATCATTACATGCCCTAGTTACCCCACTTCGAATTTTTAAGACCCCCGTTCAGAACCAGTTGCAAAAAAAACTTTCATAATTGCAAAATAGTTGGGCAAACGTCATCTAAAACTATTCCAAGTTGATAGCTTAACATTTTGGTGCGGCACCCTAAAAAGGGTCGTGTGCATGGGATTTTGTTTTCAAATTGGTTTGATATGTTTTACCCCGATGGTACTACGTAGCGCGCGGCCGGGCGGCGCGGCGGCGGCGGCGGCGGTGCGAGGGCGACGCAATCTCACGGCTCATTTGCGGCGCGCTGATCTACGACGACGACTAATGTGCACTCGCTCAATGTAAAACACTGACTGTAAGTACGCTTTAATTGAACACTCGTCAATTATTTCAAATGGAAACTGAGTAAACATATTTTATAGCAGAACTGAAACTGATCCCGCGATCAATTTCATAATCTTATAATTCACTGCTGTCAGCAGCGATGTTCAGCAATTTTGGCGTGGGGGTTACATAATTGTGATGTACTTCTTCATTACTTCTTCCCCAGTATTTCAGGTTAGCAGCGTTCTATTTAATTGATCAAAAATTCTAGTGCTTAGACATAACATAAACCAGTAATGACCAGTACCAACTCAGAGAATTTTCATATGTAGGTATCGTTACGTAAGCCCATTTAAATCTAACACACAACAATATCCCTCTGTAACGTGTTGATATAACATTTTAATATAGGAAATATAGGAATGCGTGTGTACACTGTACTGTGTACACATCGGGCTCCACACAGCCCATCAATCGACATCAATCGGAATTCAATTCGCCGCCGAAATAATATTTATATCGGAAATCCATTAGCGGCGCGAGGTAGTTACGTGCTCGATATTGTGCTGTTGTGTGCCTAGCAGTGTGAGTACCTGCACGGATTACATAACTAGTACATTGACGTGTCTCGTAATGTAACTTATAGGGTTTTTATGCGCGCACACTTTCACACATCTTTTGAAGCTTGGGACGAAAATAATTGTGGCTTGCAAAATGTATGGAACCGTTACCGTTACCTTTTTACATTAAATGGGTTTATTTAACTAAAGTCTAACAAAATAGAAGGGACTACTTAGAATTCTGAATAATTATTTCTATATTCTTTTGTAAACAAAATAATACAGTAGTATTCATTTTCCATTCCTCAGACATCGTTTACGTTTCCGTGCCGCAGTGCACTAACCGCGCGCACGAAATAGCGATCTAAACGAAAGTTTAACTTTAACTGTTCGAGCCCAATACAGTTAGTTATAGCGGCATGTCTCTGTTGCCAAGTAATTACGTCGCTTCGCGTTATACGCTGGCTCTATATTCTTTGTTTTGTAACATCGCCGGGCACGAATGTAATCTGCATGCAATTGCTTTTAGATAACTATCTATTGTGCTGTATTTTCTTACTATCTCACGATTGGAACACGATGGCATTTTGTCGTGCACCTGAATATGCAGAGAAGATTGCTAACTAAACGTAACTTTTTACGACCTACGTTATTAGTAAATAATTTTAGTAAGGAAAAATGTATTTGTTAAAATAACCAAAACATCGAAAAAAGACTCAGCTTACGTAGTGGTTCGTGTGCACTTTTGATAGGAAAGTCTACGAAGCCTACGTATTATTCTGGGCATGCACAGGGCTGGTAGCTGTTAATGTGTCGAAGCCGTGAGCGCGCTGACTAACGCGGCACGATGTGTCGACTCACCGTATTGTCGCCGAGCCGGAGCAGGCGCGCTGGAAATAGTCAACTTTACAGTTTCACGAGTCATCACTAAATTGATGAAAATGTTCCGTCAGGAAAACGATTAACGAATGCAGTTCGTATTCGAGGTTCGTGTTCGTATCCTGACGGAATGGTCGGAGAGCACCTTCTCGCAGCGGAGCAAGAGTGAAGGCAGGAGGAAGTTATTAACAAGTTTTTGATGGTAACATCTTTCCTCTCGCTTTCCTGCAATCTATGGAGTGGGAAATCTGTGGGAGTGATTTCGTGCAAAGGGACGGAAGTGTGTTACAGGAAGCCGGGGAAGTGCGCGCTATTTGATTTGACCAATGAGCGCGCGCGGTGCTACAGTTGGCCGTCAGAAACGACCTTGACGAGGCCCCGCCCTTTTAATGTTGCTTATTACCTTAATGTTGCATATTACCAAGGTGAGATGTCAGATGTTATATACAGGGTGGTAGGGGACATCGACGCGAAAATTGTTACCATGGATTCAGTACATGATTCTGAACACCCTGCGTTTAAAACGTTTGTCGGTTATTTTTAAAAAAATCGGCTGTTCCATACATTTTGACCGCATAGGTATTGCACTTTTCTATGAAACAGCAGGTTTTTTTTAAATTACCGACGAAAAATTTTATCGCAGGGGATTTAGAATCATGTACTGAATCCATGGTAAAAGTTTTCGCGTCGATGTCCCTACCACCCGGTATATATACGAGTACTAACGAAACTTTCAGCGGGTAATCATTTTTATAAATTTATAGGTTATCTTTATAAAAAAAACTAAGAAAGAAACCATTCATAGCTATCTACAGTATTCGTAGCGCTGTGGAGTAGTTTTATAAGTTGTACCTTTACAAAAGGCACCTTCAGTGTTTCGATAGGACGATAAGCTAGACGAGAGCTTGGTCTTAAATATTAACTGGCGGCTATCGACCCGCGGGATGCTGGCGAATACGATCCATCTAGTTTGTGCTCCGTTCGCAACTTTACACGATACTGCGAGCTCAACCAATAAGCCGTGCAAGATGTTGCAAATAAAGGGCAATAGTTTAGGGTTTATACTACAACACAGTGTGGGACGAGTAAGGAGTTCAGCGTGTGGAGATGAATAGAGGGTGCTGTGACATGCATGTAGTCGCACGAGGATATTGCCGTTAGTGGTAAAGAACTGGCAACTATTTACTGCAAGATACCTTCATGTACAGTACCGACCAAAAGTCCATAAGCAATCTCACAAAGCAATAGATTGACGCTTCGGTTTGACTTACGACCTTCTTCTATAAGTTGTTACAATACTATAGACACGCACAGTACACACACACACACTCACTTTGTCTGCAACCAATGACTAGTTCGATAATCATTAGTTTTTTGTTTCATTCGTCTTGTTCACATAAATAATAAAGTTTAGCAGGTAGACCACAAAAAACTAAGTAAATTCGATTTCTGTGGGGTAGACAGCAAGTATTCACTTAATAGAACTTTGTTGGTTCGTAAATAATGTTGGTGAGGAGTATTTAGCTATTAGCGGTGTTGTGGTTATTATTTTCAAAATGCAGTCAAAAAATATTGAAGGGAGATAAATATTACTGCGCTGCGTAAAAGTGAATGTTGTTTATACAAGATATGAAACCGGACTAAGTGTGAGTGTTATCATTTAAATATTTCATATTTTACTAAACATAAATCTTAATCAAAGGTATTGTTGATAGAACAGAGGTATTTTTGAGACAGAAGATGCCTTTAAAGTTTTAAATTCATTATGAGGTTTAATTCGATTAGTGAATGATAAATAATTAGATTTTATGTGTAATAAATACAATGTTATTCTTTGTTCTAGAGAAATAATGTGAGGGTAAGAGATATGAGGAAGAGGCTTATTATCGAGGCGCAGCGACGTCAAATGGTGAATGAATATGAAACAAATGGTTTCATACCAACGAGATATTTTGCTGAATTATTAAACAAGTCATTATGAACCGTTCGCCGTGCACTCTGAAGGCTTGCATCACTGAAAAACCAGCTAGAAAACCGTTTTTGACTTTAAAATATTGATCATACCAACTTAATAAACGACAGAAAATGTTTAATATTATTTTAGTAATATTATTATTTTAGGATTAAAATTTGAGGTTTAGTTTCAATCTTCTTTTCGTAAAGAAAATGAATACTTAAGCTATAACCTCAATACCAACCAATATTTACTAAAGCCAAATAAAATTTAAAATAATTAATGTAAACGAAACTGCCTATACTTAACCTTAAAATCAAATATTTTGTCAGTAGTTTTTTTTACATTTTAAGTAGTCTAATATTCTTATTTATTGCTTAATTACTTCGACCATGATGAAAGCTTTATATTTATGGTAAAAAAAACCCATTTAAAATTTAAAACATTTCAAAATTTAAATATGTCAAAATAATACAAATTGCTTCTAAGTTTCTAGACATCGATTTCACATCTTATTCAGCTGATGTAATAATAAATAATTGTAGCAGTTTGTTAACTATACTTAAGTAAAATAAATATAACGAATAATTTTTATTTTATTTTATTATCACATATTGTATCACGCATTTTTTATTCTAAACCCTTTATTGCAATAACAACATTAATAAAAGGCAGCAATATTTAAAAAATATTATTATTTTAAACAAAAATAATAATATTTGCAAAAACAGCATTGTGATTTACGAGATTAGAACCTTAGCCATCTTGAATCTAAGACCAACGCTTAACGCCTTCTGCTATCTGCACATATAACATACGTTCGAATTTTAGCAATGCCATACACTGGTCAAGGTCACGCGTATAATGCGTGTCTAACAAATATTTTTGTTTAAAAAGTGCGGCGCCCGCGAACCGTGACGATACGACAGTGTGTAGTGCAAAACTGCGTTCTCTGTGGTGTGTGTACGGCACACACACCACAGACGTCTGACTGTTTAGACATAAAAATGTACGGACTACACCGCGTGTTCACAGCAATACGACTCTTAGCGTGCTTATGCACTTTTGAACGCTTACTGTACATGATCTTCAGTACCCATAATAGTAAATAACTGTAGATATATTTATTCCCTATTACATGGGACTTAAACATAACTGGCGAAATGTGGGTGCACCTGCTACAGGGACACCTCTGCCCAACCCTTCGGGGAAACAAGGCGTGATGTTATGTTATGTTATATTTATTCCACTTCTAAACGTAGATTTTAAACGCTACACAAAATGAAAGAATGACATTCGAGCTTTGCTCTTATTTTTATCTGTGTAAACCCACGTTTAGTACATTCATTGATATCATCTGTGCCGAAGGGCTCGGTTGGCTCGGTTGCCTGGTTGCTTGGTTCATGAGCGGTGACGTCGCAGACGGTGCGACTCGTATTTTGATTGTGTTACGGCCGCTCGCCGCCATCGCCACTCGCCCCGGGGCGTCCGACTGCTGCTTATTGTGTCACACGTCGCAGAATTGAATATAAACATATTATTACTGGAATATTTTTGTTATTAATGTATGAGAAATGTGGAGGCATGTTAACTCGGATGTCTCTAGAGTGGAATGTTAGCATCGCGCGAGCATGATTAAGTATTGTTAAGTTTTTCACACCGACTTTGCCTTGAATAGGTATGCACTAGGTTTTAAACTAACCTTGCTTTATAGATGGATCACTTCCAACACGATTAACACTCCATATTTGAGCTCAATTGTTTCACAAGTAGCGGTCCGACGTGTTTATTACTTCTCGCTAAATAAAATGTAGCATTCCTAACACGTTAGTATTTCGTACTGAGCTCGTGTCGTGACCCGTCGCTCCATCATTCAGCTCCAAATAAACGTGAATCTTTAGCTAAATAAATCTGGTATTCAGCTATTCCTAGCGGAGTGCCGTGGCGAGGTTGGGGCACTATCTCATAGGTCGAGGCGCGGGATATTGCCTCCTTCGCTCCAAATGGAATATTCACCGCCCGCCGCCACACGCCCACCTGCCAAGGATGACAGGATTATAACGAAAATAATACAGAATTTACTCTAGACTTGAAAATGTTCCTAGTGTTTCAGATGAAGTTATTAAAACTCGGTTCCCCTTACTTACCCGATAATAATGTGAATTAGCACAATTTATAATGATATTATTTTCATGTAACAAAGCCTTATGTCTTACCAACCATTTGTCACCTACTCCAAGAATGTGAAAAAATGTTCGGAACTTCTCGTTCGCTGACAAAAACTTGGGAATCTTATCTAAGTTTTGTGTTGAGTTATACATATGTCCCCGCAGAACTACTTGAACTATTTCTAGGTACCAATCATCTCCACGTAGATATACAAGGTGTTAAAATGATCTTTACAAAATCTGTGCTTTAGACCATCGAACTGAATAACTTTTACTATGGGACTTACTTTGAATTCGATAGAACAGTACGTATTATTAACTTTACTATGGAACAGCAGATTCTTTTTTCACGATTTCAAACTTGTTCCGATAATAAAAGTTATTCAGTTCGATGGTCTAAAGCACATCTTAAAGTTTGTAAAATTAATTGTTTAACACCTTATATATTGCTTGTACCCGAAAAAGGGGCCATAACCTAGTTAAAAAACCGTCCAAGTGCGTGTCAGACCACGCAGTTAAGGGTTCCGTAGTTTGAATGAATTTATCCCAAGAACAAACTTAAGTTTGTATGTAGTTGAATTTTATTTCTCTTATGCATGGATATACGTCATGATCAATTCTCCAACTGCAAATGTAAGTTCAAAATCGCAAAAAAATATGCAATAAAACTATGTATAAATTAACGATTTTCGTACTTTCTTTTTTACTTTTTTTTTTTTTTTTTTTTTTTTTGGGTGGGAAATTATCAAATAACTTCTCCCGCTCTGGGTGGAGCGGGAGGGCGTGTCAGACTCTTACTGACTAAAACCCACCCGTGTTCCTTCGGTTGCCCTGTTGCCGGGGGCCACGATTTCCCTATCGGTTTTCTTCGAACCCCCGGCGGGCATTGGCCCTAACGGACCCCGTCAATTCTGCTGACATCTCTTTGAGGCGCGCGTGGAACACAACGCGCCGTCGACCCGGGCTTGGTCCTTATCGGACGGCGAGCTACCCATTGCTCACCGTCCGCAAGCCCGCGCCTACGGTGGCCGGAAATCGGCTCGCGATTCCCGCCCCGGGCGTCTCCTCCTGCGGCGGTTAGGGGCGTGAGGGCGCGAAATTTGCCTCTCCCTCACGCGTTCCGCCTCCTCCTTCGCGAGCATTACCGCTTCGCAGAAGGAGGTGACGGCCTGCCATTTCCTCTCGCTCCGTACCATGGCCTGAACCAGGGCCGGACGCGAGAGATCACCGCCGCCGATCGCCTCCACGAGGACACGGCGTTGCTCCGCCCAAGCCGGGCAGACCTCCACCGTATGCTCCACCGTGTCCTCAGGCCGATCCACACAATGGTGACACCCGGGTGTTTCCTCCCGCCTTATCCTGAACAGGTACCTCCCGAAGCACCCGTGTCCGGTGAGGACCTGCGTCAGGCGGAAGGTGAGGACGCCGTGACGCCTCTCAAGCCACTCCTCAAAGAGGGGTCTTATCGCCGCAATTGTGGCGTGCCCAGCGCGGGGTTGCGACAATCGCACCCTCCATGACGCCATGAGATCCCGCCGGAGCTCTGTCCGCTGTGCCGCGATTTCTTGCGGCATCGGAGTTAAGCCCCGGCGTTTCGCCTCCTCGCGCCACTCCCAGATGTGCGCGAGGACCTTTGCCTCCAGATCCCATGGCGGTAATCCGGCAAGGAGGCTCGCCGCCTCGCAGGAGACCGTGCGGTATCCTCGGGCCAGCCGGATGGCCATGACCCTCTGGGACGCGTTCAACCGGCGGGCTGGCCGCAGCCTCAATGAACGCGCCCACACCGGTGCCCCGTAAAGGGCCATGGACCGCACGATCCCCGCATAGAGCCTCCGGCAGGAGGCGTTTGGACCTCCCAGATTGGGCAGGAGCCGCTTCAAGGCAGCCCCGGCCCGGTCCAGTCTGGGAGCCAAACGTCGGAAATGTTCGACGAAATTCCACCGGCTGTCGAGGACGAGTCCCAGATACTTCATCGTCGACTCGACACCGATGTGAACCCCTCCCGCCATTACCTGGGAACCCGACGGTGGCGCATTCCGAGGACCATGAAAACCCATGGCCTCAGACTTGTGCAGGGCCACCTCGAGTCCCAGCTGCCGGATCCTGTCAACGATTGTCGCAACCCCGCGTGTCGCTAAATCGGCCGCCGCCTGGTACGACCCCCCCTGCGCCAGGACTAGCGTGTCGTCAGCGTAACAAACGACGCTGACGCCGCTAGGGAGGTCGGCGCGCAGCACCCAGTCGTATCCGATGTCCCACAGATGCGGCCCCAGGACCGAACCCTGTGGGACACCGCACGACATCTCTTGCCGGTTCCACTCTCCTTGGTGACCGGGGTAGATGACGGCCCTGTCCGTCAGATAGGCCTCGACCACACGACAGAGGTAGGTCGGCATCCGGTGGTACCGGAGTGCCTCCCTGATGCAACTCCAGGGCAGGGTGTTGAAGGCATTGGCGATGTCTAGAGACACCGCCAAGACGACCCCACCCCGGGCCACAGCATCCCCCGTCGTGAGGGCCCGCACGCGCATGATGGCGTCCACCGTAGAGCGCCCCCTGCGGAAACCGAACTGGCTCTCCGCCAGATCCGGCCCCACTCGCACCAGCTGCCCGACGAGGCGGTCTGCAATGACTCTTTCAAAGAGCTTGCCCACCTCATCGAGCAGCACAATGGGCCGATAAGCGGACGGAGAGTCCGCTGGGCGCCCCGGCTTCTTGATGAGGACCAGTTTCCCCGTCTTCCAACGAAGTGGGAACTGGCCCCTCTCCATGCATGCGCTTAGGAGCCCCCTTAGTCGAGGCCCGAGAGCCCCCATGGCCAGGACCCAGGCTTTTCCGGGTATGCCGTCGGGTCCTGGGGCGGTATTCTTCGCACTCATCTTGCGTACCGCCACTCTCATTTCTACCTCAGTCACCTCTGGAGCATCGTCGTCGTCGGTGTGGTCCGCATCGGGCACCGCAGAAGGCGGAGCCATGGGCGGAGGGGTATGATCCCCTCTGGAAGGGAACAGAGCGCTCACCACGTCCCCCACAAGCTGGGGCCGGAGACTCTGCGTCAGCGGGGGGGCCCATGGGCGGAGTTTCTCCCGCACCATTTTGTATGGGCGCCCCCACGGGTCCCTGTTGAGAGTCTCCAGCATCTCCTCTCGGGCCAGTGCCCTGGCCTGCAGGATCTCCGCTTGGAGGGCGGTCTTCGCCGCTCTGTACCCCTCGTACAACTCCGCCTGGATGGCTTCCGTATCCGGAGGGCGGATACGGAGCCTGCGGTGCCTGGCGTACCGGCGTCGCGCAGCTACGCACGCCCTGCGCAGAGCCTCCAGCTCTTGCGACCACCAGTACACCTGGCGCGAAGCACGTCTAGGATGGACCCGGGGCATTGCCATGTCACACACATTGGACATGGCCTCCCGGAACCACTCCGCCTCGTCGTTGATGTCGGCAGGCCTGTTCGGTGATGACACCCAGGCCTGCACGATCGAGGCTTCCAGGAGAAGCTCCCGGTCCAGCTGCTTCAGCGCCCACCGCGGACCACTCGGGGCCTGTCGGACCGGCGCACTCGAGGTCTGGGTGGAGACGTCAAACCGGATATACCGGTGATCGGAGTAGGTCTCCACCCCCTCCATGACGCGCCAGTCAATGACACGCGGTGACAGAGCGGGGCTGGCGAACGAAATGTCCACCACCGATTCACCCCGCATCCGCACACACGTGGGGACAGAACCCCGGTTTAGGACGACCAGGCCTGTCTCCAGAGCCCAGTCCTCCACCATCCTACCCCGTGTGTCCGTATACCGGGAACCCCAAGCCAGATTCTTGGCATTGAAGTCCCCGAGTACGAGCACGGGGAGGGAACCAAACCCGACGACGACTACTCTTAACTCCGCAAGGGAGTTGTGGAACTCGGCAAGAGTTCGGCTCGGGGAGAAGTAAACACCCACCACGACAATCTCCCCGAACCGTGCTGCAACGCAACCCCGTCCTCTCTTGACCGACTCGAGGGACGGAGTACCGGCGGCGGCCGACGAAATGAGGGTCACTGAGCCGCTCAGGTCCTCCACCCAGTCATCCCTGGGCGGGACAAAGTACGGCTCAGCGACCACGGCGATGTTAATCGACCACTGCGCCATGCTCTGGAGCAACAGATCCTGAGCGGCGGCGCAGTGGTTGATGTTCGCCTGGAGGAGGCGTAATGGGGCCGTTATTGGCATTCCATGTCAGCCCCCTCCTCCCCCCGAGCCCCCTGTGAGGGCCCTGCTGTGGCGGCAACGGCGGCGGCGACGACGACGGTGGATAAGGCAGCGGCCCCGGTGGAAGTGGCGGCGGCTGCGGTGGTGACGGCGGTGGTGGCGGAGCGCTTGCCCCTGCATCTGGCCTCGGCGGGTGGAGCGCAGGCCCTGCTCCCTGCCCGGTGATCGGCCGGCTTGCCAGACGCCGCACATACGACACAGTGCGGCGTGGCGTTACACGAGCCGGCCTTGTGACCGGGCTGACCACAGCGGAAGCATAAGTCGCTGCGGTCCACCTCCGAGGTGCATTTTGCCCCCACGTGGTGGCCCACCTGGCAACGGAAGCACCTCAGAGGTCTGGGCTCCAGCAGTTTGACCTGCGCCGAAACCCAGCCCACCAAGAGCCTTTGGCCCTCCCCGGCTATCTTTTTGGCCGCCGTCACGGGGCAGCTCACCCTAATGGTTTGCATCCCCGTATGATCAGCATGGATGGTGCCTGCCTTGATCTGCTCGACAGAGCACCCTCCAGCCTTAGCGACGGCGGCCACCACCTTTGCCTCCGTCACGGAGTCGTCCAGGCCCTGAATGCGCAAGTCAGCGCACTTGGTGGGCCTGGAGACTCGGGCCTCGTCCGCATTTAGGGCAGCCCGGAGCTTTTCGGCCAGAGCGTCAGCGGCCGGGCCACTGGCCGCACCAGGGACCTCCAGCATCCGGGCCCCGGTTGCCGTGATCTTAATTTTTATGCCCCTGGCGGCGCCGATCTCCTCCAGGTTCATAACCTTATCCACCGTCGCGAACACGTGCTGGTAGGACACGCCCCTTTTCTCCGCTTCCGGCTGCAGTGTGACCACCACAGCTGCGGACTTCGGGGCGCGGAGCCTAGCCGCGACGCTTCGCTCCTTGCGCCGCTGCCGCCTCGCCTTCCTTTTGGCCGCCCTTGCCGTCTTACCGGCCTTCTTCTTCTCCCCGGCTACTTGCCATCCGGCATCGGCCGGAGGAGAAGATTTAGGAGGCGGAGGCGGCCGTTTCGCCGCCGCCTGGGCCGGAGCCCTCGCCGTCGGGGCCGGAGCCCTCGCCGTCAGGGCCGGGGTCTTCGCCGCCTTCGCAGCCGCCACGCCTTTGGCCTGCCCCTGTCTGCCTTGGCCTGACTTGGCCGCGGTAGATGCAGCGGCGGCATACGACGCCGCCCTCCGCTGATCCAAGGCCGGCTGGCTCGCCGCTAGCGGGGGGCGCAGGACGATGGCCTCTAGGGCGGAGAACCTGCTCCGCAGGGCAGCCATCTCCTGCCGCACCAGGGCCAGTTTTCTTTTTTACTTTACTTTGCTGTGCTGGCTTGCTATTGCACTTTGCTTCTTGCTGAATTTCATGATTCTAGGTCAAAGGGAAGTACCCCTAGTAGGTTTTGATTTATTTGCGAGTATCAAAATATGTCGAATGCATAGATTACCGTATTATTGTATTGCGTTGACTTAGAAGCTTGATATTTTTAGAGCTCCAAGGGTCCGTAAACTTACGTATTTGATATTAATTTCAAAATTGATACCTGCACGCGTTCCTGAGAAAAAGAGTCTTGACAGGCAGACATACGGATGGACAGCGAAGCGATCCTCTATGGGTTCCTATTGAGGTACGGAACATTAAAACTATATTTTAATAGTTTTTTTTTTTTTTGTAGCCACTTCTATAACTTCTTATTTGGTTATGGAAATAAAGGCTATATTTATATTATATTATTACATATTGCCCCGAAAGCCATGATCAAGTTTCAAGTACCAAGCGTGGACAGTTTGATACGTGGTAGGTATAATATGTTAGTCTAATAGCACTATAGTCAAAAACATAAATCTAATATGGTCAAGTAGTCGTAAGAACGCCAGCTGGACGTAGGATTGACAAACACACCGTAGCCTGTGGTAGTTGCAGACTGAAATTAAGTAGTAAGAGAAATACATGTTGAATAGCCCGTAGTTGTATGAATAAATGTTGAAATAGCAGTTGTAGTTATAAGTTTATGATTCCGAGAAGTTAGTAAGAGGTAGTTGTGTTGCAGCCCTGCTCCGTGGCCGCGATGGGTGTTGTTCGCATCAGTCAGGTGGTGCAGTGCGCCGCAAATTGTGTTCCGTCGCCTCGGCCGTCCGCGTGCCAGGAGCGAGGGAAGGGAACTAAAAAAACATCGATACAAATCAGACTCAAAATTATCACTTTCTAAACGTCAATAGTTTTATAAGACAGTACGCATTTACTAGACACACATTAATTTATTTTGTATCCATACTCGTAATTAATTCTGAGTTTGTTTTCATTTCATAATTCGTTCCTCGCCCCGCCGCTAGCCGATCGGACAAGGAATGCGATTTGTAGTTCACAAACAATTTGTATGTCGTAGGTTGTTCATGAAGTTGTTCCAATCTGAGCCGCTATTGAGATTGTGATGAGTGTGTATGTTGGAAGAATAAAATCATTCCAAGCGTACCTACCGTTCCCCCACATCGAGATATAAGTAATAGCTTAGGTACTAGAAACAAATTTCCAAAGTATATCCTCACATGTAGTCGTCACATAATAACATGGCGTGAACTTCCTTCCCTGTCGGCTCGCAGTATCTCTACAAACGATCAGTTCGCTAAGTGTTGGTTTATGTGCTCCAATTGTCGCCACAGCACGGCGCGAATCAATCGGCGCATTACTACCGTCAACTATCAAACTGCAATATCCATCGCCGGCTTTATGATTGTTACACTGCCGCGCGGATGAACCATGCCCGAATATGAATCGCTGCTTGTCACGTAGAGTTTGAAACTAGTGAACCGTAGCTCGTGTGCTGTATTGAACTACATTTTGAAATAAAGGTTTATTTCAAACTTGTAATAGTTTGTAATGTACCTAAGTATCTTTCATCTTGATTGTTGTGTCACCTTAATCAAAGGTTTCTATCCCTTAATTTTATTGATCTAAATCCATAATCAATGGAAAATGCTATCCATTAAAAGCGTAGAGTAAGCAAAGCGATCGACTACTCGTGCACACAGGCGCCGCCGCCGACGCCGCAGACGCCGCCGACGCCGCCGACGCCGCCGACGCCGCCGACGCCGCCGACGCCGCCGACGCCGCAGACGCCGCTGACGCCGCTGACGCCGCCGACGCCGCCGACGCCGCCGACGCCGCCAACGCCGCCGCCGACGACGACAATTAACTCAAGGCCTACCTTGACCACTTCTACTTCTTCTGTTTATTACAAACAGAAAGTTCGCTGTCCAGAAGCCTTTATATGGGAGTGGCAATCTTACAGTCATATCGAAAGACATTCACTGTTGTACATGTACAGGCTGCACTCAATAATCGCCACTACGACTGATCTTGTGTTTTCCACATTCAAGGGATTCCGCGGTGACTTTCACCAGTTCGTCGGTCCACCTTCTACCCTACTGGCTTGTTTACATTGCGCCTTTCTGTACGCAATATAACAGTCAGATAAAGTTTGTTCTGGTCGTTAGCTGTGGAGTGTCCCTTCTGCGCTTGTCTACATGGTGTTGCTGCTCGTACACAAATATATATTGATTTACGTCTGGCCCACGTCTTCTCCAACTTTAGACATTATTTTCTGTAAGCTCTCTCCGCTACAACAGCCGTCTATGCGGTTTTCATAATTTACTGGAATTATGGAAACTACAATAAAGAGTGCCACAATTTTATGGGTGAATATCCCCGTGGCAAATTTTACGTGTCCACGTTGAGAATCGAGGTGTTAAATGATAGGATGTTTCTTATTTTTTTATAGTGAGCTACGTAACTTGGTTCAGTTAGGGCCACATTTTTTATATAATTTTATTTAGGTAATCAGGTTTAAAAAAATCGCCTTAAAATTCAAGTTGGTTGGCTTGTCCCAGCTCCATTTTTTTATATAATTGCATTCACCAAAATAACAATTTAAGGTAAAATAATAAATAAACAATTTCGTTAGTATATGCATAAGACACATTATGTAAAAACAATTTAACCATATTAGAAAATCTAATTTAAAAGCACAGGATACTCAAGTTTGTCCAAACAAAAATCAAAATTTTGGTGGCACTTTTCAACTTACTATAACATGAAGTTTCGTGCGTGTGCGATCAATCGCGTTTTATTATTTCGCTTCTCTCAGTCAGTGAGCACTTGCGCATAACAGGTGTGTAATTAGTGCTGTGATTTCCCGCCAAAAACGTAAGTATCATCTTGGGTGGCACGGGGGACAAGAATTTTTAAATTTTTGGTGGATCGATTTGCTGTTGATTTTAAAGTGTGTGTGTGTGATAAATCAGTGATATTCATTTAATTGTAACTTAAAACCCTTATTTTTAAAGATTTTTATTATGTGCCCTTATTTTTTTATTTAAGAAAAACCTCACTCCTTTTTTTAAATCGTAATCGTATTAGGCACTCATAAATGAGCAACTACCAAAATATCTCTGCCAACCAGCCTCTCTAGAAATTTACATCACATGTCATAGTGTTTGCCACGACGCGTAGAAGTGTATGCGTCATGGTGTAGTAAAACTCATCACATCTGCTACGGCGTAGCATCAATGCAAAGTCACTTGATACATTACTTTTTACCCGACTGAGGAGTGTGAATGTTTTTTAATTTTATTTGAAAAAACTGAGAAGATCTTGAAATATTACAAAATCATTTTTTTTTTCTTAGCCATTATTGTCCACCTACAGGGCAAAGGTCTCCCTACCCTCTTTCCACCTCTCTCTGTCCAGAGCTTCCAAGGACCAATCTTTCTTAAAGGAGTCCAGCTCATCCCGCCATCTCCGTCTGGGCCTGCCGCGATGTTGTTTGCCATTAAGCGGGACCCACAAAATCAATGTCCTTGTTTAAATAATACAGTTGTTGTCAGTCCGAAAATCGCTAGATTTGGAGAGAAAATGCACCTCAAACATCGCGTAATGGCGTGGCGTTCACATACAAACGACCACATTACAGGGTCTGTGCACACACTTGTGCTCGCGAGTGTCTCAGCGATGGCGTGAGAATCGACTCACGCACTCCGTGCACTTAACGTAATGTTCTCGACTATGGTTCTCGATGTTTACGTCCGACGTCGGTTTGCGTGAGGTGGCCGTTCGAGTTAATTACGAAAATTCTGGAAAAAAAAATAAAAATAAAATGTTGTGTGTATAATTACCGAAATTGTTTTATAGTCTTCGTGAACAGGTCTTGGGTGAGGTCCCAGGCCAAGAGAGGTATAGAAACCCGCAGGGAAGCATGTGGCGAGGTGTAGAACAGTAGCGACCCCACGGACCCTAGCTCCCGGGAGAAGTCTTGTTCCACACCTCTTTCTTGCTTTTAATGACCGGCTTGAATGGAGATTTCCAAGAGCAAACGTGCTCGAGGAACAAAGTATTCCAGTAAGATGCTAGGGATCTTGACCGTACTTCGAGGATTGTTCTGATAGCCGTGAAATACCTCTCCACTCCTCACAAGCACCTCAGGACATGTTACCCCCTTGTCGCTACGACACTTTGTGCTAGTGACCGTTTTCGGGGGCCCATTATTGAGTATGCAAGTCACCCCCTGACATTTTATCTGTGTCTTTAAATAGTCTTAGATAACCAGTTCACTTTAGCCACCCAAACCAGCCGGTGTCAGTAATTACTTATATTACTGACACCGGCTGTTTTGGTCTGTATCACCCCATTGACAAAACAGAATAAATAATATATAACTGACACCGGGTGTTTCGGTTTGTGTGCCCGTTGACAAAAGGCCTCCTCCATTTCCTTCCATTTTTCTCTATCGACTACTATTTTATAGCAATAAATGATTTTTCATTGCTATGGGTCAAAGATCACACAGTTCACACAGTTTTCTGATGACACCATGACCCGTGTGAGTGGCAGGAAATGACAATGTAGCGGGTTATAGAACCCTATTTAAAACTAGGATCATTGTGCTCTTAAAAATTGGCCATGTACGTGTCGGACCACGCACAACGAAGGGTTAGGTAGTTGGCTTTGTAGTTGGAAAACATGTTCTCTCATATTCTCCAACTGCAAATGTAAGTTTGTAATCACATTTTTTTAATATTTTAAAACTACAAATTAACGATTTTCGGACTTTTTTCTTTACTTGTGCTGTGAGACCTTGCTTCCTACCAAATTTAAAATATCTAGGTCAACGGGAAGTAGGTTGTGATTTATTTGCGAGTATTAAAATATGTCACATATTTGGCCGTATTTTTTTATTGCGTTGACTTAGAAGTTTGATTTTTTTAGACTTCCAAGGGACTATTAATAGATCTCCGTATTTGATATTAATTTCAACTTGATACCTACATGCATTCCTTTGAAAATGGGTCTTGCCAGACTGGCAGACAGATAGATGGACAGATGGATAACGAAGTGATCCTGTATAAGGGTTCCGTTTTTCATTTTGACGTACGGAACCCTAAAAACAATCTTAAATAACAGATAATTATTATTTTTGAGCACGATCCTATTTGGGGAAGTCGACGAGCGCGAGCGCCGCGGACTGCTCGAAGTTGGCTCCGGTGACTACGTGATGTATCGCGTTGTTTCGACGCTGCAGCGGTAATATCAAACAGTATTCGCCGAAACTGCACTACAACATAATTTATTATTTAAACGAATTGTTTCGTTTTATTTGTGCAAAGAGATTTGTTCTCAGAGTCGCACCTAAAACTGTTTTTTTTTTTTTAACTATGGCCTTTTGCTGTTGTGATCACTAAGGTCTTGGCTGCTTAACCGGATTTTTCCTGTGGTGGCCTTAAGCTTCTACACTTAGAGCCTCCAGCCAGGAGCGTTTAAACTATTCTAAATTAAAATTAAGCGAGTGCTCGCTAAGGGCACCCCCCGTGGGGTACGAACCTCGGCTTAAGACATCGCTGAGGGGAGGACAGCAAGAAGGGACAGGCTGGATCAAACTTAGATTTTCATCATGATTATTATGCGGGGTATTTAAAGCTACGTGCTCAGCTGCAACAACTGCTGGCACCTCGTTTTCGAACAAGGGTCGGGGGGGAGTTTCATTGACTCGGGGACGCGGTCGCGATCGCAAAGGACCTCGGCGGCGAGGTCGGAATGACGAGAGGCGTCTGTTTTTGTGTACTGTACTGGTGGCCCTATTCTGCTGCTGAAGGAGTGTAATGGGGTCATCTGGGTCGGAAAGAATATGCCTCGGTCGGCGGATCTGACTGATACGGGATGGGGTATAGTCGGCTGACTCGACAACCAGAGGGTTGCGATGTCTGGGAGCGGAGTCAAAGTAACACTTGGACATGCGTTTTAGAAACTGGTGAATCGTTGGGATTTTACAGTCGAGATGGAGGATCTCGTTTCTGACGAACCAGGGAGCTCCCGTGGCCTTGCGAAGGAATCGGTTCTGTAGGGTCTGCATCCTATGGATGGAACGGGGATTGGCATGGGCAAAGACTGCTCCCGCATAGGTCATGATGGGACGAATGTACGCTGTATAGATACACAATTTGCACTTGAGTGACAATTTGCTGCGTGCGTTCAGAACGAAGTGAAGTCTACCTAGAGCGAAAGCGGCTCGCTAACGAACCGTCTTTACGTGTTCTGAAAAGGAAAGATGATGATCGAGGGTAACACCGAGGTATTTGGCTCACTTCTCCCAAGGGATCGGCTTGCCGAATAGGGTGATAGGTCTCCGTAAATGCGAGGGGGGCTATCACGGAGCCCTGAGGGACTCCTGCCCTTATGGGGCGGGGGGAGGATAGGGCTCCTTCGATACGGAAACGGAAGGTGCGGTTCGACAAGTAGTCTCGTATGATGAGCACGAGACGATCTGGCACACCGAGTTTATAGAGCTTATATATTAAGCCGTTGTGCCAGACTTTGTCAAACGCTTTCGCAATATCGAAGAAGACCGCGCTTGTCTGCTGGCCTACGGTGAGAGAACCGCTGACCAGCTCGACAATATGGTGGACCTGATGCACGCTAGAGTGCTCAGTTCGAAAGCCGAACTGTTCGTTGGGGATAAGGCCCTTGGTTTCAGCATAGTCTCTGAGACGCTTATAAATAAGCCTCTCATAGATCTTGCTGAGAACTTGAGCAGACTGATGGGGCGGTAGCTGGAGGGCTCGGATTTGGGCTTACCGGGTTTTGGGAAACCTATGACTGTGGCCTCTTTCCACGTCTGGGGAAAGATATTATTGCTTAATGCACCATTGAAGATGGTGGTCAGTAGCATGATTAAGTGGGCTGGGAAGAGCTGGACTACCCTATTGGTGAGTCCGTCTGAGCCGGGGGCTTTACAAATATGAAGACCTTTGATAATCTCGTGTACCTCATCTGGTTCGATGGGGGGTAGAGGAAAATCGGGGTCATCAGCAGGAGGGAGAGAGGTTCTACGTTTGACTTCGGCGTCAACCTCATCGAGGTGAGCTTTGTCTACTGGTAGGGAACTGGGAGAGCATTGAGCTTCTAGGCTGTCAGTTAAGCACTCAGCTTTATCGATGTCATCGAAGGCGATGGTTTTATCGGGGCGGACTAAAGGGGGCATAGAGGCAAACTGGGGGGACCTGAGTTTCCTCTGGAGTTCCCAGAAAGCTAGATGGGTAGGTTCGAGATCGCTCAGCATCTTATCCCAGCCAGCTTCACGCAGCTCCGCAATACATGTCTTTACAGATCTCTGTAAATAGCGCATGTGGGCTCTGTTGGCGGCACAGGGAAAGACGCTGTAGGCACGGGTGTCCGCGTTCTTCTCAGTCATCAGAGCATGCACATTGTCCGGTAGTTTCAAGTAACAGGAATCTGTTGTTGGAACCTCCCTTGAGCAGTCGCTCAGGACGGTTTGTACGTGTTCGGTGAGTGAGTCGATCGCGGCTGTCGTGTCAGCGATTGAGTCGAATTTTTCTGGGATAGCATCTAATAAGGGGGACGTGTTAGATTTCAGCTGAACGCTTACTTTCTTCAAGTCCGTCACCTTTCTAGTGGATAGGGGATGGTTGTGGTCAGAGGGACCTATGCGGGAGACAAGATTGATGATGACTGGGCGGTGGTCAGAGTTAAGCTCGTGCACCGTTTTTATAGAGTCAATACGAAGGTTTACGTTCTTAAGGAGCGTTAGGTCAAGGACGTTAGGGGTATGATTGATGTTGTGGGGAAAATGAGTGGGGTCCATCGGAGCGATGATATCGAAGTTAAGGGAGGAGGAGAGGTCGAACAAGTGTCGGCCTCTGGTATTGGTGGTGGAACTATTCCATGAGGGGTGTTTGGCATTGAGATCGCCCGCCACGATGACGGAGTCACTCATACCGAAAAGTATGGCTATATCATTAGATAGAAGTTGGTAATTTTCCGAAGCTACGGATGGAATAGGAGGGATATAGACCGACACTAGAGCGATCAGTGGATGACCAGTCATGACTAGACGGCAGACTGATACTTCTAGTCGCGAGAGGGGGGAGGGTCCATAGGAATGCAGTACAGATCCTTTTGATAATAAATGAGAGTGCCACCTGCGTGACAGCGCGTCCTATCGCTCCGGATTACACGATAGTTAGCTATGCAGGGGCTACGTTTATGGGGCTTTAAGAAAGTTTCCTGGATAAGGAGGATATCTAACTGTTATGTATGTACCTATGTGTAACGTACCGCGGCTGCGACCCGGCTAAGTAACCGTGCATTAAAGTAGTGTGTCATTGACTAGCGTGTTTGACTGTTGTCCGTCCTATACTTATCTGCATATCTAACAGTGGCGACGAGGACGAATTTACGAGTGCACAATATCTACTTTTGGTGTTTCATTCGGAATAATAACGAACTTTGACCATTTATCCCAAGACTGGATAAGTTACAAGTCTCGGCTACAACAATGGTTTATTGCCAACGACATTACGGACGAATCGGACAAGTTGAAGGTCAAACGGAGGGCAATACTCATAAGCGCTCTCACTGGACCAACAAATATGGTAGCAAGGGACCTGGCGTTCTCTAAGAAGTTGGAAGAAACGAATTTAGAAGAAATCCTGAAACTTCTAGACCGTCATTTTGAGCCAAAGTGGCTCGGATTTGCAGAAAAATGGATTTTCTATTCAGCGGTGCAGCAACCAGATGACAGCCACACTCAATGGGCGGCCAGAATTAGGGGATTGGCGGCACACTGCGGGTTTAAGAACTTGGAGGAAGCTCTTCTGGATAAATTCATCATAGGTATGATGCCAGGACCCGAGCGAGACAAGCTCTTTGCCCAAGACCAGATGGACTTAACGTTAGCTAAGGCGGTTGAATTAGCGGAGAGCGTGCGGTGTGCTCGGCGCGCCTCCCATGCCGCATCGGTAGCACGTGGTTTGAGCGCGGCCGCCGGCAGCGTCGATGAGGATTCCGTGTTTGCGGTTAAGGAAAAGTGCAGTGTGTGCGGCTATGCTAATCACAAATCCAATCAGTGCCGGTTTAAAAACTATAAGTGCAAAAAGTGCAATAACAAGGGCCATCTTAGACGGATGTGCCCAAGTGACGCGAAAGTGAAACACGTGGAGGAAGGTAAAGTGGATGATGAGGGCGACGACGGTAAGTTGTGTTTAAATAATACGTTGTGAAAAGGGTCGACCGATGCTGGCAAGCGTATTCATCGGTGGACTAGGGTTGGAGTTCGAGATAGATAGTGGTTCCGCGGTTAGTATTATATCACACCGCATATATAACGAACATTTCAGCAAAGTACCGTTATTATTATTAGTTACATATAAAAAACTATTCAGTTATACGGGGGAACTTTTAGAAACGGTTGGTGTTATTCATTTAGATATTGAATATTCCAAAATGACGCGTAAACTTCATTTGTTTGTCGTACTGTTAGGATGGCGCTCCGTGGGTCCTTTTTAATTAAAACACTTTGATTCTGCTACACTGAATTTATTTATACTTGTACAGTACCGACCAAAAGTCCATGAGCAATCTCACAAAGCAATAGACTGACGCTTCGGTTTGACTTACGACCTTCTTCTATAAGTTGTTACAATACTGTAGACACGCACATTACACACACACACTCACTTTGTCTGCAACCAATGACTAGTTCGATAATCATCATTCGTTTTTAGTTTCATTCCTCTTGTTCACATAAATATTAAAGTTTAGCAGGTAGACCACAAAAAACTAAGTAAATTATTTCGATTTCTGTGGGGTAGATGCAGTTTGTTACAAGACTTCAATTAATAGAACTTTGTTGGTTCGTGCCGTGATAATATTGGTGACGAGCATTTAGCGCAGTGTTGTGGTTATTATTATCAAAAAGCAGGCATAAAATATATTGAAGAGATCAGATCAGATCAGAGAATATTATTGCGCTGCGTAAAAGTGAAGTGAATATCTAATGAAACCGGACTAAGTGTGAGTGTTATCATTTATATATTTCATATTTTACTAAACATAAATCTTAATCAAGGGTATTGTTGATAGAACAGAGGTATTGTTGAGACAGAAGATGCCTTTAAAGTTTTAAATTCATTGTGAGGTTTAATTCGATTAGTGAATAATAAATAATAAGGTATTATGTGTAATAAAAACAATGTTTTTCTTTGTTCTAGAGAAATACTGTGAGGGTTAAGAGATATGAGGAAGGGGCTTATTATCGAGTAGCAGCGACGTCAAATGGTGAATGAAACAAATGGTTTCATACCAACGAGATATTTTGCTGAATTATTAAAAACACGTCATTATGAACCGTTCGCCTTGCACTCTGAAGGCTTGCATCACTGAAGACCAGCTAGAAAACCGTTTTTGACCTTAAAATATTGACCGTACCAACTTAATAAACAACAGATTCGTTATTGCATGAATTTATGGTAACGAATTTTTTAAGCACGTTTCAATAGGGTGTTTGTCGTATTTCTTGCAGATATACCGAAATTATTTAATATTATTTTAGTAATAGTATTATTTTAGGATTAAAATTTGAGGTTTAGTTTCAATCTTCTTTTCGTAAAGAAAATGAATACTTAAGCTTTAACCTCAATAACAACCAATATTTACTAAAGTCAAATAAAATGTAAAATAATTAATACAAATAAAATATAAACAAACTGCCCATATTTAACCTTAAAATTACCTATTCTGTAAGTAGTTTTTTACATTTTAAGTAGTCTAATATTCTTATTTATTACTTAATTACTTCGACCATGATCAAAGCTTAATATTTATGGTGAAAAAATCCATTAAAAATTTAAAATATTTCATAATTTAAATATGTCAAAATAATACAAACTGCTTCTAAGTTTCTTGACATCTATTTCACATCTTATTCAGCTGAAGTAATGATAAATAATTGTAGCAGTTTTTTAACTTATGTAAAATAAATATAACGAATAAACATATTTTTTTTAATTTTGTTATCATATATCACGCATTTTTTATTCTAAAACCTTTATTGCAATAACAACATAAAAAAGCAGCAATATTTAAAAAATATTATTATCGAAAACAAAAATAATAATATTTGCAAAAAACCGCACTGTGCATTACGAGATTAGAACCTGAGGCAGTTTGAATTCCATACCAACGCTTAACGCTTTCTGCTATCTGCACTTGTTAAGTTACTATCGAATTTTAGCAATGCCATTAACTGGTCAAGTTCACGCGCATAGTGCGTGTGTGCTAGCATGTTTAAAGCGACGGAAATATATTGTTGTTTCGTGTAGTGCAAAACTGCGTTATCTGTGGTGTGTGTATCGTGTTGCTTACACATACAAATGTACGAGCTATACCGCGTGTTCACAGCAATACGACTCTTAGCGTGCTCATGCACTTTTGAGCGCTTACTGTACATCAAAATTACAATTAGTCGGAAAAGATGTTAATTGGATAGAATTTTGTGGGTTGACTGCCTCGCTATGCATAGCGAGCAGTTTTATATACCATATTAAAGTAAAGTCAGCAATAATTGCTGTTCAATAAAATTATGTATAACATCTCCCCGCTTAAGACGGAGCTTTATATTTTATAAAATTAAGCGCAGTGTAAAATCCAAAAAAGATAATAATTAAATACTTCCTGACTTAACTGAAAAAGGACGAGGACGCTAAGATGATCCTCGTGAAGAGTGAATCACAGGTGCATAGCTTGCTTCAAAGTGCATGACTAATTCTAGTTATTTTGTTTGTTAATTTACTTTGGTTGTCTTTATTACTGGCCTTTACTTTGTTTGGATTATGTTATAGTTCCTGTGGTTTGTTAAAATTATTTAGATATAACTTTCATAAAAACATTTTTACTGTAAAACATAATCATCAAATATCAACACAAAAAAAAACTCACCTCATACAAACATTACATGCATCATTCATCAACTAACATCCAAATTACAACCATCTCTCGCTTATATCACACATCCACTCATACACCCATTATACCCCACATTGAACTAAAACCTCGGCATATTTATGAAGTCTTTGTGAATAACACTTGTTTTCCTCAATGTCTGTTTTCAACCAGACATCGTGAGTTATGCCTATTAGACTTTTTACACGATAATGGATAGTAACTTAAATACACTTGACGAATTAGACCAGAGTGAAATTGCAAATTCAGCTTTAGCTAATATTGAACACATATCCACGTCTTTAAACCTCAAAAATATTTACTTAACGGTTGTGACTCAGAACATGAGGAGTATTTACAGTAATTTTGACGACTTGCAGATGAATTTGGCTCTGATGAAGTTCGACGTGGATGTTCTTATTCGTACTGAGTGTAGATTAAATAATAAGAAAAAAATACCACTTCTAAATAACTACACCTCTTATTTTACCTCAATCCAGCTAAACCAAAACGATGGCGTGGTAGCCTACGTAAGAAACAAACATACGCCCTTGGTAACAGAACTAACTTTAACAAATGCTTCTGCTCTTAGAATCACAATGTCTAATTTTACTGTTATAGGTATATACCGTTCCCCGTCTATTGCCTGTGCTGACAATTTCATCAGCTCATTAAACAGCCATCTTGAATCTTGTAGCACGCACAAGAATATTATTGTTACAGGCGACATTAATATTAATATAATAGAAAAACCTACAGAAACTTCACAACACCGATCAAATAGGCTCAGTTACCTAAATATGCTATCTGTTCACGGCCTCCTTCCAGGACATAACCTACCCACTAGAGAACAGAATTGCCTTGACCATACATTTCTGAAGTTTGATAAAACTAAAACCTCTACTTTTGTGGCAGTGCTTAATACAACAATCACGGATCATGCTATGGTTCTCTTAAATATAACTAGCTCAAATAAAACACAAATAACTTGTTCAAAAACCACAACTGTCATAGATTTTGAAAATGCTTATAAAAGCCTTATTAATATAGATATATCAATGTTTGATACTTACACGCTCCCTGACAGTTTTGCCACTAAACTGGTAGAAGTGATTAGGTCGTCCCTCCTATGCAACTCAAAAACCAAATCCATTTCTTGTGGTAGGAGAACTTTGAAGCCCTGGATTACTACAGGAGCACTGCGGTGCATAAGGCTTAGAAACAAAATGCAACGTCAAACAAGATTAGATCCTTTCAACATAATTTTAATAATAACTTATAAACGCTTCCGTAACTTTTGTTCCAATCTGATAAAAAAGATAAAGAGACAATATTATCGAAAACAAATAGAAGATTCATCCAAAAGTCCGAGACATCTTTGGTCTACAATAAATGAAATCACACAGTTTAAAGCACCCAAAACTTCAAATACCCACCTTCTCAATATTACCGCACATCCTCTAAACTCACTAAATAGGGTCAACTTGTTTTTTACCACCATAGGCAAATCGTTAGCGGAAAGTATCGTAACTCAGACTGGGATGCCGGTTGTGACCAGCTCCTGTAATAGCTCTAGGGTTTCCTCGTTTGTCTTATTGGAGACGGATCCACAGGAAGTGGACGGTATTCTAATGAGTCTTGACTCTGAAAGTGCACCAGGCTGGGACGGTATACCAACAAAATATTTAAAAATTTCCAGGGATTTTGTGGTTCCCCTGATAAGCCAGCTAGCTAACTTATGTCTCAAAACGGGAATGTTCCCAAAAGATCTAAAGCGTTCCGTGGTCACTCCTGTACACAAGGGCGGGGACGTAAATGATGTAAACAATTATCGCCCCATATCTGTATTGTCAACAATTTCAAAAATTTTAGAAAAAATTATAAACAAGAGACTAATTAACTATTTACAGAAATATAATATTCTATCAAATGCACAATATGGGTTGAGAAGAGGACGTTCAACTCAAGACGCTATTACGGCTTTGAATTCTGAAATTGTTGATAAAGTGGATAGGGGTCGTAAATGCTTGACAGTGTTCTTAGATCTCAAGAAAGCTTTTGATACCGTTTCCGTCCCAATCCTTCTGCACAGGCTAGAAAGCATAGGTATAAGAGGTACCGCTCTCTCCCTTTTTGAAAGTTACCTTAAAAATAGACAGCAAATGGTTAAAATTAATAATTTATTTAGTGTTGAAGAGGACGTCTATTACGGAGTTCCACAGGGGAGCGTTTTGGGTCCGCCACTCTTTTTAATTTATATTAACAGCCTATGCAATATGCAGATCAATGGAGGACAAATCTTCTCATACGCAGACGACACTGCGGTTGTTTTCTCAGGGACTTCATGGAAACATGTAAAAACTGTTGCTGAAGAGGGTCTAACTGAGATAGCTGGCTGGCTTAAAGCAAATCTTTTAACCCTTAATACCACTAAGACTAATTTTATTTGTTTTTCCCCAAACCAAAGGTCACAACCTGGATCTGACTATGGTATTACGATTCATGTGTGCCAAAATAAAGCCCTCTACAACAGTAATTGTGGCTGTCAAATCATTCAACAAGTCAGCTCCACAAAATATTTCGGCATAATTGTGGATCAAAGACTGTCATGGCACGCTCACATTGAGCTTCTTATGAAAAGAATCCGGAAGCTCATTTGGGTCTTTAAAACTTTACGACATGTTATGCCCGCGCAACTTATAAACAAGATCTATCTAGCTCTGGCGCAATCTATAATAACTTACTGTATTCCGATTTGGGGTGGAGCTACCAAAATTAAATTCCTCGATCTGGAAAGAGCTCAGCGATCACTTATCAAGGTTATGTATTTTAAACCATTTAGGTTCCCTAAAACTGACCTCTATAAAGTTAGCAACTTGCTCTCAATTAGAAAACTTTATGTTTTAAACATATCCTTAGCCCTACATAAGTGTCTACCCTTTGACTCGGCAACTCAGAGCAGAAGGCGTAGGGATATAGTGGTCTACTCCCCAGGGATTCGAACTGTCTTTGCTAGACGTCAATATGTTAAACAATCCACCTACATCTATAATAAACTGAATCGTATATTAGATATGTATCCCCTGTTGTTATATGACTGTAAAAAAACAATAACAGAATGATTGAGATCCCTAACATATGAAGAAACAGAAAACATTTTGACAAGAATAAGCTTAAAAAAAAAAAATTACACCCTCGCACACACACACCCCACACACACGCACCTCCACACACTCATATACACAAACACATACACCGAGTGCTGCTAAATTAATGTATAATTTTACTTTATTTTTCTATTTTTATTTTTCTAAAAACTCTATTTTTAACCTTATCATTGTAAAGCTACCACTTAAGGGAAGAGTGAGACAGCTCCGACACAAGTACTATTGTAACTTACTGGGGCTGCCTCAATTTATGTATGAAACAATGTTTTAGTTGAAATAAATATTTTTGTATTATTTTTTTTATTTTATTTTTTTCCTCCAAAACAAAAAGGAAAGAGAACAAAAATAATTTTACGAAAAAATGTGCTTAACAGATAGAAAATTATATTACCAACATTATCATTATAGGCAAATAATAAGTAGAACTAAAACAAAAAATACAACGTAAAGTGTACCTCATAGTACCTACATGTTTAATAATAGCACATGAGTAAACAAACATAATAGACAATAGTGTTCATATTTTGTCAACGTGATACATTTTTAGCAAAGTAAAAAAAAAAGTGTTCAGCGACGCTCAATGTAATTGGAGAGAGCATAATATGGAGCACTACTATTGATGTTGATAATTTTACAATAATAATTTTAATTCTATAAAAAAATATACAATGTTTATGGGAAAAATGGTACAATTACAAAAATCTTTTTTAAAGATTTTACTTAACGATACAAGTCAATCTTATTAATATTGGCTTGTCAAACAAAAACATAAACACATAAAATACGGAAGAAAAGTGTAGGTAATACAATACATTGAAATGTGAAGTCTATAATTACATTATTAATTATGAATAAAGTAGTACATTGGTTAGGCTTAGACTGAATGTAAACAAATCTTACATAATGAGGGTTTTGGATGTAACTTTGAAATCAAATCATTTAGAAGAAGGATTGTTAATTGTAAACAAAAATAAAAGTTAATAGAATAAAAATATTGCACTAATTTTAACAACTTAGATTGAATCGCAAATCTAGCATCCGTTACAGCCATGTAAAACACAGTGGAATGAATAAGAACATGAGGTAATAAAGATAAATGGAAATTATTTTCACGCAAACTAGTTTAGTAAATGTTTCTATAAAAGCCAAAAAAGCTAACCCATTCATTTCTTTTTTGTAAAATATAGTAAAATTAATAAATTGATTACGATTATTTAAGTTTATAGAAATAGATGGAATGCCAATAGTTTTGTAAAATGTTACGTCATAATTATGAACATTAGCAAATATGAGAAAGAATACTTTATGTTTGGAGTTAACGAACTGTTCAATTAAAAGTTTGCATTCAGCTGATTGCAACTCAGCGGAATTTGGTACCATTGACAGCTGTTTGAAGCGTGTAACAGTGCTGACAAAGTCCAGTGAAACTGGACACGAGATTAATTGTTGCTTTGATAAATGTAAACTTGAATTATTTAAATTTGAATTGATAGTTGCATTTACTAGATAACAAGTTAAATAATTTGAATTAAAAATATCAAGAACTAATTGGTTTAAAAACCAAGGAAACAAAGTGGAAATAGTAGAACCAGTGTCAAGTAAAAACCGTAAAAGTTTATCATTAAAGTTAGGTTTTAAGTAAACGTGAAGTAGACTACTATTGTTGATCTCACGTGAGCAATCCCTAGGAAAAGAACTCAGACTTTCACGAGATGAGAAATTGCATTTAGAATTATTAATATTAGAATTTTCTGAAACTTGTGTTGAAAATAATTTAGGAACACAAGGTAACTTAATTAACTGGGTCTTCGGTAACTTTTCTTTGTTACAATTAAACTGAACCGGCGACACATTAACTTGTGCAACAGAGAATTGACCACAAGGAGAATGGCTTTGGAATTTCAGTCGGAACTTAGTAGGAAGACATTTAATTTCATTACAATTTATTTTCTTTGACATCCGTGTTTTAAATAATTTAGGAACACGGCCTTTAAATAAACTACTAGACGAGTTTGTGTGTGCACTGACCTGTGTTGGAGAAAAAGTAGGAACACAGTTTGAAAGACACATAGTATCTTAAGTTGCTGTTGCAGTTAATTGTTGAAATTGGAATGATTAGTTTTAAAATTATGATCTTCTGAATTAACTTGATGAACTTAATTATAACATCTATCGATTAGACAGAGACCTAAAGATAAAGTGACTCGGACGATACTAGATAACAATTTCAACGCAATTCAAATGGCCTCGTTGGCTAGTTCGTCAAACTGCCGGTGTGAGTACGAGTATGACGACGTCCGGTGATGCGATGGTTCGAATACAAGTCGAACAAATGAGCTCTTTTTGTTGAAGTATTTTTTAGATTATTCGTAACGAATTAAATGTTGTAGCAGTGTTAACATTTTAAAACTTGAGGGGTTATCACATTTTTTCAATTTCCATACAAAATATAGCAGATTTTTTTTTTAAATAATCAATTTTTTTTAAACCCTGTCAGTAATGTATTTTCTCCTATTATTTAGCAAACCATATCAAGAAATTTAAAAATCACGTCTTCAGCTATCCTTGAAATAAAATCAAAATTTTATTTTATGATTTTACTATATCTTCATTAAGTAAATCAAAGGCGAAATAAACCATATCTTCGAGAGGGTAAACGTGATGCAACTATTAACAGGTGCTGTGACTGACACGATTGGTTTAGCACCACGAAAACTATACTTACATACTTACACAGACTTAATATTTCAATTATTTCAAGATTTCTTACAATTGGATAAGTTATTGACGAAAAAGGGTTTTTTTCATGCACGGACCCTTAAACAGAAATAAAATATCAATTTCCTCGCTGCAGGCACTGACACCGGTGCGCGGCTGTAAAAAACTAATACTGTGACAAAGGGGCGGCGCGGCGCCACAAAGTGGCGGCTTATGACAGCGGCGCACCTTTATTATATACCTGAATACCGGCCCGCGGCTGCATCACCGCTTGTGCGAACTTACTGACGAATACGAGTATTATGTAGGTAAAATATATTGATACGCCATAAAGGCAGACAGGCGCAACACTACGCTGGTGGAAAAATTATATGGGAATTGTTTTACCGGAGTCGCGTCGCGCCTGTCTGCGACAGCTTTAACACGACGCGGCTCAAGTTTTTTTAAAAAGTGGTCTGTAAATAGATAATACAATACCTACCAGTACAGTAAGCGTTCAAAAGTGCATAGGCACGTTAAGAGTCTTATTGCTGTAAACACGCGGTATAGCTCGTACATTTGTATGTGTAAGCAACACGATACACACACCACAGAGAACGCAATTTTGCACTACACGAAACAACAATATATTTCCATCGCTTTAAATATGCTAGCACACACGCATTATGTGCGTGACCTTGACCAGTTTACGGCATTGCTAAAATTCGAAAGTAACTTAACAAGTGCAGATAGCAGAAAGCGTTAAGCGGTGGGATGGAATTTAAACTGCTTCAGGTTCTAATCTCGTAAAGCACAGTGTGGTTTTTTGCAAATATTATTTTTTGTTTTCGATAATAATATTTTTTAAATATTGCTGCTTTTTTATGTTGTTATTGCAATAAAGGGTTTAGATAAAAAATGCGTGATATATGATAACAAAATTAAAAAATATATTTATTCGTTATATTTATTTTACATAAGTTAACAAACTGCTACAATTATTTATTATTATTTCAGCTGAACAAGATGCTTCTAAGTTTCTTGACATGTATTTCACATACATGTCAAGAAACTTAGAAGCAGTTTGTATTATTTTGACATATTTAAATTATGAAATGTTTTAAATTTTAAATGGATTTTTTTCACCATAAATATTAAGCTTTGATCATGGTCGAAGTAATTAAGTAATAAATAAGAATATTAGACTACTTAAAATGTAAAAAAACTACTAACAGAATAGGTGATTTTAAGGTTAAATATGGGCAGTTTGTTTATATTTTATTTGTATTAATTATTTTACATTTTATATGAATTTAGTAAATATTGGTTGGTATTGAGGTTATAGCTTAAGTATTCATTTTCTTTAAGAAAAGAAGATTGAAACTAAACCTCAAATTTTAATCCTAAAATAATAATATGACTAAAATAATCTTAAACATTTTCGGAAATTTTCGGTTTATCTGCAAGAAATACGACAAACACCATATTGAAACGAGCTTAAAAATTCGTTACCACAAATTCATGCAATAACGAATCTGTTGTTTATTAAGTTGGTATGGTAAATATTTTAAGATTAAAATATAGCAGTGTCCCACTTGAAGTCTTAATATTATCGTGCGAAACTTAAATGTTCAGGTTTATGCCTTTCTGTCAAAAACGGTTTACTAGCTGGTCTTCAGTGATGCAAGGCTTCAGAGTGCACGGCGAACGGTTCATAATGACGTGTTTTATAATTCAGCAAAATATCTCGTTGGTATGAAACCATATGTTTCATATTCATTCACCATTTGACGTCGCTGCACCTCGATAATAAGCCTATTCCTCATATCTCTTAACCCTCACAGTATTTATCTAGAACAAAGAATAACATTGTATTTATTACACATAATACCTAATTATTTATCATTCACTAATCGAATTATACGTCATAATGAATTTAAAACTTTAAAGGCATCTTCTATCTCAACAATACCTCTGTTCTATCAACAATACCTTTAATTAAGATTTATGTTTAGTAAAATATGAAATATTTAAATGATAACACTCACACTTAGTCCGGTTTCATTAGAAATTTGTGTAAATTACATTCACTTTTACTGCATTCACTTTTTATTTGACTGCATTTTGAAAATAATAACCACAACACCGCTAACAGCTAAATACTCGTCACCGACAATAATCACGAACCAACAAAGTTCTAAGTGAATACTCGTAACGAATTGCATCTGTCTACCCCACAGAAATCGAAATAACTTACTTAGTTTTCTGTGGTCTACCTGCTAAACTTTAATATTTATGTGAACAAGACGAATGAAACAAAAAACGAATAATTATCGAACTAGTCATTACTATGAGTTGCAGACAAAGTGAGTGTGTGTGTGTATAATGTGCGTGTCTAAAGTATTGTAACAACTTATAGAATAAGGTCGTAAGTCAAACCGAAGCGTCAGTCTATTGCTTTGTGAGATTGCCTATGGACTTTTGGTCGGTACTGTACATTTACTTATAAAAATTCAATCTTTTGTAAACCTACATTATACGCAAATAAATGATTTGATTTTGACAATGCTCGCCTATCACGGTATGCTACCAGCACACACTATTCCTACGCAACAAAGTAACACCTGTCTCGACCACCTAATTTTAAAAACGAGAAGAACTGCTTTTTGGGTCATCGCCAACACTTCGGTAACTGATCATGATACTGTTTTATTATTTATGGAGAACAATAACCCTTCCAATATTTCACTGAAAAAAGGTAGACAGACCCGGGTTTTGGATTTTGACAAAATTGAATTGGACCTACTGCGGACCGATTTTAGCCCCGTTTATTCCACCTCAGATGTTAATGAAGCTACTGACTTCTTTATCAACACCCTTAACCTTATCATAGTTCAAAACTCTATTTTGAAAGTTGTGCCCAACCGTAAAAGGCTAAGTAAGCCCTGGATGGCACCAGGGCTCCTTAAATGCCTACGAAATCGAGATAATATGCATATGAAATTAAAAGATACAGGAATTATTGCTCTAAGATACTTAAAACTATTAAAACTAATTATGATAAAGCCCTTATAACTAACTCACAAAATAATAATAAAAAACTCTGGGCTGCTATAAAATCGATCACCTATACATCTAAAGTTAAAACACATCCCTACGCTCTTCTTTCGCCCTCCGAACCAGATCTCTCTGTAAATGAAGTGAACTCGTACTTTGCTAACATTGGCCGTACATTAGCTGAAAACATACCATACGTCTCCGCATGCTTACCTCCACAAGCTGGTGATCTCCCACCGTATCACAACAGCTTTGTCATGCTAGAAACTGACGAATCTGAATTAGACATTTTGATTGGAAAGTTGAGAACCGATTGTGCGGTAGGTTCCGATGGAATATCGGACTCGTTCCTAAAGAAATTTAAAAATCTCCTCACCCCCCATCTGATTCATATACGTAATTTGGCATTTAATTCTGGCATCTTTCCTGATGCACTTAAGCTGGCAGTAGTGCATCCTGTGCATAAGGGTGGGGACAGAGATCGATCAAAATAACTACAGACCTATATCAATTTTGCCTACGCTTTCAAAAATTGTTGAGAGACTCATGAATAACAGATTGGTTAAGTACCTAGAGCAAAATCATATTCTTTCTTCTTCTCAATATGGTTTCCGTTCCGGAATCTCCACAAATAATGCTGTGCTCACAGACATATAAAGGTGCTAGACCTAACCACTAACATCTTCTCCAACCTGGATAAAAAACAGAAGGTAATTGGTATTTTCTTGGATCTGGCTAAAGCCTTCGATACGATATCTGTCCCCTATTAGAGGCATTCAACTTGCTCTCTTTGATAGAGTTACCCCACGGGGTAGGCGGCAGTGCGTCAGGATCGGTGATTGGATAAGTCACGAGCTCCTGATATCATACGGGGTTCCCCAGGGCAGTATTTTCGGCCCAACCTTTTTTCTCATTTATATAAATGAGCTCTGCCGGCTAATGCTTCCCAATGCATCCATTTTCACCTATGCTGATGATACTGCCCTACTATTCCACGGAGACTCATGGGAGCTGGTGTTCCAGCATGCACAATCCGGACTCAACCTTGTCACCGACTGGTTGGCTCAAAACCTGCTTACTTTAAATGCTGACAAAACTAATTACTTAACCTTTTCTTTTACGGCCGCTGGGAAACTTCCTTCCTCTCCTTACTCCTTGATTGCCCACTCTTGTATTTCACCTCACCTCACTGTTTGTAATTGCCCCTGCCTTTCTTGCCTCAGTTTTGTCAAATATCTCGGTGTACAAATTGATGTTTGCCTGTCTTTCTCTACACACATAAACACACTCACCTCACGACTGCGCAGGTTGATTTACATTTTTAAGTCCCTACGTCACGCTGCGGACTCTTCGGTGCTAAGACTTGTATATCTCGCCCTCTGCCAATCACTTATACAATATTGCATAATTACTTGGGGTGGATCAGCAAAAACTCACATGCTGAAATTGGAGCGTGCCCAAAGGGCACTCCTGAAAGTTGGATGGCGGTTACCTTACCGCTTTCCTACCATCGATCTTTATAAAACATGTACGGTTCTCTCTGTTCACAAATTATTTATCCTTAACCTTGTTTTAACCTCTTCTTTGCTAGATTTGCCTTTTAATGCGTATAAAACTAAAGTAAAATCTAACCTTTGTTCAAAGGCATACTATTGTATCAACGACTACATAAATGATAAGAATAGTTGGTCGCTGTGATTAACTCAAGACAATACTTATGTTCTTTCTCCAGAATTAGTTTACCTACGGACAATTACATAATTGTTTATTTTATTTGAATTTATAAGTAAATTTTTATTTTTTTGTGATTCAATTTATTTTTATTTTATTTTATTGTTGACTTAATCTACTCATTACAATATTTTGTTATGAGTTGTATTGCAATTTGTGGTTAGCTAGCGACCTCGACAGTTGATCATTATTTTTCATTTTTTTTGCTTGAGCAACCGGCAGCAAGTTCGTCATGCTCCCATTTTTTTTTTTTTTTTTGGGTGGGAAATTATCTAATAACTTCTCGGAGGGCGTGTCAGACTCTTACTGACTAAAACCCACCCGTGTTCCTTCGGTTGCCCTGTTGCCGGGGGCCACGATTTCCCTATCGGTTTTCTTCGAACCCCCGGCAGGCATTGGCCCTAACGGACCCCGTCAATTCTGCTGACATCTCTTTGAGGCGCGCGTGGAACACAACGCGCCGTCGACCCGGGCTTGGTCCTTATCGGACGGCGAGCTACCCATTGCTCACCGTCCGCAAGCCCGCGCCTACGGTGGCCGGAAATCGGCTCGCGATTCCCGCCCCGGGCGTCTCCTCCTGCGCCGGTTAGGGGCGTGAGGGCGCGAAATTTGCCTCTCTCGTCATGCTCCCTTACATGTCTTGCGGTAGCGTCGGGGGTCGGGTTGCCTCCATCCCTCAAATATGGCGAGGGGGGTAATGGCTGATCTTTGCGTTATGCTCGTGAACGGGTGCTGCTTGTGGTGACTGGTCGTCTTGCTGATCATGGTTTTGTTATTGTAACTAGGAATTAACTGTTTATTTATTTTTTACCTCGATGGTCCTAGTTTATCATTTATAACTGCCAATTACAGCTTTAAATAGCTTTATGTAAGCGGGCACGCCCTTTACGCCTGGAGGCTTTTATTTAGATATTTAGTTCTGTTTACGTTTAGTTTTTATTTCTGCTTGAGTATAGTTCTCGATGGTTTTGGTTGGTATATTGGCGTGTGCTAGCTGACATATGGCCAATCATTTATCATTTAAATTATGTTTTGTGTTGCGCAATGTAAATTATTTTGCATACTATTGTATAGAATTATTTTTTTCTAACATGAACAGACAGCTGTGCTGCTGGGGAGTTTGTTGCGCCACTTCTTCTTCCCAGCGAAAGGCACTAGGAAGTGGTGAAGTTTGGGCGTTTTGGGGGACTGTCTTATGTAATTTTGACGTTCGAAAAGTGCTGATTCTCAGCCTAATTTGAATAAATGAAATTTGAATTTGAACCACACACTCTCAAACTCCCTACGCTCCGTGCAAAATTGTCTCCCAACGACGTAAACATACTGTTTGTCCCTCCATCCGCACAAATTATCTGTAATACAGATCCCGGACCCAGTATAGACCCCTGCTTGCTTGCTAGGACAGATAGGTTAATTCAGCGAATTCAGAATGCCTGTATTCGTTTCTGCGTACATGTCCCTCGCAGGCATCATGTGACACCATACATAAACCAACTCAAGACACTAAAAATGGCTGCCAGGCGAAAGCTTCATTTAGCAAGTTTAATGTTTGGCATTGTAACAACCCATAAGCCGCACTATTTATTTGAAAAACTCACTTGGCGACAAGCACGTTACAAGTATGGTCTTCGTTCTGTGGTTGGCCCACTAAACATGCAGCGACATAAAACCGCAGCATTCAGAGGTAGCTTCAGGTTTGCAGCCACACGCTGCTGGAACGATCTTCCACCGCCAATGCGAGGCCTAAAAACAATACAGTCTTTTAAATTTCAACTTAAGAAGTTATTGTTACATGTACAACTTTCTAAACAATAAGTTTTTAACTCTCATAAACAGTAATTTTTCCTTTCTTTCTTTGCTCACCTCATGGGTCATGGCCTGCAGTATTTGGTTTTTGGATCTCCAGCAGCGCTGCAGCATGGCTTTCGGTCCCCTGTTTGCTGGGACTGATGGTAGCGTTCCCTCTGTCCACTCTCATCCTATGTTGACAACCTATTTATGGAATTACATTTTGATATCATTACTTGTCCATGTTATTGCTTAATATTTAATTTAATAATCATCTATTTACAATCAAATTTCAAATTAAATTACAATTATCGTATTATTTACTTAATCTGTGTTGTTCTATCTTGTATTTCTATTTGTGACTCGGACTTTCATAACTTTCTGTTTGTTTTTGAAGCAGCATATCTCTTTTAAAAGTGTTTGGTGTGTCGGGTCACCCTCCAGTTTTCCAGGGTATTGTTTTTATTGGGTCCGTCTCATCTGGTCTCATCTCACATTCACTCACAAACGCATAAAGCACTGACATATAACTTTTGCATAATATTAAACACATTACATCATTGGCCATTTTGTAATTTCTTACATCACAATTTGGGTGAACGTCAAATAAGACGCGTCGAAATGTTGCCACTGTAGCGGTTACACCGCCACATACAAACTACGCATCAAAGACATGACGACACACAAATCCTGCATCGCGCAGTTAGAGTTTACCGAGCGATCGACATACATACAAGATTTCAACTTCCAACCGATGGGCAGTTGCCCGCCAGACACAACACCCGTCTGGTCGGAGGATCCTCCCTTTTCTATGGTGGATGAGTGAACTTTACACCCTGTTCCTCATGCCCCTAAATTGGTGACCCCGAGTATGAACGTCAACGCAGCCTTCGTGCAATTACTTCGGCGTGACGTCATCATCATCATCACTCCCGCAAGCTTTCGTGAGGCGAGTCACACAGCCAGCCAGCACCCACCGACTTCAACGGGTATCCTGACCACCAGCATGCAGCGAACGCGCATTCCTGGTCATCACCCTCAGCCTCATCACCCCAACTCACTGGGGAATCAACGCAAGCAGCCTCATCACCCCGACTCACTGGGGAATCAACGCAATCACCTCAATCACCCCGACTCACTGGGGAATCACAGCAATCACCTCAATCACCCCGACTCACTGGGGAATCACCACAATTACCACAATCGCCGCAATCACCACAGAAAGTTCCGACTCACCGCGAACTATGCGGCACCCGGTTCCGACTCACTGGAACCGCAGCTGGCACTGTGTGAAGCATCGCAAGATTCAGCCCACTATCGACCTCCGGTCTCCGTAGGGGAGTGATGTAGCGGTTACACCGCCACATACAAACTACGCATCAAAGACATGACGACACACAAATCCTGCATCGCGCAGTTAGAGTTTACCGAGCGATCGACATACATACAAGATTTCAACTTCCAACCGATGGGCAGTTGCCCGCCAGACACAACACCCGTCTGGTCGGAGGATCCTCCCTTTTCTATGGTGGATGAGTGAACTTTACACCCTGTTCCTCATGCCCCTAAACCACTATATAAAACGTAATACGTTTTTTTTTGAGGATGATATTCTCGTAACATAGAAATAAAGTATGTCCATTTCTTTTTTTTTTTTTTTTACATTTATTTAGTATATTGCATCACACTATATTAAAAATATATATATATTTTTCTTTATGTACGCTGCACTTATACAGCGTCATATTTGTTTGCTGCACCGGTTGACGTCATTACGTCGGCGCCGGCTGTCGCTGAAAACCAGCGCTGGGGCTCTGTCTTGCATAGGGTCGTAGCATAATGCTGAGCGATAGCCGATTTGCGTGGATGTGACGCATGCTTCCCCCAACCTTATCTCATTTTTATATTCTAAACAATACTTTTCTGCGTCATGTTTACCGCAAATAAACGTTTTTTCTTTCTTTCTTTCTTTCTTTCTTTCTATAGACTCTGGAGTCTATACTAGGACACTCCAGCTCTCACAAAGGTTTGAATCTGCCTGTAACCTATATACCATGTACTAATTTTGTACCTTTTTGAGAGAAATAAATTACTATTACTTACTACTATTACTATTTACCAAGTGACATGTGTAGTTACAAGTCGGTAACTTATCGCAACACAAGTACAAGACTAATGGTATTGGTTCCACGCTGCCTTATTCAGCTCTGTTCCTAAACATCCTCGTGCGGCGGCTACGACACGTGGAGGCGGCAGGTAGTACCATCATGTTACGGAGGGGTACAGACGGTCCACTACTAGCATAGAGTCGTAATAATAACGCATACGGAATTGTAGCCCAATGTAATGAAAACGAGCGTATGCAAGTAAGTAGTTCGTGTGCAAGGTGAGATTGTGTCGCAGCGATTTTTCACGGTTAATTTGGCTTATTAAGTAGGTACCTACTTTCCCTCGATTTCATAATGTTCTGATAAACTAAAGCAGTGAGTATGTAAACCCATACACTTATAAGTCATAGGACTACCATCCCGATTGCAAGGTCGCTTCAATAGTTTAGGTCTTCTGTATTGTGTTGCTTGGTGGGCCTGTTCCAGTATGCGTCGTGTGTACCCCGCACGTGCGCGGTGTTTGTATTCCATGAGGTGAGCGGCACGAGGAGAGTGCCATCAATCTTACGCGACAAACGCTGATAGATTCCCCCTCCGCACCCCCCACACCGCCCCTCGTACCGCACACTCAAACTTGCGCAAAACAAATTGACTTTGTTCAACTTTTCTAAAGGAAGTATCTCTCTCCTCACGATGACTTGGTAAAAATTGAATTTGAAAAGCGAAAGAATCGGCGGTAATGGAATCTGTGAGATTTATCTGAGGGCTAATGTGGAAGTTCTTAATGGACGAGGAATGAGTCTCAATGACCGCAGTCAGCACGGTCGGATTACATTTTGTGGATTAAGGTCTTTACATTAACTTAATTATGACACGAAATTGTTGACAAGGAAATGTCGCGTTTATTGTCATTACTTCAGAAGTTAAGAGCCTGAATTTTGTTTCCGCTCCAGTTCATCAGAGTCGGAATCATGTAGATTCCATTGAAATGTTACGTTAATTACGTCAATTTTAATTGAATGTCAGTCAACGAACGTCCAAAGCTAAATAGCTAAGCGTCAAGTTAATTAAATGTTTAATTAATGAGTTTGTTTATAAAACAACTTTCATTACGATCATCATAATTTTGTTCGTGGCGCGTTCTTTATTAGGATGATGACTATATATTTTGCTCATTTTGGATAACCTCCTCGTATTTACAACTTTATATCTAAAACAAACATTAACATCTTAGTGAAAAAGACGACACAATTATCTGTAGATGGATTGAGTGAGGGCTGACAGGAATCAAAAGGGAGCGGATGATAGAATGACGGCTAACATGACAGAACGCAAGGATCCCACGTAGCGTGGGACATGAGCAGGCAGAGGAAGAAGAACATTGTGTTAACGAGAACGGTTCGCCACGCAAGTCAGGGGCAGCACATTCCTGTTCTATCAGAGCGATCGAGTAATTAATGAAGCAACGTGCTATCTAACTTGATATTCCTTTCAAAGTTGCCCGTCTTTATATCTGTGGCGCCTCCACTAACTTCAGATAACTTGGTAACTATGTGCCGCACTCGTTATTGTAACGAGAGATTGGAGACAGTCTGCCTTGGCGTATGAATTCGTAGAGATGTTACGGGCGCGACTCGGCAGTAGCTGACATTCAAATGTTGGAGCTGCGTCTTTAATAGGTCTTAACATGATTTGAGGGTTAAAAAAAAAACTTTTTATTCGTTTAATTCAATGATTTACACAAGAATAACGAATGTATTGTGGTCCCATCAGATTCAAATCATACTTGCATATACACCCAGAACCGGATGAATTTTGCCACCAATAGTAGATTGTTATACGAGGGGCTAAAATAACCCATTCTATTGAAGTAGTTTTACTCCCGAGCTTTAGCGAGGGGAGTAAATAGAAACCGAGTTATAGTGGGTTTTAGCGCCGTGTGTTACACTCTACTTTTCACTACGCTTGCGAGATCCAATACAAATATTAAATAGTTTATTTTATTAAAAAATATACAATTTGTTCATTGATCTGAATTTTTAAGGAAACTTTTATCCCGGTATGCGACAATAAAAGCTAGTTTAACATAGGAATAAAGACTTTTTCGCTTTCGTAGGCTCGTTGGTAAAATTACCTTTTCCCCTAGAGCAAGATATGCTATTTTTTTCCCGCTCTGGTACGCTACAATGACGGACTTTTTGAGCAAGAGGAGTAAAAACAAAATTCGCTTAAATGTACTTTTTTTTTGGGTGGAAATTATCAAATAACTTGAGAGCATGTCAGACTCTTTACTGACTAAAACCCACCCGTGTTTCTTCAGTTGCCATGTCGCCGGGGGCCACGGTCTCCCTTTCTATTTTCTTCGCAACCCCGGCAGGCATCGGCCCTAGCGGACCCCGTCAATTCTGCTGACATCTCAATGAAGCGCGCGTGGAACACAACGCGCCGTCGACCCGGGCCTGGTCCTTATCGGACGGCGAGCTACCCATTGCTCACCGCAAGCCCGCGCCTACGGTGGCCGGAAATCAGCCTGCGATTCCCGACGCCCAAGGCTTCTCCTCCTGCGGCGGTTAGGGGCGTGAGGGTGCGTATTTTTCTTCTACCTCACACGTTCCGCCTCCTCCTTCGCGAGCATTACTGCTTAGCAGAAGGAGGTGACGGCCTCCCATTTTCTCTCGCTTCGTACCATGGCCTGAACCAGGGCCGGACGCGAGAGATCACCGCCGCCGGTCGCCTCCACGAGGACACGGCGTTGCTTTGACCAAGCCGGGCAGACCTTCACTGTATGCTCCACCGTGTCCTCCGGGCGATTCACACAATGGTGACACCCAGACGTTTCCTCCCACCTTATCCTGAACAGGAATCTTCCGAAACAGCCGTGTCCGGTGAGGACGTGCGTCAGGTGGAAGGGGAGGATGCCGTGGCGCCTTTCTAGCCACTCCTCAAAGAGGTGACTTATCGCCGCAATTGTGGCGTGCCCAGCGCTGAGTTGCGACAATCGCACTCTCCATGACCTCTGATATGACCTATGTCGCCAATGTCAGGATATTACTCAAATACACGACGAGATATTCCGCGCTATACTGTCGTATTTCTACTCACAGCTCTATGTAATGAATAACGCCCACTCTTACATATCGGCACGTACGGAAGCTGAAGTTCAGTTCATTTGGGAGGCGATCTAAGTTGGGTAATTAACTCGCTCGTAATAACAGTGAGCAATGTAATGGGAATAGTTGAAGTCGCGACTTTATTAGCGAAATCGAGCTCTGAAGGCCGTTGCCAACATTACGGAGAGATTTTATCGCTATGGCGGGTAGGGGCACGGAAAATTGAAATACTTATAACGTTGTTTTACAGTTATATCGATGATGACGGTGCACTCCACTCCGCCACGTTGTGTTGAACGAGGTTTTCACTCCAGATTTATTTTTCACTATGTTTATGAACGTAATTGAAACTGCATTGTATTTTATTTCAGTGTTCTGGCAGCGATACAGCTCGTAAGTTTTTTATAATAATTTCTTGTTCTTTTCTTCGTAGCGATTTTCCCTGGCTCTATTCCAACCCCCGTTAATGAGTTATCTCAAATTCAAACTCAAAGCATTTATTTAAATTAAACCATTTACAGGCACTTTTGAATAATCAGACTCGGTCAGTCAGAAATATGAAGCTAGTTGCCCATTCCAAAGTGTAGTAGGTAGGTACAGTAAGCGCTCAAAAGTGCATGAGCACGCTAAGAGTCGTATTGCTGTGAACACGCGGTATAGCTCGTACATTTGTATGTGTAAGCAACACGATACACACACCACAGATAACGCAGTTACACGAAACAACAATATATTTCCGTCGCTTTAAACATGCTAGCACACACGCACTATGCGCGTGAACTTGACCAGTTAATGGCATTGCTAAAATTCGATAGTAACTCAACAAGTGCAGATAGCAGAAAGCGTTAAGCGTTGGTATGGAATTCAAACTGCTTCAGGTTCTAATCTCGTGAAACACATTGCGGTTTTTTGCAAATATTATTATTTTTGTTTTCGATAATAATATTTTTTTAATATTGCTGCTTTTTTATGTTGTTATTGCAATAAAGGTTTTAGAATAAAAAATGCGTGATATATGATAACAAAATTAAAAAAAATATGTTTATTCGTTATATTTATTTTACATAAGTTAATAAACTGCTACAATTATTTATCATTACTTCAGCTGAATAAGATGTGAAATAGATGTCAAGAAACTTAGAAGCAGTTTGTATTATTTAGACATATTTAAATTATGAAATATTTTAAATTTTTAATGGATTTTTTCACCATAAATATTAAGCTTTGATCATGGTCGAAGTAATTAAGTAATAAATAAGAATATTAGACTACTTAAAATGTAAAAAACTACTTACAGAATAGGTAATTTTAAGGTTAAATATGGGCAGTTTGTTTATATTTTATTTGTATTAATTATTTTACATTTTATTTGACTTTAGTAAATATTGGTTGTTATTGAGGTTAAAGCTTAAGTATTCATTTTCTTTACGAAAAGAAGATTGAAACTAAACCTCAAATTTTTATCCTAAAATAATACTATTACTAAAATATTATTAAACAATTTCGGTATATCTGCAAGAAATACGACAAACACCCTATTGAAACGTGCTTAAAAAATTCGTTACCATAAATTCATGCAATAACGAATCTGTTGTTTATTAAGTTGGTACGGTCAATATTTTAAGGTCAAAAACGGTTTTCTAGCTGGTCTTCAGTGATGCAAGCCTTCAGAGTGCACGGCGAACGGTTCATAATGACGTGTTTTTAATAATTCAGCAAAATGTCTCGTTGGTATGAAACCATTTGTTTCATTCACCATTTGACGTCGCTGCTACTCGATAATAAGCCCCTTCCTCATATCTCTTAACCCTCACAGTATTTCTCTAGAACAAAGAAAAACATTGTTTTTATTACACATAATACCTTATTATTTATTATTCACTAATCGAATTAAACCTCACAATGAATTTAAAACTTTAAAGGCATCTTCTGTCTCAACAATACCTCTGTTCTATCAACAATACCCTTGATTAAGATTTATGTTTAGTAAAATATGAAATATATTAATGATAACACTCACACTTAGTCCGATTTCATTAGATATTCACTTCACTTTTACGCAGCGCAATAATATTCTCTGATCTGATCTGATCTCTTCAATATATTTTATGCCTGCTTTTTGATAATAATAACCACAACACTGCGCTAAATACTCGTCACCAATATTATCCACGAACCAAAAAAGTTCTATTAATTAAATACTCGTAACAAACTGCATCTACCCCACAGAAATCGAAATAATTTACTTAGTTTTTTGTGGTCTACCTGCTAAACTTTAATATTTATGTGAACAAGACGAATGAAACTAAAAACGAATGATGATTGTTGAACTAGTCATTGGTTGCAGACAAAGTGAGTGTGTGTGTGTAATGTGCGTGTCTACAGTATTGTAACAACTTATAGAAGAAGGTCGTAAGTCAAACCGAAGCGTCAGTCTATTGCTTTGTGAGATTGCTCATGGACTTTTGGTCGGTACTGTACCTATGGAGAAGAACGGGCGAGAAACTCCACGGACACTCTATTAAATAAAAAAAATGCTACGAAATAATGGTTACATCATTCATGTTGAAATTATACATGTGAGAACAATGTAGAAAGTGGTGCACGTTAAAAGCGTCCGTAATCTATACGTATAAAATCGTGGTGATGTAGCGGTTCCACCGCCACATACAAAAACTACGCATCATAGACATGACACACGTCACACTAATCGCGCAATTAGAGTTTACCGAGCGATCGACATACAGTACCGACCAAAAGTCCATAAGCAATCTCACAAAGCAATAGACTGACGCTTCGGTTTGACTTACGACCTTCTTCTATAAGTTGTTACAATACTGTAGACACGCACATTACACACACACACTCACTTTGTCTGCAACCAATGACTAGTTCGATAATCATCATTCGTTTTTAGTTTCATTCCTCTTGTTCACATAAATATTAAAGTTTAGCAGGTAGACCACAAAAAACTAAGTAAATTATTTCGATTTCTGTGGGGTAGATGCAGTTTGTTACAAGACTTCAATTAATAGAACTTTGTTGGTTCGTGCCGTGATAATATTGGTGACGAGCATTTAGCGCAGTGTTGTGGTTATTATTATCAAAAAGCAGGCATAAAATATATTGAAGAGATCAGATCAGATCAGAGAATATTATTGCGCTGCGTAAAAGTGAAGTGAATATCTAATAAAACCGGACTAAGTGTGAGTGTTATCATTTATATATTTCATATTTTACTAAACATAAATCCTAATCAAGGGTATTGTTGATAGAACAGAGGTATTGTTGAGACAGAAGATGCCTTTAAAGTTTTAAATTCATTGTGAGGTTTAATTCGATTAGTGAATAATAAATAATTAGGTATTATGTGTAATAAAAACAATGTTTTTCTTTGTTCTAGAGAAATACTGTGACGGTTAAGAGATATGAGGAAGGGGCTTATTATCGAGTAGCAGCGACGTCAAATGGTGAATGAAACAAATGGTTTCATACCAACGAGATATTTTGCTGAATTATTAAAAACACGTCATTATGAACCGTTCGCCGTGCACTCTGAAGGCTTGCATCACTGAAGACCAGCTAGAAAACCGTTTTTGACCTTAAAATATTGACCGTACCAACTTAATAAACAACAGATTCGTTATTGCATGAATTTATGGTAACGAATTTTTTAAGCACGTTTCAATAGGGTGTTTGTCGTATTTCTTGCAGATATACCGAAATTGTTTAATATTATTTCAGTAATAGTATTATTTTAGGATTAAAATTTGAGGTTTAGTTTCAATCTTCTTTTCGTAAAGAAAATGAATACTTAAGCTATAACCTAAATACCAACCAATATTTACTAAAGCCAAATAAAGTTTAAAATAATTAATATGAACAACTGCCTTTAACCTTAAAATCAACAATTTTGTCAGTAGATTTTTTTACATTTTAAGTAGTCTAATATTCTTATTTATTGCTTAATTACTTAGACCATGATCAAAGCTTTATATTTATTGTGCAAAAAAATCCATTTAAAATTTAAAACATTTCAAAATTTAAATATGTCAAAATAATACAAATTGCTTCTAAGTTTCTAGACATCTATTTCACATATTATTCAGGTGAAGTAATGATAAATAATTGTAGCAGTTTGATAACTATACTTAAGTAAAATAAACATAATGAATAAATATTATTTATTTTTTATTATAACATATCACGCATTTTTTATTCTAAACCCTTTATTGCAATAACAACATTAATAAATAGGCAGGATATTTAAAAATATTATTATTGCAAACAAAAATAATAATATTTGCAAAAACAGCGCTGTGATTTACGAGATTAGAACCTTAGCCATCTTGAATCTAAGACCAACGCTTAACGCCTTCTGCTATCTGCACATTTAATTTACTTTCGAATTTTAGCAATGCGATACACTGGCCAAGGTCACGCGTACGAGTATGATGCGTGCTAACAAAAGTTATGGAAATATAAGTGCGGCGCCCGCGAACCGTGACGATACGATTGTGTGTAGTTCAAAACTGCGTTCTCTGTGGTGTGTGTACGGCACTCACACCACAGACGTCTGACTGTTTACACATACAAATGTACGGACTATACCGCGTGTTCACAGCAATACGACTCTTAGCGTGCTCATGCACTTTTGAGCGCTTACTGTACATACAAGATTTCAACTTCAAACCGATGGGCAGTTGCCCGCCAGATACAACACCCGTCTGGTCGGAGGATCCTCCCTTTTCTATGGTGGATGAGTGAACTTTACACCCTGTTCCTCATACCACTAAAACAGTTTTTCTTGGAATCACTATTGACGGTAAATTACAATGGGGCCCATACATAGAAAAATTGTCAGGAAGGCTAAGTTCGGCCGCCTATGCTGTTAAAAAAATTAGACAGATAACTGACGTAGATACAGCCAGAATTGTTTATTTTAATCATTTTCATAGTCTTATGTCATATGGGATTCTTCTCTGGGGAACCTGTGCGGACATTGATACTATCTTTTCTCTACAGAAAATGGCTGTTCGAGCCATTTACAACCTAGGTCCAAGAGATTCCCTAAGAGAAAAATTCAAAGAAATAAATATTCTGACTGTAGCCTCATAATGTTTTTTGAAAACCTATTGTATGTCCACAAATATTTATACAATTTAAAGAAAACGTCCGATATTCATTGTTTAAATACCAGAAATAAACACAACCTTGCTCTACATCGCACTCGTCTCCACAAAGTAGGCAACTCGTTCATGGGTCAATGTATACGCTTTTAGTGGCATGAGGAACAGGGTGTAAAGTTCACTCATCCACCATAGAAAAGGGAGGATCCTCCGACCAGACGGGTGTTGTGTCTGGTGGGCAACTGCCCATCGGTTGGAAGTTGAAATCTTGTATGTATGTCGATCGCTCGGTAAACTCTAACTGCGCGATGCAGGATTTGTGTGACGTCATGTCTTTGATGCGTAGTTTGTATGTGGCGGTGTAACCGCTACATCACTCCCCTCCGGAGACCGGAGGTCGATAGTGGGCTGAATCTTGCGATGCTTCACACAGTGCCAGCTGTGGTTCCAGTGAGTCGGAACCGGGTGCCGCATAGTTCGCGGTGAGTCGGAACTTTCTGTGGTGACTGCGGCGATTGTGGTGATTGTGGTGATTCCCCAGTGAGTCGGGGTGATTGAGGTGATTCCCCAGTGAGTCGGGGTGATTGTTTGCGTTGATTCCCCAGTGAGTCGGGGTGATGAGGCTGAGGGTGATGACCAGGAATGCGCGTTCGCTGCATGCTGGTGGTCAGGATACCCGTTGAAGCCGTGGGTGTTGGCTGGCTGTGTGACTCGCCTCACGAAAGCTTGCGGGAGTGATGATGATGATGACGTCACGCCGAAGTAATTGCACGAAGGCTGCGTTGATGTGCATCACGTCGGGGTCACCAATTTAGTGGCATGAGGAACAGGGTGTAAAGTTCACTCATCCACCATAGAAAAGGGAGGATCCTCCGACCAGACGGGTGTTGTGTCTGGTGGGCAACTGCCCATCGGTTGGAAGTTGAAATCTTGTATGTATGTCGATCGCTCGGTAAACTCTAACTGCGCGATGCAGGATTTGTGTGACGTCATGTCTTTGATGCGTAGTTTGTATGTGGCGGTGTAACCGCTACACGCTTTTACAACAAGCTTCCCATTGACATTAGAAACTTACTCATTAAACGATTTAAAATCTGTATTAAAACCAAACTTTGCAAAAAAGGGTACTATAAATTTCAGATTATTAAGAAAATATAAAAGCTTTTGAGCTTCTCGCTCTTCTAAGCCTTGTCATAAAAACATAAAATTTGACATTTTAATTATTATGTAAAATCATCAAAATATACCAGTTTTATATACACAGTGACATTGTTGAAAATTGTATTCAAAATGACATGATTACTAAAAACAAAAAAAAAAAAATAAGTCAGATGATCAGTCCCAACTGACGGTGCCCGTTAACGAACATGACGCATGGATCAGCACCATTCGGCTCAATCATTTTAAGGGCAGTAAAATTTTCAAAGATTGTGTATAGCTAAAGACCAAATCAGATTGTATCATTATCATTGACTTCTTTCATGTTTTGAGAGTCAGTGAGCTGCTTTGGGTGTTTCTTAGTTAGCTCATCTCCTTCGCTGTCTAGTAAAGTATATCAACGTGCAACATGGGCATCCACCTGAACCATCCCTACTGAGAAACTAGGTTTAAAGCGATTTTTCGATTCATTTATATCCCTTCAACCTTCCTCGTCCTTCTGCACGTCTATTAGCGCACCGCGGTAGTGGACGATAGCACTTCTATATGTATAAGTCGCAGGTGCGTCCAGCTAGCGCAACGAATGGCGCTCATCTAGTGATGTACTACGGCTTCGTCTCCAGAGACACTCACGGGATACCCGCGCTTGCCCCCTTTGCCCGCTTCCTGCCCGCGCTCTGCCCACGCAAATGATTTATACCACCTCCTGCCAAACCGACTCAAGTCTGCTGAAACCAATTGAACATTATTATAAACTTTGCTATATTTCTTAAGAATAAGAATAAATTTATTTCGGAACGTTTCTTGCAACTAGAATTATTATATTTGTTTAACTCTTGAACTTGGCATGCTCTTTTGCCAAATTAAAATGCGCTGAGTGGCTCCTAACAGAGCCATTGGTGCATGCTCAGCGATTATAGATATGCTACAGGTACACAAATTTAAAAAATCTTGCGTCATTTACACCACAATTTTTTACGGCAAAGTTTCTGATATCATAGTTATCATACATCTAGTGAACTTAAGGCGTCTCGGGGTCTGTGATCCGAAAGGTGCACAAGGCACTCATATCGGCACATATTTCACGGCTACTATAAAGTCTCGTGGCAGTGGTTACGGCGGCTATTATGCTAGATTTTCCTACTCGACTCAAATTTCAATCGGACGGCAATTTCGCTTCCTCGCTTCCTGAACGATTTTCTTTATAACCGCCGGCGGGTCCAGCTAACTATTAATAATATACTTACCTCCATTTTTATTTGGCTTCCTTTCAAGCGACGTTGCGCGACTGCGACCGTATACCCGTAAAATAAGAAGGGACAGAAGGTTCCTACCGTACGGTAACAAACTCAAACATTAATATCGTTTCTGTTGTGATACTGAGTCGAATTTGCTATTAGATAATGTTGATACAATATTTTGTTTCAATAGTCATAAATATATGATGCGATGAAGACTGGATGTTCGGCAACTACCTGCTGCATGACAAGCGCGCACGTCGGCGGTCATGTTGGCAGACGCTCAAAAAATCACGTCCTGTGGAATTATTGAGTTAGTGCACGCTTTATTGTTTTCTACCGCAATATTGCCATCGACAAATGGAGCTGAACTCACTTCAATACAACTGGAAATATAAACAGGTATTTCTGCTGAGGTTTCAATAATAGAATGGCATTGTTCATTGGTATTTATATATAAGGAAAATAATAGCAAGCCAAGCACCTACAACGCGCGTGTATTCAAATGAGTCATTGCTAAGTGAATTGGTTATCTAGAGCTATGGAAAGAATATGGCCCCTGCCTGACCAATATTTTATATAAAATACACAGGTAAAATGGCAGGGGGTGACTTGCACACTCAATAATGGGCCCCCGAAAATGGTCGCTAGCACAAAGTGTCGTAGCGACAAGGGAGCCACATGTCCTGAGGTGCTTATGAGGAGTGGAGAGGTATTCCACGGCTATCAGGACAATCCCGGAAGTACGGTCAAGATCCCTACCAGTATCTTACTGGAATACTTCCTTCCTCCGAGCACGTTTGCTCTTGCGAATCTCCACTAAAGCCAGCCAATTAAGACAAGAATGAGGTGGGAGCTCCGTTACTCCTTATTGTTCACTCCAGTCGGCCAATAAAGGCAAGCCAGAGGTGAGGAACAAGACTTCTCCCGGGAGATAGGGTCCGTGGGGTCGCTACTGCCCAACAGCTCGCCACATGCTGCCCTGCGGGTTTTTGTATCTCTCTAGGTCTGCTCCTCATTCCAGACCTGTTCCGGCAAAGTAAACTCAACTGCCTCGTTGGTCTAGTGGTCGCAAGCGCTACTGCTGAGCATGAGGTCCTGGGTTCGATTCCCGGGTCGGGCAAAGTGTTATTGGGTTTTTCTATCTGAAATTTCTCAGTAGCAGCCCGGAGTCTGGATTTGTGCCCAGTTCATGGCAATAGGCTCGCCCCCTATTACATGGGACTTAAACGTAACTGGCGAAATGTGGGTGTACCTGCTACAGGGACACCTCTGCCCAACCCTTCGGGGAAACAAGGCGTGATGTTCTTGGTCGTATAAATAGACTTTATATTGTACACCTTTTTTTTTTATTTTTTTTTTTGGGTGGGAAATTATCAAATAACTTCTCCCGCTCTGGGCGGAGCGGGAGGGCGTGTCAGACTCTTACTGACTAAAACCCACCCGTGTTCCTTCGGTTGCCCTGTTGCCGGGGGCTACGATTTCCCTATCGGTTTTCTTCGAACCCCCGGCAGGCATTGGCCCTAGCGGACCCCGTCAATTCTGCTGACATCTCTTTGACTCTCTTTTCTGATTGTACACCTGAATTTCATTTATTACCCCTCTCCAACCACGATACTCATAAGGTCCCAACAATGTCTTTCTAATATTCGCGACTGTTACGTCAGACGAATATTATGGAACGCCGAGCTGTGCTCGTGTAGTGACACAAAGATAAATGAATGTTGTTTAGCGAGTGCGAGCTGCGAGCTCGGCTGCTGGCTGCCGGCTCTGGACCAGGCTGCCGGTGCGGAACTATGGAATTATGAATAGGTAATCAAGACGTCGACTTAATACCAGCACCATTCCATTCGCAAGTAACGCCTTAAATCATTTATTTATTTGCAAGCATGGGTAAGAGATAGGTACATAGATATTTTTCGTTATAATAAAGTTCTCCATATTTGCCACAGAACTGCAAGGTCCATATATTATAAAACTTAGATACTATTATATTCAAAGCAGGAGAACGAGTCGCGACTTATTTGAGAGCGAGCATAGGTACAAACGCCGCAGTCGTGAGACGAATGGCGGGATATATTATGTCGCTGCCGCGCCGCTGCGCTCCGCTGCCACCCGTATCGAACGCGACGGCTTATCCGCAGATAGCGACGTGCCGCGTCGGCTGAAATATCGCGTGGTGTGCACTGAGGTGCTGCTATAACAATTGGTTTCATATAGTGCGCGGAATAAGAAATTACTTTGACTTCACAAGTTTTCAAAAAGATGTTTTAAAATCTAAATTAGATTGAACAATTTTATCCTTGAGAACTTTTACTGTTTTACTGAGCGAGTTTACTTTCGGTTATATCGAATGTTGTTCACAAGTCTTGTAAGCTTGTTTGTCTGTCACATATTTGCTTATACCTACTTTAACTTAATTAGCAAACTCGAATGCGGGATAAGAACAACTTTTAAAGCGTTTGAAGCACCTAAAGTATTTTAATTAGTGGATAAAACTTAATGCTTAAAGTACTGTTTAATACTCTTTTAACATTTTAACAATTTTATCACACTGCTCTCAAAATGCCAGTTTAAAGTCAAAATCAGGTCAGTTTTTCGACAGTAGCTGAAGTTTGAACAGTCATATAGACGCTGGGAATGATCGTCGGTAGCTGAAGTTTGCACACTGAACAGTCATGTAGACGCTGGGAGTGATCGCTGAGCTTATATCAGTTTAGTATTATTAATGTAGTGCATATCAAAATCAGCGGGGGCTACAGAGATTGATTCGAGTGGCGCCAACTTCACGCGCTAATTCCGACACCAGCTTAGTTGTGAGTTGGCGCATGTACCGGAGTAATGTATCGGTTGATAACTACGGTAGTAGGCAGCTCTGACTCACTGTGTAATATATTATAATCCTACGTTTTAGAATTGAATGTTGTTTATTGTTGCTGCAGATGGCTATCAAAAGTTATGAAATGGTATCTACAACATATCTCTAGGATGTAGGTACGTACAATAAAAAAAAAATGAACCAAAAGAATATTCAAAGTCAAATCAATCAATCTGCCTACCCTTTTCCCAACTATGTTGGGGTCGGCTTCCAGTCTAACCGGATGCAGTTGAATACCAGTATTTTACATGGAGCGACTGTCTATCTGACCTCCCCAACCCAGTTACTGGGTAACACAATATCCCTTCGTAAGACTGGTTCCTAGACTTTCGGGTATCTGACGACCCGTAACGACTGTCAAAGATCCAAGAATGACAGCCGGGACCAACTGCTTATCGTGCTTTCCAAGACACGGAGGGGTCGCGGTATGTTAAGATGTTCACCCATTCACGGACTGACCGCGGCAACAAGCGTAGCTTTACCTGGTCGATCGACTCGTGCGGCTGTTATTACTTAGCCACGCTATCAAAGCTATTCAAAGTCAAATAATTAATAATTATACGACAGGGAAGATGGAAATATAAGATAGGAATAAGTAGGTATACACAGACGTAGTAAAAAAGAATGGAATATTGTTGTTAAAGTAAGTTCTACATGTTGCTTTGTTGAGTAGGTGTGAGAATGATTTTATGAACTCAAGCCTGTGTTGCGTTTCACAGGTCACGTATTTATTTACTATGACTACATTCTTCTCTGCTCTAATAACAACAAATAATATTAAAACGATCCAATCGATTGTCCGGTTGTGAGGCACTGGAACACCGTTCACGGATCTGGAGGTGCCTTATACAATATTAAATAGAAAAATTGTAAATAATAATTAATAATGTACTAACGTAGTTATAAGTACTATTTACTAACAATGTATGGAATGTTTTATTCTGAAATAAATTATTAATAATAATCCAATCTGTCCACGGCGTTTCCTCACAATTGATTGTTCTCTGCAGTTTCATAGTCTCAAGTCGTTCAGCAGTGGATCAAAAGAAAATATAACGAATGGATGGAAAAATAGTGTTGATTTTAAGCAAATAAATTATTTATATTCCTATCATTTATGGCTTGGAATGATTATTGGGGAGTTTTAACCATACTTTTAATTTTATACAACTAGCTCAATGTAAGTTAAAATAATTATCTGCGTCGTAGATCTCAGAGTGTCTGCAACTCACCTCTCGTCGTAAAGCGGATACAGCGCGTGCCCCGCGGCGCTGCTCCTATGTCAGTCGGTTCGCTCTCCTTTGTTGTGGCCACTGAGTTGCCGCTGAGCAAATGGAAGCTTTGAAATACACTAGGTGAGGGAATATCATGATTGCTGAGCTTAGTTTTAAACTGGTACAGTACCTACTTGATTTCAAATCAAGGTGTTATAAATGATTCGACTTGGAATAGGTATCGAAAATAAATGATTTGATTTTTTATTTATTTATTTATATACCTTATCATTTACAACTATTATTACAGGTACAACCTAATGCAATAGTGAAGCAAACTTAATAATAACAACTTATTTTCTAAAACTTATTACAAAAAATGCTATCCTTGTGAATTCACTCCGTGTACAAGCAAAAATTGGGAATCAAATGAGCTTACCTTGATTCTAGTTTTATGAACGGCGATCTGAAATATAATTCATTAAACAAAGTAGTATTCCTTATACGTACGTATCTCACCGCGTTTATTTTACAGATAAAATATAGATAGCATTTTTTTTTTCAATAGAATTATCTTCATTGCTGGCAACATACTCGTACACAGGAATGTCACTTATTTTAGAGGTCCTTATGATGGAGAACAAGCTCTGTTTTCTGTACAGAGTAGTTCCGCATACTTACATTCACTGGGTTTTCCTGGAAGGATAAGTGAATTAGGTAGGCTAATTTGCAGCTTTGGGGTTGTTAGCTAGTGGCGGGTGGGTAATTATATTTCAGATCGCCGTTCATAAAATTAGAATCAAGACTTCGCTTAATAGGTAAGCTCGTTTGATTCCCAATTTTACTTCACGGCGATCTGAAATATAATTCTTTAAACAAAGTAGATGTTTTGAGTTGTCTGCAATAATTTAGTTAATAAATAACAGCATATTCAGATTTATTAGGTAGGTACTTTTATTATTCTTTCTGAATAATATTTTGATTTTATGTAATTTAAGAAGGTTGCTTTGATGCTTTGTTTTAGGTACGTGAATGTCCTGTATACCTTTTTTTTTGTTTTGGGTGGGAAATTATCAAATAACTTCTCCCGCTCTGGGTGGAGCGGGAGGGTGTGTCAGACTCTTACTGGCTAAAACCCACCCGTGTTCCTTCGGTTGCCATGTGTACATCTGTAATCTATCTATCTATATATATAAAAGCGAAAGGTCACTCCCTCACTTATCACGAAATATCGATAACCACTTGACGTATGAAGATGAAATTTGGCAGGGAGGTAGTTTATAGTTAGGTAGTAGACGTCCGCTAAGAACGGATTTTTGGAAATTCCACCTTTAAGGGGGTGAAAAGGGTGGATTTTGTTTCTATGAAAAATCTTATTCCTTGAGTTAATAAACTTGAAACTTGGCACGAATACTTATCTAGGTAAATTATAAAGTTTGCCATTTTAGTTTTTCTAAACTACCCCCTAAAGGAGGATTGAGGTGTGTCAAAGTTTGTATGGAAGAATTTTAACGAGCCGTCTGATTAACTCGAAACTCAGTATTTATAATGAAAATTGAAAATAAATAAAAACTTATATTAGGGTTTTTTGAAAATCTACCTCTAACTGGGTAAAAAAATGAGGATTTTACTGTGTGGCTTGATTAACTTGAAAATTGGTATAAATAATCTATAAGTCAAATAATGGAAACGTCACAATAGATTTCACACAAATTCAAAAAATATTATAACGCTATTTGCTATGGGGAATGAGCAACATTGCACTATGCTTGTATTCTTCTACAGTTTATCACAAATTGTAAAAAGACTAGCCATGAAGTCGGTTAAAAAGGTTAGAATATTGCAGATAGTTACGGATTTAACCTTTTAAAAGATTATCACCACGCGATACCTTTATGGAGCTAAGCAGTCAATAATAGCATATAAAGGGTGCATTTTGAGGTGGGGCAATAAGGGCAGTAACGGTCTTAGTTTGAAACATTTTGATCTGCATTCACAGATTTAGAAAAAATTACAGTCAGCAAGAAAATGGCCTATTGTTAACCGACTTCAAAAAAGGTTTCTCAATTCGACCGTATATACAATATTTTTTTTGTGTGTTCGCGGATAACTTCGTCGTTAATGAACCGAATTTGATGATTCTTTTTTTGTTGGAAAGGAGATATCCCAAGGTGATGAGATGGTATCACTACCATGATAAGTAAACCAGGATCTGATGATGGCATCCCAGAGAAAAAACAGGGCAGTCGGGTAAAAATTTTGTAAAAAGGGTACTAAGAATACAATTTCTGATTATTTAGAAGACAAAAAAGCTTGTGATTGAGCTGCTCGCTCTGCCTGGTAATAAAACCATAAAACTTAAAATTGTAATTATTATGCGAAATCATCATGAGCGATTTATATAAATATATATATATATATATCAATACAGGGTGTTTGGTGCATGGACAAACACAATTTTTTGGAGGGTTGGCAGGGTCATTTGCGAGGTTTCACCCAAAGACCCCATGTCCTAAGTCTCACGGTTATTAAGATATGATTTTATTTTATTCCCAATGTTACCTGAAATCTCGCCTTTAAATCGTCATTACTTTATTGTTTATGGTTGTAATTGCACGAAATAGCTTTTATTGTATTTTGCAATGTATTCTCATTCTAAGCTTAGCTTATACCCTTTCTAAGGGTATGCTACATGTCATAGTAAACAAGTCATTATGTAGTCAAAATACTAGTTAGAAGAGTCGGGGTTAAGAAAAGACTTATTAAGGTTATTATGTTTTATTAACTAAAGTTACAAATCTTGTTCGAAATGACTTCCTACATTTTGTATGCATGCTCGACATCTGTTTCATATTTCAACGGTCGTTGTATGTAGTCGCATTTCTTCTCTCATTATTTCAAACGCGTCGGTTATACGTTCAATAAGAACTTCCCTAGTCGGCACCTCGGTCTGGTAAACCAATTTTTTTGCACGTCCCCAAACGTAGAAATCCAGAGGCGTCAGATCTGGGGACCGTGCAGGCCAAGGAATAGGGCCGCCTCTACCAATCCATGAGTTTGGAAAGGCATTATCTAAATGCTCTCGCACGGCCAGTTGGTAGTGTGCCGGACAGCCGTCATTTTGAAATACCATCGACACACCTTCTTCCAAAACTGGCATCACGAGATCGGGTAGCTTATTGATTAAAAAATCTAAATAAATGTCTCCATTTAAACTTTCTGGCAAAAAATATGGGCCAATGTGGTGGCGTCCAATAACACCAGCCCAAACGTTCACACTAAATTTTCTTTGAAAGGAACTCTGCCTTTTAATGTGAGGATTTTGATTCTTTTTACTCCAATGGTGAAGATTGTGGAGATTCACTATTCCCTCATGGCTAAAATTGGATTCGTCGGTCCACAAAATTCTTTTTAAAAAGTTGCCATCTTCTACGTCCGTATGTAGTATAAATGTACGGAAATCTAGCCGCCTAGTATTATCACCATCTTCGAGACCTAAAACAAAAAAATATCCATGAGATTCTAACAATAGCTCAAAAGATAGTCTTTTTTTCTGGAAACTAAGCTAGAAAGATAGTCAATCTTAACTAATATGAAAAATTGAAAGTGAATTTGTTCGTTTGTTTGTTACGCTTTCACGCGAAAACGGCTGAATGGATTTGAATGAAATTTGGCACATGGATAGACTATGATCTAGGACATTTATCCCAATAATATTCATCTATATGAATATTGGAATAAAAGTCCAAAAAAAAGTAAAGTAAAGTTTCGCCAGCATAAGTCTCGGTCCCGTGACTGAGACTTATGCTGGTGAAACTGCGGAGTGGAGCTATTTAATAAATAATTTACTTGACGAAATGACCTGTACAACCCCTCATTGAAAAAAATGCAATCGGTTAAAACGGGTTTTTCGTTACATTAAAAAGTAAGTAGTGATTTATTTACCTTGAACAGGGGTGTAATGAAATGCATGCCTCCCATCTGCCCGCAAGAACCGCCCAGACTTTCCATACTGTTAAGTTAATTTCTGCAGCAAAGCAAGTAACATGTCGGCATACTCTTCGTTACTGAAGGTAGGCATTTTAACAACAACAGCGAAGACAAACACAACAAGAAAACAACAGTAAAACACAACAAGAAAACAACAGTAAAACACAACAAGAAATAACAATAACATGATTTAACAAACGAAATTCAACGAAAAAAGGGAACTTCGTGAAATTTACGGGCACTTCTAACAGCTGAGATACTCAGAGCTCGACTGAACCTGGACAAAATGGTCACATCCCGACCCGAACTTACAATACAACCAATGTTAGTCAAAGACAAGAATCATGCGCAAGAAAGAGACAAACTTTTTACCTATTTACGATTCCATTGTTGTGTAATAGCACACAACAATGGAATCGTAAATAGGTAAAAAGCAGTGGCAAACTAGTATTCCTTATTTTTACAACATAATGAATGATTTCTATGACATGTAGCATACCGTCAGAAAGGGTATAAGCTAAAGAACTTTTAAAATAAAACTAAGTAGAAAATGGCTGTTAGATTTTTTTAATACTGAATTTAGAAGTTGTCATTTTTCACACATTTAAAAACAAAATTGACTTTGGAAGCACACAAGTACTTTTTGCAGATCAATTGCATCAAATAATAATTTATTTAGAATTGAAATACATTGCAAAATACAATAAAAGCAATTTCGTGCAATTGCAACCATTAACAATAAAGTAATGACGATTTAAAGACGAGATTTCGGGTAATTTTGGGAAACAATAAAAAAAATCGTATCTTAATAACCATGAGACTTACAACATGGGGTCTTTGGGTGAAACCTCGCAAATGACCCTGCCAACCTCCCAAAAAATTGTGTCGGTCCATACGCCAAACACTCTGTATACACATTAATGAATATTATATACAAAACTTCAAAAGACATGATTACTTTGTAAAGTATGTATTATATTACTTTAATTATTGTGAATGTGAGGACGGATGTAGATCATATTTTTTTTTTTTTTTTCTTTCTCAGTTCCTTTCTCTTTGGGTCTTTGGTATTTTTTGTCGAGTCGTTGAGTCCCTTAAGTTCTGAGTTGAGCTACACGATTGTTTACACTGACTGGACAGGTTCATTCAAATCTGGTTCTTTACTCAAAAGACCATTTCAGACAATAATCTACAATACCTCATCTAGCCTGACCAAGACTATGTCTGGACTTTAAAAGCGACACTGAGTTTGTTTCACTATTCTTCTCAGGGGTAGTCAGATCATGCATGGAGAGGGGCCAGTTCCCACTTTGCTGGAAGACTGGGAAACTGGTCCTCATCAGGAAGCAAAATACGAAATTTACTGCCAACTTATATACCTACGAATACAAATAAAGAAATGACCGAATATAATACTGAAACGACCGAATAAAATACTGAAACGACCAAATAAAATACTGAAACGACCGAATAAAATACTGAAACGGCCGAATAAAATACTGAAACGGCCGAATAAAATACTGAAACGGCCGAATAAAATACTGAAAATTCCGAAAAATCAATACAGAATTTGCTGACGTAATATTTTTCAAACATGCAAACAAGCATACACCATGCATGCAGCATGCAAGCGAGCATGCAATATGCAGCAGGCATGATTTCTGTCACGGCTCCGGCGCTGCAAGGCTCCGGCGGGCGTGCTTAAATTACATTAGGGGTAGGGCAGACAAGACTACGTGGAGTCGGTTTTGCAGCGATTCGTTTCTGTCACTAACTTTTGTAGCACAACATATTGATTTTTTGGAAACTTTGTATTTTTTTTCGGAAGTTTAGTATTTTTTTTAGAAATTTATTATATTTATTTATTTTTATTTTATTTATTACAGTCAATCACAGATTTTCGGAAGTTATTTTTTTTTTCGGAAGCTTTATAAATACCTGGAGTAGCCCATTGGTTAAAGCCAACGGACGGAGGTGCCATTAATGTTAATAGTTTTGGTCTTGATAGTAGATTGGTACTCTTTTTGCACTATATCAAAAAGGGCTCCATAGATTTCATTAGGGTTCTCGTGTTCTACTATAGATGGTGTAATTCTATGAGCTATATTATTTTTAAACTTGCTGCAACGACTAGCTGTATAAGGCCTGCATTCTAGTTTATGTGGCTTTTTATGTAATGGCATAGGGAAGCTAGCTAGTAAACTACAGTGGTCAGACGTTAAGTCACTTAAAACTAATTTATTTTTGGCATCACAATCACTAAATATACTATAGAGACAAGTTTATTTATTTATTTATTTATCATAAACACTGCTATCTTTACAAGAAATTCCTAATGCGGTAGCGTGGTCCTTAATTAAACTATCTTAAATAACATAACACATACAATATTGTTTTTGTGAATTTATTCAGAGAGCAGGAAAATAAATCGATCCTGTCAGCCGTGTCATTCAGTGCGTGCAAGGCGCGCGTCAGTGGCGCTTTGCTGAGCAAGTGGGTTCGTGCGTGTGGCACAGCTAGTAACCGTGGCTTCCGGCGCCGTGATATGTAATTTTCAGGCATATTCAGACAAATCTCCTTCAAAACACCGGAATTATAGGTCTTACCACGTAACAGTTTGAATATATATGTGGTTATAGCTAAGTCCCTCCTTGTCTCGGGTTTGTTGTACCCGACCATACCGATAACGAATAAAGTTGGGTACATCAACGGATAGAAGGGGTAGACACCGTATAGTTTCATGTACAAAAATCTGGTGAATTTGTTTTGTATGCGCTCTAGCATGAGAGTATATTTAGTCTCATGCGGAGCCCATATGACAGCATTATACTCAAGCTGCGTTCTTATAAGCGCATTGTACAATGCTGCAACTGCTTTTATATTTGTATAACCCGATGCCCGTCGAAGAACGAAACCCAGACTTCTGTATGATTTCTTACAAACATTTACAATATGGTCACGAAATGTTAACTCAGTGTTCAAGCGCACACCCACGTCGCGTACCTTTTTTACCCTCTCAATTGCTGTGCCCTCAAGCTTGTACTCGTGATGATGTGGTTCTCTCATTCTGCTAAAAGTTATGACTGAGCATTTTTTGACGTAAGTTGACGAAGATGCCGTGATCCAACAAGGTAATTTGGTCAACAAATTAATTTGGTCGGGTTATACGCTGAGATTTAGTATGGAAAAGTAATGAAAGCTAATTTCTCTTAAAATAAAATACTTAGGAATCTGAATTTTTGGTCGCTGTAACTTCTTTCGGAGCACTAATCTAAATCTAAATATATAAAAGCGAAAGGTCACTCACTCACTCACTCATTCATCACGAAATATCGAAAACCGCTTGACGTATGAAGATGAAACTTGGTAGGGAGGTAGTTTATAGTTAGTAGACGTCCGCTAAGAACGGATTTTTGGAAATTCGACCTTTAAAAGGGTGAAAAGGGGGGATTTTGTTTGTATGAAAAATTTTATTCCTTGAGTTAATAAACTTGAAACTTGGCACGAATACTTATCTATGTAAATTACAAAGTTTTTCATTTTTAGTTTTTCTAAAATACCCCCTAAAGGAGAATTGGGGGGTGTCAAAGTTTGTATGGAAGAATTTTAACGAGCGGTCTGATTAACTCGAAACTCAGTATTTATAATTAAAACTGAAAATAAATAAAAACGTATATCAGGTTTTTTTTTAAATCTACCTTTAACGGGGTAAAACGGGGTATTAATTTTTACAGTGGAGGATTTTACTGTGTGGCTTAATTAACTTGCAAATTGGTATAAATAATCTACAAGTCAAATAATGGAAACGTCACAATAGATTTTTCAAAAACTATTATCACGCTATTTGCTATGGGGGATGAGCAATATAGCATTATGTTTGTATTCTTCTATAGTTTACCGCAAATTGTAAAAAGGCTAGCCAATAGGTTAGAATATTGCAGATAGTTACGGATTTAACCTTTTAAAAGATTACCATCACGCTATACCTTTATGGAACTAAGCAGTCAATCATAGCATATACAGGGTGGATTTTGAGATGGGGCAACAAGGGCAGGTACCTTAACCGTTGTCGCTACAAGAAAACAGTCTTAGGAGACTCTCCTTAACTTTTTGAAACATTTTGATCTGCATTCACAGATTTTGAAAAAATTGTACAGTCAGCAAGAAAATGGCCAATTTTCACAAAAACTTTTTTGACGCCGGTCGATCCTATTTATTATTATTACTAGAACCAAAAAACTATATTGGGCCAACTGAGGTTTGTTACTCCAAGACACGGCCTATAAATTTTTAATCCCAGATTGCAGAAAAAACTTAACTTTGCCGTTCATTATAGAACTATAAATTTCCAATTTTCGGATTTTCCTCTTTACTTGACCTTACTTCTCGCCAAACTTCATGCTGCTGGACCAACGTGAAGTACTAAATAGACTGGTTTATTTGCGAGTGTCAAAATATGCGGCACAAATGGCCGTATTTTTTAGTTCGTTAACTTTTTTTTTGGGTGGGAAATTATCAAATAACTTCTCCCGCTCTGGGCGGAGCGGGAGAGCGTGTCAGGTTTATACTGTCAAAAACCCACCCATGTTCCTTCAGTTGCCTGTGTGTTTTCAGGGGCCACGGTAACCCTTTCGGACTTTCTCGCGACCCCGGCAGGCATCGGCCCTAGCGTACCATGGACTGGACCAGGGCCGGAGGCGAGAAATCACCACCGCCGATCGTCTCCACGAGGACATGGCGGTGCCCCGTCCAGGCCGGGCAGACCTCCACCGTATGCTCCACCGTGTCCTCCGGGCGATCCACACAATGGTCACACCCGGGCGTTTCCTCCCACCTTATCCGGAACAGAAACCTCCCGAAACAACCGAGTCCGGTGAGAAACTGCGTCAGGTGGAAGGTGAGGACGCCGTGACGCCTCTCTACCACTCCTCAATGAGGGAACTTATCGCCACAGTTGTGGCGTGCCCATTATTGCGTTGACTTGGAAGTTTGATTTTCGTTACACTTCCAAGAGACCGTAGATCTAAGTTTTTGATATCTATTTCAAATTGATGCCTCCACGCGTTCCTGAGAAAAGGGTCTTGACAGACAATGAAGTCATCCTTTAAGGGTTTTAATGTTTCAATTTGAGGTACGGAACCCTAAAACAGATTTAATATCAGCCTGTTACCTTTTCATGACGTAACGACTGAACGGATTTCTAGATGAAAGGCATAGGATAGGCCATGACCTGGGTTAGGACGTAGGATACTCTGAATCCCGATAGCACGTTCCTGTGGGATATTTTCCGACATCCACGCGGGCGAAGCCGCGGGCAAAAGCTAGTATAATATATAGGCATAATTAAATATATAAAAATAAACTCAAATAAATATATTATGTCGGAGACGGGTATGTGACTCTCGTTATTTTCAGGCATATTTTAACTACTGTGGGCGTAGTGTGGTTAGTGATGGTTAATGCGGTATAGAAAAACAGTTTGCAGTTCAAATCACATTATAATTTACTATCAAATTAATCACACTAGCTAAATTATACAAACACTGGGTACGACGGCGTTTATTAAAATCACCAATTAACACAATTATCACAAATTACAACTAACACAATAACTGAGCACCACGAATCGAGAACAGTTCCGCGACGTCTTGACTCCGATGCGATCCGAGGCTGACTGCCCCCTCGCTGTGGCCTTAAAACATCACGACTCTGTAGAAACACGCTTTTTGGTGTGGGTAGATCACTTGATGTTACCAGTGGCGCGCTTGCGATTCGTTACGTGTCCGTACTAATGACTGGATCTGACATATACATAAATACATGAATATACTAAATCAAATAAAATAAACAATGGGAAAACATTAACGTTGTGATGATACTGTCAGCTTCTTACGAATGTGCTCACGAACTTTAACTTTAAAAGATAATCGGTTGTTTGCCATCCTGATTTCCAGGGGGAGCGCATTCCACAAAGAAATAGACTGAACGAATAAGGAAGAGTGAATGAAGTCAGTGCGGTGAATGGGACATTGAAGAACGCGATTATTTGATGACCGTAGATTCTTATTATGGTTGTTACAAATGTACTGAAAGTGGGGGGCTAGATAACTAGGGGAAGTGGAAGAGTCAAGAAATGAAAACCAGGTGGGCAGCGCCCTTTGCACTCTGCGCTGGCGTATGGGCAACCACTTTAGAAGCGACCGATGCGCAGAGACATGATCATATTTGCGCAGATTGAAAATGAATCGAATGCAGTTATTGAGAAGTCGGTCAAGTTTGTCGAGATCTCAGGTCATAGTAGCACATATCACCATAATCGATGATAGGGAAAATTAAGGCCTGCACAAGCATTGTCTTCGTACTTGTTGGTAGTAGGTTTTTCGGTCGGTACAAGGCCCGCAGCGTTCCAGTAACCTTCTGGCTGACCCTTGTGACTTGAATACGCCAGTTCAGAGTACTGTCAATGTGCAAGCCTAGGTCCTTCACATCAGTATTAAATGGGACAACCGTACCATTGAAGAGAACTGGTGGCAAGGTTGTACTATCCACCGTACTCATACTCCGAGAACTTCCAATGATGATCGCCTGACACTTATTAAGGTTAACTGCTACGCCAAATTTATCAGACCAGGTTTTTATGGCTATTAAGTCCCTATTTAATTTGTCAATAGCGTCAGGTATTTCTTCAACCCTACCTTGACAGTACAACTGCAAGTCATTTGCATACAGATGATACGCACACTGAAGCTCAGAAGTTATAAGATTGATAAATGTAGAAAACAGAAGAGGAGAAAGAATACCGCCTTGTGGAACGCCAGTATCCAAATCACACCAGCATGATGAAGAATCCCCAACATGCACGGACTGCTGACGTTCCTGAAGATAAGAGGAGAACCATTCCAGTGCCTCGGGAGAGACCATAACATGTGACAGAATGGCTAACAGGATATAGTGGCTGACGGTATTAAAGGCATTCGAGAAATCAACCAACACTAGTACAGTAACTTTGGTGTCTTCCAGTCCTGCCCTTATATCGCCAGTCACTTTAAGGAGGGCGGAAACAGTGCTGTGCCCTGGTCTGAACCCAGATTGAATAGGGCTAATGAGTGAGTTGCGATGAACAAAATTGGAAAATTGTTTGTGGACGCAGGCCTCGAGCACTTTGGATAGGAAGAGAAGGATAGAAATGGGGTGGAAGTGGGTAGGAAGAGAGGAATTAGAAACCTTAGGTAGTAGACGAACATAGGGTTTACGCCACAGGGAAGGGAATACACCGGTATATAAGGAATAATTAACAATGTGGGTAATCGCGGGTAGGAGATGATCCAGGATAGTAATGATCATACCACGAGTGATATTGTCACATCTTACTGCTTTTGATTTAATGGATAGGATTATTTTTTGATCTCTTCCGGTTCAACTGGGACGAAATTGAAAGGATTAATATGGGGACGCGTTAGACCAGAAATTAGGGACTGAGTTTGTTGTTAGACGATCCATGGTAGGAACAGAGGAGAAATAACGGTTGAGATAGTCCTAGTCAATTGAATTTGGAAGGTCTAAATGTCGCGGTTTGCCGATACCAAGAGTTCCAAGAAATTTCCAAATATCGGCAGAAGAGCAAGAATTGATAGTGTCTAGAATGTGGCGGCGTTTAGCATTGCGTATCATCTGATTGCATCTATTCCTTGCAGCTTTGAATAGTGCCCAGTTCTCATAATTACGATCCCTTTTAAATTTACGGAACGCGCGATCCCTTCATCGCATTGCCATCTGTATTCCTCTTGTCATCCATGGTGCAGGTGGGCGGTTTAATTTCACTTTTTTGACGGGAGCATGGATGTCATAAAGTTTAACCACAACATTATTGAGGAGCGCAACCTTGTCGTCAACTGAAATGGCTTCCGTCATAGGATCCCAATCGACCACAGACGCATCTTCCTTGAGTTTCTCAACATCCATTCGCGTAAAACAACGCCTGTGCAGAACCTTGGTTTGGGTTTGGAAGATTTCAGGATATATGAAAGGAAAATCATGTCGTGATGAGAAACACCAGGAGCGTCATGTTGACCATGGGAGGAAACGAGAGAAGGATTTGAGATGAGGATCAGGTCGAGCCAGGTGTCATCACCTACAGCGTTATGATGAGTAGGTTGGAGCGGCAAAATGTGCAGACTAGCCAACTCGATAAGATGTAGGAGCTTTCTGGATCGAGGGGAGTTGTGGACAAGGAGGTTTGTGTTGAAATCACCCATGATGATGTGATGTGCATACTCCGAATCCAAAGATTCAAGTACTAATTCGAATTCAGTGAAGTAATCAACAGTGGGAGGACAGTAGACAACACCAATACTGGTTTTAGCTCCTTTGACACAGACTTCAAGGAAAATAAACTCTGCAGAAGCAGAATAGTGTGAAGAGGAAGTAGCAAGTGTTTTATGTGGAAAGTCACTGCGAAGGTATATGGCCACACCACCCCCTCCTATACCAATCCGATCATTCCGTATAAGAACGAAACCAGTAAGAGAGTAAGTGGTGGACAGAAGATGTGGTTTGAGCCACGTTTCAGAGATCAGGATGCTGTTAATAAACGCGTTGTAGAGCTTGCTGTAGTGGCTTGGTAAACTTTGAGCGTTAATGTGACACACATTCACCAACCGATTAGACTTATCATTGAAATTTTGCTGCACAAAGTCACCAAGAGTGGAGTTAAAAGAAGAAAACTTGCATCGCTTGAAGAGATTCGATTGCAAAAAAATAAGAATCATTGTCTGACATACATAGTAAGTAGTTTTAAGTTGATATAAATATGTCGGATCCGGTCATTAGTACGGACACAAAACGAATCGCAAGCGCGCCGCTGGCGATAAGACGTGATCTACCCACACCAAAAGCGCGCGCTTCTACAGAGTCGTGATGTTTTAAGGCCACGCGGCCACGGCGAGGAGGGATTCAGCCTCGGATCGCATCGGTGTTAAGACGTCGCGGAACTGTTCTCGATTCGTGGTGCTCAGTTATTGTGTTAGTTGTAATTTGTGATAATTGTGTTAATTGGTGATTTTAATAAACACCCTCACACCCAGTGTGTGCATAATTTAGCTAGTGTGATTAATTTGACAGTAAATTATAATGTGATCTGAACTGCAAACTGTTTTTCGATTGCTCATTAACCAACACTACCCACACTACGCCCACAGTAGTTAAAATATCGCTGATGATAACGCAAGAGTCACATACCCGTCCCCGACATTATAAGTGGGATTCGTGTTGGTGCAGGCGCATAATGAAAACGTTGAAAATGACCGTTGGCGTGCCGTGTTTGAAATTAAAATAAAAACATGTAAGCGAGCGTCTTCAGTATCGAGCCAAGCAGCCCCGCAGTTGTCAGTGAAGCCCTTCGTGTGCTTCACATGTGGGAAATCAGGACATATTGGGACACAATGAACAGTGGCTGCCAATCCGACGGTGGAGCATATGTTGCAGCAATGAACGGCGAGTGGAAGTTTGCATCGCACAACTACCTTCAGGCACGTTAAAAAAAAGATGAGCTGTATTGTTTTGTTAACGATTCTGGCGTTGAATGCTTGTTAGTACAGGAGAGTTGTGCAGCCAAATTAAGTGGCGAACGAGTTAATAACGTTGTTGCGTTGACTGATATTGGTCAAACACGTGTGTTCAGCTCAGAACCAATCTTATGTAGCGTAACGATTAGCGAACACCAATTTGAGGTTTTTGTGTTTTATTTGTTTTGATTTTGGGATATGTTTCCCAACACATACTTGCAAAGTAATTAAATTATTATGATAGGACGTTGATGAAGTCCGCGAGATTGCGTCAGAGAATATTAGAAAAAGGCAGTTTAACAAAAATTTCGTTTGAGGATTTCGTGTGATTAGAAAACGAAGAGCGTAATCAAACTAAGCTTGACGTGAAGTATAGAGGGCCAATTGAGGTTTTTGAGGAAGACTAGCTAGTGAAAGTAGAGTCGAATTGAATTGTTTCACAGGTTCTCGAGTCTTTGGGTCGGAGACCGTACTAGAGTATCGTAGCCATAGCCCGTTAAAAACCGGCATCTACTCGCTAGACCGCGGGTACGTGGTATGCGCTACCGCATGGGTAGTATGGTCGGGTCTAGCCTTGAAGCTAAGACCGTAGGAGACCGTATCAGAGTATCGTGGTGCGCGGTAGCTCTGGGTAGTATGGTCGGGTCTAGCCTTAAAGCCGAGACCGTACCAGAGTATCGTGGTGCGCGGTAGCTCTGGGTAGTATGGTTGGGTCTAGCCTTGAAGCCAAGACCGTAGGAGACCGTACCAGAGTATCGTGTGCGTGGTACGTGGTAGCTCTGGATAGTACCTATGGTTGGGTCTAGCCTAGTAGCCAAGACCGTAGAGTCAAGGACGACTCGGCATTCCTTCGGGAAGTGCGTATATGAGCTATGTTATAGCTGTGATTGAGGACCGCGAATAAGATACCTGGAGCTTTGTTAATTGGTTAATGACTTTGGGTCAATTCTTAAATTATCAGTGTATATAGTCCTCAATAGTGCCTGCACTCTAATCGATTGTCATGTTGCTTATTTAATTATTAACCCTGCCTACAATTTGACTTGTAACCAAATTGCTTAGCTATTGTTTTAAATTGATTTTGTTATTTGGAAGTTAGTAGAATGGTGTTAGAATGTGATGTTAGTTCAATAAACAAACTTTTCAGAAGTTCACGTTTACGTTAGATGAAGAAAGTTGTGGTAATGAGTAAACCTAAGTTATGGGAACCACGTGAGTAGCGTTCTCTAACGGCCGTATTGTGTACGAACGTACCAGTAGTAACTGGTGGAGGTCCGTGGTCTGAAGGACCATAGTTCTGATCCATGCGCTGGATGTGTGAGAGCAATGCGATTGCTAGTCGGCTGGAAAGCCATGGCATTAGAGTGGTTTACTCGTGTGTAGGTTTCCAAGTGTCCAAGGCTCTTAGTGAAAAACGATGGTACATGGCTCTGGTTGATGAATTTTGCTTTCATAAGTCAGTTTGTTTAGTTCATTGAGAAGTAACAGTATTGTTTTGTTAAAACAATAAACATATTGAGAATTAGTTTTCGGATGTCAAAAGTCGGAAGTCGTAAACGGTCAGAATTGGCCGCGTCGAACAGGTACTGTTGTTAAGTTTTGGTTGCAGGTAAACACACGAGGACGTGTGCATAGCAGGATGGCCGTGTCGGATCCGGTCATTAGTACGGACACAAAACGAATCGCAAGCGCGCCGCTGGCGACAGGACGTGATCTGTCCACACCGAAAAGCGCGCGCTTCTACAGAGTCGTGATGTTTTAAGGCCACGGCGAGGAGAGATTCAGACTCGGATTGCATCGGAGTTAAGATGTCGTGGAACTGTTCTCGATTCGTGGTGCTCAGTTATTGTGTTAGTTGTCATTTGTGATCATTGTGTTAATTGCTGATTTGAATAAACGCCGTCGCACCCAGTGTGTGTATAATTTAGCTAGTGTGATTAATTTGATAGTAAATTATAATGTGATCTGAACTGCAAACTGTTTTTCTATTGCGCTACACTACCCACACTACGCCCACAGTAGTTAAAATATCGCTGATAATAACGAAAGAGTCACATACCCGTCTCCGACAAATATAATTATATAATAAATTATGCTATCGCAAAAAAACAAAATATTCAACATTATACACAATAACAAACAATGACATTGTTTCGGTGCACAGGGTGCCCCACGCACACCAACAAACCACACGACCAAAAAACATAATTCTTAAATTCGCTACCCGCCTACAGAGGGACAACATGCTTAGCGCGTTCCGTAAAGCTAAGTCATTGAAGACTGACCAAGTCGGTGTCACTGGTCTACATCTATTTACATTAATGAGCACTTAACCTTGCGGAAGAAACAGTTATTTCGTAAAACACGTGAAGCCGCTAATAATCATAACCACAAATTTGTATGGATCAGAAACGGTACCATATTGGTGCGTGAGCGTGAGGGTGAAAATGCTTTCGCAATTCGTGGAGAAAGCGATCTCAATAAAATTATTTAAAACCAAAACAAAACCAGCTGAATAACTGTTTCTACCTTACAAGAATCCACTATACAACCACTGTTTATTTTCGATGTTTTTCACCTAAGTTAAGTAATATTATTTTTTCCATGATGCGTGTATTGTTAATTTTAATTTTCTTATTATCACCAATTTTATTTTTTGGACTTCTAGAAATTCTTATTGTTTTAATATTCTCTCCATTTTCCAATTATTTATACTCAATTTTAATTACTATCATTTATTGGGACCCAATGTTAATTTTTATGTTGTATCTTATTTCAACACAATATCTATGCGAACTGAGAATACTGACTGTCTTTTGTGAGTACGACATTGCCGATTTTTATTTTTATCTAGCTGCGATATTGGCCGTTCTCGATCCTATCTCATGTGGGCTTAAGTTGGCGGGCTTTTCTGGTATAGTTTGGCTATTACTTGCGTGCACAACATTTATTGTTTTATATGAATTCATGGTAAGGCACTGTGATTATGGATAGCAGCGACCAAATGTCAATATACTACCAAAACTGTAGAGGTGTAAGAACCAAACTGCACACCTTGTTTGTAAACATTTTATCGTTCTCTTATGACATTATAATTCTAACTGAAACATGGCTTGTGCCCGATATTGCTAGCGTTGAGCTCGTTGATCCTCGATATGTTGTTTACAGATGCGACCGAGATCGTAACACAACAAAAAAACGGGATGGTGGTGGGGTCCTCATCGCTGTGTTGCGGGAACTTCGGTCGTGTTTGTTTAATGTATCTAATCGCTCGCATAATGACTTCACCACCTGTATTGAGCATCTCATGAATGGATTTCCAAGTAAAAATAATAGTTCAAAAATGCATGTTATTAGCGCAGTTTACATACCACCTTGGGCGACCGCTGATATTTATAGTTCTCACTTCGACACACTGCAGGACTTATTAAATGAACCTGACGTAATGAGTACATTCATTGTTGGAGATTATAATCTTCCGGATATTACGTGGCAGGTTGCCATGACCGCTGGTCAGCAACAAACCACTGGCATAACTTGCACAGGACCTTGCCCTATATATTCAGAACTACTACAGCTAATGTCGGCCCTGGATGCCTACCAATATAACAGCATATCCAATGGAAATGGTAAAATTCTTGATTTGTTCATTTCGAACACAATTAGCACTTTGACCCCTCCAATAGATCCCTTACTACCTATAGACCCACACCACCCTCCGTTTGTTGCAAAAGCCCCCATAGGTATATCAATGCAAACCATTAAAAGAAAACCCATGAAAAAATACGATTTCCGTAGGGCCAATTATGATGTTATCAATGAACAAATAAATGAAGTCGAATGGTCGGTCCGGTTGGATCATCTTTCTTCCGAGGAAGCGGTGAAAATATTTTATGATGTGTTGAGCGACATTGTTTCACCGAACGTTCCTCTAGTGAAGTCTCGAACGCTTGACTTTCCTGTTTGGTTTTCTCCTCACTTAATTAAGATTTTCAAAAAGAAACAGCGCCTTTGGATAAAGTGGAAGAAATTTAAAAATATTAAAGACTACAATATGTTTTCCGAATACCGAACAACTTTTAAAGAAGCCTGTAATAATTGCTATTCTACCTACATTAAATCCGTTGAGGATAATCTTACCTCCAATGTTAAATGCTTTTGGACTTACATTTCAAATCGGAAAGATAAATCAGGCATCCCATCTACGATGCAATACCAAAACCTTAAGTCAAATGCTCCTGACTTGGTTTGCAACATGTTCTCCGATTACTTTCTATCAGTATTCGAACCCGCATCGCCCACGCTGTCGACGTGGACCCCGCCAACTCACTGTGACGCTAAAATCTTAATTGACAACTTGTGTATCGAGGAATCTAAATTGCTTCGAGAGTTAAAAAACCTCGACCCGTCTAAAGGAGCTGGCCCTGATGGATACCCAGCTCTGTTTTTTAAGGCTACTGCTAATAGCATCTACAGGCCGCTTCATATAATTTACAATAAATGCCTGTGTGAAGGAGTGTTTCCTGAAATATGGAAACGGGCCAATATAACGCCTGTACACAAGGGAGGCTCGAAGCATGATATTGAGCAGTATCGACCTATTTCAATTCTGTCGACTTTGTCAAAGCTATTTGAAAGACTCGTACATAACGAAATCTACCCAATCCTGCATAACGTATTAATTCCTGAACAACATGGTTTTGTTAAACACCGATCTACTGTTTCCAATTTATTAATCTTCACAAACTATCTTTTTGAAAACATGGGTAAACGTTTGCAAGTGGGCGCTGTTTACACAGATTTCAAAAAGGCCTTTGACAAGGTCGATCACGAAATTTTACTTAATAAAATTGCATTTAATGGCATACGGGGTTTTGCTCCGTTGGTTTTCATCCTACATAAAAAATAGAACACAGAAGGTTGTTGTGAGTGGCCATCAGTCTGATACAGTGTCTATAACTTCTGGTGTTCCACAGGGCTCAATCCTAGGACCACTCCTATTTAATATATATATAAATGACATTAGGAAATGCTTCTTAGGTACTAAATTTCTTATATATGCTGATGATTTGAAAGCCTTTAAAACTATTACTACTATAGAAGACTGTTTAAGGTTTCAAGAAGACTTAGATAGACTCTCAGCATACTGTCTTGACAACAAACTACACTTAAGCGTCTCCAAATGCCACTATATAAATTTCACAAAAAACAGATTTATCATGAATTTTAAGTATAAGCTAAATGATGCCTTGCTAGATAACACCCCTATTGTAAGAGATCTTGGTGTTCTACTGGACAATAAGTTGTCGCTTAATCAACACGTAGAAAGAATTGTTAATAATTCATTTAAAATGTATGGTTTTGTCATGAGATCATCTACCGAGTTTAAACGGCCCTCCACCTATCTTTACTTATACAAGACGCTTGTACGCTCACAGCTCGAATATGCGGTCCCAATCTGGAACCCGTTTTACAAGAAATATATGGATATGATCGAGAAGGTCCAGCGTAAATTTCTTCGCGCCATGTTTGAAATGATGATGATGATGTTTGAAAGGTGTTTGTCGTATTCACATTTACTAAGTAAATATAATATATTAACATTAGAATCTAGACGTAAGTTATTGGAAGCCAACATACTACACGGTATTGTTCATAATCACTTCGATTCCATTGATCTCACGAGTAAGTTATGTTATGTGGTGCCCCGCACTGTAAATAAGCGTAGTGTCCGTGCAGGTACATTGTTCGCTGTAAATACCTGTCGGACTAATTCAGGATTGCGTTGCCCTGTTCGTCGTATGGTGGAATCTTATAATCGTAACTTCATTGATATTGATATTTTTGTATGTTCCAAATCGAAATTTAAATCCAATGTTTTTAAAATCTTATCTAATGATATGAAATAGTGTGAGTATTAAGTATTCTAAAAATTTATTTCAACCATTTTAATTATTTTTATTATGAATTGTATTGTACTGTCGATTCCTTTATTTTTTAATTTTTTTGATAATCATGATTCTTATTTGTAATAATAAGGATTAAACCCAATTATTATTTTTAAAATTTTATCCAAAAATGTATATATTTTTATTTTAGTTTTTCTTTTTTAATAATTAATTAAGTGTATTGTATATTAATAATCAATTATTTTATATATCTGAGTAATGTTAATCTAGTGGCACTTTTTTTACATTATCTTAATTTTGTTACATGCGGATAATGTAGTGGGCTGCAATATTGTTAATACTACTTATGAGCCTATATTATTATTTGTAGACATCTTATATTGTAGCTGTTTATTGTCCCATAATAAATAAAATAAAATAAAACAAAACCCGAGTTCACATTTTTTGTGTACTATACGCAAAGCGAAATAATCGTAAAGCGTTTTAATAATCTTCCACCTTTTTTCAGAACTATGAGCAATATAAATACTTTAAAGAAAATAACAATACATTGAATCAGCCGGTATATTACAACAAACCAATGGGAACATAATCATCATCATTCTCGCTATTGCACCTACCACTGTTTGTCTCTGCATCACCCAAAGGTTGACTGGTACAAAATGCCTTTGGCATTAAGTCCGCCTCTGTACATTTGTATGCCGAAAGTATTAAATAATAATAACATAATCATGAAGTTAAAAACTAGATAGGTACTCATAAACTGTGAAGTACGCACTGTGCCATTGTTTTGTAAACTACTTTGTAACATGACTAGATGTAAATTGACATAAATATTATACTATGTATTGCATGACAATTTGATGTATTGTATGATATATAACTATACAGATAATATGAATTTTGTATGCCTCGATGGCGGGACATAGCAGACTTACCTGTAACTAACACAACGTCTTGGAAACGTATGATCCACAATAAATTATTTGAATTTGAATAGTTGGGAAAAGGCTGGGCAGATTGATTGATCTTTATTTCTTTTAGATTTTTCATGAGTCGTGATGAAGATCATTGAGATGCGAGTCGATGAGAGATGGTGGTTTCCATGCGGTTCAATCAGTATTCAATATGGAGCGACTGCCATCTGTCATCCATGACCTAATTACTGGGGGACTGCAAATAAAAGCCTCTCAATCTTTGAAATACGTGTGCGGGTTCAATCCCCACGAGACTCGCTGGTGACTGTGTGTCAGTATTCTCTCTCTAGATCACTCTCTTTGTGTCACCGAACTGACGCGTTCCTGCGATCTGACGTAACAACCCAAAGGCCTACGATTTGAATACCTACTAAGGGCGTCCTAGATAATCCTATTTCGGAAAATGTAACGGGAATTGCGTTAGGATTTACATATAATTTGAAAAAAGATGACATTTTACTGAGTATAAAAAACTATTCAATCAAAATAATGAGAGATTTTGTTATTGGTTTGAGACGTTTTTTGATGATGAGTCAGAAACAGTATCAGTAGTGAAACCTAAATCAACAGACATCATCGCAGAGGACGTGTCCTAGGAGTACACGTATAGCGCGTGTTGTGTCCGATCCGCTGCGACAGTGTGGCACTCCTACTGGCCGAGTGGACGACGTGTTCATTAGTTGGGCTTGACTGTAAGCGTGTGAGCTACTGCTCACTGTGCTCAGAGAATATTTTTTTGCTTTTCGTAAAAGAAAATTGAGGGACATAATGACGTAATTAACATTAGTTACCAAGCGATGACTCACTTATCAGAAAGCTAGCTTGTCGACAAAGTCCTAATCGTTGACAGTAATTGATCGTTGATCGTACTACTTACATTACTTATTTGTAAGTTTATAGTTGAAGTTTTTATTTCAATACGTTACCTTTGTTGGAGTTTTATGGCGTAAATATTGTGTAGGTTTTGCCTTCCGGGATAAAACTGTTAATAGATAGGGAAAACAATAGGATGTCAGAGCACCCAATTATGCAAATTAATTTGAAAGCACTTTAAAAACCAACTCAATTATAATAAAAAAATAACAAAATAAAACTTTAACAAAACGAGAATCATCCCCGGAAGCCGTAGAGTGCCGGAAGGCAATACTTGTTAATTAATACAATTTCCGGCGCGGGGGCCTTTTTCATAGCCTTTTCAATAAAAGTGGAAAACAACGGCGCGATTGTTTCGTTCCGGACGGACGCAAACGGGGAGCGCGGTGCGGGCGAGGGGGGGGGTGCTGCACGGGACAACTAACTCCTTCAAAGAACAATAAAAGTTAGTAATGAGGCTGAGCTAATGGCCGGCAAATTAGGGAACGTTTGGAAACAAAAATAACGAGCAGTGGGCGCCGACTACTGTTCCGTCCGCCGCGCGCCGCGCCGGCTGAGTTGGGCCTTTGTCTCGGAGCGGAGACACCAAATAATTAGGCATCCTAATTAACACCTACAAGAATAGTCTGAAGTTGCAAGCTCTTTACTGACAGTGTACAAAAGAAATACGACAAAAACTAAAATGTTTTTTTAATTTGTTACAATTCAGGTTCTAATTAGGTATTTATATAACTTTAGTAAGTGGTTCAAGAGGGGAATCATAACCGTTAAAACTATTAATAATTTGAAAAGATATGTTCACCATGTCATAGATCCTTGAAGCACCAGGAAGTCAAGAAAGCAGAGCGGCACAAATTGAGATAGGTGCACCAGTACATTCCAATTTGCGGTAGTTCAAACCAGCTGCAACTGGTTCACGCTGGTTGGAATCAGATCGCGAACGTGTTCACAACTACACACTTAACAGATAAAGTTCTCATTACGTTCACTTGTATATAGTGAAATCATAGTTGCTGTCTCACAATGTTGTGCACTTTGCGACCCGCTCGGATTCAGCTCGGGATAGTGCGAGTTCGCGGTACTCTGGGGTCCTATAAGATATTTTAATGAACGGTATTGATATACTTTAGTTTGGGCAACTTAGAGGTTTGATTTGATTTGTGCATGCAGATATGATTCCGTACTAGCTGTATGTCATTTGCTTGAATCTAGCAGTTGTTAGGAAGTGTCCCGCTAACATGACACCTGTAATGACATCCTGTCCCTCAGCAATTTTGGATAGCAGGCAACATAACTAAGTATTGTTTCTCTTTAAAGAGGCAAGCAAGAAAATTATCACGGTATGCTATCGCAATGTAAAGAGTTCCCGAGCAGCAAGCAAGCGTGAATGTGCCACATGCATGTCGCTCGTGAGCCGCCTGTGTGCCGCTGTGTACCACTGTGTGGCGCTGTGTGCCGCATGTGTGTCGCGTGTGTGCTGATGCAATGTTGATAGCGCGCTGTTTGCTCAGAGCTCGTCTCGCAGAGATAGTATTCAATAGCGCGCTGCCCTCGTTTTTCCTCAATATCGCATTATACATCATGTATGTGTACGTGTACGGTGGTTCCTCTATGTGATACGTCGTTAATGACGACAAATTGAAAATAACATTGTTTTGAAAGATCGGACTAGGTATATATAAATAGCAACAAAAGTAAAACCTTTTTCTTAAATACGCTTTTAATTAACTAAAACTACAAAATAAAACGACTTAACTTTAATATTTTCTTTTGCTTGAGGCGTGAACGTCCTTCTTACACTTTAAGATAAGCCGATTTTAAGAAAATATTAAAGTTAGGTAAGTTTTATTAAGTACTTTTAAGGTTCCGTACCCGAAGGGTGCTAAACGGAACTTTATTACTAAGCCTCCGCTGTACGTATGTCTGTCTGTTTGTCAGCAAGCTATATCTCATGAACCGTAATAGGTAGACTATAGAAAATTTCACAGATAATGTATTTCTATGCCGCTTTATCAACAAATAATAAAAATTTAATAAAGTTAAACATTAAAGGATGGTCCTTTTAATTTTTAACTTTATTAAATTTTTATTATTTTTTTAAATGATGAAAAATAATAATAATTTCTTCGTTTAGTATTTTCATTTATCTGCTAAATATTGTACGGTGGTACGGAACCGACTCGCACTTGGCCAGATTTTAGTTAATTAAAAGCTTGAATTTTTTGCATTAGAATTTGTTTAAATATCTATTCTATCACCTTGACTTTAAAGGTACTTGTAAAGACGACTCCGACGAACCCAAACACGCCTTTACACAAGTCACGGTTCCAACCGGAAGCCAACCGAGTTCCACTATCCAAGTCATGCCATACTTTAGAACGGACTATCATAATTGTATGCGCATACAAGATTTCATGCCTGTGCTGTTGACCGTTTAGGAACTATCGCCTGTAATAATTATATTATTTAAATATTAGAATATAAATATATAAACATTTAAAAATAGTAGCCCACCGGTATCGGGAACAGGGTCCAAGCTACCGGCGGTCAGGGCTCCAGAGAGAGGAACCTCCTGACAATGCGAGCCTTGTCCAGGAGTACTTACCGTTACCTACCTTATTATTATTATATGTTTACATATCTCGGGGCCTTAGGGTCCCGGTCTTTAGGAAGGGGCCGAAGCCATCTCGCAGAGGCCTATTAGACAATTTTAAATGGAACTAGGCACTATCACCAACCACGAAGTACGGAAGTACGGTCAAAATCCCTACCAGCATCTTACTAGAATACTTCCTTCCTCCGAGCACGTTTGCTCTTGCGAATCTTCACTCAAGCCGGCTAATAAAGGCAAGCCAAAGGTGAGGAATAAAACTAAGACTTCTCCCGGGAGAGGCGGGTTCCGTGGGGTCACTACTGCCCAACAGCTCGCCACACGCCTTTTTCGGCAAGGTTAACTCTACCGGCACAGCTCTGGGTCTGTCGACCACGACATCAACGTAGAGATACGGTGGTGGGTTATTATCATTATTATTAATGGCGAGTTTAAAAAAGAGGTCTTGTTTGTAACGATACCTTTTTCAACCAGATATGAAGGACTAAGCCGCCCAATTCGTATTATTCCTCTTCACAACAACTGGACATCATGCAAATAAGAGAAATCTGTCGCCTAAATCAACTTTGATTTTAAAACAGTTTAAAACCTTCCTTGCATCAACGTGTACGTATCGTTAGTACTTCCGCGTAGGAGGCACAACAAGCGAGTGCCCACACTGCGACCATTAGCCGCCGCACACAGCCGACCGCTAAAAGCCTCGCCCACGCCCTGTTTGTGCCCAGTCTTATTTTGTTTTGCTGTCGTTACCGCACACCGCTCGCCTTTACGTTAGCTAAGGTTTAACCTTTTGCCACAGCCTGCAGGCGCCGCCTCGCTGTTGTGACTCTAGAGTATGTAGTTGTTAGATATGCTGTAGAGCGCTAATACGAAACCTAATGACATACAGAAGAAGGTACATCCTAGAACCACCTACAGACATTCACTCAAAAGGAGTTCTGGGTCAATAAATTTCACGATTTATGAGGGTCTCATTATTTGTGCTGTTGTGCTTGAAAATGGGGATAAAAACTGCCACTTCCTCACTTCAGATGTCGCTGCTATCACTAGTCCATGAATTTGACAGCTAGCTATCACTAACCATTTTTTTTACACACCAGTGCCTTTTTTACGCTTGATTAATTAATGTTGACTGCAAAATTACGGGAACCCATATATTTCCCAAATCCCTTAAAAGACGCAAACTGAGGAAGAAACCTAGGAAAGTTCTCAGAAGAAAAAATGGAAACCCGATAATTCGTCGAGACTATGTGCTATCCAGTGCCATTCCTGTGCTATTAATTTTAAACCTGAAGAATTTTATGGCAGAAGTTTGTAAGCAAGTGATGCTCCTTTTCATAAACCAGATAACCATGACTGTTTTCACTACAGGCTCTTGTGGTGCAAGTACAATATATTGAGTCGCATACATTTTTATCTAGTTTTCTTATAATTTGTGATCGACACAACAGTAAACGCATTCACAACAATGACGGTTTCTGGACTAACAACAGTGCTACCAAATATGACAAGCTTTCAGTTTTAATCCCATTAGTTTCCTGTTACTAGCGTGTTTTAGTGAACGTACTTCACACATATTAGTTTAGTTAATTCCTAGAAGTACACCGCGCAGCTTGCCTTATGAATACTCAAGAGACAAGCTGCGGACGCATCGCTCACTACTAATTTCCATGCGGCGTGGCGTGGTCATCGCCTTAGGTCTGAGTTTGCTTTACTATCGCTACTCGCCTTTTATGCATGCATGCTTTTTGTCGCCAGCAGAACCTTGTGATCTTGTTTTGTTGTAGCTCCATCACTGCTTGCTTTATATGCATGCGTGGTGGTTTTTGGACAGCTTGTTTTGCTGTCGCTGGGGTAGTGCGCTCGGTCACTTTGTATGCACGTTAGCACATGTGGTTTGCCGCTGCACGCATCCAGTTATTTTGCTGACGGTACGCCGCCGCCGTAGTGTACCGACGTAACCCAAATTTTTTTTCGTGAAAAATGATTTATTGCGACACTCGGAGCTGGATAACATTCTCACTGGGAACGTACATGTTCCTGCAAAGTTATGTTTTGAAAACAGAGGGCTCGCTCGGGAATTTCCGGTATTTCGAGATATTATTGTGTAGAAGGAATTATTGTTGGAACATTTCAGGCACTACAATTCCATATAAGTAGGTAAGGCTTATTTTCACTGTTTGAGAATTGGGTACACGTTTAGGGCTGTGCGTCACGGCGACACAATAAAACCAGCGGGAGGACACTGCCGCGGGATGGAGACGAAGTGTGTCCGCACGTGTGCACTCCGCCTAAAGCAATGTATTACGACAATATAAGCTCGGTGTACTCCATCTGTATTGGACAGGGACAGGTGATCCAGCTAAAAGAACTGTCTCCTATTACCCATTCATATCGACTTTGTTTGCGGATAGGGTGTATAGTGTGGCCCATTTGGAGGGTCAAGAGGGATATAACGTTAGATCGGAATGGATAGGTGGTTTTCAACAACAAGGCATCCTGGCCGAGGTTTTGAAAGACCTGGAGACTGTGAAGTAACATCTTGTGGGTTGAGAGTAATGTGTGCAGAAGAGTTTGTCATCAGTTGTTGCTACCAAGCAGAGTTGGCTTCATTCCATCGAATAAACAAGGTTGTCCGCAAATATGTGAGAGTTTTACTAGCAGAAGTAAATAGGTTTACCTAACTTTCAAAATAATTTAATCATTGTTTAAAGTTTTCTATAGACGACAAGTTTCTCGGTATGTAAATGCTGTCCCAGTCGCTCGGCAGATCGGTACCAGTGCGCCCAGCAACATGAACATGAACGAGTTAGTGGACATCAATAAGACTCGCTAATTGTTTCACTTTGTATTACATCCCGATTTTATTTGCCTTATTTACACAATAAGATACAAGGCCACATAAGTAAATGTTTTAATGGTACCTAATGTAAAATTATATGGTGCAGTACCTACACGGCAGTGGTAAAAAACCAGTATAAGCTGGCCTCGCATTTTGTTAATATTCCGCACTAAGCTGTCGCTAGGCCAGATCAAGGTCAACTTGTTACCACCGACGTGCGGTCGACTGTCCCTAGTTTTCAACTTCCGTACCCGCGGCTGTACATCCACGCACTGTGATCAATGATTCAAATTCAATTGCTTTCATAGCACCGTTCACTCAATCGACTCAACTCTCCGCCTGTAGGTGACAGTACGCCAATGACAAAATAAATAGATCGACTGACTGGCTCGGGGGCCGGGTGGTGCGGCGCGATGCGGTGCGGTGCGCGACGAGATCGATTCATTAAACATTTAGCGGGCATCGGCTCATCAGAACTACTGAGAAATACTCCATTGTCTTGCGGTTCGTCTTTGTTCAGCGCTCACGGAATTATTAAATACATTCAGTGTACACAGTACCTACAGCTGTAGGTACGTATAACAGAATGAGATGAACTCAATTATTCCGTCGAGTAAAAACTCGTCTCCGAAGTTATAGCGCGAGTATATTTGCCTAAAGCCTTAATATTACTAGTACCTACGGAATTCGTACGAAATAAGTTCCATTTGGAGAGTATGAGGATTACGCGAAAGGCGCATTCGGTAAAATTGAAACGAGATTGCATGTAAATGTGCGAGAGAGGGCGTGGCGGTGCTGGGCCGCTGTGGAGAGCTTACTGAGCTACTAGCAGTAGCAAATTGCAATCGACCAACACATTCATTTCGTGATCCTTTCTCGTCATAGTCTTTGATACAACTTGTGACACTATGATCTGTGTCTGTTGGTTCGCTCGTTCACAAACTGACATGACTGGTAATTCCCCTTCGCACTGGTTTTAAACTTAAAACGGTTTGTGTGCGAATGTGTTTATTTGAATTTTTCATGTATAAACGTAAACGATCAAATGATTTAGGCAAATAGGTTTATATTTAACTTTGTATGCAAATCTATTGAAAATCCTATGTGTGCATATTGGATTTTCCAACCCATTCTATTTAGTTTTTAGCCCGCGTCTAGACCAGAGTAAGTACTGTGCCCGGAGGCACATTTGAAAAACATTTGTTGCGGCTCGGCGTATAAAATGGTATTTTCCAAGTAAAGATGAAATGTTTGGGACTTAAAGCGACTGTTGTTATAAAAATTCAAATGAGAGTGGAGTCGACCTCATGAAAGTGACATTAGACTTGGCGTTCAGATTAGCGGAATAAGAAGTTTATTTTATTTCTCGTTCCTAATTCTACATTTTATTTGTTTCCCAAGTTTGTCGGAACTGTTTCGCATTACCTGGCCCCTGACAGTAACTACTAAATGTTATAAGTAGCTATGATGAGCGGTTCCTTTTGTTACTTACGTTGAAAAAGATTTAAAATTAACGTTTAAAGGCGAATATCATTTGTCGTTGATGGAGACACGCACATGGTCAGATTTACTTTTACCTACAGACTTACATGCAATAACACAGTACAAACTTGTAGAGTATGCTTTTGTTTTATAATGAGACTGTCACAAGTATGGTTGGCCGAGCCTAGAGACGGACGCACTACAAAGTCGAAGTTTTCCTAAAACTCATTGTGTTGAGTTAATTCCTCGGCCGATACCGCGAGATAACACTCAGATACATTACATAGATACCGCTCGGGAGGCGCGGTGCAGCGCCGGGTAGTGGCTTCCTGTAATGACTGCCGGGAACATGCCAGCGAGCAACTATCTTCGAGATGTCATCTGTAATTCTTCTCTGCGAAACGATGCAATATCAAACGTAATTTGCTTTAGTGAAGAAGCTGTACCTACCTATGAAGGTTTATAATTGCGATGGTGGGTAAAAAGTGTTTAGGATATAACTTTTTTTATATGCTTACGTATGCACACCCAATTAATGATTAGCCAAATTTCTTGCCAGTAGGTAGTCTGTAGTTTCTTCATGTTGGGCAAGAGACAGGTCTGATGAGAACTCATACAATTAAAGTCTTATTATGCCAGACTTTCATAGCTCCAACTTTTTGCTGATAGTGATTTAATAGAGCTTTATTGTAGGGAATCTTTCATGTTGTAGATATTCATTAAAACATTTATCAACACGGCTTTAATGTACCTACTGTAAATAATCTTCTCTTGAACGAAAAAAAGACTAAACTCATTAAATTTTCAATGCCAAATGTCAGGCAGCTATCTACCAATGTTAAAGTTAATGGAACAGAGTTGGAACCTGTTGAGTAGACAGTTTTTCTTGGAATCACTATTGAAGGTAAATTATAATGGGGCCCACACATAGAAAAATTGTCAGGAAGGCTAAGATCGGCTGCCTATGCTGTTAAAAAAATTTGACAGATAACTGACGTAGATACAGCCAGAATTGTTTATTATAGTTATTTTCTTAGTCTTATGTCATATGGGATTCTTCTCTGGGGAACCTGTGCGGACATTAATACTATCTTTGTTCTACAGAAAAGGGCTGTTCGAGCCATTTACAACCTAGGTCCAAGAGATTCCCTAAGAGAAAAATTTAAAGAAATAAATATGCTGACTGTAGCCTCACAATATGTAAGTACACAAAAATATATCAAATTTTAAGAAAATGTCCGATATTCATAGTTTAAATACCAGGAATAAACACAACCTTGCTGTACATCGCACACGTCTCCACAAAGTAGGCAACACATTCATGGGTCAATGTATACGCTTTTACAACAAACTTCCCATTGACATTCGAAATTTACCCATAAACGATTTAAAATCTTTATCAAAACCAAACTTTGTAAAAAAGGGTACTATACAATTTCAGATTATTTAGAAGATAGAAAAGCTTGGGATTGAACTGCTCGCTCTGCTAAGCCTTGTGATAAAACCATAAAACTAGACATTTTAATCATTATGTAAAATCAACATATACCAGTTTTATATACACATTGACATTGTTGAAAATTATATTCAAAATGACATGATTACTTTATGAAGTATTATATTAATTATTGTGAATGTGAGGACTATGTGGATATTGTTTTTATTTCTCTGCTACTTTTAGTGATGGTCTGGCAGTTTGAGTAGTTTATGCGGCCTACCCAAATGTCCTTTCTTTGGTATTGTTCTTCGTTTTGAGCTCCTTATAATATGTTCTGAGTTGAGCTCCACGATTACTGAAAAATGCTTGCACTGACTGGACAGGTCCACTCAAATCTGTGTGGTTCTTTCCTCAAAAGACCTTTTCAGACACTTATCTACATGGTCCTCATATGGCCTGACCAAGATTATGTCTGGACTTTAAAATAGACTGCGACCTCTGAGTTTGTTTCGGCCTTTCTTCTCAGAGTAGTCAGATAGGAAACGCCCAACTCATCTAGCTTATTTTTATTAATTTTTTTATATGACGTGTAAAAGTGATTCTAATATCCTATTTACAGAATAAACAATTTCATTTCATTTCTATGCACTTATCCAGTAAACAAGTAACAATATCACCGGAGTATTGTGTGTTTTACATAATCTCATGTATATCAATGAACTGTGGGCGTACTATAGGTACACCTCTGCCTAACCTTTCGGGGAATACAGGCGTGATGTTATGTTATGTTATCAATACCTAAATATAAAGTAATTTCAAATTGTAATGAATTTCATAGTGATTGTATGTGACAGCACTTTGCAGAACACGAAGTTATTTAACAAACGACGCTGTTCGTGTGAATACAATCAGTAACCGACGCAGCTCTGCGTGCCTCCGGTAATAATTACCAACTGCACGTGCAGCTGGCACATGCGGTGTTGAGCCTTATTGCTCGTGGAATAGTGGCAGTGAAATATGCTCGTTCAGGTGGTTGGAATAGGCACCGGAGGTAGGTACTAATTAGGCGAAGTTGTGAGCGCCTGCAAATCGTGTGCAGTCGCAACAGCGCGCGACACCGCACACAGCTAAGCACAGTAGGCTCGCACAATACCGTGCACTATCATTCATTCATCTTACGTTCCTTATCTATTGCAGTTCCGTGGGACATCGTCTAGTGATGAAGCCAGTGAGATCTTGCTTTGAATACTGTGCGGGCAGCTCCATTACCATCGAAGCGTATTTATTTATAGTTCCGTAATTTCAAAATCTGAAACATTATGTTGGTAGTTTCAAACAGTATTTAAAGTGCACCTTCCGTGCATACATACATACATATTATAGGTAAACAAAGGTAGACGTGTATATAGAGATTATAAAAAAACCTGAATTTTATGGGTTACAGCAGCACCCCATCGTTTTTACCCGCATAAAGCTGCCTGTCCAGTGGAGCGGAGTGGAGCGGAGTTGTGAACAGTGTCTGTCCATTGATGCGGAGCGAGGCAGCGGAGCGGAGTTGTGGACTGTGCGGACCGACGCAGCAGACCAGAATTGCGCACTGTGCGGAACTAGGTAGTAGAGCGGAGTTACAGACTGTGCGGAGCGAGGCAGCAGAGCGGAGTTGCGGACTGTGTGGAGCTAGCCCTGGGCCTCGCGGCTGCAATACTCCGCGGCCGGTATTTTCCGCTTCCCTGCTTCCCCTACCCCGCTCCGCTTCCCGGTTTTGTATGATTTTTTAAAATAGTTCGCATATCACTGTCCACTGAAGCGGAGCGGAGATTTTATGCAATTCCATTGGTTAATATTGGCACAGCTCCGCTCCGTTCCTCTCCTCTCCGCTCCAGTAGACAGGCAGCTTAACCAATATTATAGGACCGGAGCTCTGAAGCGGATTTTAGATTCTATTGGTTAATATTGGCACATTTTTCCGCTCCGCTGCCTTGGAGCAAGGCTCTAGTGAACAGGCAGCCTAAGTCTCGATCCCGTGGGAATATCGGGATAAAAATTATTCTATCTGTTAATTCATGTTAACAACTGTGTTCCAAATTTCATCCAAATCCGTTCAATACTTTTAGCGTGAAAGAGTAACAAACATTCATCCATCCATCCTCAGAAACTTTCACATTTATAATATTAACTAGCTTTTGACCGCGGCTTCGCCCGCGTGGATGTCGGAAAATATCCCACAGGAACGTGCTACCGGGATTCAGAGTATCCTATGTCCTAACCCAGGTCATGGCCTATCCTATGCCTTTCATCTAGAAATCCGTTCAGCCGTTACGGCATGAAAAGGCAGATAATAAATCTGTTTTAGGGTTCCGTACCTCAAAGACTCTTTTCCTCAGGAACGCGTGGAGGCATCGAGTTGAAATAGATGTCAAAAACTTACATCTACGGTCTCTTGGATCTGTAACAAAAATTAAACTTCAACGCAATAAATAAAACGGCCATTTATGCAGCATATTTTAACACTCGCAAATAAAACAGTCTATTTGGTAATTTCCGTTGGCCCAACAGCATCAAGTTTGGCGAGAAGCAAGGTCAAGTAAATAGAAAAATCCGAAAATTGGTCATTTATAGTTATTTATGAACTGCAAAGTTAAGTTTGTTCTTCAATCTGGGATGAAATGTTACTTCAAGACACGGTTCATAGACCGTGTCTTGAAGTAACATTACTCTCCACTTTATTATTTGCTAGGGAGTTTGTTGCGCCACTTCTTCTTCCCAGCGAAAGGCACTAGGAAGTGGTGAAGGGTGGGCGTTTTGGGGGACTGTCTTATGTAATTTTGACGTTCGAAAAGTGCTGATTCTCAGTCTAGTTTGAATAATCGACTTTTGAATTTTGAATTAAAAGTTATTTTTCAATTGAAAAGTTAATTTTGTCCTTCAATCCTGATTTGGAAATTTGGGCAGCCGAGCAAGACCTTCAGGGCGCAAATCCTTCTCACACTTGTCCGGCTTTTTAATATAAATAAAACAGGTTTATTTCCTAAACGCCTTACTTAAAATACTATTATCACCACCATTCATTTGTAATATCTACTCTAGTGAACACATAATAGTAATTAATACATACTTGTTAGAAAGGTTAGTTTATGACTTTAAATTGTAATAACTTTTGACAGAGTAGGCGGATTTTAATGAAATAAAGACTTAATATTAATTCATGATACGTACTATGACTATACTTCCAATCCTTTAAATCTCTTGAAAAGAAGACACAATAAAAACTTTTTACAAAAAAAAAAACAACCGACTTCAAAAAAAAACACTACAAAGTGAAAAATAACTTTAATTTCGGAAGTCGGTGTCTTTGGTTTTGAATTTTCGTTTGTCACCGACTTCCGAAATTAAAGTTATTTTTCACTTTGTAGTGTTTTTTTTTGAAGTCGGTTGTTTTTTTTTTGTAAAAAGTTTTTATTTTTCACTTTTTAGTTGTGGTACCTACCCCACACAAATTCGAATACCACTACCTGCTATGTGAATAACAGTGACAAGAAGTTATATCATCTACATACTAAGTGGGAAAAAATACGTATAATTGAAGCTAACTCAAGAACTACCCAAGCAAAGTTAATAAAATTTATATGGGACCACCTCTGAAGTATGATCTACCAAACAAAACAAGAATCATCAAAATTTATTCATAATTGGCGGAGTAATCGCGTAACAAACATACAAAAAAAAAAAAAAAAACATACTGACGAATTGAGAACTTCCTCATTTTGGAAGTCGGTTAAAAAATCAACATTACATGTGATTTTTTGGGACATTGGGAGATGTTTAGTGTTATGAGGAACAGAGTGTAAAGTTCACTCATCCACCATAGAAAAGGGAGGATTCTCCGACCAGACGGGTGTTGTGTCTGGCGGGCAGCCATTTTCTTGTACTGTAAATTTTTTTCAAAATCTGTGAATGTACTTAGATCAAATGAAAAAAGTTAAGGACAGTCTCCTAAGACCGTTTTCTTGTAGCGAAAACTGTTAAGGTACCTGCCTTTATTGCCCCATGTCAAAATCCACCCTGTTTAAGTTATGATTGACTGCTTAGCTCCATGAAGGTGACGATAATCTTTTAAAAGGTTAAATCCGTAACTATCTGCAATATTCTAACCTTTTGGCTAGTCTTCATACAATTTGCGGTAAACTATAGAAGAATACGTACATAATGCAATATTGCTCATCCCCCGTAGCAAATAGCGTGATAATAACTTTTGAAAAATCTATTGTGACGTTTCCATTATTTGACTTTTAGATTATTTATACCGATTTTCAAGTTAATCAAGCCACACAGTTCACCCCGTAACGGACGGTGAGCAATGGGTAGCTCGCCGTCCAATAAGGACCAAGCCCGGGTCGACGGCGCGTTGTGTTCCACGCGCGCCTCAAAGAGATGTCAGCAGAATTGACGGGGTCCGCTAGGGCCAATGCCTGCTGGGGCTGCGAATATGGGCCGAAAGGGACATCGTGGCCCTCGGCAACAGGGCAACCGAAGGAACACGGGTGGGTTTTAGTCAGTAAGCGTCTGACACGCCCTCCCGCTCCACCAAGAGGGGTAGATTAAAAAAAAATCCATGTATATGTGTGTTTATTTATTTTCAGTTTTAATTATAAATACTAAGTTTCGAGTTAATCAGACCGCTCGTTAAAATTCTTCCATACAAACTTTGACACCCCCAATCCTCCTTTAGGAGGTGGTACAGAAAAACTAAAAACGGCAAAGTTTGTAATTTACAAAGATATTACGTCACCTTAAGGCCCCGTGTTGTGAATTCACTCGACAGAGTTTAGGTAAATTCTTGCGATGCTATGTTTGTGTGCACCGTTCACGCACACACGCCTAAACATCGAGCGTAGTGATCGCTTAAACAGTTTTGATCCTATAGACGGTATTTTGTTAAGTTACGTAGGTACGCTTATGAAATAAGTCTGGAATGTTTGTGTATATTCGTTTAGTATATTTATAACAATCAACATAAAATGCTATGTTTCATATGGAATTTTATACTTTTTGTATGGAAAACATGAAAAATTATTACCAACATGTTGAGTTTTATGGGTTTATGGGGTTTCATAAAGGGGGTCGAAATTTTCATTATTTTTGCGATAAGACACAATTTTCGAGATATAAGCAAAAGAACAGAAAAAAGATACAATACAGTTTTTGCACCTGAATGAGTTATTAATTTAGTGAAAATGACAAATTCGCTATTCTGAATTTGACTTTTTTCACCTAAAATTTTGATTGGTGCCAATTCTCTTGAACACCGAACTAAGCTAACTAAACTATCACTAAAATTCCTTACTTTTGACTATGAGAATCTCAAAGCTATTATGCAAAATAAATTCTCTAAATTTAAGAACATTTTTGACACATCTAAATCAAATTTGACAATCGCGACTCCACACGTGATACCTAACCACGTGAATCTTTTTAGAGCCGGAGGCGCGCATGGAGGGAAGCCTCGACGTGTTTTATATGGAACTTTTCACTTTTTGTATGGAAAATAAGAAAAAATATTACCTACATGTAGAGTATAAGGGGTTTAGGGGTTTTATAAAGGGAGTCGAAATTTTCATTATTTTTGCGATTGGACACACCGTTTTCGAGATATAAGCAAAAGAAAAAAAAAGATTCAGTACTGTTTTTGCATGTGAAATCGAGGTGTTGGTGTAAATTTAAAGTTCATGACAATCAATTTTATTCCACACGTTTTTAATCGCGAAAAATAGTCAGATTCAGTTAGAAAATCTAAATTTTAGGTGAAAAACGTCAAATTCGGAATAGCAAAATTGCTATTTTCACTAAATGAATATCTCAGTACCATCTTAGTGCTGTCAAACTAAAATATAGTTAAGTTGTGTCACTTTGGTCTATTTCAGAATGGGAAATCGTCGTTTGACAGGAATAAACAAAATTTTGGTGATTTTTAGTCTAGTTTAGAGGCATTTGTGACAAGAGAATCGGCACCATGTCTAACTAAATCTGACTATATTTAATCGCGATTAAAAAGGTGCGGATAAAATTAGTTGTCTTGAACTAAAATTCACACCAACACCTCGCTTCAGGTGCAAAAAACAGTACTGTATCTTTTTTTTTATTTTGCATATATCTCGAAAATGGTGCGTCCAATCGCAAAAATTATGAGAATTTCGATCCCCTATATAAAACCCTTAAACCCTTGACACTCTACATGTAGGTACCTAATATTTTTTCTTATTTTCCTTACAAAAAGTGAAAAATTCTATATAAAACGTCAAGGCTGCCCCCTGTGCGCCTCCAGCTCTAAAAAAAATTCACGAGGTAGGGCAAACAAGTACCACGTGGACTCGCGATTGTCAAATACAATTTTAGTGTTTCAAAATATATTTAAATTTAGAGAATTTTTGTTGCAGAATAGCTTCAAGATTTTCATAGCCAAAAGTAAGGAATTTTAGTGATAGTAAGTTTAGTTCGGTATACAAGAGAATCGGCACCATATTGCCATCTTAGTGCTGTCAAAATAAAATATATTCTATAATTATTTCACGATGGGAAATCATCGTTTGATAGGAATGAACGAAATTTTGGTGATTTTTAGTCTAGTTTAGAGGCATTCATTTGTGACAAGAGAATTGGCACCAGTATCCATAAAGGGATCTGAGACACTTGCGCGAAATACATTTTCGCGAAAGACACTTGCGCGAACCCACTTGCGCGAAAAAGTTGCGGAAATGAGATTTCTTCATAAGATCACGCCATCAATCACAAAGAGCCCAACACTTTGAAATTGATGGCATGATGTTATGAAGAAATGTGAAAATTTTCGCAGCCGCCATCTTGGATTTACGTTTCGACACCAAAATCTGCTTTAGAATCCTCAAAAACTATGAAAAAGACACCCATGACGGAAAATCTGAAAATTATCACAGCCGCCATCTTGAATTTATATTTTGACCTCACTAACAGCTTTAGCATCCTCGAAAACTATGAAAACGATACCCATGACGAAGTATTTTTAAGCAGCCGCCATCTTGGATCTTTATTTGCCATCAAAATGTCAATTTTGACCTTTGGTGGAGATACGAGGTTTGCGTATTAAGGTGATTTAAGTATTCGTGCCAAGTTTCAAATTTATTAAATCAAGGAATAAGATTTTCATACAAACAAAATCCCCCCTTTTCACCCCCTTGAAGGTCGAATTTCCAAAAATCCGTTCTTAGCGGACGTCTACTAACTATAAACTACCTCCCTGCTAAATTTCATCTTTATACGTCATGCGGTTTTCGATATTTCGTGATGAATGAGTGAATGAGTAACCTTTCGCTTTTATATATGTCGGAGACGAATATGTAACTCTCGTTATTATCAGCGATATTTTAACTACTGTGGGCGTAGTGTGGGTAGTGTTGGTTAATGCGCAATAGAAAAACAATTTGCAGTTCAGATCACATTATAATTTACTTTCAAATTAATCACACTAGCTAAATTATACACACACAGGGTGCGACGGCGCTTATTAAAATCACAAATTAACACAATGATCCCAAATTACAACTAACACGATAACTGAGCACCACGAATCGAGAACAGTTCCGGGACGTCTTGACTCCGATGCGACCAGAGGTTCAATCCCCTCCTCGCCGTGGCCTTAAAACATCATGACTCTGTAGAAACGCGCGCTTTAGGTGTGGGTAGACCACGTCTTGTCGCCAGCAGCGGCGCGCTTGCGATTCGTTTCGTGTCCGTACTAATGACCGGATCCGACACGGCCATACTGCTATGCACACGTCCTCGTGTGTTTACCTGCAACCAAAACTCAACCACAGTACCTGTTCGACTCGGCCAATTCTGACCATTTACGACTTCCGACTTTTGACATAAGGAAACTTTAATCCTCAACGCTTTATTGTTTTAACAAAACAATTCTTTTTCTTCTCAATGAACTAAACAAACTGACTAAAGTCATCAACCAGAGCCATGTAGGTACCATCGTTTTTCACTAAGAGCCTTGGAAACTTGGAAACCCACACACGAGTAAAACCACTCGAACGCCACGGCTCTCCGACCGACTAGCAATCGCATTGCTCTCCCACATCCAGCGCATGGATCAAAACTATGGTCTCTCCAGACCCTGACCTCCGCCAGTAACTACTGGCACGGTCCCACACAATACGGCCGTTAGAAAACCCTACTTGCGTGGTTCCCCTAACTTAGGTTTGCTCATCACCACTGTGATCACCATCTACTTCGACTGGTACATGACCTACTGGCATCTTTCTTCACCTAACGTAAACTTCTGTAAAGTTGGTTTATTTAACTAACATCATTCTACTAACTTCCAAAATGACAAAATCAATTTAAAATAATAGCTAAACGATTTGGTTACAAGTCAAACTGTAGGTAGGGATAACAATTAAATAAGCAACATGACAATCGATCAAAGTCCAGGTACCATTGAGGATTATGTAAACTGAAAATTTAAGAATCGACCAAAGTCATTAACCAATTAACAAAGCCCCAGGTATCTCATTCGTGTACAACATTGTCACATACGTACTTCCCGAAGGAATGCCGAGTCGTCTTTGACTCTACGGTCTTGGCTACAAGGCTAGACCCGACCATACTACCCAGAGCTACCACGTACCACGTACATGTCGGCGCATCGTTGCCGTCGTTGCCGGAGTCACACATATTGGTTTGCACCAATATATTACACAAATACACAGCAATAGAAAATAGCAGGACAATTCGTAAGAGAGTACAAAGAAAATACCTTACTTCACTTCAGGGTGTTTATTCCACGAGCAGCGCACAAAGAATGTCCTTCCATTCGTATTACAACAGCTTTTATACACAAAATAAATTCAACCGGAAATCACAATATTTTAAATAAATCAAAAGGAAGTAGGTAACATAATAGAAACTTATAAATTCGACCGGAAATACAAATATAAATTGAATAAATAACATGGAAGTCAGATTCAAGTACAAAATAATCAAAACAGGCTTAAAATTAAAATCAAATGGTTTCGCACCCTTATGGCCATTCTGATCCAGCGCGCTCTCTGCGCTGTAAAACATTTTACATCAAAACGGCATCACCCACCTCGGGCTTAGCCAAAAATACATGGCATTACCCGCCTTGGATCTAGCCATATCACATGACATCACCCGCCTGGGATATAGCCCCCTAACACGGCATCACCCGCCTTGGATCTAGCCATATCACATGACATCACCCGCCTGGGATGTCTGACTCACTCAATATTTTGAGTGAGTCAGCAGCGACGACTTGTGTGTGTCGGACTGAACGGAAGCGGAGGTATGTCACGGGTTGGAACAAGCATGTTAAGGAGACTCATGCGGAGGCTCGACTAAGGTTTGAGCTTTGGATGCAGTATGGTAGACCCGGTGCGGGACCCATTTACAACCAAATGCGTGATTCGCGAAAAGCTTTTAAAGCAAGTTAAAGTGGTGTCAAAACAACCAGCAACAAATTAAAATGAACATTATTGCTTCTCACCACTCAGCGAGGAACTTTGGAAGCTTTTGGAGAGAAACGAAAAGGTTGAATCCTGAGTCGAGTCTCCCCTCGAGTGTTGAGGATAAAAGTGAGTCAGTCGAAATTACGAACTTATTTCGTCAGCGTTTTAAAATTGACCCACCTCTAGGTGCAGCAGACCAAACACCAAATGTAAGCTGTAATGACCTAAGTGTGTGTTTCACTGCCCGTGACGTGTCTTCCGTCATCAAAAACATGTCTAGGGGTAAGTCGCCTAGTCACGACAGCTTAAGTATTGAGCATCTGCAGAACGCAGGTGTTCATCTCCCAAGGATTGTTGCCTTATTGTTCAACCTGTGTGTCAGTCATTCTTATCTGCCGGCTGATCTAGTAAAAACAGTTGTGCTCCCCGTTCCTAAGAATAAAACAGGTGATATGTCAGATATAGGCAATTACAGACCGATTTCTTTAGCAACAGTTGTAGCTAAAATTATGGATAGTTTACTTGGCAGTTATCTAGGTAAACAATTAAATATTAATGACAGACAGTTTGGTTTTAGGAATGGGTTATCGACCGAGACTGCGATAATGACTCTAAAGAGCACAGTGCAATATTACACTGGGAGAAGGACACCTGTGTGTGCATGCTTCTTGGATTTATCGAGGGCTTTTGACCTTGTCTTATATGACATCTTATGGAAAAAACTGTCGAATGAAGCTAACCTGCCGCCAGAAATAATTAACATGTTTAAGTTCTGGTACGGTAACCAATATAACACTGTAAGGTGGGCAGGCGCTTATTCAGATGTGTACAGGTTAGAGTGCGGAGTGAGACAAGGGGGTCTGACCTCGCCTAAATTAAGCTGATCGAGGTGATCGAACCAGATACACGCAAAAAACGTTCAATGCCCTGCGTGTGCAATACAACAATGCTTTTAGGATACTGCTGTCGCTGCCACGTTTCTGTGGCGCGTCAGGGATGTTCGCAGCAGCGCGTACCGATGACTTCTTTGCGATCATACGGAAAAGATCCGCGTCCCTACTGCGTCGGATGCGACACAGCGACAGCAGTCTCCTGAGCATTGTTCCTAGTAAGACTGAAAGCCACCTGATGGGGCACCTGTGCGCAGTACATGTATTGTTGCCAGGTGTCTCCAGAAGATGGCTTAATAGATATAGTGTTCAATAAGTTGTGTTGTATTATTGTTATTGTTTCTAGTTGTATAAGTTTGTCTTAATTAATTATACTAACATAGTTGTAAGTAATACTAACAAATTATGGGTAAAGTGCCTGATTTAAAGTTAAATAAATAAATAAAAATAAAAACTAGAGAACACAATAGAGAACCATGTTTAACAGCGTTATTTCCTGGGATGGTATGGTACTGAAATAATAGAGGTACTTAGTCTGAGTACTAGGTAGTACTCAGACCAGTATAGGTACACCAGTGGCGGACTAAGACTATCGAGCGAAAAAAAAAAACTAGCGAAAATTTTAGCACATCGCCCGGATAGGTAAGGTTTTCTTTTGACTATTCATGTAAATAGGAGTTACTTTGTTGGCTTTCACAGAAAAGTCAGGATAAAGGCACCCGCAGACAGGCGCGACGGGATGGCGCAACGCGACTCTGGTGGAACAATTTTTGGCAAAACATCGCGATAATTCTTCTACCGGTGTCGCGTCGCGCCATTGCATCGCGCCCATCTGCGGGAGCCATTAAAGAGAATGTAGGATACTAGAACGAGTGAAACGAGCTCGAGAATGTTTGCACTGTAGATTCATATTCAGCATACGTAACGTACGGCCCCCAACAATGACTGTCTTTAACTTAATGAACATCATTATTTTGGCTTTGTTTGGAATTGTATTAAAAAGTATTTCTAAAGATTTGGGGACCCCCAGGACCGGGGGCCCGAGGTGGACCGCACCTGCCGCCCCCCTTTAGTCCGCCAGTGACCTACATTAACTACATTATGTGAGAGACTCTTTCATGAACCCTGCACAATTTATAACATGTATGTAGTTATAGAGACAAAGCAGTATAGCTACAAAAGACCATCTATGTACCTACAATAAATAGTAATGAAAGAAAAAGTGTTACATTCTACTGTTTGTCTGACCCTTGAACAACACAACGATGCAGCCGGACGTCCAGCGCTGACGAGGCGGTATCACACATGCGACCATACTTCCGTATGGCTACATTACATTACGTGTTAACGGACTTAAGTGGGGTGTACACAGACAGTAGTAAAACCAACTTACTTGGTTTATGACGTGAGGAACTGAAAATAAAAGAATTCACTTGTACCTGTGTAGCGGAAGAGACGAGGATATTCGCCGGTGTAGACATCGTCGGCCGGTCGTCGGTCGTCGGTCGTCGGTCGTCGGTCGTCGGTCGTCGGTCGTCGGGCCCGCTGTCTAACTGTAATGCGGCCGTAACACGACACGACCGTCTGTCCGGCTGTCCGACGCAGGCATTAGGGACACACTTCAAACGTGTTCACATTTCATGAAAAGCAACAAGAGTTTGATGGTCTTCTAATGGAAACAAAGGAGAATTTCGTAAGAATCGAATACAATGGTTATGAAACTCATCGGCGACATAATATTCAGCAATGTGTATCATATCAAGCATGCACTTATCGATTTGAATGCAGGTGACATGCAATATAGTATAATTTTTTTTTTATAAGTTTAGGTTACTTTATATTTATATGTTAGGTATATTCAAAGCCGGTATACCGACATAGTAATTTTATTGTTCCCTTTCCTTACTAACCACTCAGTAAAAACCTTTTGGAAAAACATCTATAAGGAGAAGAGACTGTGCATCATCTTCAGCAGGATACCTTACTAATCGTAACTATTCCAGCTACCATGCACCAACATTGATGTTATAAACTTCCATTTAGTTAGTTGAATGGAAACTTGTAACATAAGCGATTTAGCGCACACTTCCCGTGTCAAGTCCACATAACTGTGTTGTCCGCGTGTCCCCGGACAGCTGTTGCTGCAACGAGTCCCCGCGCGCAACTTGTAGCGTCGCTTCACTCCGTGAAGCGCGGCACAGCGCAGCACAGCGCTGTATAGCGCTGTATAGCGTAATAGTAACGACTGCTGCGAGTGAATGAAGTTCGCGCCGCGTGTCATTACGCGCTCCGCTGCGGTGATAAATGCTCACTTGTTTTCTTATATACTCGTAGGTGTGTTGTTAGTTCAGAGAATACTTAGTTGTGTGTAAACTGTAGACACGGACGTTAGAAATGGAACATTCACAAACTCTTTTAATAATAAGTTCTACAATAATGGAATATCGTCATCGCCGGTATCACTCTAGCATGACGCGGAGACTATGATTTATACACCTTTCAACTGATATCGAATTTCTGGCGTAATCAAAAGCTAAGAAAAAGCCAGCCAAGTGCGTGTCAGACCACGTACAATGAAGGGTTCCGTAGTTGTGATGAATTTATCCTAAGAACAAAGGAGAATGGCCAAAAATGTATGTGTAAAAAACTCAGATAAGATTTTTTTTAAGTCATTGGCTATGACATTTTCTATTTTGATTAATAATGACTTTCTTGCTCATTTCATGTAGGTACATAAAGTTGGTACGCACTTAATAGTATTACGTTTCAATTTATTAATACATAATTGTTGGTTATTATACTGGCAACACCGCAAGATTCGAAGTGTCAAAAGTGACGTGGAAACAGCCTTCTGGGTCGGGCGCTCGTGACAGTAAGACGTGCTTAGTTGTTGTGTCGGTAAAGATAGATTGGCATAGTATTGGTTGGAGATCTACTGTAAATTAAGGAAACCTATTAGTTTTATGGTAAATATTAGAATACTGATTAAATAGTGGTATTATGTGGGGAATAGGAGATGTGATGGTATGGTGTAGAATATTGAATTTGATGTTGGCAAAGAAATATAAATGAATGACAAAATATCTTGGTGTTTCATATTATTTTCCTTATCCTTGAAATATTGTGAAAATTTAATTTTATAAAACAGTTTTAGATTATGATATTGGGGTAGCGACTTTAAGATTCATTTGGGGATTAGTATCTATTTTGAGGTTAAATAATTATATTCGGAATTAAATTAGTTATTTTAGAGCAGGATGGTTTTTATTATAATAATACAGAAAAATACAAATAAAAAAGCTTAGGTAGATATTTATTACAAAAAATTCTTTGCTGTTACGTAATATCAGTCAGTCTCGGAAAGCATCTGAGATCAGGGTGTTTGATTAGCGTCTAATCTTATAAACGCTACCCTTTGCCGGTTCATATTATGTTTATATACATAGTCTGCAAGCAGGTAAGACAATTTTTTTAAATACTTTTGGCACTGAGTTTGGGTAGGTTCTTGATATGCATTAATGAGGGCTGCTGCGATTCTAAATTCACTCACTGTATTTGTTGCTGTTTTGTTCGGACCATTGTCGATAGTCGTTACATTGTTTGGATAGTGGAATATGTGCAACATGACCACATGGTGTACTACCTATCTTTTTTTGACCACAGAAAACTCGTTATTCGATGCTTGCAATGTTGCCGCTGTATGCACGATGTGAAGTTTATGATGATTATTTTGTAAGAAACTAATTTCACATTTGATACCTACTATGTGAGTACCCTAATAACCTATTTTTTGGGCATTCTCCTTTTTAACGTTGTAGTTAAAAAACATGTTCACTCATACATTTCAACTGCAAATATAATTTTGTACGCACAATATTGAGAGATTTACCGTGTTATTTTAAGACCAAAGACTTTATATAGGTGTTTCGGTAATCTAAATGTCTCAGTATACTAGAACTATTTTCTGTACTATTTTCAAAACTTTAGACTTAATCGTTTCGGAGATAAGGGAGGGAGAATGGTCAATTTTCATAAATAACTTTAAAACTATTTATATGTATATTTAATAGTACATTACTGCCGCGGTCTATAATGACTACTTTGCTGGTCGCGCTGATGATGGCCGACAGCGCAGCGTAGCGCAGCGTAGCGCAGCTCCAGGCCGACACAGCGCGGTCAGCGTGCAGCACTTGATGGACGAGCTGAGATAAAGGCCGAGGCCGTAGGTCGAGGCCTTTACTGCGAGGACAGCAAGGGCTGCAATGATGGCCAAGCTGGAAGACCTAGAGCGTAGCTAGCCTAGCTCGAGGCAATCATAGCGTGACCAGCGAAGCAGTCATAGTGGGCCAAGGCTTGTATAGTGCTTTACTCAAAAATTCAAGTACCTAATCTAAATAAAACCAGCAAGTAATTTCAATAAAATATATAATAACTAGCTTTTGCCCGCGGCTTCGCCCGCGTGGATGTCGGAAAATATCCCACAGGAACGTGCTATCGGGATTCAGAGTATCCTACGTCCTAACCCAGGTCATGGCCTATCCTATGCCTTTCATCTAGAAATCCGTTCAGTCGTTACGTCATGAAAAGGTAACAGGCTGATATTAAATCTGTTTTAGGGTTCCGTACCTCAAATTGAAACATTAAAACCCTTAAAGGATGACTTCATTGTCTGTCAAGACCCTTTTCTCAGGAACGCGTGGAGGCATCAATTTGAAATAGATATCAAAAACTTAGATCTACGGTCTCTTGGAAGTGTAACGAAAATCAAACTTCCAAGTCAACGCAATAATGGGCACGCCACAACTGTGGCGATAAGTTCCCTCATTGAGGAGTGGTAGAGAGGCGCCACGGCGTCCTCACCTTCCACCTGACGCAGTTTCTCACCGGACTCGGTTGTCTCGGGAGGTTTCTGTTCCGGATAAGGTGGGAGGAAACGCCCGGGTGTGACCATTGTGTGGATCGCCCGGAGGACACGGTGGAGAAAACGGTGGAGGTCTGCCCGGCCTGGACGGGGCACCGCCATGTCCTCGTGGAGACGATCGGCGGTGGTGATTTCTCGCCTCCGGCCCTGGTCCAGTCCATGGTACGCTAGGGCCGATGCCTGCCGGGGTCGCGGGAAAGTCCGAAAGGGTTACCGTGGCCCCTGAAAACACACAGGCAACTGAAGGAACACGGGTGGGTTTTTGTCAGTATAAACCTGACACGCTCTCCCGCTCCCGCCAGAGCGGGAGAAGTTATTTGATAATTTCCCACCCAAAAAAAAAGTTAACAAACTAAAAAATACGGCCATTTGTGCCGCATATTTTGACACTCGCAAATAAACCAGTCTATTTAGTACTTCACGTTGGTCCAGCAGCATGAAGTTTGGCGAGAAGTAAGGTCAAGTAAAGAGGAAAATCCGAAAATTGGTAATTTATAGTTCTATAATGAACGGCAAAGTTAAGTTTTTTCTGCAATCTGGGATTAAAAATTCATAGGCCGTGTCTTGGAGTAACAAACCTCAGTTTGCCCAATATAGTTTTTTGGTTCTAGTAATAATAATAAATAGGATCGACCGGCGTCAAAAAAGTTTTTGTGAAAATTGGCCATTTTCTTGCTGACTGTACAATTTTTTCAAAATCTGTGAATGCAGATCAAAATGTTTCAAAAAGTTAAGGAGAGTCTCCTAAGACTGTTTTCTTGTAGCGACAACGGTTAAGGTACCTGCCCTTGTTGCCCCATCTCAAAATCCACCCTGTGTATGCTATGATTGACTGCTTAGTTCCATAAAGGTATAGCGTGATGGTAATCTTTTAAAAGGTTAAATCCGTAACTATCTGCAATATTCTAACCTATTGGCTAGCCTTTTTACAATTTGCGGTAAACTATAGAAGAATACAAACATAATGCTATATTGCTCATCCCCCATAGCAAATAGCGTGATAATAGTTTTTGAAAAATCTATTGTGACGTTTCCATTATTTGACTTGTAGATTATTTATACCAATTTTCAAGTTAATTAAGCCACACAGTAAAATCCTCCACTGTAAAAATTAATACCCCGTTTTACCCCGTTAAAGGTAGATTTAAAAAAAAACCTGATATAAGTTTTTATTTATTTTCAGTTTTAATTATAAATACTGAGTTTCGAGTTAATCAGACCGCTCGTTAAAATTCTTCCATATAAACTTTGACACCCCCTAATCCTCCTTTAGCCCCCTAAAGGAGGATTAGGGGGTGAAAGTTTTTCATTTTTAGAAAAACTAAAAATGAAAAACTTTGTAATTTACATAGATAAGTATTCATGCCAAGTTTCAAGTTTATTAACTCAAGGAATAAGATTTTTCATACAAACAAAATCCCCCCTTTTCACCCTTTTAAAGGTCGAATTTCCAAAAATCCGTTCTTAGCGGACGTCTACTAACTATAAACTACCTCCCTACCAAGTTTCATCTTCATACGTCAAGGGGTTTTCGATATTTCGTGATGAATGAGTGAGTGAGTGAGTGACCTTTCGCTTTTATATATTTAGATAGATTAGATTAACTAGAAATTTAATTAAAATGACAACTATGAAAAGTACAGTTACTAAAATTCAACACCGACTTTCCCGGTTTGATATTACTAATAGTTTGCGATAATTTTAATGCAGTGTTTGACTACTGTATTATTTCTTCATTTATTTATTACGCCAAAAAGCCAATAAATAAAAATAAAATTTTCGCTGAACCGCGCTTTTGTTACTTCTTTGTTTTTTTTTTTAACAGTGGTATTTGGAACTATACAGCCAAATATGGAATAAAATCTTTTTGTACCTATCTCTATAAATACAAACAGCTGTGTTTTAAATAAAATCTTTTTGCATTTGATTTTTTAAAACGTTGAAACGTCAAAATAGCGACCAGCTAAACTTTGCCGGCCGCTCCTTGAAACAGAACGGCAAGGTCGACTTTGCTCAAACAAGGTTGTCAAAATAATGACCACATTACATGCATTTTTGAGTAAAATTAATTATTATCCTTACATATTATAAAACAAAGTCCCCCGCCGCGTCTGTCTGTCTGTCTGAACGCGATAAACTCAAAAACTAACGAACGGATTTTCAAACGGTTTTCACCAATAGACGGAGTAATTCATGCGAAAAGTTTTAATGTATAATTCATTAAGGTTTTGTGTAAATTGGCTGAAATATGACGATTGGGATATGACCAAGGCCTTCGACTTCGTCAATCATGAAGTATTGTTAAATAAATTAGAAGCGTATGGAATACGGGGAAACGCAAGAGATCTCATAAAATCGTATTTAAGTAACAGAGAACAACAAACTGAAATATCTAGCATTTCACATATCACAAAAGTCGAAAAGAAGCACTTGTCAACACCAATAAATGTCTGCAAAGGTGTACCACAAGGGAGTATTCTAGGTCCTCTGCTCTTTATTATTTATATTAACGACCTCCCCAAATCCATCAAATCTTTCATGGTTCTATATGCTGACGATAGTACTGCAATAGTTGTATCTGAAGACCCTACGGCACATGAACATGAAATGAACGATACGCTATCATCTATAGTTAACTGGCTACATTTAAATGAACTTAAAATAAACCTAACTAAAACATTTATAATGACTTTCAAAAATAAAAATTCAAAATTAAATCATTTTAATATAAACTATGACCAAATAAATATTGAAAAAATAAAAACTATAAAATTTCTTGGACTACACATAGACTCAGACATGACATGGAGGACGCATAATGAACAAGTATGTACGATAAGTATATTCATATGCCATCTATATGCTTCGTAAAATCGTAAATCAAAGTGCACTTCTATTGGCTTATCACGCTTACGTTGGTTCGACACTAAGGTATGGTATAATGTTTTGGGGGAATGCCACTGAGAGAGAAACTGTCTTCAAAGCCCAAAAGAAATGTATCCGGGCAATATGTGCATTAAAACCTACAGATACCTGTAAACCACATTTTATAAATTTAAAAATATTGACATTCCCATCGCTGTATATCTATGAACTAGCATTAGACATTAGAAATAATATAACCAAATATGAGACGCTAAAAAGTACCAGACTTGCCAGTACACTTCGTGCAATACGCCATAGAACGGTTATGTTTGACAAGAGTGCATTTTGTATGGGCCCTAAAATATATAATAAATTACCTAATAATATAAAGGAAGAAAATAATTTTATATCATTTAAGAATAGATTAAAGACTTACTTGATTAATAAAGCCTATTACAGCGTTACTGATTATTTAAATGAAAAATGTAATTAATTTTTTTAAATAAGTAAGTAATAACAATAAAATTATATAATTAATGAATGTCATAAATACCCCAATAGTAATATTTGCCATAGATAAATGTATGATTAATGTAAGATTTTTTATTTTTATTGTAATAGATATTTGCACACCTATTAAGGTAGGATATGGTTTAAAGATCTTCTGTTGTATGTCACCTCATGTACTTACCCATATTCAAGCAAATAAATTATTTGAATTTGAATTTGAATTTGATTATTGTTGAAGAAGTCGGAAAAATGCATGCCGACTGGGAGCTTTACTGGCGTGCGCTGCGTTAACCGGAAAAGATACATCAAATTTATTTTCTACGGTATTGTTCATCTTAAAAAGTTCAACCAAAAAGTCCGCGATGGCATATGTCTATTTTCTAAGGATGACCCACAATAACCATTTTTATCTTTCAGACTTTGATAAAAATTTAATTGTTATTTCCGAAGCTTTTTTGACCGGTATAGTATTAATTCTTTTCCAAAAAAATATGTTATTTAAATTGGGCATTTAATTAAAATTAAAATATTCCTATGAATCATATCATTTAAGTGAATAGTTTAAAACATATCACAGTTTCAAAATTACGCAGAGACAGATGGACAGACAGGCAGACACACGAATGATCCTATAAGGGTTTGGTTTGGTTTTCATTAGGACGTACGGAACCATAAAAATAAAAAAAGATGCTTCAAATCCCCAATTTAAGAACAAGCTAATCCTTGATAGGTACCTATTTGCAAAGAAATAAATTATTTCATTTTGGTTTGACAATCAATCTACATCTGAGAATTTTAGAATTTTACAGATCAGTACCTGGTCGACCGAGCTCTGTGAAAATAGAAATAAACATATCGTCCAGGTATACCAACGTTGTGTCACATTCCCGAGGCTGTGAAAATAGAGAAAACTAATTTTCCCAGATATGAGACCTAGCTAGATCGATTTTTCGCCCCTATATTGCAACTTTCATTGAAATCGCTAGAGCCGATTTCGAGAACGTGAGTACAAATGTACAAACAAATATTGCTCGTTTAATAGTATAGGATTTAATAGTACCTATAGGTGCGTCTAGTTCAAGGCTGCTCAACCCCAGGCCCGCGGGCCATAAAGTGGCCCGCCAGCGTATTCGAATTTGCTCGCCAACAGCGGCCAGCCTGGTCAGCGATTGTCTTTTTAGAACAGATTTCAGGATTTCAAACAAAAATATTTGCCTTTTATGAACCCATTCTCAATTCAATATCCAGCTAAAAATAAGAAATCCAAAACCACACTTCTCTGAAACAGATTTACTGAAACAGTTTCTTCACAACTATAGCAGTCTTTAGAAATTTTCATAAAATTTTGGAAAATGGTACCAAAAGAAGACCTTTCAGCTTCTTGCTTTGCAGATTTTAAGCAGACCCTAATTGCGTAAATTATTTTCGTAAACGATTATGACTAATTTGTTTCATTTTGACAGTTCAACAACATTTCATTGCGTTAATTAAGTTGTTGAGCAGATAATATTTTTTCTTCAACTTATGAATCAATGGATTAGCAATCTGTTTTAAATCGAAACAAATTGTAATTGATCGTGTATTACACAATTAGGGTACAGATTTGGTTCTACATTTTATTATGTGTAAAATTGTCTTGCTTTGTGAAAAACAAATACCTACTGTACTTCAATGCAAAACATATTCTGGCTTGATTTCATTTACCGTCGACCTGAGATTATTTCTCATTGAAGTTTTTATTAGATTATTACTAAATTGAGTAACTAAAAGTTGTGTTTCATTTTAATAGTTAGGTGTCTACCATAACTGTAGGCAAGTTTTATTTACAAAAGATGGCCCGCCGGAAATCACGAAATCTAAATTTTGGTCCATCTTCAAAATTGGTTGAGCAGCCTTGGTCTAGTTACTTTACCCTCCAATTATTAAATCGCCTTTTCAACACTTTCGCGGAATAACGTGTTAATAAATAATATAACTCTGTAAGTCTCTCTAATTAGTAATTTAGGACATTTACGCGTCTGAGGCCGGGACCGGACCGGGCGAGATCAAACGCAAGGGTTAAACCGGGCTCACGGTTAATTGAGTTTTCAAGTTAAAAATCCTTTCCGTTGGCAATAGAAGAGAAGGTACTTACAAATGAGAGCACACAGTCTGAAGATTAGTGAGGTGCGGTAGAAGGAGTTTCTAGCAAATCGTAGTTACAACAAGTCTGGTTTCATCCTCCGGGGTACAACAGATATTCAGTTTTGTAGCACTGTGTGTACACAGTGCTACAAAACTGAATTTACAAATTAAAACAATTACTTGCTACCTCCAACTTTGGCGCTAAAACAGTTGGAATTGATACTATCCCCTCCCCCCATTCTACGTAAAAAGGGACAACACACGCGATATAATGGCTGCAACCAAATTACCCGAGGACCGGTGGGTATGTACTTGTGTGCGCACGACGCTTGCATACTAATGCCGTGCGGCGCGGGGCGCCGGAATGACTTCATGTAATAGATATTTATGTGCACACGAGTATCTCGCATCGCAGGTAATGGCCTACGCCTGTACACAGTGGCAGTGTGCAGTGTGCAGTGGTACGCCAATATGGAAACCAACTGTAATGGGATGCTTTTGCAACATTGTCATATTAAAATTTGCAACTGTTATAGGTACACTCGCATACGTAGACTGTTCGTGTTCGTGTAGCTGGCAGTACCTACGAATCTCTGTAATTGTGATGTAGGTATAATATAACAAACACAAGTATTCTAGCTACATATTATGTAAAGTCTATGAAAACAGTTTCATTTATAAACACAACAATTATTATACATTTTGATATAAAGTTTGTCATTGCGATTGAGGCGAAATTGCTTTATTGAACACATCGTAGAATTTCGCCACACCAACCAGCGCCGGTAATTGCGTAACACACTCACAGTAGCAATAGCTTTCTTTTAACACTTTAATAACATTCATTGCGTTATTTACGTCGTTGTTGAGCAGACAAATATTTCGAACATAATTATGAAGCAATGGATTAGCGATATCCTTCAAAATCATTCAGATTGTGATGGTATGATAAAGTGTATTACGCAATTAGGACGCTGTACGGTATTCAGAATAAAAGTAATCGTAAGAAAATACCTTAAGTACTACATAATATACTTAATTCATGATCATTTCGGGGCCCGGGAATTAAAATGTTTCAGATTCAAGAAAGTCGTTTACTATACAGACCTATTCACAAAAAAATAAAAATGGCATAAAAAGGCATGACAGCACTTTGGCTGAGATTAAAAAATATGCGTAGGTACATCTCTGACCACACTAGAGATGCAAAGTAAAAATCATGTGTGATAAAAACACTGCATTCTGAACCTTAAAACGGTGCAATAAGAGCCTCTTTACTAGTGAGAGTGTTGAAAAAGCTGTATTCAATATTTTTGTTAGTTTTCCTCAATGGAGCCTGCGTTAAATTTATTTCAACCTTCCAAGGAGCACGAATTGTTTGGACACGCACGATCCGTGCCTACGATGCTGGACATGTGAGTCACAGACAGCTTGTTTGTTGTGAGTGTCAAAGCGGCTGCTAATCCTGTGAGCAGTGTGCCGGTGTGTCTTTGTGCAGGTGTGCCGTTGTGCAGGAGTGCTGTTGTGCCGATCCGACTGTGTTGTGATGATGTGTGCTAATGTGTGTTCGGTGCGTTGCAGTACCTAAATTCACCCTTATTGCGGACCGTTCTTTTTCTTTGTATAAAATTGAATTTCGAGCATTTGATTTTTTCTGGCTGTACCTATGTGATAATATGATGCTATCCTGAATCGAGTTGTTAAAGCGTTGTGATGCCGGCAATATTTCCTCACGGCCAGCATCTTAATTGCGTAACACACTTTTAATCACAATCTGAATGATTTTGAAGGATATTGCTAATAAATAGCTATGTTCTAAAAATTTGCTGCACATAAATAACGCAATGAATGTTGTTGAACTGTCAAAATGAAAGCCATTGCTACTGTTAGTGTGTTACGCAATTACCCCGCAGTCCTTCGTGTGAATGCTAGAATTGTTTATTTACATTTTATTTTTAACTGAATGAAGAGTTTAGAACTTGACCGTTATGTTGATAATGTTTCGTATTAGTATAGTGGCTGTAATTAATATCTCACAGCTGACTGCGCGCTCTGGGCACGTGGTAGCTAACAATATCAGTCAATATGTGACAGATTCGCGCGAGACGCGCCGCGACGCTCACTGTGATGATGACGGCTTCGCGCAGCTAATTACTCATTAATGTTGTTAATATCACGTACAATGTGCCCTGCATGGGCCCGATGTAGATTTACTAGCGTCCGTAGCCTGGCTGCGTTTTGGTGACCTCTTTGGGGAAACCGAAGGTTTTGTCTGTGCAATTATGGACGAAGTTATGATGAACAATTACCGGAGATTCATTGTGAAGGACGGCACTATTGACATCTGTCGGGCATGCCACCGTCCGGGAGAATCAATCCGACATATTATCTCCGGGTGTTCTCGTCTAGCTAACGAAGAGTACTTGCATAGACACAACCTTGTAGCCAGGATTATCTATTAGCAATTTTCTCTGAAATACAGGCATTGTAGAATCGGAAGTGCCGTACTACAGGTATGTGCCCGACCCAGTTCTTGAAAATGGAAATATCACATTGTACTGGGATCGATCCATCATCACTGACGGGACTATTGTTGCCAATAAGCCTGATATAGTGGTGATGGATCGAGGAGAGCGGCGCGCAATGATTATTGACATAACGGTCCCGCATGACGGGAACCTCGTGAAAGCCGAGAAAGATAAACAAATCAAGTATCTTAACTTGGCTCGCGAGGTTGTCGACATGTGGGATGTGGACTCAGCAATCATTGTGCCGATAGTCGTATTAGCCAATGGCTTAATTGCCAAGAGCCTCCACCAACACCTAAGGAGGCTCTCGTTGGGCAGCCGGATTAAGGGCTTGATCCAGAAAGCGGTACTCCTGGACACGGCTTGCATTGTTAGGAGCTTCCTCTCTCTGGAGCCCTGACCGCCGGTAGCTTGGACCCTGTTCCCGATACCGGTGGGCTACTATTTTTATATGTTTTTATATAATTTTATTCTAATATTTAAAAATATAATTTATATGGAAATAATGAAATAAAGGAAGAATGGGTACAGTAAATCTCCTTAAATACAATTTTGGTCTTACATAATGTGCACTTAGGTGTCAAGGAAGTGCTTTGGCACTCGTAGTAAGATTACCCTATATCACGAATGTCATCACCTTCCTCCGGACCAGCTAGGATAGTTCTTTATACTTAAAATTTTTTGAATAAATTCTAAACAAAAATACAATTATCTTATACAAACAAAGATAGAAACAAAAAAAAAAACGGCCAAGTGCGTGTCGGACCACGCACAGTGAAGGGTTCCGTAGTTGGGATGAATTTATCCCAAATACTAACTTAACTTTGTAGTTGAAAAAGATGTTCTCCCATACGGAATGTAATATGTTCCATACGGAATACATGTTTTTGCAACTGCAAAGTTAAGTTGGTCGATTATTACTCGTTAACTTGTAAAGCCTACTTAGCTGTGATAGTTTTCCTTTTAATTTCGTTAAATAAGTTACTGCTGTGATTTTTTCTAACAAAAATTAGCACTTTAAAGCTTAATATTTCGCAAACGGATCCCTAAATCCAAAAATGGTATTCGCATACTCATCATGTTTTTGAAGGACCTTTCCAATGATACCCTACATAACGGGACGGAAAAAAAAAATCACCACTTTACGTGTAGGGGAGTTACAGACGCCAGCACATCAAGCTACCCGAAACTGTCAAATTTTCCCAATCAACTTTGAACCTTACAGTTCAACGATAAAGTTGAAAATCTATTAAATAAATTTGACAGATTGTAGTGGCTTGATGAGCAGGCGTCTGTACCTTAAAAAAAAATTTTCTTAATTTTTAGGGTTCTGTAGTAAACAAGGAACCCTTATAGTTTCGTCATGTCCGTCTGTCTATCTGTCTGTCTGTCTGTCCGCAGTCTAGCTCCAAGACTGTTAGTACTAGAAAGTTGTAATTTGGCATGGGTATACATATTAATCATGCCGACAAAGTGGTAAAATAAAATTATGAAAAATATATTTTTTTAGGGTACCTCCCCTACTCGTAAAGAGGGGATGTTTTTTTTTTTTTCCATCCCATTCTGTGGGGTATCATTGGAAAGGTCCTTCAAAAACATTGTGAGTGTGCTAGAACCATTTTTGAATTCAGAGATCCGTGGTCCGTGTGCGTGGTCCAACATGCACTTGGCCGGTTTTTATTTTACCACTTTGTCGGCGTAATTAATTTATACACCCATATCAAATTACAGCTTTCTAGTACTAAGGGTCTCGGAGCTAGACCGCGGACAGACAGACAGACAGACAGACGGACATGACGAAACTATAAGGGTTTCTTGTTTACTACGGAACCCTAAAAAGAGTATGAGTGTGTATATATGTGTTTGTTTTAAGTACCATCCGAGGACGTGCGTATGAATACACAAGGCACGACCGAGGACCTTTTCAAAGCGAGGACCTTTTCGAGGGTCCTCGGTTTGACTTGACCAAAGATTCGTATTCTGCATGCGATTTTGAGCCTTTCTGTATACTTAATAAGAAAAAGTGGTCTGAACCTCGGTTTGATCAAGATTTTTCATAATCTTACACACGCATTGTGTATCCACCAGGTGGCGCCACTATCGCCTCATACACAGCCTCTTTACATTCATTTCACGTTGGTTGTATTATCCGAGGACTTTTGTGTTAACTTTAACACAAAAGACCTCGGTAAGGTAGCTTTTCCAAACAATGTGTATTTAAGACCTCGGTTTGCTAGATTTTCCGAACAGTGTGTATTCTAGTCCTCGCTTAGACAGTTTTCCTCGTGTGTACAAGACGAATTATGTGCTATCATTTAAATACAATTATGGAAGAGAAAATTGAAGGTACACTGAATCCTTAAGCAAATCGTTAGTAGCGACTAGGTGCACAAGGAATAAGGAGGCTTCTTCTGCAGTATGTGCCTACTTAGATTACACAACATTATGATTTGAACCATAAAATATTGTATTGTCATGGGAGCTGAATGCATGTGCTCTTCATGAAGAATTTAAAGTAGAAATGCCTTCCTACGTGAAATGTCGGCACCAAGATTTGAAGCAAACAAAGAGTATAAAAAAATAAAGAAAGTGAACGTCGTAAAGAAGACAACATAAACTTTATTGAAATAGAAGTAGGTTTATTCTAAATTGAAACGAATTATTTAACAAACTTTTACCAACGCTATACTCATTGAAATAATAATCAAGTTGCAGCGACATCTTTGATAAACATGAGCAGAAAACTTACTTAACAGTTTATAAAACGATTCAAACAAGGTAATTATTCTTATTTCACTAGATACATCTAACGCGTATGCCAAATTTGATGACGATACTATCAACTGTTGAGGAGTTCCCTCATGAAGAAACGACCTTGGCTGCAGCATCAGGACAAACTGATAATTATTTTAGTTTTACTATATAAACCAAACGCGTTTGCCTTTGAAGTCGATACTATCAACAATTGTGGAGTTCCCTCATGGGCACGCCACAATTGCGGCAGTAAGTCCCCTCTTTAAGGAGCGGCTAGAGAGGCGCCACGCCGTCCTCACCTTCCGCCTGACGCAAGTTCTCACCGCACACGGGTGTTTCGGGAGGTTCCTGTTCCGGATAAGGCGGGAGGAAACGTCCGAGTGTCACCAGTGTGGATCGCCCGGAGGACACGGTGGAGCACTGCCCGGCTTAGGCGGAGCATCGCCGCGTCCTCGTGGAGGCGATCGGCGGCAGTGATCTCTCGCGTCTGGCCCTGGTCCAGGCCATGGTATGGAGCGAGAGGGCATGGGAAGCCGTCACCTCCTTCTGCAAAGCAGTAATGCTCGCGAAGGAGGAGGCGGAGCGCGTGAGGGAGAGGCAAATGTCATGCCCTCACGCGTCTAACCGCCGCAGGAGACGACCTGGGCGTCAGGAATCGCAGGCTGATTTCCAGCCACCGTAGCCACCCATTGCTCACCGTCCGCAAGTCCGCGCGGCTTGCGGACGGTGAGCAATGGGTAGCTCACCGTCCGATAAGGTCCAGGCCCGGGTCGACAACGGCGCGTTGTGTTCCACGCACGCCTCCAAGAGATGTCAGCACAATTGAAGGGGTTCGATAGGGTCAATGCCTGCCGGGTTTGCGGAGAAGTCCGAAAGGGATACCGTGGCCTCTGGCAATATGGCAACTAAAGAAACACGGGTGGGTTTTAGTCAGTAAGAGTCTGACACGCCCTCCCACTCCGCCCAGAGCGGGAGAAGTTATTTGATAATTACCCACCCAAAAAAAGGAGTTCCCTCGTGAAAGAACGACTTTGGCTGGTTATTATTTTAGTTAAACTATATTAACCTAACGCATGTGCCAAACTGAAAGACGATGCTATCGACTTGAGGAGTTTCCTCATGAAGAAACGACCCTGGCTGCAGCATCAGCAAAAACTGGTAGTTATTTTAGTGTTACTAGATAAACCTAACGCATATGCCAAATTTGAAGACTATGCTATGAACTGTTGAAGAGTTCCCTCATGAAGAAACGACACTGGCTCCAGAATCAGCACAAACTGGTAATTATTTTAGTTTTACAACCTAATGCGTATGATAAATTCCAAGACGATGCTATTAACTTTTGAGGAGTTCCGTCATAAGGAAACGACCCTGGCTGCAGCATCAGTACAAACTGGTTATTATCTTAGTAAACTATGTAAACTTAACGCGCATGTTAAATTTAAAGACGACGCTATCGACTTTTAAGGACTTTCATCAAGAAGAAACGACCCTGGCTGCAGTATCAGCAAAAACTGGTAATTATTTGAGTGTTACTAGATAAACCTAATGCGTATGCCAAATTTGAAGACGATACTATCAGCTTTTGAGGAGTTCCGTCATAAGGAAACGACCCTGGCTGCAGCATCAGCAAAAACTGGTAATTATTTGAGTGTTTCTAGATAAACCTAATGCGTATGCCAAATTTGAAGACGATACTATCAGCTTTCGAGGAGTTCCGTCATAAGGAAACGACCCTGGCTGCAGCATCAGCTAAAACTGGTAATTATTTGAGTGTTACTAGATAAACCTAATGCGTATGCCAAATTTGAAGACGATACTATCAGCTTTTGAGGAGTTCCATCATGAGGAAATAACCCTGGCTGCAGTATCAGCAAAAACTGGTAATTATTTGAGTGTTACTAGATAAAACTAATGAGTATGCCAAATTTGAAGACGATACTATCAGCTTTTGAGGAGTTCCGTCATAAGGAAACGACCCTGGCTGCAGCATCAGCAAAAACTGGTAAATATTTGAGTGTTACTAGATAAACCTAATGCGTATGCCAAATTTGAAGACGATACTATCAGCTTTCGAGGAGTTCCATCATGAGGAAATAACCCTGGCTGCAGTATCAGCAAAAACTGGTAATTATTTGAGTGTTACTAGATAAAACTAATGAGTATGCCAAATTTGAAGACGATACTATCAGCTTTTGAGGAGTTCCGTCATAAGGAAACGACCCTGGCTGCAGTATCAGCAAAAACTGGTAATTATTTGAGTGTTACTAGATAAACCTAATGCGTATGCCAAATTTGAAGACGATACTATCAGCTTTTGAGGAGTTCCATCATGAAGAAATAACCCTGGCTGCAGTATCAGCAAAAACTGGTAATTATTTGAGTGTTACTAGATAAAACTAATGAGTATGCCAAATTTGAAGACGATACTATCAGCTTTTGAGGAGTTCCGTCATAAGGAAACGACCCTGGCTGCAGCATCAGCAAAAACTGGTAAATATTTGAGTGTTACTAGATAAACCTAATGCGTATGCCAAATTTGAAGACGATACTATCAGCTTTCGAGGAGTTCCGTCATAAGGAAACGACCCTGGCTACAGCATCAGCAAAAACTAGTAATTATTTTAGTGTTACTAGATAAACCTAATGCGTATGCCAAATTTGAAGACGATACTATCAGCTTTTGAAGAGTTCCATCATAAGGAAACGACCCTGGCTGCAGTATCAGCAAAAACTGGTAATTATTTGAGTGTTACTAGATAAACCTAATGCGTATGCCAAATTTGAAGACGATACTATCAGCTTTTGAGGAGTTCCGTCATAAGGAAACGACCCTGGCTGCAGCATCAGCAAAAACTGGTAATTATGTGAGTGTTACTAGATAAACCTAATGCTTATGCCAAATTTGAAGACGATACTATCAGCTTTTGAGGAGTTCCATCATAAGGAAACAACCCTGGCTGCAGTATTAGCAAAAACTGGTAATTATTTGAGTGTTACTAGATAAACCTAATGAGTATGCCAAATTTGAAGACGATACTATCAGCTTTTGAGGAGTTCCGTCATAAGGAAATGACCCTGGCTGCAGCATCAGCAAAAACTGGTAATTATTTGAGTGTTACTAGATAAACCTAATGCGTATGCCAAATTTGAAGACGATACTATCAGCTTTTGAGGAGTTCCATCATAAGGAAACGACCCTGGCTGCAGTATCAGCAAAAACTGGTAATTATTTGAGTGTTACTAGATAAACCTAATGCGTATGCCCAATTTGAAGACGATACTATCAGCTTTTGAGGAGTGTCCTCATGATGAAACGACCCTGGCTGCAGCATCGGCACAAACTGGTTATTATCTCAGTTATACTACGCAAACCTAACGCGTTGGCCAAATTTAAAAGTGATGATAGTTTCTTTCTCCTGTTGAAGAGTTTCTTCACTAAGAAACGACCCTAGGTACAACATCAGCATAAAATGGTAACTAAGCCGTTACTTTTAGAAAGCGCCGACAAACGTAAAGACTCGTCCTCGCTTGGTACTTTATTTTAGAAAATGTGTGTAAGAAATAAATCGGAACGTTCTACAATAAGTTACCTTACACGTAAAATGGTTTAGGTAGGTAGATTTTCATGTCCTCGCTTTGTACAAGTTCTACGCGAAAAACTGTCCTCGGTTTAGTGATATAAAGTCTAACACAGCGTCCGCACTTTGTACAAGATATAAGAAATATTGTGTAAAAATACGTCCTCGGAAGGGCGTCGCAGGGCTTACATAAGGGGTCCTCGGTTGGCCTACACAAAGTCCTCGTATGTGCATCGCTGGTCACATTTAGCTGTGTATTTTAGGTCCTCGGTATGATAGCCGTAATTCATACAGAAAAATGTTGAGATAGCATTATTCCAATAAGCTCATCACTATAGATTTACTCACCTGTCTCTTTCTATCTCATTCAAAAAGGCCAACGACGTATTTAAACCAGTTTTTTGGAGGGTCCTCGGTTCGTTCTAAAACTAACAAGGTCCTCGTAAGGGTGTCTGTACAAACAAGGGTGTGTGTGTGTGTGTTGTAGTGTATTGCTGTCGGGTGTCGGCAAATATTTAGAACATTGCACATCTAACTATAATCCGTTTTTATGCAGATCGTGATGTTGCCAACGTTGTATGTGCACAGACGTGGAATTTCTACACATTGCAGCATTGGCGCGGCTTAAGCGAAGCGGACGAGCGCGTCCGCCTCAATGCGGACACGTGCTGTGCGGTGCGGTGCGGCGCGGCGGCGGGCGGTTGAAACGAAATAAAACGTTTAAAAATGGGCCGTCTCCTCCTCCCGCCCCCCGCGCACCGCACCGCCCCGGCCGCGCCGGACGCCATTTAAATATAAAATAAGATACATGGAGCGGCTCGCTACAAACGTAACATAATTTCATACATATGTATGAGTGGATTCTTTCGTGAACACGATAATCATGTTCGTTTATGCCAAACCTCGCCCCCCCCCCCCGCGCTCGCTCCTCTAACATCCCGCATAATATCGTAGCGAGGTATCACAACATTTGCCGCCTCTCCTCGCGCGTGTCCTCGCGCGCTACGTCACACACGCGTCCCACGACACTCGTAGCCACGCAAACCTACGAATATTTCTCACTCAAGATAAATTAAAATAATTACAAATAAATTGAAGTTCTTTGATATTTATATAATAATTTGTAATGTTAATAGAACCGCTGTAGCGTTCGTTTTGTTGTCGCTCACCTTTTAACTGTAAAGTAATGGAACTCTGTCACTCATTGGCATTCTTATCTGTAAACTGTGTGATGTATCAATAGACACTCTGGGTTTATTCGCATCTTGTAAGAAATGTAGCGAGTGCAGTGTTTACATTGTACAAAACATGTGTACACGTTGACGCAAATGTTCAGAGTATATAGGACATGTTGATGTAGTAACGGTGCAGAATATTTAGTTAGGTTAAATCAAATTGCGTTACATATCAATTCGTAGGCCGATAGTGACATTCCCCCGCGGCGGTCTGCACGCGGCAATGTACCATGTTGTATATTATGATGTATGTACAAACAGAGCGCGGTGCGATTCCGTCTACGAATAATGTTCCGCGCGCCGCTTTCTTTTACTTACGTGCCAACACAATCGTACCCATCCGAGTATGATAACCGTGATTAGCAAGCATGTACATCTGTTTCAGTGATCACCACGTGTCATCTGCCTTCAGCGCTCATTAGCATCTCATTGAACATTGTTGTATGTTGAACAATGTGCCCCTCGTCGTACAAGTTTGGTTACAGTAAAAACTTAACGCGTAGTTCACCACGTAGCACTGTAACGTACCGCGTAGTACCGTAGTCTGCCGCGTAGCTTACCGCGTGTCACAGTAGCTCCCCGTGTGACGCGCCATAGCTTAGTGGCACCGTAGCATCCGCGTAGCACCGTAGCAACCGCGTAGCACCGTAGCAACCGCGTAGCACCGTAGCAACCGCGTAGCGCCGTCATCCGCGATGCACGGCACAAGTAACGAAAAGACAATATCGTGCATTCTTCAGACTGACGGTAGGTACAGTCAGCCTCAAAAAGATGTACCTAATATGTTACAGTTAAAACCCGTTTTTAGTTAGAACGCATTTTCACTAGTTTTTACTGGATGCCTCTGTTAATACTAGAATTTCCTAGTTATAACTAGGATTTACTGATTCTTGTTTTAATTTTAGTTAAAACTAGTTTTAACATTGAGCACTAGACATACTCGTAACTAGATTAATTAAATTTAAAAAATGAAATAACATTAATTTATTTCAGGTACCACATAGCCATCCACCATGCCAGCCCAGATTGAAAGCATCTTTTGCATCTCCACGCTCACACTTAAATAAAAACAAATCAATAAATACAATACAAACACAACATCAACACAAATTAGAAACATTAAATTCAAATTAAATTCAATCATAATTAATTAATTAGCCCTTAGTCATTTCAAGTCTATTACGTGCGACACTATATTATTATGTAACTTGTCTGTCACAGCAGTGTCGCACATAAGGACAGTCCAACCTATTTGCTATCATATTCAGAACGACATTGGAGCTGGCCCGCACTGTGCGCACTAGAGACGCGCAGCGCTTCCGCATGGTCGCATGAAAACAATCCGTGCGCGCCCATGCGAACATACCCGAAGCGCTGCAGTAGCGAGGCAGACCCAACGTCGCGTCGCTCTGAATGCGTTGTTAAATTGAATGCGGAGGGTGCTGTAGCGTTTCTGCGTGTAATTAGCCCACAGGCTGCAGTGTACATGGACGTGCAATATGCTCGGAAAAGAGTTATTTTCATGCCATCAGAGCAACGTGCGAACCTGCAGGCCAGCATATTAGCTCTTTTAGATAAAGCCTTCCGCTCCCGTTCCAAGTCAGCATGATCCCTGAGGTCAGCCTGACTACATGTCCTAGGTATTTAAATTGTGTCACCCTGTCTAAGGGTACACTATTCAGCCGTATACTCGTAGGTGGTACATAGTCGGGGCATATAGCACCGCCGCCCTCAAAGACCATGTACTGACTTTTCTTAATATTATACACAAGTCCATGTTTAACAGCGTAATCCTCACATGTCGCTATCGACCTCCTTAGGCCACAAATCGACGCGTTTAGCAGAACCATAAGTAGATACATTTTTTTGATCATTAGATTCAATTGAACCAATGAAGTGTTGATTGGGATTAAAAAACATTGTAATTTTCTTCAGTCAAAATAATTGTATTCCTACCAGTCCTGAACTCATTAAATAGTTACGAATATGTTTTTCAGTCTGCACATGTATTTTGATGAATTCATCAGATTAAAATGTAAAAAAAAACCCTTAATTCCATAAACTACTAGAATCTGAGAAAAGTAAAGACGGGGACAATACATTTTAATTAATTTACGACTGCCAGTCATTGATATTTATCGTCAAGGGAAACATTGAAATGTTTGAAAAAACCATCACGTCGTTTGTAATTTATAGTCATATCTGGGCGAGCACGGCCTAACTTAGCTATGTGTTTCATAATTATTTTCAAAAATTAACCTTGAAAAGCATGTTTCCTCACAAAGTAAATAATCTGTCAGTAAACACGCCACCATTTCTAATCCTACCGATCGTACTAATTACTTTTCAAATCTACTCTAAATAAGTAATTTCAACATATTAAACTATCTACTTACCCCAAATACCCAATTACAACGTACTTTACCATACACTAAACTCAAAACACATAAAACAAACACTATCATCACAATAACCACTGTTCTATAACTACAAACAAATATTACTACTACTAGTAATGATAAACTAATGAATTCAATGAATACTGAGCGAACAAAATGCAAATTAATATGGTTCTAATGCGATTACGTCAAAAAACTACCACACATTATTAATCGAATGATGAAATGTTTACGAACTCCCAGCCAAACGCATGATGAAATACTACGAAAACAACCAAATCAAATGCGTGTGCCAGAAAGAGATGGTGCGATAGCAATCATTCCTTCTCGCTCCCGCGCGCGCGTTTTTACTACTATCCCTATCGTAACTCGTTGCAGATCGGCTTACCCGGCTGCTAAGAAACCGCGGTGTCACGTGACCGAAGTGACGTCATGATGGACTTAGTTCCTAAAGAAATTGAATTCACTATAAGCCGGACGCGCCTACGAGTTATTTTAGCGCAGTGTTTTGTTGTTGGGACAAAAAATTTAATGTATGTAATGTTTTAATTTTATGGTGTATCAAATACTTATAGTGTGATTATTCAATGACGATAGAATGGTTGTGTTGCGAATTTCCAAAGGGAAGCCGGTAGGAATCGAGTTGTTTAGAACCGTCGCCCCTGTGAGGTGGTAGATAGGTAGGTAGGTAGTACCTACTTACCTGTATACATCGTCAAGAATTCATTTGCATTCCATAATACTGTATCAATGTGATACAATACAATGTTATGGCACAATATCATATTATAAGTTGGGGGATTACATCGCTGATAAAAATGCTTGGCTCAGCGCTGGTCCAGCTCCACAAGGGCGCATAAACTAATTGATTAGCATTCAAAAGTATTGTTGCAGCTGCTGAAGATTGCAAAACTATATTTCCTTTGTATAAATTCAATCTCTTTGTATTGTATAATTGCATATCACATGTGTGAGCACTGTGACCATGTTGTACATTCCATAAAGCTACCATTTACTGGGTACGTCTTTCATTGACTTGAATGTGCCCTGGCGGCTGAGAGTATGTCATGCTCACTCAAATGTCTCGCTGATGGTGGCGTGTGTGTTGGATCATTAAGTTCCCTTCAAAATGGTTGAGCTAAATGGTGCTGATCCATGCGTCATGTTCGTGAACGGGCGCCGTCAGTAGGGACTGGTCATCTCTTAGCTGCCACGGTTTATTTTAATTTATTTAAATTTTTGAATTGATATTATATTTTTATTACGGACGCTTTTAACGTGCACGTCTTTCTACATTGTTCTCACATGTATAAGTTCAACACGAATGATGTAACCAATATTTTGTAACAATATTTTGATTTAAAAGAGTGTCCGTGGTTTTGATTTAAAAGAGGGTCCTACTACGCTTTGGAATGGGCAACTAGCTTCATTTTTCTGACTGACCGACCCCTTGACAATTAAAAGTACCTGTAATTGGTTTATTTGAAATAAATGCTTTGAGTTTGAGTTTGAAATGACTGTACACAATTAAATTATTGAGGATACAACACATACTGAGGACCTGCTGTGCGAGTAGCTAGCTACAAATAATACATTCCAAAGGAATTCCAAGAACCGGGTGTTTGTAACATTTTGATCTTTGACTAAAACATGCGCCCGGAATAGTATCAGTGCAGAACAGTACTGAACACTGTAGGTACAGTGCATATTATTTTATTGTATATTTCTCACCGACGACGATAAGGCTCATTGTATGAATGAAATGCAACTTGGTTCGCCGTTTGTATATTGATCCTGTTTATCAGTACATAACTAAATTGAAATAGACAAAAGCTCTAAGTTTTAGCACTGAACTGAACCAAACTCGCTTTGGAGTAAAGTTAACGTGAAATCAGAAAATAAAATGAAGTGGGCATCGCCAGCATTTCAGACGTTTTATTAAACGTTAACTTTGAAGCGAGTGATTTTGTTAATTGAGGCCAAGATCTACAAAAGAATGAAATATAACCTACACGTTACCGTACAATAATAGCGGAAATTTTAATAAACATTTGACAGTTACCAGCACTCGCGCGTTCCACGCCCACACCGATCGCCATATATTACGTCACGGGAATTTACTGGATTTTTTTACTTGCCCTCTTTTTCACCTGCGCACACTCCCCCTTTAATAGCATGTCAGTGTAACACCGCAACACTCGCTCCGCTCCATACATCACGTAATGTATGGACGACCACACAGAGGCCAAATGTGGGACACGCCAAATAAAACAGATGTCAACTTGAATAGAGCCGAGAGGGCCGAGAGAGCCGAGCTATGCCGACGAACCACTCACTAATTGAATACTTCTGTCAATGGGAGGCATGTGGCGCTCTTAAAAAGGTATTCCAGGCAAAAAATTTAGCCCTTTTTTATTTAGATTAAATAATAAACAAATTCCGTCATGTACTTGCTCCCATTTGAGAGAAAAAATATATATTTTCTGAAGAAGATTTTCATCAGCTGAAATAACCGAAATCAGTCAACACTTTATTCCATTCGCTATCTATTGAGAAGCGGCGATTGAAACTATAAATAAATATGATAGCGCCGGACTCCACGGGTCGGGCTAGCGGTACATTTTATCAAAAAGACCCCTCACACATAAAAATAAGTTATTACGTACCGCGAGTCACTTTATAATCGTATATCATGGGCGACCAATATTCGCGCGGAATTTATTTCTAAATAAACTATCGGTGGCTGTCCGACTGAGAATGGTAAACGCACCGTACACTCGCACTAGTGAAGACGCCGCAGTGTCGCGAGTGTCAGTGTCCGTAGTGTCGGAGTGTCGGCGCTGTGGGACCGTATGTGTGTAAACGACGGAGGCGAGCGCTCATCGCAAAGCGCCCGCATAGTGTTTCTTATTCATAGAATTTCGGGACTCCAGATTGTTAGGTACATACTTACTGACACCTCGTCTCACGTTGCAATCTAAATCAAGCTGAATTCAACTTTATTTTGATAGAATAAGGTTTAAAATACGTACTACACTGAGAATGGAGTCAAGCTGTTTCTGGTATGAAAGAGACTTCAAACGCAATTCAACTTTTCTACTTAGAAATATGTTTTAGATGAGCGTGTTTCTGTATATGATCAGTACACGTTAGCGCGCAGTGTTGCCCCCTACCGGCGCCGGTGCGCACTGAGCGTTATTGTTTCATGGAAACTCTCACAACTACACTGTTTCTGTGTAAATATTTAAATCTGGTTCGTTTTACTTCACTTACCTAGAATCGACTTCATATTAAAACACCAAGAACCGTTTGATTGTACGAGCTATATGTATGGATGAGCCAGTTACATACCTTCATTTGTTTCATGAATTTACTAACTAATGAGGTTATTTCCAACATGACTTACTTATAAAATTGTAAGTAAATAAATTGTGGCCAAACTGCTTTACATAACTAAACAAAACCAGTGTTTGCTTACAAACTCAAAACCACATAATTGCAGTTCCGTGGTACCGGGGTAGGTTCCCAGTTGGTACAGACGTCACACTTTATAATGATACAAATGAATAATAAAATATTTGTACTTTCCCTCAGGATCGGGAACGTCACAATTTCGTATAAATCCATCGGAAAGTTTCATTAATCAGATGCCATTAACGAATATTAAAAAGCAGCAGCTCGGCCGCGCCGCGCGCCGCCTGCGAGACTACGCCGATGTGCCGAGCTGGCGTAATAGATTATGTATGATGATTATGTATGGATGTGGATTGTGTTTGTGTATTATGTATTAATCATCTTCAAATGGAATATTCTAATAATTACGTGGGAATTTTGGCAAACATAATAATATTATCAAACGCAGCACATTGTTATTAACATTAGCAGAACTCTACGTATTAGGTAGCTAAATGGAGTAATGAAAAGTTATTGAAACTAGTTGACAATAGCTCCTGTGAGCTGAGTGGAGTCGGAGCGGCAGAGCGCAACTGTTCACCGGGAACTGAACTAATACTTCCAAACACTATTCAAATGTAGATGATCTTTTTTAGTTGAGTTTGCGTTTCAAAGATAAATCAAATCTAAACTTTTAAATAGTGTTAATAATATAAAGATATGTTTTAATTAATCTTATTTTAATTAGCACACTTGGTTAAATTAAACAAAATGGAGACCTCACAACAATTTCAGACATCTATATAATCTAACCAGAGCAGTCATATAAATAAATTAGTTAATATAGCTTCCTCTATAGACTCACGTACAAACGAAATCCTCGTCTGCCATGACTATTTCATGGTGGAATATTCTCCATGTATTTACAGACCGCAAACCAATTTTAAAAGCGGTAGAAAAGTTCAGATGGGAACGAAACAAGCGCGAACCGTGCGCGTCACGTGTGTGTGTGTGGGGGTGTTTTAGGGTGTGTGTGTGTGTGTGTACATATTTATGGGTGACGGGTTTGGTATATACTCTCTGTTTTATTTTCAGTTAAATTTTTGGTCAGTAAAATTATATTTTTAGTTTTATTTCATAATGTTTCCTTTATAGAATCACTGTCTGTTTAGTGCTATACTAAGTAAAATAAAAGTAGCTACGAACCTTGAGAGTGACGATTTGAGTTGATCTTGACTCGTTTATTTTCTGTAATACAAATCTCCCCATTCACTTTCAGCCTCTTGTTTCTTAGAAGGCACACGTCGCGATCGCGTCTAAAACGTTACCACCATTAGATTATGCTGCGCTTATAACAGTACCTTCATAACTGTTTGTAGGGCTCTAGTTACTCGAAAGTAAGTCACTAACCCATGGATAATGGCTCTTAAACCGTTTAGCATAACGTCGACCCCCACAGCGGGGGTGAGGGTAGAGCGGGGGTGTTATTAGCGAGTCTAAACTAGAACGCGGCAACTTGTTGAGCGAGCACTGGCCGACAGTGATTGTGGATAGTGGCGTGCGATGGTAAAAGAGTGGGTGTTTTGCTTCTTGATAACTATCTGGATGATAATTGCTGCGATTAGATTACTTGCATGTCCTTATGCCCGGTACAGATGGGTGAAACGCAACATGACATGTAACACACATAGTGATTGTGTTACATTTGGTGTTGCACAGCATAGATTTGGTCGGCTCATTTGTTTTCCTTTCATATTACGTTTCAGCAATCTGTGTCCAGCATTCTATTTTAGCTCGTAGGTTTAATTTGGAAATTGAAACTTATAGGGAAAATGAGGCATATTTTTTATTTAAAATGCTAACAATTCTTACAAAAAAATCGGCCAATCGACCACGCACAATGTAGGGTTCCGTAGTTGGAATGAATTTATCCCAAGAACAAACTTAACTTTGTAGGTGAAAATCTTTCATACGGAATTTATGGGAGAACATGTTTTTACAACCGCAAATTTAAGTTGGTCGATTGTCACTCGTTAACTTATAAAGCCTACTCAGCTGTGATAGTTTTAATTTTAAATTCGTTACATAAGCTACTGCCGTGAATTTTTTCACATATCTAAAACCAACCATTTAGCTGCCAGGGGGGGGGGGACACTTGACTCTAACAAAAATTTGCACTTTAAAGCTTAATTTTTCACAAACGGATCTCTGAATTCTAAAATGATTTTAACACACTCAAAATGTTTTTGAAAGACCTTTCCAACGATACCCCACACCAAGGGATAGAAAAAAAACATCCCCACTTTACGTGTAGGAGAGGTACCCTAAAAAAAATTTTTTTTCATAATTTTATTTTTCCACTGTCGGCATGATTAATATGTATACCCATGCCAAATTACAACTTTCTAGTACTAGTAGTACTAGTAGTGTAATCTTGGAGCTAGACCGCGGACAGACAGACAGATAGACGGACATGGCGAAACTATAAGAGTTCCTTGTTGACTACGGAACCCTAAAAAGGAGGCATGTAATACATTTACAATTCGTTATTTTACCCATGACGTAACAATTTGTATACTATAACACTTGTAAAGGATGACACGTTTCATTTGCGTGTTTATTTTTAAGCAGATAGTCTCATTTTTGTAAATTTATATTTTAGACATGTTATTTTATGCCTCCGCTGCCGGCACCGGTTCCCGAATTGGCTGCCGGCACCGGTTGCTGAATTGGCTGCCAGCGATGAGTTTGGAAAAAAGAACGGAAAACGGGGTTGGCAATTTGGCATATTGGAGTAGATAGGCGGGGTAGGCATAATTAAAAAGACATGTAATAAAGCATTACTTTTTCAGTATTATATTCCCTTAATCAATGATTTCCATATTCCAGTAATCAAGTACTAAGTAGGTACCCGGAACCGAACTAGTTAGATTAGGTTAAATATTTTTACTCGCAAAAAACCTTTTTTGCGAGTAAAAATATTTAAGTTAGGTTAGAACGGTGACTTCCCCAAAAACGACTAAAATATATAGAAAAAATACTTTAGTTAGTTGGAGTTCTGAATACTGGAAGGGTTTCCATAAACGCCGCGCCGCCGCGCCGTTGTGGAAGCCGGCGGTGCTGGCCACAGAGTATGTAATGTGCCGACAGCTATGTTTTTAGTCTCGGCTGCCGGCAATAATGTCATGCCGGTTCCCAAGGGCGTTATTTTTGGAAGCCGGCGCCGGCAGCGGAGGCACTCCCTATTTTATTTTTAAGTTCCTAAATACTCAGTAGTTGTGGTAGTTTATAAATTATTTTATTTTTATAAGTTATTATTAAATAAAATAATCAATAAAAATAAAAATGTTAAAAAATCAATGAAAAAGAAAGTTTTTTAATTGGAAAATTCATTCGAATTTAAATTTAAAACCTGTTCAATTAGGTAGGTAAAGGTATTGTAGTTAGTTACAACTACAATTTTTTTAATGCCAAACGGTAGAATGACAATTAAACCTGGAACAAAACATTATTATATAACAACTCATCTATATAATTACATTCCATGCAAATAAACATTTTCTATTCTATTCATCTAATACCTTTAAACGACCAACTCTTGTACATATGTATTCTGAAACTCGGAAACGGCTCCAACGATTTTCATGAAATTTAGTATGCAGGGGGTTTCGGGGGCGATAAATCGATCTAGCTAGGTTTCATTTTTAGAAAACGTCATTCAAAAAGAAATTCGTACACGTATCACTGCTTTGAATATTATAAAGTTCATAATTCAACACAACACCCGTTTCATAATGAAATCCATTCAGCGTAGTGCGATATGGTGCTATGCGCTACGCTGCTACGCCACTACGCCACTTGCTACGACATTACATAACGCGCTGCGACCGTCGGACAAAACGTTTAATTAATATTATAAAATTAATTAAACGTTTTGTCGCACTCACAGTTTCGATATTAGGAAGTATACTCGTAACTGTGTAAGTAGAGATACCTACACAGTTATACTTCCTAATATCGAAACTGCGACTGACAATTAGTTCATTTTCTGTGTATGAAACGTTTTCAGAAAGTATGAGTAGATTGTTAGGATTGTAAGCACACTATTAACATTTAATTATGTTGTTTCCATCCATACAGAAAATCTGGAACTAGCAGTGGTGTTTGTTAATCTTGTGGTAAAATGATGAGCTACATTTTTAAGCGTGAACAGACTTCATTTGAATGAATCTAGTTGTTCCTCCGGATAGTGAACACGAAATACATGAAATCGCAACCACGGGAGAGTATAGTTTTAAAATAAAATTAAAGCTCCTTAGTTTCTCAGTAACAGTACATAACTACGTGATAAAGTCCGCAACTCTGCGCCGCTCGTAGCTTTGTCGTAGCGCTGCTACGAGACTGCACTACGTAGCGGCGTACACGCGCTACGATGGCTACGAAATGCAAAAGCAAAAGTGTAATGTAGAATAAAATTACAGATAAACAATTTTACACAAAGTGTTTAAATGTAAGTGTGTGTGTTCAGGAACATGTGTGCGGCTCTTTATGTTACCCTCTTTTGTTACCATTTTATAGTCGCTTGAATATGTTGTGTGATAACGTTGTAATATTGTATTATGAAATTAGTTATTCTCGGTTCTGGAGCCTATTAAGGGTTCTGTAATCCGAATGCGGTTCTGTAAGCAGAAATTAACTCTGTGGATTAAAAAACAAAAATGTCAATGTTATTGTTATTTTTTATCCACAGGGTTACATTTTTTGTGGGAGTTTTAATTCTTGTAACTGTATAAAATGCGAGCGGTGTAGTGGTGGGGGGAGGGGGGTGTACTAATCATGCCATCGCTTCTTATAAGAGCCAGTCGAAGCCGAACAATCTGCGATTTAAATTGGTTCCACCATCTGCTGGCTATACATAGTTATAGGTACCTACATACCTACTATTACTATAGAGTTTCGTTTAGTTTTCGTCTAGTCGTTAGCACCCAGTATTTTATTTTCACTTTCTTCTATTTTCTATATTATCTTTTTGCACAACAATTTACGACTTTGAGCTATGTTTTGTAAAATCTTTCATTACACAAAGTTAATCAAGTTGCTGTGACCGCACATCCACACATACACGCATACACATGCACACACACCCCAACACGCGCGCGGCTAATCTCACCACAAAAAGCATCAGCATGAAACAAGCAGTAACTAGTTGGTACTGTGGCGCACAGCGCCGCCTGGCGACACGACGCGCGAACACTCGCGTCTCGCTGCACCAAAGCTTCGCAAGACTTTAGTTTCTTTGAGGCGGGACATCCGCTTGGAATTTATAAATGTGGATATGAAGAGTTAATTTAAAATTGTGAAAATTATACGAATGTATTTTCTTTCGGATACATTTAACATGTAAATGAATACTTAACATGAAAACATTTTGTACCATTAAACTTACTAGTTATATTTTATTTTGGTAACAAGAATCACAATTGTATTGATTGATTACTATTGTATCGGACTAATTAGGAAAATATTACATGTCATCAAGCCTTTATTACCGAAGGCAGTAGGCAACATCGATAAGGCCATCGACGTAAGATTGAAGCGTCCAGTTTATGGTTGTTCTATTACAAAGGTTGCGACGCTACCGGTCCTGGGTTCAATTCATAAGTTGAACAAACGGTAATTGGATTGTTCTGTAGAAGATCAGTTATGTCAGCGTAAGCAATCGACTTCGCTTATGATAATATGGTAAACTATACAAATAATTTTTCTGGGTCCATGAGCGTAATTTTTACATTACGTAATTTTTGTCCAGACTGTTTTAATCCGGTGAGACTGTAGTGCGGAGGATTCGCAGTGAGTCGTTGATGTCTCGTTTAATTCGACTGTTGTAGAACATCGCACGCACGACCTGCCGGGCTCGGCAGTCGGCTTGGCACCGGCACGACACCGGCCCGGCACGGTGCCTGCTGTGAGCGACGACTCAGGATTATTAATGTTTTGATAAATATTTGAGTTGATTTCAAAACGCTGAATATAACGGTCACGAATTTTAAAAGCGAGAAAAGTAAAAATTTCTCATATTGTTATTTATTATAATAATTATTCTGTGACCTAGACAGCGTGAGGTGGATATGAGCGCGTACAACGCGCGTGTGATTGGCACCACCCGGTGCGACTGGCCTGATTGACCGACTGCCGCGCGACAGTTACTAATTACCACTCCATACGTGTCATCAATATGTACCAACAAAGAGATGTGCTACACGTTGGGTCTATAAAGTGCGTTTGGATGTTTCGTTAAACGTAAAATAGTAGATTGTTTGCCTAGGGAGCAAACAACTATTTTATATGTGTTTCTTTGAATCCAGAGCGGAGCGAAGGATTCTAGAGTAGAATCCTGAGTGCAGCGAGAGATTCAAAGTCCGTCACTCGAGCTTAAAATAGTGTTGCTCCCGAGGTGGACACTCTTCTTTTTATCACCCTCTATGAGAAAATAAGTAAGTGCAACTTACGAATAAGAATAGTATTACCTACGTTTATTTATTGCATTCTCACCACTTGAGGAAAACACACTAATTTTGTACAAAACTTAGCCTGTTGTAACTTGTTTATAAAATGTTCGTGATTGATCTTTTTGGTGGTTGGACTTTTAATAACAATTTCTACATTCCAAATTAATAAATTTAATGCCAAAGTAATCAGGAATACACAATTATAAGAATTAGATTAATTTATCATTCAGAAATTCTTCAGTGCTGTAGTAGGCTTTCTCTAAAAGAAGGTTTTTTAACATACAGAATATACTTTTACGCAGTAGAGCTGTCCTGGATCTAGGTATGCAAAGTTTGCTATTGTCGCGTCTATTTCGAATTACTCTATCTGACAATAGGGGGAATAGATTTAGGTTCGATTTAACAAACATAATGGTCTCTAAAATGTACATGGATGGAAGGGTTAGTATTTTTATATTTTTTGAAAAATGTTTTGCAGTTCTCAGTAACATGAAGTCCAAACATAGTTCTAAGGCACCTCTTTTGGGTTTTAAAAATCACATTCTTATTTTTTAAATTGGCCCAAAATATAACTCCGCATGATAAGCAGTTAACAGCGCATCAACATTTAACATGGGGGCTAGTTTGTACAGTGCATATATCGAATTACTAATTTTTTTGCTTAAGGCTTCCGTAAATGTGCTTTCGAATCTAATTTACTAACTATTGTTACTCCAAGAAATTTGGTTGTGTCGACTTTGTCTATCTTATTTTTACCTATTGTGGTATAGTAATTTTATTCTAGGTGCATCGTCTTCACATATAGTTATTTAACTAATGTACGTACCTATACAAACAATTGTAAAACATTTTAAAAGAGTAACGGTGGAGTTTCTTACCCATTCTCCTCCATACGAAAACTACCTTTTGGAAGGGGCGACTAGAATCAATTTTATTATTTTGTAATTTTTGACGTTCAAAAGTGCCATACATGGGCCTATTTGAAATAAATGATTGGACTTTGACTTTGTTATTATCACAATAGTGTACATTAACATTTGGAATGGTTGATCTGTGGGAAAAATGCATAATATTCATTTTTTCAAGATTTATCTTAAGACTATTATTTTCTAACCATTTTATCATTGATTCTATAGAATTATTAATGTCAGCTTCGTATGTCTTTATTTTTACAGGCAATTGTAATGGTACTATCATCAGCAAAAAGTGTCATTGGGTGATCGATACTTTTGGGTATTAATATACAGTATAAAAATTGTGGTTCTACGACAGTACCTTGCGGTACGCCAAAGTTAACTACACGCTCTTTTGATTTGAGAATCACTTCATGTTTATAACTTTATTTACTGCCGAAGTTTCTGTAAATTGGGTTCTGTTGCTTAAATAGATTGAACAAGGCTTGAGACATTCCCTCTAATACCGTAAGCTTCTAATTTCACAATTAGTATGTCGTGACGCACATGGTCGAATGCCTCTGTCATATCACAGAATATCGTATATACATGTAAAGAAACTATATTTCTTTAATCTAAATATTACTTCATAGATGGCGCTATGAGTAATGTCAGTAAAGCAGTTTGTATTATGTTGACAGAACTCGTATTGTGAATCTGCGATTCAGCAGATCGTTTGATTATTTATAAAACTGGAAAATTGTACATAAAAAGGAATTGATAATTTTAATAATAAACTTTAAATGTCGTTTCTTTGTTTTCAGGTAGAATAGTGTGATTTATGTTAAACTTTGTAATTATTACCATGTGTACGTAAGTACTAAAATAAATACTTTGTTTTCAGAGCAACGCAATATTGTTTATTTGAAACTTAACAGTTCCTAATAAGAAATTGTCTTATAAAACGACATTTCTAGTTAAACCCAAGAAAAATGGAAAAACTTCGGTTTAAATTTGAAGTACTAGGATCAACGGATGGAAAAACAAATGTGATCTGCATAACCTCTATTGAGACACCAGATGGACGCCTTTTTCATATCCCAGATGATCAAAGGCCTGCAAATAAGCACACTGGCATAACGTCTTCAGATGTATTTACGAAAATCAAAAATTCATTGAAAAAAAGACACCAAACACGTTCAGTATGGATCCATCTAAACAATGATTTGAAGAAAATATATCTAGATGAATGTGAAAATGTACAGTTTGGTGAACAATATTTAGAAGAGATTACAGGAGAAACAATGCCCGTACATAATAACACTAATAACAATGCACTAGAAAATAAAAATCTAGGAAAAACTGCGGAAAGATTTTTGATAGAAAAGTTTTCAAATAAGACATCGAATGTTGACCAATGGATTAATGAATTTGAAAATGAATGTGGAAGATTTGAGATTCTACAGGATAAAGAGAAAATTGAGATTTTAAAATATCTACTAGAAAAACAATGTCTAGATTGGTACACCAGTATGTTAATAAAGATGACAGTGAATTCAGAATGGGTAGCATGGAAGGATAATTTTTGTGAAACATATGGAAATAAAGGTTGGTCAAAAGTTAAATATGCATTTACATTTAGATTTCAAGCTGGATCGTTACTGGAATATGCCACAAAAAAGGAAAGATTGTTGTTAGAAGTCAACAAGCAAATCGATATTCAAACAATGATAAGTCTTATTGTAATGGGATTACCTGATTACATATTGGATAAAATTGATAAAGAAACTGTAAAATCAACTGCAAGCCTCTACAAAGAAATTGGCAAACATGAACATATGGCGAACAAAAAGAATTTCATCAGCATTAATAAAAAATATACCTATGATTATAAAGGAAAAACAGATAAAATAAAACCATGTAAAACTTGTGAAAATTTAAATAAAGGTATTCGGTTCCACCCTGAAGAAAAGTGCTGGTTTAAACAAACAGAAAATTATGATCATAAAAAAAACAATAGTAAAGCAGTAAACAATTCAGTGATAAATGTTGAACTAAATAAGGATACAAAAAACGAATAATAACACCATTAATTAAAGTCAAACTATTATTAAATGGACAATTAGAAGCATTTGGAATATATGATTCAGGATCAAATGTTTCTATAATTAATTCCAAATTAATAAGACTAAAAGAGGAAAGAAATGATGATTTAAATAATGATAATTTAATCACAATTAATGGTGTTAAAAAGACAAGTGGTTTAACAAATATAAAAGTAAAAATTTTTGAAAAAGAAGAACGAACTAATGTTTATATTATTGACGGAGAAGAGTTTCAATACGATTTTCTAATTGGACTGGATATAATAAAACAGTTTAAACTGGTTCAAGATGAAAATTTGAAAATCACACAAAAAAGAGAAAAAATAAAAATTGAAGAAAATAAAGATCCCATGAATGAGGATGATAGTAAAAACAACACTTATAAAGAAGTTAAAAATGAAACAAATCCATGTTCAGTTAATTTTAATGAAGACATAAAAGAAGATTTCAAAATAAATATGAATAATTTAAATACACAACAGAAGTCCGAGATATATAAACTGATCGATACTTATAAATCAATCTTTGCAAAAGATAAATATGACATTGGTATAGTGAGAGGATATGAAGCACATGTTGATCTACTCATAGATAAATATTGCAGCAAAAGGCCTTACAGGTGTTCAGTTGAAGATAGAAAGGAAATAGAAGAACAAATAGCAAAATTACTTGACAGAAATCTTATAGAGGAATCTTACAGTCCATTTGCGTCACCAGTGACTTTGGCTTTCAAAAAAGAAGACAACAAAAGATCAAGATTATGCATAGATTTCAGAGATCTAAATAAAATAGTAGTACCTCAAGCTCAACCATTTCCATTAATCGACGACCTAGTGTTGAAGACAAGAAACTCAATATATTTTACAACACTAGACATTAATTCAGCATTTTGGTCAATACCATTAAGGATTGAAGATAGGAAGAAAACTGCGTTCGTAACACAGGAAGGACACTATCAATGGACATGTTTACCTTTTGGTCTAAAGACATCGCCAGCTATTTTTCAAAGGATACTAGGTAACATTTTAAGAAAGTACAAACTTACTAATTTTGCAGTTAATTACATAGATGATATTCTTATTTTCTCTAAGACTTTTTCGGAGCATATTAACCATTTAACGCAATTGTTGGAAGCTATAAAAAGGGAAGGTTTTAGATTGAAGTTTACTAAATGTACATTCGCTTCTGATTCAGTTAAATATCTCGGTCATATAATACAAAACAATACAGTACGGCCAGTACGAGATAATTTAGTATCAATAAAAGATTTCCCAATACCGAAAAGTCAGAAAAATATAAGACAATTTTTGGGGAAAATTAATTTTTATCATGAGTATATACCAAAAAGTTCGATTATTTTAGAACCCCTTCATAACCTACTTAGAAAAAACCAGAAATTCATTTGGTCTACTGATTGTCAAAAATCATTTGAACAGATAAAAAAATTAATGTGCTCACAACCAGTCTTAGCAATATTTGATCAGGATTTGCCAATAAATATTTACACGGACGCATCTTTGGAAGGTATTGGGGCAGTGTTAAAGCAAACACAGCTAAATGGAAAAGAAAAACCAGTTGCATATTTCTCAAAAAAACTTAACGAAGTCCAAAAGAAAAAAAAAGCAATATATTTAGAATGTTTAGCTGTTAAAGAATCAATAAGATACTGGCAATATTGGTTAATAGGTAAGTCGTTTACGGTATATACAGACCATAAACCATTGGAAAATTTGAATATCAAATCTAGAACAGATGACGAATTAGGAGATTTAACATATTACATTTCACAGTATGATTTAAAAATAAAACATGCTCCGGGAAAAAATAATATAGAAGCAGATTGTTTAAGCAGGAATCCTGTACTGGATGCAAATGAGGACACAGATGAACAATTAAAAATTGTAAACATGATAAAATTTAACGATATTATTACAGATCAAGAAAAAAATAAAGATATACAGAATAAAAAATCAAAATTATTATTAAAACACTATGTTTACTATAAGAAGGTTAGAAAACGTGAAAAAATAATTTTATCAGAAGAATTCAGTAAAAAACTAATTAAAGACGTACACGAAAACATGTGTCATATAGGTGTAAAACAAATGCAAAATAAAATTAGTCCGTTATATACAGCAAAAAATTTAACGATTAATATTAAAAGACATTGTAAAAGTTGTGAAATATGTATAAAAAATAAAACGAGAGGACAAGATAAGTATGGCTTAATGTCACATTTAGGTCCTGCCACAAAACCTTTTGAAATAGTCTCAATAGACACGATTGGAGGTTTTGGAGGCTCACGATCAACAAAAAGATATTTACACCTCTTAGTGGACCACTTTACACGATATGCTTACATTGTAACTTCAAAAACACAAAGTGCTAATGATTTTGTAAAATTAATTAATAAAGTAACAGATTTTGATACAATTGGGATGCTTCTCACTGATCAATACCCAGGAATCAACTCAAAAGAATTCAAAAGTTTTTTAAATGAAAAATCAATACCAGTAGTCTTTACTGCAGTAAACACCCCGTTTTCTAACGGTTTAAATGAAAGACTAAATCAAACGTTAGTAAATAAAATCAGATGTAAAATAAACGAAAAAAATAATAAAATTGCATGGACGACAATAGCTCATAACTGTGTAGATAAATATAATAATACAGAACATACAGTTACTGGTTTTGCACCAAAATACCTGTTGGATGGTACAGATGTTTCTATTTTGCCAAATGAACTAAAAAAAGATAAATCCGAAATTGAATGGATAATAGATAGAAAAATAGCATTTGAAAATTCAATGAAGTCACATAACTACAATAAAAAAATATTTGATAAAAATAGAACTCAATTTCATTTCAATACAGGAGATATGGTATATGTAGAAAATGGGAACCAGCTAAATAGAAACAAATTAGACGAGCTGAAGATTGGTCCATTTGAAATCGTTGGAAAATTATCAAATTCAATATATAGAATTAATACAGGTCATAAAAAGCCAGAGTCGAATCTCTTTCATGTCACAAAACTCATACCAATACCTACATAAATTGCACAATGAGGATGAGTGAAAATTTTGGTGAAAATTTTCTTCCTTAGGGAGGGAGATGTAAAGAAACTATATTTCTTTAATCTAAATATTACTTCATAGATGGCGCTATGAGTAATGTCAGTAAAGCAGTTTGTATTATGTTGACAGAACTCGTATTGTGAATCTGCGATTCAGCAGATCGTTTGATTATTTATAAAACTGGAAAATTGTACATAAAAAGGAATTGATAATTTTAATAATAAACTTTAAATGTCGTTTCTTTGTTTTCAGGTAGAATAGTGTGATTTATGTTAAACTGTGTAATTATTACCATGTGTACGTAAGTACTAAAATAAATACTTTGTTTTCAGAGCAACGCAATATTGTTTATTTGAAACTTAACAGTTCCTAATAAGAAATTGTCTTATATACATCATCGTATATTCGCATCCACTTTTGGCATGACATTATGTAAGAAATCATATATTGCTAAGTTTATTGTTTTACCATTTCTGAACCCTTTCTGTTCATTCACGAGTATATTTTCTTTTTCGAGATAAGTATATATCTTTTTATATAAGTACTTTTCAAATATTTTTGACATTATACTAATAAGGGATATGGGCCTATAGAATTGCATTAGCTCTTTATTTTCCTTTTTAAATTGTGGTTTAACAGTAGATATTTTGAGTGCATCGGGAAAAATACCAGTTTCTATACATAGATTCATTATATGGCTTAGATGCACTGATATTTCTCCTGCTACTGATTTTATAACTTTTGTTGATAGCCCATCGTATCCTACACTATTTGTATTTTTAAATGTTTTTACACCTTGATTGGCAGACAAGGAGCCAGGAAAAAAGAATCTTTTCTTTTTTGTATCAATGATGTCGCTTTTTTTCCAAATCCTGCTATAGGATTAATTTTGTCAACGAAATAATTATTGAAAGCATTTGCAATGTCCTTTGGGTCAGAGATAATGTCATTGTTTACACGAATTTTTTCTATACAGTTTTTCGGAACGTTTAATTTTGAGTTATTTATTATTTTCCAAGTAGCTTTGGATTTATTATCAGAAGTATTTATTGTGTATTTGTTTTGTACTCTCTGAGTGAGTTTTATAATTCTTTTAAATAGTGTGGAGTAATTAGTAAGTTTACTTTTATTAATCTGGTTTGGTTTAAGTCTGTATTGCCATAAAAACTGTCGTTTAAAAGTCAAAATGGGTGTACCACAGGGCTCGATATTGGGTCCATTCCTCTTTTTAGTATATATAAATGATTTAACAAATCTACTGAAAAATCGACCACAAATGGTGTTATTTGCTGATGATACATCACTGATTTTTAAAGTAGACAGACATGACTTAACGACGTAAATAACGCTATGCTTACGGTCCATAATTGGTATTTAATGAGAAGAAAACTAAATGCATAAAAATCGCGTTACCGAATGTTAGAAGTAGTGAATGTCACGTTGTATTGAATAAGGAGACACTAGAATTCGTCGAAAAGACGGTTTTCCTGGAGATAACGCTTGACTCCAAACTACAGTGGGGTCCTCACTTAACATCACTTGCAGGGCGGCTAAGTTCAGCCGCTTACACTGTTTGGAAAATCCGCCAACTAACAGACGTGGATACCGCGAGACTGGTCTATTTTAGTTATTTTCATAGCATCATGTCTTACGGTATTTTGCTGTGGGGACGGGCTGCAGAAATTGATTCTATCTTTATTCTCCAAAAGAGGGCCGTCACAGCCATCTACAACCTCCGCAGACGCGAATCTCTAAGGAAACTGTACAAGAAAATTAACATCATGACGGTACCTTGTCAGTATACAGGGCGTCCCAAAGTTATGGGACATGAAGGGAAAGTACCTTAAATATCGTAGATAGGGTATTTTTCTGAAAGAAGGCATTATGTTATTTTTAAAAGTTAGTAATTCTGCATTCAAAGATTTTCAAAAAATTACTTGCCTCGTCTGGGAATCGAACCGACTTAAATGTAAAAAAAACACCCCTACTTTTATGATGCCAATCGAAAGAATGGCCAAAAAATAATAACTCTTCTTAAGTAACATAGTATTTTAAAAGAAAGGAACAGCGTGAAATTAATCATTTTAATCAAATTAAAAACATACATGAAACTGCCGTAGTCAATTAAGTGGCTATTTCTTTTGTAAATTAATTAATTGAATGCTCTAAATGTGATCCCTCTTGTCTTACGCAAATCGCCAATCTTTTAATGAGTCCGCTGCCTGTTGATTTTCTTATCATTTTATGGTGAATATTCGATATGATATGGCACAATTCTGTTTGTAACTCGCCCGTTCTCGTATCGTTTTTTTTATAGCATATCTTTCACGTATCCCCAAAAAAAGAAATCTAATGGTGTAAGGTCCGGGAATCTGGCCGGCCATCTAATCGGTCCATTCGTACCAATCCAAGTAGGAAAACATTCACTACTTTTCGAACGTCGTCGTCGGCAATCAATAACTTTCTTGAAATTTCACTCAAACATTTTACGTTGTTCGTTTCTTTTAAAATACTATGTTACTTAAGAAGAGTTATTAGTTTTTGGTCATTCTTTCGACTGGCATCATAAAAGTAGGGGTGTTTTTTTTTTACATTTAAAGTCGGTTCGATTCCCAGACGAGGCAAGTAATTTTTAGAAAATCTTTGAATGCAGAATTACTAACTTTTAAAAATAACATAAAGTCTTCTTTCAGCAAAATACCCTATCTACGATATTTAAGGTACTTTCCCTTCATGTCCCATAATTTTGGGACGCCCTGTATATATATGAAAACTTTTTATATGTTCGAAAAAATCTACACCTTTTTAGTAAGATAAGTGACAGGCATAATTTTAACACTAGAAATAGGAACATATTTAATTAGATCAACCACGTTTTAGATTGTCTAAAGTTCACACTTCTTTTATGGGGTACTGTGTAAAATGTTATAATAAAATACCACTCGATATTCTTCAACTAAATGAGAAGAAATTTAAAACATGCATTAAACGCACACTATGTAGACAAGCATATTATTATTATAAGTTGGATGATTATATCTTAGATAAAAATGCTTGGCTTAATGCTGGTCCTGCTCCACAGCCACTTGGGCTCACTAGTTAAAATTTTAATATTTGGAAGAGTTGCTTTCCCTTTTTTAATTCTATTTTTGACATTACGAACTTAATGTTTATTTTTTATTTTACCAAGTAAATTGTTTAATGCTCCAATTAGATAATAATGATTTTCTTACTTTTTGGTAGTAAAATTCTATTAATTTCTTAAATACATTGCAAACTATAGTTTTGTATAATTTAGAAGCATTTTTAGTTTTTTTTTTGTAAATGTGAGTAACATGGAGCCGTTTATTATGTTATTAAGATGTATGTTGACTTGAAAGAGCATGGCAGTTGAGAGAATGTCAAGCTCACTTAAATGTCTCGCTGATGGTGGCGAGTGTGTTGGATCATTCGGTTCCCTACAAAATGGTTGAGCTGGATGGTGCTGATCCACGCGTCATGTTCGTGAACGGGCGCCGTCAGTTGAGACTGGTCATCTCTTATCTGCCAGGGCTTATTTTTAATCTTGTATTTTCAATTGCTTTGATTATTTTTGTACATTGTTCTCACATATAGAAGCAACAAGAATAATGTACGCAGAATTTTGTAATATCTATATTTAAAAGAGTGGCCTTGGAGTTTCTTGCCCGTTCTTCTCCATAGACATCTACGTTTTGGAATGGGCAACTAGCTTCAACTTTCTGACTAACTGACCGTTTCTTTGACAATTCAAAAGTGCCTGTAAATGGTTTAATTGAAATAAATGCTTTGAGTTTGAGTTTCTTTTTACTACATAATTTAATACCACGTGACACCCATTTCGGTTTACTCATAGTATTAATTCTAACATTATTTTCGGGAAAACATAATTTATAAAATAATGAAAATATGTCAAGAAAAGATTTGTACGCTAAATTAGGATTATTAATATTGTAAATGTCAGAAAATGATAAATTATTTAAGCAATTTTTAAATTTTGTCATATTTTCATTGCAGTAGTCACGTCTTCACTGCCTCGTTGGTGTAGTGGTCGCAAGCGCTACTGCTGAGCATGAGGTCCTGGGTTCGATTCCCGGGTCAGGCAAAGTGTTATTGGGTTTTTTCTATCTGAAATTTCTCAGTAGCAGCTCGGAGTCTGGATTTGCGCCCGGTTGATGGCAATAAGCTCGCTCCCTTTTACATGGGACTTAAACATAACTGGCGAAATGTGGGTTTACCTACTACAGGGACACCTCTGCCTAACCCTTCGGGGAAACAAGGCGTGATGTTATGTTATGTAGTCACGTCTTTTACCTGCCAGTATTTAATGTTACACTTTTTTGTACTGGTAATATTATAAACTGTGCTGTGGTTCGAAAGAGCCAGTTCTAAGACTTCGACCTTACATGCTTTGCGAAAATTATGAGCAATATTGTCAATGCAAGTTTTACTTTTAAGGCGTGTAGGTTGATTCACAGCTAATTTTAAATTATGGTTTAGTAAAAGGCAATCAAATTCAATACTTTGAAAGTTCCTTTTTAAAATGTCGTTATTAAAATCCCCTTTTTTTTTGTGTGGGAAATTATCAAATAACTTCTCCCGCTCTGTGTGGAGCGGGAGGGCGTGTCAGACTCTTACTGGCTAAAACCTACCCGTGTTCCTTCAGTTGCCATGTTGCTGGGGGGCCACGATATCCCTATCGGCCCATATTCGCAGCCCCGGCAGGCATTGGCCCTAGCGGACCCCGTCAATTCTGCTGACATCTCTTTGAGGCGCGCGTGGAACACAACGCGCCGTCGACCCGGGCTTGGTCCTTATCGGACGGCGAGCTACCCATTGCTCACCGTCCGCACGCCCGCGCCTACGGTGGCCGGAAATCTGCCTGTGATTCCCGACGCCCAGGGCGTCTCCTCCTGCGGCGGCTAGGGGCGCGAGGGCGCGAAATTTGACTCTCCCTCACGCGCTCCGCCTCCTCCTTCGCGAGCATTACTGCTTCGCAGAAGGAGGTGACGGCCTCCCATTTCCTCTCGCTCCGTAGCATGGCCCGAATCAGGACCGGACACGAGAGATCACCGCCGCCGATCGCCTCCACGAGGACACGGCGATGCCCTGCCCAAGCCGAGCAGACCTCCACCGTATGCTCCACCGTGTCCTTCGGGCGATCCACACAGTGACGACACCCGGACGTTTCCTCCCGCTTTATTCTGAACAGGTACCTCCCGAAGCAGCCGTGTCCGGTGAGGACCTGCGTCAGGCGGAAGGTGAGGATGCCGTGGCGCCTCTCTAGCCACTCCTCAAAGAGGGGTCTTATTGCCGCAATTCTGGCGTGCCCAGCGCTGGGTTGCGACAATCGCACTCTCTATTCCGCCATGAGATCTCTGACCTCTTCTGTAAAATTTAAATTGAATCTACGTCAGCTGCCGATCCCCACAGCAAAACGCCATAAGACATAATACTGTGGAAATAAGCAAAGTACACTAACCTAGCTGTGGCTACACCAGTTAACTGCCTTATTTTTCTTACTGCATATGCAGCTGAACTTAATCTACCTGAAAGAGCTCTAATGTGGGCGCCCCATTGCAATCTCGAATCTAGAGTAATTCCTAGAAACAGTTTCCCTAATAGCATCTAGTTTCTTGCCATCAAGTTTTAAATTGAGACCTACTTGAGGTACATTTGGTAATGACAACTTAATACATTTAGTTTTGTTCGCGTTAAGTAAAATATTATTAGCTGCGAACCATTTCGAAAGAATTGCCAGACTATCGTTGACATGTAAGACATCCGTATCTTTTCTATCTATTTTAAAAATAAGAGAAGTATCATCAGCGAATAGAATTATATCAGATATATTAGCCATCATGTAAGGAAGGTCATTAATATAAACTAGAAATAGGAAAGGGCCAAGAATTGATCCTTGAGGCACGCCCATCTTAACTAGAGACCCCGAGGACGTTGCCCCGTTAACGTTTACTTTTCCGTAGTGGTGTAATTTACAGATCAGTGTTTTATGGTCAACGCAGTCAAACAAATTTTCTAGTCTGGTTATCATCATCCTCTTGTGTATAAGTTATCGTGTCTGCGTTAGATCGATTGATATCGAGTAAAAGAGCATTCAACATTGTGTAATCATAGGATAGATTCTTGTTTGAGTCGAGAAAATAAGCGTGTTCATGAGTCGAAATATCACGGCACAGTAAACTACATATTAAAATGTTCTATCACACTAACTGCCACATTTGAAAGTCGGTGCACAGACTATAAAATTGGTATGCTTAGTTTTATTTACAGATGCTCGTATGTTAAATATTAAATTAGCGTAGTCATTTGAGTTGCCGTCTTCTTCTCCTATTAATATTATACAGAAATCGTTCATTGTAAATGATTTTACTTTGGTTTCAACATTATAGTATTTAAACACGCCTGCACTTGTACAGTAACCGCTCAAAAGTGCATAAGCACGCTAAGAGTCGTATTGCTGTGAACACGCGGTATAGTCCGTACATTTGTATGTGTAAACAGTCAGACGTCTGTGGTGTGAGTGCCGTACACACACAACAGAGAACGCATATTTGCACTACACACTGTCGTATCGTCACGGTTCGCGGGCGCCGCACTTATATTTCCATCACTTTTGTTAGCATGCATCATACGCGTGACCTTGGCCAGTGTATGGCATTGCTAAAATTCGAAAGTAAATTATAAGTGCAGATAGCAGAAGGCGTTAAGCGTTGGTCTTAGATTCAAGATGGCTAAGGTTCTAATCTCGTAAATCACAGCGCTGTTTTTGCAAATATTATTATTTTTGTTTGCAATAATAATATTTTCAAATATTCCTGCCTATTTATTAATGTTGTTATTGCAATAAAGGGTTTAGAATAAAAATGCGTGATATGTGATAATAAAAAATAAATAATATTTATTCGTTATATTTATTTTACTTAAGTATAGTTAATAAACTGCTACAATTATTTATCATTACTTCACCTGAATACTATGTGAAATAGATGTCTAGAAACTTAGAAGCAATTTGTATTATTTTGACATATTTAAATTTTGAAATATTTTAAATTTTAAATGGATTTTTTTCACCATATATATAAAGCTTTGATCATGTTCGAAGTAATTAAGCAATAAATAAGAATATTAGTCTACTTAAAATGTAAAAAAATCTACTGACAATATTGTTGATTTTAAGGTTAAGTATTATTTTAAATTTTATTTGGCTTTAGTAAATATTGGTTGGTATTGAGGTTATAGCTTAAGTATTCATTTTCTTTACGAAAAGAAGATTGAAACTAAACCTCAAATTTTAATCCTAAAATAATAATATTACTAAAATAATATTAATTAAACAATTTCGGTCTATCTGCAAGAAATACGACAAACACCCTATTGAAACGTGCTTAAAAAATTCGTTACCATAAATTCATGCAATAATGAATCTGTTGTTTATTAAGTTGGTACGGTCAATATTTTAAGGTCGAAAACGGTTTTCTAGCTGGTCTTCAGTGATGCAAGCCTTCAGAGTGCACGGCGAACGGTTCATAATGACGTGTTTTTAATAATTCAGCAAAATATCTCGTTGGTATGAAACCATTTGTTTCATATTCATTCATCATTTGACGTCGCTGCATTTCGATAATCATAATTATCTCTTAACCCTCACAGTATTTCTCTAGAACAAAGAAAAACATTGTTTTTATTACACATAATACCTAATTATTTATTATTCACTAATCGAATTAAACCTCATAATGAATTTAAAACTTTAAAGGCATCTTCTGTCTCAACAATACCTCTGTTCTATCAACAATATCCTTGATTAAGATTTATGTTTACTAAAATATGAAATATAAATGATAACACTCACACTTAGTCCGGTTTCATTAGATATTCACTTCACTTTTACGCAGCGCAATAATATTCTCTGATCTGATCTGATCTCTTCAATATATTTTATGCCTGCTTTTTGAAAATAATAACCACAACACTGCGCTAAATACTCGTCACCAATATTATCCACGAGCCAACAAAGTTCTATTAATTGAATACTCGTAACGAACTGTATCTGTCTACCCTACAGAAATCGAAATAATTTACTTAGTTTTCTGTGGTCTACCTGCTAAACTTTAATATTTATGTGAACAAGACGAATGAAACAAAAAACGAATGATTATCGAACTAGTCATTGGTTGCAGACAAAGTGAGTGTGTGTGTGTGTGTACTGTGCGTGTCTATAGTATTGTAACAATTTATAGAAGAAGGTCGTAAGTCAAACCGAAGTGTCAGTCTATTGCTTTGTGAGATTGCTTATGGACTTTTGGTCGGTACTGTACCCCCCCTCCCCCCTCCCCACGTATGCCTCGCCATCGCCGGTCCCCGCTAACTTGCTTTAAACTCCTTTTAAAGTATTTTATTTAGCGCATAGTTACATACACCTAGTTTAGGAGTCAGGGAATTAAAAGTATTGTGACCTAGTTATAAGCCTTATATGCTCTAAGTTTTTGGTTCTTGTACTGTGATGGCTTTTGGTGAAATAAAGAATTTATTATTTTTATATTATAGTTAATTGTTCTGGTTGCCGTAGCTTTACAGTTATTAAGAGACTAGACCCAGTGGCAACCCGGCGACGTGGACTACTGGCAGCTGGAGATAGCGGGCAAGCTTCAACCGCGTCTCAATTGTCCCATCTAACTATATCGAAACGGAGGAAAATACCGCGTGAAACAACTTAGCAGAATTAACAATCTTACGCTTAATTTTGCTTTTTTTTATTGACAGTGTCTTAAAGTTGCGTATTTACCTTCATCAGTGTGTAAGTATAGAGAAACACATTACATTTCTCACGCAGATGTGCGACATTTATGAACAGAAATTATCTTTTTAGTATTTCAGCAATTTAAAAATAAAACGACAAATGGTCTTAATAACACGTTTTTATCACATATAAAACATAACATGCTACGTGACTAGTTTTAAACTGTAGCAGGTACAAGCGTGTGAAGCCACTCATGGTTATTTGATGAGGTGTCCACCAGTCGCAGTCAGCTAATATGAGTGCAGCACACAGTGAAATGACAGGCGGTAGATCACTATCGGTAATACCGGGTATTGCCGGTCGCAGTGCACAAACAAACACGATCGACTCGCCACCGCGCACGTGTATAGTACGACAGTAAAAACGTTCCATCGGCATTGTCAAACAAGATTTCTTTCAAACTAGTGCAAGTTACCTAAGTTGAAACTTGGCCTGAGTTTGTTTAAACTTAACTCACACTAGTTCGTTTAAACGTTGACGGAGTCAAGAAAATAACTCGTGAGTGGAGAAAGAACAAGCATTTGCTATAATATATTTATTGGGTGGAATAGGTATAGCGATACAACATTTAAGTTGTGTCGAACTACGTACCTACTCTATGGATCGCGTGTCGATCGCTTCCCACACCCTTTCGTTTTATAAACACACATAAAGGAATCGACCAATCTATTTTGTGTAATATAGTTTCTGAGTTTTCCTTCAGCCTGTTGTCATCCACTGTTCATTTCAGTGTTTTCGTGAACATTAATCTTATGAAACAAAAGTCTGATTCTATTTAAAGGTTTCGATGTTGAACAAAAGGTTTTGTCACGATTGCGGTCATTGCTCTCGCTCATCTCGTACTCTCTTTACTCGACAGTGTTTCATCGGCTGCAGGTTTCCTTTATCAGACATGGAAGTATTTACTGAATTTTTTACAAAGCAATAACTTAAAAGTTTAGCCTAAAAGTAAATATGCGGCCATCCAGCTTATGTTTTCCAAGTCCACGTCGATCTCACGGCTTGCGGGTGTGCCGTGAGGTGCGTTACGAGGCGCCCCTGACCTTGTGCGGCTCCCTGCGTCACCATATCGTGGGGCATGGGATACGGGGCAGGGGGCACGGGGCACGTGGGGCACAATCGATGTGTTCCACCTAACAACTAGTAACAGTAATGGTTTGTGTAATAATGTTGTTTTACTTTGTAACGACCGACTGATAAGGAGGTTATATGTTTATACATTTAGGCAGTAGGTACAACTTAACCGCTAAAGGACCGCGGACGCACCGGTGCGTCCAAGTACCCACGCGGCTTACAACTCTATTTGTATTCGCTGTAATGGCTATTATTGTCTGTAAATTTTTGTGTCTATGGTCGGATAGATATTCTCGTCAAATAAATCGACTAAAAGCAAAAATATTAATAGGCAACATTTTAAAAAAATGTTGAAAATCACGTTCCCGCGCGGTAAAATGTCAGTCAAATGTCACTCCCGTTCGCTGTAATAATTCGTTTTTTAATGGTTTTTGTGTGTAAATCGTCGGAAAGTGGTGATATTTTCATTTTGAAGTAAATATTACATCGTTTTAGATATAAATAACATCATGTTATACCTATTTTGACCCAACCAAAAAAGTGTAAACAAACAGATAAGAGAAAGTTCCCGTCAATGTGAAAGTTGTGATATTTTGTGGTTTTTCTGTATGGATCTGATCCGTAAGTGTTTTATTTCTTTTCTATATTACATGTATCATCGTATTAGACAACATTTAGAACAAAATAATACAAAAAAATTTTTTTTTGGGACGGAGAAAGTTACGTAAGCATTAGAAAATCTAGATTATCTAAAATCTAGATTTTTTGAATTTTTTGTTTTGAATGTTTGTCTCTAAAAACGCTTTTGTTAGATAACTTATCTATCCATAATGTACCCTGCAAAATTTCGTGTGAATTGGTACGGTAGTTTTATCAGAAATCGTTATCACAAAGAACAAAAGAAATAATAACAAAAGCGGGTAATAAAGATAAGTGAACGTTGTTTACAAAGACTGTAACCATTTGAAACGTATTTCTAATCTATTCGAGTAGCAAAAAACATAAACAATACTACTTGAGACGTTATAATGAAACCTGAGTAATTGTTTATTTAAGTGCGGTCGTAAATCTGTCACGGCCGTTGGACGCACCGGTGCGTCCGCGGTCCTTTACCGGTATTAGGTAACGTTAACAATCTACGAGATTTTATAAACGATACCCAAGTTAGGTAAGTAATATTATTTAATAACCAAAAAGTTAGCGACGACATTATATCTTTTTAGCGGCAACTGGTGCGGCTCGAAGACAGGCACCGTTTACTAGCTCGCACTGAAGTTGTGCTGCCATGAGCACGAGCGCGACTTTAAGCAAATGTGAATGATTTTTGTATAATTTCATTAGCGCGGCGGCTGGCGAGTCGCCAGACACTTGGATTAAGGTGTGGAACAGACGGCGCGGCGGCGGGGCAGAAGGCTTCGTTATGGAATAGTCCCACACTCTGTTAGTTTTGTTACATATCTTTTAATGAATCTGGTTTTGATTAATTTCACATGTCGCACGCTTAATAATATACTGACCTAACTAAAAAAATCTGTTTTTTGGGAAATCGCATAAACATTTTGGCAATCATGACTTGTCTGACGTAATGGCTTATAACTCAGTCAAAAAGCAAATAATGTAGCAAATAATGTATTGTAGGAATAATTGATGAACTGATTATTGATACAGAAATAAAATTTTGAAGAAATTTTGTTTATTGATTATATTTATAAACGTTTAAAAATGATGTTCATGACTTAAGTCTGTTTACTATTAAAGCCAATTATATGTAATTCTAGTACTGATGTCATATTTTGTAATAAGTCTGTATTTTATGAAAAAACAGGCTTAACTCATAGTTAGTCACCATAATTTTGTCACATTTTTATAAAACACAGACCTAAAACTAAAAAAAAAACACGAATAATTTGATATTTTTTATGCTAAACAGACCTAATCAAAAATAGGTCATGCTTTTATGAATAATTTAAATAAAATTTACCTTCGATTTTTACACTAAACAGATTCAATTATTAATCGGTCGCTTTAAAATAAAAACTCCACACGTTTACTATGACAGCGCCCGACACATAATGGTTTACGCCACTGTCTTGTTAAATCCTTGTGAAAACGTATTAGAGTGAAAGAGACCGATAAAGTTTTAACTCGGTCTAGGAACGAGATATCGAAGAAATTCCGAGATAGAAAGATAGATGACGTTAAAACGAATTTCTTTGTATGCTTAACTCATTTTGGACCTAAACCGTAATCGGTCAGTTTATTATTAAGCGTGCGATGTGTATGTTACGGCGTTACTTATATTGTGTTGTTAGCCATATAGATTTTAAATAGTTTGGGTACCAGTTATCTCTAAGCCCATCAGCTTTCTTAGAGCAATATTTGCGCTCTGCCGTGTCATATATGTATAGATCAGTCAGCAATCCAAAGCTAGACTGAATGACCAGCGGTAGATGATAAACGATGTACCTTTTGTGTTCGCCTGTGGAGTGACGCCGGCGGCGCGGCGGCGATGCGGGCAGGCTGGACTCTTGCCAGCACTGCGCCTTAAACAAATTTACTCTTGGCTTTGGGCGACGTAAGTGTGCCTAACGACGCACTTTCCCTGCGCCCGCGCTCACCCCCGTTGGCGCCGGACAATATGCGCGCTTCATATGTCTCTACATCCGCTCACACTTCTGTTTGCGTTAAATGTTAGTGAAGATTTGCTAAAGAATTTTTTTTAAACTCTTTCAAGATTTAGGATGATTTCGAATTGATAGAAAACAGTCAGGGTCCTGAAATATAATATGTTAGACACGCTGTTTACGCTGGTGACATATAATACCTGTCTCGAGCAGGTCGGAGTGGGGTCAGCGTGTGACAATGTGTGTATTTTATTACCTTAATTTAATTGTCGTAGAAACACTATCAGTGACAAAGTAAATGTGTATTACTCATAGTAAAGTAATAAGTTGTGTGTTTATCTGTTGATTATTTGCATAGAAATAGTTGGTGACCACAACTTGTACTTGAATCATAAAAGAAAGTTGTATATATAATGTTAAATGTAGTTTCTTATTATGACTACGACCTACTATTTTTTGACTTGGATAATGTGTCGCTCGACATATTTACGAGCCTTTCGATAACATTTTACAAAATGGTTTTAAATTGTTATTGTAAAACAAACTGTAAACTTGCTGTGCTGCAAACTGCTGCACAGAAGTTGCGCCGATATTTCAGAGTAACTTCTCTAACAAAGTACGTACAGCTATCGAGTGGTAGTTGAAGCGCGGATGGAGTTATTTACCGCCGCATTCACGTACGTTAAGAAGTTGTTTGTGCCCCGCACCTCCTGCTCCACCGCCGTGGTACAACTAGTGCAAACTCGGGCGACACTGAGCTCAGGCGCTGCAATGTTCTACGCCCCGGAACAAGATACATGTGAAATTTTGCTAAACTGCATGGATGTTGATGGCAATTTTTTGGGGTTCCGTACGTACGTTCGAATGAAAAAACGGAACACTTTTTTACTTAGCGCACATTTACTGCAGATTATGTTCTAATTATTCCTTGAAATCAATTCATTCTAGAAGAGATTTTCTTGCTGGGGTAACGCACACCCCTCTGTCACAGCCAATTTGATCCGAATCTAATGGACCAATTAAGAGCGGCCAACCCGTCATACATTCATACAAACGCTCGTACGTGATTGTGGCGTTGTAACACATTTTTCTTTGAAATTTTTAAACTAATAGATTTCTTGTGCACTATTTCTAGGTTTTTAGAAACCAAAAAATTTTAATGTCGAGAAATAATTTCAGTACAAGCCTCCGAAAATCTGCTTTTTTGCACAATTTGTACCTGAAATTTAGCCGATCAGAATGTACTCATAAATTGTATAAATAAAGAAAACATCGGCCTTAAAACCTTGCACATATAATGGAGACTCTAAGTGACAAACATTTATTTCACAAACTAGTAAAGATTATTCAAAAACACGTATTTCCTGAAACAAGTTTTATGAAATTTCCACACATTATTTTTCGTACAATGTTATCGCGTTCTCACTTGCTTGTTAGCAGTTCTCAATTACGCTGGATGAAACAACATGCTTTTCACCATGCTCGCGTTCACGATAGACGGATCGGGAAGGGCCCTCTTAAGCCGATATCCTAACTATAACATTATATGTGCGAAAGTGACTTTGTTTGTTTATTTGTTACGCTTTCACATTAAAATGTCTGAACGGATTTGGATGAAATTTGGCACATGAGTAGACCTAGGTTAGGACATAGGATACTTTTTATCCCGATGTTCCCTCAGGATCGAGACTTATGCGGGTGTAACCGCGGGGCGCAGCTAGTTTGGTATAAATATGAATTTCCGTGACCCAAACACGGACGTGTAACGTAAATAAATGAATTCTGAATATGAAGGTCACTTTTGGGAGGCAAAAAAGAAAATTTAAAAAAAAGTTTTGATCGGGTGACAAATCAAATGGCTTACTTTTTTTGGTATAACGGTTTTTACAAGTAGCGAGACTTCTATTACTAATAATTAAATCTCTAGATTACTAGGGGGTTTATTTATAAACGTTGCTTAAAGTTGAGTAATGATTAGCGACTGTTTAACCATACACACTGAAAAAACTAAATAACAAAAACAGTTGAGCTATTGTGAAAATAGATAAAGGAGACTGAAACGATTACATACACTCTTGGGCCTGAATAGTAACGAGATGTAAATGGTGTGAATTTATAGATTCATACATACATTAGTGTATTGCAGTGACTAGTTGCTATCCCACAATTAATATAGCGATCCATAGTTTCAACAATATCCAATTCACAAAGCGGTGGTAAAATCCATTATAACAATTCCAAGTCAATCGTGAGAGCGATCTTCGGTGTCCAGTGTGAAAGCAAGAGTCGTACAAGGAAGGCAGGGTCAGAATCCGTAAAAATCAAAGCAGTGATCGTTATAAATGAAAAATAATTGGGAAAGCTCTCAAAACACATCCGAAAACACGAAATAAGTGACAACTGTCTAGTTCTAGTAGGGATGGGCGTTGCGACAACGAACCGTTTACAAAGACCGTTTTGTGATTATGAAACCGTTTCACGTCCTAAGTTCAACTTCAAACAGTCTTCATTGCACAAACCAGTCTTCGAATTACTTGGTGCAATTTTACATCTAAGAAAATACAGTCGGGTACAATGATTCAACTATCTATCACACTCGTAAAACAGTCCTTCCAATAAAAAGTGAACTCTTGAAAAGTGAACTCTTTGAAATGAAATACAGTCAGTAATGTATTACCAGTTGTCAATGCTGTCGTTCGTGATACAAAAAAACCATTTCATACATTTCAAATCGTTGATAGTTTTAATAAACTGCGCTGGACGAAAACGCAATTCTATTCCATGTTGTTTAAGTTTCGTCCTTGAACCGTTTTCTGCAACCGTTTTCGTCGTCGGGAAAACGGTCGCCAAAAATTCGAGAATGACCCACCACTAATGTCTAGTGTCAAATTGTCAATGTCATTCTGCCAGTGCAGAATATGTACTGCCAGTGACATAGACAAAAAAATTAAATTGATTTTAATCGATATGAAATTGATAATCATTATTTTGGTTTTTCAGTAATTAATGATGTTTTATTTAAATTAAATGCACAATATTGTATAAAAGTATATATAGTGCATTTACTTCTTCTTGCGTGCAACGAATCGTATTTTGTAATCACTGAGTTGACATTGACAGTTCACGTTCAATTCTATCTTTAAATTAAATTATAATTTTTTCTGTTTGTGTAATAAGCGTATATTTTATGTTCTAACAATTAATATATTTATTTATTTTTTGTTTGTTTCAGTCCCGTACTAACCCAACAAGATCTACATTGTGTTCAACTGTATCAATCGAAGAATTTTACTTGTGTCTGAAGTTGTTGTTTTCCTTTTTTTTTAATTTATGATATACAGTTTTTTTTTTCTCTTATTTCAATCATACACACTTGTTTTTCCAATGCACTTTAGACATTGGCAGAATAGTCAACATCAGCTTTGCTTGCCATTTAATAAAAATAGAATAGAATAGTTTGTTCGTTTAAAAAAGTCCAATTCTTGGCTTAGATCTTGCATGTCTTTGTCTCCTAATAATGAGTAGTGCTAGTGCTCTGTGCTGGACCGCCATGCATTTTGTTTTACTCCCAATTCGATTGTGAAAAAACTTATGGGAGACAAGAAGTTGACTGCCTTGAGATAATTATATTATATTGAGAAGTTTATTATATAGGCGAGTACGTTTTGGAATCCCAAATTCTATTTCTTTAGACATAATTTACCCCGGTAACGCAATCCACCGACCGACCCCGATTCCCGCAGTGGCTAGTAAGAGTATTCTTTGGCAGTAGGTTGGTGCCTCAAATTCTACCTACAGTAGGTACGACTTTTGACTGGCCTCAACAAACACTCGGAATGAAAAGCGCGGGAAACCTCAAACTTGGCGGACGCGTCCTTTTTAAAGATATAATTAAAAAATTGAAAAACGCTGTAATATAAGATCAGTAGCCGTAGTTTTTAGTGTTCTATTTTCTTTCTCTTGTAATTTATCTTTAGCTTGTATTGTTTCTTCGGTAGTGGTAAGTTTTTTTAATTATTATATTAGCGCGGGAAAATGAAGGACCCGCCTGACCCGGGGGACTCCGTTCCCCCGGCAGGCATGTTCGTCACTATATTGTCGAATGAATCGGGCATGGATACCGATGGGTCGTCTTCGGCTCGTAACTTGAAAAGAGGCCGTGTACATATTTGTAAGCACTGCAATAAGCGTCGTCGTACCCGTAAGAACCACGGTACCGTGTCTTCGGGTTGTAGTTGCACGGATTCTACACCTGAACTTACTGCATCAGAACCTAACTGCTCAACTACTACAACGACTAACGAACCTACTAACAATGTGCCCGATATTCCTGCTACGTTGAGGACGTACTCAGATAGGTCGAAAAACTTATGACAAAACAGACACCACAGACCTTTTGTCATTCACGTACAAAAAAACACAATTTCACTAGATGATGGAACGACACTGCACCCAATCACGTTTGATAAGTTCCTTAAACACAACGCCTTCCAAAACATAATTAACGGTAGCGTCAAAAAAATTGGGCGCAATAAAATTTCTCTTTCCTTTTCGAATTTCCTGGACGCAAATTCTTTTATTAGCCATAATAGTCTAGAATCTTATAATTATAAAGCTTTTATACCCACTTTTAATGTAACTAGAATGGGTTTAGTACGTGGTGTCCCTGCTGATTGGTCTCCGGAGGATGTTATTGATAACATAACAGTACCAATTGGTTGTGGTCCAATTTTAAAAGTAAGACGCCTTAATTTTAAAACCATTGTTGATGGTTCTACCATTTGGAAACCATCCCAGTTCATAGTTGATACATTTGATGGCCAGGTGCTACCGAAAATAATTTTTATGTGCTATAATGCATTACCTGTAGATTTATATATTTTCCCTACTGTACAGTGTTTCAATTGCTGTCGTTTCGGTCACACTAAAATTCAGTGCAGGTCCAAACCTCGTTGCTATAAATGTGGTCAAGGCCACACTGGGGACAGTTGTGAAAGAGAACAAGAAAGTGCATCTTGCTGCCTTTGCTCTGGATATCATTATGCTACTAACAAAGCTTGCCCAGAGTTCTCTAGACAAAAATTAATTAAAACATACATGGCACGAAGTTCAGTATCTTATGCTGAAGCAGCAAAAGTATATCCCCTTGTAACTAAATCGTATGCTGATACACTTTTATCTTCTCCTTCCAAAAACTTTGCAGATACTCCATCCATTTCTTCACCTAGTAGAATGCCTGTTTCAAGTAGCTATAAAAAGACTGTCTTTCTCAAACCACGCTCCTCTCCCAAATCAGTACAAGAATACAATAAAGAGGCTCACAATGCCATTATTAAAAATTTCAATATTCCCCAACCATCAAATGGTTGTGCTTTTTCTAATAATCATAATAATGAAAAAAATGTCACAAATTCGTCTATAAACGATTTTCTTTCTGCATTACACAATTTTCTTTCTCAGTTCAACATTTCACCGTCCAACGCTGCCCCTTCTTTCAATGTTTCTCAATCCATTCATAATGGACAACACATCCAAAATAATCCAGTGGAACTGCCGCAGCCTAGTAAATGAAAAGAGTGATGTTATATATCTTTTAAATAAATATGAGCCATTTGCCTTTGCCTTAGCAGAGACTTGGCTCAAACCTAATCATATTTTTAAAATAAATGGTTATTTAACCATTAGAGAGGATAGATCTGATGGGTATGGTGGAGTAGCTATACTTATCAAGAATACTATACCTTTTTCTATCATTACATTACCTCCTCATAAAAGTCAAAAGTCAAAAGTCAAATCATTTATTTCAAATAGGCCCATGTATGGCACTTTTGAACGTCGAAATTTACAAAATATTAAAAATGATTCTAGTCGCCCCTTCCAAAAGGTAGTTTTCGTATGGAGAAGAATGGGCAAGAAACTCCACCGTTACTCTTTTAAAATGTTTTACAATAGTTTGTATAGGTACGTACATTAGTTAAATAATTATATGTGAAGACGATGCACCTAGAATAAAATTACTATACCACAATAGGTAAAAAGAATTAAAAATGAAGCAACGACAGATAATTTAATATGTGATAGATACATGGTGCTCACATATTTACAAACATTGTAAAAGTAGACGATTTTCCTAAAATTTTGTAATTAATAAGTCAGTGTGTGAGAAAGTAATCACAGAATGTTAAATCAATGTCATAAAACACAAAATAATCAATTTTACAATTAAATTAGCAACCAGTTTGATTTTGTCTTGATTCTAAATTGTCCTATGGAGCAGGACCAGCATGTTTCCAAGCACTCTTATCCTGGATATAATCCTCTAATTTGTAATATGCTTGTTTACAAAGTGCACTTTTGATATGAGTTTTAAATTTTCTTTCATTTAATTGCAATATGTCACAAGGTATTTTGTTGTAACATTTAACACAGTACCCCATAAAAGATGTATGTACTTTAGATAATCTGTAAAATGGTTGATCTAGTTTATCTTTATTTCTAGTATTAAAATTATGTCTATCACTTATTTTATTAAAGAGATGTGGATTTTTCCTTACAAACATAATATTTTCATAGATGAATTGGCAAGGTACCGTCATAATATTAATCCTTTTAAAAAGTTCCCTGAGAGATTCGCGGCGACGTAGATTATAAATGGCTCTGACAGCTCTCTTTTGCAAAATAAAGATGGATTCAATGTCAGCAGCCCGACCCCACAGTAAAATGCCATACGACATAATGCTGTGAAAGTAGCTAAAATAGACCAAACGCGCGGTTTCCACATCTGTTAACTGTCTTATCTTTCTAACAGCATAAGCGGCCGAGCTTAACCGCCCCGCAAGAGATGTTATATGAGGTCCCCATTGTAATTTCTCGTCTAGCGTGATTCCTAGGAAAACTGTTTGATTAATAAATTCCAGTTTTTCTCCATTCAATATGATGTCACATTCGCTACTTTTAACATTAGGTAATTTAAATCTAATGCATTTGGTTTTTTTTTTATTAAGTACCAGATTATTTACCGTAAACCAATCTTGGACTTGCAGAATAGAGCTATTCACGTCGTCAAGATTTTGTGACCGTCGGTTTATTTTAAAGATTAATGATGTGTCATCTGCAAATAACACCATCTTCGGTTGATTTTGAAGTAATTGGGGTAAATCATTAATGTAAACTAAAAAGAGGAATGGACCCAATATCGAACCTTGAGGAACGCCCATTGCCATTTCAGACCCTAATGAGTTTACGCCGTTTACCTGAACTTTAACATTTCTATCTTTCAGGTATGATCTCAATAAATCAAGAGCTGTATTCCTAATCCCATAGTGCTCTAGTTTCAGCAGAAGTGTCTCATGGTCTACACAATCGAACGCCTTCGAGAGGTCGCAAAAGATTCCAATGGCATCTTGTGCTTCTTCCCAGGCATTAAAAATGTTCTTTATTAGGGTGACACCGGCGTCAGTAGTACAACGCCCTTTGGTGAAACCGTACTGTTGTTTATGAAAGATGGAATTTTTATTAAAGTGAAGAAACATTTGATTGAGCATCAACTTTTCAAACACCTTACTGAGAACTGGCAGAATTGACACAGGCCTATAATTGTTGGGTTCTTTACTATCACCGGATTTGAACAATGGAACTACTTTACTGTGTTTCATGAGATCCGGAAAGACTCCTTGGTCTACACTGGTGTTAAATATGTAAGCTAGATAGGGCGCAATGGTTTCGATAATAGATCTACAGACTTTTACAGACATTCCCCAGAGATCTTCTGTTGATTTAATTTTAAGATCTTTAAAAGCTTTTATAACAGCCTGGGGGTTTGTATGCTGAAACCTAAACTCTAAAGGGCATGCCTTCACATTTTGTCTAAGTAAAGCAGCAGAAAGCGCGGGTGAGGAATTTAAAGCTTCAGTAGTTTTAAGGGGAATATTAGCAAAAAAGTTTTCAAATTCTTGAGCTACTTCTATATCTGAGTTAATGGGGCCATGTGCAGTCTCTAAATTAAATTCAGTATTTCGCTGTCATAGTGAGACAATTTCAATTGTAGCTATTAAAGTACATAATATTTGTCTTGTTTCTATTTACATTCCTCACCCTTCTTCTTCTGTTCTTCAAGAGATTAATAGTCTCTTTTCATCTCTTCCAAAGCCATTCTTAATATTAGGGGACTTTAATTGTCATCATCAATCATGGGGTTAAATGATAATGATAAATGATAAATGATTTTATTTCTGTAAGTAGGTTTGTACAAACACTTTTACACGTCAATCATATTTTAAAACTAGATGAGGTCAGCGTTTCCTATCTGACTACTCTGAGAAGAAAGGCCGAAACAAACTCAGAGGTCTCAGTCTCTTTTAAAGTCCAGACATAATCTTGGTCATATCATGTGAAGGCCATGTGGATTGGTGTCTGAAGTGGTCTTTTGAGGAAAGCACCACACAGATTGAGAGGGCCTGTCCAGTCAGTGCACGCATTTGTCAGTTATCGTGCAGCTCAACTCAGAATTTAAGGAGCTCAACGATTCGACGAATAATACCAAAAAAAGGACATTTGTGTAGGCCACTTAAATTACTCAAACTGTCAGACCATGATTAGAACTAACTGAGAAAAAATTAAAGATATAACAAAAAAGGAATGACCCACATATTCTTCACATTCACAATAATTAAAATAATAAAATACTTTAAAAGTAAATATTCATGTCATTGTTTATATAAAATTCATTAATGTCAATGTGTATATAAAAACCCAGAAATAATCTTGGTCAGAGCATTTCATTTGAGGACCATGTAGATTTGTGTCTGAAATGGTCTTCTGAGGAAAGAACCATGCAGATTTGAGTGGACCTGTCCAGTCAGTGCACGCATTTGTCAGTAATAGTGTAGCTCAACTCAGAACTTAAAAGGAGCTCAACGATTCGACGAACAATACCAAAGAAGGGACATTTGGGTAGGCCGCATAAAGTACTCAAAACTGCCAGATTATCATTAGAAGTAACTGAGAAAAAATAAATAAATATAACCCACATAGTCCTCACATTCACAATAATTAAAATAATAATAATATTATACTTCACAAGTAAATATTCATGTCATTGTGTATATAATTTTAAAGTTTGCAAAATAAACAAAGTTGTGAAAGTAAAAAAATAAAAATTATAATTGGAGCAGCTCAATCCCAAGCCTTTTTGTCCTCAACGTAATCTTTAACGGTATAAAAAGCTTTCTGGCACAACTTACGTTTAATGAATGATTTAAATTTATTAAGGCTTAGATCTTGTACGTGGCTTGGAAGTTTATTATAAAAGCGTATACATTGACATCTGAACGAGCCACCTATTTTCTTGAGCCTTGTTGTAGGTACAACAAATTTGTGTTTGTTTCTAGTATTTATGTTATGGATATCACTGTATTTTTTAAACAATTTTATATTTTTATGGGCATATAAAAGATTATCAAAAATATACTGAGAAGGCACAGTCATTACATTAATCTCCTTAAATTTATCTCTGAGAGAGCGTCTCGGACTTAATTTATAAATTGATCGAACAGCTCTTTTCTGCAAAACAAAGATAGTCTGAATGTCGGCGGCATTTCCCCACAACAGAATACCGTACGACATTACACTATGAAAATAGCTAAAGTACACTAAACGGGCTGTCTCTATGTCAGTCAAAACAGTCAGGTTGTTCAACTTCTAATTGTTATGGCGATGAATTACTAGATATATTAGACTTACATACTCGTAACTTATGCATCTTGAACACAGGAGCTGTCACACGTCGCTCAGATCCTAATCAGAACCAAAGTGCAATTGACCTTTCTATCTGTTCTCCAAACTTAGCCTCTTCACTATCTTGGCATACTTTAACCTCTACTTATGGTAGTGATCATTTTTCAATAGTTATTTCTTATCCTCTTTCTAAACCAAACGCACCATTAAGGAGATCAACATTAAAATATAAGCTACCTAATAGAAATAATAATGACTGGGACAAATTTAGAAACATTGTTGACAGCAAGCTTTGCTCCTTGCCTGTTATTTCCGATGGCAATGAAAATAGTTGTGCGGAAGCTTTAGCGCTCATATTAATTGCAGCAGCAGATGAAGTTTTTCCTGCAAAAATAACAATATTAATACAATTCCCTCGCGTCCGTGGTGGGACTCTGAATGCACAGAAATGGTTTACAAACGTAAAGAGGCTGAATACAATTATAACCTCGATATGTCTGATAGGAATTTTGAAATAGTTACTAACATAATTAACGAAACTTATAAACTTTTTAAGAAGAAAAAAATTGAATCTTGGCGTAACTTTTGCACATCAATTTCACCGAATACTCACCCTACGATCATCTGGCGCAATATTCGCAGATTTCGGTCCATTTATAAAGACCCTTCTCCTATTCCGGATTCTTTAGCCAATGAATTTTTAGACAAATTAGCTCCGCCTTGGGTTCCTGAGGCTATTAACCTTAACCAGTCTCTTGTATCCAGTAACCAAGACACTCATACGACGCTAGATCTCCCATTCACTCTCACTGAATTAAAAGGTGTTATCCATAAAACTAAGGATTCTGCACCAGGCATTGACGGCAACCCGTATTCCTTTTTTGCTAATTTAAATGATGTCGTCCTCGGTTACTATTTAGAGCTTATTAATTCGATTATGTATACAGGAAACATCCCTGATGAATGGAAACGTCAAATGGTGTTGCCATTCCTTAAACCAAATAAAACTCCATCTGATCCTTCTTCATACCGTCCCATAGTACATTTGATCAATCGTGGTAAACAGACGTGTCGAACAATTAATTAACCTTTAAGGCCCTATTTGACAGATGATGACTCATCTGTCAAGCCACGCGACCACCCACGACGCAAAAGATTTATGACTCACCTTCAGATGTGCGAAACACTAAAGTTTCTTGGAAGGGCTTGAATGTTATCGTCAATTGTTTTCGGTTCTCAGATAGATAAGGAACCCAACATAAATATTTATAACTTTCGTGAGAAATGTTCACTAAGATTTATTACGCGTTTTTGTTGGCGAGTCTATTGTCCACTAATTTAACGATTTCTGATAAAAATAGCAAACCAATTCACACGAAATTTTGCAGGGTACATTATGGATAGTTATGTTATCTAACAAAAGCGTTTTTAGAGACAAACGTTGAAAATAAAAAATACAAAAAATCTAGAATTTTTAAGACCTAGAATTTCTATTGCTTACGTAACTTTCTTCGTTCCAAAAAAATATTTTTTGCCGTATTTAGACAAAAAAAGTGTCTAACATTATTAAAAATCTAATATGTTGATTAAAAAAGGCGACTTACCCATCAAATACTAACGATTACACACCAAAATACCACAAAATCACAGCACGGTCACTTTTTCATTCACATGTTTGTTTACACTTTTAGTTTGGGTCAAAATAGGAATAACATGATGTTATTTACTGCAAATATTATCTACAACGACGTAATATTTACTTAAAAATGAAAATAACACCATTTCTCGTCGATTTGCACACAAAAACCACAATAAAAATGAAATATTACGGTAATAACCTTCAAGGCCGGAGCGATTCGTAGACTGACATTTTTTCGTCCCCGAACGTCACTTTCAATATTTTTTTAAAATATTGCGTTCCAGGTATTTTAAAATGAAATGGTTTTATTGTCTAGCAGATCTATCCGACCATAGATTAAAAAAGCCACAGAGGACATTAGACATTATTTTATATTAGAAAACGATAAAATCTCGGTGTCCAAGAATGTTTGTCGGGGTGTCAAACATTGTTTGATAAACAAATAATCACTTGCGAAGTCGTGACCTAGTTTTTAGTGCAACAGTCGGTAATTACACAAACTGTGTCGGAAGTTAGGTTTGTGTAAAGTGTGTGTTTGTTTTATGATCATCCATGATTAACAAATAAATAACCTGTTTAACAATGGACGAGAGTCCCTTCAGCCGGGGACGTAGGTGTGCCCACTCCCCGCCGGGTACACCCGTGCCCGCAGCCGTACCCGCTGCTCCCCCTCAAGTGCCGAGTCAAAGGAGCAATGACCTCGATGCTATACCGACGACAGAAGTTCAAAACTGGATGAGTAATATTGAACAGAGCTTGAAGGAGGTGTGCGCTATTGCAGCAAAAGGCAAGCTGAACATGGACCAGAAATTACGCATCAATGCCCTATGCCGGAAGGTTGGCCATGGGACATCGCAAATGGCCGTCCAGTACCAGTCCATTAAAGCAAAAGCCGTCCAATTCCACCATGCCATAATACATCTAGAAAACAAACTTGACCTTTCGCAGCAGCTACAGGAGCTTAAGTCGAGAATCGGAGATTCATTTAAACCTGCCCTAGGACCTTCCTTTTCTGATATGATAAAGAAAGGTGCCAACAACTACATCCAGCCAATTAGCTTAAGTTCAGTGGCTATCTATCCGAACGACAAATTGAAGACCAGTGATGAGACAAAAACTCTGGTCCAAAAAATTATTTGCCCTGAAAAAATGCAACTTCACGTAAGGGGCCTGCGCAAGACTAAAAACGGCGGAGTGATTATTAGCACCGAGACGAAGGACGACATTGAAAAGCTGAGACAATCGGTGCAGCTCACAAGGTCGGGTCTAACCGTCGACGAGCCTCATAAAAGAAAGCCCAGAGTAGTCATCATAGGAGTGCCGACATCCATGACAGAAAATGAAGTCTTCACATGTTTATACCATCAAAACTTGGCCGAAAAACTTCAGGACTGCAGTCTTGAGTCATTTATGACCTCTATAAAGCTAAGCCATAAGTCAGGTAAGAAGGACGCCGAGACCTGCAATTATATCTTAGAACTATCTCCGGTCATTCGAAAAGCCCTGATGTCAAAAGAACGTGTTTTTGTGAATTGGTCATCGTGCCCTGTCAGAGACTTCACTTTAGTCACACGCTGCTATAAATGTCAGCAGTATGGACATGCTGCCAAGTCATGTCGACAGACATCTTACACCTGCGGCCACTGTGGTGATCTAGGTCACTCGATTAAAGATTGTCCGAAGAAGGCAAATGAACCAAAATGCGCCACTTGCTCGCAATTCAAAAAGCCAGACAAACACATAACAGGTGCTACTGACTGCCCGGCGAAAATAATGGCTGAGAAAAGATACATTAATTCGATTGATTATGGAGGCGCCTAAGAGCGCCGTCTATAAGATATTTTTAGACCTTTTACTCATTTTTGATTTATATTATTTTATTTAATATGATTAACACGCTAATTAATGACTTAGATAATTTCTCTGTATCCGAGTCAAAAGTTTGTGAAGCGGAACATTGCAAACAATATCTTTCCGGCTATAAAACTCCGTTAACCATACTAACACAAAATATTCGTAGCATGTTTAAGAATTTTGATAGCTTTTGCACTTTTCAACAACGGATAAACATAAATTGTGACATAATTGTTTTGACCGAATGTTGGCTTGCCAAGCAATATAACATACCACCAATCACGGGATATAATATGTACAAAAGTAGTTTAAATTACAATCAAAATGATGGGGTGATAGTTTATGTTAGAAATCATCTGAATGTCTCTGTTGAGGAACCTAATATGGTCGACTGTAACAGTTTGTTAGTTAAAATTGGATCTGAATTTGCGATATTAGCAATATATTGACCTCCCTCCTTTAAAAATATCAGCAATTTTACTAACTCTCTGAATGACACCTGGCAAAACCTATCATCCTTCAAAAACATGATTTTAATTAATATTCTTCCAGGAAGTGCTGATGCATCTGCTCAGAACTACCTCAACCTATGCGCCTTTCATGGCTTGCTCCCCGCACACAATTTTCCTACACATCAAAGTGGCTTCTGCTTGGACCATATCATGCTTAAATCAAATTTCCCTTCACTTGCACTTGTTGTTAACTCAACAATAACCGATCACAATGCTGCCCTATTAAATATAAACTGTAAATTACCTAAACAAAACACTCGCACAATTTCTAAATTAAACAAAAAAAAACTTGAAGAAGATTTACGCGTCATCAACTTTGATCCAGTCTACAATTCACCTGATCCGCAGTTTTGTATGTTGTATGTAATAGAAAATATACGACATGCAATTCAGAAAAATACAGACATATCAATGACATATTAATGCAAATAAAAATGATTTGATTTTGATTTGATTTTGATAAAACCCTGGATCACGACAGGTCTTATTCGTTGTATGAAACATAGAGATAAACTGCACATGAAGGCTAAATCTCATCCAGATAATGCAATACTGCAACTGTCGTACAAAAGGTATCGTAATTTCTGTAATGATCTCCTCAAAAAGGTTAAAAGCAACTACGATAAAACTACACTGGAAAAGGCTGGAACAAATAGTAAACAGATCTGGAAATATATTAAAAATGTAACATATACCTCGAAACAAAATGAGTCATCTTCAGGTTTATTAAAAGCGCACTCGACACCGCTGACATCTGCTAACTTAGCAAATAATTTCTTTGTTAACGTCGGAAAGAATCTGGCAGAAAGAAATCGGGTTCAATCACACTATCACACAAGCACGCCTTTTGAATGTAACCCCACTTTAACATCCTTCGCCCTGTTAGATACTGACGAAACTGAGGTAGAAAGTATAATCATGACTTTGAAAGACGACTGTGCAGTTGGTTTTGATAATATATCAAATAAAATCATCAAACAATTCAAGAATATTTTAGTACCACCACTGACTTATATTTTCCGAATGTGCCTGTCCTTGGGTCTTTTTCCCGAGTGTCTCAAAAAAGCAGTTATTGTCCCTGTATATAAAACAGGCAGTAAACAGCAAGTAACAAATTATAGACCAATTTCTTTACAGCCTTCTATGTCAAAAATTTTGGAAAAAATTATAAATAACAGATTGTTTAAATATCTGGAGGATAAATCAATTTTGTCGGAGCGTCAATATGGATTTAGACCAAAAGTTTCAACTGCCGATGCCGTACATAATCTGACTGACTATCTAGCCCAAGAACTTGACAAGGGTAACCATACAGTAGGTGTTTTCCTCGACCTTGCCAAAGCTTTTGACACAGTCTCCATTCCTATCCTATTGCACAAGCTTGAGACAGTGGGCATAAGAGGCATTCAACTGAAACTTCTCAAAAGTTACTTAGAAGACCGAAGCCAGTGCGTTAAGATTGGCAATGTTCTCAGCGCAGACGAAAAAAACACGTCCTTTGGTGTGCCCCAAGGAAGTATTTTAGGGCCTACTCTGTTTTTGATATACATAAATGACCTTTGTAATCTAAACCTACAGTACGGCACTATAATATCCTACGCTGACGACACTGCCCTCCTTTTTTCTGCTGAATCGGAACATGAAGTCTACAAGTTTGCGCAACACGGTTTTAATATTGTAAATAAGTGGCTTCAACATAACTCACTAACCCTAAATGCGGCTAAGACAAATTATATTAAGTTTTCAATGTGCAAACAAACATCTGTTTTGCCCTCAAAGATGTATGCTCACTGTTGTATGGTCCCTGCAGATTGTTTGCTTACGTGTCCTAATATTAATATAACTAATAAAATAAAATATCTAGGAATTGTAATAGATGAAACCATATCTTTTAAAGAACACATAGAAGCTTTAAATAATAGAATGCGTAAGCTAATATTCGTTTTCAAAAAGCTACGTTATATTGTAGACCCAACATTAATTAGGCGCGTTTACTTTGCCCTCTGTCAGTCAATTTTGACTTACTGCATTACCTCTTGGGGTGGAGCAGGTAAAAGTTTGCTACTACCTATTGAAAGTGCTCAAAGAGCAATTCGTAAGGTTTCTACTTGCCACCCTTTCCTTTTTCCCACTAACCTACTCTATAAATCCTGTGAAGTACTAACAGCTCGATAGTTATTCATAATGAGCACCGTATTAAAACAACACGCAGCCCTCCCATATAGCACTGAATTTACTAAAAAGAGACGGAAAGACATAGTTTGCCCTACAAAAAGTACAAAACATGCCTTCGCAGCCAAATTTTTTGTCTACCTAGGACCATTACTTTATAACAGACTAAATGCGAGAGCTGAATTTTATTCTCTAAATTATAATAATTGTAAAAGAACTCTCAAGGAAGCTCTTCAAAGTATGTCCTATGAAGATACAGAGAAACTATTAGTTGTACTTAAATAAATAAAAAAAATTACTAATTAAGTTTAGCCAAGTAATGATAGTTACTAAGATTTTAGCAAGTAGGATTTATTGTACTATTTACACGTTTTTACATACCTATTAGGTGTCTAGATTTTTTAAATTTCATGTGATTATTTAGAAATAGTATTATACCTTGCCTCGCCTAAAACACAGGATGACCTAGTTCAGGAACATAACATATTGAATTTTTCGTAGATTTAAGCATATTTGTATTTAGTGTTTTACCTTTTTATATGAATAAAGTTTATTTGGCTTGGATCCATCGACACAATTTTGAGCGAAATTTACGCGATTGTGGCCGAGGGAAAAATGAATTCCGACCAAAAACTTCGTGTCACCAATCTCTGTCGGAAAGTAAACAATGGGACGTCTCAGATGGCCGTACTGTACCAATCCCTGAAGCAGAAGTCTATCCAGGCGCACACAACCATCCAGCACCTTCAAGTGCAGCAGAATGTTGCGGAATCCCTTTGCCAGTTCAAAGAAGTCGTGGAAACGAAGATGAGCCGAACCGAACCAGAAAGTACTTCCTATGCTAACATTGTGATGAAAGGCTCTGATAAATTTATTCGCCCAGCAAATCTCAGTTCAGTCGCTATATATCCCAGCGATAAAACCAAAACCAGTGACGACACCAAGTCGTTGGTACAAAAAAATATCTCACCTGAGGAATTAAAACTCCATGTTCGCGGTCTAAGTAAAACTAGAAACGGAGGCGTCATCATTAGGACGGATAACAAAGACGACATTAATAAATTAAAAAGCTCACAGAAGCTACTTTCCTCAGGCTTTACAGTTGAAGAACCTTCCAAACGCCGTCCTAGGATTGCTGTCATTGGTGTCCCCGTAGCCCTGACTGAAAAAGAGGTATTTGATTGCATTTACGTTCAAAACTTGACAGAAAAATTGCCCAACATTACTCATGAGACCCTTTTAGAAAATATAAAATTGAGCCATAAGTCAGGAAAGAAAGATCGTCCTACTTGCAACTACATATTGCAAGTTCCTGCTAATATCAGGAAAATTATGATGGACCAAGGCCGAATTTTCATAAATTGGACATCGTGTCCAGTGAGAGATTTCACTATCGTAACTATATAACGTGTTTTAACTGCCAGCAGTTCGGACACGCAGCCAAATTTTGCAGAGAAACGAGCCCTACTTGCAACCTCTGTGGCGAAACAGGACATTCATTTAAGGAATGCAGTCATAAAGGTTCTTCGCCTCAATGTGCGACCTGCAAACGCTTCAAGAGGAAAAATTACCATCCAACTGGTGATGTAAATTGCCCAGCACGTAAATATGCAGAAGACAATTATATTAATTCTATTGATTATGAAGGCGCCTAGGAGCGCCGCCGACTAACTAGTTAATTAAGCACATAGATAGTAGGTTAACTTCTACATATAATTTATTTTATGGCCAATCAGCTAATCTGTGATCTAGATGGGTTTTCCGTGTCTGAAGCTAAAATCTGTAATGTTGAGGAATGCAAAAACATAGTCTATACTGGGGATAAAACATTGACTTTACTTACACAAAATATACGCAGTATAACCCGAAATTTTAACGGTTTCCAAGTTTTGTTACAAGATTTTGATATATGCTTCGACATTATCGTTCTAACAGAATGTTGGTTATCCAAACAAACGGCCAATATACCATCTCTCGATGGCTTTACTCTTTACAAAAGCGATAGAACATTCAACCAGAATGACGGCATAGTGGTTTATATTAAAAATAATATAAGAACATTAGTAGAAGAACCCCATTTTCTAGGCTGCAACTGCTTAGTAATTAAAATTATTCCCGATACAGTAATTATGGCTATTTAAAGGCCTCCATCCGAAAGTATTGATGGGTTTTTGGATTCGCTTAATAGTAACTTAGAAAAGTTATCTTCATTTAAAAATATCGTACTGGTAGGTGATATCAACATAAACATTGCTGCCGAAAAAATCGATACTCATTCACATAATTACCTCAATATTTGCTCATTTCATGGACTATTACCAGCTCATTATCATCCAACCCACCAGAGCGGCTCTTGTCTAGACTATATCCTCATAAAATCGAAAAGTTCATCCAAAACATTGGTTACTAATTCGTCACTTACCGATCATCATACTGTTTTACTAACATTACAAATATCTTCACCTAGAAATAACTGCATGCGTAGCTATACTAAACTCAATTAGACGAGTCTTGAAACTGACTTTCGCGGTATTAATTTTGACCCCGTTTACATTTCACATGATCCAAATGTTTCACTACAATACTTTGTCGATATTTTGCAATCTACGATAAGGAAAAATACATTTACTAAAGTAATACCTAGAAAATATAGTAATATTAAACCATGGATTACGCCCGGACTTGTTCGCTGTATCAGACATAGAGATAAACTTCACCGAAAATCGAAAAATGCACCGGATAACGAACTACTCTCAATTACTTACAAAAGATATAGGAATTTCTGTAATAATCTGTTGAAAAAGCTAAAAAACCAATATGATCAAAGTCAACTACAGAAAGCAGGTAAAAACACTAAACTTATATGGAAATTCTTAAAAACTAACACTATTAGGTCAAAAAATCCCGAACCAGCGCTTGATCTTTTATCTTCTGAGCTAAGCCCTACCGAAGCAGCAAATAAAGCTAACAACTTCTTCATTAACGTAGGAAAAAACTTAGCTGAAAAATCTGTATTATCTAATAGTAATTTTTCCATTCAAAGCCAAACTAAGACATATGCAACACGAAACTCTATGGTCTTATTAGATACTGATGTTAATGAGGTAGTAAGTATAATAGATGGATTAAAGGAAATTTGTGCCGTAGGATGTGACGACATACCTAATAGCATACTCAAAAGATTTAAATACATCATTGCCCCTCCTTTGACTCACATTTTTAATTAATGTTTAATAAAAGGAATATTTCCTAAATTGCTTAAAAAAGCCATAGTCACCCCCGTGTTTAAAGCTGGAGACAAAAATAGTGTAAATAATTACAGGCCAATTTCAGTTTTAACAGGCCTCTCAAAGATTTTGGAAAAAATTATAAACAGTAGATTAGTAAAATATCTTGAAAGTAATAAATTACTCTCTGATCATCAATTTGGTTTTAGGCCTAAAAGATCAACAAGCCAAGCCGTTCACCATCTGACTAATTTTATAAGCACAAACCTAGATAACGGCATGCACACCATAGGGATATTTTTAGACCTTGCCAAGGCTTTTGACACAATTTCTTGTACTTTACTTTTGTACAAGCTTGAAATGCTGGGAATACGGGGAGTACAATTGCAACTATTAACTGATTACCTTAGCGACCGCCATCAGTGTGTAAAAATAGGTCAGTACATGAGTTCTGAACTTGAGAATAGCTGTTATGGAATCCCACAAGGCAGTATTATGGGTCCTACTTTGTTTTTAATTTATATAAATGACCTGTGCAATTTGACACTTCAAAAGGGTGTAATTATGTCATATGCGGATGACACAGCTCTACTGTTCGCAGCTAAATCAAAGGACCCCATTCTCACGCTAACCCACGCGGAACCCATTCTGTGCTACTTCATAGACCTCAGTCTATGAAGTAGCACAGAATGGGTTTAATACTGTGTCTAATTGGCTTCATAAAAATCTCTTAACTTTAAATACAGATAAAACCAAGTACATATTATTTACAATGAGAAACACTAATCCAACGCTTACTAATCCAAACATTCAAGCGCATAATAATTGTAATTTACATTATGCTGACATTGCATGCACTTGTCCCACTTTAGCCAAAACTGACCATATCAAATATCTAGGCGTCACAATTGACACAAACCTGAATTTCCGCAAACACATCGATTTATTATGCACCAGAGTGCGTAAACTAATATACATTTTAAAAAATTTACGTAGCATTGCCGACTTTAAATTAATTAGACAGGTTTATTTGGTTTTGTGTCAATCTATTATTACCTACTGCATAACGTCCTGGGGTGGTGCCGCTAAATCAATTTTACTGCACCTAGAACGCGCCCAAAGAGCAGTTTTAAAGGTTGCTACTTTTCGGCCATTTAGATTTCCTACACACCAGCTTTATATGGCATGTAAAGTGCTAACAGTACGTCAATTATTTGTTTTGAATGTAGTTTTATTTCAACACACTGAACTTTATTTTAACCCCGTACCTTCAGATAGGAGAAGAAAAGATTTGGTTTGTGTTAACTCTCAGACTAAACATGCTTTTACTAATCGATTTTATTTATTTTTAGGACCCTACTTGTATAACCAATTTAATTTAAGTTATAATAGGTGTAACTTACTTGTTCAAGAATATATTTGGCAAAACTCAATTATGCAGAAACGGAAAAACTACTAGAAATTTTAAAATAAAATTTATATCTACGTACTCTATCTTAAGTCTCTTCCTTTACCAAATTACTCTTTAAGTACTTTACTCTTTAAGTCTCTTCCTTTACCAAATTAATAATACTTTGTCTACTTTAATATTCGTTAATTTATTTAAACATAATATATCTTACATAATCTAGTTTTAAAATAATATACCCAAATAGTTGCTGTTTAAGTCATTGAAAATATTATGTCTTCTTTTTAATTTAGCTTCTAATATATGTATTGTTGTTCTCTTTTTAAATGTTTGATGTAAATTGATGGCCTGAAACACAGGTTTTCATAAACCTAGATCAGGCAAGTCTACATTACAGTTAGAATTAAAGTTTCCTCGATTGTAATTAATGTAAATCATAATTTTACTTTATACTTGAATACATTTTATTTTTATTTTATTATTATTATTTCTTTTATTTCATTTAAATACTTATTAATTATATTTTTTAATATTAGAATAAAGAGAATATAAAAACATTTAAAAATATAAAAAATAGAATCCCACCGGTATCGGGAACAGGGTCCAAGCTACCGGCGGTCAGGGCTCCAGAGAGAGGAACCTCCTGTAGCTTATAATAATAATAAGCCCCTAAAATCCTACCTTACGTCCAAGCTGAACACCTAGCTACGTGGGGGGCGGACACGCGTACTGTACAACTGTACAAAAAACTTACGCGGCTAACAAAGTAAGGTAACCCTTATGGAGATGAGCAATAAAAGAGTATATAATTTACGGTCGCTTCCCGGGGAGCGCCGGGGCGCATCTAGAGCCGATGCTAGATGCCACAGCATGCGAACCATCGGCGGTGAGGAGTTGAGCAAGCGGGCTCCTACCAACAAAATTGTTACAGCTGGTCATAGTGAGCTGAACAGGCGGGTTCACTACGTAGAAGCTACAGCCGATTCCACGGGCGGTGATACCATTTCATTATTCTCATCCATCCCTTCGACTCACCCCTCCTACATGACAAGAAGAACAGCCAGCTTGTCCACTATCAGCACGCTTGATAGTGTTGCGCAAGATGTCAACCTTGACTCCGAGCTTGCACCCACTACAAGTGCTTCAAATACGCGCAGACGATGGACACCTGATATGAATAAGTTCATACTGCGCACTTATCTTCAATTAACTTCACTAGATACAGACAGAAGAACTTATCTTGAACCACTCCACCTAAAATTTACAGAAAAGTTCCCAAACATGCAGGTTAGTCGACAGAGAATAGGAGACCAGCGTAGAGCTATAATAAATAATAAATTACTACCACAAAAAACGATAGATGAGATACGAAACGAAGTAAAAGAAGAGTTAGATCAACTACATTTTACTCTACAGTCACAAAACTCTGGCGAACGTAGACAACAAATACTTGCACCAACACAATCTACACAAATACAACGTACAACACTAGATACACATAGCACACAAAATAGAACACAGACCCGAATGAGATGGACTAGTGAACACAACGAAGCTATTATGCGGTCATATTATAGAGTTACAGCTTTGGGCACTAACGAAACTACATATCGAAAACCTATGTACGAAGATTTCACTAACCAATTCCCTTCACTTGCTCACCTAAGTGAACAGTAAATAGCTGACCAGAGGAGAGCAATAATAAACAATAAATACTTGAGCGATGAGAAATTAAATTCATTAAAGTTAGAGGTATCTGAAGAACTAAGTACAGATAACACACGCATTTACAATAGAGAAACGATAGCAGTTATTACTAATATCAACAATACCAATATCCAGTTAACAGATAATATCGATATAAACTCTATAGAAGAACCTACCCCTAATATACAAACAACGAATAACACTGAATTAAATAGTATAGAAGTTCTACCTAACCCACAAGTTAATTTAGAAAGGGACCCAATAATAGACGATTCTTTCCAACAAGCATTTCAATTTTATAAAGATACTAGCCCTACAAATCGAGTTTATATTCCTAAACAAAAGCCATCTAAAAATCTTGCAAGAATAATAAGCTACCTAAACAAAATCATTCTCCCTGAAAATATTAACAACAACACAGACTTTCACACAGTCCAGACCATTATTTATTGTGTGGCATGGACCGCTGCTAAGGTCAACGGAGCCAAGATAACACTCGAACCAAGAGAAATAACCCGAGGTACAAAAAAAGAAAATACACCAAAATGGCAAAAACGTCTTGAACAAAAAGTAAACGATTTACGATCAAAAATAGGTAGAATGACCCAATTTATTAACGGCAGTAGAAGTAGAAAATTAAAGAAACATGTGAACAAGATCATAAAACTATATAGAATTCATACCGTACACGAAGAACCAAACACACAAGCAGAACACACACTAGACACACTTAAACAAAAACTATCAGTTGTAACAGGGCTACTCGAAAGATATAAAGTATGCACTTTAAGAAAACAACAAAATACCCAATTCACCCAAAACGAAAAACTTTTTTATCGCAATATCAGGCAGGTAACCACAAATGTTCAGAATAACAACCCAAATGATAATGAGCTTAACACCCCTAACCCAGAAACATTACAAAACTTCTGGGCAGGAATATGGGAACAACATATTCATCAAAACGATTAAACCGATTGGATACATGCAGAACTATCCAACAACACAAACATTCAGACACTGGCATTTGAGCACATTTCCCCACAAATATTTCATAAAGTTCTATCTCGCCTACATAATTGGAAAGCACCTGGGTCAGACCACATCCATAGTTACTGGTACAAAAAATTCACAGCAGTTCATTGTTATCTATATAATTTTATAACAAGCTTCATCCAAGATCCCAAAATGATACCTTCTATGCACAACTTACATGATACCGAAAGATCGCAATGATCTTTCTAATCCAGCTAAATATAGACCTATTACATGCTTACAGATCTTGTATAAGATCATCACATCCTGCATATCCGAAATGATATACGAACACATTGACGCCAACTTAGCCGAACAGCAAAAAGGATGCAGAAAATATAGTCAAGGCTGCAAAGAGCAATTAATCATAGATTCCGTTATCTTAAAAAGAGTTCAGAAATTTAAAACTGATTTATTCACAATGTATATTGATTACAAGAAAGCATATGATTCTGTTCCCCATTCATGGCTATTGCAGGTGATAGAAATTTATAAAATACACCCAACAATAATTTCATTTTTGAAGACCATGATGACAACTTGGTGTACAGTATTAAGACTCACTACCCCAACCGAAACGATAGATACTAGCCCAATTAAAATACAGAGAGGAATTTTCCAGGGAGATGCACTCAGCCCACTGTGGTTCTGTCTGGCTCTAAACCCCCTATCCAAAATATTAAACACTACTTCACTAGGAATCCCTTTAAATTATACAGCTACCAACCGACAGACTGATCCACAGAAAGACGTTTTAAATCATTTACTGTATATGGATGATATTAAGCTATATGCAGAAACCGAGAATCAACTTTACGAGCTAGCTAATCTAACAGAAACATTCACATAGGACATTAAAATGGAGTTTGGCATAGATAAATGCAAAATAAATTCAGTTAGAGCAGGACAGAACTACCAACACCAATACTCTTTAGAAACAGGGGAACGAATAGAGCCATTGGATGAACTTGATACATATAAATACTTAGGTTACAATCAATCCCGTCAGATACACTACAAAGATACAAAACAAAAACTTAAACAACAATTTCAACACCGACTTAATACAACACTAAAAACACAGCTGCATTCACGAAACACTATAAAAGCAATCAACACTTTTGCTATACCTGTGCTCACCTATTCATTCGGGATAATAAACTGGACCAAAACTGACCTAAAAAACTTACAACGAAAAATCAACACCACAATGACTAAATTTCGCAAACATCACCCAAGATCTTGTATACAAAGGTTGACGTTACCGAGAAAAGAAGGAGGCAGAGGACTTATAGACATCCTAAACTTACACAACAGACAGATTAAAGCTCTTAGGCAATACTTCTTTGTCAAAACTGAATCTTCCCTACTTCACAAACTAATAGCACACAATGACCAACACTTTACACCTCTTAATTTAAAAGACACTACAGAACAAAAAAACGAGAATGTAATTGATGACAAAACCAAATGTCAAGAGTGGACCCAGAAGTCTCTACATGGGAGACATCGCCAAGATTTATGCCAATCCAATGTCGACAAAGATGCGTCGAACGCATGGTTAAATCGAGGCGAACTATTCCCAGAGACTGAAGGGTTTATGCTTGCAATATAGGATCAAGTTTTAGAGACCAAAAACTATAGGAAATATATTATTAAGAATTTAACTACAGATTCTTGTAGAAAATGCAATAGTTCTCCAGAGACAATCCAACATATTACCGGCGCCTGCAAATCAATAGCCCAGACAGACTACAAACATCGACACGATCAAGTAGCCAACGTCATACATCAAAAACTAGCTCATCAATACAAACTTATAGATACTCATATTTATAAATACAACCCTGAAACCGTATTAGAAAACCCCACAGCAAAACTGTACTTCGACCGAGCCATACTCACCGACCGCACAATTCACTTTAATAGACCTGACATCACATTAATTAATAAAATAAACAAAACTGGGTTCATAATAGACATTGCCGTGCCAAATACACATAACTTACAGACTACAATAGCCGAAAAATTATCAAAATACACCGAACTAAAAGATGAAATAACCCGACTTTGGCATCTTCAAAAAGTCACAATAGTTCTCATAGTGCTATCTTCAACAGGAGTAATACCCAAACAGCTTCATCAGTCTCTTAGTTCCCTCAACCTGCCACCTAATACCTACCACCTGCTGCAGAAAGCAGTGATTCTTAACACATGCAGGCTAGTTAGAAAATTTCTTCAGTGTGAGTCGAACAACTTGCACCAATACTCCCACTCAAATGTAGTTTCATCCACCATTCAGTCTACTACAGAAGACCAAGCAGTATCTCATACTCTTACACTTAACTTACCCCACTGATGGACACGTGGCTTAGGCCCGTGCCATCAGTTTTATCCGGCTAGGCCATGGAAAACAAACGCAGAAACAATAATAATAATAATACAGCTATTGCTGTATTTTTTTTTCTTTATTTCATTATTTACATATAAATTATATTTTTAAATATTAGAATTAAATTATATAAAAACATTTAAAAATATAAAAAATAGTATCCTTTTTTTTTCGCTTGTGGGTAGTTGAAACGTTTACACTAAGAAAAATTTGCTCTTATTTGAAATTCAATATAATTTAATAGAAACATTATTTATAATTATTTATGCTATATTTTAAAAGTTCATAGTTAGTACCTGCCGGTGTAGCGTTATCTCTTCAAAATTATTCTCTTACAATCTACTACGAGTATCACTTCACTTCACCACAATGGATTCACTAGCAAGCACTCTAAGTGAATTAAAGGAGTTGTTTCACACAAAGATGTCCGCCTTTGAAGATGAACTTCAGAAGACCCCTCCATCACCGGTCACAACTTCTAGCATGGCTGCAGAGTTTACAATGTTCCGGACATTCATCACGCAGGCTCTCAACAATGTTCAGCAACAGGTGGAGCTACTAGCTCGTAGTGTTGACCAAATCGAGATGCGGGGACGAAGAAAGATCTTGCTGTTGCACGGTGTTGATGAGAAGCAGAAGGAAGACACTGCCAAAGTGATCACTGAGGTCATTTGCAACAAATTACAGCTGAGTGACTTCACTGTTGCGGACATCAGCCGATGTCACAGGATGGGACGAGCTGTGGCTAATAAAACCAGGCCTATCCTGTTCAAGGTAGGCAATCTTGCGGTTCGGGATAAGATTTGGTTTTCCAAAGCCAAATTAAAGGCTACAGGCGTCACCATGTCCGAGTTCCTAACAAAAGGGAGGCATGATGTCTTCTTGGCTGCGAGGGAAAGATGCGGTATCTCCAAGAGCTGGACTAAGGCAGGCTGTGTGTATGTTCTTGGTCCCAATGATGCACGGCATCGGGTTGAGTCCCTCGCTGAATTGGACAAGATTGCTCCGAATCCCAGTGAACCCGGGCAGAGTGATCAAGTATCGGCGGTGCCAGCCTCTGTACCGGTCGTTGCTGCTGCGAAGACCGCAAGGTTGAAGCGTACTGTTGCTTTGAAGAAGTGATCTCTTAGTGATGTTGTGTCTTATTGAATGTCCGGGTAATATCATGTTTTATTGTTTTGTTTTACCTTCAGTTATTCTATAATGTGTTTTAATCAATTTGCTTGACTAAATTATGTCACAATGTTATCACTGTCAGTGTCAGTCAATACTCATGTCAGGTTCATTCGGTGCGTTCCGTTTTTCGTAACGGTGCAATGGCTGACTGTGACTGGCAGAAGTCTTATTTTTCGTTTCATTATTTTGTTCAATTTTTTTTTTTTCTTGTTGTGTTTTTTCCTGAAATGATTTACTTTTTGTGTTTTTTTAAACATTTTCGTTGCCCGGACTGCGTAGTAGGTTTTAATTCTTTAGATTTAATAACGTAACCGGCAGGTGGACTAGCTATTATACGGTCTATTTTATTTTATAATAGTTAGGTTTTTTATATATTTATCAATTATAATATTTATATTATTTTTATTATAATATGTCAAACTTCATCGTTTGACATATTATAATAAAATGCAGCAGTGATAATAGTAGTTTTTTCTCATTACCAACTAACGACGACAGTTTCGTGAGTATTCCTTCTCTTGCAGACAGTCTTGCTGCGCAGTTTTCTGATGTTCCTAAGAATTTTAACGTTATACATATAAACGCTCAGAGCATTCCGGCTCATTTCCACGATATGCTGGCAAGCTTTGACTGTAAGAACGTACATGCTATTCTTATTTCCGAGTCATGGCTTAAACCCTGTCTCCCTTCAACTAGTTACTCTCTTCCTGGCTTCCAGCTTATAAGAAACGACATGTCGGTTGGTGGTGGTGGTGGTGTTGCCATATATCTCCGGGAGTATATTCCATACTCTATTGTTAATGTGTCAGCGCAGCCACCGCCATCTAATGCTGGTGAACAACTCTTTCTTGAAGTCGAACTACACCACTCAAAATTACTTCTTGGCGTCTATTATTGTCCCTCTTTACGCGTTAATTTATTTTCATCTTTTGAAATTCTCTTAACAATGCTGATTCCTTCTTACAGTCATAGTATAATCATGGGTGACTTTAATACTTGTCTTCTAAAAAAAGACTATCGCTCTTCTTCCCTGACTAATATTTTGACTCTGAACCTTTCTTTCTTTTTTTCCTTTTTTTTTCTTTTTTTTCTTTTCTCTGAATCTTTCCATTCTTCCACTGAGTGCCACTCACAATTTTCCTAACTCTACACCTTCACTTCTTGACTTGATTTTTGTCTCTTCTCTTGATCACGTCGCTCAGCATGGCCAATGTTCAGCTGATGCCTTTTCCTATCATGACCTGATTTTTCTGTCATACAAAATTCGCCCACCTAAGGCTAAAGCTAAGATTCTTATGCAACGCAATTTTGGTGGAATGAACGTTGACGATCTTTGCAAGGATGCCAACAATATAGATTGGTCTGCTCTGTTTGCCTCTGCATCAGTCGATGAGCAAGTTAATATTTTTACGGCTAAACTTATCGAACTTTACGATCATCACGCACCTGTTCGAGCTGTTAAGGTTAGACATTTGCCAGCGCCGTGGCTCACAAATGAGATTAAAACGCTTATGCAGAAAAAAGTTACGGCAAAGTCTAAATTTAAGCGTAGGGCTAATGACGCTAACAAGGAAAGATATTTCTCCATACGTAATCACTGTAATAAGGTGTGTAGGAATGCTAATCGCCACCACATTCATACTTCTGTCCAAAATGGGGACGCATCCAAAGTTTGGAAATTTCTTAGATCATTGGGGGTCGGTAAAACACGACAAGACACAATTCCAAAAGACAGACATTGAAGCTATGAATGCTCATTTTACTGCCTCGTCCAATTTTGATAGGACAATAAAATTAAATACACTTAATTATCTTTCTTCACTTCCGACTCCCAGTTATTCTCCATTTGTTTTTAGTCAGTTCTCCGCATGTGATGTTAAGAAGAGCATACTATCGATTACTTCCAATGCAGTAGGAAGTGACTGTATCAGCCGTAATATGTTAGTACCTGTGCTGGATTTTATCCTTCCCGTCATTTGTCACATCCTCAATTTTTCTGCATCTAGTGGTGTATTTCCATGTTCATGGAAAGATGCTCAAATAATTCCTTTACCTAAAAAGTCTAATCCCTCATCCTTTTCTGAATACCATCCAATATCCGTCCTACCATTCCTATCCAAAGTCCTTGAACGGTTAATTCACAATGAAATAAGCACTTTCCTCTCCAAAAATAATCTCCTCAACCCCTTCCAGTCTGGCTTCCGTCCTGGTCATAGCACCACCACAGCGCTTCTGCACATTACGGATGATATAAGGTCAGCCATGGAAAACGGTAATCTAACGGTTTTAGCATTGCTAGATTTTAGTAATGCTTTTAATACCGTTGATTTTGACATTTTGCTTGGTATTTTATGCTCTCTTAACATATCTCCATCGGTAATTGACTGGTTTCGTACTTACCTGTTCGGCCGCCGGCAACGTATTTGCATTGGAGAGACCTTGTCTTCCTGGAGTAATACTTCTGCCGGTGTACCTCAGGGTGGCGTTCTATCTCCTTTACTTTTCGCAGTTTTTATTAACTCAATCTCCGACGAACTAATTTCTTTCTACCATCTTTATGCAGATGATTTACAAATTTACTCGCGAGCTCCTCTTGGAAATCTATCCGAGGCTATCTCAACGATTAATCGTGATCTGGCCCGTATATGCGACTGGAGTAAGAGATATGGACTTATGGTCAACCCCATAAAGACGCAGGTTGTGGTGGTAGGCAGTTCTAGGACGGTCTCAAGGATCGACTGGACGACTCTTCCCCAAGTTTCTTTTGACGATTCAGTAGTTCCATTCAGTGAGAAAGTTAAAAACTTGGGGATCTTCATTGATAAAAACTTTTCATGGACTGCCCAGCTACAGGAAGTTAGCCGCAAACTATTTGCATCCGCTGCATCTTTGAGGAGATTACGTAATTTTCTACCGACTGCCACCAAGATTGCGCTTGCACAATCGCTACTTCTTCCCATCCTTGACTATGCTGATGCCAGCTATCTTGACCTTACCCAAGACCAACTCGATAAACTTGAGCGGTTTCAAAATGTTTGTATAAGGTTCATATTCGGTTTGCGCAAATACGACCATGTTTCCGAATTTCGTGTGAAGCTCAAGTGGTTACCAATTCGCCTTCGCCGGAATGTTCATATTCTTTCCCTTTTGTATAGTGTGCTTTTTTCCCATTCCACCCCTCTTTATCTCAAGAAACGTTTCCAGTTTCTTTGCGACTCCCACACAAAATTTTTAAGGTCATCAGATAACTTGAAGCTTAAAATGCCTATGCATTCCACTACTTTCCTCGACAAGTCCTTTACTGTCCAGGCCGCTCGTTTGTGGAATGCATTGCCAGTTCAAATTAAACGCGCGCAATCGTTACCTATATTTAAGAGACTCGTGAAGGAACATTACTTGTCGTTGTGATCTTGTTCTCGTAACTGTAATTATCCATAGTCTTCATTTATTTTTGTTGCTTATATATTTAGTAAGTATGTATATATTTATGTATCTATTATTTCGGATATGTATATATCTGTGTATCTATTCTTGTATATTGTATATATATTATTTGCACCAACGACAGCCCCATTTTATGTCCAGGCAAATCACTGTCCATTCCAAGGTTGCCTGGAAGAGATCGCGGAAAGCGATAAGGCCGCCCATTGTATATTTTGTAGTGTTTGATTTGTTTTTTGTTGTGTATTTTTGTGGTGTACAATAAAGTATATATAAATAAATAAATAAATATCCCCACCGGTATCGGGAACAGGGTCCAAGCTACCGGCGGTCAGGGCTCCAGAGAAAGGGACCTCCTAACAATGCGAGCCGTGTCCAGGAGTACCGCTTTCTAAATCAAGCCCTTAATCCAGCTGCCCAACGAGAGCCTCCTTAGGTGTTGGTCGAGGCTCTTGGCAATTAAGCCATTGGCTGATACGACTATTGGCACAATGATTGCTGAGTCTACATCCCACATGTCGACAACCTCGCGAGCCAAGTCAAGATACTTGATTTGTTTATCTTTCTCGGCTTTCACGAGGTTCTCGTCATGCGGGACCGTTATGTCAACAATCATTGCGCCCCGCTCTCCTCGATCCACCACCACTATATCAGGCTTATTAGCAACAATAGTCCTGTCAGTGATGATGGATCGATCCCAGTACAATGTGATATTTCCATTTTCGAGAACTGGGTCGGGCACATACCTGTAGTACGGCACTTCCAATTCCACAAGCTGTATTTCAGAGCAAGTTGCTGATGGATAATCCTGGCTACAAGGTTGTGTCTATGCAAGTACTCTTCGTTAGCTAGACGAGAACACCCGGAGATAATATGTCGGATTGATTCTCCCGGACGGTGGCATGCCCGACAGATGTCAACCGTGCCGTCCTTTACAATGAATCTCCGGTATTTGTTCGTCATCATAACTTCGTCCATAATTGCACAGACAAAACCTTCGGTTTCCCCAAAGAGGTCACCAAAACGCAGCCAGGCTACGGACGCTAGTAAATCTACATCGGGCCCATGTAGGGCCCGGAAGAAGCGCCCATGAAGCTCCTTACTCTGCCATATCTCCCTGCGTTCGGTAGTGTCAAGCACTACAGGCTTGCGCCAGTTCTATTTAGCCAAGGAGAGCGGGGTAAGGCCCTTGTCCACCGCAACCACATCTCGATGCATCCCCACGTCGGTTTCTAGGAAATATTCCCTAAGACTGCATATCTCGCGATTGTGGAGTGTCTTAGCGTTTAAAAAGTCTCGACCTCCACATTTTCGCGGGATATACAGTCTCATTACCGATGATCGTGGGTGATGCATTCGATATGCAGTCAGTAGTGTACGGACCCTCCTATCCAAGGCGTCTAGTTCGGTCTGAGTCCATTTGAGTATGCCGAAAGAGTACATTAGAACCGGCATGACCCAACCGTTGAAAGCGCGCACCTTGTTTCCGCCTGATAGAAGACTATTAAATCTGTGGTGTTAAAGTAAAAGGGGATAAGTCAATAAACACAACTTTTCACCAGAGGCGAAAGAAAAAAACGCCCTTCGGTTTCAATAGATAAATGTATATAATTAAGAATATAAAAGATACATACTACAAATTTGTTACTATTCTCATTTAACAATATTGCCTCTTGTTTATCGTAATTTGAAAACATAATTGTATTTGTTATTAATTAATATAATTGACATATCTCGTTTTTCCTTATCAAGAACAAAAATATTATATTCATATTATTGACTCATCTCTAAGCAATATTTATTAAATTTTCTTCTTTTGTTTATTATTCATAGTTTGTTTTTATAGAATTTGGAAATATTACTCATTTTAAACTAATATGTAAATTGGGACGGTTAAATAGGACATGCTGACAAAAAAAAACTAGGAACTTAAACATCGTTGAAGTCTTCAATATCGGGATCTATGTCACTTGTGTTAGTACTAGTTTGTAATTTATTGTAGAATTCATGGCAACTATTGTGAACTGAGTGGAGAATACTTAAAAGGTATTTCTATTTTTCCTGGCTTATAGGCACTTGACACTCATAGCATTTCTCAGGATTTAAGGATTCATTTGCTTTGCCCCTTCGACAGAAAGAAATGTCCTTAAACTCGGTTGAGTTGTTTAATTTTGTTTTAAATTTAATTACACCTGGTTCATATTCGCCACTAAATCTAAACCATTTCACATCATACCATATAAATTTCCCACCAGATGAATTTACTTTTCGTAGCTGCAGCGAAGTTCAAAACATATCGTTTGTCATTATTATGACGGAAATGTTTCTACTCGTCATTCTTACCAGATTATACCAATCTCTCGGTACATGTATAGCCATGTCAGTTCTTTTTTTCATACGTTCGATTTGGGCGTGAACAGAATCGCACTCCATGTGCGTATGCCCGGGTACCTATTAAGAACTTATGGTCTATTAGCAAATCAGTACCCTAATTGCGTAATACACCACAATCTGTTTCGATTTTAAACAGATTGCTAATCCATTGCTTTATAAGTTGGAAAAAAAAATCTGCTCAACAACGTAAATAACGCAATGAATGTTGTTGAACTGTCAAAATGAAACAAATTGGGCAAAATTGTTAACTTATTTTCGTAAACAATTTTTACGTAAATAAGTTACGCAATTAGGGTACTGGTCTCAGTTTGCCTATGCATAAAAACATAGCAGCAACGTGACTATTTTTATTTTGCCCGCCACACGTATTGGAATAAAACGTTACTGCATTTATATGGGGTGGCAATGACATTAAAATAGTAAACAGGCAAGACGCTATTTGGCTAGTTCCACGTCCTCCATCAGCTTCGCTCCACATGTAGCGAAAGCTTCTTTTGCTCTAACAGTCATAAATATTTAGTTTTGAACGTCCATAAAAGCCGTTTGTAAAAAACGATATTAGTTTTTAGAAAGGGTGTTGGGAGACATTGCTGCAGATCGAAACAATAAAATCTTTCAACGTCGCTGGACTCTTCTTTGTTTTTTTTTTTCATTGAATATGCCAGTCAGCTTCAAGTTGGTGGATATCATGGTCCCTCTTTTAAAGTTAAAGAATCTGGCGGCAATGCCAGTTTAATTTTCATCTTGTATGAGTCACACGTATTGCAGGTATCCAAAGAGGGTTTCTTAAAAGACAGACCCATTGTACGAAAAACATTTCCAAAATACGTGTATGATACGGGATTGTCCACTTTTTCTTTGTACAGACGCCAGCACATCAAGCTACCCGAAACTGTCAAATTTTACCAATCAACTTTGAACCTTATGCTTCAGCGATAAAGTTGAAAATCTATTAAATAAATTTGACAGATTGTAGTAGCCTGATGTGCTGGCGTCTGTACATTTGATACAATAATGTCAGTGAGAGCCCTGTCGGTAAATATTTTTTGTTAGTATTAGTAAAGGTAAAAATCGTAATAAAACAATCACTTACGTTCAGTAGAACATTATCTGATGAATTCTGTTCATTTCTAAGAATTTCAACACTCTTAAACACTAGAAACACAATATTATGATTTTTTTAAGCAGGTCAAAACACGTCAACTTCGCGCGCGAAATGCAACTGACAGAATACAACAATTCGCATTTATAGATGAGTCGACTTATCTCAATATGCATATAACAATTTAAAAAAAATTACGTACACAATAATGAGACGAGTAAACTTAACTCTTTTGACTTTTTTTGTATTTTGTTGTTTCTGACTAGACTCGTTTTACAATTTGAGTTTTACGAAATTGTAATACAAATACCGACTCACCTCCTTTTTACCTTAATAGATATTAATGTTTAGTATCGAATTATGTAAATAACTCATTTTTCAATATTTATGACTTATCCCCTTTTACCTTAACACCACAGAAATACTTTCTTCAGGCGGCCAAAGAAGCGCTCCTTCAACGATTGCTTCATGTCAGTAACATTGATGCCCAACGCTTCCGACATACCCAAATACTTATAGGTTTCGGATGCGGAGAGGGCTCTAAAGTTTATGGAATCCGAGAGTTGGGTTCCCACGGATTCCACAATCTCCCCTCGCTTTACATGCATGACCGCACATTTGTCCACACCAAATTCCATCCTGATGGCGCTACTGAAAGTTTCAGTTACTTTCAGTAGCTCCATCAGTTGCAAATTGTTGGGGGCAAAGAGTTTTAGGTCATCCATGTATAGGAGGTGAGATATAACCTGACCTCCTCTCCTCAACCGATAGCCAAGACCTGAATCCTCTAGCAGTGTGCTTAGAGGATTCAGGGCTAAGCAGAACCAGAGCGGACTCAAACTGTCGCCCTGAAATATACCTCGCTCAATCCTTATCGGCTCGCTATTCCTCCAGATATTTCGACATCCTGGATAGTGAAGGACCGTCCTCCATTGCCCCATAGGTACACGACATCAGGAAGGTGCGCAGAGTTGTATCTACTTTATACAACTTCAGCACCCTCATGAGCCATGTATGTGGCACCGAGTCGTAGGCCTTCTTATAATCTATCCAGCATGTCGACAGATCCTTTCGGGAACGGCGAACCTGTTGGCTAATGGCCATATCAATGAGGAGTAGCTCCTTAGTACCGCGGGACCCGTTCCTACATTCATTTTGAGAAGCAGACATGATGGAGTTGGTGACTATTTATGTCTGTTAATTTTAGCTCTCAAAATGGATGTAAGAACTTTATAGACCGTCGGTAAACACGTGATCGGCCTATAATTTTTGGGTTCCGCGGTGCTACCAGATTTATGGAGCAGGTGGGTAACTCCTGTCGTTAGGAACTGGGGTAGCGACCCAGACTCCAAAGCTGTCTGGTACTGAGCCGCCTAGCGAGCGTGCGATCTTAAAAACCATTTGATCCAGAAGTTGTGCAGCCCGTCCGGCCCTGGAGACTTCCAGTTAGGCAACGGACGGACTGCACGAGCTACATCTTGGGGGCAGATGGTAATAGCCCCCATTTCTGGTATTGGATCGCAAGCTCGCTCGACTTCCCGAGTCCAATCACCTTCGGTGTGACTGACAGGCACCGACCAGATGCTGCGCCAGAAAGAGCACATGGCATCATCATCCGGTAGATGCGTGTCAGCCACACCTTGGTTCGGTCGCTCCCAAGCCCTATAAACCCACCTTTCATCGCTCTGGAAGGTGCGATTCTGAGTGTATCGTTCTACTCGCCGCTTATACCTACGAATACGGTTCGCCCGTGAAAACACTTTCTACTTCAGGAAGTCGATGTGCTCTGTGACACGGGCCATATATTCTTGAGGGCGGATATCAGTCCCTAAGAACGCCCGCCTCACAAAGCGCATCACTCTAGGGCGAGTATTGCCCTCCCTGAAGCAGATTAGTTTGCCGATGAGCACTCTGGCCCCACCAATACGGCGCTCAATTCTGCACTGCCAAGCTGGTACGGCTGGTTTCGGTCGTGTAGCTCTAGAGTCATTAGCAAATTTGACGTGAGCTACACGACATGCCGCTACAGCTACGCAGTACAGAATTGAATGAGTATCAGTGAGGTCTTCGCAGTCATCAAAATAGTTTGACAACTGCGAATCCAGAACCGCCATCAGCGCCCTATTTTTATTATGCATGGGCAAACGAGGTAAATGTGGTCTAAGTTCGGGCGACATGAACCGATATTCCTGAATCGCATCCTCCAAAGCACTCCTCAATTCCTCATTGCAATGGGTACTTACGTTTGTAGCCCTGTCATCAATCCTTTCGTCAGCTTGACTTGTAGTGTCCTGTGATGGTGCTATAACACTCTGCGACGGGGGGGCGATGACATGGCTACTTCGCATTTCACTTCGCAGGCGATCAAGTACAGTGTCATCCAACATATGATTACGCTGGATGACCCGCACCTCATCCGACAGTCGTTGTGCCGAAACGTTGATAGCTGGTTCAAGCGCCTGAAAAAGAGAGAGCATCCGAACACGGTACGCGGTCAGATTATTTCCCCCCTCTGTAGCCCCATAGTATGAGCGCATGACGTTTTCATTAATGGATCGTGTCCATCTCATGCGCTGCACACTTCCGCCGGGAGCTGGGACCCTATCAGAGGCCGGTGGGCCTCGAGGTCCTAAGCCGACCGGCGGCCAGCGTCCTCCCCGTCGACGAGCAGGTGGTGGCGTCGTGGGCGGAGAGAAATACTCGTCGCTCGAGCTCGACGCAACTACCGCGGCCGGTGTCGTCACAGCGCTCACAGTGGGGCTGGGTACCGGCGGCGGCGAGGCGGAGCTGAGCGGCGAGTCCGGAGGTAGTGGGCGTGCTAGGCGTGCAGCCGATCTAGTCAACATCTCATTTTCATTTTCTTATTTTCTGGATTGTTGTTATATCGGAGGTGACATCTGTCATGTCACCTCCGATTCGGCAGTTTTTAGTTTAATTCTGTTACATTTTGGTGAAATAAGATCTCTTTATTGTTTGTTTAATGGTTTTCTGGTTTAAATTTTAGTATTTAAGGAAAAGCTTGTCGAAAGACTCTTGTAAAGATGCGTCAAAATTATTATTAGTTGAGAAAATTACGTAAACAAGATTTGTTATTATTATTTCTTTTATTTCATTTAAATACTTATAAATTATATTTTTAAATATTAGAATAGAGAGAATATAAAAACATTTAAAAATATAAAAAATAGTAGCCCACCGGTATCGGGAACAGGGTCCAAGCTACCGGCGGTCAGGGCTCCAGAGAGAGGAACCTCCTGACAATGCGAGCCGTGTCCAGGAGTACCGCTTTCTGAATCAAGCCCTTGATCCAGCTGCTCAACGAGAGCCTCCTTAGGTGTTGGTCGAGGCTCTTGGCAATTAAGCCATTGGCTGATACGACTATCGGCACAATGATCGCTGAGTCCATATCCCACATGTCGACAATCTCGCGAGCCAAGTCAAGATTTGTTTGTCTTTCTCGGCTTTCACGAGGTTCCCGTCATGCGGGACTGTTATGTCAATAATCATTGTGCGCCGCTCTACTCGATCCACCACCACTATATCAGGTTTATTGGCAACAATAGTCCTGTCAGTGATGATGGATCGATCCCAGTACAATGTGATATTTCCATTTTCGAGAACTGGGTCGGGCACAAACCTGTAGTACGGCACTTCCGATTCCACAAGGCCGTATTTCAGAGCAAGTTGCTGATGGATAATCCTGGCTACAAGGTTGTGTCTTATTATTATTATTATTATATTATAGTTTTGTCTTCAATTCTGATGAAATTAGCGGAACACCTAATTAAAAATCGTCTTGAATGGTATGTTGAAAGTAAGGGTCTTTTGGCAGATTCACAATATGGCTTTAGAAAAGGCAAAAGTACTACTGACTGTTTAAGTATTTTAACATCCGATATTCGGCTATCCTTCTCGAATAACGATTCCACCATTGCAGTTTTTCTTGATATTAATGCAGCTTATGATAATGTTGTATTATCAGTTTTACAAAAGCCCTACAAGTTCCATTGAATTTGTCGAATTTCATTATTAAAATCCTGAATGAACGCTCTGTTATTATGATAATAGGAGATCATGAGGTACCTCATCTTGTATGGAGAGGTCTCCCACAGGGTTCGGTGCTCAGTCCCCTCCTATACAATATTTACACTTTTGATTTAGACTCATCCTTATCTAACCATGTTAAGGTTCTTCAATATGCCAATGATCTAGTATTGTATTCTTCAAGCAACTTGTTGAACAAGCTAGCTATGCTATCAATTCTGCTTTATCTACTTTGGAGTCATGGTTACATCTGAATGGTTTGGATTTATCTACGTCTAAAAGCGCAGCTGTCTTGTTCACCCGGAAGAGAAATATTCCCTTAAACATCTTTTATAAGGGAATACTTATTCCAGTTAAAGATAATTTCAGATATCTAGGTATAATACTAGATTGTAAATTAAGTAGTGTTCCTCATTGTGATTATATTGTTAACAAATGTGAAAATCACCTAAACATGCTTAGATGCCTATCTGGTGTGTGGTGGGGTGCTCATCCATTTTCTTTTAAACTTATTTATAATGCAATCATCAGAAGCACCCTGGATTATGGATTGTTCGTTCTAGAACCTGGTAGTGTTACGGCTTTTAAAAAATTGGATCGCATCCAGTCTAGAGCATTGCGCATAATTTCTGCAGCCATGAAGTCTAGTCCCATTAATGCACTCCAAGTTGAATGCGGGGAAGCTCCTTTATACCTTAGAAGACAATTTCTATCTGACAAATATTTGTTCCGGATTCTTCAGTTCTCAACTCATCCTCTCATTCCTAAACTGGAATCTTTAGTATTGCAGATTGAATCTTCAGATTACTGGTCCCATAAACGTGATCCTTGCTTAGTTGTAAGCTATAAAAAATTCCTCTCCCTTTCTTCTCCTATTCACCGTTCCAATAAACTTCCCCTATTTAGTAGTAGTTACGAAAGTTTACAATTCAGCCCCACCATTAAATACTGTGTAAGTAAATCAGGTCCCGATTGCAATTTAAGTTTTAATCATTTTTTGGCTGAACACATAGAGTACCATCACATATTTACGGATGCTGCCAAGCGTTCTCCGACAGGTTGTGTTGGGATAGGGACTTACCATTCTCAATACAACATTGTACAAAAAATAAAATTACCTCCGGAGACTTCTGTTTTTACGGGGGAATGTTTCGGCATTTTAAAAGCTATTGAATATATTATAAAGAATATGTTCTAAAGCTCAAGAAAACTATTATTTTCACAGATTCTCAAAGTGCTCTTCTAGCCATCAATAAATCCCCTTTCGAACACAAATCGCAGTGCTCTATAGTCTATTTAATAAGAGAATTTGCGTTCAGAACCATTTCTGAAGGTAATACACTACAATTTGCGTGGATCCCGGCCCATGCTGGAATCCACAGCAATGAAGTGGCAGATACAATTGCCGGTGATGTGGTGCAGTGTGGGGACTTAGTTCCATATCAGAATTTTAGTATTGACCTTGTGACATTACCTAAGATTTTTCTCCGGGATACCTGGAAGGTAGCCTGGGATATCGGAAGCAAATCAAAGGGCTGTTATTTTTCAACTATACAACCCGACGTTCCGGAAAAACCGTGGCTTGGCAGGGCTAAGTTTGGCAAGATCGAGACCTCCGTTCTCATACGGATGAGACTGGGTCATGTTTGCTCTCCAGCCCATCTTGCCAAACTTCATACCATCGACGACCCCACCTGCTCGTGTGGCACAGACGTAGGCGACTTAAATCATATTTTTTTCTCCTGTCCCTTATACGATCGTTCTTCTTTTCTTCCCTTTGTACTCCTTTTCCTACTTCAATACTTTCCTTACTTTGTACTAATAGCTTTCCGATATATAAATGTATAGTCTCATTCATTACCTTAAATAATATTAAGTTGTAAATATTCGTCATTGTAATTTGTTAAAAAAAAAACACTCGGAATTTCGAACCTGTTAAATACCAAACACCGGGAATGGCACTCGGTACTTAGATTTTTGATCGTATGTGTATACGCGAGTAGGGTTGAGGTTAAAATGAAACCACCAAACTGTATACCTACTGATATAAGATGGTTCTATATTTAATAAAATTTGCAAGACCCTAGCCAAATTGTGTTAACGAAACCATAGCGACTTCTAATTTGACGCCAACGCCATCTAGTTACGTCGTTTACAACTTTGGACAAAAAATACAATTTATTATGTTGACCTGATGAGCGGCTTGATCAGTAACAAACCTGCTTAACGCTGATTACAAAATAGTTATACATATTACTTATATAAATATGATGAACTGGTGATTTCAATACAGAATGTAGGTACAGACGCCAGCACTTCAAGCTACTACAATCTGTCAAATTTATTTAATAGATTTTCAACTTAATTGCTGAAACATAAAGTTCAAAGTTGGTTGGGAAAATTTGACAGTTTCGGGTAGCTTGATGTGCTGGCGTCTGTACCTATAAATTACTCACGTTAAAATTAATGAATTTATGTAAAAAAATATGTATTATTATTATAATTAGGTATATTTATTATTTTCAGAATACTCCATTGATCTGGAAACACTTGAAAATAGATGTTTTCAGATGCTGAACTAAGAGAATACACCGTGCAAAACTGGCAACACAAATTAAATTACTAAATCAAATACCTTTACAATGCATTACAAATCAAGTAAGTATGATATTGATGACCTACTTCTTATCGAGTCGATGACAATTTAGAATCTAGACTGGTGTCAGCCCAGAAATTTGATACTAGGACGAGGAACATCCATTAGGTACTTCTAAATAGTAGCTTTAATAAATTTCTTGTCTTAATTAATCTTATCAGTAAATTGTTTCATGCATATTATGTACCTAGTCAAATAATAATTGTTAATAAATAGGTACATCTTCCTATTTATTTTACCGCTCTTAGTATGCCCATTGGTTAAATTTTTAATATTAATCCCTCAAAGAATTAAAACAAGCTCTAATGGTAAATCAATTGTATCTGACCGCCCGTGATATTTTTTTACAATTTAGCTTTTTACTCATTTACAAACCAAATTACTAGGTATTGTTATTTAAATAAATTTTCATTTTGCAGAATATAATGAAGAAGAAATGGATATGGTTACTATGACCAGTTTACCATTTTTGATGAACACATCAAATGTGCATGAGTCTTCAACTGCAGCCGTTTATTTTGGTAGTTAGATCAGAGTAGTCTGTCATGAATGATGACAACTACCCTTAATGTTATGGGAATATTTTAAATTAGGTAAGGATTTATTTTATGTCAAGTCAAATCCACTATAATAGGAATTATTGTATTATTGCACTATTGTTTTTTATTTATTTATTTATTTATTTATAACAATCTTACCTACACTATCATTACAGATCTATGATCCAATGCGACAGATTGGCCTTACTAACTAAATCCTAAATCTACACCTTATACCTAGTTAAAAAATATCTTAATCTAAATAACTTATTACATATAGTGTAACTTTTGCGAATTCACTCAAGTTGCACCACAGTACATCAACCCTCCCGTGAACCTCATTCATCACGCGTATGGCTCTAATAAGAGGAGTTCTCGCCAGTAGGTTGGTCCTGGCCGCAGGCACAGCGAGCAGGGGCGGGCGTTGCCGCCTCCATACGTACCGGTCGGGCACGTACAGCTGTAGGTGTCGCAGCACTCCCGGGTTATGCGCCACGCCACGTAGTAGTTTCACTACATACGCTACGAGCGAAAACTCCCGTCGTACTCTCAGAGTGTTATACCCTACCATACCCAGAACAAATAGTGTAGGGTACATCAATGGATATAATTGATATACCCCATACAGCTTGTAATATAAGTGTCTCGTGAACTTATTTTGGATACGTTCCAACATAACACTATATTTCGCCTCATGAGGAGCCCAAATGAATGCGCTATGTTCGAGGTGACTTCTGACTAATGCGTCATATAGTACCCTTAGTGTCGTGATGTTGGTGAATCCTTGGGACTGCCTGAGTACGAAACCTAGGTTTCTGTATGCCTTCTTACATATCTTATTGATATGCTCACGGAAGGTTAGTTCCTGAGAGAAGACTACCCCTAAGTCTCGTACCTGAGACACTTGTTGCATCGGCACATCCTCAACCTTGTACTGATAACTCAAGGGAGTTCGCGCGCGAGTGAACGACATCACCGAACATTTGGCAACATTAAAATGCAGTTTGTTGTCATTGCTCCATTCGACCACTCTGTCAATGTCTTCCTGTAGGCGTTCACAATCCGAGTGATCCCGAACCTCGAGCAGCAATTTGTCTTCTTGTCATCCGCAAACAATAAACAAGTCCCATGTCTGACGACTTCCGGCAAGTCATTTATCATTACAATAAATTCGAGAGGCCCTACATTGCTGCCCTGGCTCACGCCCGATCTCGTGTAATACGGTTGAGATACACAGCCATTGTAGTCGACATATTGCTGGCGATCCTTCATATAGCTAGCGAAGAACTGTAGCAGAGGTAGTGTACATCCAATTTTCGCGAGCTTCCTTAACAAGATGTCATTATCCACCGTATCGAACGCCTTTTTAAAATCGAAGTACGCAGCATCTACCTGTACCCCCGCGTCTACTGCCGGCACCACCTGTACCATAAAGTTAATAAGGTTTGTAGCAGTGCTGCGTCCAGGTCGGAACCCATGTTGCGATCTGACAGACGCGCACGCATTTGTTCCTGAACGGAGCACTGAATAGCCGACTCGAGTACTTTAGCAGGCGTGGAGAGTACAGCCACCGGTCTATAATTACAGGTATCCGAACTTGGTTTTCCTTTAGGAACTGGAACAACGCGTGTGATCTTCCACCTTTGAGGGAACGTGGCTTGTTGTAAACATGTATTAAAAATGTGAAGTAATGGCTCCGCCAGTACCCTCCCGCAGTCTCGGAACAGAAACGCTGGTATCCCGTCTGGGCCAGACGAACGTTTTGGCTTGAGACTCCCCAGCGCCTGCTGAACTTCCGCGAGACTCAGCGTCTCAATGTGTACCCGTGCACTGGTCGCACCGACCTCCGCCGCCGCCGCGCACGCGTCCAGTTTGGGTGGCTCCTTGCTGTACACAGACTCAAAAAAGTCAGCGAACTGCACAGCACACTCATCATCTGTTAGATGTTGACCTTCTTTTATGATACTCTGCTTATTTAGTGTTTTTCTTTTCGATCTTATATACTGCCAAAACGATTTCGGATCCTTTGCAAATTGATACTGAATTTGATTTTTATGTTGTATATGCGCAGTTTCTATTAACTTTTTTATACGAGTTCTACATTCCGCAAATTTGTGATAATCATTATCCAACTTAGTTTTTTTGATTTTTTTGTGAAGTCTGGCTTTAATTTGTATATTTGTTATTATATCTCTCGTGTACCATACTGGGTATACATACCGCGAATTTCCACTACTAAGCTTTTTCCGGGGTACGCACCCATTAATACTACAATTAATATTATCATAAAAGAAGTTCAACATTTCTTCTAAATCATGCATTCCGTACATCATACTCCAGTCAATGGAAAGAATCCTAGAATATAACAGTTGAAAATCAGCCCTATTCCAATTCCACTGTGGTCTAATATGGTGTGCACTAGAATCGCGGGCGACGGCGGGGGACGTCGGCGGGGCGGAGGCGGGGCGCACGCTCACCGCTAGCGACGGGTGGTGCGCGTCGACCGGCACCAGCGCCTCGTCCGCCGCTACCACCGTCACTCCTCCGCTAATGCCTGCACTCAGAACCAAATCCAACTGACGACCTAAATGGTTGGGTACTGGTGTTACTTTGAGTGAACTCGCAATATGATAAAAAACATTCGAAATAATTACTAATATTAGCAGGACAAGAATACAAATTAAAATCACCAATTACAATAACTTCTCCATACCTATCACACAATATTTCTATTATTCTGAATAACAACATGTAATCATTTTCCGAATTACCTGGCGGAATGTAGACAACACAACACACAAACAAAAAACGATTATTTAAATGTACCGTTGCACAAACCATTTCGAACACACAAGTGTCTATCGACGCGTCCAAGACAGGTAGTTGTCGCAGCTCAAACCGGTGTGTGGCCACGAGAAGCGCGCCGCCTTGCTTTCAACCATCCGCTCGATCACATCGTAATATATTATATCCGGGTGGAACAATTTCCGCATCTTGTATGGATTCACTGCAGCCAGACTCAGTAACAGCGAATAAGTCCGAGGCGGATGCCAATAAATTATTTCTGAAGTAGTCTAGCTTAGTTCGAAGACCCCTAACATTTTGGTAATATATTTCAATTACACTATTACTTATGGAGCGGGCTGTTGGGTTGTTTACGAAACCAAATCCATTCATTGAATTCAGCGTTTAGTGGCCATACTTCCGCATTATTCAGCAAGGTATAGTGCTTTTCGGATACGCCTATAATAAAAGACGAGTAATCTCGTGCTGTTTTATGTTTGATCTTCTCAATTTTCATAGGTGCTTCAGGCCCACAAAGATTTTTATATAATCAGTCATGACTTCTTGTGTGGTTTCCGGATGCAAGCGCCATACATGTAGATATTTCATTCTTTCCATAGCCACTATTCCTTTAATTTCCGTATTTCTTCCAATAGTCACATTTTTAGACAAACGGTTAGGTTTTTTATATTGTACAGTAGTCCAGCCAGTTTCTTCTTCCCGCTCCGACTGTTCAATAACGTCTGGGGTGCCAGTATAACTCGCCTGTGTTTCAAGCGCCGTAGTAGCAGATTTCATGGCCCCACACTTGTTTACAATCTGGATTTCGGCGGTAGGTTGATTATGCGTTTTGTTATTTTTTTTAGGTTTTTTGATTTTATTTTGACCAACGGCTTCAGCAAATGTAGAGTGAGAGCTAGTGGATGCCTCTTTCGGTGGTGGGACGATGCTGGATGATGTCTGAGATTGGATATTGCGAGTCAATTGAAGGTTGACTTTTTCTTCTATCACCGTCATTATTTTAACTAATTTGTCAAGATCTTTTTTTGTTTGCGTATATTGATCTTGCATGAGCGTAATCGCATTTGCCTGAGAGTCCAAGCGGGCCACAATGTCCAATCGAAACTGCCTAAGTTCATCCAGCAACACGGAATCCACGTCGCTTGAAATTGTAGGTGAGAATTGGACCCGGGTTCCTCGTTGGGAGTTCACATTATCAGGTGTTATGGTTGTGTGTAGTCTGGTAGAATCCCCTCTGACCGGCGTATCTATATTTCCGCGCTTCGGATTTAAGCAAACACACTCCGGACATACCCACTTCTTCTTATATGGTAGGGTAAATGTTTTAAAAGCATCTGGTTTAATTTTGAGACAATGTAAATCATAAGCTGTCATGCATTTTTCATTTGAGCATTCCATAAAGAAGTTATCTGTTATAGTTGAACTGCAAGCGCCGCACTTTTTCTCCATTATTTTTGAATTATTATTAATCAGAAATCAAAAATTACGTGGATGTGTGAGTGTAACGCCAAGCGCTCCACGCTTCGCAGAAGTGCGACAAGGACGAATTATTTGTCGCTCGCAGCCTGTCTCTTTCTCCCGAGGAGGTGAAGAGCTTACCTCAGCCTTGCTAGCGCGCACGATATTGCACTCGCGAATAAAATCAGCGAAAAAAGTTCACTCCACTTTGGTACTTAGTTTATTAGTTGTACGACAACAATACGAATCAGCTTTCCATGAATTAACACACCATTTTTTGGGTAAATTACGAATAAATTGCGAATAATGCGTCCGCACTCGACCGCGTCCGCGACTAGTTATTGTATTGTTGAGATGTGAAAAAACTGCATCGTGGAAGTTCCTTATACATATTTTCCTGGTCAATCTGCAGTTCGTGCGAACCCACAATGGACAGCAGAATATAAACCAAACAATAATATTTTTTTACACATCTCCCATACTAATAATACTAACAATGCAATGTTACCCGCACCATGGCAATAACTTGTGTTCTGCTAAATCTTGATCCAAACTATAAAATAGAATTTGATGAAAATTTTTTGGTTATAAGCAGAGCTGTTTTAAAAAAAAATTGAACTATTCTTGTCCATGATGTTAGTGGAGACTGTCATGATTTTAGTGATGTTATTTTTAAGACCGTTATTCAAGTGTTTGTCAAGTATAAAGAAAACAGAATTATTTTGGAATGTATTAGAAGATCATAAAATCTGTATTTCTTTATTTACCTATGTTAACAAATAAATAAATGTACATTGTTTTCGATGGGTGATTGATTATCATTTGAATTGTTTTCAAGTAGAATATTCAGAAGTCAAGGAAACGATACATGTGTGTTGCATGATTCTTCATTATCACATGTACCTAATCAAATAAATATTGCTCATAATGGTAAACTGTATGTAACACAGAGAGTTCATTTGTAGTTCATTAATATTAATAAGAAGAAAGCGTGAGTTTATGTATTTATGTATGTAATATTAATAAAAACAATTTTTTCTTCGTTATATCTAATAGTTTTAATTATTACTCTTCTAGTTTGTAATCATAATTACTTGTATTGTCAGTTTTATTAGAATTTATTCGTGTCACCAATCTTTTGGATAGAGTATGTATTTGGTGGCACCTGTAAATAAACAAAACTGTTTATATTTAATCATTTCGGTTACAAACTAGTAACCCCTAACCGCCCTATAATAATACAGGGTGGCAGGGACATCGACGCGAAAGCTGGTACCATGGATTCAGTACATGATTCTGAAACCCGCAGCGTCGACTATTGTCGGCTATTAAAAATAAAATCTGCTGTTCCATAGAAAAATGGAAGTCACTATTTTTAGGTAACTAGTAGTCAAAATTTTTGTTATAAATTACTCTAAAGTTTTTTCAGTGCATTTTGACGTTTGAACGTCACTTAACTTTAAACAACGTTTATAACTTTAAACAACGTTTATAAATTAACCCCTAGATTACCATACCTAATATCGCTGCGAATATCGGCTAGAAATGCTCGTATATGTTTCCCACTGTCCCGACGTAAACTCTGTCTCGCGTCGTGCTGTCGTTCTGGCTCAAGTGTCGGAAGACGTACAATTGTTTTGACATGTTCAGGATTTGTATATTTGGTTGACTTGATACGAGCCGGCCCCGCGGGGGGTGAGACACGGATAGAGCCGCTCGGGGAGCGGGGCGGGCTTCCTTCAGCGCTCGCAACTACATAGATACCGGCAGAAGGTTCACCCACACGTGCGTTGTAACGAGATCATAAATATTGACTTATACATAAATTCTTGTCAAGATATTCCATCCTCGCTAGCCTGTACTAACGATAATAATTGTGTCACTGTTAAATTGCCCTTCATCTTCTGTGTGAATGTTGTGGTTGTTGGTGTAGATATAATCTAAATCGTATTAGGCGTGAGAATGCCCAGCTGCACCGCTCCCACCGGGCACGCCACCCGCGCATTACCCGCGCTGGCGCCGCCACCGCCGCCATTGTACTAGCACAATGCGGCTCAGCCGCGGCGGCCCTTGTCGGGACACTGAGGAATACCTGGCCAACACACATCGTCTGAGATTTCTAGTAAGCCTGAGAATAGACTTGTGTTTTATTGTAGGTATTACTAGCTTCTGCCCGCGACGTCGTCGGCGTGGAAGTCGTACGACACAATACACTCAACTAACAGCCACACATTTTTATAACACACTGCCTCGTTGGTCTAGTGGTCGCAAGCGCTACTGTTGTTGTTGGGCATGAGATCCTGAGTTCGATTCTCGGATCAGACAAAGTGTTATTGGGTTTCCCATCTGGAATTTCTCAGTTTCAACAGTCCGAAGTCTAGATTTGTGCCCGGCTAATAGCAATATAGGCTCGCCCCCTATTACATAAGACCTAAACACAACTGGCGATATGTGGGTGTGTAGGTATTCCCCTTCGGGGAACAGGCGTTTTATGTTATTTTATAAAAGTTCCCTGTGTACTAGGTTAGTAGTTGTGGTGTCAGCCGCCAAACTATGTATACAGAGAGTCAGGACTGGTGACGCGGAAGCAAGCGGCGTTCAGTTGTCCGTGTGAGAAGCAGTTAGTCCTAAGGTCGACTCCGCATTCTTCAGTAGCAAGTTTCCATTGCTTGTGAAGTTTTTCGTTTTTAGTGAATTAATGAACGCTTGTGTTCCTAATGCAGGAACACCTAATGTCCCACACTGATAATTATACTGACTGATGCATTCTTACAGATTATTCCTGACGAACGGCTATCACTACAATAATATAACGTAGATTGTATATTTAAACACACGGGATTTCTCATTATCAGTCACCTTACATTATTTTTATCTACGCTGGCTGCTACAATTAATATTTATCATTTAATTCAGAATAAACAACAATGAAAACTTCGAATTTCGAAAATTTTATTCGTTATAATTTTATTTGCTTTGAGAATAGAATTAATAGTGTGTTGCTTATGATTTCTGACATTCTGAGAAAAAAAAATAGAACCTCAAAGTCAAAAGTCAAAGTCAAATAATTTATTTCAAATAGGCCCATGTATGGCACTTTTGAACGTCAAAATTTACAAAATATTAAAATTGATTCTAGTCGCCCCTTCCAAAAGGTAGTTTTCGTATGGAGAAGAATGGGCAAGAAACTCCACCGTTACTCTTTTAAAATGTTTTACAATTGTTTGTATATGCACGTACATTAGTTAAATAATATTACCTATATGTGAAGACGATGCACCTAGAATAAAATTACTATACCACAATAGGTAAAAAGAATTAAAAATGAAGCAACGACAGATAGATATAACACAGGCCTCGAATAATTTAAAACGTTTAAACTAAAAAGCTTTTTGCGATTTCTGACTCTTCTAGAACTCAAACCTCAGTTGGTTTGATAGATTTTTTTAATCCTCTTAAGAAAAAGGATCAATGATCATCAAATATTTTTTTGTAAATTAAGCCCATTTTTGTGCTGACTGTAATTATTTTTCAAAATTGTGTATGCAGATAAAAAAAAAAAACAAAAAGTTAAGGACAGTCTCTTAAGATCGATTTCGTGTTCGAGTTAATCGAGCACTCAGCGAAAATTCATAATTACATCGAACGCAAATATGCACATTCGCTCGTTCACCTAAATGTGGGCCAGTTCGCGTTTAGATCTCATTAGAGACACCACGTACCCAAAACCATTACCATACCATTTCACCATACATTTTACCAATAAGTTAGTTATATAGTTTACCATTTTCTACCAGTTCTTGTAATGAAGTGTTATAGTGAGTCAATATAGCTATTTCCCTTATAATTCGAGACTTTAACTTTACCATATATACCATATCCTATCAATACGAGAAAGGTATGTTAGGTCTCCATGGCAGCGAGCACTACTTTCTACATTTCGTGTAGCTACAACGAGGTACCTATCCTTACTGCCCCATCCCAAAAATCTACCCTGAATATGTCATGATGATTGACTGCTTAGCTCCATAAAAATGTAGCGTGATGATCATCATTTAAAAGGTTGAATCTGTAACAATCTGCAATGTTCTAACTGTTTGGCTCGTCTTTTTTACAATTTTCTGTAAACTATACTAGAGGAATATAAACATAATGCAATATTGCACATCCCCCACAGCAAATAGCGTGAGAATATAGTTATAGCCTACCGACTGACCAGACTTATAGGGAATATTATGCAGAACAGAATCCATCCCGTTAAATTTGCGTGGTGCTGGAACATACATTCAGACAAATAGACAAAAAATCTAAAAACTATATTTTCGGCATTAGAATCGATCCCAGACCTCGTAGCAAGTGTTTTTTCTTATATATATATTTACAGTTTTGATATCGTTACGATTTTATTTTATATGCATAGATATTGTATTGCGGAGTGTAAGAACATTGATAACTTAAGTCGGAATAAAAAACAAATTGCACCTTTTATTGTTTGAATATAAAATGTTATATTCCGTAAAAGATGAAATTTGTTTTTTTATATCACGTGGGTTATAGACAATCTCGTAGTGCTTCGTAGCACATCGTAGCACGTCGTAGCACTACGTAGCCCATCGTGGCGCGTCATTACACCTTTTCGCCGTATCACCAGCAGCAAATATAAGCTACAATGTCAATGATATGAATTAAAAACAAGTTTGTGTGACGAATTAACTCGGGTTCATATTGTGTGATGCAACGAATTTTTCTTAAAACATCTTATATATACATTTCTGATGGTTATAAGATCAAAAATATCTTATGAAAGTATCGGTGACGGTGAAGTGCTGCACATAAATCACTGTCAACAGATGAGGAGCACAGAGGCCCGGCGTCAGTTGTGCCGACAGTATGTACGAGTAGTTTTTAACAAGGTCTTACCCCGGGTCCACACTCTCGCGAGTGGTCCTCGTGGAGGCCCTTGCACAAGCCGCGGTAAGCGGAGGCTACAGGAGTGCAACCCACCCAAACTCTGGTTTTATTCAGTTGCTCGCCACGTCTGTCTAAAGATGGACGTGATTGAAGTGACTCGATTGCTGTTTTGTATGCTTACCAATATTATAGAGCGCGAGAGTGTGGTTGGTTCGCTCGCCTCGCGCCTCGCGTCCTTTGCCTCCGGTCAAAAAACCGACACCGAGCGGAGCGCGCGAGGCGAGGCGAGAGACGACGAGAGGAGGCCAGGCGAGAGACGACGAGAGGAGGCGAGGCGAGAGACGACGAGAGGAGGCGAGGCGAGAGACGACGAGGGGAGGCGAGGCGAGAGACGACGAGAGGAGGCGAGGCGAGAGACGACGAGGGGAGGCGAGGCGAGAGACGACGAGAGGAGGCGAGGCGAGAGACGACGAGAGGAGGCGAGGCGAGAGACGACGAGGGGAGGCGAGGCGAGAGACGACGAGAGGAGGCGAGGCGAGAGACGACGAGAGGAAGCGAGGCGAGAGACGACGAGGGGAGGCGAGGCGAGAGACGACGAGAGGAGGCGAGGCGAGAGACGACGAGAGGAGGCGAGGCGAGAGACGACGAGAGGAGGCGAGGCGAGAGACGACGAGAGGAGGCGAGGGCACCATCCACACTATCGCGCTCGTTTCATTCGCCTTGCCTCCTTGAGAGTGTGGATCCCGGGATAAGAATGAAAAATCCTGGAGCTATAATTTAAAAATCATACATAAAAGTAACCGAACCTGTTGGTGTGAACAATTTCACATTATTTAAACGTTAAATTTCACATTACTTGACTAGAACGATGCGATGCGGAGCTGTGTGGTGCGATGCGGTGCGGTGAGGGCTAATACCGAGCGCGATATAACACCCGGTTGTTATTAATTAATGTCTGTTTCACTAATGACAGCTAATAGCACTACAGTGCCATCGGAACTACTGCATCGATGTGCTTTGTAGTTATACCGTGTTAAATGAAACGCTCGATACAAAGTGCGGCGTGTGATACTATCACATGAGCTGAGCCAACTTCAGACGCTGTTGTCATATATCTGCCATCACAACTATTTACAAACCTCTCGCAGATGCGTGATTGGTCGCTTTCTATTTGTCGTGTCTTTGTTGTCTTGTCGTTTTATTTCAAGGAGGATCCGCGCTACAGCCCGCGAAATTAAAATTTTCTTACGTTTTTTGCAATTTGCAGGTCAGTGTATCTTGATCAAAATATGACTCGCGATCATAACAAATATGTTTTTACATAATTATAATCATTAATGAAAAAACGTTAGCAAAACAACCGCCAGTGACCAGCGCCGCAGTGCTGTTGTGTGAACCACCGGTAAATGTAAACATTAACATTTGATGGTTGTTCACAATAAGCAGCCGATGCGGAGAACGCGCGCGTCGCTCACAATAACATTCAGTGATTCGCCTAGTGGAGTTATGAGGCGGTTACATTTTATTATACGACCCGATGCTTTGTCACATTTTTTTATTTTAATTATTAAGCACATTATGGCGCCTCCATAGCTTCAAACTACTTACAAGTTTTAAACCAACTGCTGAAGACCTAATAGGTATTTATTGGTTTTATTACAGTTGTGTTCACGGAGGACTCATCAAAACTATCGCCTTGCCCACAAGCACTAATTACTCATGTCAAAACAATAGTCAATTATGAGAACAATCTGCTCAACGAACGACGCTTCATGTCGGCCGGTCGGTCGGACACTCGCCCGTCCGGTCACGTCGACAGTAGTTGTGAACTGTCTTCAGTCGGGCGCGCGTCAACAAAGTGGTGATTAGTGCGCGGCGTGGCTGCGGCGTGGCGGCACAATGGCTCGTTAGCAGGTGCGCGCTGACGCTGCTGCGGTCACGTGGCGGCACAATGGCTCGATAGCAGGTGCGCGCTGACGCCGCTGCGGTCATGCCACGTTGCCATCTCACCGTAATTGTCTGATGAACACTGTAACTTCAGCCTGGTACCTGTATGGACAACATATGATTCTTCTGATACGGATTCAATCAATCTGCCTAGCCTTTTCCCAACTATGTTGGGGTCGGCTTCCAGTCTAACTGGATGCAGCTGAATACCAGTATTTTACATGGAGCGACTGCCCATCTGACCTCCACAACCCAGTAATTAGGTAATAAGATACCCCAGTAAGACTAATTGTCAGACTTTCGGGCTTCTGATGACCCGTAACGACTGTCAAAGATCCACGAATGACAGCCAGGACCAACGGCTTAACGATACGGACTCATACTTTAGATTTATATACTTTTCATGTAGTAAACGGCTCCAGTTCTGTATAATTAAGTAATAACCATTGTACCGTCAAGATAATAATAACCTGGTTTTTCGTTAAAATTACTAAAACAAAGATTACAAGTAAGATTACAACGTAATGGCTACCGTAGTTGTTCGTAGCACTGCGTAGCACCGCGTAGCTCGCATGTCTACGGCTCGTAGCACACACGTAGAACTTTGTCGGCGATAACGTTATCGTATATTGTGGGTTTAGCGTTCATGCAGGTACTACAAGGACACTTCACAGAAAGGTTAACGCAAAATATTCTTCAATGCGGCTGTATTTTTGTCTGAAAGTTAGTTAATTTGGTTAGAAACAATCAAACTTTATAAGTGTATCTGCAACCAACAGTATCGTATGTCTCATAAAACGCCTGATAACGTTTAACTAACTAGTGCTCCAACAAATACGCACCTCAATGCAGTGAGGTCGTGATTACTAAAGTTGTGCCGTTCTTTCAACAGTAGTTTAGTAAATCGTTGCGGTCGGTGTACATAATTGTGGTTCTAAATCGTCGTTGAATGCAGTAATCGCCTCACAAAGTGCGGCTTAGTGTCGGCCAGTTGCGCGGCTGTCCACCGTTGTGTCGACACTCGGGACACTCGGGACAGTTGCTACTGAGATAGTTGACGGACTTCCATGTGGCACTGTTCTGTACTTTACTGTTATAATCAATTTACAATTGCGGATTGATACTCATCCGCAATTGTAAATTGATTATGAAGAGAAACAATTGTAAATTGATTATGAAGAGAAGCTGTCTGGCATCCTGCAGGCAATGACAATCTAAATCGTATTAATAATAATAATTGCTTTATTTTCAGGCAACTAAGGCCCATAGACAAAATACATAAAATAATCTTACACAATAATAAACTAATACATAATATAACAAAAAAAACATCTCTATAAAATCTAGTTACTACGTTGGGTCGGCGACGTATTGCGCTGAGTCGTGGTGTCATGTAGCCTTCCGCGAAAACGCCGGTACACGACACCCGTCGGCCAAAATTCCTCCTTCATGAAAGTCTCTAGGTGATGAGTCGGAACCCGCACCACAAAAGATTTGAAGTTAATCTTGTGGCGCGACTCCAACTTCTCGACTCTCAAGGTGAACTTGGTCTTCATCCTGATATACTCCACGACCTCCTCTATCTTCGTGGTGTGATGTAAACGTGACACGTACAGCTGCGTCGATGGAATAGCAGGACGCAGCAACATGTCGGGACCAGTCAATGCGGTACCACACTTATTGCGACAAGCAGGCTTCTTCTTCTTGTTCTTCTTCTCCACGCGAATGAAGCCTTCTTCATCGGCCTGTCCTTGGCTTGTTACCGGCGGCAACGAGCTTCGAACTGCTTCGGACGGTCTTTGGTCACCCCTCGTATTACAAACAGAGTATAAACTTACTTTTTGACTAAGCACAAGTATTGATGACTTACTGATAAATAAATCATACTAATGTGCTCCTACTATGTGGTAAAAAGTAAGAAAGAACACAGGATTTTGTTTTGTTTATTTGTTGAAGGACTAATTAGCTATTTACTTTGACCCGTAACCATTGAGAATGCACTGTTTACGTCGTCAAAATCTTGTCTATTCCTGTCTACTTTACCTCTCTTATTTTTAAAGTAGACAGGAATAGACAAGATTTTGACGATGTTCTCGATGTTTTTAGTTGGTATGTTGGCGTGTGCTAGCTGACATATGGCCAGTAATTTATAATTAAAATAATGTTTTGTGTTGCATAATAATTTTGCATACTATTATGTAGAATATTTTTTTTTCTAACTTGAACAGACAGCTGTGCTGCTGGGGAGTTTGTTGCGCCACTTCTGCTTCCCAGCTAAAGGCACTAGGAAGTGGTGAAGGGTGGGCGTTTTTGGGGGACTGTCTTATGCAATTTTGATGTTCGAAAAGTGCTGATTCTCAGCCTAGTTTGAATAAATGACTTTTGAATTTTGTTAGAGTCAACAAGAAGGTAGGTTTTATAGTACCTTTAAAACCTCCTTTTATAGTACCTTTAAAACCTCCTTTTATAGATTTATTTTTCTTAGTTTTAAATATTTTATATCTTCTTTTGTTTCTTTTTCTATTGTGTCATCTCATGTATGCACTAAAATAACCAAATAAATATTTTATAATATTCAAGTTTTGTTTGCATAAGTCTATCAAAAATGGTGCCGAAACCAGGGACTACCGTATAAAACCAATTCTGTTTAGCTAATGTCTACAAATTTGGTGCCGTAATAAATATAATAAAGTGATAGGTATTAGTAGGTATGTGCGCGAGTTCATTTCCATTGCCTAATTAATATTAGTGTTAAAAACATTGTGCGCCCGATTGTCGCGTTCATATTTTGTTTATACAAAATCGTGTGCTATTTGAGACAAGGAATATTGCCATTACAAGCACAGCTAAGTACAATACTAACCTGCTATATCAATATCAATGTCAACAGAGAGTGGCATCTATTTTTCTGATCGCTCTTCCACGTCTACTACTAAAATAATGGCAGAAAATCTTGTAAAGAAGCTCCGTATAGAACGCGGACTACGAAAGGCGGCGATAACGCGTCTTGAAAACTACTTCAAGGTTCATACCATTGAGGAACTTGACTATGAAGACGTCGCCTTTCGCCAGGAACAATTGCGAAAATCTTATGAGCAATATCAGGCTGTAGAAATGGAGCTTCTAGTGCAGGACGACGAGCCTGACTCAGATGAGGTCGACGACCGAGTCACACAGCTTTCTGTTCAGATTGAAAGACTCAAAAGGCTGTTAATGAAATCTTCACAGGAATCTAACCAAAAAGGCTCATTTGATCAATACAAAACGGCTCATTTACCAAGTATTGATATTCAAACGTTTGATGGGAAGGATATTGCTTGTTACAAGCTATTCATGGACCTCTTCACGGCGATAATACACACAAATAAAAGGCTATCTGATGTTCAAAAGCTTTTTTATTTGAAGAAATATATTAAGGGAGAACCACTTACACTAATAGACAACTTGCCGCTGGTCAACGAATCCTACGACTCTGCTGTCAAGATTTTGGAAACACGCTACAACAATCCAATACTGCTTGTCAACAATCACGTAACGTCGATACTCGATTTGCCGGCAATTCACCGAGGTACGGCACAGCAGCTACGAGATTTTGTGGCGCAGGTCCGGCAGCAGATAGCTGCCCTTAAGAATATGAAGGAGCCAGTCGACTACTGGGATTCAATCTTAGTTTGCATAATATCCCGCAAGCTTGATCCATTGACTGTCAGGCTGTTTCACGCACACAGGGATATGAGAAGTATGCCTACAATAAATGAGCTATTGATATTTTTAGATGGATACTAAGAGCAAGGCTGCTGTTAATTTCTCTAAGATTTCCGAAGCGTCAAAGTGTAAACTGTGTGGTCAACCTCACAAAATATTCAAATGTCCTAAATTCATTTTAATGTCCATAAGTGAGCGTTTAGAATACGTAAAAGCGAATAACCTTTGTAAAATATGTTTATGTTCCCATGCTAGTGTGACTGTACGTGAACTACCCTAGGCTGATAAAATTTTCGTTTTTCCTAATTATGCTAACATTCGTGTTTAAGTCGGTTCCCCCTTAGGGGAAGAACAGTGCCTCTCCTTTCCGCACAGTTCTGTAGGGCTCGTCCCAGACTGGTCACCCTTCCACCGATATAAGAAAGAAATGAATTCCCTTACCCTAAACTGCCTTGTCCCACCTTATAAAAAGTTCAGGGACAAGGATTGGATACTAGGTGAAGTTAATATTGGAAATTCACGGTTAGTAAACATAAGTATTATAATATGAAGCTAAGAAGACAAGAGGGTATGTAAAAGTATATAATATAATATTATGTTTAGTATTATAAAACACCAGCGTCTCCCCTCTCGCAGTTGAGCACCGATAACTGCAATATAACCTTTATAAAGTGAAGGGGTAAAGGAATCATTACGCTTGCGCTTCAAATCACTATTTATAGCTACGTTAATTTGTCTGTTTACAATGTACCCACTTCAGTGAGACCGGGAACCGTTTTACAACGTTTTGTCTCAATGTACGTGTTCTGCTAGACGTAACGCATAGAACCTCTGAGGAACTAATACGATTCTAACGGAACACGTTTCCTAAGCATTAAATAAATGTCTTACTCAATCCTAAGACAGAGTACTGTGAAGTCCAACTGTTATTGAGGAAGGCAAGTATCAGATAGTTCTAATCGCGTACTTGTGTTAGAGACACCCTTACGGCGGCCTAGCCCCTTTTTACAAAGATAATACAAAACTAGCACAAGCGCACCGTAGACTCAGTCTCTAGCAGAATACATTACGATTGAACTTGGTGAACGCCAAAGTGGTGGTTCGTCACTTCTCATTTCGTTAATCTGCCCCATTTAGAGGATGCGTTGCGGCATTAAGCGGCTTAGCGTCCCAATAGCGTGTCTCAATAAATAGTGACGATATAGTAATAGGCCTACCAGTGGCCGGGTGGAGTTTTAATGAGACACGGTCCCTAACGTTCTTTGAACGACTACCAATTCAGTTTGGGGTACTTGGTGAAGCCTACCCCCTCTCCCGGAAATATACGTCAACAAGCCTCACGCAAAGTATTCTGTGGCGAAACCTTTTTGGATACAGATATCATCACTAACATTTGGTTGTTTTATAATGCTATTGCACATTGGCTTTATAGCCTAGTTCAGCTTTAATTGAGCTGCGAGTCTTTATGGTTCTGCCTTCCAAATGTAGTGTGTCAGCTCAAGATCAAGAGTCGTCAAAGGTCAGGAGCATTAGTGCTCAGTGTCAAGTATGGTGGAAGGCTTTCGCTATTTCCCTATAACCAAAAGCAAGTGACTACCCTGCCAAGGGGTGGATTAGGATATGGACACGTAATACACGGGAATATAGCGTTAATTATAAACCACTATACTAAATAAGAGTTATATCGCCATTCTGGAATAAACGATCATTAATAGTTAATTATAGTTGACACTTACCAATTCCTTGGAGAGGATTAGGTTACAACTCACAAAATACAACACGTACCAGCTTCGCCTCAGACACTGCTCCTCGATCGCGACTCGTCTCCGATGCACCTCAAAACTAACTCTAGCTCAGACTACGTCGTCCGCTACCTAACGTGGTCTTAAATTCACGATCAACTTGATAAATAATGCTCGGTCCTTTAATAAGACAGCCCACAGACATCACCCCTTGGTATTCACCAAGATAGGAGTCTTGGTGAATACCAAGGGGTGATGTCTTGACTTAACTAGCCTGGACTATTACGTCAGTGGCCTATCGTGACTCAAAACCAACTGCCATGACTTTATTCCTTGGTCCCCTAAAAATCCTAAAAACACCACGTTTCGCCCATCTTCCCACACTTTTGCAGAATAGTTTTTTGTACAATTTCTCAATTGTTTTAAAAGGGTCCGTTTGAACTGTCGGAGCCCAACTTAATCGTTAACAGATGCTGGCACTGGTATTGTGAGTCGAGATTAGAAATTGGATATTTTACAACTTCTTTAGAATTCGGTGAAATATTACATGCGACCTATTCGTTCTTTGTTTCCCATTAAAATAGAGAATGTATGTGTTTCTAAGTTGATAATTATAATATTTTGTTATTAAAATAGGAGCAAATGGCAGACAGTCACACTAGCAAGTGCCGTTTTCATTTCAAATGTACAGTATGTGCCTCTAAATTTCATAACACATTAATACATCGTGATGAGCACAGGTCTGTGCCGAGTGATGCTCAAGTACATCAAATTCAAGAGCAAATATCGCAACCTGAGGTGAGTTTGCTTTCGTCCAAGCAATCAAGCACTAAAATGTGCTCTTACCTACTGTAAAGGTGTTGATGTCAGATTCGCAAAATAATAAATATGTAGTGCGTGCATTGTTAGACTGTGGCAGTCAAACATCTTTTTGTAGGTACATATAGTTTAGTTAACAAGCTGGGCATCCCAACATACAGGCAGCAACATGATGTTGTGGTTTTTGGGGGTCAGCAAATAAATAAAAAAGACAAAGCAGTCGATTTAAAAATATATTCAATGGCAGAAAACTTTAATATTTCTGTCACCTGTTCAGTAGTCGATAAAGTCACAGGTAGGCTACCACAAAGGCCTATAAACTTGTCAAGGTTCATGATACCTAAACATGTGACACTTGCTGATAATGAATTTAATATTCCAGGTGAAATCACACTGCTCTTAGCTGCTGACATTTTCTCTAAAGTCATAAAAGATGGCAAAATCGAGGGAGGTCCAGAGGATCCGATACTGCTCAATACACGGTTTGGCTACGTCATTTCAGGTGACTTCTTTCCATCTTTTACAAATACCTCCGTTGCTATGCATACAGTAGCAGCGCACACTCCTGATCTTGAGTCTCTGGTAGAAAGGGTTCCTGATTCATACTCTGAGAAACTACCAGAACTTGCGTATTGTGAAAAAATACCACAGAAGTCATTACCTTTACAAATAAATTCAAAACCATCAGTATTGAGAGCAAGCAGTCAGTTTGATCCTCTGGGTTTCACTAGTCCTCTAATAATTAGTGATTCCTTACAATCAAAGTTAACTCATGTGCCAAGGCTCAAATTAAATCGCGCATTGTCAGTTAAACTTGTAAATAATATTTCCCCAACCAAAGTAAAACAATTGAATCATTCTAAAATTGTACATACAAATGTATCGTTCAATTCGAATAACACTAAATTACCTGACTGATATGTGGATAATCATTATGTAAATAATACATCAAAGTTGTCAAATAAAATGTTATGGCCTTCTGGATCCTATAATCCAGCAGTCATCTTTTCCAGAGGCTGTGATTCACATAGCTCATGTGATAATAAAATGTGGTGGCACGGACAATATTATTTAAAAACTCCTTATAAATAGTATTAGTTATTTAACTTATGTAGAGATAAAGTGTTATATTATTGCAGAACATTATAATGATTTTAAAGTTTAAAAATGTTGCTCTACATTTAATTAATTTATGCAGTAAGTAAGTTTTTGTTATAGTTGTTTGTTACATGTAGCTTAACACTTTACTTGTAGATTATCTCTAAAAAATTTTAAGACTGATGTTACAATATTATTATTTAGGAAAACAAAAATTTAACTTATGTTTGAAATGTCTCGGATTTAAAGCTGAAACAGGTTCTTAGCTGATTGGATTCATACCTTTATTTTTTTATTAATAATTAACTATGATGTGTACAAATTATTTTATTTTTCTGGCCTGGCAATTTTAATAGAGTCAACAAGAAGGTAGGTTTTATAGTACCTTTAAAACCTCCTTTTATAGATTTATTTTTCTTAGTTTTAAATATTTTATATCTTCTTTTGTTTCTTTTTCTATTGTGTCATCTCATGTATGCACTAAAATAACCAAATAAATATTTTATAATATTCAAGTTTTGTTTGCTTATGTCTAACACCAGTGAATTTTTGAATTTTGAAACCGACAGACAGAAACGTTTTACTAACATCATACAAGCAAGTTCGAAAAGAGTCACTATAGTGTACAATTACGTGAAACTTCAGAAATATTAAATTAAGTTGAGACATGAAAAAAAACCCTAATCTCGAATAATGTTATCAGGGTCACGACAGCGCGCCATAAATTAAGAAAAGAAATTCACTCATTAAAGTGCAAAAATCACTTGTCGAAAGCCATCAATAAGGCTTTTGTGTGACGCGGAGTGATCACGGGTCAGCGCTACTGCGATGAGGCGCCGCTGGCAGAAACTCAGAGAGCGCCGCTATCTCAGAGGGCACCGCTATCTCGCGCCATTTGTACCATACCTTGCCGGGGCGGGGAGGAGGGGGAGACCTTGACAGTCAACTGTCAAGGTCTCCCCCTCCTCCCCGCCCCGGCTGACACCTTCACTAAGTTTACGAGCATCGAAGGGTTGTGAAATGTGTGACATTGACATTTTACGACTAGGTGACCTTTTTATTGCTATGTTGATTAGAAAAAGTTAACTATAGTCTCTTTGGAAAATATGATCCCTTCGACTGTTGGCAGGCTATTCTCGGGCCGGTGTCAAATTAGAAAAAACTTAAATGCTACTATTTAGCTAAATGTACATTGTCACTTGCTTCTACTAGTAAAACGATCGTAAAAGTTAATTTACTCAATACAAAATGTAATGTGTAATTAACTTAACCGGTAGACTGGAATTCCATAATATTTAGTGTACATAGTCAAATTCTAAATTTATTTTGACTTGGAAATAATCATCCCAATCATCATTTAGCTGCTACTTTAAAAACAGTCCGTTTACGTAACCCAGTGTCAATGTCCTCATGTCCAATGCTACTCACTACTCGATTCACGTAATAGATATTCGTGAAGCCCCGGGGCCGCTCGGAAAAACACTCGTTTCACACTACTTTAACGATTTTATATTGATCATGATCGTATATCCACGCTTCCATAGAGCTGTAGGTGACGAATATTTAAGTGATATTTTGTGTAAAGTACCGCCAATGGACCGGTCATCCGGATGCTGCACTGTGACAGTGATGCATCAGTGACGTCACACGCACATTTAACTGTCCTCGTACATCTCATTGAGATAGTGTTATTTATTGTGTTTAATGATGAATGGATAGATGACGTATAAATAAAGGTTTCACTTCGATTCGATTGTTGGATAGCCTATGTACTAGAACATCTATACCTATACTTTGCCGAAACAGGTCTAGAGTGAGAAACCAGACCAAGAGAGATACAGAAACCCGCAGGGCAGCATGTGGCGAGCTGTTGGGCAGTAGCGACCCCACGGACCCTATCTCCCGGGGGAAGTATTGTTCCTCACTTCTGGCTTGCTTTTATTGGCCGGCTGGAGTGAACACTGACGAGGAACAGAGCTCTTACCTCATTCTTGCCTTTATTGGCCGGCTTGAGCGGAGATTCGCAAGAGCAAACGTGCTCGGAGGAAGGAAGTATTCGAGTAAGATGCTGGTAGGGATCTTGACTGTACTTCCGGGATAGTCCTGATAGCCGTGGAATACCTCTCTACTCCTCATAAGCACCTCAAGACAAGTTGCCCCCTTGTCGCTACGACACTTTGTGCTAGCGACCGTTTTCGGGGGCCCATTATTGAGTGTGCAAGTCACCCCCTGCCATTTTCCTGTGTATTTTATATAAAATATTGGTCAGGCAGGGGTCATAGTCTTTCCATAGTTCTAGATTATCAGTTCACTTAGCCACCCAAAACCCATAATCCAATATCTTTGTTTCCATATCCTGCAATAGTCCTGCACCAATCGGGGGTTGTCCATAAGTGTACTAGTATAGTTCGAACGGGGAAAATCGTCGGTTGGTGCCTCATTTCATTTAAAAAAAAATATGAGGGGCCTCTGCGAGTTGGCTTCGGCCCCTCGTACGCCTTGTAAAGGTCCGGAACCCAAGGGTCCCGAGAAATGTAAAACACGTAAAAATTAATAATAATATAATACATTAATAACTTACATAATTGTAATAAAGTAATCTGGATGTTCTATCAAGTCGCAAAATCCGTGCGAAGCAGGGTCACTAGTTTTTAATAAGTGTGTTATAACATTTGCGGTTCCTAGATTGTTCATTTGTATTAGAGCTGGATGGAACTAACAACGAAGTGACCTAGTTTCACCATACCATGTCAGTTAGTTGATCTTCTGTTAAAATGTTAACGGGACATTAAGAGTAGTGAGTGTTTCACCATGCGGTAATCCATCATCAAATCTTTTAATCAGGCGTTAAAATTGCTGCCCTAGAGTTCCCTTAACTTACCAACCGACATGTATCAGCCTTGTTTTTACGAATATTTATTTTGACGTTGTCCCAGCGAGTTTTTAATGGTCAGTATTTCTATTAGCAAAGCTGCTCAAGGAATTGAACTTTTCAGCAAAAATTCTCCATCCCTCATTTTTCGCTATCGTTGTGACAGCATCACTTTTTTTATTTTTTACGAGTTGTTTATGCTTCTAAATCAAGTTAATTATAAACTGATTTCTCATTCAATGAGAAATTAGGGCCACGTTCACGCGTTTTTATAGAGTTAGACATTATTATTCTTACAGTAGAAAACACCACGAACACCGCAGAACGAAAACAAACAAAATTAAAAAATCACTAGTAATTACTAGTGATTTTTTAATTTTGTTTGTTTTCGTTCTAGCCCGACAAAATGAAATGTTGCAAGAATACACTCAAACTTGACTACGCAACTGACATTTTAATTTAGTTGTACTGTTTAAGGTGGATCCGCAGTGGTAGCCCGCTAAATTAAAATTTTCGTAAGTTTTTTTGCAGATTGCAGGTCAGTGTCAGGTTTTATGTGTCTTGATCAAAATATGATTAACAGAATTATAACATTAGAATCATTAATACATCTCTCTAACTTAGATTTGTTCCATATGAACTTTTCCCTATGAGACGTGTTCTTTTTTTTTTAAATCTTTGTTTATTTGCTGGGTTTTTTCTATATAGAATATGTCACCCTGATTATTGAATATAATAAGTACTTATAACAAACTAGCCTACCCGCAACCTTGTACCCATAATAATAATATGATAAAGTGTTCTGGCCTCATTTGACAATGGTGAGGCCAGAATGCTATTATAGAAGCCTAAAACTGTTGCCAAAAGCTTGACGTCTTTGGACTCTAATACGACCACATTCCGTCAAGCCGACCACATACAGCACAATTGGCAGAATCAACTTAGCGCATCATAAAACCAAAACTATTGAGAGGAACGTGGCCGGATCGCAGTCTCAAGGCCATCACAACTTCTTGCCTATTCATCCTGCCCTCGCTGAACCAAAGCATACGTGGAAGAGATGGCTGAATCGTCCTGTACCAAATGCCCTTCGTTAAAGATCTTTTATCAAAATACTCTGACCATGATAGAATACTCGTACATCTGTCTCTAACTAGGGGTAAAAGCTCGGTATGCCATGGAGGTCAGGCATAAAATTCCCCATCAGATGCGGCTTCATTTGCCAAACGATCAACCATCTCATTACCATCCAGTCCAACGTGAAAAGGAATCCATTGTAAAGGCTTGTGCAGACCAGCGCGACTTATCGCGCGACACAAAGGCACCGCTCGTCGCGCGACGAGAGGTGCCTTTGTGTCGCGTCGCGTGTCGTGCTGGTCTGCACGAGCCTTCATATAACTGTTTTATGTAAGAAGATCACTTTTCGAGTCAGTGAAAATGACAAACTGATCGCCGTCCAAAGATCTGATATAATCCAAAGCTTCAGTGATAGCGATCAACTCCAAGTGCATTATTGAAATTTTTGATAAAATACGAAATTTGAAATAGGTACCAACTTGCGAATCAAAAAAGGCTGCACCAAAGTAGTTCTCACGTCTCGAACCGTCCGTATAAATACAGTAAAAGCCAGAATATTGTTCATTTAGAAACTTACAACATATTGATCTTAAACTATGTATATAAATAATAACAACGCTTTGATTTATCAACCGAATCTAAACTAGGTTTTACAATAGGTACGCGATAAGTCCATATTGCTGACCCAAGTATCCATGGAGAACATGCCAATTTTACTACTGCAGTACATATGTTCTTGATTTAGGACATCGTGAGACATAACTAACAGTGGTTTTTCTTAGTTCTCCAATAAGGATTATTATCACAAAGACCATGAAGCTTATCCAATATGCCTATTAAAGGAAAATCGTAACACTTAGATTTTAAGTAAAACTTACCAGCTAAATATCGGCGGCGAATAAAAAGAGGAGGCAATATCAATTCGGATTCCATCACGTGAATCGGAGTACTTTTGATAAACCCACCTATTAACCGCAGGCAAATGTTTTGTAATCTATCCAATTTGGTTAAATGTGCGTCGGCGCTATTGTCCAGTAAAAAGCTACTAAAGTCGATACGACTACGAATAAGAGATATACATAATCGTCTTAAGTGGTTAGGATGAACACCCCACCCGGGTCCCACCAAAACCTTAAAAATATTAATCAGTTTAAGTACTCGCTCACGAACCTCATCTATATGTTTCTTCCATCAAAGACCCCTATCTAGCCACAATCCCAAATACTTCACATGGTCTACTAACTCTAACAATGTACCGTTTAAACGGACATCTATAACTGACCTACGAAAACCTCTATTAAACAAACAAATTTTACTTTTAGCGGGAGAAATTTCTAAACCGACGTGCGTCAACATGCTGTTGATTAGATCAAAAGCACGTTGGATCTTGTATTCGCCCTCACTAACAGAAGAACACTGCACATATATAGCGAAATCATCCGCATACTAAGATATGCAAATATTGTTCTGCAAACTTTTACAAATATCCGCTGTTATTATATTAAATAACAGTGGAGATATCGGATCACCCTGAGCTAAATCACTACCCGAGGTTTGGATCAGGATGATCCGATAAATGATAGTCATTACCAGATCTTATTTTGAGTACTCTTCTATGAAGAAAATTCCATAAATATCTACAGATACGTGAGCCCACTTTAAAGCTATCCAGAACATTTATTGAAACAGTATTATTAACATTATTATACGCATTATTTAAATCTAAAAAACAACCCATTGTAGAACAACCCTCGGAAAAACCAGTTTGAATTGCGGAGATCAAGCCATCTAAACACGACCTACCTCTTCGGAAGCCTACTGTGTTTGCAGAAAATGTGTTACTTTTTTCCAGAAACCATTCCAATCTTTGAAATAAAACATAATGGAAAATTTTGCATATGCACGACAACAAGAATATAGGTCGGAGTGAAGAAACGCTAAGGTCACGGCCAGGCTTTGGTATAAGTATAATACAGATCTCACGCCACTGAGAGGGAACAAAACTGAGACCAAAAATTTATTATATAACGCTAGTAAAACAGATTTACTCATATCAGGTAAATTCTTAATCATAGAATAAGATATAATTATCATCGCATCCAGAAGATGTATCCTCAGATTTAATACATTTATCTAGCTCCTGAATAGAGATCTCACACTCTAATATAGGGTTACTATGGTGAACCGTAGGGGTCGATGGGGACACATAATCTGGTGATAAGGAATTTAAAAGGTATGCGGCACTTTGGGCGTCCAAAAAATGTCTAGGAGAACGGTAACCTTTCAGCCATCTCATTTTGCGCCACATTTCACTAAACGATGTAGTGTGATCAACTGAAGAACAAGTATTTTGCCAGTTCACACCCCTAGCCTGCCGGATTAACTTCTGCGATGTACTTATCCTACTGTTGAGAGTATCAAGATTTTGAGGAGTGGGATTACGCCTAAATTTGGATAATGCTAGCCTACGATGAGCCACAACGCTTTGGAGTAAAATCTGAAGAAGGGTTTTGGTTAAATTTAAACATCGGGATGAATTTGTTAGCTTCATTTAAAATATCCAAAAATAAATCATAAGCTTTTTGAAGGTCATTCGGCAAACACAAATGGCAAAATTTTTGGTCCAGATATTTATTATATGAAGTCCCCCAGACAGGGTATTTATTCCCCCAGACAGGGTATTCGCCAAAATCGAAAAGGTTTTAAAAACTAAGGAAGTCATTATATCACCAGCTGAATATGTGTCCGTATTGCAAGAACATACAAAATGTACAGATTTAGCATCAATTCCTGTATATGACTAGAAGACTAGTTATCAAAATATTGTAAAGCCTACTACTAGTTGGCATTTTGCTTTCATAAAGTGTAAACGAGTTTTTATTACCCGGACTAAGACTGAAAATGTATTTGTACAAGGTGAAGTTAACTATCGGGCAGAAAACAATACAAAAATGACGATTACCAAGAAAAATAAAAAAAATTACTATGATTCACCCTAATATCATTCAACCTAATAAAATAATTCCGAATGCTGCCAAATTACAAGATGTTTTGAAATTATTAAAAACCCATTTCGGTGATAATTGGGAAACCTTGGAAACAATATTTTTTTATAAAAATATTAAAGAAAGAGCACAAAATATGATTGAAAGTCCTAAAAGCAATTACCATAATACCTTGTCTGACTTGTGTGAGCCTGGATTTACAGAAAATAATAGCTATGTGTAATATTTGAATAACAACTATGCAAAAATAAAAAGTTTTAATTTCTTTTATACATACTTGTTTTTATTATACCTAATGCTAATACTAACCACCATTAATCCTAAAAATTTATTGTGGACTAGCTGTGCCCGCGACTTCGTCCGCGTGGAATAGTGACTTTTCGTGCAGCACATTTTGAATTACATATACCGTCGTTTGGGTAGCTAAAAATTTACTTTACAGTAATGCTTCTCTGTATACGATATTTGACGTATGGCCATCGGGGATGAAAGCATACAGACTCCTAGGATTGCTAACCCGTGACAGATCCACATACAACTGACCGTGCGAGAAACAGCTGATACTTAGATCTACACCCACAACTTTCAGCGTCTGACCTTGGGCTTTATTAATTGTCATCGCAAAACATAGGCTGACTGGAAACTGGACTCGTTTAAAACTAAATGGAAAATTGTTTGGAATGAGAGGAATCCGAGGAATGAAAACACTTTCACCTTTTCCACACCCTGTTAAAATCTCTGCTTCTATCAGATTTCGTTGTAAATTGGTCACTTTTAACCTGGTGCCATTGCAAAGTTTTGGGGGGCTTAAATTTCTAAGAAGCATTATGGGTACGCTTTCGGATCGAGCATTTGTTGCCCGTACTCTCTGGGAGCTCAGGCGGGTTTCCCTGTCAGCAAAAGTCTCAGACTCACGCGATAGCGCGTGAGCTTCGCGATCGACAGATAAACGTGCCTTTCGTTGTTCCCCGTTTTCCCTATTTCGAGTTGTCATCATTCGAGAACGATTTGAACTCAGTCGAGGTCTCGCCGAGTCGAAGTTTCTGCAGCACGAAACCTAGCCTGATGTTCCCGAGTTGCAGAGAGCCTTGCTTCACGACCTTCCTCAGATTCCTGAGATCGAACTAATCTCATCCTTTTAGCATTTTTGCTACATTGGGAGAGGTTGGATCTTCTTCGAGGCATTCTTACAATAAAATAGTACTTACTACTTAACACACAGTTATTTAGTAAACACGTACTATCGTAAACAATTAAATTATAAATACTTACAAATTATTACACAGTCTAAAACTATCACAGTTTAAGTAATAAGTGTTAAGTCAGCTGTGCGCACTCATTGCGAATGGACGCTAACGAGGTCTCTGTAGCGGGGGCATTGACCCCTGCGCGCGCGCCGGAACGAAAAAGTGAAGTTGGACGTAATATTGTGAAATGTAATCAATGTAATATTGTAATTAGTGAAGTTTTGTCGTTTATACAGAACAAAATTGATATTATGGACAATCAGAGTCTCATACAGATATGCAAAAGTGGTTTTTATGAGGAAGACGTAGCATGTGCAAAGAAACTGTTATATCAAGCCATTCCAAACACCAAGCGTATAATCAAAAGGAAGTGCAAAGGCAAATCTGAAAGGGAGTTGGTGGATATTATAGACCTTTTCAAACAAACAGACCCGGAACTCATACCGGTCTTTGTTGCTCGTGACTTGCAGAAGCTTCCTCCACTTACCTTCGATCACGTAGATGTGACAAACTTACTAAAAAACATCATAATATTACAATCAGAAGTTAAGTGCATTAAAGATAGCTACGCAACTATAAGTCATGTGGAGGAATTAATTAAAAGAAAAAGTGAATCTCAACACCTAGAACACTCGTCTATTGAAAGGTCGGAAACTAATATTAATAGAAGACGAGGTGCTTTCGTATTAGATGAGAGCACTTACGTTAATTTAAGTGATAGCAAATATAATGAATCGCATAATGACTTGCAAAATACGGAAATAATAACGAATGTCGGTAAAATGACACAGAGCAATGGGTCAATGACCGATGCCCCCACTGTCGCTAAGCAAGCTTCACCATCTCACTCGTCACCGCACGCTCTCACTTGCACAGTCAACTTAGGCACGCCCGCGCCCCTCTCTCGCGCGCATGACAAGGCGTGTGCGCAGCGCGTGGAGGCCAGTGCGGTTTCGACAAGCCGTAATGAAGTGAATGAGGCCCGCGTACTTGTACAACACCCAGCGAAACATAATACGAATTCTAATATGCAAAAAGGGAATTTATGCTTGGATACATGTGAGGCGGCTAAGTCTTGGGCGAATACGGTGAAGGATGGAGAGTGGAAAAAGGTAGAACGCCGGAAAACCTATAAATCTGTAAATAGATTTATTGGTAATCAGGGAAAGGGTGCAGTTATTCCCGACAATAAGTTCAAGGCTGCAGACATAAAAATACCTTTTTATATTTATAATGTGGATATGGCAGCTACCACCAAGGACGTAGCAGATTATGTATTAAGTAGGACACAAGTAATGATATCACCTGAGAAAATAAATATGAAGAAACGCAAGGGATATGAGGCATACAAATTTTTAATTCCTAAAATGAAACTACCAGTTTTTATGGATGAAAATATATGGCCGGAAGGTGTGTCTTTCCGGCAATTTATTGAATTTAAAAAATCCTTTAATGGATAAGCCTGTTAAGCTAATAAGTTTTAATTGTAAAAGTGTTACGAGTTCAGTTGATTGTATCAGACGATTGTGCGACACTGCGGACGTTATCGCACTGCAGGAGACGTGGCTGTTGCCGCATGATCTGGCCTTTTTAGGAAACATACACAATGACTTTGCATTCACCGGAACCTCAGCAGTGGATACGGCAGCAGGTGTACTTCATGGTCGACCCTATGGAGGTGTAGCACTTCTGTGGCGGAAGAGTCTGTTCTCGATGGTTAGTGTAATAAAGTGCAGCAGTGTTCGTATTGCGGCAATAAAAGTGAGTTTGTGCGACAAAGATATGCTGGTATTTTCGGTATATATGCCTACCAACTCCAGTGACAATCTCGCAGAGTTTACTGACTGCTTAAGTGAGATCGCAGCTATAATTGACAGCAATAGCATAGAAACTGTATTTATGTTAGGTGACTATAATGCTCACACTGGCGAACTATTTCATAGTGAACTACTTAAGGTCTGTGAGGAACAACAATGGTTATGTGCTGATATTGAGTGCTTGCCGAGTGACTCATACACTTTTGTGAGTGACGCGCACGGGTGTAGGCGCTGGCTTGACCACTGCATTACGACACAGGCCGCGCAACGGACACTCGTTAATGTTAAGGTACTGTACGATATTTATTGGTCGGATCATATGCCTATAGAGGTAGAATGTAATCTAAAGTTAATTACACCTAATATAGTATTACCTAAGCCTAACAGTAATAAAATTGTTTGGGGGCAACGTGACTCGACTCAGATAAGTATGTTTGAGGAAATGTGTAATGTGGGTTTACGGGAAATAGATTTTCCGCACGCATTTAGTCACTGTGCAGACATTCATTGTAGGAATGTGAACCATAATATTGTTCTGGATGATTTATACAATAACATAATATGTATTCTCCAACAGTCTGCTGAGTGTAGTGCGGCGGCGAATAAGCCCCGAACGTATAAACCTGTGCCAGGGTGGAATAAATATGTAAAAATAGCTTACGAGGAGGCTCGCTTAGCTTTTCACGGTTGGCAGTCATGTGGTAAACCAGATACAGGTATTGAATTTAATAAAATGCGTGATACGCGGAGAAATTTCAAAAGTAAATTAAAATGGTGTCGTAATAATGAAAAACAAGTTAAACTAAATTTAATAGCTGAAAATCATAAATCTAAGGACTTTGTAAATTTTTGGAAAAACTCGAATAAACTGAATCCTAGGTCGAGCCTTCCGGTAAGTGTTGGTGGTAAACATGATCCCACACAAATTGCTAATATGTTTGTAGACCAATTTAAAGTGAATCCCTTGGCAAAATCCTCTGTTGGTTATGTGACGCAGGAGGTGACTGGCGCTGATGTGAGCTTGGCGCGGGGATTGAATTTATCTACTAAAGATGTCAAGAAAGTGATAAAAAATATGGTTAGGGGCAAGTCCCCGGGACATGATCACCTTAGTGTCGAGCACCTTAAGTATGCAGGTGTACACTTGCCTAGAGTATTGTCGATGTTTTTTAGACTGTGTGTGAGTCATTCTTATCTGCCCAGTGCACTTATGCGAACTATAGTTGTACCTGTCATAAAAAATAAAACCGGTGATGCTGCGGATCCCAGTAATTACAGACCAATATCCCTGGCAACGGTCATAGCAAAGGTGCTGGATAGTCTGCTGGATACATACATGGCCCCCAGGATTGACTTGCATGATGCACAGTTTGGCTTCAGGCCTGGGCTGTCGACTGAAAGTGCCATTGTGTGTTTAAAGCGGACTGTCCGGTATTATACGGACAGGAAAACACCTGTTAATGCGTGCTTCTTAGATCTGTCCAGGGCTTTTGACCTTGTACCTTATGACCAGCTGTGGGATAAGCTTAGTAATGAGAAAAAAGTAGATTTTGAGGTCACGTCATTGCTAAGATTCTGGTATGAGAATCAAATAAATAATGTTAGGTGGGCAGGGACTATGTCCGAAGAATATAAGTTGAAATGTGGGGTGAGGCAGGGGGGAATCACCTCCCCTCGCCTTTTCAATTTATATATAAACCAACTGATTGTTGAGCTCAGCAATACTGGTGTCGGCTGTCATATTGACGGAGTTGCTATGAACAACATCAGCTATGCAGACGATATGGTCTTGCTGAGCCCTTCAATCAGTGCATTAAGACGTTTGCTGAAGGTCTGTGAGAACTATGCGGTGACTCAGGGGCTTATGTATAATGTCACTAAGAAAGAGTTACTTGTTTTCAATGGCGGTGCCAAAAGTTACTTAAATGTTCCATGTATCTCGTTAGCAGGTACACCCTTGAAGCAAGTCTCAAAATTTAAATATCTGGGCCACTGGGTCACTGAGGACCTGTGCGACGATTTGGATATCGAGAGGGAGCGTAGGGCGCTGTCTGTTCGAAGTAATATGCTGGCCCGTAGGTTTGCAGGGTGTTCTTACGATGTAAAAATGACGCTTTTTCGAGCCTACTGTCAGACTTTTTACACCTGCAGCCTTTGGGTCAAGTATACGCAGAAGGCATACAGCGCCCTGCGTGTGCAGTATAACAATGCCTTCAGGATGCTTGTGGGGCTGCCGCGATATTGTAGCGCTTCGGGTATGTTTGCCGAGGCGAGAGTGGATGATTTTTATGCCATCATTCGAAAACGATGCGCTTCTCTCCGGCACAGAACAGATATCAGCACCCACGGCATGTTGAGAGCATTGAGTGACCGGTGGGACTGCCCGATGCTTGGTCGATGGGTGAGACTGCACACACAGATCTGCTCTTGATAACATTTTATTTTATCTATTCCTATTATGTTATTATTATTATGCCTATTTGTGATTTTTATGTGTGTATTGTGTTTTTTGTATGAATTGTGATTCATTCTATAATGATATTATTATGTAATTTGTGATGTATTTCGATTATGTTGTAATTAATGATTTTGTTTTGATGTCAATATTTACCTACTAATGTAATTTTATGGACTTCAATGTCTGCAAATAAATGATTATTATTATTATGACCTTTATTTAATTAATTACATATAAATTATATTTTTAAATATTAGAACAAAATAATATAAAAACATTTAAAAATATAAAAAATAGTATCCCTACCGGTATCGGGAACAGGGTCCAAGCTACCGGCGGTCAGGGCTCCAGAGAAAGGAACCTCCTAACAATGCGAGCCGTGTCCAGGAGTACCGCTTTCTGAATCAAGCCCTTAATCCAGCTGCCCAACGAGAGCCTCCTTAGGTGTTGGTCGAGGCTCTTGGCAATTAAGCCATTGGCTGATACGACTATCGGCACAATGATTGCTGAGTCCACATCCCACATGTCGACAACCTCGCGAGCCAAGTCAAGATACTTGATTTGTTTATCTTTCTCGGCTTTCACGAGGTTCTCGTCATGCGGGACCGTTATGTCAATAATCATTGCGCGCCGCTCTCCTCGATCCACCACCACTATATCAGGCTTATTGGCAACAATAGTCCTGTCAGTGATGATGGATCGATCCCAGTACAATGTGATATTTCCATTTTCGAGAACTGGGTCGGGCACATACCTGTAGTACGGCACTTCCGATTCCACAAGGCTGTATTTCAGAGCAAGTTGCTGATGGATAATCCTGGCTACAAGGTTGTGTCTATGTAAGTACTCTTCGTTAGCTAGACGAGAACACCCGGAGATAATATGTCGGATTGATTCTCCCGGACGGTGGCATGCCCGACAGATGTCAACCGTGCCGTCCTTTACAATGAATCTCCGGTAATTGTTCGTCATCATAACTTCGTCCATAATTGCACAGACAAAACCTTCGGTTTCCCCAAAGAGGTCACCAAAACGCAGCCAGGCTACGGACGCTAGTAAATCTACATCGGGCCCATGTAGGGCCCGGAAGAAGCGCCCATGAAGCTCCTTACTCTGCCATATCTCCCTGCGTTCGTTAGTGTCAAGCACTACAGGTTTGCGCCAGTTCTCTTTAGCCAAGGAGAGCGGGGTAAGGCCCTTGTCCACCGCAACCACATCTCGATGCATCCCCACGTCGGTTTTTAGGAAATATTCCCTAAGACTGCATATCTCGCGATTGTGGAGTGTCTTAGCGTTTAAAAAGCCTCGACCTCCACATTTTCGCGGGATATACAGTCTCATTACCGATGATCGTGGGTGATGCATTCGATATGCAGTCAGTAGTGTACGGACCCTCCTATCCAGGGCGTCTAGTTCGGTCTGAGTCCATTTGAGTATGCCGAAAGAGTACATCAGAACCGGCATGACCCAACCGTTGAAAGCGCGCACCTTGTTTCCGCCTGATAGAAGACTATTAAATACTTTCTTCAGGCGGCTTCCCTTCAACGATTGCTTCATGTCAGTAAGATTGATGCCCAACGCTTCCGACATACCCAAATACTTATAGGTTTCGGATGCGGAGAGGGCTCTAAGGTTTATGGAATCCGAGAGTTGGGTTCCCACGGATTCCACAATCTCCCCTCGCTTTACATGCATGACCGCACATTTGTCCACACCAAATTCCATCCTGATGGCGCTACTGAAAGTTTCAGTTACTTTCAGTAGCTCCATCAGTTGCAAATTGTTGGGGGCAAAGAGTTTTAGGTCATCCATGTAGAGGAGGTGAGATATAACCTGACCACCTCTCCTCAACCGATAGCCAAGACCTGAATCCTCCAGCAGTGTGCTTAGAGGATTCAGGGCTAAGCAGAACCAGAGCGGACTCAAACTGTCGCCCTGAAATATACCTCGCTCAATCCTTATCGGCTCGCTATTCCTTCGGATATTTCGACATCCTGGATAGTGAAGGACCGTCCTCCATTGCCCCATACACGACATTATTATTATTATTAAGACGTGTAAACCAAACGTTATAACTTTATAAAACAAAAGAATTGCTAGAAAAATTAATTACTAACCTGAGCTAATGAACTTATACTTAATAAAGAAAATCAAGAAAAGAAATGCCTAACCTATACCAATATATATAAACCCTCTAAATACAAATTAAGATAAGTATACTGAAAATCAAGGAAAGAAATGCTTAATCTATAACAAATGCTTACAATATTTATTTACAAACCCTAAATAAAAATTAAGATAAGTAAATACCCAAAAATCAAGGAAAGAACCGCCTAACCTATACCAAATACTTACAATATTTATTTATAAAATTTGAAAGAAAATTAAGAAAAAGAACCTAACCTACAAACCCTAAAATATAAATAAATGAAATATGCAATGCGATTCACTTGAATACTGACTGTATTCAAGTGAATCGCAATAATCGAATGCATCTATTCGCCTATACTCTCTAGGACACGTGCGTTCGCTACGAATAACTGAATCCTTATGGCAGCGGAGCGTTTTTTTTTTTTTGAAGTGCGCTCGCAGCGAAATCCGGTTAAGCAGCCAAGACCTTAGTGGTCAGTACCCACTAAGGTCTTGGCTGCTTAACCGGATTTTTCTGTGGGTGCCATAAGCTTCTACACTTAGAGCCTCCAGCCAGGAGCTTTTTGAACTTATTCTAAATTAAAATTAAGCGAATGCTCGCTAAGGGCACCCCCTGTGGGGTACGAACCTCGGCTTAGGGCATCGCTGATGGGAAGACAGCAAGAAGGGACAGGCTGGATCAAATTTATATTTTCATCATGATTATTATGCGGGGTATTTAAAGCTACGTGCTCAGCTGCAACAACTGCTGGCACCTCGTTTTCGAGCAAGGGTCGAGGGGGAGTTTCATTAACTCGGGGATTCGGTCGCGATCGCAAAGGACGTCGGCGGCGAGGTCGGAATGACGGGAAGCGTCTGTTTTTGTGCACAGTACTGGTGGCCCTATTCTGCTTCTGGAGGAGGGTAATGGGGTCATCTGGGTCGGAGAGTACATGCCTTGGGCGGCGGGTCTGACTAATTCGGGATGGAATATAATCGGCTGCTTCGACAACCAGAGGGTTGCGATGTCTGAACAGCGGCGCGGCTCTCAGCGCACTTTATATAGCCACGGACACGCAGGCGCAAGGCGTGTACGTACTCTGATAGAATACCTTAACAAATGTTCGCCGTGATTCTTTGAATTGACATAACTTTTTTATTTATGGACCGATTGACATGAAATAAACACTAAATGTTAAGTGAAGCTTATTACAATATATTAGTGAAAACCGCATCTAAATCGAATAAGCCGTTTCTGATATTAGCGTGCACAAACACACAGACAAACCGACAAACAGACAAAAAATAAATTAATTACAATTTCGGGTTCGGCATCGATATAATAACAACCCCTGCTACTTTTTTAAATATATTTCCATTGTACAGACACCACTTTTCTACAATTTTATTATATGTATAGATGATCGTTTGTAGTTAACAAGAAACTATGCATAAACCCATCCAAGTCTAATTTTATGTTGCTTGCAAAGTCCCCTAAAACGTAACGAGTCAACATCAAATCCCACTATAATGAATGATGAGTTTCAAAATCCACTTTAATGTAACAATTTTATTTAATCTACTTTTTTCTATGGCTATATTGACAGTTTTATTTTTTTCTTCGGTATTATCGTACTTCCTTTCGTAAAAATGTTATCAGGTACAATTAGTACTGTGCATTTATTAAGTAATAAAGAAAAAAAATACTTCCTAATTTTTTTCCGAAAATCATTTTAGGGATTTTTGCAACTACACGCCTCAATTGTTAGACACCCCTTATCTTAAAAAATAAGCCAGTCTTTTTAAGGTAAATAACTTCCTTTATTCTGGACCACAACTCGTTGAAAGATGGACATTCATTGTTACCCTTTCCATCATCAGGTGATTGATGAAAGCCTTTATCGTCTGGATCTGCATTCCAAAACATCCAGTCTTCTTTAGGTGGGTTGCTTTTATTTTTTCGGAGACTGTACTTTGGGTTTTGGAGGGTCATCACTAACCGTAGTAGGAGTCTCCACTTTGTGTACTGTCGCCTTAGTGTGGATAATTTCGGAAAAAGTGTGATGAAAAGAAGCTCCCGAATTCGATTTTCTTACTTGTGAAGGCTCGTCTGCAAGAGGTGTAAAAGAGACACGATTTTCTGGGGCTATCGAAGCTTGAGGGAGAACGACAATTTCGGGGGGACAGGAATTTTCGGGAGGAACATAACATTCTAGTGCTTTCCTGTATGTGCAACCAAACTCAGCCATAATCTCCCTTAGCCTTCTCCCTTTCTTATACATTGGACAAGTCTTACTTAGAGATATGTGGTTACCTTTACAGTTGCCACAGATAAACAATAAAGTGTCGCAATTTTCATGATTCTCGCTACACTTCGGGCAAACCACGTTTTTCGAGGGGCACATTTTCTGCATATGGCCTAACCTCCAACATTGGGAACATTGGGATACCTGGTGTATGTACGGCAAAACCTTTGTGTTTATATCACATACACGAATTGATGCTGGTAGATGATCACCGTCAAAACAAAGTCGAAGGGTTTCGCTGGGGCACCAACCACCTTCATCCCTATTGCGACGGTCTAGCCGCTTGAATGATAAAAGCTTAGCGGGGGACGGACATGAAATATTTCCGAGTATCTCCTCATCAATAAAATCCAGATCTACATCCTTGATATGGCCATAGCAGACAGACAGCTGCATAGACTTCTGGAACCTCCATCCTTTCTCTAAAAGTTTCTCACACATTATAAGATTCTGTGCAGCTGATTCGCATTCAAATTGAAAGCGTATTTTAAAAGGATTTAAATATTTAACGTGGCTAATTTTGGTTATATTATTTTCCCTTAAAATACGTGCCATTGCAAACTGTTTCGGAAGACGTTCCTTGTAAAAAACTTAGACCTCATAAGTTTTTTCTTCTTTTACAGAGCTTTTACTACCGTGACACATCTTTTTTTTTACTTCCCTTTACTTCTGTCCAACCCTTTTCGTCTTCAGTACTGTCCTCTCTTTCTCGCTTTTCCGCTCTCAACGGCTCCTCTTTATTTTTACAATCAAAATCAAAATCAAAATATTTTATTTCACATAAACCTACATGGGCACTTATGAAACGTCAGAAGCTAGGTGCACGGTTCCAATTGGTCGTTTCCTATGGAGAAGAGCCGGCAAGAAACTCCACGGTTACTCTTTTAAAAATAATTGGCTTTTACAATACTTTCAAATAACAGTGTTTCTAGGTATGGGAGGACAGTGTAGGTCTTTCAATAAGTACCAAGTACTTAACAAAATAGAAAATGGTCAACAGGTCTACAATCCACTAAGCCTACAGCGTTCTCACATTCACAAAATATGTAGAAAAGAATCTATACAAAAAAATTAATTAATTAAAAAAAGTAAAAAACCTATTTTAAATAAAACGCAATTATATGATTGCTATTACAACTGTAATCAATCTGAATAATTATCATGTCCACAAAAGCCACAAAAAAAAAGTATATAATGTCAAATAATAGAATAGTAAATATGTCAAGGGCGAATGTAAAAATAAATAAAAATAAAGATTTAAATAAACATGGTAATTTGAGAGCAGTTAATAGACTCTTATTTATGCCGTTAATGTGGTACCAGGAAAGCGACATGTGCAGAAGGAATTATTGCCAAATTTCCTTGTCTTCAACGTAGTCTTTAATTTTATAATATGTTCTTGATAAGGACACGTTTGATGTGGGTTTTGAACTTCCCATCGCTAAGTTCTGTCACAGACTTTGGCAACTTGTTATAAAAGCGGATACTGTTTATAAGAAATGACTTTGTTGTTTTAGTTAATCTAAATTTGGGTATCACAATTTCATGTCGACTACGTGTATTTATATTATGGAAATCGCTTCTTATTTTGAAAAGTCCTAAGTTTTTGCGAACATACATAATACTTTCTAAGATATAAAGTGAAGGCAAAGTCAGTATATCAATTTCTTTAAATTGGTCTCTAAGGGACTCGCGAGAGCCCATTTTATAGATCGCGCGGATTGCCCTCTTTTGTAAAATGAAAATTGAATCTACGTCAGCTGCCGATCCCCACAGCAGGACGCCATAAGACATAATATCCCCTTCCGTCCGAACATTGCTCGAAAGCAGACGTGTTTTTGGTTGTTTCCTTGAATTTATAAAGCTACCTTTTATTCTCAAAAATAATTATTTCCCATTTATTATCAATTTGTTATTTCTTAAAACGTCATAAAATAATATATTTAATTAAATAATAAATAAGTCAAGAAGTGTTCTATTCCCGAATATCAAGTCGGGAAGCCTCTGGAAGAAACCTCATCAGCAACTGCTACCAGGTCACCATAAGCTGAGACGACTACCAAAAACTGAGAACTGAGTACGAACGGGTGAGTGAGAGGAAAGAAAGAAATAAAACACAATTAAAATATTGTCTCCAAAATAAAAGTACTAGGGTCGCATAGAGACACAAGACATTTTGAATTGTACTAATAGAAAAGGATTTTCAACGTCACTTGTAATAGTCTAAGTGGCTCGTTTCCTAAGCGCTGCTGCTGAGGACACAACCTGAAAAGCCCGAGTTCGTATCTCACCAGGAAGTATTATTTTTGTGTCTTCTTAAATTGTGTCCTAACTTGACCTATCGCCACAATACAAAAAATCATGTCGGTAAAACGGACTCCACCACCTTCCATTGTAAATTACGAGTCGGAACCAGATATGCCAACTGAAAAGGTGGATGTGGACTCTAATACACAACGTAAGCGCAAATATGACCAGGTGGATGATATGTATGTTTTTATGTCCGAAATGAAGAACCTGTTCTCGAATTTTGAAAAGCAGCAGAATGATAAATACAATGCTCTGCAGGCATCTATGAATGAGATAAGAGAAATAAACGCATCAATAAAAAAATCATGTGATTTTGTAACAGGGAAATATGACGATCTGATGAAAGAATTCAATAAGCTAACATCAGAGCGTAAAGAAAACTTAGCTTATATTCAGGTACTGGAGGAAAAGGTCGAAAACCTAGAAAGACTGCAAAGATCTTCCTGCCTGGAATTGAGGAATATACCCGCTAAATTGCGAGAAACGAAAGAGGATCTCTCAAAAATTGTAATTGATACTGGTAAAGCCTTAAATCTTTCGATAAGTACTTCTGATATACGAGATATTTACCGCCTAAATGCAAAGAATGAAACAAACAAACCTATCTTGGTCAATTTTACGACAATAATCTGGAAGGAAAAGATCGTTCATTCAATTAAATCCTATAATCGAGCCAACAAAGACAAAAAGCTGTCAACCGCTAAAATACATGTAAATGGCCCTGATGTCCCTGTATACATTTCAGAACATCTCACTTACAGGGCTAAACGCCTGTACTTTTTAGCTCGAGATTTCTCAAGAACAAATGGCTACACTTTCTGCTGGACTGCGCATGGAAAGATCTTTGTGCGCAAGAAGGAAGGAGAATCCGCACACTGCATTAACAATGAATCTGACTTGAAGACTCTAAATGTTGAAGTTTGACTATTCTTCAGTAATAATCATGATCTTCCACTTATTCTAATTTTAATTACAATTTTAAAATGTGCATGCTTAACTTTATTTTTTATATTTTTATGGAAATACACATCTTGCGCTCTTGTCACTCTAACACACATATTTTACACATGGTGTACCCAGCATACATCAACTTGCTTTCCTGTCACTCTCATTAGGTGTCTGAAAAATACAGTTTCTCAAACTACAAGTAAAAAACTTTGTCTATTTGACCACAACAACGGTCAGAGTCCGGTTATTGTACCTTTTACTAGCACCATAATTAACTTTTACCGCACTTGTGGATAATTTAAATAGGTTTATGGATTCTGTAGAATCCCTAAATGTATCTCGATCCTTCGTGTGCTCACCGAACCAATGCTTACAGCACTTGCAATCCACCAAGCAGACGCTAAACGCTTTGCACGTAAACATTCGAAGTTTGAACCGGAACTTTGATGGCTTAAATGTCCTCATACACTCTATGGATGTTAAGTGTGATGTGGTTATTCTTTCAGAGTGCTGGTTGAGTAAAGTTTCTGACATCCCTGTTTTGGACGGTTTTGCCTCGGCAAGGTCTACGTTTAGTAACCAAAACGACGGTGTTTTAATCTATATTCGTTCCGAGTTAAAGTATAAGATTACTGAACCGTTGTTCCGGGACGCTAACTGTCTTATTTTGAGGTTAGAAACAGACGTTGCGATTGTGGCAATATATCGATCACCTTCAGTCAGAAATATTGAACATTTTGCTGGCTCCTTAAATGACACACTGATTTCCCTTTCATCGGTAAGAACAGTAGCAGTGATTGGTGATTTAAACATTAATATTCGTCCAGGAAATAGTGATCCAAACTCTGAAGAATATTTAAATATAATGGCATTTCATGGACTTCTACCAGCCCACCTCTTTCCGACACGTATAGATAACTGTCTGGACCACGTCTTTCTTAAATCGGATAAGTGTTCGACAGCACTGGTTCTAGACTCGTTTTTTACCGACCATGCACCTGTTTTGTTTTGCCTTGAATCTGTCTCTTTTGCTGAAAAACCTAAAAGCATGATCCGTCAGATTAATCTTCCGGGTGTCATTAATCACTTAGAAAGCTTGGACTTCTCTAGCATTCTGGATAGCACAGACCCCAATCAAAGTGCGGAGCTACTTATCTCCATTCTAACAGATTCAGTAAACGAACATAGCAAATTAAAGAAGGTACCGCACAGAAAGAGAATTATTAAGCCATGGATCACTCCTGGTCTTTTGAGATGCATACGCAATCGTGACAAACTACATTTAAAGTCAATGCAGGATCCTGAAAATCACGTAGATAAACTAACTTATTCAAGATATCGAAATTATTGCAATAACCTGCTAAAGACGATTAGGTGCCGTTATGAACAGAATCAGCTCCAAAAGGTCAGTGGAAATCCCACGGCAACTTGGGATATCATAAAGTCCATTAGTTATAAAAATACCACACCTGCTAGTAAATCGGGGGATCTCCTTAATATCTGCAGTGATCCTAATGCCTCTGTAAACTCTATAAATAATTACTTCGCAAATGTTGGAGGTAATCTTGCACAGAAGATACAGCTGGCTCAACATACTATCAATTCAAACTTTGATTTTAACTCTTTGCCCAACCCGCAGGGCAATTCACTGGTTTTGCTCGAGACCGACTTTACAGAGGTTAACAGTATAATCACGGAATTAAAACATAACTGTGCTGTTGACTATGATGGTTTACCTGCTTCAGTTATTAAATCTGCTAGGCATGTCCTCATCCTCTCAATCACTCATGTATGCAACCTGTGCTTGTCAAAGGGCATCTTCCCAAACGCCTTTAAAAAGGCATTAGTTTCACCTATATTTAAGGGCGGGGATGCAGACCGTGTCGAAAGCTATAGGCCTATATCCGTTCTTACGACCTTGTCCAAAATCTTAGAAAAAATCCTAAATAAGAGATTACTGAATTATTTAGAGCACAATAATGCAATTGCCTCAAACCAATACGGCTTCAGGAAAGGCAAATCAACAGAGGATGCTGTGCTTGAGCTTTCAAATCATATCACTAAAAATCTAGACACCAGGACTAAAACGATAGGTATATTCTTAGACTTAGCCAAGGCTTTTGACACGGTCTCAACTCCCATCCTCTTACACGGATTGGAGGCTCTAGGAATACGAGATGCCGCTCTAAGGATTTTTTGCGACTACCTCACTGATCGTAGTCAGCGAGTTAAGGTTGAAAACTATATTAGCGACGATGAATATTTATCTTTCGGAGTCCCGCAGGGCAGTGTGCTGGGTCCTACACTCTTTCTTGTTTATGTAAATAGGCTATGCCAACTCACTATACCTGACTGCAAGATCCTTGTCTATGCTGATGACACTGCACTTATTGTAAGTGGTGATACCTGGGCTTCTGCACACCGCTCGGCTGAAATTGCTCTTGGTATAGTGATGGACTGACTTTCCTGTAATCTGCTAACATTAAATGTTTCCAAAACCCACTATGTTGCTTTCTCAGCGAACTCTTACACACAACCGAGCATTCCAGATATAAAGGCTCATAGATGCTCCCATGCTGCGCTTAACACCTGTAATTGCCCCCCTATTCAAAGAACATCTTGCGTGAAGTATCTAGGGGTGCACATTGATTGCACACTAAGTTGGAATACACATTTAGACGTAACAGTATCTCGGGTACGAAAGCTTATGTTTCCAATGAAAAAGCTCAGAAATGTAGTTGCTTTCCCGCTGTTAAAAACGATTTATTATGCTTTGGCTCAGTCACTACTAACTTATTGCATCTCAGTTTGGGGTGGCACTTTTAAGACCTCTATGCTTCGCCTTGAGAGGGCGCAGAGGGCCGTTTTGAAGGTGATGCTTCATAAACCGTATCGCTACTCTACAACCCAATTATACAAGGACATGTCTGTACTCACTTGCAGGCAACTCTGTGCACTAAATATAATCCTTCGTAAGCATTCCTCCCTTAAGTATGACTCAAAATTGCTTCTAAATAAACGACGTAAAGACCTTGTTTGCCCTCCTGTCAGAATAAAAACTGCCCTGGCAAGTCGAAACTATTTGAGTTTGAGTGGCCGCCTTTATAATGTAATTAACAAAACATGTAACATTTATCCCCTTCCAAAATACAAGTGTAAGACCGTAGTAAGCGAATACCTTCAGGATCTTACTTACGATGACACTGAACGACTGTTTGCCAGGAATTCAAAAATAATAAGCGCTAAAACACACATATAAACGCACCCCAACACACCCACAAACACACCCACACACACACACGCAAACGCACCCTTGTTTGTACAGACACCCTTACGAGGACCTTGTTAGTTTTAGAACGAACCGAGGACCCTCCAAAAAACTGGTTTAAATACGTCGTTGGCCTTTTTGAATGAGATAGAAAGAGACAGGTGAGTAAATCTATAGTGATGAGCTTATTGGAATAATGCTATCTCAACATTTTTCTGTATGAATTACGGCTATCATACCGAGGACCTGAAATACACAGCTAAATGTGACCAGCAATGCACATACGAGGACTTTGTGTAGGCCAACCGAGGACCCCTTATGTAAGCCCTGCGACGCCCTTCCGAGGACGTATTTTTACACAATATTTCTTATATCTTGTACAAAGTGCGGACGCTGTGTTAGACTTTATATTACTAAACCGAGGACAATTTTTCGCGTAGAACTTGTACAAAGCGAGGACATGAAAATCTACCTACCTAAACCATTTTACGTGTAAGGTAACTTATTGTAGAACGTTCCGATTTATTTCTTACACACATTTTCTAAAATAAAGTACCAAGCGAGGACGAGTCTTTACGCTTGTCGGCGCTTTCTAAAAGTAACGGCTTGGTTACCATTTTTTGCTGATGTTGTACCTAGGGTCGTTTCTTAATGAAGAAACTCTTCAACAGGAGAAAGAAACTATCATCACTTTTAAATTTGGCCAACGCGTTAGGTTTGCGTAGTATAACTGAGATAATAACCAGTTTGTGCCGATGCTGCAGCCAGGGTCGTTTCATCATGAGGTTTGAGGAGTGTCCTCATGATGAAACGACCCTGGCTGCAGCATCGGCACAAACTGACATACGCACTAGGTTTATCTAGTAATACTCAAATAATTACCAGTTTTTGCTGATACTGCAGCCAGGGTCGTTTCCTTATGATGGAACTCCTCAAAAGCTGATAGTATCGTCTTCAAATTTGGCATACGTATTAGGTTTATCTAGAAACACTCAAATAATTACCAGTTTTTGCTGATGCTGCAGCCAGGGTCGTTTCCTTATGACGGAACTCCTCAAAAGCTGATAGTATCGTCTTCAAATTTGGCATACGCATTAGGTTTATCTAGAAACACTCAAATAATTACCAGTTTTTGCTGATGCTGCAGCCAGGGTCGTTTCCTTATGACGGAACTCCTCAAAAGCTGATAGTATCGTCTTCAAATTGGGCATACGCATTAGGTTTATCTAGTAACACTCAAATAATTACCAGTTTTTGCTGATGCTGCAGCCAGGGTCATTTCCTTATGACGGAACTCCTCAAAAGCTGATAGTATCGTCTTCAAATTTGGCATACTCATTAGGTTTATCTAGTAACACTCAAATAACTACCAGTTTTTGCTGATGCTGCAGCCAAGGTCATTTCCTTATGATGGAACTCCTCAAAAGCTGATAGTATCGTCTTCAAATTTGGCATACGCGTTAGGTTTATCTAGTAACACTCAAATAATTACCAGTTTTTGCTAATACTGCAGCCAGGGTTGTTTCCTTATGATGGAACTCCTCAAAAGCTTATAGTATCGTCTTCAAATTTGGCATAAGCATTAGGTTTATCTAGTAACACTCACATAATTACCAGTTTTTGCTGATGCTGCAGCCAGGGTCATTTCCTTATGACGGAACTCCTCAACAGCTGATAGTATCGTCTTCAAATTGGGCATACGCATTAGGTTTATCTAGTTACACACAAATTAATTACCAGTTTTTGCTGATACTGCAGCCAGGGTCGTTTCCTTATGATGGAGCTCTTCAAAAGCTGATAGTATCGTCTTCAAATTTGGCATACGCATTAGGTTTATCTAGTAACACTCAAATATTTACCGGTTTTTGCTGATGCTGCAGCCAGGGTCGTTTACTTATGACGGAACTCCTCAAAAGCTGATAGTATCGTCTTCAAATTTGGCATACTCATTAGTTTTATCTAGTAACACTCAAATAATTACCAGTTTTTGCTGATACTGCAGCCAGGATTTTTTCCTCATGATGGAACTCCTCAAAAGCTGATAGTATCGTCTTCAAATTTGGCATTCGCATTAGGTTTATCTAGTAATACTCAAATAATTACCAGTTTTTGCTGATACTGCAGCCAGGGTCGTTTCCTTATGATGGAACTCCTCAAAAGCTGATAGTATCGTCTTCAAATTTGGCATACGAATTAGGTTTATCTAGTAACACTCCAATAATTACCAGTTTTAGCTGATGCTGCAGCCAGGGTCGTTTCCTTATGATGGAACTCCTCAAAAGCTGATAGTATCGTCTTCAAATTTGGCATAAGCATTAGGTTTATTTAGTAACACTCACATAATTACCAGTTTTTGCTGATGCTGCAGCCAAGGTCGTTTCCTTATGACGGAACTCCTCAAAAGCTGATAGCATTGTCTTCAAATTTGGCATACGCATTAGGTTTATCTAGTAACACTCAAATATTTACCGGTTTTTGCTGATGCTGCAGCCAGGGTCGTTTCTTTATGACGGAACTCCTCAAAAGCTGATAGTATCGTCTTCAAATTTGGCATACTCATTAGTTTTATTTAGTAACACTCAAATAATTACCAGTTTTTGCTGATACTGCAGCCAGGATTTTTTCCTCATGATGGAACTCCTCAAAAGCTGATAGCATCGTCTTCAAATTTGGCATACGCATTAGGTTTATCTAGTAATACTCAAATAATTACCAGTTTTTGCTGATACTGCAGCCAGGGTCGTTTCCTTATGATGGAACTCCTCAAAAGCTGATAGTATCGTCTTCAAATTTGGCATACGTATTAGGTTTATCTAGAAACACTCAAATAATTACCAGTTTTTGCTGATGCTGCAGCCAGGGTCGTTTCCTTATGACGGAACTCCTCAAAAGCTGATAGTATCGTCTTCAAATTTGGCATACGCATTAGGTTTATCTAGTAACACTCAAATAATTACCAGTTTTTGCTGATGCTGCAGCCAGGGTCGTTTCTTCTTGATGAAAGTCCTTAAAAGTCGATAGCGTCGTCTTTAAATTTAACATACGCGTTAAGTTTACATAGTTTAACTAAGATAATAACCAGTTTGTACTGATGCTGCAGCCAGGGTCGTTTCCTTATGACGGAACTCCTCAAAAGTTAATAGCATCGTCTTGGAATTTAGCATACGCATTAGGTTGTAAAACTAAAATAATTACCAGTTTGTGCTGATTCTGGAGCCAGTGTCGTTTCTTCATGAGGGAACTCTTCAACAGTTCATAGCATTGTCTTCAAATTTGGCATATGCGTTAGGTTTATCTAGTAACACTAAAATAACTACCAGTTTTTGCTGATGCTGCAGCCAGGGTCGTTTCTTCATGAGGAAACTCCTCAAGTCGATAGCATCGTCTTTCAGTTTGGCACATGCGTTAGGTTTATCTAGTAACACTAAAATAATGACCAGTTTTTGCTGATGCTACAACCAGTGTCGTTTCTTCATGAGGAAACTCCTCAACAGTCGATAGCATCGTCTTTAAATTTGGCATACGCGTTAGGTTTATATAGTTTAACTAAAATAATAACCAGCCAAGGTCGTTCTTTCATGAGGGAACTCCTTTTTTTTGGGTGGGTAATTATCAAATAACTTCTCCCGCTCTGGGCGGAGTGGGAGGGCGTGTCAGACTCTTACTGACTAAAACCCACCCGTGTTTCTTCAGTTGCCATATTGCCAGAGGCCACGGTATCCCTTTCGGACTTCTCCGCAACCCCGGCAGGCATTGACCCTATCGAACCCCTTCAATTGTGCTGACATCTCTTGGAGGCGTGCGTGGACCACAACGCGCCGTTGTCGACCCGGGCCTGGACCTTATCGGACGGTGAGCAATGGGTGGCTACGGTGGCTGGAAATCAGACTGCGATTCCTGACGCCCAGGTCGTCTCCTGCGGCGGTTAGACTCGTGAGGGCATGACATTTGCCTCTCCCTCACGCGCTCCGCCTCCTCCTTCGCGAGCATTACTGCTTTGCAGTAGGAGGTGACGGCTTCCCATGCCCTCTCGCTCCGTACCATGGCCTGGACCAGGGCCAGACGCGAGAGATCACCGCCGCTGATCGCCTCCACGAGGACACGGCGATGCTCCGCCCAAGCCGGGCAGTGCTCCACCGTGTCCTCCGGGCGATCCACACTGGTGACACTCGGACGTTTCCTCCCGCCTTATTCGGAACAGGAAACTCCCGAAACACCCGTGTGCGGTGAGAACTTGCGTCAGGCGGAAGATGAGGACGACGTGGCGCCTCTCTAGCCGCTCCTTAAAGAGGGGACTTACTGCCGCAATTGTGGCGTGCCCATGAGGGAACTCCACAATTGTTGATAGTATCGACTTCAAAGGCAAACGCGTTTGGTTTATATAGTAAAACTAAAATAATTATCAGTTTGTCCTGATGCTGCAGCCAAGGTCGTTTCTTCATGAGGGAACTCCTCAACAGTTGATAGTATCGTCATCAAATTTGGCATACGCGTTAGATGTATCTAGTAAAATAAAAATAATTACCTTGTTTGAATCGTTTTATAAACTGTTAAGTAAGTTTTCTGCTCATGTTTATCAAAGATGTCGCTGCAACTTGATTATTATTTCAATGAGTATAGTGTTGGTAAAAGTTAGTTAAATAATTCGTTTCAATTTAGAATAAACCTACTTCTATTTCAGTAAAGTTTATGTTGTCTTCTTTACTACGTTCACTTTCTTTATTTTTTTATACTCTTTGTTTGCTTCAAATCTTGGTGCCGACATTTCACGTAGGAAGGCATTTCTACTTTAAATTCTTCATGAAGAGCACATGCATTCAGCTCCCATGACAATACAATATTTTATGGTTCAAATCATAATGTTGTGTAATCTAAGTAGGCACATACTGCAGAAGAAGCCTCCTTATTCCTTGTGCACCTAGTCGCTACTAACGATTTGCTTAAGGATTCAGTGTACCTTCAATTTTCTCTTCCATAATTGTATTTAAATGATAGCACATAATTCGTCTTGTACACACGAGGAAAACTGTCTAAGCGAGGACTAGAATACACACTGTTCGGAAAATCTAGCAAACCGAGGTCTTAAATACACATTGTTTGGAAAAGCTACCTTACCGAGGTCTTTTGTGTTAAAGTTAACACAAAAGTCCTCGGATAATACAACCAACGTGAAATGAATGTAAAGAGGCTGTGTATGAGGCGACAGTGGCGCCACCTGGTGGATACACAATGCGTGTGTAAGATTATGAAAAATCTTGATCAAACCGAGGTTCAGACCACTTTTTCTTATTAAGTATACAGAAAGGCTCAAAATTGCTTGCAGAATACGAATCTTTGGTCAAGTCAAACCGAGGACCCTCGAAAAGGTCCTCGCTTTGAAAAGGTCCTCGGTCGTGCCTTGTGTATTCATACGCACGTCCTCGGATGGTACTTAATACAAACACACCCTAACACTCTCACACACACCCTTGTTTGTACAGACACACTCACACACAGATTCACGTATTTCCTTGCATGTCTTAATATAAAAGTAAATAGCTTATTTTTCAATCCAATAATTACATTCAATTCAATTTTCAATTCAATTTTTTATTATTATTTTAATACTTGAAATGAGCGTAATTTAATTTGTACAAGGACTATTTTTGTATCATTATATTTGAAACGAATAGCAAATCATGATTGTAGGAGGAAGGCGCCGATGTCTGTCACACAGTTAATACTAGCACAGACATCGTCGTTAACTCTATCTTTAAAATGCTCTAAACTCTGTACATTGTGTTTTTGTTTAGGATAGATGAGTTGTATCAACATTATTCATTATCCTCTCCCGTCCGTGACGCTAACGCGAACACACGTACTTACAATCGTCTCGTGTTATAAAATTGCAAAACCGTGTAAAAAGTGCATAAAACTTTAAAAAAACTACATAGTTTTGACCTAAAGGTGCTAGTGCTTGTTCTGTGAAAAAAGAAATTGTGAACTAATAATTCTTACCACCAGTGAAAGCAGTTTTAAATCTCAACAAACGATAAAATTTTAAACGTGCAACTTGGACTTTGACCTTACCAACAAACACAAAGAAACTGTCAGGAGGACAATCAGTAAGCAGCAAACAGCTCACTAATTTCGCCTACATCGTCATCGTTAACGCAGCGTGGTGGAATAGCGCCCTCGGTGAAATATACGCAGGTGTGCTCGAGTTCGATTCCCGCTCGCCCACGATTGTATTTCTGATTTATTTTTTCTTTTTGTTATTTTTTTTTTTGGATCACCAGTCGCTCGCATATTGTAATCGTGATGGCCTCTACCCAGCGAACTCCGCCCGAAAAACCAACCAAAACATTGTTGAAACCTACTGTTTTAGCGCATGAATCTGATACAGCGTCGGATTGTGTGGGTTCGGACCCTGATTGTGGTAGTCAACAAAATATTACGCGGCGTTTTAAACATAAACATAATGATGCTGCGCTGGCTGAATTAAAAGAAATGCTGACTGACGTACAACTTCAACAAAAAACTCGGGCGATGAAATTTGATGAAGAAATGCAAAAGATGACTCAGCAAAATACCAAAATTACAGAGTCGATTCAACACATGTCAGATAAATATGACGAAATCTTGTATCAACTTCAACAAACTAAGTCTGAGAATACTGCGTTCAAGACTCAAATTAAAGCACTTGAACAAAAAATTGAGCTTCTCGAACGTAACTCAAAGTCATCAACACTGCCGTCATAAGGAAAAAAGACGTATCTGACATTTTTTTCAAAATAGAGTTATATACATATTCGGAATCAGCAAAAAAAGACGCATCTACCAGTATTTTTAGATTGGCGTCAAGTTAACGAAAACGTAATAATTCTGACTATTAAATAAGACGCATCTGCTATAAATCATAATATTTACCAAGTAGGAAAGACATTTCTGACGTTTAATAAGTTGAAAAGGCGTATTTAAGTAGAAGAGTCTTATTTATTTACAAAATTTATACTTAATCATAAAATAAAAAGGCATTACTGCATGTTCATAAGAAGAAAAGACGGTTCTGCGTAGATGTACCTTTTCATCTTAGTATTACCAAAAATTACCGGACGCAAGTGGCAGTAGTGGCTTTGCAACTTAGTATTGTTAGTTGTGCGGGGTGAAGCGGGGTACGCGGTTGAATACACTGTACCATCAGTTGCGCCCAAGAAGTCAGGGCGTCTACAATATTTTACGCCAATATTGCCGTAAAAGTGATGAATGTAGAAGATTTTTTGTGTGAAGTAACATTCCATAGAGGCACCCATATTATACGCTACAAGAGAGGCTTCTGTGATGAACCAGATTACTCGCTCGACTTTCTGAGACTAAAGAATATAAAAACTGGGTTACCACCTCCAAAACCTAACAAAGAATTTAGACGGATTACTCAAGAGCGGAAGTCAGCGGTCATAAAAAAACTGACACCCTTAATGCCAGACACCAGAAAAATATTTTGGTATAATTTACCAGTAGGTTGATCTAACTCAAGCTTGTGAAGACTGATTTACAGATACTCGTAGATCAGATAGCATCCAAAGCTGTGATAAATGATTCCTAAATAGAATAAGTAACTGTAATTTTTGATAGTTATGTTTATATTTTAATTTTATTAAATATTTTGAGAAAGCTAGAGGTTTGTGATACGTGTTTTGATTTGTACTGATTAAAAAGTACCTACACAGTTTCCGAAGCTGTGATATTACTTTTAAATAGAATTAATACGAAGATTGGTGGTGATGTTTTTTTACATTTTTAATAAAGAATTTTTATTTTTATGTTGCGAAATCCAGAGGTTTGTGATACCTGTTTTGTTTTTTATCTACTGATTAACAAATAAGGCAATTTCTAAAGCTGTGATAGTTATTTTTAATTACAACCTTTGGTAGTTAAATCTTTAAAAATGTTTGATTAAAATATTTTTTTTAGTTTTATGCTGAGAAAGCCAGAGAGGTTTTTGATTGTTATTTTGGTTTTTACTGATGAATAAGTAAACAGTTTCCACAGCTGTAATAATTATTTGTAACTAATTAGGATGAATACAAACTTTGATACTCAGTAATTATTCAGCATATTTCTTATTGTGACAAGTTTATGATGGCAATTTTTTCCCTTGGTATTTTTGAATACTTAAATATAGGTAAGTCTGATTCTAATAATTGTGTTTTATTTGATAGAAGAAGATTAAATTATTATTTAAATGTTCTAACAATACCTATCTATAAACAACAAGGCATTTCTGCAAGTAATACATATTTTAAGATCACTAATATACATAGGTATGTAGTTACTAAGAGCAAATGGCTAGAAACGTCTTTTCTGTTTATGTAGCTGGTAACACGTTATCACTAAGTACGAGAGACGATTTGTTAATTACTAAGTTGAAAGGACGCATGTAGGTAGATACGTCTTTTCATTGCAGTATCACATATTTTATTGTATTTTTTTTACTAAAATGAAAAACAAAATGTTATTTATTTATTATATAACATATATTGAATTAATATTTGCATCTATATTTCGATAGATCAAACTGTAATCCACACTTTCGCACTACAAAGTTATTATTGATGTTATTTTCCTTCGCACAGCGAATTTTTTATTTTAAAAAGTACAAAACTTTTTTTTTCTCCATTTCAACATTTCTGTAGAAACGTCTTTTTTCCTTACGGCGGCAGAACAGTGGAACTGAGAAATGTACCGGAAACCAAATCGGAAGACAAAACTACGCTTATCAACGTGGTAAAAAATGTTGGTGTCGTATTGAATGTTAAGGTACTTGATATCGATATACGGAACATTTTCAGGCCCAAAAAATCTTCAAATAATTCCACTCCCATAATAGTGGAATTCTCTTCGACCTCGCTTAAAGAGAATATTATAAAAGCATCTAAAAACTACAGCAAGGACAAAACTAGGGAGAAACTCAACACGACGCACCTGAAGCTAAACGGCGAACCAAAGCCTATTTTCATAGCGGAATCGCTCACCACTTGTGGAAGGCGTCTATACTATCTCGCTCGTCAATACGTCAAAAATCATAAGAGCGCTAGTTGCTGGACGTCGTATGGAAAGGTGTATATTCGACAGAAAGAAGGTGACCCGTCTACGCTGATCTCTCGAGAGGATGATTTAACTAAACTAAAATCGCAATGATTAATTTCGTCATCATTTCACATAAGCGATTTTTTCCGTAATTTTTATCGTCTTGCAACTTTTCAATTCTGTTTGGAATACTATGACAAAGCCTGTTATACAATCAATTTTTTTGTTATAGAACACTGCATGAAAGTACTTATTTTATCTCTGTTTAAAGCTGATCTTATGCTCACTCCGAATTTACAAGAATTTTACACATGTACACATTTTAACCTTAACTATTTACAAACCTACACATCATTATACACTTACTATCCTGCAACTTGCAATAAAATAACATTTACATATACAATGAATACACAGAATTTTCTACGTACATACATAAAATACATTATTATTTCGCGACAATCTAAAATCTATGTCTACCTTTTTTCTTATTTCTATGATGTCTGCCATCACATCATATGCATACCCAAATTATTGAATAGACCATTCCCACTTTACTTAATGTCACTCTCTGTGCTACGTACTAACATGTTCAAAATAAAACTAGCGCCAAAGTTATCTTCACTAATAATCAGCTTCCATCGCATTCGATACCACAAGTAACTTAATACGGGACATTGACCAATTTGATATTTCTGTCCCAATCACATGTGAGCCCGAAAAATGCACCTCGTATCTCAAAAATCCTACACATTATTTAAAGGTTCTACAACAAAATATCCGTAGCCTAAACTGTAACTTTCAAGAATTGCACGTTCTGCTTAAAAGGCTAGAATTGTCGTGTGATATTATTGTGCTTTCCGAGTGTTGGTTATCGCGTGTTGCTACCTTACCATTACTTCAGGGATATAGTTCATACAAAACTAATGATAATTATAATCAGAATGACGGTGTAGTTGTCTATACCAATAACAATTTAAAATGCACCGTGGAGGAACCTGCCCTATCGGAATCAAATTGTTTGACGATTCAAATTGAAAGTGATACAATGTTAATTGCAATTTACAGGCCCCCTAGTTTTAAATCACCAGACATTTTTCTAAATTCATTACACAACTTATTAGAAAGTGTATCTTCATTTAAAAATATCATCATAGTTGGTGATATTAATATTGACCTTATCGGAACTAGTCATGAGATCACCGCATATCTGGATACCATTGCTTTCCATGGACTTCTTCCTGCCATAAATACTGCCACCAGAGGTAAGTCATGCTTGGACCATGTTATATTAAAGACAAAGCTTAACGCGTTTACATTTTCTTTGGGCACTAGTATTACCGACCATGAAGCAGTCTTTTTCTGTATAAAAACCGGCGTTTCCAAAATTAAACCTATAAAAAGGAAAATAATTTATAAAATTGACAAGGACAAATTAAAATCCGAATGTCATAACCTTAGTTTTGACAAAATATATCAGGAACCAAATTTAAATACCGCTATGAACAATTTCATTAACACAATACAACTATTAATTGCAAATAACTCAATTAAACGATTATTCCCTAGAAATAAATTTATAATTAAACCTTGGATAACTATCGGTTTGTTGCGTTGTATCCGAACCAGAGACAGAATGCACAAGAAATTAAAAATTAATGAAAATGACGTCATATTAAAAATATCGTACTTAAGATACCGCAACTACTGCAATAACTTATTAAAAAAAATGAAAAAACAGTATGAGAAAGATCAACTGATAATGTCAAAAAATAACACTAAAAAGCTCTGGTCTACCATTAAAACAATTACCAGCAACAATACTATAAAGCAGTTACCACTGCAACTATTAACCATAGATAAAACCCCTGAAGAAGCAATCAATAAAACGAATGAATACTTCTCTAATATAGGTAAACGACTATCAAACATGATCCCACAACATATCCCTTGCTTCAAAAAAGCCTCTAAGCCGCCACTAAATTCTTTCGTTCTCCTTCCAACTGACGTCGAAGAAGTTGAAAGAACAATTCAACTATTGAAAAGTGACTGTTCTCCAGGTTGGGATCAGATTGGTGCTGAGGTATTAAAAAATATATCCGTTTCAATAACACCTGTTCTTACCAATTTAATAAACCGCTGTTTTGGTTCTGGAATATTTCCCGATGCATTAAAAAGAGCTGTGGTGCACCCTATTCATAAGGCGGGTGACAGAGACAATGTCAGCAACTATAGGCCAATTGCGATCTTAACAACGTTATCGAAGATATTTGAACGCATAATCAACAACAGGCTAACAAAATACCTAGAAGAATACAATTTGTTTTCTAATACGCAATATGGTTTCAGAACGGGCCGGTCAACGGATAATGCTGTACTTGATCTTGTTAACTTTTTAGTTAACAAATTAGATAGTAAAAATAAATGTTTAACTTTGTTTCTTGATCTTGCCAAAGCCTTCGACACTGTTTCTGTTCCCCACCTTGTGCAAAAACTTGAAGACCTTGGTATTAGGGGCATTCCACTCGCATTGTTATCGGACTATTTAAATAACAGAACCCAATCTGTAAAAATTGGAGAACACATTAGCGACGAACTTCCTGTTGAATATGGGGTGCCACAAGGCAGTATCTTGGGTCCCACTCTTTTTCTCTGCTACATAAATGAGCTCTGTTCACTTAAGATAAAAAATTGCCGCATCTCTGCATACGCTGATGACACTGCCTTAACTTTTTTCGCAGATTCGTGGAATGAACTTTTTAATCTTGCGCAGGACGGCTTTGACACGGTGTGTCACTGGTTATCATCAAATTCTCTAACTTTAAATGAAGACAAAACTAAATATATTGTATTCTCAATTCACAATACAATGGAAGTTGCTAACCTTACCAGTTATAATATCTCTGCACATAAATGTAACTTTCCTCCAGCTCCAAACTGTAATTGTCCGAATATTAGTCCCACTAAATGTCTTAAATATCTTGGAATCGAAATTGATGCTAATTTAACTTTTGAAAACCACATCCAATCTCTATCTAAAAGGATACGTAAGCTCACTTACATTTTTAAAGAGCTTCGTGATGTAGCAGAGAAACAGATGATAAGGATGGTTTATGAAGCTTTGGTGCAATCAATCACTAGTTATTGCATAACAACATGGGGAGGAGCATGCAAAACGAAAATGATAACAGTTGAAAGAGCCCAAAGAATGATATTAAAAGTGAGCTTATCCAAACCTCGTCTTTTTCCCACCTCTAAACTTTATGAGGAGGCTCAAGTGCTAACTGTACGCCAGCTGTACATTATGCTAACTGTACTTCTTCAAAACTCAAACCTACCTGAAGAAAGGAGAAAACGCATAGCCCTCTCTAGAAGAAACTACGCAATATGTGCGTCAACTGCTGTCAATACCGCTTTTGCGCAAAGATTTTTTCCATTCCGAGGAGGTGAATTATTCAATAAAATAAATAAAATCATCAAAATAGGTAACTGTCGTAAAATGGAATGTAAAAACAAAATAAGCAAATGGTTACTAAATCGAAGCTACGCTGAAACGGAACAAATCCTTGAGATATTAAAGTAACAAGGTGTATTTGTTGCAACTGCTTATATTATTTGTTAAATTCTTTGTATTTATATTATTTTCTATTTACTTATAATGTAATATTTTTATTTAATTTTCTATGCACATGTACATAATTGATTATATTTTATATTTATGAAATATTGTATGTACAAAAACGTAGACATTCACACACGCACACAACCCTCCACACCCCCCACACACACACGCACATACACACAAACTCTAACAAACATATACTCAGACACACTACCAACCATTCGCAATTGTACCACGTTGACAATTCTTTACTATGTGTTACAATGGGGGACCTGGAGTTCTAAAATACAGGCCTAGGCTTAGTTTAGACTTCAGATCTCCCACAAATTATACAATTTTGTCAAAATATCTGTCAACTTATTATCTATATAAATGTAATTTGTGGAGATAAATAAACATAATTTTAATTAATTTAATTTAATATTGTTAATAAAAAATATTATTATTATTTTTAAAAGTCTAACATATGGGTCAATATCAACAAAGTGCATTTTTTTTCAATTTTGGTGGCGAAATTTTTTCTTCAGTTTTTGTGAAAAATGAGGACTTGGTATAAGAATAGAAAGTCCAAGCTAGAAGGATCTTCAAAAGGTCTGAGAATATCTCGATAACTTTTTGAGATAATTTAGTTCAAAGTCTAGTGTGGCCACCAAAATTGAAAATCGCCCACCAAAATCGAAAGTGCCCACCAAAATTGAAAATCAGTGGCACCAAAATTGGATTTCTCTGTCACAAACCTCAAGCTCACTAATAAAGCTCAATGCAACTAATCTCACAAATTCTCGGGAATTATCAATAGCTTTCATAGGTTAATAAAACTCTCTATTGTTAAAAAAATATTTATTATTATTTATCTGATATCAGATAACACAAAAACAAAAAGAAACATTAATCTTTTTATTGTAAGCTTTGCCAACAATTACCTACAAAGGTTTCTGAAACAAAACTAAGAAATTAAACATAATTAACTCTAAAATAAAACATGATTAAAAAAAAAACAATAACAAAATACAATATTAAATCCAAGGTTCACCGGACGAGATCAATGGTTTCTACAATCAGTCTTTAAATCTAAGAAAGGAATTTGTAATTTTTTAATATAAACCTTCTCTTATCTTTACTAAAAACAACTTAAAAACAAGAAAACAATATGCAGAGTACTTACATCTAATAGGAACTTGACTACAATAGTTACAAGAGTTGCATGGAATAATAAACTTAATTGTGTTAAACTTAAAAACAAGAAAACAATATGCAGAGTACTTACATCTAATAGGAACTTGACTACAATAGTTACAAGAGTTGCATGGAATAACAAACTTAATTGTGTTAAACTTAAAAACAAGAAAACAATATGCAGAGTACTTACATCTAATAGGAACTTGACTACAATAGTTACAAGAGTTGCATGGAATAACAAACTTAATTGTGTTAAACTTAAAAACAAGAAAACAATATGCAGAGTACTTACATCTAATAGGAACTTGACTACAATAGTTACAAGAGTTGCATTGAATAACAAACTTAATTGTGTTATCTTTCTCATACGAACTAACTTAAAACCAGAAATAATAGGTACTTTTTTCTTTCGAATTTTGAAAAGTTTCCTAAAAACAATATTATCATATTTTGACTTACCACACAACCCTTTAAAGATCTTAAGTACTAAACTACCAAATAACCAAGCTCAATTTTAATAACTATTCTTGCGAATAAAATGCAAAATATAAAAAATAACAACGACGACTCAGAATATAACATATTTTAGAGTTTATAACTCTAAAATATGTTATATTCTGAGTCAGATGAACTATCAACATCTAAGGCTGATGTTTTTTCAGCAGTTGCTGCAGAATGGCCAGATTTTTCAAATTTGGAAAACACATCACTATTAATATTTTCAAAAAAAGACTGCGAAGGAACAGCTGCTTCATCCAAATCGGTTCCAATCTGCTTCGTATATTTCATCTGACTCAGAATATAACATATTTTAGAGTTTATAACTCTAAAATATGTTATATTCTGAGTCAGATGAACTATCAACATCTAAGGCTGATGTTTTTTCAGCAGTTGCTGCAGAATCACCAGATTTTTCAAATTTGGAAAACACATCACTATTAATATTTTCAAAAAAAGACTGCGAAGGAACAGCTGCTTCATCCAAATCGGTTCCAATCTGCTTCGTATATTTCGATAAAAATGTATTTGACAACTTAGAACGTTGTTGCTGAGAACGAGATGTACTTGGTCTTTGCAAATTACCAAATTCCATTTTTTCAGATCCTTTGAATCGATGAATTGTCACAGTGGTAGTCTGAGCCTGAGCTAAACCTTCTTCGCGAACTGTGCGTTGAATTTCACCATCCGTGTAATCATTGCTTGGTAAGTAATAAAAGCCTAAGTGCTTACCATGAAGGCATTCGGTGGAATTGTACATGCACTGAGGCTCAGCGCAAGACAGAGAACGGAGCGCCAGTCGGTGTTTGAAACATTTCGTCCAAATAACTTCATGAACTTTCATAGTTCCAGGAAAAGGTCTTAACTGACTAGGAATAAGCCAGTCCTTCTCAGTGATTTCGTAGTCTTCCACGCATTAAATTTTTACTGACTTTGTATTGGCTTTCAGGCTCTGAATGAGACTATCAATATCCGTAATGTCATTTCCGTACGCTACTAACTGGTCTGCAGTTCTCTTTAAAACACCGCCAACTCCGTCAGGTGCACCCTTACCATGACCACATTCGCAGTAATGCCATACCACACAGGTCAGGTTTGGACAATAGGAACAGAACTGGGACATTATATAGAATATTTTTTTTATTTCGATATTGTGCAGAAGGTGAATCTGAAACAATGTGTAAGGTGGATATCTCAGGAAGTATTTTGTCAATTTCAGATAGTATCGGAACCATGTGAGCCCACACTGCGGAGGCGTCGTGCCGCAAAGAAGAACTGATTGTGCAGAATGCCTGTGATTTGAGTGTTTGGTCTTGTGAGCAGCGATAATATATCACTCCGGTGTGCAACGTCAACTGTTGTCTACTTGCACCAAAATGGACTGACTGGATTTCAGATCCATACTTCGTCGAATAGTTTTCACTATAATCAATGTGTACTAGGCATTCTGAATAACTGAGGTTATGTTTGATTTTATTTACTGCATCTGCTTGATTCCTTATGTTACCACAATGTCTCAGAAATCGTTCCATATTGTTTTCAATAATTTTAATGACCTGTAGAGGTTTTTCAACGAGTCTGATCTTTTCAGTAACATTTGCAGATTTCTCTATATTGTTATGTACGTAAGCTCTCGTTGATTTACCCCATTTCCAATATATCATTGTATTTGAATTATCAAATTCTCTATAAAGTATTGTTTTATTTTTACAGTCCGAGCATTTTCTCAAAAGACAATTCACATTATGTTTGTCACAACACAAACTTTGCAATAGATCGGTGGTTGTGGTTTCACTTATCACTTTGTATGTTTTTAGTGCCGTGGTTACAAGTTCCATATTCGCGTGTATTTGGCACATGCACGTATTTCTGTTGCTTATGTTGGGTTTTACTACCCAAAATGGTTTCATTCTACAAAACGATGTGTAACTAATTGGTGTGAGACCTGAAGATAAATATTTCTTATGTAAAACTTTTAAAGAGCTTGACAGAAATCGTTTTTGTTTTTTTAGTTTACATCTCGTTATTGTGTCTTTTTTACCTGGACAAAGCCGACTGTTTTCATCATCTTCATAAAATTTAATTATATCACTGCGTATTTTTTTATTCTGATTATTTGTACTTTTACTCTTTGTGTTTCGCTTCGGTAAGGCAACTATCTCATTTGATTCTTTAGTCTTTAGTATTTTATTAACATTTCCTAATCTTTGTACTTGTTTCCTGTAGGTAGTGTTATCTCTTCTAAGTTCTGCAATTCTTCGCTGCAATAAATATATTTCTTTGGCTTTACTTTTTTGATATCGTCGAAATTTATTCTTAAACTCACGTTTAAAGTCCACTGAAGTAATTGATGTATCTGATATTGGACTATTAGGGCATACCATAGGAACAGTAGAAATATCAATGCTGCTGACGCATGGAGATGTAGGGGGCGACAGCGCCGTAAGTTCAACAGGGCTACTTGTGCGAAGATTTCGTGACTTACTTGGTTGTGGATTAGCACGACTTGTGGTCGGTTGTAAGCTGTTGGAGTAACTTCTGGTGCGAGTGTCTGGACTACTGCAATCACGACAGGTTCGAGGACGTAAATTTCTAGTAACCGAAGTATATTGATGCGTGCTCTCATTATCAAATCGTGAAGATCTCGTCGTGCTGCTTGCAAGAGGGTCGTGCGCATCAACAACTCTACAATTAGGTAAGATGTCTTGTTGAGAATTGCTGTCACAGAGTATATGTTGGGGTGACGCATTTGATTCTGCTTCTCTTGCGAGCCTTTTTGTTGCTTTTTTTCTTTGATAATATTCTTGTTGATAATTTTTTTTTCTTCTTTGTAAAGCTCGACGCTCGCGTTGTGACTTTTGTTGCTGTGAAACAAGTTTACCTTCTCGCTTTTTTTGGTGATATCTCTCTCTTTCTCTTTTTCGTAGTATTTCAGCCTGTTCGGGATTGCTCTTTATTCTTGCTTTTCTTCTTCTTTCTGCCATTCTCTTTTTAAGCAGCCTCTCTTCGCTGGTTTGTTTTGGCATTCTAAAAAGCAACAAAATAAAAATATATGAATAAGAAACTTGATCATTAGTATACCACCCTTATAATAATAGGTCTTACTTACTGCCAAGTACAAAAAAAATATTTTTTTGCTAATCAAACTGTCCTGCAACGTAAAAACTGGCTATTTATGTACAAACAATACATATACAGAACATACTTAAAATTTGGTGGCTCGTTTTCAATTTTGGTGGCGTGAAAACGCCACCAAAGCCACCAAAATTGGAACCAGACATAATAAAAATCTTTAAAAATAGGAGTTTTAAGTTAAAATTAAATTAATGTCACAGATTTATGCATAACCCAAATCACTACCTATAACGTGTAGCTTACTATTAAAACACTTTAAAATCAACAGCAAATCGATCCACCAAAAATTTAAAAATTCTTGTCCCCCGTGCCACCCAAGATAATACTTACGTTTTTGGCGGGAAATCACAGCACTAATCACACACCTGTTATGCGCAAGTACCGGCGCACGACTGAAAGATGCGAAATAATAAAACGCGATTGATCGCACACGCACGAAACTTCATGTTATAGTAAGTTGAACAAGTGCCACCAAAATTTTGTTTTTTGCTTGGACAAACTTTGATCGAGTATCCTGTGCTTTTAAATGAGATTTTCTAATATGGTTAAATTGTTTTTACATAATGTGTCTTATGCATATACTAACGATATTGTTTATTTTTTATTTTATCTTAAATTGTTATTTTGGTGAATGCAATTATATAAAAAAAATGGAGCTGGGACAAGCCACCCAACTTGAATTTTAAGGCGATTCTTTTTTACCTGATTACCTAAATAAAATTATACAAAAAAAAAATGTGGCCCTAACTGAACCAAGCTACGTAGTTCACTATAAAAAAAAATAAGAAACATCCTATCATTTAACACCTCGATTCTCAACGTGGACACGTAAAATTTGCCACGGGGATATTCACCCATATCTCGGGACCCTGGGGTCCCGGACCTTTGGAAGGCGTACGAGGGGCCGAAGCCAACTCGCAGAGGCCCCTTAGACATTTTTAAGTATTGAGGCACCATTATTATTATTATTAATACTGTGGAAATAAGCAAAGTATACTAACCTAGCTGTGGCTATATCAGTCAACTGCCTTATTTTTCTTACTGCATATGCAGCTGAACTTAATCTACCTGAAAGAGTTCTAATATGGGCGCCCCATTGTAATTTTGAATCTAAAGTAATTCCTAAGAATATAGTTTCCGTTATTGCATCTAGTTTTTTGCCATCAAGTTTTAGATTTAGACCTACTTGAGGTACATTTGGTAATGAGAACCTAATACATTTCGTTTTGTTCGCATTAAGTAAAAGATTATTAGCTGCGAACCATTTTGAAAGTACAGCCAGACTATCGTTGACATGTAATACATCTGTATCTTTCCTGTCTATTTTAAAAATAAGAGAAGTGTCGTCAGCAAATAGAATTATATCTGATAAGTTAGTCATCATGTAAGGAAGATCATTTATATAAACTAGAAATAAGAAAGGGCCGAGAATTGAACCTTGAGGCACGCCCATTTTCACTAGAGACCCCGAAGACATCGCCCCATTAACATTTACTTTTTGCTGCCTGTTTGATAGATAGGAAAGAACAAGATCAGCAGCTTGTCCACGAATTCCGTAGTGGTGTAATTTACAGATCAGTGTATTGTGGTCAACGCAGTCAAACGCTTTTGAGAGGTCACAGAAAATGCCAATTGCATCCTGGGACTTCTCCCAGGATTCCAAAATGTGACTGATGAGTTTAACTCCTGCGTCAGTCGTCGACCTACCTTTCGTGAAACCAAACTGGTGACTATGTAAAATCCCATTAGAATTAAAATGTGCCAACATCTGGTCTAGCATGATTTTTTCATATATTTTACTCAATGCTGGTAGCACAGATATTGGTCTATAATTAGAGGGATCACTCTTACTACCCGATTTGAAAATTGGTACTACTTTACTATGTTTCATTAAATCAGGAAACGTACCGCTATCTAAACATTGATTAAATATGCCTGTTAGGACTGGGGCAATTGTGTCAATGATATCTTGAAGAACCTTAACGGAAATCCCCCATAAGTCTTCAGTGTTTTTTATGTTAAGACTTTTAAATGCTTTTTTAATTGTGACAATTGAAATGGGCTTAAATTCAAAATTTGGAATGTCTCTACTGAAGTGTTCTTTTAAAAGAGATTCAGCTAGTATAGATGATGAGGGGAGAGATTTCGTAACCTCTATTGGGATGTTGGTAAAGAAGTTTTCATCATCATCTATAGCATCCATGTCCGACGAATCATTCAACAAACAAAACCTCATTATTGAATACGGGCGAATCACAGCGCGGTAAAGCGCTTACGTTATCAGTCATGACGCGATCACGTAAGGCACACGATAGGCCGCACAACCGGGAGGTCCGGCGCACACCTTTAGCGCATGACAGTGCGTAAACAACAATTCGCGCAGTGGGGATAGCGATCCAATCCGCGACAATAAACACAACCAGACCGCACGAGTGCCAGTACGGTTATGAGACTTGTTCTTATGGAACAAATCTAAGTTAGAGAGATGTATAATATGAATGACGAAATATGGGTGTGCTCTATGTACGAGTATTAATGATTATAACGATTGTTATTCTTTAAATACATAATAATACATAATATGTTACATGTTATAGTCGCGAATCATATTTTGATCAAGATACAATCTGACACTGACCTGCAAATTGCAGAAAACGTCAGATTTGAATTTCGCGGGCTACGACTGCGGAAGTGTATACGGCTAGCTAAAATGATGTATTTTCAGTAAACATTGACATGTGACATTGCGACTTTTTATTTTGCTTTGACAACTGACCAATAGAAGAGTGAAATACATGACTCATTCACTTAACGCCAGAGGTTTCTTAATGTGGTGTTATTTTTTTCTGGTGGAACGTAAATACCATTAACATCGATATTTATTTTAATGGCTGATTTACTAATATCCAATTATGAACAGTTTGGTGAAATTGGCTAGTATAGTGGTGACATAGCTACTGAGCGGCGACGGTTAGCCGCCGCACCGCGGTCACCTCCGCACGCCACAGACGTACAGCGCACCCCTGCAGGGATACTTGATATGTCGCTTGTTACGTACCGTACACCAAGTTATAGTGATGTGCAGCATGATTTTTTTTTTTTTTTTTTTTTTCCCTTGTCCTAGGTTTCAACAATAAGATGAAACCTAATTTTATTACAATCTAGCCTTATAAATAGACTAATAAGTAATTTAATTATAACCTAAACTATTAAATTGTCTTTACTAAGAATGTGTCCAATAGCACTTTTCTTATAGTCTCTATTAAGGCGAATACACTTCGTTCTTGTGTTTGTTTGGCACTTTTGTACTTTACACTATTCACTAACACTAAACATTAATTCGAACGGTTTTGTTCTTTTTAGTCTTCTAACTAGGTTTGTGTGGTCGAGAAGCTGGATTGCCTCGACGTTCACATGCTGATGAAGTCTCTTTTCGTGAGCTTCTGCAAGTTTCTGGATCACTTTTTCGATGAACTCAACTTTTAGGTCCCGGTGGAGGTCATCATTTCGTATGTACCAAGGTGCATTTACAATTTCCCTTAGCACTTTGTTCTGGAATCTTTGTATTATTAATATATTGGTCTGTTTGGTGCAGCCCCATAGCTGAATACCATGAGTCCAAACTGGCATCAGGACTTGTTTGTATAACAACAATTTGTTTTGCACGGACAGCGTAGAGTTTCTTCCAAGCAGCCAATGCATTCTTTTGAATCGGAGGTCGAGTTCATCTTTTTTCTTCTTGACGTGGGCTTTCCAGCGTAGCTTTGCGTCAAGGGTCATACCGAGGTACTTGGCTGTATTCTCGTATGGGACTTGTTTATTATTAATGTAAACTGGGAAATACTGTTGTTTTTTGTTGGTGAAATCTATGTGAACAGATTTGGATTCATTAAGTTTAATCCTCCATTTTTTGGTCCAGTCATAAACTTGATTTACAGCCATTTGAACCTTTTCAACTGCTTCTTCGTGGCTGTTTCCTACAGCCATTATGGCTGTATCATCAGCAAAGGTCCCAATTGTGTTTTGCTCTAATTCAGGGATATCGTAGGTGTATAGTAGGTACAGGACCGGACCTAACACACTTCCTTGCGGTACGCCAGCTTTGATTTCTTTCAGTTCTGAGTAGGCGTCTTCTTGTCTTATTCTAAAGACTCTGTTCAGAATGTAGGATTCTAATATATCTGCAAACTGCTTTGGTAAGAGGCTCTTCAGTTTATGTATAAGGCCTTCATGCCATACTTTGTCAAATGCTTGCGCTACGTCTAGAAATACAGTAGAACATACTTTCTTGTCTTCAAGGGCATTTTCTATTACGTTTGTGATCCTATGCACTTGATCGATGGTAGAGTGTTTTTCTCGAAAACCAAACTGGTGCTCTGGTATTATGTTTCTGCTATCTATTATTGATTTAAGCTGTTTGAGTAACAGCTTTTCAAATAGCTTGGACATGATTGGTAGCAAGGAAATAGGCCTATAAGATGATGTTTCGTGAGCCGGTTTCCCTGGCTTAGCTATCATTATTACTTCGGCCACCTTCCATAAGTCTGGTACATATTTAAGCCTTAGTGCAGCATTGATAAGGGTCGTTAACTTAACCAGACCCTTTCTTGGGAGGTTATGAAGTACTTCTCCTGTTATTAAATCATAACCTGGTGATTTTCGTGTACTTATGTTACGTTTTATTTCTCGTTCGACTTCTTTCGGTGTTACTAGTTTTATGGTAACTTCATTTTCTGATGTTACCATATTGGCCAAAGTGTGATCTTCAATGATTTCCCCGTCATTTGGTTGAAAGATTTTTTCTAGATACTCTGCAAACCTCTTTGCTTTTTGCTCGTTTGTAACTGCCCATTGCCCATTTCCACATTTGATAGGTGGGATTTGGGTAATCGGCCTTTTTAGGTGCTTAGTAGCCTTCCAAAGGGAGTAATCTGTCCTTTGGTCGTTACTTAGACTCTGAAGATAGGTTTCGGTTGAGTCGTCTTTAAAATCTTGGATTAGTCTTTTTACTTTTTTTGTCAGATTATTTAGTTTTCGTTTGTCATCAGGGCACCTAGATTGATGCCACGTTTTTCTCTGCCTTCTTTTCTCCATAATGAGCTGCTTGATTTGGAGCGGGTATGTATTTCCATTCGTCCTCTTGTTGGAGTCAGGTGTATTTTCCCACGCTGTTTGCTGAATGTGCATTATAAACTTTTCTACTTCGATGTTTAGATGTTCGGGTGTTTTTAGTGGTATTTTAAGGTCTATTTTATCATTTAATCTGGTCTTGAAACTCTCCCAGTCTGTACACTTATTAACAAGAGTGGGTCTGGTTTCTTTATACAAAATGTGCTCGCTAATTTCTAGATAGATCGCCGAGTGATCTGAGTTCATGTCATAGCTTTGTTCCGATTTTATATAACTGGTTGATAGATCCTTGGTTACAAAAAAATCTATTAAGTCCGGAATTTTATTTGGATCTGTTGGCCAATAGGTGGGCTTTCCAGTTGATATGACATCACATTTCAGCTCTTTTATGGCATTCAGTAGTTCTTTGCCTTTAGTAGTTGTTAGTCTGGAGCCCCAATACGTATTTTTAGCATTGAAGTCACCACCTAAGATGAATCTACTTCCAAGGCGAGTTAGAAAGCTCATATAGTGGTCTTTTTTTATCATAAACCGAGGTGGACAGTAGATGGCAGATACTGTTAAGGGATATTTTTTTGTTTGTAGGCAAATTGCCACTGCTTGAATGTCTTTCTCTTCATATTTAAACTCTTCATAGTGCTGTAGGTTTTCTTTTACAATAATAGCACTACCTCCTCTTGCTGAATTGTCTGGGTGAATAGCATGGTATACTTTGTACCCTTTAAACTTAATGTGAGATTGCTTTGTAAAGTGAGTCTCAGATATCAGGCACACATCAATTTTTTCTATGTCTAATACTACTTGTAACTCGTTCTGATGTTTTTGTAACCCATTTGAGTTCCACGCCATAAGTTTTAGTGTAGTATTCATTTTTTTGGCTTAGAAGTAGCAGCTTTGTTGCTATTTTCAATTTTTTTCAATCTTTCGTCAAATGATGACATTAACTTTAGGATTTCATCCAATTTTTTGTCACTGTTCATATCAGCCAAAGGCGCCTTGGCAATGCCTCTTGTAGCTACTTGGGCAAAAGACATATTTTTGGTTGTAGTTTTAAAAGTGCTTTGACTTTGTTTGTACTGGCTCTGGCTTTCGACTCTTCCAGTAGGTGTATTTTGTTGAGGGGCAGTAGCATTGCCCTTCGATTTTTTGTTTCGAATCTGCTGGATTTCTTTGGCTACGATACATCCCCTGTAGTTAGCTGGATGTGGAGCTCCACAGTGGACGCACTTTGGCTTTTCTTCTTTAGATTTTTTGCAATCCATCGTCAGATGTTTGCCTGTGCACTTTACGCACCTCGGTTCTTTGGAGCAGTACTTTTGCGTATGGCCATAAGCCTGGCATCGTTTGCACTGAGGTACCAGTTTTGTGGATTTTAGCGGTTGTATTTCCACATTACATCCCAATACAGTTTTGATGTTAAATATTTTGCTGGTTTCTTCCTCATTTGAGAATGTCAGCATGAACATGTTGAGTGGCTCTTTGGTTTTCCAACTCAATTTGTTAACTGCTTCTAGAATTTTGTAGCCTTTGCCACGCAATTCTTCAACAATTCTCTCCGGAATGCATGTGAAATGCAATTTTTTTGCCATAACTCTAATTGGTCTCTCTTGCTTGTTCTCATAGGAGTGCCAAAGGCAATTGTTTAGTGAGAGAGCCTTTGTAATTGCTCTGTACGAATCTTCGTTTTTGGTATTTACTTTGACTGTATCACCGTTCATCATTTTGATGCTGAACGCGTCAGCTGATTGGTCCTTGGATAGAAAATCAAAGAATTTCTGGTAGTCCTTGATACCATCGACTACAATCGGTGGTGGCAGGGGAGTTTTAATTGTTTTTTCCTTACCTTTATTCTCTTCACTTCCGTGTTCATGCAGAGTGGGTTGGGTTTGGGCGGGAGAGGTGTTCAATTTTCTTTTCTTCCTGCTTTTTTGCCGTATCCATCCTGTTTCTCGAGCTAGTTCTTCTTCGTCCGTGGTATATTCAACACGCGCGGGAGAAGTCTCAGTGGCGGTTGTAGCAGTTTTAGTAGCTGATTTCGGTGGGTTTTCCGCTTGAACCTTCAGCTGTTGCTGGAGATTTTCTATTTGACTTTTTAGGTCATTTAGGTGTTTTTGCAGCTCTTCACGCTCTTTTCGTTCTTCACAAAAGTGCTTGTACAACAGTTGTTCGGTTTCTGTTTTTAAGTTTATGCTAATAGTGTTCAATGTTGGCTTTTTCGAACCCATTGTAGAAGCGAGTATTAACTTCGCCTTAACTATGATATTCGCTGACAGCCGTCAGCATTACGCAGTAACTAGGTCATTGCGGTGCATCCGACTGAACGGCGTTATTTTGATGCGTAAGCACTTTTACACTGTGGTACGCGCGCGGTCGCATGTAACACAACTGCTCTAAGCAAAAATCGAACGACTGATGCAGCATGATAACATTACACTATTAATTTGTACAAACTATTTGTTAATTTTACTCATTAGTGAAATCGATAGACTCGCAATACGTAACAATGCTACATATAGTAACTAGAATCTCACCTTGGTTCACCCGTGACATTCTGAAAATACCAAGAACTAACCTGAGAAAATTAAATTTAAAAACCAAAATAATAATAATTCATTTATTTTTCAGGCATTGTCTATTACATTAAAATAAAAACACAAAATAGAAAGGACATGGATAAAGTCTGGCCTAGCACAGACGAAGAGATCATTATACTTAAAAACCCGGTCAAGTGCATGTCGAACCACACACAATGAAGGGTTCCGTAGTTGGGACGAATATTACCCCAAGAACAAACTTAACATTGTAGTTGAAAAACATGTTCTCCCATTCATTACAACTGCAAATGTAAGTTTGTACACACAATATTGTGAGATTTACTATGTGATTTTAAGACCATGGACTTCTTATAGGTTTTCCTGTAATATACAAAAATACTTGGAATGGTTCTTCCATTCCAAGTATTTTTTTAAAAATTTCAGGCTTGGTTAAATTGCATCTATTTTCTTAAATATCTTTACAAGCATTTATTTTAAAAGTATTAAGAAATATACAGGTAGGTAGGTAGGTAGGGTAGGTGCGCCGTAGATAAGTACTTTAGCTACCCGTGCGGAGCCGGGACCAATCAATAAGTATTATTTGAAAATAGGGTTTCCAAGTGGGTATTGACAATGAGGGTCATATTTAAAACGTTGGGTTTATTTAGAAGTTTTTTCATCAGTTGATAAAAGTAAGTAATTTATGATGACCCGCGCCTCATCGCCGTCCGCCGAGGAGCCGGGAGCTGAAGAGCCGGGAGCCGGGCGGCTGGGAGCTAATAAGCACTGATCGTGCGAGTTCGCTGCGGTTCGCGGTATCAGCTAGGATGTGCTTCATGGCCGTAGTTATACGAGCAAAGGTCATTAGAATGTACCACGACTGAAACTTCATGATACTAAATAGATTGGTATGCATATATGTAAATTGTTGTATTTTGTTAGACAGAAAAACGTAAGTAGTTAAAGCGCGTGGATGCGTTGATAATACATGCGCTGCTGTTCACCCACACAGAGGACACAGCATTCGCAAAGAAACAATTTGAACTCGTGTACCGGCTAGGGCTGCGCAGGGTAGGCCACGCAGGCCGTTAACGGTCAGGTAGGTAGATTAGGTTAATTGAAACAGGTAGAAGTTAACATATATTTGTAACACAGAAGTAGGTAACACGGCTAGGTCGTGGGTAAGGCACACTGTTTTGTTCCGAGGACGATAAAATAGGAAGGGTACCGTCCTTGGTAGCACGTAGTAGACGTGGGGACCTGCTCAGCACAGGCTCCGCAGTAGGCCGGACGGCCCTCGTAAGCCGCTGGTAGTGCGCGTCGGTAGCCGTGGAGGTCGCCTGTCAGCACAGGCTCTCGGCGGTAAGCCGCAGGTAGGCAGGCCTTCGTCAGACCTCGGTAGCGTGCAGTTAGCCACGCATGCAAGCAGCGTGCAGAATTGGGTAAGAGGTATTGCCTTCAGCCCGTACAGAGAGCCCCTAGGTCGGGGCACAAGTAATCCTGATGGTCAAGGAATACTTTCCTTTATGTGAGCAAGCAGAAGTCGAAATGGGAGAGCGTCCTTAGAAAATTAAAGTCGTGCCACGTTTTTAGTGATGTGGTTAGTTACTTCCTAATTGTGATATCTTAGTATCACTCGACTAATTACGGTTGAGACCTCACACAACGCTACACTCGAAAAAATACTTGAGATGAGTGTGTGATGTGTTTGCTGTGGGCGTGTCACTGTGCTGTGTGCGGCTGTGTCTGGCTGCCACTCCGTGTTTATGTACTGCACTAAGTACACAGAGTTACAGGCTACGACTAGGCTGAATTTATGAGTAAACCAAACTAGGCTAATCTTATAGTTGAGTGGTCGCTCGCGGTGACGTCACCAGCGCGAGTGATGCGCCGCGACAACATCTCGACGACGAAACACTACACATTACATTCATTACTCATTACCAATGTCACACAATGGTTACGTCTGCTCGATGTGTGAGATGATGCTGAAGAGCGCGATTCTTTTACTGTTGCAACTAGGTTATTTCAGTTAATAAACAGCAAGTCGGTATCCATAATTTAATACTTAAGTATATGTTAATTTATTAACAAAAACCGTATAAACTTTTAAACTCCGTAAATCTCCACCCAATATTCTTCAAAAAAACAATATTTTTTAATTAGAAAGCTCTTATCTTTGAAGCCTTTGTCTTGAACCTTTCACAAAAATGAGTCGCTTTGTATTAGCTTATCTACGTGTTCAAAGATTTTGTGTAAAAGGGTAATTTTGATCCCTCCCCGCCATCCCGACAGGAACAGTCTCCACGTCGCTCGTGAACACTGTTGAAACTTTAAGCTGATGAACTTCTGCAGTGGAGCGTTAACTGTAATGAATTGGAATACATTGTATAAACGTTGCATGTGGTGCTCAGAGGATAAAACGGTAGCATACACATACATACATACACTCACGCCTTCTTCCCATGGGGGTAGGTAGAAACTACAGAACGCCACCTGCTACGATCCTTACATACTCCTTTTGCCTCGTCTACGTTCATAAATCTGGTCATACACGCACGCCGGTTGCGAGTACTACGCACCTGGCCTTTCTGAAGAACATCACTAATAAGGTTTATAGTGAGAATAAGCAACACTGTGTAGCTCTCTCGTAGCACTGTACAGCTGTCTTAGTACTGCTGAGCTTGCTGTAGCAGTCTCGTAGCACTGTACAGCTGTCTTAGTACTGCTGAGCTTGCTGTAGCAGTCTCGTAGCACTGTACAGCTGTCTTAGTACTGCTGAGCTTGCCGTAGCAGTCTCGTAGCACTGTACAGCTGTCTTAGTACTGCTGAGCTTGCCGTAGCAGTCTCATAGCACTGCGTCGTAGCAGCACTCTCTATAGCGATCGTAGCAACTTGTAGCCGATCGTAGCAGTCGCTTATGGCTGATTTATTTACATTTGCTTTAGTTATGTTAAATTAGGAATAGTTTTGTCATAACGTCAGTCCAAAAGTGACCGTTTTTCAAGACTCAAGGTCAAGGAACTTAACTCGCTAGTTAACTAATGCAAATGTAAATCAGCTTTTAGAGCGACGAGTACTAGATAAAACTTCAGTGAACATTCACAGTCCGTACATGGTCGTGTTGAACATGCACGTGATATATAAATGTAATTATATGTCTATATGTCTGTATTATGTGTCTAATAATTTAAAATAAATACTGGATATACCTACCCATAAATATAATTATTATTCGGTTGTTAATTTAATAAATGATGTTTGTAACAAACTTATTTTTATTAGTCAAACACTGATTTGACTCAACTGTCATTTGTGAATCATACTTGTTTGTTATCGGGTATAAAAGAGCGGAGCCACAGTGATGTAGTTCACACACACTCGACGCTCGGCACTGGTCACGGACGGTTGTGTGCTTGCGCTCTCCCGTTCATGACTCAGTGTTCTTGAGTCATATTCCGTTGCGTTTACGTAACGATTCTCGTAGTCGCCCGACTACATCCGATCTCCGATCGTCAATCGATTGGACTAAGATCGAAAAACGGCCTTTTTCAAGGCTATCTTATTTCTATAACAGAAAATACGTGTGTGTAGCTTCACTAGGCCCCTTCTGGGTAAAACCACAGTTTCGTGGTCACTCGGTGGATACCATACGGTGCCAACGAAGCCGAGTGGGGTGTTGACCCAACACACCCGCTGATCCCCTTCAGGGTGAGGCAGTAAATTGGCCGGGTCCCAGTGTTTGGCCTTGGGGGATCTCCTAGCCAACACGTGATGACAGTATTAATAAATAATAAATTAAAAAAAAAATCGTTTATTTTCAGGCGTCGACGGCCCATAGCGTGTTAGTAATCAGTACAAACTTAAAAACTATGTTAGTAGTAACACTTAGACACACATGAGTACAAAAATAAAAACACAAATACACACTAAAAAATACAGCCAAGATTAAAGAAAGAAGATTTATCAAGTCCCATGTCTGACATGCCGTTTGATAAATGTATCCATTGTAGGCCCTTCTAGCCTTTCTGCAAACACCTTCAGAATACTATTGCTGCTTCCCCTCAATCTGCGTATCACTGATGCCACTTTTTTGCGCATGATCGCGAAATAATCGTCAGTGCGCGCATCCGCGAACATCCCTGACGCACTACAGTAAGGTGGAAGCCTCAACAGCGCCCTGAAGGCGTTATTATATTGAATGCGCAGTGCGCTTTCTGCTTTTTGGGTATGATTAGCCCACAGACTGCTGGTGTAAAATATTTGACAAAATGCCTTAAAAAGTGTTATTTTAACCGGTGCTGAACAACCAGCAAACCTGCGTGCTAGCATGTTTCCCCTCACAGCCAGCGCCCTGCGCTCCCTTTCCATATCTAAGTCATCTTTTAGATCCTCGGTAACAATATGGCCTAAATATTTAAATTGTGACACCCTGTTCAAGGGTAAACCGTTCAGTTCTACGGGTGGGACATTTGAGGGACATTTATTTCTTCCTCTAAAAACCAATAACTCACTTTTCGTGGGATTATACTTTAGCCCATGCTGTTCAGCGTATCTTTCACACATAGTGAGTAACTTTCTGATTCCCCCGATTGTGGGGCTCAGCAGCACCATATCGTCGGCATAACTTAAATTATTTAAACTAACTCCGTCTACATGGCAACCAACATGAGTGCTGCTGAGCTCAACAAGCAAGTTGTTAACATAAATATTAAATATTCTCGGGGAAGTCAGACCCCCCTGCCTTACACCACATTTCAGTTTATATGGGTCTGATAATGCATTGGACCATTTTACAAAGTTCCTCTGCTTTTCATACCAGATAGATAATATTGACACCAATGCAGCCGGAACTCCCGCCTTCCGAAGCTTCTCCCATAAAACCTTATATGAAACCAGGTCGAACGCCTTGGAAAGGTCTAGGAAACAGGCATACACTGGTGTCTTCCTGTCCGTATAATATTTGACAGTGTGCTTTAACGCAAGTATTGCAGTCTCTGTAGACAGCCCCGCACGAAAACCGAACTGTGTGTCGTGTAGTTTTGTAAAGTTACTTAGGTGCGCGTCAAGCACACTGTCAAACACTTTGGCTATCACAGTTGCCAATGATATTGGCCTATAGTTCCCTTTGTCAGCTATGTCTCCCGTGCGATTCTTTACAATAGGTACAACTAACGTATCGAGCATCTCCTGTGGAAAGTAAGAATGGCCTACACAAAGATTTAAAAACATGGTTAATACTCTTGGCAAGTGCACCCCAGCATTTTGGAGATGCTCAATGCTGAGTCCATCGTGGCCCGGAGACTTTCCCCGCTTCATACATTTAATGACTGCTTTTATTTCTGTACACGTAAACTTAAAGGGTGTTCCTGATTGATAAGACTCAGCATCATTCACCCTTCCCACAGACTCAAGAGGTGAGCTCACAATAAACTGCTCTTTAAATAAATTAGCTATCCCAGTGTGGTCACTCTCACCCTCCACTCTAACTGGTAAGCTTGGAGAGACATTGAGCTTTTTAGTACCTTTCCAGAATGACGCGAAACATTTCTTAGAATGGAGCGAGGCCAATATATCCATAGCAATTTTTTCTTGGTTCTTAATGACCCATTTCAATTTTGATTTAAATACTTTACGACTTAATATCATGTCCTCATAGATAGGCCCACTCCTGGGTTCCCCATACCAAATCCACAATTTAAACTTAGACCTTGCCCGAGTATGAAAATCTTTGACATGCTTGTTCCAGCCTTTAATAACTTTCTTTCTAATAATGGCTTTAGACACTCTGTTTACACTAGCTGATTCACTTAATATAGAAACTAAGTCTTTATACATCGAATCCAACAATAACCTATGATTGGGATCATCACAAAAAATATCAGCGCATAGCTCAAATTCCTCAGGAAAATCTAAGTTTTTCAATTTGTTGTTGCACATGTACGAGTACTCCTTTATTTCATCAGGGCTTCTCTCACCCCATCGAACACCGCTAAGCGATGATTCAATTACACTAGTTTTTAATCTAATAACATTTACATCACATTCTATTTTTAAGGGAAAGTGATCTGACCAAAACGTATCATAAATAACCTCAATGTTTACAATTGTTTTTCCCGCCGCTTGTGTGACAAGACAGTGGTCGAGCCAGCGCTTACACCCGTGTGAGTCACTAATGAACGTGTATGTTTGCGATAATATGCCTAAGTAATCTAGGTCCGCGCATAATAATTCCTGCTCACTACAAAAGCTAATAAGTTCATTACAAAATGACTCACCCGGGTGCGCGTTGAAATCTCCCAACACATACACTGCTTCAGCATTATTGTTTTGTATAATAGAATACATCTCGCTAAGACACTCCGTAAAAAGTGGTAGATTTTCACGACAATCCGTCGGCATATACATGTTTATAACCAAAAAACACCTGTTGTTCACCACTATATTCACTGCACATATATGGTCACTGATATTTTGTACCTCACTCACGTAGCTAAATGCACTTCTACGCCATAGTATGGCGAGCCCTCCGTAGGGTCTCTTTTTACACATGCCAGCTGACGTATCCACTGAAGACTTTCCCGTGTAACTGAATTCCTGATCAACACTATCAAGAAAGGTTAGATCATGTGGGTATAACCACGTTTCTTGTAGCAAAACAATATCAGCTGTTTTGCACAGTGAACGCACACAGTTCACCGACCTTTTGATATTTTTGCAATTGAATGTTATTACGTTCATTTTTGAAATACTATCCATTATTTGATTTTGTTATTGCCTCACTCCCAAAAATGGAATTATTTTTGTCTTCCCTTCTATTCTTGAAATGAATAAAGCGCCTAAAAGTCACGCCGTCAGGCCATATCTGGTCATCTAGAAAAACGTCCAGTTTGTTTTTATTAACAAGCACTTTAAAGGCATTGTATGACTTTTCCCTCTTCATCGTTATTTTCTCAAGCGAAACGATCTCCGTAGTTTTATTTTTGATATATTTGCATATGTCATCCACCGCTACCTCCTTGTTTACGTTGGATATAAACAAAGGGATTTTAACATCCGCTGCTTTAAATTTCTCCGACACGTCTATGGTCGCTCTGCCCATTTTACCCGTAAAACGATTTTTAGACCGTCGCTTTTGCACTACTGTCCACTTATCCGTTGGTTTTTTGGGCGTTTTCCATTCACCATTCCTTGTGACCTCCGCCATAGTAGGTAATCGGTGCAGGTGCACCCGTTATGATCGCCTCAGTGTGTGTGCAAGCGAGAGAGCGATACTTTGGTGACTCTGTGCGCTCGCGCTCTGCACTCGCACACCTCGTGATCGAGTAACCGTTGCCGTACACCGGCGCCGCCGGTGATAATCCTACCGGCCCACTGTCAAGCATATACCCTCCTCTTTTCTTCGCATTAATATTGCGCGCTAACAATGATAATGGGAGCATGTTTGATTCCAATTCTAGCTTCAATTCATCGAGTTGAGTGACTGTTGCATATTTACTTTTTATTTCATTGATTTCTCCACGTAAAATCAACAGATCTTTTAATAATTTGGTCACATCCACATGATCAAATGTAACTGAACTGGCGGTAATTTTTGCAAGTCACGCGCAACGAAGATTGGTATAAGATCTGGCTCTGTCACTTTGAAGACACATATAATATCCTCCAAGTCTCTCACTTTTTTTCCTTCTTTGCGTCTAGTCACTTTCTTCTTGTCGGTATTTATTGAACTGAACAGCAACTCCTTAGCACTGTCCACTTCTTCCACCGTGAAGGCAGTATCACAAATCCTTATGAGGCTCTCATTGTCCATCACATCTATTTTATTTTGGATAAAAGATAAAAGTTCACAAATTACAATATTGCAATTCACACATTTTAGCGTATTCACAGACATTGTCGCGGAAATAGGTGGGGAGACCTATATTCGACCGTGCGCGACCCTTCACAGCTACACACCCTGTGTCGGTCGGGTGTGTCTACACCCGGCGCACTAGACTGGTCAGGACCCCGTTGCACATTAAGATAGGCAACGGGCCAAAGCAAGCTTAGGGCTCACAATTAGGCACCCATCCTCCCTGTCTACACCCGACAGGGAGGGATTACTCATCCGCGGCATGCCCACCGGGGAAATAGGTATAGGGAAAATAGGAAAATAGGACTTTTAGTATTCAGTCAAAATGGAGGCTTTTCAGGGTGACCTTCAGTCACTCAGAAATGACCTCACATCGCTCAGGAGCGATAACGCCAGACTCCTAGACTTACTAGGCAGAGTCCTCCTCAAGGATCCCTCTCTAATTAATGAATTCGGTCTCGAATTTAAAGTCCTTACTGCTTCACAGCATGCGGACAGAGACCATTCCGACCCTCAACCCAGTCCCAGTCAAAGTCCAAGTCCATGTCCCTCAGACATGGACACGGAAGTCGCGTCCGCTAATACGGCGCGCACTCAGACCCCCCATCCCTATTTCGTCCCAGACGCTAAGGCACAAGTCTCTGCTTCCTCCTCTTCCTCCCACTCGGATGACAAAGGCTTCACCCAAGTCACGGGTAAGGCTAATAAGAGGAAGAAGAAAAGACAGGGCTCTTCCCAGGCCGCCAAAGTCGCCGCTATCGACGACTCAATCTCCCCCACCCCTCCGATAGTTAGCCTCACTGACACCGCTACACGCGCTACAGTAGCTTCCCCTCCCACTTCCCCCCGCCCGATTGCGTCATCCTCTCAGGCTGACGCAACCATTATTAGCTCCGGCCCTAAAAAGGTCGCGCCTCCACCTCCCGTGTTCATTCAGGACAAGGAGAATTGGACGGCAGTCTCAAAGTGGTGTGTAGAGCTAAAAATAGCCTACACAAACGCTAGGTCAACCCAACAGGGTATTAAAGTTCAGGTCCCGTCGTCGAAAGACTACAGGGAATTAACTAGGGTCCTGAGAGACAGAGGTGTGTCATTCCACACCTACTCTCTCCCAGAAGACAGACAGACTAGAGTGGTGATCAAAAAGATCCCCAAAGAAATCCCCCCCTCCGAAATTCTAGCCGACCTTCAGTCGCAAAACATCCCCGTCGATGAGGTGCACCGTATGCACCGCTCGCGTGGTCGGGAACCATACGACATGGTTCTCGTCGTATGCTCCCCTACCGAGGTGCATCACCCCATCTTTAACATCAGGACCATCTGTCATCTAGCGGGCTTCACCATTGAGAAGCTCTGGAAAAATAGCGCGATCGGTCAGTGTCACCGTTGTCAATTGTATGGCCATTCGCAGAAGAATTGCCATGCAAAACCCAGGTGCGTAAAGTGCCTGGGCGACCACGGTACCACTGAGTGCCCGCGCCCAAAAGACCGTAACGAATGCTCAACCCCGCCTAGTTGCGTGCTGTGCGGCCTCGAGGGTCACACAGCCAACTACCGCGGCTGTTCAAAAGCCCCTAAGGCTAATTCAGGAAAGCTGACTAAACGTTTAGACGCTAGACAGCACAAACAAAGGGATTTCCAACCCTTCCCCTCCTCTCAGATTCCCGAGCGGCTAAGCCCTCAGAGGCCTAGCCCCTAGACGCAATTCAACCACCAGAAGGCTTTCCCAGCCCTGGGTACCCCGCGCCCCCCTCCCCCTCACACCCCTCTATACACACTCATGGACCCGCGTGTCCGTATCCCCCTCCCCCCGGATTCTTAGCTCCCCCCGCGTTTCCCCAGCGTTACGCTCCCCCCGCACCCCCTGCGCTTTCAGCGCCCCCCGCGAAACCCGCTATCACTACCGCTCCTAAAGCCCCGCGCCCCGCCCCCACTCCCGTGGCCATCACCGAGCTAGACCCCGTAAATAATGCATTTGGCATTATATCTTCGACCTTTATGACCTTCTGCACCCCCAGGGCTACGCAAATGGCTCATGACATTATCGCAGCCTTAAGGTCGGGTGATATCCAATAGATGCATAATGTATATTCAGCGTACTCGGACATTACGCAAGCCCTAACATCCTTCGCTAGACCCCCCCATCATGTATAACGCCACTATTGAAAGGTTTAAACCCCGATCCCTCAAGTTAGGTACCTTTAATGCCAATGGCTTAATTAATCAAAAAAACGAGATCGCGGAGTTTCTCCGCGATCAACAACTAGATATCCTCCTCATCCAGGAAACCTTCCTAAAGCCCCATAAACGTAGCCCCACCATAGCCAACTATCGCTTAATCCGGAACGATAGGACTCGCTGTCACGCGGGTGGCACTCTCATTTATTACAAAAAGGATCTGTACTGCATTCCTATGGACCCTCCTCCCCTCTCCCGACTAGAAGTATCAGTCTGCCGTCTAGGTATGACTGGTCATCCACCGATCACTCTAGTATCGGTCTATATCCCTCCCATTCCATCTGTAGTATCAGAAAACTATCAACTCCTATCTGATGATCTAGCATTACTTTTCGGCATGAGTGACTCCGTCATTATGGCGGGAGATCTCAATGCCAAGCACCCTTCATGGAATAGCTCCACCACCAATACCAGAGGCCGACACTTGTTCGACCTCTCCTCCTCCCTTAACTTCGATATCATCGCTCCGATGGACCCCACTCATTATCCCCATAATATTAATCATACCCCTGACGTCCTTGACCTAACGCTCCTTAAGAACGTAAACCTACGAATTGACACAATAGAAACGGTGCATGAGCTTACCTCTGACCACCGCCCAGTCATCATCAATCTTGTCTCCCGCATAGGTCCCTCTGACCCCAACCATCCCCCCTCCACTAGGAAGGTGACGGACTGGAAGAAAGTAAGCGTTCAGCTGAAATCCAACACGTCCCCCTTATTAGACGCAATTCCCGATCAATTTGACTCAATCGCTGACACGACGGCCGCGATCGACTCACTCACGGAGCACGTACAATCCGTCCTGAGCGACTGCTCAAGGGAAGTTCCAGCAACAGAACCCTGTTACTTGAAACTCCCGGACGATGTGCGTGCTCTGATGACTGAGAAGAGTGCGGCTACTCGTGCCTACAGTGTCTTTCCTTGCGCCGCCAACAAAGCCCACATGCGCTACTTACAGAGAACTGTAAGGACACGTATTGCGGAGCTGCGTGACGCGGGCTGGGACAAGACGCTGAGTGATCTCGAGCCAACCCATCTAGCCTTCTGGGAGCTCCAGAGGAAACTCAGGTCCACTCAGTCAGCCTCTATGCCCCCTCTAGTCCGTCCCGATAAAACCATCGCCTTCGATGACATCGACAAGGCCGAGTGCCTAGCCGACAGCCTAGAAGCTCAATGCTCTCCCAGCTCCCTACCAGTAGACAAAGCTCACCTCGATGAGGTCGACGCCGAAGTCGAACGTAGAACCTCCCTCCCTCCCGTTGAAGACCCTGATTTCCCTCTGCCCCCCATCGAACCAGATGAGGTACACGAGATTATCAAGGGCCTCCATATTCGTAAAGCCCCCGGTTCAGACGGACTCACCAATAGGGTGGTCCAGCTCTTCCCAGCCCACTTAATCATGCTACTTACCACCATCTTCAATGGTGCATTAAGCAATAATATCTTCCCCCAGACGTGGAAAGAGGCCACAGTCATAGGTATCCCAAAGCCCGGCAAGCCTAAAAGCGAGCCCTCTAGCTACCGCCCCATCAGTTTGCTCAAAGTCCTCGGCAAAATCTATGAGAGGCTTATTTATAAGCGTCTCAGAGACTACGCAGAGACCAAGGGCCTCATCCCCATCGAGCAGTTCGGCTTTCGAACTCAGCACTCTAGCGTGCATCAGGTCCACCGTATTGTCGAGCTGGTCAGCGGTGCTTTCACCCAAGGCCGACAGACAGGTGCGGTCTTCTTCGATATTGCGAAAGCGTTTGACAAAGTCTGGCACAAGGCTTAATATATAAGCTTTACAAACTCGGTGTGCCAGATCGTCTCGTGCTCATCATTCGAGACTACTTGTCGAACCGCACCTTCCGCTTCCGTATCGAAGGAGCCCTATCCTCTCCCCGCCCCATAAGGGCTGGAGTCCCTCAGGGCTCCGTGATAGCTCCCCTCGCATTCACGCTATTCACTAGCGATATTCCCAAACACAGATGGACGCACTTGGCTCTGTTCGCAGACGATACTGCGATCATCTGTAAAGGCAATACCAAAACGATGCTCCTAAATCTGCAAAGGGCTGTCAATAACCTTGGCGCCTGGTTCAGAAAATGGAGAATCGAGGTAAATCCCGACAAAAGTCAAGCGGTTTTATTCACAAAACCGAAATCCAAAGCCCTCCCCCTCCCCCGACCTATCACCTTGTTCGGCAAGCCGATCCCTTGGGAGAAGCGAGCCAAGTACCTCGGTGTTATCCTCGACCATCACCTCTCCTTTTCAGAGCACATAAAGCCGGTTCGCTCGCGAGCCGCTTTCGCTCTCGGTAGACTTCATTTCATTCTTAATGCACGCAGCAAATTGTCACTAAAGTGCAAAATGCGAACCTACACAGCGTGCATCCGCCCTATCATGACCTATGCGGGATCAGTCTTTGCTCACGCAAAACCCCATTCCATCCATAGGATGCAGACCCTACAGAACCGTTTCCTTCGTAAGGCCACGGGAGCCCCCTTTTATGTCAGAAACGAGATCCTCCATCTCGACTGTAAGATCCCAACGATCCGCCAATTCCTAAAACGCATGTCCAAGAGTTACTTTGACTCCGCTCCCAAACATCGCAACCCTCTGATTGTCGAATCAGCCGACTACATCCCATCCCGTATCAGTCAGATTCACCGACCGAGGCATACTCTTTCCGACCCAGATGACCCCATTACACTCCTCCAGGAGCAGAATAGGGCCACCAGTACAGTATACAAAAACAGACGCCTCCCGTCATTCCGACCTCGCCGCCGAGGTCCTTTGCGATCGCGACCGCGTCCCCAAGTCAATGAAACTCCTCCCCGACCCTTGCTCGAAAACGAGGTGCCAGCAGTTGTTGCAGTTGAGCACGTAGCTTTAAATACCCCGCATAATAATCATGATGAAAATCTAAGTTTGATCCAGCCTGTCCCTTCTTGCTGTCCTCCCCTCAGCGATGCCCTAAGCCGAGGTTCGTACCCCACAGGGGGTGCCCTTAGCGAGCACTCGCTTAATTTTAATTTAGTATAGTTTAAAAGCTCCTGGCTGGAGGCTCTAAGTGTAAAAGCTTAAGGCCACCACAGGAAAAGTTCGGTTAAGCAGCCAAGACCTTAGTGGTCAAAACTGCGAGAGGCAATAGTTAAAAAAAAAAAAGATGTAGTTCAGTTGCTCGGTAAATGTTCAGTTGGTTGGTTCTAGTGCCGTTGTTGTGTGGAATAGATGTGCCAGGTGTCACGTAAGTTAAGTAATTTGTTATTATACAGTAATTACTGCTTATTATTATTATGTTGTTGTGTATGGTATATTATTGCCAATATTGCTATTTTTATGATGTTGCTATTATTCAAGACATAGAATTAAACTGTTTTTGAGATAACGATAATTTATGGAAATATAAGAAATGTATTGATAGAATACTGTAATACTGTTTCCATGGAGTTTCTTGTCCTTCTTCTCCATGAAGACCTAGTTTTGCGAACGGACAACTAGCTTTCTGATTAAATACTGACAAGTCTAATTAAATAAATGTCTAGCCTTGTCTTTCTGTGATTTAATCATGAAATCCTTTCCCTATAAACATATATATCAGAACTTTCATACATAGTAAATAACCAGTAATCATTCTGACATTCAAAGCTTGCTAATTTGGGTAATACCTATATATACATTTACAGTGCTTACCGCACTTTCTAACATCAGAAGTGGGATCGTTCTCTGGCCTTTTAAAACAGTTTACTAATTAATTTTATTTCGCTATTTTCATGATCGATGTTGGAGCTTATTGAACGTTAACTTGGAAACGTTCAAAATCAAAAAATCTAAATCAAAATATTTAATTTCACATAAACCTACATGGGCACTTATGAAACGTCAGAAGCTAGGTGCACGGTTCCAATTGGTCGTTTCCTATGGAGAAGAGCCGGCAAGAAACTCCACGGTTACTCTTTTAAAAATAATTGGCTTTTACAATACTTTCAAATAACAGTGTTTCTAGGTATGGGAGGACAGTGTAGGTCTTTCAATAAGTACCAAGTAGTTAACAAAATAGAAAATGGTCAACAGGTCTACAATCCACTAAGCCTACAGCGTTCTCACATTCACAAAATATGTAGAAATAAATCTATACAAAAAATAAATTAATTAATAAAAGTAAAAAAACCTATTTTAAATAAAACGCAATTATATGATTGCTATTACAACTGTAGTTAATCTGAATAATTAACATGTCCACAATAGAAACAAACAAAAAAAAAAAAGTTGAAATTAAAACGTAGGTATATAATGTCAAATAATAGAAATATGTCAAGGGCGAATGTAAAAATAAATAAAAAATAAAGATTTAAATAAACATGGTAATTTGGGAGCTGTTAATAGACTCTTACTTATTTATGCCGTTAATGAGGTACCAGGGAAGCCACATTATTGCCAAATTTCCTTGTCTTCAACGTAGTCTTTAATTTTATAATATGATTTCTTGATAAGGACACGTTTGATGTGGGTTTTGAACTTCCCATCGCTAAGTTCTGTCACAGACTTTGGCAACTTGTTATAAAAGCGGATACTGTTTATAAGAAATGACTTGCTTGTTTTAGTTAATCTAAATTTGGGTATCACAATTTCATGTCGACTACGTGTATTTATATTATGGAAATCGCTTCTTATTTTGAAAAGTCTTAAGTCGTTGGTTGGCGATTTGCTGACTTCAATCACACCATAACGATGACATTGCGCTGCCGCCTCTGACATCGGAGCTGCAGAGCTGCAAGTTATTGTATGACTGTTGAGACTGTTGAGCCTCAAGCTACTATAAGAATATCGGGAAGCTACCCGGCTATTAAGAAATAGCTAAAGTCGGTAAGGCCCTTAGAGGCTTTTATATTAAAACGAAATACAATTATTTATGATGATGAAATCGAAAGGTTTAGGTTAAGCGAAAAAATTTTGGATCATTATTATGTAAGCATTTAGTTTATGCTTGGCTTATAAAGGATAAAAAAAATTAGGATGTTTTACTATGTTAAATACTTGATAATCATTGAATCAATCGTTTTGAAATATAATTACAAAAATATTTTAGAATATGGTAGTAAAAAGCCAGAATTGATATTTAATGCTTTGTTTATTGTGATAATGATCAAGTAGATTGGAGTAATACAATTTCCTTTTTTTTTTGTTTTGGCCAATTGGATTATTTTGTGACATTTATAATTAGCGTGAGCTTTTTAATATAAGGACATAATTATGAAATTATATATCGTATTCGATTGGAATTTCCAGTGCTCACAAGAATAAGCTTGAGAGGTTTGCACTTTACGATACAAAGTTTACAAACTAAAAAAAACAAAAAAAACAATAAAAAGTTTCAAAGAAAAGTGTTGAATACAGTTTTCAATAATATTGTCAGGTTGGTCGAGCGATGAATTATTTGAATTACTGTTGTGATCGCTAGTTGGTGCTTCGATTCAACGGCCATTAAATATGAATGAGTTACTGAATTTTTTACGATTGGAAAAGAAAGTTTATGTATAAAATTAGGTGAAACATTTCATTTTGAGTTGGATAAATTTCAGTCAAGCCAAGTCAAAGACGGGCCTCTGAATCTTTAGATTAAGCCACGATCCGCGACCTCTGAGTTTGAGCTTTACCTAATTAAAAAGTATTTAAAGTAAAAATCCGCTGGGCAATCGTTTGCTTGGTGCTTGTCTATCTCACCAGCAGCGGGTGAATGGGACTGGCATGACAAGTAACCGATAAAATTTGTTTCCGCTGGTCGGTCATTTGCTTGGTGCAAGTCTATCCCACTAGCAGCGGGTGGAGGGGACTTAACACGTCTAGACAATTGGCAAAACAAAAGTAAAATTACACAATGTACTTCGAGAGCGAAGTACTTGTCAGTATGGCCGTGATATATAAATGTAATTATATGTCTATATGTCTGTATTATGTGTCTAATAATTTAAAATAAATACTGGATATACCTACCCATAAATATAATTATTATTCGGTTGTTAATTTACTAAATGATGTTTGTAACAAACTTATTTTTATTAGTCAAACACTGATTTGACTCAACTGTCATTTGTGAATCATACTTGTTTGTTATCGGGTATAAAAGAGCGGAGCCACAGTGATGTAGTTCAGGGACGCCTCGGGTAAGCAGCAACCAGGCTACACGCAGCTTACCCGAAATAATAAGACTCTACAGATGTACACATACATCTGTTGTGTGGCGTGTTCTAAGTTAATATAGGCACGTCACATAACTGTATACAGACACTCACAACTACACATGCACCTAAACACAACACGTGCGGGCGCGATGCGGGTCGCGACGCACGTATTCACTGAGCGGTGTTATACTACAACACTAGCCGCTCACACATACGCGACTGCCTACCCCTCAAACCGTAAACGGCTCGATCTGTAAGCGGGGAGAGGGGGAAGCTACATATTAGACCTGTAGGGCGTCGAGTCGGCATCACCGTCGCTGGTCGTTCTCGCTGGGCCTCCCCCGGGTAACCGGGGGTCTCACCTGGCGGGGACAGACCGCCGGGATGTCGTGAAGAAAGCGGCGCCAGGAGCTGGCGTCGTGGCGCGCCTACAGAAATATTCATAGCAACCAGTTACATCGACGCTTTTTGCTTAACAAAATGTGGTCGTTTTTGTTAGCCGTCATAGGCAAATCCAATTGAGGGTCCCATATTTATGGGACAATGTATGGCCACCGCGGGCGAAGGGCGAAGCCCTGACCCCGCTCGCCACGCCCCCTTGCGGGGGCGTCGCGACATCTTCACATGTAGTTCAGTTGCTCGGTAAATGTTCAGTTGGTTGGTTCTAGTGCCGTTGTTGTGTGGAATAGATGTGCCAGGTGTCACGTAAGTTAAGTAATTTGTTATTATACAGTAATTACTGCTTATTATTATTATGTTGTTGTGTATGGTATATTATTGCCAATATTGCTATTTTTATGATGTTGCTATTATTCAAGACATAGAATTAAACTGTTTTTGAGATAACGATAATTTATGGAAATATAAGAAATGTATTGATAGAATACTGTAATACTGTTTCCATGGAGTTTCTTGTCCTTCTTCTCCATGAAGACCTAGTTTTGCGAACGGACAACTAGCTTTCTGATTAAATACTGACAAGTCTAATTAAATAAATGTCTAGCCTTGTCTTTCTGTGATTTAATTCATGAAATCCGTTCCCTATAAACATATATATCAGAACTTTCATACATAGTAAATAACCAGTAATCATTCTGACATTCAAAGCTTGCTAATTTGGGTAATACCTATATATACATTTACAGTGCTTACCGCACTTTCTAACACACGCGGGCTTCACTTCCAACACGAAACAATTTTGTGACAATCAATGCACTTAAATCAAACAAAAATCAATCTGTCGCCTTTTCCCAACTATGTCGGGGTCGGCTGCCAGTGACCGGATGCAGCTGGATACCAGTATTATACATGGAACGACTGCCTGTCTGACCTCCACAACCTAGTTACTGGGTAATACGATACCCCTTGGTAAGACTGGTTGTAGACTTTCAGGCTTCTGGCGATCCGTAATGCCTGTCAAGAATTCACGAATAAAAGCCGGGAACAACGGCTTAACGTGCTTTCCGAGGCACGGAGGAGTCTCGGTATGTAAAGATGGTCACCCATCCACGGACCAACCCCGGCAGGCGTAGCATAACCTGATGGATCGACTCGTGCGGCTGTTATTACTTAGCCACGAGCTCCTCAAAAACTAAACATGAAATTAAATTATTATAACAAGCTTTTACGAACTCTTAATATTTCTTTTGTTTTAACTTTAATGAACCCATACCTAACATTGTCGGTATAGTGTTGATAACAGCTGATAAGGTGTGTCGACCTCGACAGTGAGTACGTCACACATGTGACGTGGCGTGCCGCGGACGCATGACACGTGTCCTGGCGACACATTGCTGTGGTAACACTAGCTGTTCGAATGGCTTGTTTGTGTTTAAACAAACATACACAAGTCATTCGAATTAGGTGCTTATAGCAGTACCTAATACGTGCTGCCCCGGTTAGGCCACCAATCACCAACTTGTTACAACATTGTGTGCGAGGGTGTGTGTGTGATGTGTGTGTACGTGTGGTGCAGCTATTACAATTAGTCGCTTGGTTTGATAAACATTGGCGCGAGTTGTTATTATTTGTGCGACAACCGCACGCCATCGCTCGCCGGTCGCTTGTGGAGCTTTTGGTGATTGGCTGGAACTACTTCGTCGTTTGTTACACTCTGTAAAACTCTAAACAGTAATTTGTTAGGATTCGACTTGTGTTTACATTCGTAACTGGAGCAACGGTCGGAACTGTAGTAAAACGCGGAGCATCCATGTTTGTACCCAAGTGGCTTAAGCAGCTACATAATTAGAAAATGCCTGAGAACCAATAATGTTATGTGTGCATATAATTTTCCTGTAACATTCTGTCACCAACAGTTCGTATACATAAGGGTTGTGTCAAATTCACTACAATTTACGATTTTCTGTACGTGACAATATATTTCCTGGAAAATATATTGTCGTGAAAATGTACGTTCTGATTTGAATGGTGGAGAGAAGCGAGACAGATGAAATATATTAATACAGAGAGCATCTGAGCGCGGGATGATGGAGTTTTGGTTTTCAATAGCTCTTTTATAAGAAAAACAATGCTTTTTTTAAATTACCCTTTTGCCGTTTTCACAAAAGCTAATGTCTTGTCTTCAGTCAATGTCTCGATTGCGGTGACGATGCTGCTACAGCTGTTCGGTACACATGCAGCCATGAGTTCGGTGACAAGGAGCTTCATCGTCGATGAATTTCCACACACTATACTTATCTCCATCAAATTGTCTGTTTCCAATTATCTCCTCGAAAAAGGGCATTTTATTCATCGATAACAGTGAATAAAACTCTTTTACTCACTGAGTGAATAAAAACATTTTGAATTTGGAACAACCACGAATTGTACGAATTATGTACAAATGATGAATAAAACGTGCTGAAAGTACATACTGGCTGACTAAATGGAGCTATAGAGCAATATTTACAATATTTTTTTTTAAACCTGCCAATTTTAGTTAGGATCTTTTCTATCTGTTATCGTGGTTGTTTTATATTATTGAAAAATATGAATATAATAAAATGAGTTCTTCCAGTGACGAAAATGAGATACTGACTTCGGAATCATTTCGTTCTAAAGCAGCAATTCAATCAATCTGCCTAGCATTTTCCCAACTATGTTGGGGTCGGCTTCCAGTCTAACCGGATACAGCTGAATACCGCTATTTTATATGGAGCAAATGCCTGTCTGACTTCCACAACTCAGTAACTGAGTATTAGGATAACCCTTGGTAAGACTGGTTGTCAGACTTTCGTGTTTCTGACGACCCGTAACGACTGTTAAAGATTCACGAATGACAGCTGGGGCCAACGACTTAATATGTTTTCCGAGGCACGGAGGAGTCTCAGTATGTAAAGATGGTCACCCATCCACGGACCAACCCCGGCAAGCGTAGCTTAACCTGATGGATCGACTCGTGCGGCTGTTATTACTTAGCCACGAGCTCCTCTAAAGCAGCAATTATAGTAGATAATTTTGTTAACACGTGAAAAAAAAATTTTACTCGGTCCTTGTATCCCTCGAATTAAATTCCTTTTTTTTCCACTTGTTGTATAATCTACTATTTAGATCTTAAATTCATTTTTAAGCACTCGCACTAAAATAACTTTTTATTTAAAAGTTATTTAAAAGTTTTTTTTATTTAGTGTCCTTTAATTTCACTTTATATTATTTATTCTCACTTTGGCTTAGCACTCTGGGTCCCATAACCTGTTAGGATTTAAGGTTCAACACTAAAAGAAAGACCGTTCTAAGGATTTTAATAATATGTTTATTATCCTTTTCTTTACATAGGAAGGTGTGTTTTAATAGTATTATGTGAGACGTGTGATCCTACACAAGGCTAAAAATATAGTCCAGTCACTATGAGAAACTAAGGATTTCATCAAGTGGTTTAGGGCGGGCTCCGAAAGTAAAAAGTAATATTTATGAGTTTTTCATTTCACAAAAAAAAATATATAAAAAATAGAAGCCCACCGGTGTCGGGAACAGGGTCCAAGCCACCGGTGGTCAGGGCTCCTGAGAGAGGAACCTCCTAACAATACGCGCCGTGTCCAGGAGTACCGCTTTCTGGATCAAGCCCTTGATCCAGCTGCCTAACGAGAGCCTCCTCAGGTGTCGGTCGAGGCTCTTGGCTGTTATGCCATTGGCCGTCATGACTATCGGCACAATGATTGCTGTATCCACATCCCACAAGTCGACAACCTCGTGAGCCAGGTCAAACTCAAACTCAAAGCATTTATTTCAATTGAACCATTTACATGCACTTTTGAATTGTCAAGGAATTAGTCAGTCAGAAATAGGTATGAAGCTAGTTGCCCATTCCAAAGCGTGGTAGGTACCTATGGAGAAGAACGGGCAAGAAACTCCACGGACACTCTTTTAAATAAAAAATTGTTACAAAATATTGGTTACATCATTCATGTTGAAATTATACATGTGAGAACAATGTAGAAAGACGTGCACGTTAGAAGTGTCCGTAATAAAAAGATGAAACAAAGAACAATCCAAAAATTTAAATAAATTAAAAGTAAGCCGTGGCAACTAAGAGATGACCAGTCCTAACTGACGGCCCCCGTACACGAACATGACGCATGGAGTAGCACCATTCAGCTCAATCATTTTGAAGGGAGCTAAATGATCCAATACACGCGCCACCATCAGCGAAACATCTGAGTGAGCATGACATACTCACAGCCGCCAGGTCACATTCAAGTCAATGTAAAACATATCACCCGGTAAATGGTAACTCTTTAGTACATAGTGCTCACACCCTGTGCTATGCAATTATATAATACAAAGGAGATTGAGTTTATACAATGCAAAGATGGTCTTACAATCTTCAGCAGCTCCAATGGTATTTGCAAATGTTAATCAATTAGTTGTAGTTGTGGAGCAGGACCAGCATTGAGCCAAGCGTTTTTATCAGCGATGTAATCCCTCAACTTATAATATGCCTGCCTGCATAGTGTGCGTTTTATACAAGATTTTAATTTTGTCTCATTCAGTTGAAGCATGTGGGGAGGAATTTTATTATAACATTTTAAACAGTACCCCATGAAAGATGAGTCTACTTTAGCCAGTCTGAAACCTGGTTGCACTAATAGGTCCCTATTTCTTGTACTATAATTATTTCTACCACCTCTTTTACTAAAAAGATGTAAATTTTTTCTTACGTACATGATGTTTTCATAGATATATTGACAAGGTACCGTCATGATGTTAATATCCTTAAACAGTTCCCTTAGAGAATCACACCTGCGGAGATAATATATGGCTGTGATCGCTCTTTTCTGCAGAATAAAAATAGACTCGATGTCTGCAGCCCATCCCCACAGTAAAATACCGTAAGACATGATACTATGAAAGTAAGTAAAATAGACCAGCCTCGCGGTATCTACATCATTAAATTGACGGATTTTTCTGACAGCATATGCTGCTGAACTTAGCCGTCCTGCAAGAGATGTTAAATGAGGACACCATTGTAGCCTTGAGTCGAGCGTGATCCCCAAGAAAACAATTTTATCGACGAATTCTAGTTTCTCTTGATTCAATACTATCTCACAATTACTACTTTTGACATTTGGTAATGAAAATTTTATGCACTTCATTTTTTTTCCATTTAATACTAAATTATTAGCAGTGAACCAATTTTGGACCTGCAGTAGAGCGTTATTTACGTCGTCAAAATTAGTAGCACGTCTATCTACCTTAAAAATTAAGTATCGTTAGCAAATAACACCATTTGTGATTGATTTTTTAATAAATGGAGTAGATCATTAATATACACTAAAAAGAAGAATGGATCCAATATTGAGCCTTGTGGCACACCTATTTTACTTTTAAACCTAGTGAATTGATACCGTTTATTTGAACTTGCTGTTGTATCATTTAAATAAGATTTTATTAAATTGAGCGCAAGTTTTTCAAGTCCGTAATTCTCAAGTTTCAAGAGTAAGGTTTCGTGATCGACGCAATCAAATGCCTTGGAGAGGTTACAAAAGATTCCTATGGCGTCTTAGGCCTCTTTCCACGCGTTAAAAATGTGTCTTAATAAGGTTACACCGGCGTCGGTCGTACAACGTCCTCTGGTAAAACCATACTGTTGATCGTAAAGGATTTTATTTGTGTTAAAATGATTGAGCATTTGATTAAGCATTACCTTTTCAAACACCTTGCTAAATACCGGCAACACGGATACGGGGTCTATAATTATTGGTGTCTTTACTGTCCCCGGATTTGAAAAGTGGTATTACCTTACTGTATTTCATTAAATCCGGGAAGACTCCTTGATCCACACACAAATTAAATATTAAGGCTAAGTAAGGCGCTATGGTCTCAATTATGGAGGTACAGACTTTAATGGACATTCCCCAAAGATCTTCGGTCAATTTGATCTTGATTTGTTTAAAGCTTTTATTACTGTTATGGGGTTAATATGCTTAAAGTTAAATTCAATCGGGCATGCTGAAACGTTGGCCCTTACTTAATCGAAAGAGAGCGAGGGCGAGGAATTTAAGGTTTCAGTAGTTTTAAGTGGGATACTGGTAAAGAAATTTACAAATTTTTGAGCAACTTCCTTGCTATCGCAAATGAGACCACCACATGACGACTTCAGTGTGTAATCAGAATTATGCTTTTTGTTTCTGTTCATTTCATTATTAATAATTTTCCAAACCGTCTGTATTTTATTTTCTGCTGATTTAACCTTGTTGCTAATGTATAAGGCTTTAGCTGCCTTACAAGTGTTCTTAAAAATTCTAGAGTAAGTAGCAACATACGTTTTAAAAGTTTCCGTGTTAATATAAGGCTTAAGGCCATAAAGCTCGAAAAGTCTATCCCTACTTTTCCTGAGTCCTGTAGTTTTCCAGTCATTAAATAAAAACTTAGGGCTGATAGTTTTAGTGTTCTTCTTAAAGCAATTATTGAACTCGGTTTGGACCAACGAAAAAAATTCTTTATATAAAATATTAACATTGTTCATTGTAAGGACCTGATTACTTAACTTAAAAACTAAAGTGCTATTATATATTTATTTAAATTAACAGCTGTTATTGGTCTGAATTGTATTTGCACTTTTTGTATTGGTATGTTGGACTCAAAAGTTACGGATTGACCACAGTGATCAGAAGGGAGATAATTAACGAAGGCTTTATCTAAACATTCGCAGCAACAAAACACATTATCCATACATATAGCAGTAGACGTAGATATTCGGGTTGGTTCTACAAACACACGTGACAAATTGAATGATTTGAATAAATTAAAAAATCTACTGGTATTTTAATTATTTTCTAAAATATTAATGTTAAAGTCACCACAGATAATTACTGATTTATTACAAGTTGCAAGTTTTTCCAAAACATCTTCCATTACTGACTCAAATATAGAATAGTTTTGGTAATTTGGGGGTCTGTAAACGCACACTATCTAGCTCAACACAAGACAGTTCACTGTTATGTTCAACCGATAGTTCAACTATGTCATAACGGGTTTTTGATTTAATACAATTTTTATTAAGATTAATGAACCACCACGCAGCATTGATTTTCGGTTAAAACAACTGGCCACACTATTATTCTCATAGTTAATTAACATTTCATAATCTTTTAACCAATACTCAGTTAAACATATAATTTCAAACATTGTTTTTTCTAAAATCAATTCAATTTCCAATTGTTTGGTAGAAAAACCTTGAATATTTTGGTGAAATAATATCAAGGATTTCTGCTTAGCCCGTTTTGTACAATTAACTATGTTAGTGCTAGAAAATACCTTTTTGTTATTAAGTTTAATTATACTGTTAGTGGTACCTTCTGTTGTCTTACAAACTAGTTTAAATTATTTGTGCTAACCACCTTAACATTAGTACTATTACTAATTCTATATGACTTCGACATACTAATTATGTCTAGGTTAATATTAAAAGCTAATAGCCAAGCTATTTGACGTCTAAAACTAATGGGCAGATACACAGTATCCCTAGTCGACCTGAGCTTATCAACAAAAATGTTGGTGTCAAAAAATATAAACTTGTCACTATGGTGACTAATAAAAAAATGCATGTAATTATTTAACATGTGGATGTAGTTGTTTTGTCTGTTTGACAAGTGCTCAAAATATGGAAAAGCACACAAAATTATTTTCTTACAATTTAACTTCAATAGTTCGGTGACACTATCAGTAATATCATCTTTTTTAACATTAAAACTATTACCTACAAATACAGTGATAATGGCATTAGGATCATATTCTATCCTAGTTTTTGAAGACATTATTTGTTTGTAGGAATTCTGAAGTCTACAATAGTTTTGAGAAGAATGACTCAGGTTGTTGCTAAGTAACTTTCCTAACCCTTTTCCAAAATTATCAGAAAACATAATGGAGCTAACTTGACAACTACAAGGGAGAGAACTATCTTTTGTCTGAACTACTTGCAATGGACCTTGTTCAATATCAGGTGTATCTTTATTTGGAATAGAGACCTGAGCACTTCCTAACTGGTACGGGTCCTCCGTTGCCTCAGGTTGGATTTCCTACGCAATGAAGATTGAGAGCTGCTGGGAGTCAGTAGGTCCACTTTATCTACATTTGAGTTGCACATTTCGACTAACTCATTTGCAGCAAGGATGTGCTCCTGAATTTGTTTTTCAGACCTCACATATTTAGTATAGAGTGACTGTAGTGACGCTTCTAGAACCTGAATTTCTGACTGTAACTGTTGAGTGTCAAACTCATAAATGTTCTTACTGTCTTCTAATTTAATTTGATAGTTATTTAATTTATTTATAAGAAAATCACGTTCTTTCCTTAGCTTAATATTATTGGAACTGTGTTTTTGTTGTTTATTGCATTTATTAATGATTTTATTTAACTTTGAATATATTTTAATTAAATTTTGACTGACTTTATAACTACTATTTCATTATCGAATCTTCAGTAAGGTCTATTGTTATTAAGGAATGCGGGTTGCAAGTAGTGTTCAATAATTCACTATATAAGTTATTATTTTCCTTAGCCTGAGTACATTCTTTTTGTTTCTGTAAATTATTAATTTGTACATTTGCATGAATTAATTCTTCTTCTAGGTCCCCAACCTTACATAAAACCTCCTCATATTACTGCAGTTGTTGAACTGCAGTTTTTGAAACATTGGTGACCACCCGCAGTTTGTCCCGTTCATCAACAACATCCAGGTATTGCTGATGAAGGTCCACTAGCTCCCGTTTTAAGCCTGTGTTTTTGAAAACAACATTCTCGACTTCCTTCTCACTTTCATCTATCTCCTATAACAACTGTTGACATTCTCTGTTTGAAGCTTCAAGATCTTGAACGGCCGTTCTCAATTTATGCCGTCATCACAGGCATGGTTTCAGCAATTAGTACTGAAAGTAGAATTAAAGGAACGGTGAGAACTACTTAGACGATAAACAAAAAAGAAAAGCTAGAAATGAAGGAAAAATGAGAGAAGTTAGTGTAGCTTTATAGAGAAATGAGGTAGGCTGCTAAATATAATTGAACTGAAACTTGATTTGATCAGATACTAAGTTATATTGATTCTATTTTCTTATGATTTTACTTTTCCATAAGTGGGTAGAATGCCTAGATTAAAATAAAAATTTAGTTTTTCATAAAGATAATAATGCAACCACCGTAAACAACGTTGTTGTTGTGTATTCTAATATTATTATGCTATATATTAACACTATTTCGTAAAATTCACTACATAAGTTTCGTTATCATGGTGAACTGTGAACTGTGAACAAGGCGACTTAGACCCACCGCTGAGTTCCAAGTCAACTAAGAAAAGTGATTCTAGGGAATAATCAAGGCGTGTTACAGAGTATATGAGATGACTGTGTGATAATTATAGAATAAAAGTAACAATACTCCCCGTTTCAATCCGCAGGTCGAACATCAGCTGTTCATGATAGGTTACCGGTAACGGTAGGCAACCAAACACTGTATTTTATTATGAATATTTGCAGGAAAACAATAATCCTTAGTATTTATGCAGTTACTTTACATTCCCATTTACATTGCAGTTATTTTCCCCCAATTTGTTATTTACGTGTTCTTTTTTAATCTTTTTTTGCGTCATGTTTACCGCAAATAAACGAATTTTCTTTCTTCTTTCTTTATTTAGTTATATTATTTGACTATAATTATACTTAATAATAATTAAAACTAATTTTAAAATACGGAACAAAAGATACTTAATCTGTTTATCAAGATACTTAATCAGTTTATCTTTTTCAGCTTTCACGAGGTTCTCGTCATGCGGGACCGCTATATCAATAATCATTGTGCGCCGCTCTAATCGATCTATCACCACTATGTCTGGCTTATTGGCAACAATAGTCCTGTCAGTGATGATAGATCTATCCCAATACAACGTGATATTGCCATTTTCGAGGACTGGGTCGGGCACATATCTATAGTACGGTACTTCCGATTCCACAAGACTATTTCAGAGCAAGTTGCTGGTGGATAATCCTGGCTACAAGGTTGTGCCTATGCAAGTAGTCTCCGTTAGCTAGACAAGAACAGCCAGAAAAAATGTGTCGGATTGATTCTCCGGGACGGTGGCATGCCCGACAGATGTCAACCGTGCCATCCTTCACAATATATTTCCGGTAGTTGTTCGTCATCATAACTTCGTCCATAATCGCAAAGACAAAACCTTTGGTTTCCCCAAAGAGGTCACCGAATCGCAACCAGGATACGGACGCTAACAGGTCTACATCGGGCCCATGTAAGGCCCGGTAAAAGCGCCCGTGAAGCTCTTTGCTCTGCCATACCTCCCTGCGGTCATTAGTATCTAATACTATAGGTTTGCACCAGTTCTCGTTAGCCAAGGATAGCGGGGTGAGGCCCTTGTCCACTGAGACTACATCTCGGTGCATCCCCACGTCGGTTTCTAGGAAGTATTCCCTGAGACTGCATACCTCACGGTTGTGCAGGGTCTTAGCATTTAAAAAGCCTCGACCTCCGCACTTCCGCGGGATATACAGTCTCATCACCGATGAACGTGGGTGATGCATCCGATTTGCGGTCAGCAGTGTGCGGACCCACCTATCCAGGGCGTCAAGTTCCGTCTGAGTCCATTTGAGTATGCCGAAAGAGTACATCAAAACCGGCATGACCCGGTATAACCCAACCGTTGAAGGCGCGCACCTTGTTTCCACCTGATAAAAGACTATTTAATACTTTATTCAGGCGGCTAAAGAAGCGCTCCTTCAGCGATTGCTTCATGTCAGCAGCGTTGATACCTAACGGTTCCGACATACCCAAATACTTGTAGGTTTCGATTGAGGAGAGGGATCTTAGGTGTATGGAATCCGAGAGGTGGGTTCCCACGGATTCCACAATCTTCCCTCGTTTTACATGCATGACCGCACATTTGTCCACACCAAATTCCATCCTGATGGCACTACTGAAAGTTTCGGTTACCTTCAGTAGCTCCAGCAGTTGCAAATTGTTAGGGGCAAAGAGTTTCAAGTCATCCATGTAAAGGAGGTGAGATATAACCTGACCACCTCTTCTCAATCGATAACCCAGCCCTGAATCCTCCAGTAGTGTGCTTAGAGGATTCAAGGCTAGGCAGAACCAAAGTGCACTCAAACTGTCACCCTGGAATATACCTCGCTCGATCCTTATCGTCATCGGTGCATCGGCGGTGCATCGCCTTCACATATAGGTAATATTATTTAACTAATGTACGTGCACATACAAACAATTGTAAAACATTTTAAAAGAGTAACGGTGGAGTTTCTTGCCCATTCTTCTCCATACGAAAACTACCTTTTGGAAGGGGCGACTAGAATCAATTTTAATATTTTGTAAATTTTGACGTTCAAAAGTGCCATACATGGGCCTATTTGAAATAAGTGATTTGACTTTGACTTTATCGGTTCGCTATTCCTCAGGATATGTCAACATCCTGGATAGCGAAGCACCGTCCTCCATTGCCCCATACATGACATCAGGAAGGTGCGTAGAGTTGCATCTACTTTATACAACTCCAGCACCCTCATGAGCCATGTATGTGGCACCGAGTCATAGGCCTTCTTATAATCTATCCAACACGTCGACAGATCCCTTCGGGAACGACGAATCTGCTGGTTAATGGCCATATCGATGAGGAGTAGCTCCTTAGTACCGCGGGACCCGTTCCTACATCCATTTTGAGAGGCAGACATGATGGAGTTGGTTTCTACGTATATGTTTGTTAATTTTAGCTCTCAAAATGGATGTAAAAACTTTATAGACCGTCGGTAGACAAGTGATCGGTCTATAATTTTTGGGTTCCGCAGTACTACCTGATTTATGGAGTAGGTGGGTTATTCCTGTCGTTAGGAACTGAGGCAGCGACCCTGACTCTAAAGCCGACTGGAAATGGGATGCCAAACGGGCGTGCGACCTTTGGAACCATTTTATCCAAAAGTTGTGCAGCCCGTCCGGCCCTGGTGATTTCCAGTTAGGTAACGGACGGACTGCACGAGCTACATCTTGGGGGCTGATGGTGAGTGCCCCCGTTTCTGGTAGTTGCTCCCACGCTCGTTCGATCTTCCTAGTCCAGTCTCCTTCGGTGTGATTGACAGGCGCCAACCAGATGCTTCGCCAGAACGAACACATGGCATCATCATCCGGCAGTCACACCTTTGTCCGGTCGCTCCCAAGCCCTGTAAACCCATCTTTTATCGCTCTGGAATGTGCGATTCTGATTGTACCGCTCCACTCTCCCCCTGTATCGTCGAATACGGTTTGCCCATGCACAGATCTTCTGCTTCAGGAAGTCGATACGCTCTGTGACGCGGGTCAAATAATCTCTAGAACTAATTTCAGTTCCCGAGAACGCCCGCTTCACAAGGCGAGTATTGCCCTCCCTGAAGCAGATTAGCTGGCCGATGAGTACTCTAGCCTCACCGATGCGACGCTCAATCCTGCACTGCCAAGCTGGTACAGCGGGTTTTGGTCGTGGAGCTCTGTCACTGTTGGGGAATTTAACATGAGCTACACGACATGCCGCTACAGCTGCACAGTACAAGATCGAGTGGGTATCGGCGAGGTCTTTGCTGCCGTCGAAACAGTTTGACATTTTATTTTATTTTTTATGTCTTTTACATATCTCGAGACCTTGGGATCCCGGACCTTTGGAAGGCGTACGAGGGGCCGAAGCCAACTCGCAGAGGCCCCTTAGACGTTTTTTAAAATGAAATGAGGCACCAACCGACGATTATCCCTGTATGCACTATACAAGTGCACCCAAGGACAACCCCCGGTTGGTGTAGGACTATTGCAGATGCAGAACATGGAAACAAAACATATTGGGCTATGGATTTGGGTGGCTATAATGGATTGGTTACCTTGAACTATGGAAAGACTATGGCCCCTGCCTGACCAATATATTATAAATATATGATACTTATTTGATTTGCCTCCGCGTATCGCGGACCTGTCGACTTCGATCAGATTTGGACCTGGGTTGGGGTCGAACACTGTTTACTGCAGCGAGCGAACCTGCGTGCCAGCATATTACTTTAACCGCCAATGCCCTGCGCTCCCTTTCAATGTCAAATTGGTCATCAAGATCCTCAGTGACATAGGTATTTGAACTGGTAGACCCGTTTTAGCTCAACACCATTCAGTTTTATGGCGGGCACACTAGGCGGACACTTGCCAGAGGCCCTGAAGACCATGAACTCTCTTTTTTTACCATTATACAACAGACCATATTTATGGGCAGACCAGTAAGAGCTGCCTTATTGCACTGACAGCTGGACTCAGCAGCACCATGTCATCTGCGTAGCTAATATTATTCATGCAAACATTATCAATTGAGCAGCCGACATGAGTGCTGCTGAGCTCAGCTAGCAGGTCGTTAATGTACAGGTTAAAGAGCTTAGGGGAGTGTTGAGACCTCCGCTCTTAACATCGCCGCGCGCTGGCGGCAGTGAACGAGGGGTGCGGGGCAGCGGCGAGTCAGCTGGCCTCACAGCCAAGCGCGGGCCCCCGCGCCTCGGCAGTCAGCTGTTGCACGGTTTCAAGCACGGCTGCGCTTACGCGTCTTACTAACGCTCATATTTAATTCTTGTTATTTTCCTGTTCCGTTTTGTACCTTTCTTGTTTGCATAAAACTACTTATTATACAGTCCGCTCAATCATCTTTGATTTCTCTCTACCATGACCTATCGTCGCGATCAGGGAGGTCAAACCACCTTACCTCATCCCACACTCCAACCCGTACACTTCGGAGAGGATGTCTGCCCATCTGACATTATTGGTCTGGTTGGAATACCAGTAGTGGAAGATCCGTTGCACCTGTGCATGCACGCCCGTTTTTATAAGTTTAGACCACAGCAAGTCATATGACACTAGGTCAAAAGCCTTTGAAAGGTCGACGAAACATGCATACACAGGTGTACGCCTCTCCGTGTAGTATTGCACGGTGTGCTTGAGGCTCAGAATGGCGCTTTCAATAGAAAGTCCGGGGCGGAACCCAAACTGCGCATCATGAGTGCTGAGATGCTTCTCAAGTTCTGAGTCAAGCACAGCGTCCAGCACCTTAGCTACTACTGTCACCAATGAAATTGGCCTGTAATTTTCTTTGTCGGATAAAACACCTGTTTTATTTTTGACAATTGGAACAATAATAGTTCGCAAGAGGTCGGGGGTAGGTACTCGTATGAATGACTCATAGACAGTGTGTAAAATCTTTTGGTCAAGAAAGAACCGATACTTATCCCAGTCAGCGTCACAATATCGGTAGTATTTGGAATCAGGTTTACAAGAACATTGACCATTCACAGTAAACAGTATAGGAAAGTGGTTTGATGAAAGGGCAGGTATTGCACGAACCTTATCTATACTATTTACATTTAGCGCCAGAATCAAATCAGGATCCCTACAAGGGTTAAGATCAGGTCTATAGTTAACCTGAGTGGGTGAGTCAGGGTAATGTATCACATAATCGTGGTTAAGCATGTGGCGAAACAATATATTACCACGGGTATTGACGTAACTACTATTCCAATACCCGTGATTGGCGTTAAAGTCTCCCATTATTACATGATGCCCCAGAGAAAATAAAATATCCATGTCATTGCATTCAAGCTGCAAATTAGGAGATTGGTAAGCTGAAACAAAGACATAGTCTTTCCCGCTAATTTTTAAACCAATAGCAACCGCTTCAATGTGCTTAGTTTTGGGAATCGCGATCGGTCCAACTTCAAATCTCTTATTGACCAGAATGGCTACACCTTGACCCCGCCCATTGTGGTGTTTGTCTTGTTGATAGCAATTAAATCCTGGTGTCGTGAATTCGTGATACTCCCATCATAAGTAAGTTTTATTTCACAGACAGCTATTATATCAATGGATAGGGTACATACCGCTAACTCAAGTAATTCATGCATTTTCGAGCGAACTCCATCGGAGTTCCAAGTTAAGAGTCTTAACTCATTACTATTATACACCGTGAAATTTGAATCACAGTTTTGTTAAAACAAACGTTGTTCAGACCATGGTCTACTAGCATTCTACAGCATCCAATAATAAAAAATAGAAAATTGGTTTTTGAAAAAACACAAAAAAGACAAAGTTTAAAATGTCGAGATTATCATTACTCCCTACTACACAGACACTGCGGCGGCGCTCGCGTATCAAAGTATTTTCATATTAAGCCCGCGGTAGGTACGAAAATTTTATGAGTAAAATCTATGAGTAGAATTATGAGTTAGCTAAAAATGAGGCGTTATTAAAACAAACATTTACAAATTATTAACTAAACACAATTTCCATACGTAAAAATTACCGTATCTTTTTGTTCCGTGGGCTGATTTTCATGAACTAAACCTGACAAATGGTTTTAAGTTTAGACCTTTCATTTTAGACCAAAACTAAAGAAATATCTTTACAAACAAAAAAGTGAGTTTTCAAGTTACGTAATTATGACAATTTCAATTTGCTAAAATTTCCTTCCAAATTTACTTTTAACGCTGTTAATGGATCAAAGTAAAAAACAAAATTTCACGCAAAACGCCATATCCAACACCACTCCACATTAAAATAGTTAAGTACATCGGATGCATACGTGTGACCCGCTCGAGAGATTTCGGTAGACTGGCTACCGCTCGGGTGGCGGGGGCGGCCGGCGGCAGTCAACAAAAGAAATGGGCGGGACGACATTTCGCGCGATAGCATGTCATTGGCTAATGATTTATTTGCATTTCGGCCCGCATTGGCTGGACATCCTTGTAGTCCACGTGGACTCCTCATAACTCTTTTGAATGCCATATCACTGCCGCGATGAATAATTTGATGTTACGGTTAATGTTTGAACACGTTTGAGTAACATAAGACTTATTTGAGAACGCCTAGGTCAGTTTGTTTTAATAACATATTTGATTCTTTAGAATGGTAGTAGACCATGGTCTGAACAACGTTTGTTCTAGTAAAACTGTGATTCAAATTTCACGTTGTAGATAGTGTCCAAGATGGGTCAGAATTAGCATAACCTTATCTAACATAGATTCACAGGCAGAAAATTGTGGTTTAAGGTTTTTAACACAGATAAGTATTTCCAACATCTCTTTTGTCACAGGGTCATCCGGTGGTAAGTCCAAAAACTCGTTAGGAGCATGATCATGATTGGTCTGGATTTTGACAGAAGCAGCATATGAAAGTTTCTTGAATGAGGGTGGTAAATAAGTAAGAGGTGCAGACGCGTGTTGAACCGTCACGGGTTTCATCGGTCTAGACTGGTTTTCACGCCTGGCTTGCGCTCGTTTCAGGTAGGCAAGACGGGTCTCGCATTTGTGAAAGTTAGCAGGGTGATTCTGGTCACAATTACAGCAGCGTGCAGGTTCAATGCGGTCTTTTTTAGGACATTCTCTCGTTGCATGAGGTTCCGTACATTTAACACACCTAGCGGGCATATTGCATTTCCTCGATGCGTGACCGAAGTTTTGACATCTGTAGCATTGAGTCCCAGCAGTCTTTTTGGGCATGAATTTTTGGATCGTAACCACGCAATTAAATAAATATTTAATGTTGCGAAACTTTGCTAAGTCCGTTCCAGCAGGAAGCACTGCTAAAAAAGGTGAGCAAGACAATGTACTCACTGTTTGTGTCTTCATTTGTGAGACTGATGCACCTGGAAACCCTAGTTTATCAAGCTCGGCAGATAATTCTTCTTGAACGTAGGATGGTAAGCCTTTTATCACCATTTTGGGAACTTTCTCATCTTTACGGGTGTAAGTTAAGAAGGCTGCATTTTCCTTGCGTAAACCTTCCTTCACAAGTTGGTGAGCTTCCGATGAGTGGCAACTTACTGCAACTTTATTGTTAGCTCTTTACTGAAGATTAAATTTGTTGGTATAACGGGAGATGAGGTTTTTAATTGTTTCATGTGTCCAATCTTTCTGAATCTCCAATATTAAGGGAGGTATATGTCCTTTTTTCTTCACTCCAGTTGAGGCCTCCTTGTAGTGGTTGATGATTCACTCTTGTCATCCACAGTGAGATCTTTGAACTGATTGTGCAGAGGTAATCGGCGCGCTTCATCAAACTTTTCAGAGTTCTTCGACACCGCAGGACGTTTGGCGGATTGCCATGAGCCAGATATATCTTCACCAGGTCTATTGGAGTTGATATTGCCGGTGGATTCCGACCTCACTAGGAATCTATCCATTTTTGGTACAATATCGATATCGATGAAGTATCGATAAGTAGCGAGGCATCCCTAGAGATGGTAAGCAACTAACGTGGTGGGGTTAACGTAACTACGCGTGCGTGCGAACAGGACGCGCGACGTACGCGGAGTGAAAGTGCGGCTTTCTGCAGTAGTTTCGCTGTCATGGTATAAAGGAATCGCTCGAACAGGGCGCAGAATGTGCGGCGGCGCACTGATGCATCGATGTGCAGCATCCATACCGCAAAGCACCGTGTTTATACCGCACCGACACCATGCCGCGCCCGCCCGTGCTATGATATTCATTTTGAATTAGATTCCGGTGCCACCGCCGGAACTGTTTGTGATGCTGCTCGAATGTAACTCGATTTTATTACCTTCTATCATCATACATACTATTTAATGTGTTACCTACATAAATGTATATACATATAGGTATACACGATACATAAGGGCCACATGGTCTCTTTACAATTGTGGCAGACTTTCACGCTGGCACATCGTTGTTTATATTTCGTTAACCATGCAATGTTATCAGTGCAGCGGTGAGACAAGCAACACCAGCATCGCAGTGCAGTTCGCTAGCTACTCAATATAAGTAGGTAGGATGTAAGAGCGGTACCTAGCGTGCTGAATCCGATCCGAGTCACTCTTGTTCCAACAAGTCTAACTACTACTTAGTAATTCTAAAACTGTGCTCCAACGTTTATAACTTTCACACATAACATATCATCACGCCTTGTTTCCCCGAAGGGTTGGGCAGAGGTGTCCCTGTAGCAGGTACACCCACATTTCGCCAGTTATGTTTAAGTCCCATGTAATAGGGGGCGAGCCTATTGCCATCAACCGGGCACAAATCCAGACTCCGAGCTGCTACTGAGAAATTTCAGATAGAAAAACCCAATAACACTTTGCCCGACCCGGGAATCGAACCCAGGACCTCATGCTCAGCAGTAGCGCTTGCGACCACTAGACCAACGAGGCAGTCAACTATCAGTCAGTTATAACTTTCAATAAAATAAAATAAGTAAATCTATTATTCTACCCTCTCCCCTCCCCCTACCCTAACCTCTCCCCTTCCTCTTGGACCTCGAACACGAGCAGACGTGCAATAGACCCCGTACATTTTATTTTAATTAACAATAAAGTTTATTGGCCAAGTTTATTCTGCGCAAAAAATAGGAGTGCATAACTCAAAGGAGTATTAGTTACGTGCGGGTGCTAGCACTGTACGCACGCACACCAACGCTGCACGCCTCACGCGTTGCGTGCCACCTCTACCTGTGCGCCGGTCGCCGCTTGCTACCTCTGCGCTTCTGGTACCTGCTCTCTGCCACAGATTACCGCACCTGCTTACGTCAAGCCAACACGGCGTGCATAAAACTGCGGTGCTACACGACTCGGAGCATAAAAGTGAGCAGGACAGCGACTGACGAAACATAGGTAGCTGAGCTGCGCCTGCGTGTGCGCGTGTCGTCATCTATTCCGCTTGCCATACAACAGTGTCTCATTATATTGAGGGGTCAAATTAGGCTGGCGGATAGGAAAAATGTGCTAAATCCTCGATCGGTGACCAGTGCAGTGACCCCTACGCGCCTCGCTCTGGGAAAACCTCTTCGCAAGTATTGGACGCCTGGTACTTCTACAATAACTGAACCATCCAACATGCTCGCAAGAATGCAACGCTCCCCTCCGCCTACCTCACCCGCCCCCGCGCCCGCCACTAAGCTTGGCTCCACGTTCTCTGAAAAATGTGTGCCTGTGACAAGTGAGTCGGATACTGCATCTGAGAGAGGCAGTAACATGATTGTATGTTAGTGATAGAAATAAACAACGGAAACAGGGCAATGAAGGCATCAAGGAACTCAAAGAGTTGATCTCGTCCTTATCATCTAAGGTAGACCAAAGCTTCCTTGACCTCAAGCAAAATAATGAAGAGCTTAAAGAAAGTTTGCAATTTATGTCAGATAGATATGACTTAATTTTTAAAACACTTCAAAACCAGCAAGAGGATAGAGCAGAAGATAAGATGACCATTCAGAAATTGGAAGAAAAGATTGAAGGTCTTGAGCGTAAAAGTAGGTTGGCTAGCCTAGAGATACGAAATGTACCCATCTGCTTGCGAGACGACAGGAAATTTGAGTCGAAAGAAGACGCTAGTTTGATACTGAAAACCTTGTCGAGAGCTGTCGAGGTGGATATCCAAGACTGTAAACCAACCAACCAAATAAATAATAAAATACATATACAGAATCCAAACCAACAAAGAAGGAAGTAAACCCATTATGGTTGAGCTGAACAGTGTCCTAAAAAAAACTTTTTACAAAAAAAAAACTACCGACTTCCAAAAAATAACACTACAAAGTGAAAAATAACTTTAATTTCGGAAGTCGGTGTCTTGGGTTTTGTGTTTTCGTTTTTTGCCACCGACTTCCGAAATTAAAGTTATTTTTCACTTTGTAGTGTTATTTTTTGGAAGTCGGTAGTTTTTTTTTTGTAAAAAGTTTTTATTTTTCACTTTTTAGTTGTGGTACCTACCCCACACTCATTCGAATACCACTACATACTACCAGTGTCAGGAACTTATCATATCATCTACATACTAAGTGGGAAAAAAATACGTATTTTGTAGCTAACTCAAAAACTACCCAAGCAAAGTTAATAAAATTTATATGGGACCAATTTGGGAGCATACCCTTTCAAACAAAAAAATAATTTTCAAAATCGGTCCACAAATGACGGAGAAATCGGTGGACATAAATAAAAAAAAAAAAAAAAAAAAACAAACATACTCGTCGAACATATAACCTCCTCCTTTTTGGAAGTCGGTTAAAAAGGAGAAAATATTGCAGGGGGTCAAGAATTACAACAAGAAAAAACCAAATGAAGAAAAATTAAATACTGGACACCTCGGTATACCTGGACCTGTCAAACCTGTGTTCATATCAGAAGCCTTAACGCCCAACACACAGAAACTATTCTACGCAGCTCGACAGTTTGCAAGGGAAAATGGCTACACGTACTGCTGGACTTCGCGTGGTTGTATATTCCTGCGTAAAGCCGAAGGTGAGCCACAAATTCGAATCGAATCTGCAATAAATCTAAAACTCTTAGCTAAAAAATGACTATCCTATAAAGGGTAATGTAAATTCTCACAGTTTATCCATTATATTATTATACTATTTTTATTTTAAGTTTAGTATTACAGAAGCTGTTTTTATCAGTATTTCACTGTGTTATGATATGGTTTACCTTGTAAACAACCGTAATTTATTTGCTTTCTCGTATGAAACAAAATTTTATATTAATCACTACGCTACACAATTGCACTTACACAACCAAAACATTCGCACCAAGCTTTACCACAAAGCTCTTATTACAAATAGACTAAACACTCTAAATTCTAAAATCTACACCAAAGCACTTACACGACTTATACAAATGATATTCCGCAGTACATACATAAACTGGTCATTAACTTTTAAAATAAAAAATTCGATAAGGACAACTTAAATAAATTTATTGATTCTGTAGAATCATTTAATATCTCACGGTCGTATGTGAGTTCACCGCAACAATGTTTGAAGTATATAAACACTACCCAGCCAACTTTGAACATACTGCACGTTAACATCCGAAGCCTAAATCGCAATTTTGATGGTCTTAATGTCTTAATACATTCCATCAAGGTTAAGTGTGATATAGTAATCCTCTCTGAGTGCTGGTTAAGTAAAGTGACGGATATTCCTGTACTAACTGGCTTTAACTCAGCTAGATCCTCATTTAACAACCAAAATGACGGGGTGGTAGTCTATGTGAGCTCTGATGTGACTCATAATATAGTTGAACCGGTTTTTCAGGACGCTAACTGTCTTATCCTGAGGCTGGGTCTAGATACAGCTATTGTTGCAATATACCGTTCACCCTCAGTCAGAAATATAGAAAAATTTCTTAACTCTTTAAACAATATTTTAGAGTCCCTGGCGTCAATAACAACTATAGCCGTTATTGGGGACTTAAACATAAATATTCGACCAGATAATAATGATCCAAACACAGAAGAATATTTAAATACAATGGCTTTTCACGGGCTCCTACCGGCCCACGTTTTTCCCACTCGCATTGAAAACTGCCTGGATCATGTCTTTTTAAAAACGGATAGCATGGCATGACCCAACCGTTGAAGGCGCGCACCTTGTTTCCGCCTGATAGAAGACTATTAAATACTTTCTTCAGGCGGCCAAAGAAGCGCTCCTTCAACGATTGCTTCATGTCAGTAATAGAGGATTCAGGGCTAAGCATTATTATTATTGTTCGTTTATTCATTTTAATTCTTATTCTATTACATTTTTAAATATTTCTTAAAATAAAAAGGATAAAAAAAAACATTTAAAAATATAAAAAAATAGAGTTCCGCCGGTGTCGGGAGCAGGGTCTAAGCTACCGGTGGTTAGGGCTGCAGAGACAGGAACCTCCTCACAATGCGAGCCGTATCGAGGAGTACTGCCTTCTGAATCAGGCGCTTGATCCAACCGCCTAACGAGAGCCTCGAGAGATGTTGGTCGAGGCTTTCGGCCATCAGGCCATTAGCCGTTACGACAATCGGCACAATGATAGCCGAGCTCACATTCCACATGTCAACAACCTCGTGTGCTAAGTCGAGATATTTTATTTGTTTCTCTTTCTCAGCTTTCACGAGGTTCTCGTCATGTGGAATGGTAACATCGACTATCATTGCGTGGCGCGCTAATCGATCTATCACTACTATATCAGGCTTATTTGCTACAATAGTCCTGTCAGTAATGATAGACCGATCCCAGTACAACGTGACATGGTCATTTTCGAGAACTGGGTCGGGCACATACTTGTAATACGGTACCTCAGAGTCCACAAGTTTATATTTCAAAGCAAGTTGCTGGTGAATAATCCTAGCCACTTGGTTATGTCTGTGCAAGTACTCGCCGTTAGCTAGACGCGAGCAACCAGAGATAATATGTCTGATGGACCCGGACGATGGCATGCCCGACACACGTCAACCGTACCGTCCTTCATAATATGTCTCCGGTAGTTATTCGTCAAGATAACTTCGTCCATAATTGCACAGACGAAACCTTCAGTTTCCCCGAAAAGGTCACCGAAACGTAGCCAGGATACGGACGTTAGGAAATCTACACCGGGCTCATGGAGAGCTCGATAGAAGCGCCCGTGAAGCGCCTTGCTTTGCCATACCTCCTTGCGGTCATCTGTAGTAAGTACTACAGGTTTGCGCCAGTTCTCTTTAGCCATGGAGAGCGGGGTGAGCCCGTTGTCCACTGCGACCACATCACGGTGCATACCCACATCGGCTTTAAGAAAGTAGTCCCTGAGGCTGCACACCTCGCGGTTGTGGAGGGTCTTCGCATTTAAAAAGCCTCGACCCCCGCACTTCCGCGGGATGTACAGTCTCATCACCGATGAACGTGGGTGATGCATCCGGTTTGCGGTCAGGAGTGTACGGACCCTCCTGTCCAGGGCGTCGAGTTCAGTCTGAGTCCATTTGAGTATGCCGAAAGGGTACATCAAAACCGGCATGACCCAACCGTTGAAGGCGCGCACCTTGTTTCCGCCTGAAAGAAGACTATTTAGTACCTTTTTCAGGCGACCAAAGAAGCGCTCCTTCAACGATTGCTTCATGTCTTTATTATTATTATTATTACCATAGAGGAACTGGATCACGATGTGATGTTGACTGACTCTGAGAAAGTGCTGACATTCGAACACGGCTCGTAATCAAACCGACCTTTTTAAACAAATGTACTCGCGCGCGCTCCCCTGTTATAACTGCTGAATAATGAAATAATAGAATGTCACCAACAACACGTAAACTTTTAATTAATATCGTGCGCTCTCGTAAATCCTTCCCTCTGTCACTTATTTTATTAATGTTATCGCTGGAGCTGTGCCGCTCTGTGGAGCGGGAAGTGGGCGGGGGAGGGGGTAACTAACTGGTAGTTGTCATCGACACGATTCTACCGTACCAAATAAAACGAGAAACTTTAATTAACGTCCAATGAGCCGATACACTGGCGGCTTATCCGGCCGCTCATAAAGTACGCCCGCGACCAGCGCTCCTGCGCCCCGGCGTGCTCCGGGCGCGGCGGCGCGGTGGCTCAGCCTGCACTAGTCATATTTCTGCTGACCGCGGCAGCGGATTTAAGCTCGGGAGCTCCGCGTAATGGGCGCATGTCTGATCGAACCGCAGCAGATCCACTCGCCTCCTATTACTTTACCGATTTATGTAGTGAGCTATCACTGTTGTCGCGCTGCCCTACTACTACATGCTACGTACTATGTAGTAATTAGAGGGAAAATCAAATAATACTAATTGCTGCCTTTCTAGTTTCTTGAACAATACAATGCTCGGCTACAATCTCGTTTGTCGTCCGCTACATTTTCAACTTGTAATGTTAAAGTTACAAAACGAATTCTCAAAATCCCTTCGAACTTGGCGGAATTTTTTTGTGAAGGATTTGTAAGTTGAAGTCGTTTCGGTTAAGTGTTTCTCAAGCGAATCGCTAAGATTTACAATCACGCTAATCTGCGGCCGCGGCGGGGGTAAGTCGGAGGAGGGGGCGGGGACGATCTTTTATGAAGCAAGTCAAACACCCGCCGAGCTTATATTGCTAAATCAACTGCCGTGCCCTTTAAAGCTTGTTTGTTAAGGGTTTTCGCTCAAGTTAGTTGATACTCGTCTATTAATTTTAACCGACATTATAACAAGATAGGTACCTATTTAAAGAATCTGGGAAATCAAATTCTGGTGTACCGATAGTATATGAGCTAGCTGTGCTGTTTGTATGGCGTCGTTATAGGGTACTTAACATGAAGGGATTACCACTAAGTGCCACATCGAGGAGCAGTCGTGGTCGAGTTGCTAATGTGCGTGATGTGCAGTAATAGCACATCACGGCAGCTGGCCAGGAACATAGCTCAGTGTACCTACAGCAGTACATCCAGAACAAATATGACAAACATGAAGGAACTGTTATTATTTAAAGTCAGAGGCCGATGAAATTAAACATAATTTAGTTTTATGTTTTTCTTTGCGCGTCACACGCTTTTTCACAAACGTAAATTTGGAGGGAAGAGATGACATTAGACATTGACAGATGGGCTGCGTTCAGAAATCTAAAAAGGTTTAACACTGCCCCTCGATTGAAAATCTGTCATAGATTGAAATCATTACAAAACTATTGGTAAATTACAAAAACAATATTTACTGAACAATATTTAAGATTTGTTTCATGGTGTGCAGCTGTTCACCAGATAATCATTTTGCTAAGGCCAGGACTCTCAGGACGAGCGGTGTCTTTGTGTCGCGTCGCGTGCCTAAACCACTGAACGGATTTCGATAAAATTTGGCAAGGAGATAGATGGCTAATGGGTAGGTACATTTTGAAAATAAGATTTGAATCAATAACACATGTTCGTTTAATTTGATCGGGTTTCACGGCCAAGGGTACAGCGGATAAAATTGATCTTCCACTGTACCATCAAGGGAACAGTCAAGGGTACACAGGAAAACAAGCGGATTGAATTTCATGTTGGCAAAGAAATATAAATGACTGACAAATTATCTTGGTGCTTCATATTATTTTCCTTATCCCTGAAATATTGTAAATATGTAGTTTTATTAAACAGTTTTAGATTATGATATTGGGATAACGACTTTAAGATTAATTTGGGTATTAGTATCTATTTTGAGGTTAAATAATTATATTCGGAATTAAATTAGATATTTTAGAGCTAGGATGGTTCTTATTACATATCAGAAGTGGTATGTGGCCCGCTTATTTCTTTTGGATTATAATAGAATTCATTTTAAAGTATTATTAATGGTTAAAATTGAATTGTGGACATACCTAACCTACCTACCTACATACATCTCGTGTCCTTTTGGTGTATTCGAATCATCGGTTACAAACATTAAATAGATTGTGATCCGTATAGTACCAATTGATGAAGTTGAGGTCATGTGAAGGTCACATTTTTATTTCTCTAAATTTATCTCCTGGATAAGTTCACGGTGTGCAAGGGGAAGTAAAATCTTGTTATTTTTTAGCTACGACCTACCGTTTAGAAGATATTCGACATTTTAACCTTTTCACGGCTTGTTTGAAAAGGAGTCAAACCCATTGTTATGAGTTTCAGATAATGTTTCACCCGCTGACGACCCCGGCCCGAGATAGTATCCATTCAGGGCTAGAACCGGGAACTGGTCGCAGTCATAGCTGACACCATGGAGGTCGCAGCCACCGTGGTTGGAGTCTCATGCGCAGCGCCCGTCGTGCGTGGACCGCGGAAAGCGCGAGCGAGAGCCGGCGCGAAGCGGTTACGCTGGTGCAGCTGGACGCCGGTGCAGCTGGACGCCAGTGCAGCTGGACGCCAGTGCAGCTGGACGCCAGTGCAGCTGGACGCCAGTGCAGCTGAACGCCTGTATAGCTGGTCGCTAGTGCAATGGCACTTGGTGATGGTAATCGGTGCTGTTGCTTCAGTATATTTTCGTTATATCATTTTAGTTATGTACAGTACCGACCAAAAGTCCATAAGCAATCTCACAAAGCAATAGACTGACGCTTCGGTTTGACTTACGACCTTCTTCTATAAATTGTTACAATACTATAGACACGCACAGTACACACACACACTCACTTTGTCTGCAACCAATGACTAGTTCGATAATCATTCGTTTTTTGTTTCATTCGTCTTGTTCACATAAATTTTAAAGTTTAGCAGGTAGACCACAGAAAACTAAGTAAATTATTTCGATTTCTGTAGGGTACCTACACAGATACAGTTCGTTACGAGTATTCAATTAATAGAACTTTGTTGGCTCGTGGATAATATTGGTGACGAGTATTTAGCGCAGTGTTGTGGTTATTATTTTCAAAAAAGCAGGCATAAAATATATTGAAGAGATTAGATCAGATCAGAGAATATTATTGCGCTGCGTAAAAGTGAAGTGAATATCTAATGAAACCGGACTAAGTGTGAGTGTTATCATTTACATATTTCATATTTTACTAAACATAAATCTTAATCAAGGGTACTGTTGATAGAACAGAGGTATTGTTGAGACAGAAGATGCCTTTAAAGTTTTAAATTCATTATGAGGTTTAATTCGATTAGTGAATAATAAATAATTAGGTATTATGTGAAATAAAAACAATGTTTTTCTTTGTTCTAAAGAAATACTGTGAGGGTTAAGAGATATGAGGAAGGGGCTTATTATCGAGGTGCAGCGACGTCAAATGGTGAATGAATATGAAACAAATGGTTTCATACCAACGAGATATTTTGCTGAATTATTAAAAACACGTCATTATGAACCGTTCGCCGTGCACTCTGAAGGCTTGCATCACTGAAGACCAGCTAGAAAACCGTTTTTGACCTTAAAATATTGACCGTACCAACTTAATAAACAAAAGATTCATTATTGCATGAATTTATGGTAACGAATTTTTTAAGCACGTTTCAGTAGGGTGTTTGTCGTATTTCTTGCAGATAGACCGAAATTGTTTAATTAATATTATTTTAGTAATATTATTATTTTAGGATTAAAATTTGAGGTATAGTTTCAATCTTCTTTTCGTAAAGAAAATGAATACTTAAGCTATAACCTCAATACCAACCAATATTTACTAAAGCCAAATAAAAAAAAAAATACTTTTAACCTTAAAATCAACAATATTGTCAGTAGATTTTTTCACATTTTAAGTAGTCTAATATTCTTATTTATTGCTTAATTACTTCGAACATGATCAAAGCTTTATATATATGGTGAAAAAAATTCATTTAAAATTTAAAACATTTCAAAATTTAAATATGTCAAAATAATACAAATTGCTTCTAAGTTTCTAGACATCTATTTCACATATTATTCAGGTGAAGTAATGATAAATAATTGTAGCAGTTTGTAAAATAAATATAACGAATAAATATTATTTATTTTTTACTATCACATATCACGCATTTTTTATTCTAAACCCTTTATTGCAATAACAACATTAACCTCTCGAATGTCGTAATTACAGACACAATTAAAAAACCATTGTGTCTCGCGTGGATCCACGTTTAGGCATACGAAAGGTTAATATATAGGCAGGAATATTTAAAAACATTATTATTGCAAACAAAAATAATAATATTTGCAAAAACAGCGCTGTGATTTACGAGATTAGAACCTTAGCCATCTTGAAGCTAAGACCAACGCTTAACGCCTTCTGCTATCTGCACATATAATTTACACTCGAATTTTAGCAATGCCATACACTGGCCAAGGTCACGCGTATGATGCATGCTAACAAAAGTGAAGGAAATATAAGTGCGGCGCCCGCGAACCGTGATGATACGACAGTGTGTAGTGCAAAACTGCGTTCTCTGTTGTGTGTGTACGGCACTCACACCACAGACGTCTGACTGTTTACACATACAAAGTACGGACTAGTCTGCGTGTTCACAGCAATACGACTCTTAGCGTGCTTATGCACTTTTGAGCGCTTACTGTATTTATTCAAAATCAAAATCATTTATTTGCAAATAAGGTACAGAAAGTTCTTAAGATAATTACATCTAGCTAATATTATGCTTTTAATTTCGGAGTGCACATATTTGATTATTATTTTAAGAAATTAGTAAATATTATCAAATTTAATCCTTGTTCAATAATGGCATAAAATATAGTAATAGTATTTGGAATTCAGTTATACAATTTGAAGCACATGATATATACATATATAGCTGTTGTTGGACGTGAGTGTGAAATTCGTCTTGGGTTGATACAATAACTAGTAAGTATTATTGCAGCCGGTGGAATTTCGTTGAACATTTCCGACGTTTGGCTCCCAGACTGGAGCGGGCCGGGGCTGCCTTGAAGCGGCTCCTGCCCAATCTAGGGGATCCAAACGCCTCCTGCCGGAGGCTCTACGCGGGGATCGTGCGGTCCATGGCCCTCTACGGGGCGCCGGTGTGGGCGCGTTAATTGAGGCTGCGGCCAGCCCGCCGGTTGAACGCGTCCCAGAGGGTCATGGCCATTCGGCTGGCCCGAGGATACCGCACGGTCTCCTGCAAGGCGGCGAGCCTCCTTGCCGGATTACCGCCATGGGATCTGGAGGCAAAGGTCCTCGCGCACATCTGGGAGTGTCGCGAGGAGGCGAAACGCCGGGGCTTAACTCCGATGCCGCAAGAAATCGCGGCACAACGGACAGAGCTCCGGCGGGATCTCATGGCGTCATGGAGAGTGCGATTGTCGCAACCCCGTGCTGGGCACGCCACAATTGCGGCGTTAAGCCCTCTCTTTGAGGAGTGGCTTGAGAGACGCCACGGCGTCCTCACCTTCCGCCTGACGCAGGTCCTCACCGGACACGGCTGCTTCGGGAGGTTCCTGTTTAGGATAAGGCGGGAGGAAACACCCGGGTGTCACCATTGTGTGGATCGGCCTGAGGACACGGTGGAGGTCTGCCCGGCTTGGGCGGAGCAACGCCGTGTCCTCGTAGAGGCGATCGGCGGCGGTGATCTCTCGCGTCCGGCCCTGGTTCAGGCCATGGTACGGAGCGAGAGGAAATGGCAGGCCGTCACCTCCTTCTGCGAAGCGGTAATGCTCGCGAAGAAGGAGGCGGAACGCGTGAGGGAGAGGCAAATTTCGCGCCCTCACGCCCCCAACCGCCGCAGGAGGAGACGCCCGGGGCGTGAATCGCGAGCCGATTTCCGGGCGCGGGCTTGCGGACGGTGAGCAATGGGTAGCTCGCCGTCCGATAAGGACCAAGCCCGGGTCGACGGCGCGTTGTGTTCCACGCGCGCCTCAAAGAGATGTCAGCAGAATTGACGGGGTCCGTTAGGGCCAATGCCTGAAATCGTGGCCCCCGGCAACAGGGTAACCGAAGGAACACGGGTGGGTTTCAGTCAGTAAGAGTCTGACACGCCCTCCCCTCATTTCCCACCCAAAAAAAAAAAAAATTGAGATCAAGGGGCGTAGCTTGTTGCCTGCTGAAAAAGACTCTTATTGCTAATGTGCTAGTTACGATTGTAAAGTAGACTTTTCACTAAATGCAATAGTGCTCTTTTAGTTAATTTTTTACATTTGACTAATAGTACTTCCCAAATGTCTTAAGGTAAACTAATTAAGTGTTAATGATGATAAATATGAGAAGTCAATCTGGATAACTTTTAGAACAATTGTATTGTGTCTGATGACGGGAGTTGGCCATCATTAGCGATATTAATTGGATCCATGATCATAATTCTTAAGTTGCACTGTCTATGTAGGCGTGGATTGTCGGGCGAAGAAAATAGAAGCACTAGTTGAGGTCATCATCATCAGCCTATAATGTTCCCACTGCTGGGACACAGGCCTCCTCTCTGTGAGAGGGAGGTACAATCACTTTATTCTAACCTTAATTTCTTTCTAAAATAATCACCACTATATAACCGTACAAAGTAGGTAACACAATCCAGACACTCCACCGAGCGCGTAGCACGCCTGTATGATTCCGACCGAGTCTCAAATCATACTGCCAGTAAATTGTCGCCTCACTGCGCATTAGTGCTCGGTGTTGTGTCAGAGTGTCGTGTCATCGGATGTGACGTAGCAGACACAGATAATTCGTTTACACGACACTCTAAGCTAACAGCGACATCTATGAAATCCAACTGACACTAATTTCAATTGAAGCGCCGTCATATATTATTTACTGCCGTTTTTTTTTCGCATTTCCAAGAACAACCATTTAGCTGGCAGGCGGGACAACACTCCGTCCCTCGAGTCGGTCAAGAGAGGACGGGGTTGCGTTGCAGCATGTTTCGGGGAGATTGTCGTGGTAGGTTTTTACTTCTCCCCGAACCGAACTCTTGCCGTGTTCCACAACTCCCTTGCGGAGTTAAGAGTCGTCGTCGTCGGGTTCGGTTCCCTCCCCGTGCTCGTGCTCGGGGACTTCAATGCCAAGAATCTAGCTTGGGGTTCCCGGTATATGGACACACGGGGCAGGATGGTGGAGGACTGGGCTCTGGTGACAGGCCTGGTCGTCCTAAACCGGGGTTCTGTCCCCACATGTGTGCGGATGCGGGGTGAATAGGTGGTGGACATTTCGTTCGCCAGTCCCGCTCTGTTGCCGCGTGTCATTGACTGGCGCGTCATGGAGGGAGTGGAGACCTATTCCGATCACCGGTACATCCGGTTTGACTTCTGCGCCCAGACCTCGAGCGCGCCGGTCTGACAGGCCCCGACTGGTCCGCGGTGGGCGCTGAAGCAGCTGGACCGGGAGCTTCTCCTGGAAGCCTCGATCGTGCAGGCCTGGGTGTCATCACCGAACAGGCCTGCCGACATCAACGACGAGGCGGAGTGGTTCCGGGAGGCCATGTCCAATGTATGTGACGTGGCAATGCCCCGGGTCCACCATGGACGTGCTTCGCGCCAGGTGTACTGATGGTCGCAAGAGCTGGAAGCTCTGCGCAGGGCGCGCGTAGCTGCGCGACGCCGGTACGCCATGCACCGCTGGCTCCGTATCCGCCCTCCGGATACAGAAGCCATCCAGGTGGAGCTGTACGAGGGGTACAGAGTGGCGGAGATCGCCCTCCATGCGGAGATTCTGCGGGCCAAGGCACTGGCCCGAGAGGAGATGCTGGAGACTCTGAACAGAGACCCGTGGGGACGCCCATACAAGAAGGTGCGGGAGAAACTCCGTCCATGGGCGCCCCCGCTGACGCAGAGGCTCCGGCCCCAGCTTGTGGGGGACGTGGTGAGCACTCTGTTCCCCTCAAGAGGGGAACATACCCCTCCGCCCATGGCTCCGCCTACTGCGGTGCCCGATGCGGACCACACCGCCGTCGATGACGATGATGCTCCGGAGGTGACTGAGGTAGAGATGAGAGTGGCGGTACGCAAGATTAGTGCGAAGAATACCGCCCCAGGACCCGACGGCAAACCCGGAAAAGCCTGGGTCCTGGCCATGGGGGCTCTCGGGCCTCGACTAAGGGGGCTCCTAAGCGCATGCATGGAAGACAGGGAAACTGGTCCTCATCAAAAATCCGGGCGCCCCGCGGAATCTCCGTCCGCTTACCGGCCCACCGTGCTGCTCGACGAGGTGAGCAAGCTCTCTGAAAGCGTCATTGCAGACCGCCTCGTCAGGCGGCTGGTGCGGGTGGGGCCGGATTTGGCGGAGAGCCAATTTGTTTTCCGCAGGGGGCGCTCTCCGGTGGCCCATCATGCGCGTGCGGGCCCTCGTGACGGGGGATGCTGTGGCCCGGGGTGGGGTCGTCTTGGCGGTGTCTCTAGACATCGCCAATGCGTTCATCCTGCCCTGGAGTTACATCGGGGAGGTACTCCGGTATCACCGCTTGCCGATCTAAATCTTTCGTGTGGTCGAGGCCTATTTGACGGACAGGGCCGTCAATTTACTCCGGTCACGAAGGAGAGTGGAACCGGCGAGAGATGTCGTGTGGTGTCCCACAGGGATCGGTCCTGGGGCCGCTTCTGTGGAACTTCGGATACGTCTAGGTGCTGCGCAACCACCTCCCTAGCGGCGTCAGCGTTATTTGTTACGCGTTGGTCCTGGTGTAGGGGAGGTCGTACCAGGCGGTGGCCGATTTAGCGACACGCGGGGTTGCAACAATCGTCGACAGGATCCGACAGTTGGGACTCGAGGAGGCTCTGCACAAGTCTGAGGCCATGTGTTTTCATAGTCCTTGGAATGCGCCAAAGTAAGAAAATGCAAATTTCGCGCTCTCACGCCCTTAACCGCCGCAGGAGACGCCCTGGGCGTCGGGAGTCGCAGGCCGATTCCCGGCTACCGTAGGCGCGGGCATATTGGTTGGTATTGAGGTTATAGCTTAAGTATTCATTTTCTTTACGAAAAGAAGATTGAAACTAAACCTCAAATTTTAATCCTAAAATAATAATATTACTAAAATAATATTAAACATTTTTGGTCTAAGTATCTGCAAGAAATACGACAAACACCATATTGAAACGTGCTTAAAAAATTTGTTACCATAAATTCATGCAATAACGAATCTGTTGTTTATTAAGTTGGTATGATCAATATTTTAAAGTCAAAAATGGTTTTCTAGCTGGTCTTCAATGATGCAAGCCTTCAGAGTGCACGGCGAACGGTTCATAATGACGTGTTTAATAATTCAGCAAAATATCTCGTTGGTATGAAACCATTTGTTTCATATTCATTCACCATTTGACGTCGCTGCATCTCGATAATAAGCCTCTTCCTCATATTTCTCTAGAACAAAGAATAACATTGTATTTATTACACATAATACCGAATTATTTATCATTCACTAATCGAATTAAACCTCATAATGAATTTAAAACTTTAAAGGCAACTTCTGTCTTAACAATACCTCTGTTCTATCAACAATAACTTTGATTAAGATTTATGTTTGATAAAATATGAAATATTTAAATGATAACACTCACACTTAAGCCGGTTTCATTTGATATTTGTGTAAATAACATTCACTTTTACGCAGCACAGTAATATTTATCACCCTTCAATATTTATTGACTGCATTTTGAAAATAATAACCACAACACCGCTAATAGCTAAATATTCGTCACCAACATTATCCACGAACCAACAAAGTTCTATTAAGTGAATACTCGCTGTATACCCCACAGAAATCGAAACAATTTACTTAGTTTTCTGTGGTCTACCTGCTAAACTTTAATATTTATGTGAACAAGACGAATGAAACAAAAAACTAATGATTATCGAACTAGTCATTGGTTGCAGACAAAGTGAGTGTGTGCGTGTGTGTACTGTGCGTGTCTATAGTATTGTAACAACTTATAGAAGAAGGTTGTTAGTCAAACCGAAGGTCAGTCTATTGCTTTGTGAGATTGTCTATGGACTTTTGGTCGGTACTGTACAACACTTGACTATAACAAAAATTAGCACTTTCAAGCTTAATATTTCGCAAACGGATTCCTGAGTCAAAAAATAGTTTTCACAGACAGACTCACACGGCACCCCGTTACATAGGAAATCATCCCCACTTTACGTGTAGGAAGGTGAGGTACCCTAAACTACAAATAATATTTATCGTGGTTTTATTTTACCACTTTGTTTGGCCGGCGTGTTTATTACAGCTTTCTAGTATTAAGATTCTCTGAGCTAAGCCGCGGATAGACAGACAGACAGTCAGACGGACATGGCAAAACTATATTGGTTCCTTGTTGACTACAGAACCCTAAAAACCAGAAAAAATTGTAAGCCAGCTAGAAAAAATTACTAATAGGTTATAATAAATAGTGAGCAATTTACTGCATTTTGAGCAGCTATTCTGCTCATCATGCCGAAGATCCGTATCAGATCTTCAACAATTTTTTTTTGATACCTTCCTAGGGTTACTATTTTTCAAATAAAAATAGAACCATCGAAATCGGATCTCATAAGACGGAAATATCCAGTAGTCCTTTTTTCCCCATCTTTTTTCCCCTTCAATCAAAAATCCCCGACGACAAAAAATTAACAAAAAATCGTCAAACCTGTACACCTAATTTCGTCCAGATCGGTCGTAGAATACCACCTGTAGAGGAGTACGTACAAACTGACACACGAAAGCAAATTTTGCCGGACTTGATCCAGAGACGCTACGCTCGCTCGGTCAAAAATATTTAGTGAGTGCGCCAATCGAAGCATCAAACTACAATAAAGTGAAAATTTACTAAAGTAGTACGTACTACGGTCGTAGTACAGCTACGCCTGGCTACGAGCTGGCTACGCAAGAAATACGTAATTAATTTTGGCCGTAAAAGTAAACATTGTTAACTAAACACCGAAAAAATCCGAGAGATTACTGACGTGATGAGGTCATCTAACACGGAACAAGTATCATCTTACTTAAGGGCATTATTTACAGAGTGCCTGCTGCCGGTCGCCGGCCGTAATTAGTGACAGGCAATAATTGGCCGCCGGACGCTCCTTGCCCCTGCCTCGCCTCGCGGCACGTAGCTCCAAGCTTTGAAACACGATTCTGCGCTAATTGAGTTTACAGTTAGACGACTCTTCTCTGAACTTCTTACGGAGGTTTAGCTGCGAGCTGCGATTGTGATATTCAGAAGACGAGTTTTATCTGCAATTCTAAAAAATTTTTGGTTTCAAGTTACAGAGATTTGACAATCAATGGACGTAAACTTACCTGGAATTAATTGAATAAAATACGAATTATGGATGAAAATATGGATGGAAAACGTCGATAGCAAATGTTAATTACCTTCTTGACACAGACTTACTAATAAAAGCCAATAATGGAGATCCAAATATAACTTATTACGTCGAATCCTACTCAATTTACCTTATGCATTATTATATGTTATTCAGCTGAATCTGACGTGGCTGGTTGTACCTAAAATAGACATCCAGGACCTCGCTGTGGTACACACGGCTACACATCACGCTATACATTTCCAGTTTATGCTGATTTCGGGATTTCCGTACAATGCGAGGTCAGCTTATACTAGAAATGTATAGCTTGTGCTTGACTCACTATAGCTAGCCGGATCTTGTATCCGGCTATCTATCGTGAGTTGTGAACTGAGTGCCTGGGAGTACACTGAAGAATACTTACAGTGGGTATGTCCCACGAATAATTAGTGACAACATAAGATATGCACAAACGTGACTGTAGTCCTGCGGGATGTACACACGGCTACACATCAAGCTATACATTTCTAGTATAAGCTGACCTCGCATTGTTTGGAAATTCTATACAATTCGAAATCCCCCCGAGCTCGGTGCACTTATCATTTATATTCGAAACCTAAATAATTGTGACATAAAAATAATCCATGTCCAAGTTGTAAAGCGGAGTGGACACAGGAAATGAGCGGACGTTGAAAATAACATAACATCACGCCTTGTTTCCCCGAAGGGTTGGGCAGAGGTGTCCCTGTAGCAGGTACACCCACATTTCGCTAGTTACGAATATGTTTAAGTCCCATGTAATAGGGGGCGAACCTATAAAAAAATGACAAAAAAAAAACGAAAATATGACATTAATATTTGAGAGGCGTAAACGAAACGAATTTAATTTGCAGTTTTTAAAACACAAGTTAAAACGAGCCGAGCGGGCCAGGCGTGTGGGGGGGGGGGGGGGCTTGGCAATCGAAATGGGTTAGAGACGAAGCGAGTTTTATACTTATTGCGAAGAACTAGTACTTAATTAGTTGGTGTGGCACTGAATACAAATGACAGCAAATAGCACAGGAGGAAGAGGGGTGGGGCTTTTTGTATTCACACACTTTAATTGTACACAAACGATACTAATTAACAAGAGCAGTTGAAAATGACTACAATCAACCATTTTAGGAAAATGCAATGTAGGTCCGTACGCATTTTTTATCAACGAGTATAACGTAGCTTTCAAACAATGAAGTAGAGAGTTGCCTGTAACCAGAGGCTTGGGAACAGTAATAGCGACAAACGAGAGAGAGGATCCGTACGACGCGCGACGCGACGGTCACTGTAGTTGGCACTATTTCAATTTGTCGACCGGTCGCAGGTCACCAATACATTTTCTTTACTTTACTGCGGGACAGTAAAGTAGTAAAGTAAACCGTCAGTAAAGTACAGCGACGGTGTAACGGGCGGCCGTATAGTGTCGTGTCGTGCGGTAACACAAATCACACCCACCATGTTTACCGATGTTACTCGATGTTACTCGATGTTACCCGATGTTGCCCGATGTTTGCTGACAGCCAGCTCTGTGACTTCAATCTTTGTACAACTTTTGGGTTTCTTGTAGTTGTTAATTCTGCAGCGGTGATACTATTTTGGTATTCCAAGCATGTACAGTTGGGAACTAGGAAACCTATGAAATTTACCTATTTGGCCTTTATATGACATTAATTTATTGTCCTATGCACCAAAATGTAATGAAACATGCTCAGTAGAGAACATTGTACATATACATTTTATATCAATATTGTAAAATGCTGATGTTATTCCCAGATGTTGCATAATGTTTTTTCTCCGGGTGTATCCCACACAGTCCTTGTTGGAAAACTTTATTGAAATGTGTTCCCAGGCGACCGCCACCCGCCTCCGTGCCGCCGCACGTCTCACCACCGGGCGCCTCCAACACCCAGAAGCTATTTAAAATCCTTATTTGTAATCTAGACACAAATCTTGAATAAGTCTGAGACGCTGAGAATTCCTATCTGTATTCTACGCAAAGGGGGAACGCTCTTCTGTTGTGAAATCTGTTCGACTTGAACGAGAGTTTTTACTTTAAATTATTGTGGCTAAAACTCAAAGATGTTAACGTTTTCACAGTCGAATTATTGATAAATCTTTTAATAGCAGAAATATATTTTCTTTTTCCAAAACTAAACGATATATTTCTACTATTCAAATTCAAATTGTTTATTTGCAAGAAAATACACGGTTTACAAGGGAAGATCTTACAGCCAATACTCAATACTCAATTCTTTATTGCATTCCATATGTATTACATAGATGGTATAACAAAGTAAAAGATCAATATGGACCCTGTCGGGCACAGCAAAATTAGGAGAGAGGAAGAGGGCTAAGTAGCAATTCAATAGGTATTATTATAAATTATTAGATGTGTTTAATTGGGTGTATAATTATGTATATACTTATTGTATATTATTAGGTTTGTGTACTTATATAGGTATAGTATATTAGGGATTTTAATTTTATGTATTGCATAAGAATAATATAGGTAATTATTATTTAAATTCTTAGAAGTATTTTCATTATTAGTCATTGTATTCTGCCTGCGAGCAAGCGTGCAAATTATGAATGTTAAAATGTCACAATTATTGTGCAAATTCTATTAATAGTATATTATTATTACATTATATCACATTATTAAAAGTTAGTGCTAAAATTATTTTTCAACTTTATGTAGACAATATCAGTGTCAGGTACTTACTAATCAGATTCCGCTCAAGTCGGTATGCAATAAACACTGAGTACCGCTTTTTTTGCAGAAGTACAAAGGAAAGCGTCGAGACTTTGGAGCCGGCGCGCGCGGCGTCTCTCACTACTTATGCGGTGCAGTGACGTGAGTGCATTAGTGCACTGTTTGGCGGGGTAAACCCAAGCGCAGTAGGCATTCGACGCTTACCCCAGCCCCCGCAACTAGTAGCGCTCCGTAACAAATTACGATGCGCGCCAAGCGCACCGCTCATGAGTTCACGAATTCGCGTAGCTCGTAGGTAGTAAGTTGGGTCACAGAACAGAATAATGCAGTAGATCAACTTGAATTGATCAATATAAGTTTATTCTATTTTATTTTTCTATTAGGTATTTTTTAAGGTTATAGATAGATTAGGTAGGTATTGGTGCCGATTCCCTTGTTCACAAACTAAACTAAATTTTAGTTCGGTGCATCTTTTTCTTTCTATTTCATTAAGAAAAGGACAGAAGATAAATTTTAGTTTAGTCCTGTCAAATTAATCAGCGCCTGTCACTACTCCATACAAGTTTAGACGTGATTAAAAACTTGTCTACTAAAATTACGTCCATTTACGTCAAGCGCTGATTAATTTGACAGGACTAAACTAAAATTTATCTTCTGTCCTTTTCTTAATGAAATAGAAAGAAAAAGATGCACTGAACTTAAATTTAGTTTAGTTTGTGAACAAGGGAATCGGCACCATTGTATAAACTTAAACCTAATGAATAATAATTAAAAATAAGTATAAGTAGGTACATTCACAAATGGATCGACATTACAGTTATTCCAATTTGGAGTACATACTCCAACCCTAAGACCAACTTATATAGAACACTAGCTTCTGCCCGCGACTTCGTCCGCGTTGAATAGTTACTTCGGGCTAACGCTAACTTTAACCCTCGACTCCGTTTTCGTAAAGGTGAAAATATTTATTTTTAATAATACGTTCGTTAAGTAGCTATTTTAGGTACCTATATCACGCTTTTATCAGTAAGAGTGGAACTTTAAAACGTTAGGTAAAAGTACTGGTTCTTATAATCTTATATCTTTTTCCTTATGCTATGTACTGTGTTGTTGTATTTCATATGTACTAATAATAATAATAATAAACAATATATTAAACAATATTTATTCTAAAAAAAACTCAAAACTTTATTTTAAAGTAGGTACACTATATTTTTAGTCTTGTTTTCTTCCGGCAGAAATAGATATTGATTTTTACCAGAACCAGATCTCGATAGGGCAACATATTGTTGCCCGTGCGAAAGACTCTCTTGGCGTAAATCTATTCCTACGTGCTTAAATATTTGCCCCTGGACCTTATTAATTGTAACCGCAAACGATATCTTCACCGGAAATCGCGCGCAGTACTTGGTCATTACTTTACTGCGATGTTATTTTAAAACTGCGATATCTCCTAAGATATTAATTGAAATCGAATGATGTTAAGGGCAATTTTGTTTTAAATTAAATACTTGTGATGAATAACGTATTTATTTGGATAATGATTAATATCATGTTTATAAAAACACCTTCGTAAATAATGCTTTATTTTAGAACAAAGGTTAGCATAAAAAGGTTATAGTGAGCCAACCTTAAAAGATAGACATATGCTCGCGGACTTTTTTTTAGAACTTTTAAAAAGAAACAATTCTGTCATACATGATTTTTGCGAAACTTTAACCGTTTACGCAGCGCACGCAGCGGAAGCTCTCAAAAGGAAAAAAAAACCCCGATTTGAAACATTATTCATTGGTGCTCCGCTCCTATTAGTCTTAACGTGATGATATATAGCCTATAGTCTTCCTCAATAAATGGTCTATCTAACACTGAAAGAATTTTTGAAATTGGAGCAGTAGTTCCTGAAATTAGCGCGTTCAAGGAAACAAACAAATAAACTCTTCAGCTTTATACCGGATGATTTTTTTTACCGTCTCGAAATTTTTACAGGGTGTTCTACCCATGAATATAAACAACTTTCACTATAGGAGAAACTCGTAGAACACCCTGTAAAAATTTCAAGACGGTAAAAAAAAACACCAGTATATTATTATAGAAGTATGTTGGTCGTATGGGAAAACATGTTTTTCAACTACAAAGTCAAGTTTGTTTTTGGGATAAATTCATCCCAACTACGGAACCCTTCATTGTGCGTGGTCCGACAGGCGCTTGGCCGGTTTTTAAATCTTTTTTTTAAATTATTTTTATAAATCTATATCGGCTCCGTTTATTAAATATAGTTTGTCCTGCGTGTCGCGTGTCGCGTGTCGCGTGTCGCGTCAACACGTGCAGTAGGCCGCATGTCGTGTCAGTGGAAACAAATCAGTGTAAGCTGGTCTCTTATTCTAATAAAACTCCGTACATTGGACCAGCTCAAGGTCATAGTGTTATCACTTACCACAGACGCGCGACGTGTGGTCGACTGTACAGTACGAGTACCTAACTATTAGACATTATAAAAACCACCCGGACCAACTCAGCGGGGTGAACTATTTGACATTTGAAAATAGTAAACGATTATAACATTTGTGTGCGTGGCGGCTTTAAACACTGTGATATAAGGTTCAAATTCAACAATTTTACACGCTTGATGCGGTTGGTAAATCTATTCCGCGAGAAAAATAAACCATTATAACTTTTGCGCGCGTGGCGTCTTTATTTACATTGATAAATAGGGTTTAAATTCAACTGTTTAACATACCTACATTTGCGGTTTGTAAATCTATTCGTACCAAGCTAGGTACCTTTATATAATATAGGTATAATAATATTGGCAAAGCATCCTTCCCTTTTTTGTTTATTTAGCCTTCGTAGACCCAGCGATAATATTTTTTTTTTTAAAGATATGCCCATTTTGTTTAAAAAAATTGTAACTAAGTACCTACCCAACAAAAACTTATTATGTATTTACAACTATTTAAAAAATACTATAACTATACAGGTAGGTACCTATTATTATTTACAATCAATTATTGGCTCAGCGGGTAACAGAACATAGTTTAGCGGAGGTGGCGGATTCGCAAAAATTGGCACACGTTCAACCTCCAACACGTTCCGCTCGGGACTAAATGACACGGGGCGGGGCGAGCGCATGAAAAGATGAAAACGCTTGATTTTGGAATTAGTGGTATAGGTATTTTCATATTTCACATTATGTTGACCGTGTTATATCACATTTTTTACGACCTTTATTATGGTCTAAGTTTTATTATTCAAAGCCTAATATAAGTGGGTTAAAAACAATGTTGCACAAAATTAGATAACGTTCGAGGCTATATGTATTTTCGATTTTACAGAAGGTGATTAATGTGCTTAGACATCAACAAAATCAAGAATTTGTAGGCCAGTGCAGTGTTTTGTTGAGTCAGCAGTAGGCATTAAACACGGTAGTCTGGACTTGAGTATGACGCCCTAGGCGCCCTCGTAGTCGATAGAGTTGATGTACCTGTACTCCGCCATTCTTCTATACAGGGCAATCAGCGTCTCCCGTCTTGTGGTGATTGGGCTTTTTAAAGCGTGAGCAAGTTGCACATTTCGGTGTGTCAGCTTTCTTTGCGCATTCTGACAACGAGTGTCCTTCTTCTCCGCAGTGACCACACGTAGATTTCAGCTACGCGCTGCTAAATGAAGCTGGTAAGGTATTCTGCAGCGAGCTTTAACACAACGGTATAATTTGCACTGGAGATGTACTTGGTTATGGGATTAGTGAAGATGCTTAGATCTTACGTGGTCGCAACCAGTCACGACATAATAGCTAGAAAGCACTATTGTTACATACATGCTCTGAAAGACGCACTGTGTTCACAGGTACATGTAGGGTAATCAGGATTTACTGCCGCTGCCTTATTTCCATAGTAGACGATGGACGATTTTTTTATTTTATTTTAATGGTTGAATAAATTTCATGTATGTATGGTTCATGGCTAATTAATAACAGCCGCATGGGTCGATCGAAGGTTACGTTACGCCTTCTGAGGTTGTTCCGTGGATGGGTGACCATCCATTACTTACCAAGACCTCCGTGCCTCGAACAGCACGATATATTCTATGACTCCCTTCTGAGGTAAGTTTACAAACATGAACAACTACTTGAAACGCCCACTTATCAACTTTACGAACTGTTTGCGCTATTAAGCGATAACTAACTAGGTATAGATTTTTGAAAGTTGGTTTTGCTAAACAAAGAATGGCGTACAATCACTGTTTGGAGCGAAATTGGACGTTATGCGACAGTTTGTGCAAGGAAATAGGAGCACAATACCTTATTTGATGCGATGGAGGCCTTGAGTGACGATATTTTTACTTGCTTCTTCGAGTTTGAACGCACGACTTGCACTAGCGACGCGTTTCGAACACAGACAACGCCATATTTCGTTTCTTCTCTAGTTCACAAAAAATGTTGCGATGGGATTCCGCGGGGTGGCGCCACTTGGTGTAGCCGTCTTGCTCCCACCGCGAACGAAAGGCAATGTGCAGGAATGGGATACGGGATAGGAAGTTGCAAACCAACACTTTAAAAATGAATTCGTATGCTAACATACCAAAGAAAGGAAATGACAATATTATAATAAAATTATAGTCGAATCAGCGCAACAATGGACACCATACAGCGTATAATCGGTAACATGAGTGTTACGTACATACTTGTGTCAGCACACTCGTGCCGATGCGGGTATCGCAACTATCGCGTGTCGCTGCACTTAGTGTCCGCCAAAACACACAACAAAGTGAACTAAGTAAAGAAGTACATTCACTTTATCCTTAGATTTACCGTACTAATCTTTTACGCGAATAAGATTGAACATTGAACCCATATCACAGCTCCGCGACGTCGTGATTGAGCAACAAAGAGAGATGTATCGCCCCGCTCCGTCCCGCGTATTCCAACCGGTCCCGCTTCCCGCGGCCCCGAGCTATCGCTGAGATGAAAGTAGATTAAACGCGCGTCCGGGACACACGGCTCCGCGTTACTCATGTTTTAATAGAAATGCATTTGCTTTGTTTTACTACAACGAAAGTTAACTAAGAAATCTGAGTAATATTGTAAGGTTCGGAGACTAGCAGTATAGAAGGTTACATTATTTTTTTTTTAGTGTAATGTACCTACATAACTTCCTGAATGTAACTGACAACTGTAGTAAAAGACAAACACGAAGGAATCATTTTGAAAGCAAATGCGTATACCCAATAAAAACTATCCTTGCTTTAAAATAACTAATTTAATTCCGAATATAATTATTTATCCTCAAAATAGATACTAATCCCCAAATGAATCTTAAAGTCGTTACCCCAATATCATAATCTAAAACTGTTTAATAAAACTTCATATATTTACAATATTTCAGGGTTAGGGAAAATAATATGAAACACCAATATATTTTGTCATTCATTTTGTATTTCTTTGCCAACATCAAATTCAATATTCTACACCATACCACAGATTACATATACTACCATACCATCACATCTCCTATTCCCCACATAATATCACTATTTAATTAGTATTCTATTAGTTGCCATAAAACTAATAGTTTATCTTAATTTACAGTAGATCTCCAACCATTAATATGCCAATCTATCTTTCTACCGACACAGCCACTAAGCACGTCTTATATGGCCACACCAATGGGAAACGCTGTTAATTATCGCGACGATGGACGTTAACCCATAGGAATAAAGTCCGTTATCGTGATAATCAACGGCGTTTTCCGTTGGTGTGGCCCCGGCATAACCGCATGAGCACCCGACTCAGAAGGCCGTTGCCGCGCTACTTTTGACCTGGTTTTGACAAATCGAATCTTTCGGTGCTGCCAGTATAATAAATTAAAACCTAACACTTGACCATCCTGACATCGTGCATGTCCTCATGCACGCAAGTGATGAACATCTAAAACCTAACACTTGGCTCACAATTATTTACACGTTATTTCTAAAACTTATAAACTGAGAACCATTCATCTAGCCAGAACATAAAACATAATAAAAATGCGAGAAAAGTTATTGATAGTTCCACTAGTCATGATTAAGACGGTATGACGTAAACTCAAAACATTTATTTCTGTTAAACCATTTACAGGCACTTTTAAATTTTCAAAGGGTCATCAGTTATTCAGAAAGTTGAAGCTAGTCGCCCATTCTAAAATATAGGTACTAGATCTCTATGGAGAAGAACGGGCAAGAAACTCCACGGACACTCTTTTAATTCAAGATATTACAAAATCCTCCGTACATTATTCTTGTTGATTCTATATATGAGAACAATTTTTAAAAAAACAATGTCAAACAACTCAAAATACACAATTTAAGATAAGCCCTGGCAGTCAAGAGATGGCCAGTCTGAACTGACGGCTCCCGTTCACGACCATGACGCGTGGCTATGCACCATTCAACTCAACCATTTGAGTGTGCATGACATACTCGCAACTGTCCCTCTTTCAAGTCAAACAACATCATAATAACATTATAAATGGCTACATGGTACTCACATTTACATTTCTTTATTCTGCACGGAACTTACTATAAAATGCACTGACAATTGCTTTTATTCCTTTCTACATCTAAAAACTGCAACTAGGTGGCGTGCCAAGCAATTTCAAAATAATACATTAAATATTATTTCAATCAAGTTTGCAATCGACTTCCATTCACTAACCTAAGGTCTATTACGCATCTTAAATAGCAATCAGCTATTATCGACACTAGCGCCAAAACAAATAAGTAGCAATCTTAGAAACTAACGTACCTACTTAATAAGAAATTCAACTTTCAAACACATGTAACAAAATGAAAAAACAAAGAATCCACTTTGTTATGAAAAAACAAAGAATCCACTTTCTACTTGAAATTTACCTAATAGCTTAGCGTCGGCTACAAGATGGATAAGTGGATGAAATCAGTGTTTACTTGGACTACAAACAATATTCGACTGTTCTCAACAAGTAAGTTTTAAAACATTAATAATATGAGAAACAAAAGAGTTATACATAATATTAATGAATTTCAGACTGAAGCATTTATTTTAACATAGATGTTTTTATGAATATATATTTTTTGTTTACTGTCGACATTTTTAATTTATTATTGTTTGCTAAATTCACATTAAATGAATGATTTGACTTGAAATTAATTATTAACAATCATAACTATTCATATTTGCACGCCATAGCATGTGGCAAACATGTGTAACTTGTATTTTTTTTTCTTATTGTTATCCTGCACGCACGTTTTTATTATTGTAGTGCACGGCGAACGTACTGTTCGCCGTGCACTACAATAATAAAAACGTGCGTGCACTCCATACCGAAGGCCTCCATCATCGAACTCTAGCGAAAAAACCGTTTTTAACGCAAAGCCATAAGGAGGAACGGTTCCGTTTTGCTCGGGAATATTTAGACTTTGATTGGGAGACTACTATATTTACTGACGAAAAAACTTTCAAATCGTGTCAAACAGGAAGACTTCATTTGTGGCGCAGAGACAATACACGTTGATCTGACAATCTAAATATATAAAAGCGAAAGGTCACTCACTCACTCACTCATTCATCACGAAATATCGAAAACCCCTTGACGTATGAAGATGAAACTTGGTAGGGAGGTAGTTTATAGTTAGTAGACGTCCGCTAAGAACGGATTTTTGGAAATTCGACCTTTAAAAGGGTGAAAAGGGGGGATTTTGTTTGTATGAAAAATCTTATTCCTTGAGTTAATAAACTTGAAACTTGGCATGAATACTTATCTATGTAAATTACAAAGTTTTTCATTTTTAGTTTTTCTAAAAATGAAAAACTTTCACCCCCTAATCCTCCTTTAGGGGGCTAAAGGAGGATTAGGGGGTGTCAAAGTTTATATGGAAGAATTTTAACGAGCGGTCTGATTAACTCGAAACTCAGTATTTATAATTAAAACTGAAAATAAATAAAAACTTATATCAGGTTTTTTTTTAAATCTACCTTTAACGGGGTAAAACGGGGTATTAATTTTTACAGTGGAGGATTTTACTGTGTGGCTTAATTAACTTGAAAATTGGTATAAATAATCTACAAGTCAAATAATGGAAACGTCACAATAGATTTTTCAAAAACTATTATCACGCTATTTGCTATGGGGGATGAGCAATATAGCATTATGTTTGTATTCTTCTATAGTTTACCGCAAATTGTAAAAAGGCTAGCCAATAGGTTAGAATATTGCAGATAGTTACGGATTTAACCTTTTAAAAGATTACCATCACGCTATACCTTTATGGAACTAAGCAGTCAATCATAGCATACACAGGGTGGATTTTGAGATGGGGCAACAAGGGCAGGTACCTTAACCGTGGTCGCTACAAGAAAACAGTCTTAGGAGACTCTCCTTAACTTTTTGAAACATTTTGATCTGCATTCACAGATTTTGAAAAAATTGTACAGTCAGCAAGAAAATGGCCAATTTTCACAAAAACTTTTTTGACGCCGGTCGATCCTATTTATTATTATTACTAGAACCAAAAAACTATATTGGGCAAACTGAGGTTTGTTACTCCAAGACACGGCCTATGAATTTTTAATCCCAGATTGCAGAAAAAACTTAACTTTGCCGTTCATTATAGAACTATAAATTACCAATTTTCGGATTTTCCTCTTTACTTGACCTTACTTCTCGCCAAACTTCATGCTGCTGGACCAACGTGAAGTACTAAATAGACTGGTTTATTTGCGAGTGTCAAAATATGCGGCACAAATGGCCGTATTTTTTAGTTTGTTAACTTTTTTTTTGGGTGGGAAATTATCAAATAACTTCTCCCGCTCTGGCGGGAGCGGGAGAGCGTGTCAGGTTTATACTGACAAAAACCCACCCGTGTTCCTTCAGTTGCCTGTGTGTTTTCAGGGGCCACGGTAACCCTTTCGGACTTTCCCGCGACCCCGGCAGGCATCGGCCCTAGCGTACCATGGACTGGACCAGGGCCGGAGGCGAGAAATCACCACCGCCGATCGTCTCCACGAGGACATGGCGGTGCCCCGTCCAGGCCGGGCAGACCTCCACCGTTTTCTCCACCGTGTCCTCCGGGCGATCCACACAATGGTCACACCCGGGCGTTTCCTCCCACCTTATCCGGAACAGAAACCTCCCGAGACAACCGAGTCCGGTGAGAAACTGCGTCAGGTGGAAGGTGAGGACGCCGTGGCGCCTCTCTACCACTCCTCAATGAGGGAACTTATCGCCACAGTTGTGGCGTGCCCATTATTGCGTTGACTTGGAAGTTTGATTTTCGTTACACTTCCAAGAGACCGTAGATCTAAGTTTTTGATATCTATTTCAAATTGATGCCTCCACGCGTTCCTGAGAAAAGGGTCTTGACAGACAATGAAGTCATCCTTTAAGGGTTTTAATGTTTCAATTTGAGGTACGGAACCCTAAAACAGATTTAATATCAGCCTGTTACCTTTTCATGACGTAACGACTGAACGGATTTCTAGATGAAAGGCATAGGATAGGCCATGACCTGGGTTAGGACGTAGGATACTCTGAATCCCGATAGCACGTTCCTGTGGGATATTTTCCGACATCCACGCGGGCGAAGCCGCGGGCAAAAGCTAGTAACATTATAAATAATACGGAGTCAGGAAGAATAAGTGTAAATATGTGGGGGTGGATTAGTGCTCATGGGCCGGGTGAGTTGGAATTCATACCGACGCGGGCCAACAGTTCCAACTACGTCGAGGTTTTGAGCGACATAATGCTACCTACTGTGCGCAATGTTTATCCAGTGGATGAAATTGGTGAACTTTATTTTGTTCAAGATAATTATCCGATACATCGTGCCGGTATTGTTCGTGAGTGGTTTAGTCAGCATTCGGATGTTAAAGTTATTCCGTGGCCAGCGCGATCCCCTAATCTAAACCCTATAGAAAATGTATGGGGTTTAATGGTGCAAAAGATGGGAAGCACGAGACGAAAGATGTCTCGAGCAGCTCAGGTCCCATTGCATGGAGTTGTGGAACAGTTTACGTGGCACAGATATGTGTATCAATATTGTGGCCTCCATGCGTCTTCTTGACTGCATTAATAATAACGGAGGTCACTAAAGTATTAATAAAAAAATATAAGTAAATGATATTTAATGTTATCAGGGGAATTCAGGGGATACACTGGCCATCATAGTAATAAGTTAGCTAATAATTGTAAGATTGTAGGACTGAGGTTAAGTTTAAATCTTCTTTTCCTTGAGAAAATGAATAAATTAAGCAATAACCTCAATAAACAATAGGTAACATCCAATTTTATTGGCTACCAAAAATGATTTACAAACAAATAAAATATATTTTTTTCAACGATTTTTATATCGTTTTTATTACTTATGTTTATGTTTTAAAGATTTTTAATAACAAAATAAATTTCCCTATGAAAAATTTAGTTTTTTTTTAATTATTATTAAATTACCTAATTGTACCCACTTTATTATTACCTTCCGTAACATTTATAGTCAATGTAAATTAACGAGATTCAAATAATTCAAATTCAAATTCAAATCATTCATTTCGAGTAACATGGACTCATATTATTTTAGAATAGGCATACACATTTACAAATAAAATTAAAATAGAATTGAAATAAAATAATGTAAAATTCAATAAAATAAGATTAAAATCAAAATTAAAATACAATCAAAATTTTAAAACTTAAATTAAAAATTAAAAACAAATTATTTATTTTATTCACTAAAATAAGAACACGTATTACAAAAATTTAATATTTGACAATAGAAAATAATGGCTTAAAGTTTGTAATATACAAAGTTTAGGACTATCTGCATCCGAACTAGGTGGTACCTGTATCTCGGATTACATTTGATCCCCTTACATAAATTGTGAATATTTAGTAGCCATTTAGTTGTAAACATAATTAGATTGCCATGAAGAATTTACGTGGAAAGTATGAAAAAATAAAATAAAAAGTACGTGTGATGTGAGAGTGTATGTGTGTGGGTGTGAGTGTGTGTGTGGGTGCGTGTATGTGTGCATTCATGTATGCTCGTGTAATGTGAACGAGATGATTGTTAAATATGAGTGAGTAAAGTAGTAGCTTGTCTATTTGATAATGTTCAAAATCGCTTCTGTTTCATCATAAGAAAGTTTTAGTAGGTAGTCCTGTATTTTCTTTTTACAGTGTGTCTTATTAAGTGGGTATATATTTATAATTTCGTTGATTTTGTCGTATAGGTAAGGACCAAGGAAAATGAAGAATCTCTTAATAAAAGATGTTTTGGGAACATATGTACGTTTGCATACTGCATGTTTTCTACGTTTCCGTTGAGTGTTTGGGTCGTATTTAAGATCACCGTGTTGCTTCATTACTAAACCAAAAATAAACAGTTGACGAACATTGAGAACTTTGCATGATTGATAAAGCTCCGTTGTAGGATATAGAATGGGCCGAAAAGTGATAGTTTTTAAAATAGCTCGTTGTGCTATTTCTACTTTTTTCAGGATTGTTTTCGGAGCGCCTCCCCATGATGAGATGCAGTATGTAATTATCGACTGGCAAAGGGCAAAGTAGACTTGCTTAAGCAATTTGGCGTCAGCGGCATATCTGAGATTTCTAAAAACATAGATTAGTTTCCGCACGCGAGCACTTAACTGTTTAATGTGTTCCCTGAAACTAAGGTTGCTATCAATTATGATACCCAGGTACCTGATGTTGTTGACGCGCTCTAGAGATCTGCACGAGCATTCCACGCCAGACAAGCATTCATGGAATATGATGTGACGATTGTTAATAGCTTCACCGAGACTACGAGCACTAAACGTCACGTATTTAGTTTTTTCGACATTTAGGGTTAAGATATTGGCCCTGAGCCATCTCTTCACCATATTGAATCCCTTTTGGGCCGTACTGAATACCTCATCCCAGGTATCGGCGGAGAAAAGGAGAGCAGTGTCGTTTGCATATGAGATCAATTCGCCTCGGGGTAGATGGAGGTTAGTGAGGTCGTTAATATAAACGAGAAATAGAGTCAGTCCCAAAATGCTACCCTGGGGTACCCCATAGTCAACTACATGATCACTACTCGTGTATTGACCTACTCGGACACACTGTTTTCGCCCAGTAAGATAGCTCTTAAAAAGATTCAGTTGCTTGCCTCTGATTCCTAAACCATCTAGTTTGTTAATTAATATAGGAACAGAAATTGTGTCAAAAGCTTTGCTTAAGTCGAGGAAGATTGAGAGGCATTTCTTTCCTATATCTAAATTGCTAGATATATAGTTAGTTAAGATATGCACTGCTCCTTCACTAGATCTGCCTCTCCTAAAGCCAAACTGTTTATCTGAAAGCAAATTGTTCTTTTCCAGGTAATTGACTAGCCTTAGATTGATAGCTTTTTCCAGGATCTTTGACAATGCAGGTAGGATTGATATTGGTCTATAGCTAGACAAGATATTTGTGTCTCCACCTTTGTGAATAGGACGCAAAACCGATTTTTTTAAATGCTCCGGAAAGATACCATTCTCGGCAGACATTAAAGATATATGTGAGGGGAGGAACTAGAGCATTTTTGTTGTTCTTCAGTAATCTGTTTGAGATTTTGTCCCAGCCTACTGCAGAATCTGTTTTTAGGCCTACGATAAGACGTTCTATTTCTTCTTCCGTCACGTTAGTCATTACAAATGATTTGACCTGGAAAGATCCCGCAGTAGTAAGCGGGATGTCATCAAGAGACCCAAGTGCCGGATTTTGGTACGTTTGGATACAGGCATTGGCTAAGTTTTTACCTACACTTGCAAAATAATTATTGATGTCATTGACCGATAGTTCAGGAGTAGAGCGTAGATTAAGAAGTTCATCTGAGTTTTTGGGTTCTTTTGTTGTGTTGGTGATAGTTTTTATAGTTTTCCAAAGAGTTTTGGGATCGTCCCTAACTTCTGCAATAAGGGATTTGTCATATTCCCTTCTTACTTTTTTCAGAATAGTGTTTTAATAATTTCTGTATCGGATATATGTTTTTTTCAAAGTCTCATTATCTGGTGACTTGTTTGACCTTTGGTGTAGCATGTCTCTGTTTTTCATACATCGTATTAATCCCTGAGTGATCCACGGCTTAATAAATTTTTTTCGCCTCGATGGTTTTATTACTTTAGTATTCTGATCTAGAGCTTCTTGTATCTTAGTTATAAGGTAGTTTAGCAAATAATCAGGGTCTTGAGATGCATAGACGGAATCTAGGTTTATTGACGAAATAGCCAACTTCAAAGATTCAATATCAATTTTGGTAACTGTGGTGGTGGCAAAATGGCGTGGCTGCTTAAAATTGATGCTTGTTAAAACCGGATAATGATCTATTAGGTAAGTTCTGGGGATAATTGAGAGACCAGACTACTTAGTTTTAATCAGTACGTGGTCAAGGCATGTTCCCGTAGCCTCACGGGTCACTTCTGTGTGAGTTGGTAAGAGTCCGTGAGAGGCAGCTAGAGTAAGGTATCGTTCGCCAGGATATTCGATTTTTGAACAATTTATGGGGATGTTTATGTCCCCGATTATCATAACGTTTTCAAAATGTACAAATTGTGACAAGACATCGTTTAAAGATGACAGAAATCCATCAAATATGTTCGAGGGTGAGCGGTATATAGATATAATTACCGTGCGGTTGTCGATTGTACTGACCAAGCAATTACCATCTGTAAATTGAGGTTCGTGGATTGTGAAGTTAAGATGAGCCTTGAAGTAGACCACCACTCCATCATTTTGCCTAAGATTTGTTTTGGTGGCAGAGGAGCGATATCCTGGAACTCTGGGAATGATGGATGAGGCTGATATCCAACACTCAGTCAGAACCAACACATCACATTCAACTCTAAGTCGCGTAAGCATTATTTCGAAGGCATGAATGTTACAGTTTATGCTCCGTATGTTCTGGGTAAGGATAACTAAACGACAGGACTGCAAATGTGGTAAATGTTTATGACAGTTATCAATGACAGAAACAATCGATTCAAAGACGGTCACTTTGTCAATATCCGAACATATTTGAATAATGTTACCGAATTTTAAATAGTGTAAATAAAAGGATCGAGATAGAGAGCGATAGATTTAAATTTAAATAGTTATGTAATGATTGTAGGATGGAATAAGATTCTTTAAGGTACTGGATACAAATGATGTTCAAATGATGTTTTTTAAACAGTAGTTTACAGTATGATAAGTAGTAGTGAGTTGGTAAAGAGAGATACTCGTTTGTGTGGAATTTTGTTTTGTTGTTGTAAATATTATGTTTATGGTGATATTGTATTTGTAGTGATTTAGGTGTTTCATGGTGCTTGATGAGTGAGAAATTATGTGTTTCGTGTGAGACTTGCATTTGCAATGAGATTTGCATAACATGAGCAAGAGTTTTGGTGGCAAACAGTACTTTTACAATTAATATTAATAGAGTAAACAAAAAATGCCTGCAAAAATTAAAGTAGTGATAAAATTTACTCTGAAGGACATCCGTAACTAAGACATGAAATATAGAATATGAAATACAAAATATAACCATTAGTCATATAGCATTTCTCATCTTAATCAGGTCTGATTCGGTATTAATTCTTACAGCGTTTTGACCCTCCTGCTTTCGAATGTAAATTTTTCCATACGACGTCCAGCAATACTGTAGATTGTTTAATTAAGCGTAATCACGAGCAAGATAAAATGTCTCTTTTTCTTGTAAGTCAGGTGTTCAGACATGAATATAAGGTTTGATGGACCTACGAGTTTTATATCAGTAGTGGTTAGTCTATTATCTTTGTGAGTTTTATTGTAGTTTTTAAAGGCCAGCAAAAAATCTTCTTTTTTTATGACTGTTGTAAATTCGACCATAATGGTATTTGCGTTGGTGTTGTTCGTGCGAGTTTTGGGCTTTAGGCGAAAGACATCTCTTATTTCTGACTTGCTGATTTGAACGTCTAATGTTTTTCCTGTGTCCATGATAATCTTGGAGAGGGTAGTCTTGGTTTCCCCTTTATTTTCAGCGATATTTCTAATTTCTATACATGATGACTTGCTAAGGACATCCAAATTTTAAATTTTTTCTTCCAAACTCTGTATGCAGGCAAGTTTATTGACATTATCAGACTCTAGTTTGTCGAGTTGTACTTTTATATCGTCGTATTTTGCGGATACAAACTTTAAGGATTTATCAATTTCAATATGTTGTTCCTTAATGTCGGTTACTTTTAATAACAGTGCTCTATACTTTTCATCCTGTTGTTCAGTGAATTCAGCAAACATCTTTTTAATTTCAGTCATAAATGCTGAGATATCATCCCCTTGTTGATATTTGCGCTTGCATCTTGGTGCTTTTGAAGTTGATTGTTGAGAAGGCACAGTTGACGTTTTCATATCCGGTTCTGAATCGTAGAGTGGGTCTGTTAATGTTTTCGGAGGAGTTCTATTGATCGGCATTATTTATAAAAATAAAATAAATTAAAATATTTTAAACAGAATCCACAGTTTTCAAATTTATGTCCGCAGAAAAAGATACAAAACAATCCAAAAAATACGCAAAAAGTTTTGCACTTGCAGCGGATCGAAATCGAGTCCGTGAGAAGACGATGGCTTCACCGCTGCACCAGATAGACGATAAGATTAATCGTTGAAAAATTTGGCCTATAGAGAGCTGCGTCCGTTGACTGCTCGGGCGTGAGTCGTTCTTGTTGTGTACAATAATTACGATTACCCTCAATCACCAAAACTTGCATTTGTTTGTCCAATATTTTTGTTAAAGTATTTCTTCAATTTCGCAGTATAGGTATCACGTTGTTAGTTAGTGTTTATTTGCACTGATTTTAAGGCTAGTGTGTTACGCAACCTCTTGTAAATGTTTCAAGTGAAAATACACAGTTTTTACTAGATTTTGTCAATTATAAACCACTGAGTCGGCACGTATGCGTTAGGCTAGCACAAGAGCGCGCGCGGGATCCCAAATAAGAATACATTGCATTTTTCGTCATAAATTACAGTTAAAATGTAATTTCAGTTTAAAAAGAAAGAAAGCGACACATAACACCCTTGGAAATACAAATTTTATACTCCCAAGCGCGCCACGTGCCGCTCACAACAGTGAGTCATGACGGCACAGTCAAGTCTTCCCGCAAGCGCGGCCAGCATGCTGTTGGCGCTCCCCCGCACTCGCCGCACCAGCGAAGTGCTTCGCTTGCGCATTGTTGCGTAGAAACAATCAACGCGGGCTTCCGCAAACATTGTTGATGCGCTGCAATAACGGGGGAGCCCCAACATCATCCTGAACGCGTTGTTAAACTGGACGCGAAGGGTACTGTACGATTTTTGCGTGTAGTCAGTCCACAGGCTGCATGTGTACATTGTGGTGCAGTATGCTCTAAAAAGAGTTAAACTTCACTTGAACACCTAGCAAACCTACGGATTACCATGTTCGCTCTGACCGACAGCGCCCTCCGCTTCCGTTCAATGTCCGCATCATCTTTCAGGGTAGGTGTCACTAGGTGGCCTAAGTATTTAATAATGGAAAAATAACAAACAATAATGGAATAATGGAACTCTGACATGAAAACAAAGAAAACAAAAAGAGGCGAGAGCTCGCACTGAGGTTCGAACCTTCTCCATTCTCATGCACACACAATTATACCGACCGACTCGTGCGATCCTGCCATTGTTACATACAACTATTACGTTGAATTTTAGCATTGCTTTTAAATAGGCGCTGTTGTCGATAATTAATTATGAAGAAAACAAGTATAAGTAGGGTATGGCCACACAATCGTCTGACCAACCAACATCGCCCTTTCGTAGTTATACTGTGTGCGCGTTAGGAACTGTCTGCATTAAAACATCACACACACAGAGATAGGCGCAGACCTGGCGCGCAGGCAAATATGAACATTCCGGTGGCACTCCATTTATGACCGTTGACTGTACCTAATCCTGTTTCAGTATAAACTGGCAAATAGAGTATCCAATGACCAATTAGATGAACTTTTAGAGTTTCTAGCCATCCTTACCCAATACATCAATAGAGACGCAAACATAACTAAATCAATAGTCTTTTACGCTACACACAGTTTATTCTAATGAACACGCGACGAAGTTAAATCTAATGTAGGTACACAATTTTAGTTAAAATTCTTCGAATTATAATAAAAAAATAATAATAATAAAAATCTTTATTTATCCAAAAACATACAGAGTTTGAAAAATTATAAGACCAATTTTCATTTTTCAATCAGCGAGCGACAGGCAAGCTATCAACAACACGGGAAAAGGTTATCGCAATTTGACAGCCAAGTATGCTCGCCGATGGCTGTCGCTCGGCTACCAAAAACCATGCATAATACGAAATAATCGTGATCACCATGCGACCACTGCACACTTCAGTTGACTGATTGTTCCCTAGAGGCAGCACTATTGCTAGTTTGCTATGGTGTGGCTATCGCTGATACATAATACGGATTTGCAATTTAAGAGCAACTATTGCGCAAATTTCGCTATCGCTAGGTTTCTGCAAGATACGTAATAAGCCCGCGGAGATTGTAATTACAGCACCGGAAGACGGTTTCAGAAAGTGTCAAATAATTAAATAAAACATTTACAAAATAATCTGGATCCTATCAACAAGATTTAGTCACGTTAAAATCAAAAGCTAACTTTCGATCTTCCTGACATCAGGTTTGTCCGTAAGCTTTATATTATAAAGTAAACGTTATGTTGCTTGTTTGTTCAATCAATGTTATAGAAGACCTGAATATTTAGCGTTAAATATTACAAGCATCGGCTAACAATATTCTCAGAAACTATGAAATTTATTAGTCAGTGACAATTTACTCCAAAAACACTTAAAAGGTTAAGATATTACATAATCGCATTTTGTTAATTTCTCAGTTTCATTAGCTCATTCATACTTTTCAATATTAATTTACATCCGTCACTCATTGCACCTGTCAGCCACCGTACGACTTCCATCTCTCAATCATAATAAGTATGTATTTTCATTTTGGCTTAACTAAATTAATATCGATATTTTCCCTGAAAAGTTTCAGTTTCGTTTAAATCATAACATTTGCGTCTATTATTTTTAACACAGAATGACTTTTAACAAAACAGCATAATAATATTTAATTCACATTTCCTCTTCACTTTCAAACAATAACTTAATCATAAAATTCATAGATTAATTAACATAAATTATTTGTTACTATTTCATTATTAATCTTTATTTTTATTCTTTCAGGTCAACCGTATCATATGAAGAAATGTAAATCATAAACTTCTGATATAACACAATTATTCTGTTTTTTTAAAACCTATGACCAATTACATACTCCTCAATTTAGGTGTATTTCATTCATCACCTGCCTAATCAACTTAATGATTATTTTTCAGATAACCGTCTTGTATCTAAAAATATTTCATTCATAATATTCTCACTACCAAGGATTAAATTACGACCAAACAATGCTTCTGTTGGGGTTATAATCTGATTCTAAACTAAAACAATTCAATTCCTTGACATTATTATCATAACTAACTGTATAATGTTCTAACCAGTAGCTTCTTACTAACCATATTTAACAAAACACCCGATGTATTAAAAATGAGACATTTCTATTTTTCAAAAATAAATTGTCAGATCAATTAATTAATAAAATAATGTTATTACTCAAGTAACAACAATATGAATCATTTGTGTTCGAGTTAAATAAACAATAAAAAAATAAATAGGCGTTTTTTTTTTCTGATAAGAATTTAAATTGATAATATTAATATCTAATAATAATAAATAAATCTTTGTACTCCTGACTTGTACTAAATCAATTTAATTTAACTGACTTGACGAATTTATGATCCCATTTTTATTAAACTTGACATTATGTATTGTAGGTATAATTTCAAATTATTTACTGAATTTCACCTTGACATGATAAACTCTGTGGTGTCTGGGAGAAACCTGTTAAGTCCAACCATTAATAAAAAATCAAGAATAGTCACGTTTTTACCGCTGCGATTCTCCCACTCCTATGATAGTTACACTTATCAGCAATAGGCCAAAATAAAATTGATTTTTTTTAATAACAATATAGTACCAAACTAAAAAATGACGAAAATGTGAGAAATGAGTTATCAGGTTTCTCCCAGACACCACAGAACTTGTATTGATTTAACGTTTTAATAATATTATATTAAAAGGGAGTCTTTATCATAGCTTAAACTGTTTGCATGCCTTAATTAAGGTAGTTAGTATGAGAATCATTTTAAACTTAACATCTGTAACTTGTACCTACTTTCTGTGCAAATAAAGAACTATTCTATTATTTTCATAATTTCTTGAACCCACCTTCTCATATTAAATACATAAATATAATTATTAAGTCGCGATGGCAAAGTACGCTCTCTCGAGCTATGGTGACATAACTTGTGACCGCTCTCACAAGTATAAATACATAATTATAATCATGAAGTCACGGTGGTAGCAAACGCTCTCGCCAACCACGGTGACATAACTTGTGACCGCTCTCACAAGCATAAATACGTAAATATAATCATAAATTCACGATGGTAGTGAGCGCTCACACCAATCATGGCGATATAACTTGTGACCGCTCTCACAAGCATAAGTACATAAATACATATAATTATAAAGTCACGGTGGTAGCTAACGCTCTCGCCAACCGTGCTCATAACTTGTGAACGCTCTGACAAGCATAAATACATAAATATAATCATAAAGTCACGGTGGTAGCGAACGCTCTCGCCAAGTGCTCATAACTTGTGAACGCTCTCACAAGCATAAATACATAAGTATATACTGATTGTTCGAAATTATAATTTTGATATTCACAGAAGTATCACAAAATAACAGTTACACACATACATATGTGTCATATTCACATACATATTCTCATCCTTATCGTGCCAGTTATAATTAATCAAATCTCAAACTAGTTAATCTACCCATTATAATTAACTAGGATTACTAATAATTTTAGATACAATAAAATTGTACATAAACTTATCCGGATTGACTTCTCCTATTTGTCCTCATTAAAACTTAGTTAGTTTACCTTATGACATCTGGGAAGTGAGTCGGAACTGTCTGTGGTGATTCCCCAGTGAATCGGGGTGATTCCCCAGTGAATCGGGGGTGATTGCGGTGATTCCCCAGTGAGTCGGGGTGATTGCGTTGATTCCCCAGTGAGTCGGAGTGATGAGGCTGAGGGTGATGACCAGGAATGCGCGTTCGCTGCATGCTGGTGGTCAGGATACCCATTGAAGCCGTGGGTGCTGGCCGACTGTGTGACTCGCCTCACGAAAGCTTGCGGGAGTGATGATGACGTCACGACGCAGTAATTGCACGAAGGCTGCTTTGACGTTCATACTCGGGGTCACCAATTTAGGGGTATGAGGAACAGGGTGTAAAGTTCACTCATCCACCATAGAAAAGGGAGGATCCTCCGACCAGACGGGTGTTGTGTCTGGCGGGCAACTGCCCATCGGTTTGAAGTTGAAATCTTGTATATAATATGTTGATCGCTCGGTAAACTTTAATTTCGCGATGCAGGATTTGTGTGACGTCATGTCTATGATGCGTAGTTCGTATGTGGTGGTGTAACCGCTACAGAGTCTTTGTTCCGAAAAAAAAATCAATATGATTATTATTTCATTTATAGACGTATAGTTTATATTTTTAGATATTTTTATAAAAAGATTTAAAAATATAAAAAAATAGTAGCCCACCGGTATCGGAAACAAGGTCCAAGCTACCGGTGGTCAGGGCTTCTGAGTGAGGAACCTCCTAACGATACGCGCTGTGTCCAGAAGTACCGCTTTCTGGATCAAGCCCTTGATCCAGCTGCCTAACAAGAGCCTCCTCAGGTGTTGGTCGAGCGAGGGTCATTGCTATTGGCCGTCACGGCTATCGGCACAATGACTGCTATATCCACATCGTACATGTCGACAATCTCGCGAGCCAGGTCAATATACTTACCCTGCTTATCTTTTTCAGCTTTCACGAGGTTTTCGTCATAATAATCATTGTGCGACGCTCTAATCGATCTATCACCACTACGTCTGGCATACTGGCAACAATAGTCCTGCCAATGATATTGCCATATTGGCACATACCTATAGTATGGTACTACCAATTCCACAAGACTGTATTTCAGAGCAAATTGGTGGATAATCCTGGCTACAAGGTTTTGCCTACGCAAGTAGTCTCCGCTAGCCAGACGAGAACAGCCAGAAATAATGTATCGGATTGTGTTGTTATTATTGTTATTTTTCGTTGTTCTATGTGAGCCGCGTCGCTAATCTCGCGCTGCAGTCTGCCTTCAATTACACAACAACTTGAGTGCTCACAATCCTAATGGTATCATCTAATATACCTTTATCATAAATATTTCAATATATAGGGTCAGCCAGGGTAATTGTAAACAAAGGTGATTGGAAACATCTGCCATACAATTTAATAAATATGTTTAATTAGTCGAGAGTGAAACGGAACGTAATTGTAAAATTTGGGGTAATTGAGAACAATCCTATAATATATTACTAACATGGTGATGGGTAAAAGTAAACAATTTTATTTTAGGTAAACTTAAAGATGTCGCGGGTGTATGTTAAAAAAGAGTGACTAAATATAGTTTTAAAGACTTGTGCAGTAAAGGACGTAGAAGAGCAGAAAAAAACATATAGACAAACTGAACAAGAGTTTAACGTAGGTACCTATTTCTGTTGTATATCACCGTATCAAAGGAAGAAAGGTGGATATAAATAAAATGAGTCTCTAAAGTTCTGTAAGATAGAATAGAGAATTACATTGTTAGCTGTCTCAAAACTTGAGCACAAATGGGTCATCCGGTCATTAAAGAGAGTTATAAAGAATACCTAGAAAGACATGATTTTACAAATCCATTTAAAATAATAAACCTGGCGACGACTGGTATAAGTCTGATACACAATACATTGTTTTGTTTAGTATTACCTCTTTGAAAATACATGTTGGTACACTAAATTAATTGTTCACAAATACCCCAAGAAAAAAGTACTGTTTCCAAATACCCCATACTATGTTGGATGTTTTTCTAAGAAATTATGAGTTTTGTTTACTTTTCTCCCTTTGTATTGCTAAAGACTTAACTCAAAATTGTGGTAGATATTTGACTTTGAGTCGTTAAAATTAAGGTAGTAAATAGCAAAATGCATCACATAAAGCAGCATCACCAAAGCAGTTTACAGTTACCCCTAATCAGCTATATACGGTAATTTTGTAGGGGTAAATGTAAACACTTAATTTTAAATACTTCTAGTGGCCTGATTTCAAAAACGATAATTTCAGTCTACAGGTCATTATTTATTCTACGAAAGTTCCTGGCACAATGTCTAACAAATAACAATACTTTATTTTTTAACAGCGGTCAATCTTTTTGAGTCAAGTAAATTTTAAAATGTGTTTACAACTACCCTGGTTGATCCTAAGCTCGCTAACCTAAAAGTTCAAAATATGGTTTATTTCGCCTTTGATTTATTTAATGAAGATATAGTATAATCACAAAATAAAGTTTTGATTTTATTTCAAAGATAGCTGAAGACTAATGTGTGATTTTTAAATTTCTTGATATGGTTTGCTAAATAATAGGAAAAAATACATTACAGGGTTTAAAAAAAATTGTTATTTGGTTTTTGTTAATGGTTATGGTTGGTTCCACGTAAAAGAAGCGTTTCTCTGCTTGCTCGTCATCGTGGCGGCACCAACACTATCTTGAGTTTATTAGCAGGGAGTCTCCAATGCTGCGACATTGGAACTCCACACTAATTAGAACTTGTATGTCTACTAACACTAGTTTATAAGACCATTGTTACTAACACTATGGGCGTAGCCTGAAATAAATTATATAATAAATAAATAATAATATTTCAACCTTTTTGTTCTGCTATATTTTGTATGGAAGTTGAGAAAAGTGGTTCCCCTATGTACAAGTAGTCCATATAATGATGTTGATGATATTTTTAGGGTTCCATAGTAAACAAGGAACCCTTATAGTTTTGTCATGTCCGTCTGTCTGTCTGTCTGTCTGTCCACGGTCTAGCTCCGAGACCCTTAGTACTAGAAAGCTGTAATTTGGCATAGGGATACATATTAATTACGCCGACAAAGTGGGCGGTGAATTTTTTTTTTATCCCATGATGTGGGGTATCATTGGAAAGTTCCTTCAAAAACATTGTGAGTTTGGGAAAACCATTTTTGGATTCAGGGATCCGTTTGCGGAATATTAAGCTTTAAAGTGCTAATTTTTGTAGTAGTCTATATAACAAGTCAAGTCGCCGCGGCCTTTGAAAATTTTCTTCTCAGATATTCCCGTTTCAACTACTAAATCCCTAAACTCATCACCTTCTATTGCTGAGTCTTTGCTAAAGGAAAATGTTAATGTTTGCGATTCGGACTTTATTTTTGAACATATTACCTGTAGAGACATAATTAAAACCTTTCACACTTTAAATTTAAAAAAGACTGCAGATCTGTGGGGTAATTCTGTAGAAGTTGCCAAGTCTATTATTGACATTGTAGCACCTACTTTAGCTCTTATCTTTAATAATTGTATCGACTGTGGGGAGTTTCCTGACCTTATGAAAAATAGAAAAATAATACCTTTGTTTAAATCAGGTAGTACATCAGACACCACAAATTATAGACCTATTTCAGTCCTATCTACTTTTAGTAAAATTTTTGAGAAATTAATTTTAGAGCAATTGCAAAGATTTTTTAATAGACATAAATTATTGCATAGCAAACAGTTCGGTTTTACAAGGGGTCGTTCAACTACTGATTAGTGTTGAACTTTTAGGTCATATTTATAATGCATGGGAAGATAAATGCGATGCCTTGGGTATTTTTTGTGATTTGTCCAAGGCGTTTGATTGCGTTCTTCATGAAACATTAATCAGGAAACTCCGCCACTATGGGATCCGGAACAGCCCTCTGAATCTTCTTATTTCATACTTGAGTAATAGGATTCAGTGCGTTGACGTTAATGGAAAAAGATCTCCCGGATCTATAGTAACAATGGGAGTCCCTCAGGGCTCAATTCTTGGTCCTTTCTTGTTTCTTATTTATATTAATGACTTGCCTTACCTCATAAAGGATAACCACGATATAGTGTTGTTTGCGGATGACACTTCACTTTTGTTTAAACTTAAACGTCAGCAGCTGGTTACTGACGATGTAAATAGCGCGATCTCAAAAGTAGTTCACTGGTTCAATGTTAACAATTTACTCCTTAATGAAAAAAAAACCAAATGCATTAAGTTCACCCTACCTCATGTTAGGCAGGTGAAAACTAGTGTGTTAATAAAGGGCGAAGAATTGAATCCTGAAGATAGCACAGTTTTCTTGGGCTTAACCTTGGATGCTAAGCTTCAGTGGGGCCCACACATAGATAAATTGTCAAAAAAGCTAAGCTCCGCAGCATATGCTGTTAGAAAAATTCGTAATTTGACTGACACAGAGACAGCCCGTTTAGTGTACTTTAGCTATTTTCATAGTGTAATGTGTATTCTGTTGTGGGGAAATGCCGCCGACATTCAGACTATCTTTGTTTTGCAGAAAAGAGCTGTTCGATCAATTTATAAATTAAGTCTGAGAGAGAGAGAAAAGAGAGAGAGAGTCAGAGATAAATTTAAGGAGATTAATGTAATGACTGTGCCTTCTGAGTATATTTTTGATAATCTTTTATATGCCCATAAAAATATAAAATTGTTTAAAAAATACAGTGATATCCATAACATAAATACTAGAAACAAACACAAATTTTTTGTACCTACAACAAGGCTCAAGAAAATAGGTGGCTCGTTCAAATGTCAATGTATACGCTTTTATAATAAACTTCCAAGCCACGTACAAGATCTAAGCCTTAATAAATTTAAATCATTCATTGAACGTAAGTTGTGCCAGAAAGCTTTTTATACCATTAAAGATTACGTTGAGGACAAAAAGGCTTGGGATTGAGCTGCTCCAATTATAATTTTTATTTTTTACTTTCGGAACTTTGTTTATTTTGCAAACTTTAAAATTATATACACAATGACATGAATATTTACTTGTGAAGTATAATATTATTATTATTTTAATTATTGTGAATGTGAGGACTATGTGGGTCATTTATATATTTATTTATTTTTTCTCAGTTACTTCTAATGATAATCTGGCAGTTTTGAGTACTTTATGCGGCCTACCCAAATGTCCCTTCTTTGGTATTGTTCGTCGAATCGTTGAGCTCCTTTTAAGTTCTGAGTTGAGCTACACTATTACTGACAAATGCGTGCACTGACTGGACAGGTCCACTCAAATCTGTATGGTTCTTTCCTCAGAAGACCATTTCAGACACAAATCTACATGGTCCTCAAATGAAATGCTCTGACCAAGATTATTTCTGGGTTTTTATATACACACTAGCTTTTGCCCGCGGCTTCGCCCGCGTGGATGTCGGAAAATATCCCACAGGAACGTGCTATCGGGATTCAGAGTATCCTACGTCCTAACCCAGGTCATGGCCTATCCTATGCCTTTCATCTAGAAATCCGTTCAGTCGTTACGTCATGAAAAGGTAACAGGCTGATATTAAATCTGTTTTAGGGTTCCGTACCTCAAATTGAAACATTAAAACCCTTAAAGGATGACTTCATTGTCTGTCAAGACCCTTTTCTCAGGAACGCGTGGAGGCATCAATTTGAAATAGATATCAAAAACTTAGATCTATGGTCTCTTGGAAGTGTAACGAAAATCAAACTTCCAAGTCAACGCAATAATGGGCACGCCACAACTGTGGCGATAAGTTCCCTCATTGAGGAGTGGTAGAGAGGCGTCACGGCGTCCTCACCTTCCACCTGACGCAGTTTCTCACCGGACTCGGTTGTTTCGGGAGGTTTCTGTTCCGGATAAGGTGGGAGGAAACGCCCGGGTGTGACCATTGTGTGGATCGCCCGGAGGACACGGTGGAGCATACGGTGGAGGTCTGCCCGGCCTGGACGGGGCACCGCCATGTCCTCGTGGAGACGATCGGCGGTGGTGATTTCTCGCCTCCGGCCCTGGTCCAGTCCATGGTACGCTAGGGCCGATGCCTGCCGGGGTCGCGAGAAAGTCCGAAAGGGTTACCGTGGCCCCTGAAAACACACAGGCAACTGAAGGAACATGGGTGGGTTTTTGACAGTATAAACCTGACACGCTCTCCCGCTCCGCCCAGAGCGGGAGAAGTTATTTGATAATTTCCCACCCAAAAAAAAAGTTAACGAACTAAAAAATACGGCCATTTGTGCCGCATATTTTGACACTCGCAAATAAACCAGTCTATTTAGTACTTCACGTTGGTCCAGCAGCATGAAGTTTGGCGAGAAGTAAGGTCAAGTAAAGAGGAAAATCTATGTATTCGTGCCAAGTTTCAAGTTTATTAACTCAAGGAATAAAATTTTTCATACAAACAAAATCCCCCCTTTTCACCCTTTTAAAGGTCGAATTTCCAAAAATCCGTTCTTAGCGGACGTCTACTAACTATAAACTACCTCCCTACCAAGTTTCATCTTCATACGTCAAGCGGTTTTCGATATTTCGTGATGAATGAGTGAGTGAGTGAGTGACCTTTCGCTTTTATATATTTAGATTGACATTAATGAATTTTATATAAACAATGACATGAATATTTACTTTTAAAGTATTTAATTATTTTAATTATTGTGAATGTGAAGAATATGTGGGTCATTCCTTTTTGTTTTGATTTAAATTTTTTCTCAGTTAGTTCTAATCATGGTCTGACAGTTTGAGTAATTTAAGTGGCCTACCCAAATGTCCTTTTTTTGGTATTGTTTCGTTTTGTAATCGTTGAGCTCCTTAAATTCTGAGTTGAGCTGCACGATAACTGACAAATGCGTGCACTGACTGGACAGGCCCTCTCAATCTGTGTGGTGCTTTCCTCAAAATACCACTTCAGACACCAATCCACATGGCCTTCACATGATCTGACCAAGATTATGTCTGGACTTTAAAAGAGACTGAGACCTCTGAGTTTGTTTCGGCCTTTCTTCTCAGAGTAGTCAGACAGGAAACGCCGACCTCGTCTAGTTTTAAAATATGATTGACGTGTAAAAGTGTTTGTACAAACCTACTTACAGAAATAAATCATTTATCATTTAACGGAATTAAAAGGAAAACTATCACAGCTAAGTAGGCTTTACAAACATGTTTTCCCATACATTTCGTATGGGAGAAAATGTTTATCAACTACAAAGTAAAGTTTATTTTTGGGATAAATTCATCCCAACTACGGAACCCTTCATTGTGCGTGGTCCGACACGTACTTGGCCGGTTTTTTTAATTTTCAAAATCAAAATTTGGTTCTTCTAACGAAACGATCAAACGTCAGTCTCGCATCAATTTTTGATAAACTTGTCTTGAATTTTTGTGATCTTCCACGAATCCTAAATTTATTTGAAAAATCCCTTTCCGCTATGTACAATTGAATTCGTCTTTTTCTAATCACAAATATTTTCGTTTAAATTCTGTTTCCCATTCTCACAACAAATGAACAAATTGATCAAAATCTGTCGGGTCAGTTTGCCAATGGATCATCCTGAAGCATCATACTGTGGTTTGAAACATAGGTCTAATAAAAATTCTGAATATACTCACAAGAAAGTCTATTCCATTGGTTCATGTACTTTTAAGTAGGTACCTAGTTAAATTGTACAGGCTTATCCAAGACGATCAAATTACACACATTTTCGTTTTACATCAGTAGCGACGAAAGCAACGCACGAAGATTAAGCCAGGTCGAGTACGGACGTCAGTGATCACGATCAGAGACATTGAGTGTGTAAAACCAGTAAGAAAGGTGCAGCGAGAGCAGGTCGCATTGCCAGGCGGGCCGCATCCGCCATCGGCAGCTAATCGGCGCGCACGTGGAATACTGATTAGCGAGGCGCTGTTGTGCGAGCATTAGCATCGCTGATTGCGCCGCGAGAACACCACGCAGGCGCCGCCAGAAGGCGTACTTGCGACCACTCAGAACGCGTGCACAGCGAACCAAGCCAAACTGTAGCGATTACATCTGCAACCTGTGACTAGTAGTTGAGACTCGCGTGTCTCTGTCCTGAGCGCGGGTGTCGCGAGTTAGCGCGAATGGAGCTTCTGGCGCTCGTGTTGTGCTCGTCCGCTCGTGATTCTCGTCACGCCGCTAATTATTGTGCCACACGCTCGCGCCGCGTCTAATTTACTTTGGAAGAATTACGAACGCAATGCCGCTGTGTCCTAGGTACCTCATTTTAATATAATTACTCTGTTATGAATATACAATGCTGTGACTTGGAGAACAATCAGTTTAAAATTAGATTCTATAAGTAGTGACACGAAAAAAGTATCGATACTTTGTGGTATCGAGTACATTTCCATTCGATACCGATACTTTTGTACTCGATACTTTGCATTCGATACTTTTACTCAATGAGTACTTTTTGGCAGGTATCGTATCGAATAAGAAATTAAATTTTAAATGGGTAATCTTAGAAATTACCCATTTAAAACTTGCGACCTAACGGCTTATGTTTATGGTTATGGCAACGTCATCTAGTTCACTCGTTCTGAACCTTCTAAAACATTACATCGATCTTTGCTCGAAATCGTTCCTTCCGTTCACAGTTAAATTCCTAACCTTTCCTTCATTCATTTACTACACTAATCAATCACTCATTCACTCATTCGTTCACAGTTGTCATTTGTTTTTTCATGTCCTGCCCTACTGAAGTTAACTGACGTTATTTACTGACTGATATTGACCTATGCTCTATGCACGTTAGGCCCTAAGAAAAGTACTCGATACCTTGAAGTATCGATACTTTTGTTTCGATACTTTTATGAGTACGATACATTTTTTTCGATACTACTCATGAGTACAGTATCGATACTTTTTATTCGATACCGTGTCCCTATCTATAAGATGACGCTTTTTGTAATATTCATATATCATCACAATTAAGGCGGATTAGAATTAGTGGAAGTTTTCGTTGTTAACTTTTTAATATGGTTTCACGATGTGACCATCCTATTACTTTGTGAATCAGAGTAGAGCAGAATGAGGGTTGATGCACTAGACACAACATCACAGCTGCACAAGCACCACGGTGTAGAACAAAAGCACTCTGTGGTGTAGAACTTGTCAGAGTGGTACACCCGGGGTGTCATGGACACGTGACAGCGACGAGCTGGTCGTGTGCGAGTTACCTATTAATAATAACGCGTTTGTTAGATAATAATTCATTTTGAGGTTATTATAATATAAAAATATTGTTATTTACGAAGCATGGAACCAATGTAGAAGTACCTAATTTGATTAGGTATCGTGTTTACCGAAAATTACACTTAACTTGTAAAACACATTTAGATGTTATTATTATAAATTATTACGTGATATTTAATGATTCTTGTAGTACCTATATCTTAGATTTTATATTACTATTTTAATATAATAAGCTGTTTCAAACGATTGTCACGTGATCACCCCACCTTGTTTACAAGAACCGATGCTAGAAAAGAGGGAGCTTGCGGTGGGAAGTCAACTACCCTTCCGACCGCGTCGTTATCCGCGAAGGATACCCCCGCGCCTCCCGCCCCTCCGGCCACGTCATCCTCCGTGAAGGATACCCCCGCGCCCCCTGCCCCTCCGACCGCGTCATCCTCCGCGAAGGATTCCCCCGCGCCCCCCGCTAAAAAGATCCCCCTCCACCTCCCTTGTTCATTCAGGACAAAGGGACGGACATATCAAAATGGTGTGCCGATCAAAAGATTGGTTTCACCAGTGCCCGCAACACCCAACAGGGTATTAAAGTCTCCGTCCCTACGTCCCGCGACTATAGGGAAGTAACCCGACTTCTGAGAGCGAGGGGTGTGTCATACCACACCTAGAAGAAAAACAGCACCGCGCCGTGATAAAACGTATCCCTCACGAAATCCTCCCGTCCGAAATTCTTGCCGACCTTCAGTCGCAAAATGTCCCCGTCGATGAGGTTCATCGTATGCACCGCTCTAGAGGCGGCGAGCTATACGACATGATCCTGGTCATTTGCCCGCCCGTTGAGGGCCACCACCCGATCTACCAAATTCGCTCCCTGTGCAATCTCACGGGGTTCGAAATTGAGAAACCCCTAAAGAGTGGCATTGTCGGACAATGCCACCGATGCTAGCTTTACGGCCATTCTCAGAGGAATTGCCATGCTACACTCAGGTGCGTAAAGTGCCTGGGCGAGCATAGCACTTTCGACTGCTCCCATCCCAAAGACCGTACCTTATGTACCGAACCTCCTAGCTGCGTTTTATGCGGCAAGGAAGGCCACCCAGCCAACTATCGCGGTTGCACAAAAGCCCCTAAGGCTTCTTCTCCCAAGCTGGCCAAGAGTTTTGACGCCCGTCAGCAACGGGAAGCTCCCTCCTCTTATAGGATCCCCTCGTCCCATATGCCCCAGTGACTAAGCCCTCAGAGGCCTAGTCCGTGGAATTATCTCCACCACCAGCAGACTTTCCCTGCCTTGGTGCCCTCTCAATTCGCTCAATTCCCTTCCCCTCCCCCTCCCCCGCCGCGCTCCCCCGTCTTACGGACCCCCGTATCGGCGCCGCCGCCGCGTTACCCGCGCCCCTCGCGCCCCTCGTACCTCTCATGCCCCTCGCGAAACCCGCACCCGCTCCTAAAGCTACGCGCCCCTTTCCACCCCCGGCCGCTCCCGCGGTCGCGCAGCCTAGCTTAGACTCTTTTAATATAATCACATCGACTTATATGTCCTTTGTCTCCCCACGCGCTAAGTCGATGGCAAACCTAATTCTTTCCGCTCAATGCGATCTCCCGCAGATCCAAGCCATTTTCAATGCGTACCCGGATATTACGCAAGCCCTGGACTCTCTCGTCAAAACCCCTAAAACCATTCATGGATAATACGGTATTAGCTAGGCTCAAACCCCGGTCCCTAAGTTTGGCATATTTTAATGCAAACGGCATTAGGAAACAACGCGAGAAGGTCGCACCGTTCCTCCGCGATCATAATATAGACGTCCTCTTAGTCCAAGAGACTTTCTTAAAACCCTCCCTCCGTAACCCGTCAATTGCCAACTTCCGCATAGTTCGCAATGACAGGACGCGATGTCACAAGGGTGGAACCATGATTTACTATAAAAAGCAGCTTCACTGCATCCCAATCGACCCTCCTCCCCTCTCGCGATTAGAAATCTCAGCTTGCCACTTAGGCATGTCAGGTCATCAACCGATCACTCTCGTATCGGTCTATCTCCCCCCCCGGTAACTCTACGGAGAACCCCCAGCTAATCTCTAATGATATAGCTATCATACTAGGCATGAGCAATTCCGTTATAATAGCGGGCGATCTCAATGCAAAACATCCCGCTTGGAATAGCTCGATAATGAACCCCAGAGGGCGACACTTGTTCGACCTCTCTAACTCTCTAGTCTTTGATATCATCGGTCCGATGACTCCCACTCATTACTCAAATATAAGTTCCTCGTATGTCCCCAACGTCCTAGACGTGGTGCTCCTTAAGAACGTCAACCTTAGGTTAAATTCAATAGAAACGGTGAACGAGTTAGACTCGGACCACCGCCCGGTAGTCATTAGATTAGACCCCCGCATAGGTCTCCCCGACCCTAATCAAGCCCCTATCACTAAAAGGGTGACGGACTGGAAGAAAGTAAGTGAAATCTAACACGTCCCCCCAGCTAGACTCAATCCCCGATCAGTTCGACTCTATCGCTGACACGACGGCCGCGATCGACTCACTCACTGATCACGTACAATCGGTCCTGAACGAATGTTCAAGGGAAGTTCCAGTGACGGTTGACCCTCGCTGGAGCTTGCCTCCCGATGTGCGTAATCTACTGACTGAGAAGAACGCAGCCATGCGTGCCTATGACAACTTCCCCTGTCCCGCCAACAAGGCCCATATGTGCTATTTACAGAGATCTGTAAAGACACGTATGTCGGAGCTTCGTGACGCTGGGTGGGATAAGATGCTCAGCAACCTAGAGCCCTCTCATGTGGCCTTCTGGGAACTTCAGAGGAAACTCAAGTCCCAGCAGACCACAGCCATGCCCCCCTGACCCGCCCCGATAAGACCATAGCCTTCGAGGACGTCGACAAGGCTGAATGCTTCGCCGACAGCCTCAAGGCGCAATGCTCGCCCAGCACCCTGCCAGTAGACAAAGCTCTCCTCGATGAGGTTGACGCTGAAGTCGAACGTAGAACCTCCCTCCCTCCCGTTGATGACCCTGATAATCCTCTGCCTCCCTAGGGTAATTCAACTTTTCCCTGCCCACCTGATAATGCTCTTGTGCACCATCTTCAATGGTGCCATGAGCAATAACATCTTTCCCCAGTCGTGGAAAGAGGCCATCGTTATCGGTATCCCTAAGCCTGGCAAGCCCAAAACCGAGCCCTCCAGTTACCGTCCCATTAGTCTGCTCAAGGTTCTCGGAAAAATCTATGAGAAGCTTATTTATAAGCGACTCAGAGACTACGCCGAGACCAAGGGCATCATCCCCAATTAACAGTTCGGCTTTCGAACTGAGCACTCTAGCGTGCATCAGGCCCATCGGATAGTAGAACATATCAGCGCTGGTTTCCGACGCGGTTATAAGACAGGCGCCGTATTCTTCGATGTCGCAAAAGCGTTCGACAAAGTCTGGCACAACGGTTTATTATATAAGCTTTATAAACTCGGAGTGCCGGATCGTCTCGTGCTCATCTTACGGGACTATTTGTCAAATCGCATTTTTCGATATCGCATAGAAGGTGCACTATCCTCGCCCGTCCTATTCGTGCAGGAGTCCCTCAGGGCTCCGTGCTAGCTCCCCTATTATTCACGCTGTTTACCAGCGACATCTCTAAGAGTGTGAAGGCGCAATTGGCTCTGTTCGCAGACGATACGGCCATTTACCTTAGGGGTACGTGTCCCGATAACATAGCCCGCACTCTCCAACGAATCGTCAATAAACTTGGCGATTGGTTTCGAAAGTGGCGGATTGAAGTTAATCCCGATAAAAGTCAAGCGGTTCTCTTTTCGAAACCGCGTACGACTCTTAAAAATCCCCTCCCACGACCACTCACCATGTTCGGCAAGCCGATCCCTTGGGAGAAGCGAGCCAAATATCTAGGTGTCGTTCTAGACCATCATCTCTCTTTCTCAGAGCACATAAAACAGGCCCGTTCGCAAGCCGCTTTCGCTCTCGGTAGGCTCCATTCCGTCCTAAATGCAAGTAGCAAATTGTCACTAAAGTGCAAATTGCGGATCTATACAGCTTGCATTCGCCCAATCATGACCTATGCGGGTTCCGTCTTTTCTCATGCAAAACCCCATCACATCCATAGGATGCAAACCCTCGAAATTCCTCCGTAGAGCTACCGGCTCCCCTTGATTCGTGAGGAACGAGAGCCTCCATATCGATCTTAAAATCCCTACCATCCATCAGTTCCTCAAACGCGCTTCGAAGCGTTTCTTTGAGTCCGCGGCCAAACATTGCAACCCTCTGGTTGTCGATGCCGCCAATTATGTCCCAAGTAGAATCAGTCAGATTCGCAGACCAAGGCATATTCTTACCGACCCAGACAACCCGACTACCATCCATCAGGAGTCTAGTAGGGAAACGAGTACGCTAGGACACAAGCACAGACGCTTCCTGTCATTCCGACCTCGCCGTTGAGGTCTTTTGCGATGGCGACCGCCGCGCCCCCGAGTAAATGATACTCCCCCCCGACCCTTGCTCGAAAACGAGGTGCCAGCAGTTGTTGCAGCTGAGCACGTAGCTTTAAATTCCCCGATTAATAATCATGATCAAAATTTTGATCCAGCTCGTTCCATCTTTGATGTCCTCCCTCCGGTAACGCCCTAAGCCGAGGCTCGTACCCCACAGAGGGTGCCCTTAGCGAGCGTTCACCTAGTTTATAAGTCCCTGGCTGGAGGCTTTGAGTGTAGCACCTTAAGGCACCCACAGGTTTGCTTGGTTAAATAGTCATGGCCTCAGAGGCCCGCTAGGAGATGCCATACAGAAAAAAAAATTGGCTTTTGAGCTGTGCGGACCTTGACTTAAAACATGTACTGGATTAAGTGATCTAAAAGTGGTTCTAGTGCCGTTACTATACACCGTGAAATTTGAATCACAGTTTTGCTAGAACAAACGTTATTCAGACCATGGTCTACTACCATTCTACAGCATCCAATTTAAAAAAAAATATTATTTGGTTATTGAAAAAACACAAAATTACATAGTTTAAAATGTCAAGACTATCTACTGCTTACTATATTTCGTTTATGGAGGTACATTTTCCTGTAAAAAATACTGTGTCCCATGCGTGGTGTCTGTGTTGTAGGGAGTAACGATAATCTTGACATTTTAAACCTTGTTTTTTTTGTGTTTTTTCAAAAACCAATTATGTTTTTTTTTTTATTTGGATGCTGTAGTATGGTAGTAGACCATGGTCTTAACAACGTTTGTTCTAGCAAAACTGTGATTCAAATTTCACGGTGTATAGAATAGACCGACCAGGTGTCACGTAAGTTAAGTAATTTGATATTATACCGTAATTATTGCTTATTATGATTATATTGTTGTGTATGGTATATTATTGCCAATATTGCTAATATGTTAAATTTTATAATGGCATATTCTTTTCCTTGTTATTTTATAATGTTGCTATTATTCTGAGTAATGGTTCAAGAGATAGAATTAACTGTCTTTGAGATAACGACAATTTATAGAAATGTGTTGGTAGAATAATGTAATACTGTTTCCATGCAGTTTCTTGTCCTTCTTCTCCATGAAAACCTAGCTTTGCGAACGGACAACTAGGTTTCTGATTTAATACTGACAAGTCTAATTAAATAAATGTCTAGCCTTGTCTTTCTGTGCTTTACTTCATGAAATCCTTTCCCTACAAAACATATTCATCAGAACTTTCATACACGGTAAATACCAGTAATCATTCTGACACTCGAAACTTGATAGTTAAGTGGATATCAATGCCTTTAAATATAGTTTTCATCTATTCTTCTAACACGTTCAACATTAATATGTATCTGTCACCGTAAGATTGTGAGAACCGTAAGTTTATAATATTATTTTCGTTAGATTATTAACTGTCAAAAAATTGTAAACTGGATGTAATGGGTTAGGTTAGGTTAGAACTGTAACCTTTAGTATTAGCGCAAGGTGCGTTACATCGCAAGAAATTTAAATACCAGTTCAAAAGGAGACTGAAACGATTACATGCACTCTTGGGCCTGAATAGTAACGAGATGTAAATGGTGTGAATTTATAGATTCATACATACATTAGTGTATTGCAGTAACTAGTTGCTATCCCACAATTCACATAACGATCCAAAATTTCAACAATATCCAATCTACAAAGCGGCGGTAAAATCTATCATTCCAAATCTATCGTGTGAGCGATCTTCGGTGTCCAGTGTGAAAGCAAGGGTCGTACAAGGTAGGCAGGGTCAGAATCCGTAAAAATCAAAGCAGTGATTGTTGAAAATGAAAAATAATTGGGAAAGCACTCAAAACACATCCGAAAACACGAAATAAGTGACAGCTGTCTAGTTCTAGTAGTGATGGGCGATGCGACAATGAACCGTTTACAAAGACCGTTTTGTAATGATGAAACCGTTTTACGTCCTGAATTCAACTTCAAACAGTCTTCATTGCACAAACCAGTCTTCGAATTACTTGGTGCGATTTTTGCATCTAAGAAAATAAGTCGGGGTACATTCGGTAACGGTGATTCAACTATCTATCATACTCGTAAAACAGTCCTTCCAATAAAAAGTGAACTCTTAAAAAGTGAACTCTTTGAAATGAAATACAGTCAGTAATTTATTTATTACCAGTTGTCAATGCTGTCGTTCGTGATGAGAAAAAACCATTTCATACATATCAAATCGTTGATAGTTTTAAGAAACTGCGCTCAACGAAAAGGCAATTCTATTCCATGTTGGATAAGTTTCGTCCTTTAATCGTTTTCTGCAACCGTTTTCGTCGCCGGGAAAACGGTTTCGGTCACCAAAAATTCGAGAATGACCCACCACTAATGTGTCAAATTGTCAGAAATCAGAAAGCAGAAAGCTTTATTTGTGAACATAGGTCAAGTTACACATAGTGTGAGGTGTTATAAATAGGTAGATCCTCCATGTTTTGCCCAGAGGCGTACAAATATAATTGTTTAGTTTTAAAATAACAAATTGGTGAAATTATGTCAACTTTCACGTCAGTAATAAAATCAGTTTAAATAGGCATGGCATACCAAAGAAAGAAAAAAAAAAGTATATATCTATACAATTAATTTCTAAATAGATGTCAAATGGTTACATGTCATAATTAGTACAATGAAAGTACTACATGTGTCTATTATTTATCTTCGAATGAAACTTACTCATATAATTGGGATAGAACTTGGGTAATTATATAATTGTCGTCGGAATAGTCCTTTATTGAGTAATAGCATTTATTAGTCAAATTTCTAAACAGTTCTTTTTTGAATTTGTCCAGATTAAACATTTTAATTTTTTCTGGTAGTTTATTAAATATTTTTTTGGCCATACAGATCGTGCTTTTATTCATTCGTGCAGTTTTGCCATTAGTCACTTCGAGTTCTGACTTATTTTTTTCGCGTAATTTTCTTTAGGAACTTTTAGTAGCTATTTTGTATGTTTAAATGTTGGATTTGACGAATACATTTGTTTCGTTTAAGTACAACGATGGTAAGGTAAGAATGTTTTGTCGTATAAATCAATGTCAAATTGTCAATGTCAGTCTGCCAGTGCAGAATATTTGTATTGCCAGTGACGTAGACAAAAAAATGAAACTGATTTTAATCGATATGAAATTGATAATCATTATATTGGTCTTTCAGTAATTAATGATGTTTTATTTAAATTAAATGCACTATATTGTCTATAATTATAAATAGTACATTTAATTACTTTGAGTTAATTATACTACCTAGTGCTACCTAGTGGGTAGGTTTTCTTTTTGTAGTCGTGTAATCAATTACCTTAATCGATAATCTCACGAAAACTATCTTTATCATATTTCTCCGCTTCCAGGCAAAGAATTGTGCAGATTTTTGATAATCAAGGATAAAAAAAAAAATCCAATATTTAGATCATAATATCTCAACTTATTACATTTGGGCCCAACATTTTCCATCTCCAAATCGGTTTCTCATGGATATGTCACCGTATAATTATAAAGTTTGTTAGTTTATAATCGATCGGTATTATTTCCGTTAGATTACGAACTGTCGAAAAATTGTGAACTGTTACAATTTAACGCATAATTTTTCGATAGTTTACAACATATCCATGAAAAACTGACAAATTGTGAACTGGTAACCAACTTGTTCGCGACGTAATGCACCTTGCACTAATTGAATAGCCTGCATGGCTGCGAGCAACTTGGAAGTAACGCTTGCCGGTCGCTGCCGCGGCACCGCTCGCTTCCCTCGCTCGGCTCGCGCGCAGTTGGTCACAGTTCTAACCTAACCTAACCCATTTCACCCAGTTCACAATTTTTTGACAGTTAATAATCAAATGAAAATAATACCGATGGATTATAAACTTACGGTTCTCACAATCTTACGGTGACAGATACATTATAAGCTATTGAAAAATAATAATGCGTTAAATCGTAAATGATTTGTCGCAGTTCACAATTTTGCGACAGTTTATAATCTAACGGAAATAATACCGATCGATTATAAACTAACGAAGTTTATAATTCTACGGTGACATATCCATGTAAATTCGCGCATACCTACGTAAATGATCACGAGGCTTAATTACAACAAGGTACGCAATTAGCAGTCTTTCGAGTGTGCACGAAGCTGGCTCGGTAAATACACAATTAACTAAATCCAATATAATTTCATTAGCGAGGTGCATGATCTGCAAGATGTAATTAATTTGGAGTGGCTGCGGGTGGTTTACTGCACACAACAAGATGTCACCACAACAAACGCCTAAATACCTACTCAGCAATGTATACATATATAACGACTGTAACAAGTGTGGTCCTTGAGAGTGACCGCGCCTAGTGATGGTGCCCACACTATGCGACCACACGACGCGGCGCTTAAGAGTGACCGCGCCTAGTGATGGTGCCCACACGACGCGGCGCTTGAGAGTGACCGCGCCTAGTGATTGTGTCCACACTGTGCGACCACACGACGCGGCGCTTAAGAGTGACCGCGCCTAGTGATGGTGCCCACACGACGCGGCGCTTGAGAGTGACCGCGCCTAGTGATTGTGTCCACACTGTGCGACCACATGACGCGGAGCTTGAGAGTGACCGCGCCTAGTGATGGTGTTCACACAGTGCGACCACACGACGCGGTGCTTGAGAGTGATCGCGCCTAGTGATGGTGCCCACACTGTGTGACCACACGACGCGGCACTTGAGCAACCTCGCCTAGTGATGGTGCCCACACTGTGTGACCACACGACGCGGTGCTTGAGAGTGACCGTGCCTAGTGATGGTGTTCACACAGTGCGACCACACGACGCGGTGCTTGAGAGTGATCGCGCCTAGTGATTGTGTCCACACTGTGCGACCACATGACGCGGAGCTTGAGAGTGACCGCGCCTAGTGATGGTGTTCACACAGTGCGACCACACGACGCGGTGCTTGAGAGTGATCGCGCCTAGTGATGGTGCCCACACTGTGTGACCACACGACGCGGCACTTGAGCAACCTCGCCTAGTGATGGTGCCCACACTGTGTGACCACACGACGCGGTGCTTGAGAGTGACCGTGCCTAGTGATGGTGCCCACACTGTACGACCACACGACGCGGCGCTTGAGAGTGACCGCGCCTAGTGATGGTGCCGACACTGTACGACCACACAACGCGGCGCTTGAGAGTGACCGCACCTAGTGATGGTGCCCACACTGTGCGACCACACGACGCGGCGCTTGAGAGTGACTGCACCTAGTGATGGTGCCCACATAGTGCGACCACACGACGCGGCGCTTGAGAGTGACTGCACCTAGTGATGGTGCCCACACTGTGCGACCACACGACGCGGCGCTTGAGAGTGACTGCACCTAGTGATGGTGCCCACATAGTGCGACCACACAACGCGGCGCTTGAGAGTGACCGCACCTAGTGATGGTGCCCACACTGTGCGACCACACGACGCGGCGCTTGAGAGTGACTGCACCTAGTGATGGTGCCCACATAGTGCGACCACACAACGCGGCGCTTGAGAGTGACCGCGCCTAGTGATGGTGCCGACACTGTACGACCACACAACGCGGCGCTTGAGAGTGACCGCACCTAGTGATGGTGCCCACACTGTGCGACCACACGACGCGGCGCTTGAGAGTGACTGCACCTAGTGATGGTGCCCACATAGTGCGACCACACGACGCGGCGCTTGAGAGTGACTGCACCTAGTGATGGTGCCCACACTGTGCGACCACACGACGCGGCGCTTGAGAGTGACTGCACCTAGTGATGGTGCCCACATAGTGCGACCACACGACGCGGCGCTTGAGAGTGACCGCGCCTAGTGATGGTGCCGACACTGTACGACCACACAACGCGGCGCTTGAGAGTGACCGCACCTAGTGATGGTGCCCACACTGTGCGACCACACGACGCGGCGCTTGAGAGTGACTGCACCTAGTGATGGTGCCCACATAGTGCGACCACACGACGCGGCGCTTGAGAGTGACCGCACCTAGTGATGGTGTCCACACAGTGCGACCACACGACGCGGCAGTTAAGTGACCGCGCCTAGTGATGGTGCCCACACTGTGCGACTACACGACACGGCGCTTGAGAGTGACCGTGCCTAGTGATGGTTTCCACACAGTGCGACCACACGACGCGGCGCTTGAGAGTGACCGCGCCTAGTGATGGTGCCCACACTGTACGACCACACGACGCGGTGCTTGAGAGTGACCGTGCCTAGTGATGGTGCCCACACTGTACGACCACACGACGCGGCGCTTGAGAGTGACCGCGCCTAGTGATGGTGCCGACACTGTACGACCACACAACGCGGCGCTTGAGAGTGACCGCACCTAGTGATGGTGCCCACACTGTGCGACCACACAACGCGGCGCTTGAGAGTGACCGCACCTAGTGATGGTGCCCACACTGTGCGACCACACGACGCGGCGCTTGAGAGTGACTGCACCTAGTGATGGTGCCCACATAGTGCGACCACACGACGCGGCGCTTGAGAGTGACCGCGCCTAGTGATGGTGTCCACACAGTGCGACCACACGACGCGGCGCTTGAGAGTGACTGCACCTAGTGATGGTGCCCACATAGTGCGACCACACGACGCGGCGCTTGAGAGTGACCGCGCCTAGTGATGGTGTCCACACAGTGCGACCACACGACGCGGCAGTTAAGTGACCGCGCCTAGTGATGGTGCCCACACTGTGCGACTACACGACACGGCGCTTGAGAGTGATCGTGCCTAGTGATGGTGCCCACATAGTGCGACCACACGACGCGGCGCTTGAGAGTGACCGCGCCTAGTGATGGTGTCCACACAGTGCGACCACACGACGCGGCAGTTAAGTGACCGCGCCTAGTGATGGTGCCCACACTGTGCGACTACACGACACGGCGCTTGAGAGTGATCGTGCCTAGTGATGGTTTCCACACAGTGCGACCACACGACGCGGCGCTTGAGAGTGACCGCGCCTAGTGATGGTGCCCACACTATGCGACCACACGACGCGGCACTTGAGAGTGACCGCGTGCGCCTAGTGATGGTGCCCACACTGTGCGACCACACGACACGGCACTTGAGAGTGACCGCGTGCGCCTAGTGATGGTGCCGACACTGTACGACCACACCACACAACGCGGCGCTTGAGAGTGACCGCGCCTAGTGATGGTGCCCACACTATGCGATCACACGACGCGGCGCTTGAGAGTGACCGCGTGCGCCTAGTGATGGTGCCCACACTGTGCGACCACACGACGCGGCGCTTGAGAGTGACCGCGTGCGCCTAGTGATGGTGCCGACACTGTACGACCACACCACACAACGCGGCGCTTGAGAGTGACCGCGCCTAGTGATGGTGCCCACACTATGCGATCACACGACGCGGCACTTGAGAGTGACCGCGTGCGCCTAGTGATGGTGCCGACACTGTACGACCACACCACACAACGCGGCGCTTGAGAGTGACCGCGCCTAGTGATGGTGCCCACACTATGCGATCACACGACGCGGCACTTGAGAGTGACCGCGTGCGCCTAGTGATGGTGCCCACACTGTGCGACCACACGACGCGGCACTTGAGAGTGACCGCGTGCGCCTAGTGATGGTGAAGACACTGTACGACCACACCACACAACGCGGCGCTTGAGAGTGACCGCGCCTAGTGATGGTGGCCTTTTGACGACGTAAACAGTGCACTCTCAGTGGTTACGGATTGGTTTACGACAAATAACCTAGTTCTCAATGCCAAGAAAACGAAATGTGTGAAGTTTGCTCTACCAAATGTTAGAAATCTAGGACCCAACATCGTCTTAGATAAAGAGGTGCTTGAAACTGTGAACTCGGCAGTTTTTCTGGGCATAACAGTAGATGCCAAACTTCAGTGGGGCCCACATATATCAAGCCTAGCGGGAAGGCTCAGTTCGGCCGCCTACGCTGTCAGGAAAGTAAGACAATACACTGACGTTGATACAGCTCGGTTAGTCTTATTTTAGTTATTTTCATAGCATTATGTCCTATGGTATTCTGTTGTGGGGTAAAGCCGCTGACATTCAAAATATATTTTGTTTTTCAAAAACGAGCTGTCCGAGCAATTTACCAGGAGTTTCTCTAATAGATTTTTTTAAAGATGTTGGTATTGTCACTGTATGATCCCTTGATAGATTATACACTACTTTTAGTTGCATTCACAGTCACATTCTATTAATTGCATTTTTTAATTCATTATAAATAGTTTCTTGCTTCGTATAAGACACATATTCTTGATTCGTACCTTCCAATTCGCTGTCTAATTCCCAATGTAAGGAATCTATGATAGACCATCGAGACTATAGAGTACGTAAGGCATCTTTCAACTCCCACTTTTCGGACATAAAATTCAAATTTATCCTGCTACAGTGCGCTGCAGCGCCCTGAAGTTGCTTGCTTGTTTTTTCAACAGTTCATCATGCTTGCTAAAACTCAAAAAATTCAATACTGCACTTTTGTCAGAAGCCACTTGGAATACGCCTCGGAAATATGGAACCCATGTTACCACAAATATACAAACCGCATTGAGAGCATCCAAAAAAGGTTCATAAGGTATCTATGTTATCATCAAAAAGTACCGTACCCGTAGACAGAGAATGCTGTAGACACCTGCAAAACGTGTCGCAGAAAGAGACAGAAAAAAAAAACGTCACACATTTAGGGTTACTGTGCGAGGAAAAATTTACCCCACAATTTGTGAAGGTGGAAAACAAGAGAAACCCTGAAAGTGACACTGATAAAAAGATTATCATCAGTATAGCATGTGATGTATGGAAGCAGACATGCTCCTGAACTCAAATAAATTGCGTTGAGGGCAGGAAAGGGGGACGATGGATGATGATGATGTGATTCTAAATACCTACCATTTCTTATGTGATAGTAGTTTCTGGCTTTGTGAGTAAATAATACAACATGTTTATTTTAAAAAGATTTTATTGATTTCACATTTTATTGTCCTTGAAATAAAACAAGCTTCGTATGAACGTTTCAAATTTTTTTGCTTGGGTTCAAAACATTTTATTGCGTGATGTATACGCAGTTTAAAATAGTGCATGGAGATTGCCTTAATAAGTAAAACTTTGTGGTTTCCAATAAAAGGTTGACTTTCAAAATAATTGGTCGTAAATACATGCTAGCAACGTTTGAAAGTCGTTAAAATAAAATATATTTTTTCCTTCATGTGAATGAATTCTAAATATTCTTTCCGCCATCGTACATACTTTAATTACATCGCGTGAATGATAAATAAGGCCACCCTTATCTCTTTTAAATACAAGACCTAAGTATTAGTCGCTAATAAGAGCTAGCAGACTATCTTCACATTTTATAGCTTTTCTTAATTTCCTAACAACAAACCCACCGATATACGAAATTACGTATTTTAGTCATAGTTTACCGATGTGCCAAATTTTATCCAAATCCGTTCAGCCGTTTTAGTGTGAAAGCGTAACAAACAAACTCACTTTCGCATTTTTACATTTGTTAGGATTTGGATACACACTGCAGAATATATATTACCCATAATAGCGGGAAAAAATTTATAGAAAAGTTGGCAACACCAAAATTCTTAGGTTAGAATTTAATAATTGTTAATTTTGTGCTTTTTATCGATGAATTTACGTCTAGGGTACATTTAGTACACTATATCACAGATTACATATACTTATACTATTATACACAATGTATGAACACAACAAAATGTTATTGAATGCCTAGTAACTGATGAAAAGTGCTATACTTACGAATGAAAAGACAAGTCTGGCATATTCGTTCCACTATCACTTTTACACCTTACACCGCACCATGTTTCTTTTTTAAATGGTTGAAATATTAAGTCTATATTATTCACAACATAAAATAACATAAATTATTTAACAAAAAAAAAAACAAAAAACATAAAATAACATAAAAAATTCTAAACAGGTAGGATTACCTATAATGTTGATATTTACTCTTTCCGACAGCGAAACTTCGTAATAGTATACAGCACTGGTTCACAACATTTGTATGAAATTATCTTACAAATTTTGTGATAACAAATAGCACATAAAAACTGAATTTTACAAGAAGGCGATAACTATCTGCTCGATAACTGTCAAACTTTGTTTAGCAAAGTACTGTGCTAACCTTAAAAAACGTGGCACGCGCCGTGAAACAAAAACTCATCGTTCTGTCTCATTTCTTTACACAACATCGGCGTAAGTTGCTCTTTTTCTTGTGTGAATGCGACAAAAGATATCAATTTGTCTATAGCATTCTCTGTCTACGACCGTACCCTTCGGAAAACTACCATAAGCTATGTAAAAAATTTCATATATTACCTTAACTCAACCGCCGCGAGATTACTGATTGTGTGTGTTTGTTGAATTTTTTTTTAACAATACTATAAAGTAAACCGATATTTTGACAAAATTTTATTTCAGCTTTCCCTTGAAGTCTAAGCGTTACAATCCATCTTTGCGCGTGCCATTTGCTTCAACCAATTATAGGCAAAATTCATACATTGTGCGTGCAAGCAGAAAGAAGACGGAAACGATTACATACACTCTTAGGCCTGAATGTAACTGGGCACGCCACAATTGCGGCGATAAGACCCCTCTTTGAGGACTGGCTTGAGAGGCGCCACGGCGTCCTCACCTTCCGCCTGACACAGGTCCTCACCGGACACGGCTGCTTCGGGAGGTTCCTGTTCAGGATAAGGCGGGAGGAAACACCCGGGTGTCACCATTGTGTGGATCGGCCTGAGGACACGGTGGAGCATACGGTGGAGGTCTGCCTGGTTTGGGCGGAGCAACGCCGTGTCCTCGTAGAGGCGATCGGCGGCGGTGATCTCTCGCGTCCGGCCCTGGTTCAGGCCATGGTACGGAGCGAGAGGAAATGGCAAGCCGTCACCTCCTTCTGCGAAGCGGTAATGCTTGCGAAGGAGGAGGCGGAACGCGTGAGGGAGAAGCAAATTTCGCGCCCTCACGCCCCTAACCGCCGCAGGAGGAGACGCCCGGGGCGGGAATCGCGAGTCGATTTCCGGCCACCGTAGGCGCGGGCTTGCGGACGGTGAGCAATGGATAGCTCGCCGTCCGGTAAGGACCAAGCCCGGGTCCACGGCGCGTTGTGTTCCACGCGCGCCTCAAAGAGATGTCAGCAGAATTGACGGGGTCCGCTAGGGCCAATGCCTGCCGGGGGTTCGAAGAAAACCGATAGGGACATCGCGGCCCCCGGCAACAGGGCAACCGAAGGAACACGGGTGGGTTTTAGTCAGTAAGAGTCTGACACGCCCTCCCGCTCCACCCAGAGCGGGAGAAGTTATTTGATAATTTCCCACCCAAAAAAAAAAAAAAAAAAAAGGCCTGAATGTAACGAAATGAAAATGGTGTGAATTTATAGATTCAAAGTTTCAAACATACATTAGTGTATTGCAGTTACTACTTACTAGTTGCTATCCCACAATTCACACGGCGATCCATAGTTTCAACAATATCCAATACACAAGGTAAAATCCAAAAAAACAATTCCAAGTCAATCATGTGAGCGATCTTCGGTATCCAGTGTGAAAGCAAGGGTCGTACAAGGTAGGCAGGGTTAGAATCCATAAAAATCAAAGCAGTGGTCGTTAAAAAAGATAAAAACTTTTTACAAAAAAAAAAACAACCGACTTCCAAAAAAAACACTACAAAGTGAAAAATAACTTTAATTTCGGAAGTCGGTGTCTTGGGTTTTGTGTTTTCGTTTTTTGCCACCTTTTTGTAAGTCGGTTAAAAAATAATTGGGAAAGCACTCAATACACATCGGAAAACACGAAATAAGTCACAGCTGTCTAGTAGGGGTGTGCGTTGCGACAACGAACCGTTTACAAAAACTGTTTTGTGATGATGAAACCGTTTTACGTCCTGGGTTCAACTTCAAACACATAGTTTTCATTGCACAAACCAGTCTTCGAATTACTTGGTGCGATTTTTTATTTTACATCTAAGAATATACAATCGGGTACAATGATTAACCTATCTATCACACTCGTAAAACAGTCCTTCTAATATAAAGTGAACTCTTAAAAAACAAACGACTTCCAAAAAACACTACAAAGTGAAAAATAACTTTAATTTCGGAAGTCGGTGTCTTTCTTTGGTTTTGAATTTTGGTTTTTTGTCACCGACTTCCGAAATTGAAGTTATTTTTCACTTTGTAGTGTTTTTTGCTTCGATCAACAATTCAAATTCAAAATTCAAAAGTCATTTATTCAAACTAGGCTGAGAATCAGCACTTTTCGAACGTCAAAATTACATAAGACAGTCCCCCAAAAACGCCCACCCTTCACCACTTCCTAGTGCCTTTAGCTGGGAAGAAGAAGTGGCGCAACAAACTCCCCAGCAGCACAGCTGTCTGTTCAAGTTAGAGAATGATTCTATACAATAGTATACAAAATAACCTACATTATGCAACACAAAACATTTATAGGCCATATGTCAGCTAGCACACGCCAATATACCAACCAAAAACATCGAGGACTATACTCAAGCATTATTTAAAAAAAATAAAAAGAAAATAAAACTAAACGTAAACCGAACTAAATATCTAAATAAAAGCCTCCAGACATAAAGGGCGTGCCCGCTTACATAAAGCTGTAATTGGCAGTTATAAATGATAAACTAGGACCATCGAGTTAAAAAAAAAATGAACAGTTAATTACTAGTAACAATAACAAAACCATGATCAGCAAGACGACCAGTCACCACAAGCAGCACCCGTTCACGAGCATAACGCAAAGATCAGCCATTACCCCCCTCGCCATATTTGAGGGAAGGAGGCAACCCGACCCCCGACGCTACCGCAAGCAGTGACATCTAAGGGAGCATGACGAACTTGCTGCCGGTTGCTCAGGCAAAAAATAATATGATCAATTGTCGAGGTCGCTAGCTAACCACAAATTGCAATACAACTCATAACAAAAACATTGTAATGAGTAGATTATGTCAACAATAAAATAAAATAAAAATAAATTGACTCGTAAAAAATATATAAAAAATTGAATCATAAATTCAAATAAAATAAACAATTATATAAACTCATATAAACTGTCAGTAGGTAAGCTAATTCTGGAGAAAGAACATAAACATTGTCTTGAGTTAATCACAGCGACCAACTATTCTTATCATTTAAGTAGTCGTTGATACAATAGTATGCCTTTGAACAGAGGTTGGATTTTACTTTAGTTTTAAACGCATTAAAAGGCAAATCTAGCAAGGAAGAGGGTAGCTTGTTATAAAAGGTTATACCAAGCCCAACAAATGAGTTATGAACCTTATGAAGCCGGTGAAAGGGAGCTCGTAGTTTGTCCTTATTTCGAGTGTTAACATTGTGAATATCACTGTTTTTAGTGTATAAGTGTATATTTTGCCTAATATATAAGATGTTGGCGAAAATGAATTGTGATGCCACCGTGAGAATACCAACATCTTTAAAAAAATCTCTTAGAGAAACTCTGGCACCTAGCTGGTAAATTGCTCGAACTGCTCGTTTTTGAAGAACAAATATATTTTGAATGTCAGCGGCTTTACCCCACAGCAGAATACCATAGGACATAACGCTATGAAAATAACTAAAATAGACTAACCGAGCTGTATCAACGTCAGTGTATTGTCTTACTTTCCTGACAGCATAGGCGGCCGAACTGAGCCTTCCCGCTAGGCTTGATATTTGTGGGCCCCACTGAAGTTTGGCATCTACTGTTATGCCCAGAAAAACTGCCGAGTTCACAGTTTCAAGCACCTCTTTATCTAAGACGATGTTGGGTCCTAGATTTCTAACATTTGGTAGAGCGAATTTTACACATTTCGATTTCTTGGCATTGAGAACTAGGTTATTTGTCGTAAACCAATCCGTAACCATTGAGAGAGCACTGTTTACGTCGTCAAAATCTTGTCTATTCCTGTCTACTTTAAAAATAAGAGAGGTATCATCTGCAAACAGTACAACGTTACAGATATCCTTTAAATAAAAAGGTAAGTCATTAATATATACTAAGAATAAGAATGGACCCAGTATTGAGCCTTGAGGTACACCTAACTGAACTGGTAGCCCGGAAGATTTCACACCATTAACATCTACACATTGGAACCTATTATGTAAATAAGAATTTATTACTTTAAGAGCTTCGTTTTGGACACCGTAATGACGTAGTTTACGCAAAAGTGTGTCATGGTGCACGCAATCAAAGGCTTTGGAGAGATCACAGAAAACTTCAATAGCATTTTGCGAGTTCTCCCATGCGTTAAATATGTGTTTCAGCAGAGCAACACCCGCATCTGTGGTCGAACGACCTTTTGTAAAACCATATTGTTCATCATGAAGAAGTCTGTTTAAATTAAAATGTCTTAGCAACTGCTTGAGTATTAACTTTTCAAATATTTTACTGAATGCAGGTAAGATAGAGATAGGCCTGAAATTGCCAACGTCATTTTTGTTACCCGATTTAAATAATGGTATGACTTTACTACTCTTCATGAGGTCAGGAAAAGTTCCTAAATCAACACATTTATTAAAAGCTACAGCTAAATATGGAGCTACTATGTCTATTATATTACTTAATAGTTTTATGGAGATGCCCCAGTAATCACCAGTGTTTTTAGACTTAAGTGTATTAAAAACATTAACTACATCACGAGGTGTTACATGCTCGAAGCTAAATAAACTACTACATTTAGGCACACTGCTATGCAAAAGGTTTTCAGCTTTAGACGGGGACGAATTTAATACCAACTAGATAACGGGTCACGTACAGCCGCCAGCACATCAAGCTACCCGAAACTGTCAAATTTTCCCAATCAACTTTGAACCTTACACTTCAGCGATAAAGTTGAAAATCTATTAAATAAATTTGACAGATTGTAGTAGCTTGATGTGCTGGCGTCTGTACAAAATAAAAGCTAAATACTGTCTTCGTGAATATTATACTTATACATCTTCATTTGTTTACTAACGAACTGAGATAAAAGTTTTAAGTTCAACCTAATTACAACCATGGCACCTAGTAATAAAGTCACAAATCATCAAAATATTATGTTATACTTACGATCACTCGTCACAAAAAACGAGCAAAGCAATATTATTACTCCTGTTACTTAAAATAACATTTAGTGTGAAATCAACCTTAAGTCGCAACAAATAAAGTACTTTTACCAGTTATTGCCTTGCGAGTTACATCGTTTTGTCTTTGCTTCTTCCAATTTTACTACAGGAGGTACCATGGAGTCGCATTGAACACTAAAATAATTTATAAAATGAACGTGAAAGTTTAGTTGGTTAGTTTTTTTTAATGTTTTGGGCATCTATGTTTGTTAGTATACATACTTATTACTTTATTAGCGTTATGTTTTTGTGTATAATATGTTTATTTACTTTAACAGTTGTTTTATGTGTTGTACACAAAATGTAAGTATGCCTGTTGTTTTTAGGGTTCCGTACCTCAAAAAGAAAAAACGGAACCCTTATAGGATTACTCGTGTGTCTGTCTGTCCGTCTGTCACAGCCAATTTGCTCCAAATCTAATGGACCGATTAAGTTGAAATTTGGTACACACATGTATTTCTGTGACCCAAACACGGACGTGTAACGTAAATAATAGAATTTTGAATATGGGGGTCACTTTCGGGGCAAATAAGAAAAAAAACTGTATCGTGTGACATATCAAATGAAAGGGCTTGTTGTGAGGATCTTAAAAATGTTTTTTATTTAAATTTAAAATCAATACTTTAAAAGATATTTAAGAAATTCGATGAAAATTGACCCCCCCCCCCCCATCTCCGAAACTACAGGACCTAAAATTAAAAAAAAAAAAATACATAGTATGGCTTTTTACTCATAGATTACAGGAAAACCTATAAGAAGCCTATAGTCTTAAAACAATATGGTAAATCTCTCAATATTGTGCGTACAAACTTACATTTGCAGTTGGAATGTATGGGAGAACATGTTTACACTTTTAGTGAGGTGTCGGTAACGGTAACAGTGTCGCGAGTTCAATTGTTTTTCGCATCTCAAAAATGTCCAACGCGCCTAAAGAAGATTTCACTTTAAAAAAAGATACAATACAAATCTACTCCGTACATCTACTGTTCCGTTACACAAAAGTTTGCGTGTGTATTGGCCAACCTTGGCCAAACATTTGTAGCGGTGGTTTAAAATTGGTAATTTTGTTCAAAATTTGATATTATTCGTTAGTTTAAAGCTTAAAATGTAACAGAATAGATGTACTTACCGAAAGTAAGAAACTCCAGCCGTTAAATTGCTTTTTCGGGCATTATTTTTACAAGTTTTGAATACACATTGCGGCATTGTGAAACGTGGTATTGGCTGTGTATCAAGCGAACTAAACAAAATAGGGGCTCAACTTTCGAGTAAGCTGTTATTTGCCGAGACGTTTTTTTCGCGCCGACCCGATATCTAGTTGGTATTGTTGATCGAAGGTTTTTTGGAAGTCAGTTGTTTTTTTTTTTTTGTAAAACGTTTTTATTTTTCACTTTTTAGTTGTGGTACCTACCCCACACAAATTCTAAAACCACTACCTGCTATGTAAATAACAGTGATAGGAACTTATCATAATCATCCACATACTAAGTGGGAAAAGTACGTATTATTGAAGCTAACTCAAAAACTATCGAAGCAAAGTTAATAAAAAAGAATTTTCAAAATTGGTCCACAATTGACGGAGAAATCGGTGGACATACATAAAAAAAAAAAACAAACATACGCGACGAACATATAACCTCCTCCTTTTTGAAAGTCGGTTAAAAACTGAACTCTTTGAAATGAAATACAGTCAGTAATATATTACCAGTTGTGTTAGCTTTTGTTATTATTTTATTTAATTATGTAATGTTCTAAATATTATTTATTTGTATAATCATGTACCTATTTGCAGTTTTAATATTTTATTTTGTAAAGTTGTAACCATGTGCCCAAGTGAAATTGCATTGATTATTAGTCGTTAAACTGACTTTTGCCGATTGACAGCAACTAGCTGTCAAACGGCAGACTACGTTTACAGTCTCACTTGGGAACATGGCAGTGGAGCTTGAACACTCGCAGAGTGCAGACGTATTTTCGTGTATTTAAAAGTATTATCAAAGTGGTATTAAACGGGTTATATAAAGCTATACAGACTTTGCTTTTTTTTGCAACATAGTGGATTACAGTTCAGAAGTTGGATAGCACTGAGAATACTTTGTTATCTCAGTGTTACCGAACGCCCAGCAAAGCGCAATAATAAGGTACTGTTTTTTTTTTTCAGTTAATTATTATTTGTCATTTAGATTAATAGTGAATTATAAGAATTCCTACTTCCTAATATTTTTCATACCGTGTAATTTAATGGCGGAATATGTTGAACGAAAGAAACAGATTTTTTTAAATTATATTTTAACAAACGGTTATTTGGATAACAGTTTACTCGTGTAGATTATTACAATTCCAGCTAACCAAATGGAGGGTCAGACAAGTGAACAAGACAGGCGCTTGGATACTCCTGATTCCAAGTTGCCTTTCGGTGCAAGGTACAGCCGTGGCGGTGCGAGGCGTAGCCGTAGCGGAGTAAGGTGCAGCCGTGGCGGTACGAGGCGCAGCCGTAGCGGTGTAAGGTGCAGCCGTGGCGGTACGAGGCGCAGCCGTAATGGTGTCAGGCGCAGCCGGAGTGGTACGAGGTGCAGGCGTAGCGGTGTGAGGCGCAGCCGGAGTGGTACGAGGCGCAGCTGGCGCGGTACGAAGCACAGCCGGAGCGGTGCGAAGTGCAGCCGGAGCGGTGCGAGGGGCAGCCGAAGTGGTGCAAGACGCAGCCGGAGCGGTATAAGGTGCGGCCGCAGTGGTGCTGCGCGCAGCCGTACCAGTGCCAGGTACAGCTATGGCAACACCAGACGCATACAAAGCGGAGCCAGGAGCAACCGCAACAATACGAGGCTTTACCAAGGTGACAGCACCGTTGCCAACCAGGTTAGTGATAAATTGTTATTTGCTCAAATGTTAAAAGACGTCGCTCAGACCTTAAAGACTGGAAACAGTAAAAGTTTTCCCGTTTTTAATGTTATTCCCGAATTCGATCCATTAAAACGAAATCAAACGATAGAAATGTGGCTAACCAAAGTAAATGAGTGTGCACAAATATATAACTGGTCAGAAAGGCAAACAATTCATTACGCACTGCCGAAACTTGTAGGTTTTGGTCAAAAACGGTACCAAGGGCTTCCCAGTGTCATGTTTTCCTGATCTGAATGGCAAACTAAACTACGTTCGGCTTTTCCGAGCGACGAGAATTACGCTCAGTTATTGTCAGATATGCTTGCATGTAAAGCGCGTTTTGGCGATTCGTTAGAGAAATATTTTTATGACAAGACTGTTTTATTAAATAGATGTAATATAGTCGGAAAGAATGCCATTGATTGCATACTGTTTGGGATTGAAGATTGTTCAATAAGAACAAGTGCGGAAGCAGCACAGTATTCTGATCTTGATTAATTACTAGTCTACTTAAAGGGAGTTCAAATTAATAAAAGTATTGACAAAACAGTGCAACAGGCAGGCGTTATCGACAACGAACGTAGTGCTAATAGTATTAAGACCAACACAACCGAATCTATGGCTAAATGCTACAACTGTGGTGAAGACGGTCACGCGTATTATAAGTGTAAACAAGCAATCAAACGGTGTACAGCTTGTAATAAAGTAAGACACTTAGTTAACGACTGTCCCAGTAAAAAGGATGAGTCTCCTAAAACGGTTTAACGAATTGATTCACAGAATGATTTTAACTATTTCAAACAAGCCTCTGTTATTAGTGTGCACACTCAAATCTTACCAGGTTACCAGTTCTGAGATGTTTTAGAGATTACATGGTTAGTTGTTTAATAAAATGTGATGTACAATAGAATTGACGACGCCCTCGCTGCTCTTAATGCCAAAATAATTAACCATAAAGGAGATATCTCCCCTGATAACTATCTCCTATTGTTTGTTGCAAATGAATTATTATGTGTACTAATGGTATTAAATTAAATTTACAGTTTTTTGTATGATTAAAAGCAGGTTTCAATAAATTTATTTAGCGAGTTGATTAAAATAATTTAATGAAGTTCTTAATTATTTATGCTTTTTGTGTAATCGTCAGACCGCTGAAAATATGTAGAGGTTTCAGTGGATTGACTTGACAATGCTGAAGACATGAAGGGGCTTCAGTATTGTAGACATTTATGGTTTGAGGCGAAAACATGAAGGGGTTTCGTCCTCAGACCACTTTGTATGCGAGATATTTGTTGTAGATTATGTAGAGGCTACAATGAATATGATTTTCATTTAGAATCGGGCGATGACATGTATTGATTCAATCCGGGTTTGCTTAGCAAGTTGATTAAAATTACTTAAAGAAGTTCTTAATAATTATTTTCGTATAAACGCCAGTCCGCTGAAAATATGTTGAGGTTTCAGTGGATTGACTTGACAATGCTGAAGACATGAAGGGGCTTCAGTATTGTAGACATTTATGGTTTGAGGCGAAAACATGAAGGGGTTTCGTCCTCAGACCATTTTTTTTGTTATTGTACTAATATGATCTTTTTTTTTGTATTAAATGATTAATCTAGAGTACAATTTAATAATTTTCACGGGACGTGAATTTGTCAGAAAAGGCCGACTGTTAGCTTTTGTTATTATTTTATTTAATTATGTAATGTTCTAAATATTATTTATTTGTATAATCATGTATTTGCAGTTTTAATGTTTTATTTTGTAAAGTTGTAACCATGTGCCCAAGTGAAATTGCATTGATTATTAGTCGTTAAACTGACTTTTGCCGATTGACAGCAACTAGCTGTCAAACGGCAGTCTACGTTTACAGTCTCACTTGGAAACATGGCAGTCGAGCTTGAACACTCGCAGAGTGCAGACGTATTTTCGTGTATTTAAAAGTATTATCAAAGTGGTATTAAACGGGTTATATAAAGAAAAAAAAGAAAAAATAAATAAAAATAAAAATGTTTATTTCAATTACAAAAGACATTTACTAAGCTATACAGACTTTGCTTTTCTTTGCAACATAGTGGATTACAGTTGTCAATGCTGTCGTTCGTGATGCGAAAAAACCATTTCATACATTTCAAATCGTTAATAGTTTTAAGAAACTGTGCTCGATGAAAACGCAATTCTATTCCATGTTGGATAAGTTTCGTCCTTTAATCGTTTTCTGCAACCGTTTTCGTCGTCGGGAAAACGGTTTCGGCCGTCAAAAATTCGAGAACGACCCATCACTAATGTCTAGTGTCAAATTGTCAATGTCAGTCAGCTCATGCCAATGCAGAATATGCACTGCCACTGATATAGACAAAAAAATTAAACTGATTTTAATAGATATGAAATTGATAATCATTATTTTGGTTTTTCAGTAATTAATGATATTTAATTTAAAATAAATGCACTATATTGTATAAAAGTATTATACACCGTGAAATTTGAATCACAGTTTTGCTAGAACAAACGTTGTTCAAACCATGGTCTACTAGCATTCTACAGCATCCAATAACAATAAAAAAAAAAATGGTTTTTGAAAAAACACAAAAAAGACAAAGTTTAAAATGTCGAGATTATCATTACTCCCTACTACACAGACACTGCGGCGGCGCTCGCGTATCAAAGTATTTTCATATTAAGCCCGCGGTAGGTACGAAAATTTTATGAGTAAAATCTATGAGTATAATTATGAGTTAACTAAAAGTGAGGCGTTATTAGAACAAACATTTACAAATTATTAACCAAACAAAATTTCCATACATACAAATTACCGTATCTTTTTGTTCCGCGGGCCGATTTTCATGAACTAAAAGTGTCAAATGGTTTTAAGTTTAGACCTTTCATTTAAGACCAAAACCACAGATTACATATACTACCCAAAACTAAAGAAATATCTTTACAAACAAAAAAGTGAGTTTTCAAGTTACGTAATTATGATAATTTCAATTTGCTAAAATGTCCTTCCAAATTTACTTTTAACACTGTTAATGGATCAAAGTAAGTATTTTAACACGAACCTAATAAGAATCTAATATGAATCTACCTGAGATCACAACATAATAACAGTTAGCTGTGCACCAAGACAACTTTGATTCCAATTTCTCTTCATTCTTATCGGGCTAGAATCTTATCGGGCCAGCTAGAACACTTAGAACTCATTTTCACAAAAAAACGCGCGATACGTGCCCGTGACGTAAGTACATCGGATGCATAAGTGTGACCCGCTCGAGAGATTTCGGTAGACTGGCTACCGCTCGGGTGGCGGGGGTGACTGGCGGCAGTCAACAAAAGAAATGGGCGGGACGATATTTCGCGCGATTGCATGTCATTGGCTAATGATTTATTTGCATTTCGGCCCGCATTGGCTAGACATCCTTGTAGTCCACGTGGACTCCACATAACTCTTTTGAATGCCATATCACTGTCGCGATGACTAATTTGATGTTACGGTTAATGTTTGAACACGTTTGAGTAACATAAGACTTATTTGAGAACGCCTAGGTCAGTTTGTTTTAATAACTCAAACTCAAACTCAAACTCAAAGCATTTTTGAATTGTCAAGGGGTCGGTCAGTCAGAAAGATGAAGCTAGTTGCCCATTCCAAAGCGTAGTAGGTACCTATGGAGAAGAACGGGCAAGAAACTCCACGGACACTCGTTTAAATAAAAAAATTGTGACAAAATATTGGTTACATTATTCATGTTGAAATTATACATGTGAGAACAATGTAGAAAGACGTGCACGTTAAAAGCGTCCGTAACAAAAAACAAAAATAAAAACAATTCAAAAATTAAAATAAACCGTGGCAGCTAAGAGATGACCAGTCCCTACTGACGGCGCCCGTTCACGAACATGACGCATGGATCAGCACCATTTAGCTCAACCATTTTGAAGGGAACTTAATGATCCAACACACACGCCACCATCAGCGAGACATTTGAGTGAGCATGACACTCTCAGCCGCCAGGGCACATTCAAGTCAATGAAAGACGTACCCAGGTAATGGTAGCTTTATGGAATGTACGTGGTCACAATGCCCACACATGTGATATGCAATTATACAATACAAAGAGATTGAATTTATACAAAGAAAGATAGTTTTTACAATCTTCATCAGCCGCAACAACACTTTCGAATGCTCATCAATTAATTTATGTGCCCTTGTGGAGCTGGACCAGCGCTAAGCCAAGCATTTTTATCAACGATGTAATCCCCCAACTTATAATATGCTTGGCAGCATAGTGTGCGTTTTATACAAGATTTAAATTTCGTTTCGTTCAGTTGGAGTATGTGGGGAGGTATTTTATTATAACATTTTAAACAGTACCCCATGAAGGATGAGTCTACTTTAGCCAGTCTGAAACCCGGTTTAACTAATTGGTCCCTATTTCTAGTCCTATAATTGTGTCTATCACCTCTTTTACTGAAAAGACTTAGATGTTTCCTTTCATACATGATGTTTTCATAGATATATTGACAAGGTACCGTCATGATGTTAATATCTTTAAACAGTTCCCTTAGAGAATCGCGTCTGCGGAGGCCATATATTGCTCTGATGGCTCTCTTCTGCAGAATAAAAATAGACTCGATATCTGCCGCCCGTCCCCATAGTAAAATACCGTAAGACATAATACTATGGAAGTAACTGAAATAGACTAGTCTCGCGGTATCTACATCAGTAAATTGACGGATTTTTCTCACAGCATATGCTGCTGAACTTAGCCGTCCCGTAAGAGATGTTAAATGAGGACCCCATTGCAGCCTTGAGTCGAGCGTGATCCCCAGGAAAACAGTTTTATCGACGAATTCTAGTTTCTCTTTATTCAATACTATGTCACAATCACTACTTTTAACATTTGGTAAAGCAAATCTTATGCATTTAGTTTTTTTCCCATTTAATACTAAATTATTAGCAGTGAACCAATTTTGGACTTGCAGTAGGGCGTCATTTACGTCGTCAAGATTTGATGCACGTCTATTTATCTTAAAAAATAGGGAAGTATCGTCAGCAAATAACACCATTTGAGGTTGGTTTTTTAATAGATGGGGTAGATCATTAATATATACTAAAAAGAGGAAAGGACCCAATATCGAGCCTTGTGGAACACCCATTTTTACTTTTAGACCGAGTGAATTGACACCATTAATTTGAACTTGCTGTTGTCTATCATTTAAATAAGATTTTACTAAACTGAGTGCAAGTTTACCTAGTCCGTAATGCTCAAGTTTCAAAAGTAAGGTTTCATGATTTACGCAGTCAAATGCCTTGGAGAGGTCACAAAAGATTCCTATGGCCTCTTGGGCCTCCTCCCACGCTGTAAATATGTGTTTTAACATATTTGATACTTTAGAATGGTAGTAGACCATGGTCTGAACAACGTTTGTTCTAGTAAAACTGTGATTCAAATTTCACGGTGTATAGTGCATTTAATTATTTTGAGTTAATTATATTACCTAGTGCTACCTCGTGGGTAGGTTTTCTTTTTGTAGTTGTGTAATCGATTACTTTAATCGATAATCTCACTATCTTTATCATATTTCTCTGCTTCCAGACAAAGAATTGAGCTAATTTTTGATATTCAAGGATAAAAAAATGTGACAAATTTTTTGATCATATCTCAACTTATTACATTTGGGCCCAAAATTTTCCATCTCCTAAGCAGGCTTTGTAAACAGTATGATATAGATCCGTTTATAACTAGTGTGTCGTCAGCCAGGAAGTGCTTAAGCCGTAACTTTTTCTTGTAGTAAATTTTGTTATGATGGTTGTTATGCAGTGCGAGCAACATAGTAATTATGCTGTTGTATATAGTAACTTGGTGTGAATATCCTTTAAATTTACTTTTTTTTCTGTATTTTATAAGTGGAGACCTGTAAATTGGCTTTCAGACTAATGTACTGTCCTTGATCTGTTTGTTTTAGCTGTAAGTCTCCCATGTTATTTAAATAAATAAATAAAGTCCACCATGACCTTGGTGCTGCACCCAGGGATTACTTCAGACGAGGGAAGTCCTAAACGGTCAACAGCACAGACAGTTAATTTTATATAGGTACGCATTCAATTATGATAGACCGCTCTAAATTATAGCATGACTTGGTTAGTGCAACTTTGTTTCACACCATGACTTAGGTATGTAACGACGTGTTTGGGTTCGTTGGATTTGTCTTTACAAATACCTTTCAAGTGAAGGTGATAGAACAGTATGTACAAAATAAAAATTAAGTTGAACGCTCTTGGGCCAGCCATTTTTAGTTTGGCAATAAATCCAATTATTCGACAACTAAATTCTAAATTCAACGTATGGTATTTGGATGACGGAACCCTAGGAGGTGAAGTAGACACAGTTTTAAAAGATTTAACTTTTTTAAAAGAAAAATTCAGTTCCATTGGCCTAGAACTTAACCTTTCAAAATGTGAAATTTATCTTCCCCAGACGACTGACAGACAGACTACCATAGCGAAATTTGATACTATAGCACCAAATATCAAAATTACGGAAAGAAACTCTCTTCACCTCCTAGGGTCCCCAATTTTTGATGAATCCTTTCCAACGTTCATTGAGGAGAAAATACAAAATTTCAACGATGTCTCGGAAAGACTTTTCAAAATTAATATCCATTCGGCCTTCACACTCATTCGATACTGCTGCTTTGGACCAAAATTTACTTATAGCCTCCGTTCCTCCCATCTATGGAAGCATACACAACTTTTAGAAAAAGTAGACCAAATTATTAGAAACACTTTAACTTCAATCCTAAATGTGGCCCTGGACGACCGAGCGTGGCAGCAAGCTACACTCCCCATTCGCCTGGGTGGTCTCGGCGTCCGCAAAATTTCAAGTATAAGTTTACCGGCGTTCCTCTCCTCGGTCCACAGTACTAATAAATTAACCAGGAACATTTTATCTTCCTCACTGGCCGATTTTGAGGTACCGTGCCTGACCGAAGCGTTGAACGCTTGGAAAATGGCTTGTCCCAATACGGATCTGCCCGACAACCCTTCTTCCCAGAGACGCTGGGATGTGCCGCTCTGCAGTATTATACGGAACACCCTGTTAAATACGTCACCTAATACTGCTAAGCGTGCCCGTCTGCTAGCTGTGGGAGAATGGGAGTCAGGCTTGTGGCTTCAGGCGCTCCCGTCATCCACCATAGGCACTATGATGGATGACTCATCGTTTCGGCTCGCTACGTGTCTCCGCTTGGGTGCACCTTGTGTTGCTCCGCATCGGTGTCATTGCGGTGAAGCTGTCGACAGTCTCGGGCACCATGGCCTGTCCTGCTGCAGGAGCGCAGGTCGCATAGCACGGCACGCCAGCATCAACGACATTATTGTCACCGCCGGCGTACCAGCGATATTAGAACCAAACGGCTTGGTACGTGACGATGGAAAGAGACCAGATGGGATGACGTTGTTGCCTTGAAAGGTGGGTAGGCCTCTGGTGTGGGATGCAACCTGTGTCGACACCCTTGCGCCATCCCATGTTCCTAGCACGATGGGCTGTGCTGGCGCTGCTGCTGCGGCTGCTGAGACCCTCAAGCGGCGCAAATACTGTAACCTTATAGGTAATTACAGTTTTGAGCCGTTTGGGGTCGAAACGCTCGGACCATGGGGCCCGAGTGCGCGTCTCCTTTTTAAGGAAATTTCTCGTCGACTGGTCGACACTTCACGTGACCAGAGGGCTGGCTCGTTCTTTGGCCAAAGAATTAGCATTGCCATTCAACGTGGCAATGCTGCCAGTCTTCTGGGCACGTTTCCGGATGACAGCGATGCGGACGAATACTTCGACGCCTAAGTGTCATTTTGTTTTTATTATTTTTATTTATACAGATAGTTAGTTAGTCTTTTAATTTAGTACCTAATGTAAATAGTTAGCTGTGTTAAAAAACTGTAAAATAATTTATAAGTATTATAATGAAAATAAATATTAATAGTAGAACGCTTGAACGTCCTTCTTACCCTTTAAGATAAGCCTCAAGCTTTTAAGAAAATATTAAAGTTCTATGTTTACGTAAGTTTTTTTAGTTCATTAAAAGCTTTTTTTTTAAAGGTTTTTACTTAAATTTTATTTACATTAGGTTTATTCTATAACTTGTAAAAATCCTGTGTAAGTCTTTAGCTCTAAAATGATCAGAACACAACCTTGAATGTTTTGTGACTATAAAGTACTTGTAACGTAGCAGTTTCCCATAGCTTACGAAGATTTCCTTTTTTAACCGACTTCCAAATGGAGGAGGTTCTCAATCCAACTGTATGTTTTTTTTTTGTATGTTTGTTACGCGCTTACTCCGCCAAAATTATGAATTGATTGCTCTAAAATAACTAATTTAATTCCGAATATAATTATTTAACCTCAAAATAGATACTAATCCCCAAATGAATCTTAAAGTCGCTACCCCAATATCATAATCTAAAATTGTTTAAAAAAACTACATGTTTACAATATTTCAGGGATAAGGTAAATAATATGAAACACCAAGATATTTTGTCAGTCATTTATATTTCTTTGCCAACATCAAATTCAATATTCTACCATACCATAATCTCCTACTCCCCACATAATATCACAATTCAATCAGTATTCTAATATTTACCATAAAACTAATAGGTTACCTTAATTTACAGTAGATCTCCAACCAATACTATGCCAATCTAGGTATGGGCGTTATTTAACGTCACTAGTTACAATCACTGGCTACGGGGCATGTAACGGAATAACTAGTTTCGGGTCACACACAAACAAGTGATTTTTGTAACTAGTTCCATCACAATGCAGTGATCGAATGAAAAGAGTGAAACGAAACAAAAGTACGTTGCGACGCATGTTGTTTCTTTCGCAAGTAATAAAGTTAGTATTACGATATAATGTAACTGCATTTATGTAGCTATAAAAACTTATTCGTTCCAAAAACTTAAAGCTTGTGATATGTAACGTATTACGTAGGTAACCATTTATATTTTCGTTTCGCAAATAACACTTCAATGAGAATTCAACTTTTTCTTCAACTTTTTTTCCTCCTGTGGCAACACTACAGCTAACAGCTGATTTGAATTTGTCCCTATAATTTTAATTTTAAATATTAGATTTCCTTCTTATTAAGGCCTATTTCCAATTTATTAACTAGTTTAAAGCTTAATTAAGTGTTTTGTGTGTTAATTTCAGGCACTAAGTGCAAATTATGTGTAAAAATTTCATTGTGATTCGTTGACAGTTACCGGCTCAAGCGAACGTTGCATTTTCGTCTCATTATCAGGTACAATACTAAATATTTTACTTGGTAGTAGATTGTTTACGTTCTAATATTTTACCTAAAATTTATTAGATCATTTTTATTACGTCTACAAGTTGATGCCAATGACCTTAAAAACGTAAACATAACCTTAATTAGTTTGGTGACAGAACTTATTTCTTTACGATCTAAATTTTATTTTCCGTTCAACTAATCATCTGTTACTCAATCCACTACTCTTTTCCAACCCCTTCTCTTTTTCTCTTTAATCATGATTATGACTCGCAGCGCGCGGGCTCGCCTTGAAGAGACCAAACTCAGTCAGGCTTTGAGCGAATTAAAGACGTCTCAGGAGCTCTGTGACACCGGGCCGGGGCTGCCTACCGGGCCGGGGCTGCCTTGAAGACCGGGCCGGGGCTGCCTTGAAGCGGCTCCTGCCCAATCTGGGAGGTCCAAACGCCTCCTGCCGGAGGCTCTACGTGGGGATCGTGCGGTCCATGGCCCTTTACGGGGCGCCGGTGTGGGCGCCTTCATTGAGGCGGCAGCCAGGCCGCCGGCTGAACGCGTCCCAAAGGGTCATGGCCATCCGGCTGGCCCGAGGATACCGCACGGTCTCCTGCGAGGCGGCGAGCCTCCTTGCCGGAGTACCGCCATGGGATCTGGAGGCAAAGGTCCTCGCGCACATTTGGGAGTGGCGCGAGGAGGCGAAGCGCCGGGGCTTAACTCCGATGCCGCAAGAAGTCGCGGCACAGCGGACAGAGCTCCGGCGGGATCTCATGGCGGAATGGAGAGTGCGATTGTCGCAACCCAGCGCTGGGCACACCACAATTGCGGCGATAAGACCCCTCTTTGAGGAGTGGCTAGAGAGGCGCCACGGCGTCCTCACCTTCCGCCTGACGCAGGTACTCACCGGACACGGCTGTTTCGGGAGGTACCTGTTCAGGATAAAGCGGGAGGAAACGCCCGGGTGTTGTCACCGTGTGGATCGCCCGGAGGACACGGTGGAGCATACGGTGGAGGTCTGCCCGGCTTGGGCAGGGCATCGCCGTGTCCTCGTGGATGCGATCGGCGGCGGTGATCTCTCGCGTCCGGCCCTGATTCGGGCCATGCTACGGAGCGAGAGGAAATGGGAGGCCGTCACCTCTTTCTGCGAAGCAGTAATGCTTGCGAAGGAGGAGATGGAGCGCGTGAGGGAGAGGCAAATTTCGCGCCCTCGCGCCCCTAACCGCCGCAGCAGGAGACGCCCTGGGCGTCGGGAATCGCAGGAAGATTTCCGGCCACCGTAGGCGCGGGCTTGCGGACGGTGAGCAATGGGTAGCTCGCCGTCCGATAAGGACCAAGCCCGGGTCGACGGCGCGTTGTGTTCCACGCGCGCCTCAAAGAGATGTCAGCAGAATTGACGGGGTCCGCTAGGGCCAATGCCTGCCGGGGGTTCGAAGAAAACCGATGGGGAAATCGTGGCCCCCGGCAACATGGCATAGGAAGGAACACGGGTGGGTTTTAGTCAGTAAGAGTCTGACACGCCCTCCCGCTCCACCCAGAGCGGGAGAAGTTATTTGATAATTTCCCACCCAAAAAAAAAAAAAAAAAAAGGAGCTCTGTGACCAACTGATTAGGGAAAAAGATGAAAATGAAATGGAGTTCCTTGGTGTCCTTGAAAGAAATAGCAAGTTAAAAACAGAAATGGCTCAGTTATACATTCAACACACTGATGCCATAGAAGCCCGGGACAGGCTCCAAGTTGTTGTGGACGGGTTCAGCCAGTGTAGCAATGAGTATGAACAAGCTCTTAGTCATAAACATTTATTACAACAGCAGCTACATGAGGCTCAAAGTCAGATTGAACAACTTGAGACAACAAATCTTAACATCACTGCCTCGCTGAATCAAAGTCTATTCAATGAATTGGTGCCTATAGCCCCATCAATGGTTTTTGCAATAAACCCCTCTTACACAATAGATTTAACAGGTAGTGATGGATGATTCAAAATCAAGTAAATCAGTGAGGGTAGTTACTAGTAAAAATAAAATAAAAAAATACATAAAAATTAACAAATACATAGTTAAAACTAAGAATATGATCAAAAAACAAAGGTTTTTCATCAAAAATGTTAAGCTTAATAGAGAAAGGTTGCATCTATTAAAACAATTAGACATGTATTCATTTAACTTAGAAAAAAGTACTAGGAAATACCAAATTGACACAGAAGACTTGCAGTATGAACTTGACCAACTAATCCGGCAGTTTTGAGTACTTTATGCGGCCTACCCAAATGTCCCTTCTTTGGTATTGTTCGTCGAATCGTTGAGCTCCTTTTAAGTTCTGAGTTGAGCTACACTATTACTGACAAATGCGTGCACTGACCGGACAGGTCCACTCAAATCTGGTATGGTTCTTTCCTCAGAAGACCATTTCAGACACAAATCTACATGGTCCTCAAATGAAATGCTCTGACCAAGATTATTTCCGGGTTTTATATACCTACACATTGACATTTATGAATTTTATATAAACAATGACATGAATATTTACTTTTAAAGTATTTTATTATTTTAATTATTGTGAATGTGAAGACTATGTGGGTCATTCCTTTTTGTTTTGTTTTTAATTTTTTCTCAGTTAGTTCTAATCATGGTCTGACAGTTTGAGTAATTTAAGTGGCCTACCCAAATGTCCTTTTTTTGGTATTGTTCGTCGAATCGTTGAGCTCCTTAAATTCTGAGTTGAGCTGCACGATAACTGACAAATGCGTGCACTGACTGGACAGGCCCTCTCAATCTGTGTGGTGCTTTCCTCAAAAGACCACTTCAGACACCAATCCACATGGCCTTCACATGATCTGACCAAGATTATGTCTGGACTTTAAAAGAGACTGAGAAGAAAGGCCGAAACAAACTCAGAGGGAGTTTGTTTCGGCCTTTCTTCTCAGAGTAGTCAGATAGGAAACGCCGACCTCATCTAGTTTTAAAATATGATTGACGTGTAAAAGTGTTTGTACAAACCTACTTACAGAAATAAAATCATTTATCATTTATCAATAGAATTTGAAAAATAACTAGTTACTAAAATCACTAGTTTTCAAAACCGGTGACGTCCTCGAAGTCACTAGTTACGTTACGTTTCACAAAAATCACGTAACGACCCACCCCTATGCCAATCTATCTTTTTACCGACACAGCCACTAAGCACGTCTTACCGTCACGAGCGCCCAACACAGAAGAACGTTATTCCACCATTTTGACATATCGAATCTTTGGGTGTTGCCAGTACAGTGAAGGGTGGGCGTTTTGGGGGACTGTCTTATGTAATTTTGACGTTTGAAAAGTGCTGATTCTCAGCCTAATTTGAATGAATGACTTTTGAATATAGAATTTTTGAATTTTGTACAATATTCAACAATTACATATGTATTTCTTCTTTTAGTAATATTGATCCATTCCTGAACTCACTGAACACATTATTGAGCTCACTGGCAAATAGACAAACACTAATTGTCACTGGCGATATTAATATTGATATTTGCAACACTACCAATAGTCAGTCATCAGAGTACCTTTGTTTAATGTCTTGCCATGGGCTACTTCCTGCCATAACCAGCCCAACTAGGAATAAAGCGTGCCTAGACCACATATTTATAAAGACTCAGAACAAATGCTTTGGGGTTGTTTGCAAGTCTTCAATCACTGATCATGACATAGTTGTCGCTAATATCTCCTTATTTAAACCTTCAACTAGTACTGCAAAGAGATGGATAAGTAAAACAGACAATGAAGCAGTTATTGCTGACCTTAACAGCGTTGACTGGTCTATCATCACAAAAGACACAAATGTTAATACTGCAACCACAGAATTCACAAAAATTGTTTCATCTATTATATACAAACACACACGCCAAGTTAAAATTGGTAGGAAATTGGCATGCATCAAACCATGGATCACCCCGGGATTAGTAAGATGTATGATTCAACGTGACAAACTTCATAATGACTGTAAATCTGACCCTGATGACCCTGTCCGAAATAAAATATATACTCGATATTGAAACTTCTTTTCCAAACTTCTTTCAAAAATCAGGTCTGACTACAATAACCAACAGATTGTTGATAACAAAGACAATCCAAAAAATATCTGGAAAGTTATAAAATCAATAGGTAACATATCTCCTAGAAACAATGAAAGCTCTCAATTATTGAGTCCCAATAGAGAAAAAGATACACTCAACTCCTGTAACTCACACTTTACCTCAGTAGGAACCCGTCTGGCAGATAAAATACTAGAAAAACTTAATCTATCTCATGAATCTTTAATAAAAACATACACATCCGATGTCTCAAACCCACATTCTCTCCTCCTTGAACCGACAGATGCGTACGAAATTATAAAAATTATAACTGACCTTAAAGTCGAAAGTGCCCCTGGCCCTGACAATATTTCAGTTATGTTAATCAAAAGAGCTTTAAAGTCCTTTATAGAACCAATGATGCACATCTTTAACCTGAGCCTTGAGACCGGTACCTTCCCAGAATGCTGGAAAATTGCTGCGGTTTCCCCAATTTACAAAAGCGGTCCCAAACATGCACCAGATAACTATAGACCTATAGCACTACTAAGCTCTGTTTCTAAAATATTAGAGAGGATAGTTAACTCCCGTCTTATTTCTTTCATTGAGAAAAATCATCTTATCTCTGATAATCAATTTGGTTTCCGAAGGAATAGGTCGACTGAGGATGCTGCCACTCTCCTTGTCAATTGTGTCTCTTCTCATATTGAGAAAAATGAAAAATGCCTTGCCATCTTCCTTGATCTTGCAAAGGCATTTGACACGGTTTCAATTGGCCTACTCCTCAAGAAACTAGAATGCATAGGAATAAGAGGAATTTGCCTTGAATGGTTTAAAAGCTATCTGACAAACCGGAAACAGTACACAAAAGTAAGCTCTTTCACCAACTCCCCATTAACTTCGGAGTTCCACAGGGCAGTGTGCTTGGTCCCACGCTTTTCATTGTCTATATCAATGACATACTAAACCTCTCTGTGAATAATGCTGACATTATAACTTATGCAGATGACACAGCCGTCATATTTCACGGGGAAACGTGGGAACATGTTCACTGTCTAGCACAAGAGGGATTGAAACTAATCGCTAAGAACCTGGACAGTAACCTCCTCACGCTAAATGGCAGTAAAACCAAATATATTGTTTTCTCCAAGACCGCCGTTTCAAAACCTCCGGAACACCTAAAACTCAAACTACATCACTGCTCTTCTAGCATTTCTACTTCCCCTTGTGATTGTCCTCCTCTTGAACGTACCACTTCCATTAAATACCTCGGTATTCTTATCGACGACCACCTAACATTTAAGCAACATATATCTAACCTCTCTGGCAGAATAAGAAAACTGATCCACACCATGCGCAGACTACGAGACTGTCTACCCACAGACACACTACAACACGTTTACCTAGCCCTATGTCAATCTATTATTCAGTATTGTATCAGCGTGTGGGGTAGTGCTGGAAAGACCTACTTGATTGAAGTAGAACGAGCACAGAGAGCGCTTCTTAAAGTAACTTTTAAGAAGCCCTATCGTTTCTCTACTGACTTACTCTATCGTGAAACGAGAGTTCTCAGAGTCCGCCAGCTTTTTATTCTTTCTGCCTGCACCAAAACTCATAAAATAATTAAAAACAGACCCAGATATGTGAGAACAATGTAAAGAAAAACAATATCAAACAATTCAAAATACCCGATTAAAGATAAGCCAGATCAGTTAAGAGATGACCAGTCTCAACTGACGGCCCTCGTACACGAACATGACGCGTGGATAAGCACCATCCCACTCAACCATTTGAGTGTGCATGATTTACATACTCTCAACTACCTTACTCTTTCAAGTCCAACACACATCATAGTGATAAATGATAAATGATTTTATTTCTGTAAGTAAGTTTGTATAAACACTTTTACACGTCAAGTTTCCTATCTGACTACTCTGAGAAGAAAGGCCGAAACAAACTCAGAGGTCACGGTCTCTTTTAAAGTCCAGACATAATCTTGGTCAGATCATGACTGTGAAGGCCAATGTGGATTGGTGTCTGAAGTGATCTTTAGAGGAAAGCACCACACAGATTGAGAGGGCCTGTCCAGTCAGTGCACGCATTTGTCAGTTATCGTGCAGCTCAACTCAGAATTTAAGGAGCTCAACGATTCGACGAACAATACCAAAAAAAGGACATTTGTGTAGGCCACATAAATTACTCAAACTGTCAGACCATGATTAGATAAAACAAAAAACCCATATAGTCTTCATATTCATAATAATTAAAATAATTATTATGAATATAATGTTGTTAAACGTGGTCTAAGTTCGGGCGACATGAACCGATATTCCTGAATCGCATCCTCCAAAGCACTCCTCAGTTCCTCATTGTAATGGGTACTCACGTTTGTAGCCCTGTCATCGATCCTTTCGTCAGCTTGACTTGTAGTGTCCTGTGATGGTGCTATAACACTCTGCGACGGAGGGGCGATGACATGGCTACTTCGCATTTCACTTCGCAGGCGATCAAGTGCAGTGTCATCCAACATATGATTACGCTGGATGACCCGCACCTCATCCGACAGCCGTTGTGCCGAAACGTTGATAGCTGGTTCAAGCGCCTGAAAAAGAGAGAGCATCCGAACACGGTACGCGGTCAGATTATTTCCCCCCTCTGTAGCCCCGTAGTATGAGCGCATGACGTTTTCGTTAATGGATCGTGTCCATCTCATGCGCTGCACACTTCTGCCGGGAGCTGGGACCCTATCAGAGGCCGGTGGGCCTCGAGGTCCTAAGCCGACCGGCGGCCGGCGTCCGCCCCGTCGACGAGCAGGTGGTGGCGTCGTGGGCGGAGAGAAATACTCGTCGCTCGAGCTCGACGCAACTACCGCGGCCGGTGTCGTCACAGCGCTCACAGTGGGGCTGGATACCGGCGGCGGCGAGGCGGAGCTGAGCGGCGAGTCCGGAGGTGGTGGGCGTGCTAGGCGTGCGGCCGATCTTGTCAACATTTCATCTTCATTTTCCTATTTTCTGTTTATTGTTGTTTTATCGGAGGTGACATCTGTCATCTCTCCTCCGATTCGGCAGTTTTTAATAGTATTCTGTTACATTTTGGTGAAATTAGATCTCTTTATTGGATTTTTTATGGTTTCTGGTTTCAATTTTAGTATGTATGGAAAAACTCTTGTAAAAATGCTCCAGAATTATTATAGGTAGTTGATAAAATTACGTAAACGAGATGTTTTGTTGACACAGTGTTGCCTGTTATTATTATAGTATAATAATTAAAATAATTATTATACTATAAAAGTAAATATTCATGTCATTGTATATGTCGGAGACGGGTATGTGGCTCTCGTTATTATCAGCGATTTTTTAACTACTGTGGGCTTAGTGTGGGTAGTGTTGGTTAATGCGCAATAGAAAAACAGTTTGCAGTTCAGATCACATTATACTTTACTATCAAATTAATCACACTAGCTAAATTATACACACACTGGGTGCGACGGCGTTTATTAAAATCACAAATGAATACAATGATCACAAATTACACTTAATACAATAACTGAGCACCACAAATCGAGAACAGTTCCGCGACGTCTTAACTCCGATGCGATCAGAGGCTGAATCCCTCCTCGCTGTGGCCTTAAAATATCACGACTCTGTAGAAGCGCGCGTTTTAGGTGTGGGTAGATCACGTCCTGTCGCCAGCGGTGCGCTTGCGATTCGTTTCGTGTCCGTACTAATGACCGGATCCGACACGGCCATCCTGCTATGCACACGTCCTCGTGTGTTTACCTGCAACCAAAACTCAAATCAAATCAAATCAAATCAAATCATTTATTTGCATAATACAGGTAGGTATAAAAAGATGTTACAAATAAATATAAAGTACTCTGTATCATTACCTATTCGGCCAATTCTGACCATTTACGACTTCCGACTTTTGACATCCGGAAACTAATTCTCAATATTTTCATAGTTTGAATAATAACAATAGGTAGGTACTTCTAAATTAACCAAACAAACTTTCGACTACTCATAGCAAAAATTATCAACCAGAGCCTGAGCCAGAGATGTAACATCATTTTCCACATTAACAATCGTCTTTTTCACTAAGAGCTTTAGACACTTTGAAACTCACACACGAGTAAACCACTCTAACGCCACGGCTCTCCAGCCGACTAGCAATCGCATTGCTCTCACACATCCATCGCATGGATCAAAACTATGGTCTCTTCAGACCCCGACCTCCGCCAATAACTATTGGTACGGTCGCACACAATACGGCCGTTAGAGAACCGTGGTTCCCTGGTACTCGCGTGGTTCCTATAACTTAGGTTTGCTCATCACCACTGTGATCACCATCTACGTCGACTGTTAAATGACCTACTGGCATCTTTCTTAACCTAACGTAAACGTGAACTTCTGCAAATTTTATTTAACTAACATCACATTTCTAACATCATTCTACTAACTTCCAACATACCATAAAAAAAGACTATATTTCAAATGTATGAAAATGGAATTAGTTTTCCTTATAACTTTTTTCTGTCTTGGATTGTAAAGCTGAAACTTTTAGGTATTGTTGCCGAGCCTATAACAAAGCCACCGAACTTTTGACCTTGACCTCGAACTTCCCCGTTCAAAAGATATTAATAAATTAAAAACGCATATTGGGACAATTTTTAACACGCGGTAACGTACCTCAAAAATAAGTTTATTTTTAATATTTTTCCCAGTATTGATCCCTGATAGACAACAAACTTATGTGACTATTGATCTTGACGAAAAACGTCCTTATTCAAAACGTATGAATTAATTAAAAATTTACATTTTGAAGATTTGGTCATGGTAAAAATGGTTGTTAAAGTCGCAACATTGTATTCGGTTACTAAGAATTCCTTAATTATCTACCTAGATATTTGTCAAATTAGACTGCCTCACTTAACAAGTACCCCAGGTAATTAACGCCATCTGTTAAATAACGCCCAAACTACAGAAAACGTACTTTTATTCGCGTAAGCTGTATGTCGGCGCACGCACTCGTACAAATACACCAATAAGAACACACCTATCATGAACACAAGTCTCTCGTGCCGCCATCTTACCAGTGACACGTCGTGTTTCAAGGACTGCGGTCACGTACGACACTATTACAAAAATTGCTCTGACAAAATTGTAAATTTTTAGGTGTTCTGTTGTATTTTTCATACACTTTTATATTTCTGATGTAATGTAGGTAACTATCTTTCATATTTCGTTAATTTATTTAAGGCAATATTCGTAATTTAGTGTAAAAACTTTCGAAATAATAATAACTACAAATGTTAGTTATTATTATTTCGAAAGTTTTTTTGTTTTTTAATAACGCCCAGTCAAATGATCGTTGGGCGCTACTACCCTTCATGGGCGCTATTGGCCTGGCTGTGGGCGTTTTTATACCATGGAAAAAAACAGATACAATTATGTTGTAATTCTAAATTCGTATAACAAATCTTAAATTATATAAAATTCATGTCGTGAATCCATCTTAAATATTATTTCAAGTTTTTTATTTCCTATATCTGCATCTTTTTTTAAAATAAAATATGGGCTTGCGTTTGACCACAGTCTCACGATGTAAAGTGACGACAAGGTCAAAGACTTCGCGCTTACCCAGAAAATGCCTTAGGAGTATGAGAGAGCGAATACAGATCTCATAATTAAGAAGTATTTTTTACTTAAGTATGGCCATTGTCATCTATGGTACGTTAAGGGCGCCATTGCCCATTATCGTATAATAACGCCCAATGTAGGCTTAGATTATAATCTTATTTTTTGAAAAAAAAAACGGTTGTAATACTTTTATTTTTATAAATTTTAATGTCAGAAGTGAAAAGTTTTGTTAAAAATGATTATTTAGGGGTTTCACGTTACTTTACGCGTGTTAAGAAGTTACGATAGTTTTAACATTAAATAATTGATTTGTTACATTCCTTTAATTTCTATTTAAGAAATTTATAAGTGAATATTATGTTTTATTAGATTTACAATCCCTATGAATGTATTTTTGTGTCCAGCATCTTATCAAGCAAACGGGCGGTTATAAACATATTATTTTTAATAACGCCCAAGACAAGGTTTTTAAAAAGATGTTATTTACATGGAAACCATAAATAGTTACACCACACGCCTATCATCTTTAAATGCAGAAAATGATGTTTAATCTTCGTAACAAATTACTCTTTCCATATAAATAGTATTTACAGAAAAAAAAATGGTTTTATGTTAGGTGGGCGTTAATTACCTGGGGTACCTTAGTAACCACCTACCCTCAATTCCCATTGTTATTGCGCAGGTGTGACCAAACATTTCGGTTTTGGTGATTAGGGTGATTAGATTAATTGTTTATCAAGTAATGGGAACATACTTAAGGCTCATTGTGTCGCGTCGCGTGTCGCGCTGGTCTGCACAAGCCTTTAAACACACACCACTGCACTGCGTGCACTTACCATTTTTCTGCGAATTTTGTTGTTATTCTAGGTAGATGACTGTACGTTATGAAAGATCAAACAATGATTCCGGTTAATGAATTAGAGTTCTGGTTTTGCTAATTAAGATAATTAGATTCCTTGTTTGTCAAATAGTGGGAATATATGTAGGTACCTACTTAAGTGCACTTAAGGTTAGACAATCATTTCCGGAAATGGATTAGAGTTCTATTCTAAATGAAAGCAGTATAAATACTGAGAATTTGTTGTTTGAGTTGCTCAGTATGCAGGAAATTACGTCAAATCTCGATATATTTGTATTCATGAAGCAAAATTCTTTTAATGTGGACATGTTGTTACAAAAAGTGTTAACTTCCGTGTACATTTCTCTATCTGCACGCGTAGCATGACCACCGTAGAAACGAGTCTTGTCGACGGAAGAATAGACAAAAATGACGTTCCGTGTAGACAGGACGGCAGGAAAGTAGAAAGACTCAACTGCACTTTTTACGAAATTCACTTTTTTCATAATTCGACTCGGAATTACTTATTTGCTTTGTCATAGGATTTTTTTTCTGTTTGATTCTCAATTTTTATTGATAGTCACGTCAACTACAAAAAAAACTCAAAGTGTCGAAGTATCGTATTTCGGAAGCAAAAAATATTACAGTATTTTATATGGAATTTTTCAGTTATTGTATGGAAAATAAGAAAAATTATGACCTACACGTTGAGTCTCATGGGTTTAAGGGTTTTATAAAGGGAGTCTAAATTTTCATTATTTTTGCGATTGGACACGCCATTTTCGAGATTTAAGCAAAAGAAAAAAACAGATACAGTACTGTTTTTGTACTGAATTCGAGGTGTTGGTGTGAATTTTAGTTCATATTTTATTCCACACTTCTTTAATCGCGATTAGAAATAGTCTGATTTAGTTAGACAATCAAAATGTTTAAATCGCTCTCCTGTAAAATCATGATTACTTTGTGGCCGTCGAATAAAAAGTTTTCTACTGTCTTTAGCATGGCGATTACAAAATCAAATTGTCTTCACTACCTTAGTGATTTTGACAGTTTGGAATAGAAAACTTTCTTCTGAAATAGTCTACATGTAAAAGGACCTAGACAAAGATCGTTAGAAACGAAAGACAAAATGACAGATTGTAGAAAGATTTCTACGGTGCGATGTCAAAAATGGAGAAACGAAACGTCACTTTGTATAGAAAGAGCTATGTCTATTCTTCGTAGAGATAGAAAGCGTCATGCTACGCGTGCTGAAGAGGAAAATATAAAGCTTCAATCATTTTGTGCTACATATACGAGTAACCTTAAGCGAAAATGAAAATCAACTCATAAGACAACAGACATTTTTTTTCTAAAGTTTGCGAATTGGTTAGACTCAGAAGGTAAATGGCCAGACTTTCTCCAAGTAAACATTGATCAATTTAGAACTGAAGATCCATCGTATATTGAGGTGACATATGAAGATGCCTCAATAAGTGTTTCTACAGTAACAGCACCTAGTACATCAACAGAGTTCGCTGTGCCCCGTACTGTGTCTGTGTTGACGTCAACCACTACAATTACTCCTCGGAAAGAATTTGCTGACCTAGTCCACTTCAAAAAAGAAGACTAACTGAAGATCTTCTGGCTAAAAATGATTTTGATACACTAGCTTATGCTCTTGTAGTGAAAGCTGGAAATGAAAATCTAAGGGACTTTGCAGAATTAGTGAAGCATTTAATTAAACATCCAGAGGATAATCGCTGCTTCGAGCCTGCCTGAATTCAACGAAACGAATTTTGCCTGCTGATAAGGCACTGGGTATGTCAACATCACTAAAGTTGTACATTGAGGCAGACAACAAAAGATATGGGATGTGATATTTTTCCATCATATGATGTTTTACAGAATGAAAAGAAAAAGTTCTACGTAGAAAAAGAAGACATGATGATAACCGATACTGAAACCAAAATTAAACTACAGTAAATTTTAAACATTATGGTCAAGAGACTGTTCAAAACTCTGGCAAATGAAGTTACTGGCAGTAATTTAACTCTAGTCAGTAAATTTGACGGTGCATCTGTCTAAAGTGATGCCAACTCATCATCTATTTCGTCTACAATCTTAATTGGTACTTGGCCCTCGGGCATCTTCCAAACACAGTCATGAGCGCGTTTGTAAGTACGCTTGTTAAATGTTAACTAAAGATTTTAAAATATACCGATCGCCACTAACACTTCAACTTTTTGAAATGGCCCTCTATAGTTCACGTCAAGCTTGGTTTGATTACGCTCTTCGTTGTCTTATCACACGAAATCCCCAAACGAAATTTTTGTTATAGCTGCCTTGTTCTATTCTCTGACGCAATCTCGCGGACTGTATCAACGTCCTACCACAATAATTTAATTACTTTGCAAGTAAGTGTCGAGAAGCACTTCACAAAATCAAAAGAAACAAAACACAAAACCTCAAGTTGGTATTCGCTAATTAATCGTTAGGCTGTATAAGATGTGTTCTGAGCTTAATACACGTGTGACCAATACCAGTCAACGCAACAACGTTATTCACTCGTTTGCCACTTAATTTGGCTGCACGACTCTCGTTTACTAACGAGCATTCAACACCAGATTCGTTAACAAAACAATACAGCTCACCTTTTTTTTAACGGGTCTTGAGGGTAGTTATGCGACGCAAACTTCCACTCACCGTTCACTGCTGCAACACGTGCTCCTCTAGTTTCCCACACGTGAAGCATACGAAGGGCTTCGCTGATGGCTGCTTGGCTCGATACTGAAGACGTCAAAGATACACGAGTGACATCCAGGACCAACAGCTTAACCCGCCTTCCGAGGCACGGTGGAGTATCGTCATGTATAGACGATCACCCATCCACGGACCAACCTCAGCAAGCGCAGCTCAACCTGATGGATCGACCCGGGCGGCCGCTATCACTTAGCCACGAGCTCCTCCGCCAGAATGAAGTCTACACCCTCTAATCACTCTCTAATTTCTTATTCTTGAGAATTGTGTTATCAATAGTAAATTATATCGTATTTTATTCGCTAATTGAATATGTTAAATAAAAAGTAAGTTCAAAATCTAAAACCCGACTAAAAGATATGAAACAAGAAAATATTTCAGACAGAAGTCAAGACATAGGTACAAAAATGATCAAGGTAAAGCCGTGGTCGCATGCTTGTACACCTACAAAATTATAATGGCATGCGACCACGGCTTTACCTTGATCATTTTTGTACCTATGTCTTGACTTCTGTCTGAAATATTTTCTTGTTTCATATCTTTTAGTCGGGTTTTAGATTTTGAACTTACTTTTTATTTAAATTATTTTGGGGTTATAGTTTCGTGATAAAGTATTTGCAGAACAGCTTAAAAACATTTTTTTTGGGTTATATATGGTATAATAACACCAGCCTATTATTGTCCCTCTGCAGGGCAAAGGCCTCTTCTCATACAGAGAAGGCACGAGCATTGATCACCACGCGCACTCAAGACATGTTGGCGATTTCAGACTTAAATATCTATTTATACTTATATATAAAGATGAAGAGTTTGCTTGTTTGCTTGAATGCGCTAATCTCAGGAACTACTGGTTCGATTTGAAAAATTCTTTCAGGTTTAGATAGCCCATTTATCGAGAAAGGCTATAGGTTATATATCGTCACGCTAAGACCAATAGGAGCGGAGCACCAAAGTAACTATTACACGCGGACGAAGTCGCGGGCAGAAGCTAGTATGAACTATAAGTCCAGTACCCTAATTGCGTAACTTATTTTCGTAAGCAATTTTGCCTAATTTGTTTCATTTTGACAGTTCAACAACATTCATTGCGTTATTTACGTCGTTGAGCAGATTTTTTTTACAACTTATGAATCAATGGATTAGCACACTATTTCAAATCGAAACAGGTTGTGGTTGTGTTGTATTATACAATTAGGGTACAGGTTTCCTCACGATATTTTTCCTTCAACGATGTTAGTAATGTCTAAGATAAACTCAGAAAGTACATTTGAATTGAAAAAGTTACATTGGCACTTGCCCGGATTTGAATCCACAACCTTGTGCATGAGAGGCGAGGCCTTAACCACAGGACCATCACGGCATTTATGGTATAAAATACGTATTAATTTTACAGCCGCGCCGTACGTAACACAGTCTCACTTTTGCTTGTTTTTAACAATTTAAACTTATTTATTTACTTGGACAATAATATATATATTCTTGCAAACTAGATGGCAAGTTATTTTTTTAAAAGCAAAAGCTACAAAACACAAATTAAATCAATAAAGTAACAGTTTTGCAACAATATTATAAAAAATAAATGTCGGTCGCTACGAAGACGTGTTGACGGTCCGATGGCTCTCGAGCGAAAAGGGGCGCGCTGTGAGACAGCGCTTCCTTATATACGGATTGGTTTCTTGAGCTCTTCTGATTCACAACACGGCCTCTCCTGACAGGAGGCCGTCCCGGTCTCCTTCATGATGTCTTCAGCTCTGGTGGTCGGTCTCCAGCACAGGCTTGGAGAGCCCTGCGTATGCTGGAGGCCCCTCAGGTTCGACTTGAAGCTGCAATGGCTCAGGCTTGATGTGAGCCTGTAGTGGCTCAGGCTCGACCTAAAGCTGCGATGGCTCAGGCTCGACCTGAAACTGTGGTGGCTCAGGCTCGACCTGAAGCTGCTGTGGCTCAGGCTCGACCTAAAGCTGCGGTGGCTCAGGCTCGACCTGAAGCTGCGGTGGTTCAGGCTCGACCTGAGGCTGCAGTGGCTCAGGCTCGACCTGAAGCTGCTGTGGCTCAGGCTCGACGTGAAGCTGCAGTGGCTCAGGCTCAACCTGAAGCTGCTGTGGCTCAGGCTCGACCTGAAGCTGCAGTGGCTCAGGCTCGACCTGAAGCTGCTGTGGCTCAGGCTCGACCTGAAGCTGCTGTGGCTCAGGCTCGACGTGAAGCCGCGACGCCTCAGCCTGGGTCCAGGAAGTACTAGGTTGTGGCTGGGAGACAGACTGGTCAGCTGGCGAGATTAAATCTGCAGTAGCAAGTGTAGACTCCTCATCTTCATGGTCTGCATCTGCACAGGACATTAAAAACATGTGCTCTATGCACAGCGCTACGCATTGTGCATACTCACATCATTGATTGTTGTCTGGCACAAACTAAGCTATCGAGATAGAGGCACGACGTGAAGCTTGTCTCGATAAATTAGCAGGTGAGTCATATATCAAGACGCATCTTGATATTCAGCTAAGAAAATGCCCCTCAGTGTGGCATAACTTAGCGGAGTCAGAGGCTAGCCGTGAGGCGTACTCGTAACTCGATTTGGTCAGGATAGAGGCACTACGTGAAGCTTATCCCAACACATCACAATACAACACAAACACATATGAAGCTTCATATATAAAGGAGGCATAAAGCACTCACCATCGAAATAAGCAGCACATACTTCGGGAGTCCACTCTCCACGTCAAGGAATCATGTACTCCGCAGCCACCTGCGTGTACTTTCCATATGAGCCGGCCAGGAGTTGGAGCTCGTAGCGCCCTTGTGGCAGCGTCTTCACGATGCGGTAGGGACCACGCATACAGGAGTCCAACTTTCCGGTCGATTGAGCCTGCTTTCGCACAAAAACCAAACCGTTTCGTTCAAAAGCTCGGGGAGGCTTCCTCCCTTGACTAACGTAAACATCTTGCAGGTGCTCGGTCGTACCTGATCTTGACTAATTCTCGTCCTAAATATTCAATTTCGGTCGTTAAAAAGTAACATTTTTCAAATTGACAGAAAACCCAGATTCTGTTAAAGCCAGAAGTACCTGGTACTAAATATCGAAACCTTTGTCAATTTTCTGACTCAAAAGCAGAACATTTACATCACCAGAATTGACAAATTTGCGCAATTTTATACACCCTGTATTGACAGTCGATGTCGTGGTACCGTGGTTATGAAATATGCAGAAAACTTATTTATCATATTGAGCAAGCGTTGTAACTGATCACCTACAAGAGGCGTGTTAATTGGTATTGGCTCATCGTACCGAACAGTCATCACATCTTCCGCACTGTCTACCTTTCTAGAAAGTGATTGAAAATTCCGCGTGCGAATGTACTGAACACCCTCCCTATTCATAAACTCGGGTGCCACGACAAATAAATCTACTTCAAGTGTTAAACCATCGAACTCAATCGGTAAAGTGACATATGGAGTGCTTTCGATTTCTTGACTTCGAAATGCTGGCTTGTGGGCGCAGTTGAAATGTTTCAGCAGCGACGATGATATAGCTCATCATCTGTTACGACGCCTTATTAAGGCGGATAACAATTAAAATTCTATTGTGTCTCGTTAATGACAGTTGAAGGGGATATGGTTGACCCACTATCAATTAACACATCCAATGGTACCTATACCCTGAATAACGGCGACTACGACATCGTTATTGCGGGTAATCTTATTTTCTAGGCAAAAATTTACGTTATTGTTGTTGCGACTCTGATTTTTGTTTTGCGAAACAGTTATCTACTTTGTGGCCAGGTTTTTTGCAAAAAGAACAAGGTTCAGATTTTAAAGGCACGAACACTGGTTTGGAGACGGAATTATTTGAACCACTGGGGTTCAAACTCTCACTTGAATCGACGTTAGCTTTCTTATTGCAAGCAGCCTGTCTATGGCCGACTACGCCACACGAAAAGCACTTGCCCTCCTCAAGCCTACGTTTTCTAATAACATTACTCACGTGATTACTTTTAACAGAATTATTTTGAGAGATAGGACTTGAATTATGTGTCTTAGAAGTAGACGGTTTTACATAAATCGACAAAAATTCAACTATGTCGTTAGCTGACAACTTAGCATTAGTAGCCGATGCTCTAATATGAGGGTCCACAATACCACGAACTACAATCGCAGAAATAAGCTCGTCACTGAGCCCGCGCACTATGCGTAATCGAAGTAACGAGCGTCGGGCGTAATCCGCATACGTAGAGTAATTATCCGAATTTGTGTTCATTACATCGAATAAAATATTTGCAATGTCTGGCGTTTTTGGACACAAAGGCGTAAATTCCTTTTTGAAATTACTCCACGTACGATCACTCGTAACCCACTCGCGTAACCACGTACGAGCATCACCTTTTAAACAATTGCCTATTCGCGAAAGACATTCATGATCGCTCCAATTATTTAATAGTTTTGCCCGATCAACTTCGTCACACCAATCATTAATATTATTAAAACTAGGATCGAAGCTAGAAATAAAAAAATGTTGGTCAGATCTAACCCGATTATTGATGGAACGGATCGCGTCCACTATGCGGTCCGTTGCGGTGCTGTCACTAGCTGCACCGGCGTGTTCTAACAAGGACTCTGCCGTATTACCGGTACGAAACACGCTAGGCGGCGCAGACGGCAGGGGTGGCGTACGTGACCGCGGCGCTTGCGCAGATCGACCTAGCAACGGCGACACAACGCGATCGGCATGGCGCCGCGTTGTCGGGGTTGTCTGGCGCCGGGCAGGCGGCGCCGGCAGCGACGCGTCACGCTCGGGCGGCGGCGACTTATGTGAAAATACCCTCTGTTTGCACGGGCGTTTCGGCGGTGCAAACGATGCTTGATTTTCTAACACCTTCAAACGTTCTCGCATGACCTGTAGTTCCCGTTGTAGGTCACTCTCCGGGGTCTGCGTGCGATCCCGATATCTGCTATGTCGCCTACCTGGGTCACGGCTGTGGCGACGACTTCGACAGCGATCCGACATTATTTTATTTAAGTGCAAACCCAATCAACAAAAACAGAAATTGGATCGAATCCCACTTCTGATCTTGCAAACTAGATGGCAAGTTATTTTTTTAAAAGCAAAAATACACAGCTACAAAACACAAATTAAATCAATAAAGTAACAGTTTTGCAACAATATTATAAAAAATAAATGTCGGTCGCTACGAAGACGTGTTGACGGTCCGATGGCTCTCGAGCGAAAAGGGGCGCGCTGTTTTTTTTTTTTTTTTTTTTTTTTTTTTTTCGGTATGGCATCTCACAACTGGTTTTGAGAAACCGTCGCTGTTTAACCGGTCAATCCTGTGGCTGCCTCAAGCTACTACACTCAAAGCCTCCAGCCAGGGCACATATATAAAACTAAGCTAAAAAGCTTAGGATGAACGCGCGCTAAGGGCACCCCCTGCGGGGTTCGAGCCTCGGCTTAGGGCGTTATCCGGGGGGAGAACATCAAAAGATGGGACGGGCTGGATCAAAGGGTTTTGATCATTATTATTATTATACGGGGAATTTAAAGCTACGTGCACAGCTGCAACAACTGCAGGCACCTCGTTTTCGAGCAAGGGTCGAGGGGGAGTATCATTTACTCGGGGGCGCGGCGGTCGGGAACGCAAAGGACCTCGGCGGCGAGGTCGGAATGACGGGAGGCGTCTGTGTTTGTACAATGTGCTTGTTTCCCTATTGCTCTCCTGGAGGAGGGTTATGGGGTCATCGGGGTCTACTAGGATATGCCTTGGGCGGCGAACTTTACTTATTCTACTCGGGACATAACTGGCGGCCTCGACAACCAGAGGGTTGCGATGTTTGGCCGCGGACTCAAAGAAACGCTTTGAAAGGCGTTTTAGAAATTGGTGGATTGTGGGAATCTTTAGGTCGAGGTGGAGAGCCTCGTTCCTGACGAACCATGGGGAACCTGTCGCCCTACGAAGGAATCTATTCTGCACAGTTTGCAGCCTATGTATATGACAGGGTTTTGCATGAGCAAAGACGGCACCCGCATAGGTCATGATCGGTCGAATGCACGCCGTGTAAACGCGCAATTTGCACCTAAGTGACAATTTGCTACGTGCATTGACCAAGAAAAAGAGTCTACCGAGAGCGAAAGCGGCTCGCGAACGAACAATCTTTATGTGCTCTGCGAAGGTCAAATGATGATCGAGAACGACACCTAGATATTTGGCTCGCTTCTCCCAAGGGATCGGCTTGCCGAACATGGTGATCGGTCGGGGGAGGGGGTATCTAAGCCTTTTACGCAGTTTCGTAAAGAGAACCGCTTGGCTTTTATCGGGGTTCACTTCTATTCGCCACTTTGTAAACCATGCCGCCAGTCTATCGACTGCGCGTTGGAGAGTGAGGCGAATAGAGTCGGGGGATCTAGATTTGCAGTAGATGGCAGTGTCGTCCGCAAACAGACCCAACTGCGAACTACGGCAACCTTTAGGGATGTCGCTAGTGTATAGCGTGAATATGAGGGGGGACACTACAGAGCCCTGAGGGACACCTGCACGGATGGGGCGGGGAGTGGATAACGCTCCTTCGATGCGATAGCGAAAGACGCGGTTCGATAAAAAGTCTCGTAAGATGAGCACGAGACGATCTGGCACACCGAGTTGGTACAGCTTGTATATTAAGCCGTTGTGCCAGACTTTATCGAACGCTTTCGCTACGTCGAAGAATACTGCACCGGTCATATAACCGTGCTGGAAACCAGCGCTTATGAATTCTACGATCCGGTGGGCCTGATGCACGCTAGAGTGCTCAGTTCGAAAGCCGAACTGTTCGTTGGGGATGAGGCCCTTGGTCTCGGCGAAGTCTCTGAGGCGCTTATAAATAAGCCTCTCATAGATTTTTCCGAGAACCTTGAGCAAACTAATGGGACGGTAACTGGTAGGCTCGGTTTTGGGCTTGCCGGGCTTAGGGATACCGATGACGGTGGCTTCTTTCCACGACTGTGGGAAGATATTGTTGCTTAAGGCACCATTGAAGATGGTGGTCAAAAGCATTATTAGGTGGGCGGGGAATAGCTGGATCACCCTATTGGTGATACCATCTGAACCGGGGGCTTTACGGGCTTTAAGACCTTTGATGATGTCGTGCACCTCGTCCGGGAGGACGGGGGGCAGTGGACAGTCAGGGTCATCGACGGGAGGGAGGGAGGCTCTACGTTCGACTTCTGCGTCGACCTTTGACAGGTGAGCTTGGTCTACTGGTAGGGAACTGGGAGTGCATTGGGCCTCGAGGCTGTCTGCGAGGCATTCAGCCTTTTCGGCATCGTCGAATGCGATGGTTTTATCGGGACGGGTCAGAGGGGGCATGCCGGAAGATTGGGGAGCCCTGAGTTTCCTCTGGAGCTCCCAGAAGGCCTGATGGTTTGGCTCTAGTTCGCCGAGTAACTTTCCCCAGCTCGCGTCCCGCAGCTCCGCTACACGTTTCTTTACAGATCTCTGTAAATAGCGCATATGGGCTTTGTTGGCGTTACAGGGAAAGCTATCGTACGCACGTATGGCCGCGTTCTTCTCAGTCAGTAATGCACGCACATCGTCCGGCAAGCGCCAGCGACGGTCGTCCGTCGCTGACACTTCCCTTGAACAATCGTTCAGGACGGTTTGTACGTGATCAGTGAGTGAGTCGATCGCGGCCGTGGTGTCGGCGACAGAGTCAAAGAGATCGGGGATAGAGTCTAACTGAGGGGACGTGTTGGATTTCAGCTGTGTGCTTACTTTCTTCCAGTCCGTGATCCTCTTAGTGATAGGGGGGGCGTTCGGGTCGGGGAGACCTATGCGGGGGTATAGTCTCATGACTACCGGGCGGTGATCAGAGTCGAGCTCTTGTACCGTTTCTATTGACTCTAACTTTAGGTTGACGTTCTTAAGGAGCGCCACGTCTAAGATATCGGGGGTATGATTGGGATTTATGAGAGAGAAATGAGTGGGAGTCATCGGAGCGATGACGTCAAAAGTCAGGGAGTTTGAGAGGTCGAACAGGTGTTGACCTCTGGGGTTGGTTACCGAACTATTCCAAGAGGGATGTTTGGCATTTAGATCGCCCGCTATGATGAGCGAGTTACTCATAGCGAGTAGGATCGAGAGATCGTTTGAGAGGGATTGATAGTGCCCCGGGGCGTTATCGGGGGGATTATAGACCGATACGAGAGTGATCGGCTCGTGACCTGACATACCTAGGCGACAGGCGGAAACTTCTAATACCGAGAGGGGAGGAGGGTCTAATGGGATGCAGTGAAGCTGCTTTTTATAATAGATAAGGGTGCCACCCTTGTGACAACGCGACCTGTCATTTCGAACAATCCGGTAGTTGGCAAGTGACGGGTCACGATTGCAGGGCTTTAGGAACGTCTCTTGAATTAAGAGAACGTCAATATCGTGATCGCGGAGGAAGAGCCCTATCTCTGCCCTTTGGGTTTTTAAGCCATTGGCGTTAAAGAAGCCTATTGTTAGGGATCGGGGTTTGAACCTAGCTATCGCCGTATTATCCATTGAAGGTTTTAGGTGTGATAGCTAGGCTATCTAGGACTTGCGTGATATCCGGATACGCATTGTAAATAGACTGTATCTGAGGGATATTGCCTTGAGCGGAGATGATTAAATTGGCCATTGCCTTTGCGCGCGGGGAGACAAATGCCATATAGGTCGAGGTAATGATGTTGAATGAATCAAGACCTTGGCGCTGCGCGGTCGCGGGACCGGCAGTCGGGGGACGCGGGGCTTGAGGAGCGGGAGCGGGCGCGGGTTTAGCGAGGGGCGCGGCGGGTGCAGAGGGCGCGGGGGGCGCGGAGGGCGCGGGTGACACGGTGCCACGGAAGCGGGGGTCCCTAAGGTGGGAGGGGTGGACGGGGGGCGGGGGAGGGAAGTGACCGTGAGAGGGCACCAAGGCAGGGAAAGACTGCTGGTGGTGGAGATAGTTCCACGGACTAGGCCTCTGAGGGCTTAGTCGTTGAGGCATAAGGGCGGAGGGGATCCTATAAGAGGATGAGGAGGGAGTTTCCCTTTGCTGGCGAGCGCCGGAGCGCTTCCCCAGCTTGGGAGAAGAAGCCTTAGGGGCTTTTGAGCAACCCCGGTAGTTAGCCGGGTGGCCCTCTTTGCCGCATAAAACGCAGCTGGGAGGTACGGTACAAAGGGTACGGTCTTTGGGGCGGGAGCAGTCGGAAGTGCTATGCTCGCCCAGGCACTTTACGCACCTGGGTGTCGCATGGCAATTCCGCTGTGAGTGGCCGTATAACTGGCAGCGGTGGCATTGTCCGACAATGCCACTCTTTTGAGGTTTTTCAATTTCGAACCCTGTGAGACGACACAGAGAACGAATTTGAAAGATCGGGTGGTGGCCCTCAACGGGCGGGCATATGACTAGGACCATATCGTAGAGGTCACCGCCTCTGGAGCGGTGCATACGATGGACCTCATCTACTGGGACGTTTTGCGACTGAAGGTCGGCAAGAATTTCGGACGGGAGGATTTCCCTGGGAATGCGTTTAATGACTACGCGAACTTGTTTCTCTTCCGGGAGGGAGTAGGTGTGGTATGATACACCTCTCGCTCTCAGGAGACGGGTTAGTTCCCTATAATCGCGCGATGTAGGGACTAGGATTTTTATACCCTGTTGGGTATTGCGGGCCGAGGTGAAATCGATCTTGTGATCGACGCACCATTTCGAGATGTCCGTCCACTTCCCTTTGTCCTGAATGAACAAGGGGGGTGGAGGGGCGATCTTTCTCGCGGGGGACGCGGGGGCATCCTTCGCGGAGGATGAAGCGGTCGGGGGGGCGCGCTGTGAGACAGCGCTTCCTTATATACGGATTGGTTTCTTGAGCTCTTCTGATTCACAACAATATACATATTTGTAATGTACTCGTCAAGCCCTTTCATTTCATTGGGTATGAAACACAATTCAATTATTTTTATTTTTTATTTCGTTACTTTATGTCCTCTAGAGGGCGCCATATTGTATTTAATGTGACGTCACATACTCTATAACCAACGGACAATCAAAACGCTTCCAATGATACCTCATTTGTCAAATTATGATCGGCAGTTTGGAAGTTATGAGGTAACAGATGAACATACATACATACATACATACATACATACCGGTCAAAATCATAACCCTCCTTTTTGCTTCGCCGTAGTCGGGTAATAAGAATCGAATTATTGCAAGATGTCAAGAGGTCGACGGAATTTATGAGTTGACAAAAAACAAAAACAACGTCGTGAATGTGACATTGTCAAAACAAAATGAAAATATTTCGAACATTTGGCATAAAAGATTAGCTCATTTATCGCGTAATTATATGAATAAAATGAAAGTTTTAGTAACCGGTATGGAATTTAAGAGTACCGATTTCTGCGAGCCATGTATTCCATGTATCGAAGGAAAGAGCTGCAAAATTCCCTTTAAAAACCAAGGTACGAGAGCGAATGAGGTCTTGCAGTTGGTTTTTAGCGACGTTTGTGGACCAATCGAGGAGCCGTCGTTTGGTGGTTCGAGGTACGTTCTTCTATTTATCGACGATTATACTCGGAAGACCCATGTTTATTTTTTAAAGAACAAAAGTGAAACTTTCGATAAGTTCCGTGAATACAAGGCGAAAGTTGAGAATGAGACAAGTAAATCCATTAAATGTCTGAGATCTGACAACGGCGCAGACTACTGTAACGGTAAATTTAAATCATTTTTGAAGTCTGCAGGTATAAAACACCAGACGACTGTACCGTACACGCCAGAACAAAATTCTGTCGCAGAAAGAGCGAATCGGACTATAATAGAAAAGGCAAGAACATTACTATCAGAATCAAACCTGAGCAAGAAGTATTGGGCCGAGGCTATAAATACTGTTGTATACCTAAAGAACAGAAGCCCCACGAAAGCATTGAACAATGCGGTACCAGAGAAGCTTTGGACTGGAAAAGATGTGGATGTCAGTCATCTGAAAAGCTTTGGTTGTTTGGCGTATAAATTGATACCAAAACAAAAGAGACGGAAACTAGACATGAACACGGAACCGATGATTTTCATTGGATATCCAGATAATCAGAAAGGTTATCGTCTGATGAATCCTAAAACAGGTAAAGTAACAACCGCGAGAGATGTTAGATTTCTGGAAAACGTCTTTCTGCAAAAAGAAAACGTGGAAAAGTCAGAAGTTATCATAAACCTGAATACAGATTCTATTCCTTCCAGTTTACCCAACGAATCTACAAGCAGATCTGAACCCTTGGAAGCTCACGATGATGTGTACCGTGATGCTGAAGACGAGAACGTAGAGGAGATAGAGCCTGAACCTGTAGTACCAGAGCGAGTACCTGATGACGTATTGACTGAAGAGGAAGTGACAATACCTGAATCAGAAAGAAGGTATCCCATAAGAGAACGCAGACAAGTCGATCGGTACGGATGCAATGTTATGTATGCCAAGGAGAGCAATCTTGATGATGATCCCATTGACTATTAATGAAGCGTTAGCGAGACCCGATGGTGACTTATGGAAGAAAGCGATAGATAATGAAATTATGTCTCTAAAGGAGAACCAGATTTGGACGTTAGTGGATCGTCCAGCTGATAAGATGCCTATCCAGTGCAAATGGGTGTTCAAAATCAAAAGAGATAGTGACGGCAAGGTAACGAAGTACAAGGCTAGACTAGTAGCAAAAGGTTTCACAGGTGTAGACTATACTGAGACATATTCTCCAGTAGTTAGAAGCTCTACTCTGCGAATGTTGTTCTCGCTAGCTGTTGAATACGGTTGGTTTATTGACCAATGGGATGTCACGACTGCCTTTTTATATGGCAAGATTAAAGAGGACATTTACATGCTTCAACCGAAAGGTGCAGTAGTCAAAGGTCAAGAAACCAAGGTATGTAAGCTGCAGCGTTCTTTGTAAGGATTGAAACAAGCTTCGAATGCTTGGTTCAAGGAGTTGGACAAAGTGATGTTGAACTCAGGCTTAGTGCAATCAAAAATAGAACCGTGTTTGTATCAAAAGCACCTTAAAAACAATAAGAAGCTAATTGTTATTATTTACGTAGATGACCTTTTTATTTTTGGAAATTGTGAACAAGAAAAGCAAAAATTAAAAACTGATTTGCTTGACAAGTTTAAAGTGAAAGATTTAGGCGCTGCTAGGCATGTTTTAGGCATGAGGCTGAGGAGAGATAAAGATGTTATTTGTCTAGATCAGCAACAGTTCATTTCAGAAATTTTGAATGACTTTAACATGACAGACGCTAAGCCAGTTTCGACCCCAATGGAAGTCGGTATGAAGTTAAAAAGATCGACAAATTCCCATAACAATCTGCCATCATCATCAGCCTATAGCAGTCCACTGCTGGACATAGGCCTCTCCGATTGCACGCCATTCAGCTCGATTCTCGGCAACTCTCATCCAGCGGCTACCAGCCACCCTGCGAAGATCGTCACTCCACCTAGCCTGAGGGCGTCCTACCTTACGTTTGCCAATTCGCGGTCTCCACTCAAGAACACGTGTACCCCAACGGTCATCGGTTCTACGGCTGATATGGCCGGCCCACTGCCACTTCAGTTTGCTAATTCTGTGAGCTATGTCGATAACTTTGGTTCTCTGCCGGATCACTTCGTTCCGGATTCGATCCCTCAGAGAGACTCCAAGCATAGCCCGCTCCATGGCTCGCTGAGCAACCTTAAATTTATGGACCAGCCGTACCGTGAGTGTCCATGTTTCGGCTCCGTAGGTCATAACAGGCAGGACGCACTGATTGAAGACCTTCGTCTTTAGGCTCTGTGGAATACGCGACGAGAAGACTCGACGAAGTTATCACAATCTGCCATATCAAAGTTTAATAGGGTGTTTAAACTATTTGGCCTGTAATGCGGGACCAGACATAGCGCATGCGGTGAGTGTACTTTCACAATTTAATTCGTGTTATGACGAAATACACTTTAAATGTGCGAAACGGGTCTTAAGGTATTTGAAGGGTACGTCGAACCTTTGTCTCACTTTTAGGAAGTCGGGAGATTTAGACTTACGAGGCTATGTTGATGCAGATTGGGGAGGGGGGCACTTGATAGAAAATCTTTCACAGGATTAATTTTAAAGATAGGTAAAAATATAGTGTCATGGGAGAGTAGGAAGCAAGCGACAGTATCCTCCACAGAGGCAGAGTACGTAGGATTGATTCAAGCTTCAAAGGAAGCTCTTTATTTACGTAGTTTACTGAACAGTTTGATAGGTGTGGATAGTAAAGCGGTAGTAATTTATAATGACAATCAGTTGGCGCATAAAATTGCAGCTAACAAAATGATGCATAACAGAACAAAGCATATAGATATCAAGTATCATTTTATTCGTCGACTGATAAGATTATAGCGGACATCTTAACAAAAAGTGTTCACAGCCCGAAGCTTAGAGAATTTTTAAAGGATTTATCCCTGTCAAATTATTCTATTAAGGGGGCGATGAGTAGTTAGATGTTTTGATATTTTATGTTTTTTAAAGTGCTTTGTTTAATAGATAATTTTCTAAGTTTAGTTTCGTTGTGCATGTTTTATTTTATTAGATTTCTTCTGTTTTTGTACTTTACTTTTGGGTACAGCGAAGTACAGTCGGACAAAGAAGTGTTGGTGATTTATTTAGTTTTATGTACCGAGTACTGACAAGTACAGAAGTGATCATACGCAGCGTAAATAAATTAAGGGGGCGTATTGGAAGAGGTCGCATATATGTATGCACTGGCCTGTTGCACAATGCACACGCCTGTCACCGATTCAAATTAATATAGTTACGGCTTATGTTTTTGTACCTTGTCACTTGTGTAAAAATGTTGACCACGAAATATACTAGTAATTTATCAGACCACTGCTCATTATTGCCTCTACTGCTTTCCATTAGATTTAGTGTTGGAGAAATAGAATAAGTAAGTACATGAACAAGTGCCTATTATTTCTAAACCTTATTTTCAAAAGCCATGAAACTGAATAACAGTTAATTTTCATATTGAAACTATTACTAGATTCTCTGTAAGAGTACAGAGTCTACAATTGATTGTCGATTCATGTTGCTATCATTAGTGGACGGTGGATCGAATCCCACTTCTGATGTCGCATCATGGGTGGCCGAGATGCGAAACATTGGGTCTTCTTCACGATCCGACATAGTTTAGTGTGGGCACTCGAACGGAAAGATAATTTGAATTAACTTTATTAAACTAGCGAACAAAATAAACACGTGCTTCGGAAACAAACACGTGCGTTGGTACTGAGAGTAGGCGCTGTCTACTGTACTGTGGCGCCATCCATCCACGACATATATATATTTGAAGACTTCCCTCGATTTCTCTGGGATGCCATCATCAGATCCTGGTATCCTTATCATGGTACCACCCTTGAGATATCTCCTTACCAACAAAAAAAGAATCATCAAAATCGGTTCATAAACGACGAAGTTATCCGCGAACACACAAAAAAAATATATATATGTACTCGTATACGGTCGAATTGAGAAACTTCCTTTTTTTTAAGTCGGTTAAAAATTACCTGAAATAGCCATTCCTATATATTTCATGATTGCCTGCTTAGTTCCATAAAGGTATAGCGTGATGATAATCATTTAAAATGTTAAATAGATAAATCATCTACAATACCTATCCTAATCTTTTGGCACGTTTTTTTCCAAAAATACGAACATAATATAATATTGCTCATCCCCCATAGCAAATAGCGTGATAGTATATACCCTACAATTTGACCAGACTTATAGGAAATATCTATGCAATATTTTAACAGAATCTATCCGGTACAATTTGCGTCATGCTAGAACATACAAATACGACATAATGTAATATTGCTCATCCCCTATAGCAAATAACGTAATATTTTATACCCTACAGTTTGACCAGACCTATAGGGAATATCTTTGCAAAATTTTAACAGAATCTGTTCGGTAGAATTTGCGTCATGCTGGAACATAAATGCAGACAAGCAGACAAAAATTCTAAAAATGATATTTTCGGCATTAGAATCGATCCCAGACCTCGTAGCAATTACTTTTTTTTAATGTTCAATGTACAGTTTTGACTTCGCTACGATTTTATTATATGTTTAGATAAACCAATTACAGGCACTTTTGAATTGTCAAGGGGTCGTTCAGTCAGAAAGATGAAGCTAGTTGCCCCTTCCAAAGCGTAGTAGGTACATATGGAGAAGAACGGGCAAGAAACTTTCAACTCATTGTGCACTACAGATGTACCCATTACATAAAAGTTGAATGAAAGTTGTTCCATTGTAAACTTATTAATTTGATTAGTTTATGAAATTTCGGCTATCATAACTTGTAACTCTACATCATTTTGTTTGTATTTATCATGTTTAGGGTCAGCGTAGATATAGTGGCAACAGCTCGACCATGCTCGAGCAAGGAAGGAGAAAGGAATATGTGCAGTGCCCAGGGGGTGCGCGTGGGTCTGTTTCTGTTCGAGACGTCATGTGCTAAAATAAAACTCCGCGCTTTTATAAAAATATTTAATATCTGTTAGAAGTTTCACGTCGCGCTATGTACAAAAATGTCTCCACTCGATCTAAATGGAGGTAACACTCGACTACTACAGAGCGCACAGAGTCGCTTGCTCGCAACAATCCCTAACACACTTTGAATAACACACTCGTACACTATTCAATACTTTATGAAATTGTAAACGGTATCGGTACTTAACAAAACTTTCGTTGTTCTTTCAAATTTAGATACAAAATCATTCGTTTAAATAAACGTATTTTATTTAATATTAAGTTAATGTTTGTCAACGTAAGGCAAATTTTTTCCAGCGAGTATTTACATAAGTGCAGCCTTGTTCACTCGTTTCATTGTACCCGTTTCGAATACGTACGCATTGAATCTTACAATAAGTAGGACATGCCTACACTGGTAAGTTACGAGAGTGCCTGGACAAAGGGAATTTTGTTAAGGAGTTGAGATAATCTTTGAGATACTATGTAGATATGGCAGCACTATCCATCACGTTCATATACATCACCATAACGATGTGATCACATAATATCACAATCACTAGTCACACCGCCACGTGCACGACCGCGCACTAACTGAACGCGTGCAGCAGCAAGAGCCACAGCGCCGCGGCGGTGCACGCAGGCGCTGCCAGTAAGCGCGCGCGCGACGACAGCGCGCTGGCATGGCACGCCGCCTCGTCCGCCTCCAGTGCCAGCAGCGCCACGCCGCCCCCCTCTCCGCGGCACGCGCTGCGTCGCGCAGCGCCGCGCGCCGCCGCTGACCAGCCGCCCACCTCCGCCGTCCAGCGTCGCAGCCACGCGCCCATCCACGACACCGAGCAGCCGCAGCGCAGCGGGTTGCCCGACACCACCAGCCCGCCTGCCGGGAACAATAAACCAAAAGTAACCGAATTCACCACACCACACAACATACGCAACGCCTTATACGAGTAGTACTTACCAGAGAGCAGCTTAGTTGCGTGACGATTCCACCCGGTGAGGTTGGGATAGAGCGTGGTGGGAGCGAAGCTGACGAGCTGGTTGTCGGAGAAGTCGAACGCGAGGTGGGGCACACGCGCCATCGGCCGCAGCAGGCCGGCGGGCAGTGAACGCACGCCCGTGCCCGACACGCGTAGCGCCAGCGCGCGCTGCTGGCCCAGCCCGGAGAACGCCACGGAAGACACGCGCTGCAGTGCAGCGCCGCGCACAGACAACTCGCGCAGCTTAGGTGCGCGCAGCCCCCTCAGCTGCGAGTCCAGCACGCTCTCCCGCACGTACACCTCGAGTGTCTCAAGGCCGGGAGTGCACGCCACTATATCAGCCAGTGACACTTCCACTCGACCATTAAAGGCGAGTGACTCGAGACCGAGTGAACGTAGAGGTACTAACGGTCGAAATGCACGCGGCTCTATGGCTTCCAGATGGCGGAGGTGGTACATGCGCAGATAGAGCAGACGACTCAAGCCCTCGAAGGAACCGTGTGCGACGCGGACGATAGGGTTGTGCGAGACATCGAGTGAGTTGAGGTACGGGGTGGCAGACCACATTGCCGGCTGCAGCGATGTGAACCTGTTGCGCGCCACGTCCAGCACGCGCAGGTTGGGCAGCTGCCGCACATCCGACTCGCGGTATGACGCGATGTGATTGCCACTTAGATCTAGTTCGGTCAAGTTGACGAGTGGCAAGTGCGGCATCAGCTTCAGACCTGCACCAGCCAGCGCCAGGCGGCGCAGGCGCGGCAGGTTGTGGAACAACTCCTTGAAGTTGGACTTGATGAAGTTGTGCGACAGGTCGAGGCGCCGCAGCCGCGCCAGACCGGCAAACGTGTTGTCGGACAGCACGGTGAGCGCGTTGTGCGCCAGACTGAGTTCGTGCAGAAAGGCGATGGCGTGGAACATGGCTGCGTCCAGATACTCCAGGTGGTTGTGCGCTAGTTCCAGGCGCCGCAACGTGAAGCCCACTTGCGCCAGCGCACTGCTCGGGAACAGGGCGAGTTGGTTGGCGCCGAGGTCCAGGTGCTCCAGCACCGTGTTCTTGAAGGCGTCACGCGGCAGCGCGTGCAGCTCGTTGGCGGCGAGGCGCAAGTGTCGCAGCCGCCGCATGTTGCTGAACTGCTCCACCGACAGCTGCGCCAGTCGGTTGTACGACAGGTCGAGGATCTGCAGCACCGATATCTCGCCGAATGCTCTTCGCTTTACCGCACTAATATTATTATGATGTAAAACTAATATCTCAAGTTGCGGCAGTTCGCCAAAAGCGAAGTTATCAATGTGCGTCAGATGGTTATGCGACAAAACGATTTGGCGAAGTGACGGCCCCAGAGAATCGAAGAAAGCTTTCGATAAGCTCTCCAGTAAATTATGTGACAGGTCCAGAATATTTATGAGGACCGACGGGCCGCCGCCGACGAGTGACGATATTCTATTATAACTGGCGTTCACTGACAAATTGGTTTCCTCACTCGATACGTTTTCAAAATGTTCCGTAGAGAACTCCACTAGGCGGTTGTCTCGCAAGTCTATCACTTGTAACTTGGGCAGTCGACTGAACGCTCGCTCCGCGACGAACTCGACCGCGTTCCCCGCCAAGTTCAGATAAACCAAATTTCGTAAATTTGCAAAACTGTGTTCGCTAACATTGTGCAGGCGATTGTATGATAGATCGATGCTTTGCAACTCTTTTAAATCTACAAGAAATTCACTGTTTATCTTACTTATGTAATTGTACGACAGCCTCAGTTCTTTGAGTCTAAACGAACAGTTCGTTCCGGACACTTCACTCGGAAATTCAATTATTTTATTAAAGTCTAAATTGAGATATTCCAGCGACGGAAAACTTTGTATATTTTCACTGGAAACGTAATGAATGTTATTGTTATCTAAACTGAGCCAGGAGAGCGAGTGGCTCGGCCCTACGAGCGGAAACTCTCCGCTGAACAGCGTGGATGAAAGCTCCAGCACCTGCAGCGCCGACAGGTTGGCGAAGGCGGCGGCGTGCACGTGGTACAGCTCGTTGAAGCTCAGCACCAGTTCACGCAGCGGCAGTGTCGCGGGAAACGCGTCGCCCGCCAGCTGCGCCAGGCGGTTGCCCTTCAGGTTGAGCGTGGCCAGCGCCTCCGACCACACTCCAAACGATTCGGCGGTCACCCACACGATCTGGTTGTAACCCAAGTCCAGGTAGGCGAGCGTCGCCGGCGCCAGTCCACGCAGCCCCGTGGGCAGTGCTGTGAGGAAGTTACCGGCCAGGGACAGCGAGTGCAAGTGCGGTGGCAGATCATCCAGCTCCTGTAGGCGGTTGTACGCAAGCGACAGATGCCGCAGCCTCGCCAGCTGCACCACGCTTGCCGGTAGCACCGCTAACTCATTGTGGTCGAGGTCCAGCCGCTCCAGGTCTCGTCTGAGCGCGTGCACCGTCGCGTCAGATACGTGGCTCACTTTGTTGTACGCTATCGACAGCTTTTCGAGTCGCGCACAATCCAGTACAAAAGACGGTACTGAAGTAAACTCGTTAAAGTCTAGCATGAGCTGTTTCAGTTGCAACCGTTGCTGGAACTCCAGCTCGAACAAGTCGTCCAACTCGTTATGGCTGAGGTCCAAGGAATCGATTTTCGAGTGTTCACTGCGGCAGGTGCGGTTGTGTGTCGGATGCAGCATATTGTTCCTGAGGTGCAGATGTCGCAGGCGTGGCAAGTGCGCCAGTGCCGCGCACGGCAGCTGCTGCAGCAGGTTCTCGGATAAGCGCAGAAGTGCCAGCGCCGGCGGCAGTGAGCCCCCCGCCACCACATGGAGCCGGTTGCCATCCAGATCGAGCTGCGCCAGCATCCGCAGCGAGGACAGCGCGCCCTCGCCCACGGCACACAAGTGGTTGTTACTGAGGGATAGGCTGCTGAGTGAGTCCGCCAGGAAGCCCCAGTCCGTGTGCGGCTCCAAGTCACTGATGTAATTGCTGAAACAGTACGAAGAAATTATTATATTGAAATAATAAAACAACTATCCAAATTATTCTTTGTTTCTCACTTACTTTTGCAAATTCAGCCAATTCAATACTTTCAGCTCACGGAGAGATTCCAAAGGTACTTCAGTGAACTCGTTAAATCCTAGATCTAGGGACGCTAGCGTCGATACCATGGACCTGCAAAGAGATGACGCGTTCATTGCGAGTAGGTGCAAGTACCAAAGAGCACGGAGGGTGAGTGAGTACGTACTGCAGCGCCTGGGGCTCGATGTGGTGCAGGCGCGACGCCACCAGCACCAGCGTGTGCAGGGCGCGCCCGTCCAGCGCCGCCTCGCCTAGCGCTCCCAGCCGCGCACCCGCCACCGACACGTGTGCCACGCCCGGCGCGGTGTCGGGGAACCGGTGGAAGGGCACGTCGCTGCAGGCCTGCTGGTCGCGCCGGCACAGGCAAAGTGCGGCACGTGCGCACGGCCGCGCGGGCGCCGCCACTGGCCGCGCCATCCACACCAGTAGCGCCGCCGCCACGCGCAATACCCGCGCCGCGCCCCCTTGCATCACACCCGCCGACACCGGCCGTGCGACGCCTCACATGCTACACCGTGTAATAAACGTCATATTGCTAATCGGTGCAAGGACACTGATTAGCAATATGACGTTTTATAACTGGCATTATTTTTACAACAGTGTTCAAGTACTTATATCTTGTATAACATTATTTTTAGCCTACCACACGTGGAGAGACCAATCTGCACAGGCGACTATAATCTAAATATATCTAAATCTAACTAGCCTGTATTGTCCCTCTGCAGGGCAAAGGCCCCCCTCTCTCTTTTCCACACATTTCTGTTTATTGCTAGTGTCGGCTAGTCTTTTCGGTAGGAGTCAAGCTCGTCCCGCCATCTTCGTTTTGGCCTGCCGCGATGTCGTCGTGCGTTTAGTTCCACTAAACCAATCAGTGGTTCTTTTAGACATTACATTATACGATACATTACGTTACTCATTACACACATCTGGAGTCTGGACACGTCTTAACTCAAATATCTGGGGGCATGGCAGCGCCCCAGCCATTTAATAAAAAAAAAATATAAATATTGTTGGGAATGAACGAGAATGAACAGCAGCGGGTAGCATCACGTCTATAAAAGGAGTGTCAAACAGATGACAGCCCCTTTTTTGCTCGTCAAACGTCGGAGCGTTCACACGTCTCAGCTGTGCCGTATTTTAGCCAGATTTACATTAGAGTTTCCTCCTAAATATTTTTGTGTTCAATTATTAATATTTTCTGATTGCATTAAATCGTTCGAAGCCGTTATTTATTTTTATAAAATCCACTTGTGGTTCCTAAAATCAGAAGTCTGATCTGAAATCCGAAAGATGATCTGCACACAGCCTGACCGTTTGGACTATCAATTTTTCAAATTTAATTGGGCGCGCGGCGTTACTCGTTGAATCTGTAATTCTTGTACCGCGCGTAATTTTCTTCAAATAATGGGTAGATCGCAGCTTGTTCGTTCTCGTAGTCGATCGCGTGATTTTCGTAGATAAGAAAGACATTCCAGTGATAGTGATAGGCGTCGTTCGCGTACTAGATCACGGTCACATTCCCGCGTTATGCATAGGTCTTCTTTTTTTTTTTTTCTGAATGGCATCTCATAGCTGGTTCCTGAAACCGTGGCTATTTAACCGGTCAATCCTGTGGTTGCCTTAAGCCACTACACTCAAAGCCTCCAGCCAGGGCACACATAAACTAAACTAAAAAGCTTAGGATAAACGCTCGCTAAGGGCACCCCCTGTGGGGTACGAGCCTCGGCTTAGGGCGTTATCCAGAGGGAGGACATCAAAAGATGGGACGGGCTGGATCAAAAGGTTTTGATCATTATTATTAATCGGGGAATTTAAAGCTACGTGCACAGCTGCAACAACTGCTGGATAAGATAAGATAAGATAAGATCATTTATTTGTCCAAAACATGAGTATACACACACATGGCATGCAAGATGTTACAATTAAATTATATCAGTACCTCGTTTTCGAGCAAGGGTCGGGAGGGAGTATTATCGAGTCACCGCTGAGCGCTCGATGCATGCAGGTGTTGAAGCGTACTAATCGTTGTTAAATAAAAATGTCGTCGGCTAATGTGCTTAAATGTAATAATTGTAATCTCGTGGTTAGTGAACTGTTAACGTTTGTGCAACATAAACATGAAGTGATGGACAGTGAAAGCCTAGTGAGGATATGTAGTTCTGCCTTTTCAACAGAAGACATCGAAAAAGCTAAGTCATTACTGTTTCAATCCGTGTCTACTGATATACGTCAAATAAAGCATAAGCACAAAGAAGGAAAAACCAAGAAAGACCTATTTGATATCATAGAAGTTATTAAGAATGTAGACCCAGAGAAGATTCCTATTTTCGTAGCTCATGATTTAAACAAACTACCTCCAATTACGTTTGATCATGTAGAAGTCAGTAGACTTTTAAAAGATATCGTTATTTTACAAAACGAGGTCAAATTGTTTAAAAGTACGTATGTAACCGTAGATCAGCTGTTACAAACAAAGCAGGAATTATTAAAAATTAACCCTGACGATGATAATTGCGGCGTAACTGTAGGCAGTTTAAATGAAACTATTGTGCAGAATGACTATAGAAACATTAACCTAAGGAGAGGTGCATCATGTATGCAAGCTAGCTTTGCGTATGATAGCGGACCCATGGGTCTCCCGCACATGTCGTCAATATCACTGACCTCTCCAAACCAAATTAATATTACGAATGTTCGGCCTGATAAGCATGAATCTGTTCGTTCGTCCCCGTTGCGCGGTAGCATTGATGTTGTGAATGAGTGCGATAAAGCGGTTTCATTTGCACCTAATAAACAAATAGTGCGGCAGGAGGTTGATAAGAATATAACTAGCGAGGTGTCGACAGCGGGGGGTGCGAGAAAGACAAAGCATCTGGTGTGTGATGTATTGAAACCTACTTGCAGTTCGAGTGGTGCGTCAGCTGTGGCGCCTAGCAACAGCTGTTTGCCTGAGTCGTATCACTCGTTTGCAGATATAGCGCGTGCGCCGGGTGAATAGGTCAGAAAGGCGTGGCTGTTACTACCCCACAATGTAAGTTTAGGGCTGCAGATATCAAACTCCCTTTGTTTATAAACAATGTTGACAAAGGAACTTCACCGGCAGATATTGCCAATTATATTATGACTAAAACACAAGTTTGTGTAACATTGGAAAAAATTATAATGAAACAACTTGGAGTATGATGCTTATAAGATATTAGTCCCTAGGCACAAGTTGGCTACATTCTTGGACGACCTTATATGGCCCGAAGGCATATCTTTCCGGCGTTTCATAGACTTTGGAAATAGAAAGCACTTTACTAAAAATCAAAATGGACAGTCAACTATTAGGAAGACCCTCACTTAGCAGTTTTATTACCTTTAACTGTAAGTCATTAGTACGTTCGGTGGATTATGTAAGAACCCTGTGTCGTCTAGCAGACATAATAGCCCTACAGGAGACGTGGTTGTTCCCGCACGACTTGCCGATCCTTGGAACAGTCGACCCTGACTTTGACTACTGTGGCAAATCGGCTATAGACTTGTCGGCGGGCTTAGTACGAGGCAGACCGTATGGCGGCGTCGCGCTGCTCTGGCGTAAAAGTGCTTTTAGTTCGGTGACAGTGATCCCGTGCAATAGTGTGCGTATCGCGGCAACTAAGGTAGTGGTGTGCGATCGTTCCTTCGTAGTATTCTCTGTGTACATGCTTGTGAACTCCATTGAAAACTTAATTGAATTTACTGACTTCCTTAGTGAAATAAGCGCTATAATTGAAAACACTGAAGTTGCTGTACATTTTAGGCGATTTTAATGCTAGTCCTTGTGGGTTGTTTGGAAAAGAACTTCTAAAATTCTGTAACGATCAACAATGGGTGTGTGCGGATATAGAAAAATTGGGAAGTTCATCGGATACCTTTACATTCATTAGTGATGCCCACGGCAGCACAAGCTGGCTTGACCATTGTGTAGTAACGGAGTCTGCGTGGCAGTCTGTACTGAGTGTAAGAGTGTTCTATGACTGTACCTAGTCGGACCACTATCCCCTAGAAATAGCTTGTAATCTTTCTGTTATGAAACCACAGTTTCTATTACTTGATAATATCCCTAACGGTATACTGTGGGCCGATAGGGATGAGCAACAAAAACAAGTTTATAAGAAGATATGCAATGATAATTTTAGAACGGTTGACTTTCCATCAGAATTGTCAGAATGTTGTGACGATTTATGTAACAATAAAGATCACAGAAGAGTTATAGACCGAATGTACACGGACATTGTTGCGACTATGTGTGAAGCGGCTGTGATTAGTTCAAATTGCAGAGATAATAATAATATGATAAAGCGAAAACGTGTTGTGTTAGGCTGGAATAAGCATGTTCGTGGTGCTCACGAGGTTGCCAGGCTAAACTTTCAAACCTGGTTACTATACGGGAAGCCTGCAAATGGACCTATTTATAATAACATGGTAGAATCTCGACGTCGTTTCAAAGCCAAGTTGAGATGGTGTCAAAATAACGCCGAGCAAATTAAGCTGGATGTTCTTGCATCACACCACACAGATAAAAATTTCAAAAGCTTCTGGAAAGGCACGAGAAAACTCAATTGCAAACCCACTGTTCCTCTAAATGTTAACGGAGTAACTGAGCCGCGTTACATTGCGAACATGTTTAAAAGTCTTTTTCAGATAGAACCTGCTTCCTGTGTGCCGGGAATGCTCAATACTAGTGAAATCAGGCAAACTACGCTTGGGCCGGCAGTAATACCATCCTTTACCCCTAAACATATTTCTACCGTTATAACACATATGACGAGGGGTAAGTCCCCAGGCCACGATGGAATTAGTATTGAGCATTTACAGCAGGGGTTCATCTGCCAAGGGTTCTAGCAATGTTTTATACATTTTGTTTAAGACACTCATACCTGCCTGATGAGTGTATGAAGACCGTGGTTGTGCCAATAATCAAAAATAAAACTGGTGACGCATCAGATAACAGCAATTATAGGCCCATTTCGTTAGCTACTACCGTGGCGAAAGTGCTGGACAGTCTGCTTGATCGCATTTTGAACAGCCACATAAAACTAAACGACGCTCAGTTCGGTTTTAGGCACGGGCTGTCGACAGATACGGCAGTTCTATGCCTCAAACACACTGTCCGGTACTACACCGATAGAAAGACTGCGGTCTACGCCTGCTTTTTAGACCTTTCGAAAGCTTTCGATTTGGTGTCCTATGATGTGCTATGGCACAAAATGAGGACAGAAACCAGCCTCCCAGCAGAAGTCGTCAACATTTTTGATTATTAGTACAACAACCAAATTAATGTTGTTAAGTGGGCGAACGAGATCTCCGATGCGTACACACTGAGGTGTGGGGTAAGGCAAGGAGGTTTAACCTCGCCTCGTCTCTTCAATCTGTACGTAAACGGACTCATTGAGAGACTCAGCGACACCGATGTTGGCTGCTCTATAGACGGAAAATTCATCAACAACATCAGTTACGCAGACGATATGGTGTTACTGGGTCCCTCTATAAGTGCCGTTCGTAAACTCCTCGCTACTTGTGTGGAATACGCCGGGGCCCATGGGCTCAGGTATAATGTAAAGAAAAGCGAGCTTTTGGTGTTCCAATCACCAGGTCATAAGGTCACACAAGTACCACCCGTCCTCATAGACGGTGTTTCTTTACCCAGAGTTTCGCGATTCAAATACCTGGGCCACTGGGTCGCGGATGACCTATCAGACTATGAGGATATTGAGAGAGAGCGCCGGGCGTTGGCTGTCCGATGCAATATGTTGGCTCGTAGATTTGCACGCTGCAGTAAAGCAGTAAAAGTTACTTTGTTTCGAGCGTTTTGCCAATCTTTTTATACGTGCAGTCTATACGCAAAAGGCAATCAACGCCCTGCGCGTTCAGTACAACAATGCCTTTAGGATGTTGATGCGACTGCCGAGGTACTGCAGCGCGTCGGGCATGTTTGCCGACGCTCGTATTGATGGTTTCCATGCCATCCTCAGAAAGAGAGCTGCATCGTTGCTAAGCCGTGCCCGCGGCAGTGGCAACAGCATTCTTAACGTTGTGGCTGGCAGAATTAATTGTCCAATATTGTGGCATTGTGTACAGTTACATGTCTCAAAAAAAACAACCGACTTCCAAAAAAAAACACTACAAAGTGAAAAATAACTTTAATTCCTCCTTTTTGGAAGTCGGTTAAAAAACAACAATTGACAAAATTATTTAGATTTTTATGTATTTATTTTGTGCTTTTATGATTTAATTAATTTAAAGATTTTAATGAATTTTTAATTTTATTTGTAATATATTGATAATTTTAAACATTTTAGTAATTTAGAGTCTGATATTTTGATCTTAGTAATGATAGTGTGATTGTGGTGTTTATTTGAATACTAACATAATTCTTAAGTATTTCTACTAACAAAAATATGGATCATTGTGTCTGAGTTAAATAAATAAATTTAAAAATTATTTACTCGGGGGCGCGGCGGTCGCGATCGCAAAGGACCTCGGCGGCCAGGTCGGAATGACGGGAGGCGTCTGTGTTTGTACAGTGTACTTGTTTCCCTACTGCTCTCCTGGAGGATTGTTATGGGGTCCTCGGGGTCTAAGAGGATATGCTTTGGACGGCGAACACGACTGATTCTACTCGGGACATAACCGGCGGTCTCGACAACCAGAGGGTTGCGATGTTTGGCCGCGGACTCAAAGAAACGCTTGGAAAGGCATTTTAGAAATTGGTGGATTATGGGAATCTTTAGGTCGAGGTGGAGTGCCTCGTTCCTAAAGAACCAGGGGGAACCTGTGGCCCTACGGAGGAATCTATTTTGAACTGTTTGCATCCTATGGATATGATGGGGTTTTAGATGAGCAAAGACAGCACCCGCATAGGTCATGATTGGTCAAATGCACGCCGAGTAAACGCGCAATTTGCACCTAAGTGACAATTTGCTACGTGGTAGGTAAAAGAGTCTATCGAGAGCGAAAGCGGCTCGAAACCAGCGCTTATGAATTCTACGATGTGGTGGGCCTGATGCACGCTAGAGTGCTCAGTTCGAAAGCCGAACTGTTCGTTGGGGATGAGGCCCTTGGTCTCGGCGAAATCTCTGAGACGCTTATAAATAAGCCTCGCATAGATTTTTCCGAGAACCTTGAGCAAACTAATGGGACGGTAGCTAGAGGCCTCGGTTTTGGGCTTGCCGGGCTTAGGGATACCGATAACTGTGGCTTCTTTCCACGACTGGGGGAAGATATTGTTGCTTAAGGCACCATTGAAGATGGTAGTCAAAAGCATTATTAGGTGGGCAGGGAATAGTTGGATCACCCTATTGGTAATACCATCTGATCCGGGGGTTTTACGGGCTTTAAGACCTTTGACGATGTCATGCACCTCGTCCGGGAGGACGGGGGGCAGTGGACAGTCAGGGTCATCAACGGGAGGGAGGGAGGCTCTACGTTCGACTTCAGCGTCAATCATTAATAGGTGAGCTTGGTCTACTGGTAGGGAACTGGGAGTGCATTGGGCCTCGAGGCTGTCTGCGAGGCATTCAGCCTTTTCGGCATCATCGAATGCAATGGATTTATCGGGACGGGTCAGGGGGGGGCATGGCGGAGGATTGGGGAGCCCTGAGTTTCCTCTGGAGCTTCCAGAAGGCCTGATGGGTGGGCTCTACTTCACCGAGTAACTTTCCCCAGCTCGCGTCCCGCAGCTCCGCTACACGTGTCTTTACAGATCTCTGTAAATAGCGCATATGGGCTTTGTTGGCGTGACAGGGAAAGTTATCGTAGGCACGTATGGCCGCATTTTTCTCAGTCAGTAATGCACGCACATCGTCCGGCAAGCTCCAGCGACGGTCGTCCGTCGCTGGAACTTCCCTTGAACAATTGTTCAGGACGGTTTGTACGTGATCAGTGAGTGAGTCGATCGCGGACGTAGTGTCAGCGATAGAGTCGAAAAGGTCGGGGATAGAATCTAATCGAGGGGACGTGTTGGATTTCAGCTGTGTGCTTACTTTCTTCCAGTCCGTGATCCTCTTAGTGATAGGGGGGCGTTCGGGTCGGGGAGACCTATGCGGGGGTATAGTCTCATGACTACCGGACGGTGATCAAAGTCGAGCTCTTGTACCGTTTCTATTGATTCTAACTTTAGATTGACGTTCTTAATGAGCGCCACGTCTAAGATATCGGGGGCATGATTTGGATTAATGAGCGAGAAATGAGTGGGAGTCATCGGAGCGATGACGTCAAAAGTCAGGGAGTTTGAGAGGTCGAACAGGTGTTGACCTCTGGTATTGGTTACCGAACTATTCCAAGAGTGATGTTTGGCATTGAGATCGCCCGCTATAATGAGCGAGTTACCCATAGCGAGTAGAATCGAGAGATCGTTAGAGAGGAGTTGGTAATGCTCCGGGGAATTGCCGGGGGGATTATAGACCGATACAAGAGTGATCGGCTCATGACCTGACATGCCTAGGCGGCAGGCGAAAACTTTTAATACCGAGAGGGGAGGAGGGTCTAGTGGGATGCAGTGAAGCTGCTTTCTATAATAGATCAGGGTGCCACCCTTGTGACAACGCGACCTGTCATTGCGAGCTATCCGGAAGTTGGCAAGTGACGGGTTACGATTGCAAGGCTTTAGGAAAGTCTCTTGTATTAAGAGAACGTCTATTTGGTGATCGCGGAGGAAGAACCCTATCTCTTCCTTTTGGGATTTTATACCGTTGGCGTTAAAATAACCTATTATTAGGGATTGGGGTTTTCAACCTAGCTAAGACCGTGTTATCCATGGATGGATTTAGGGGTTTTGGCGAGAGAATCTAGGGCTTGCGTAATATCCGGATACGCGTTGAAATTGGATTAGATCCGTGGGATATCGCCTTGGGCGGCGAGGATATGATTTGCCATTGCCTTTGCGCGCGGGGAGACAAATGACGCGTAGCTCGAGGTGATGATGTTGAATGAGTCAACACCTGGATGCTGCGCGGTCGCGGGACCGGCAGTCGGGGGACGCAAAGCTTGAGGAGCGGGCGCGGATTTAGGGCGCGGCGTAGAGTGCGCGGGAGGCGCGGAGGGCGCGGGTGGCGCGGTGCCATGGAAACGGGTGTCCCTAAGGTGGGGGGGGAGGAAAGGGGGGGCGGAGGAGGGAAATGACCGTAAGAGGGCACCAAGGCAGGGAAAGACTGCTGGTGGTGGAGATAGTTCCACGGACTAGGCCTCTGAGGGCTTAGTCGTTGGAGCATAAGGGCGGAGGGAATCCTATAAGAGGATGAGGGAGTTTCCCTTTGCTGGCGAGCGCCAGAGCGCTTCCCCAACTTAGGAGAAGAGGCCTTAGGGGCTTTTGAACAACCCCGGTAGTTAGCCGGGTGGCCCTCTTTGCCGCATAAAACGCAGCTGGGAGGTACGGTACAGAGGGTACGGTTTTTGGGGCGGGAGCAGTCGGAAGTGCTATGGCTCGCCCAGGCACTTTACGCACCTGGTTGTAGCATGGCAATTCCGCGGGGAATGGCTGTAGAGCTGGCAACAGTGGCATTGTCCGACAATGCCATTCTTTAAAGGTTTTTCAATTTCGAACCCTGTGAGATGACACAGAGAACGAATTTGAAAGATCGGATGGTGGCCCTCGACGGGCGGACAGATTACGAGGACCATGTCGTGGAGATCACCGCCTCTAGAGCGGTGCATACGATGGACCTCGTCGATGGGGACATTCTGCGACTGAAGGTCGGCAAGAATTTCGGATGGGAGGATTTCCCGGGGGATGCGTTTTATAACAACGTGAACTTGTTTTTCCTGTGGGAGGGAGTAGGTGTGGTATGACACACCTCTTGCTCTCAGAAGTCGAGTTAGTTCCCTATAGTCGCGCGACGTAGGGACTGAAACTTTTATACCCTGATGGGTATTTCGGGCGCTGGTGAAGCTGATCTTTTGATCAGCGCACCATTTTGAGATGTCCGTCCACTTCCCCTTGTCCTGTATGAATAGGGGAGGTGGAGGGAGGATGTTTTTCGCGGGGGGCGCGGAGGATGATGCGGTCGGGGGGGCGGGGGCGCGGGGGAATCCTTTGCGATGGACGACGATGCGATGCATAGGTCTACAGGACTTCGGTATTATATTGATAGGTGAAGAAGACTTTAAAATAACAAATAAATATTTTGATAAAAAAAAAAAAATCGTCTACCGTCGCCCAGTAAAGATCGTTTTTGTTTTGATCCTATAATTTATTTCGAAAAAATAGTAAAAAGTGTTTGTGTATAACCCTGTGTGATATCGTTGCATTGCTAGTGAAACGAACTTTCGAATAGTGAAAACTGGACATCAATACAACCACGGACTGCAAAGTTATAGGTAAAAAACTTATAAGAAAAAATATTTAACGGCTCCGAACCCGGACCTACCTCAACGCGCAGAGCGCCCGATACACCTCGCGCGCTCCGCGCCTCACCCCTTCCAGCACCTGCGCTACTTAGAGATCCTATGACTAAACTTTTACGAAACAAAGTACTACAGCGCACTTAGTTCGCTTGCACTCGCGATAGTCGGCTATCACGTTAGCGTCATTTGGCGCTCGGTGCGCAGCAGGAAGACAAAATTTATATTACAATGCCGCGCGTACAGCGTTCTCCTCCTGCAGCTACAGCTAAGTGCAAGTATCTGAGCCGGTGTTAACACCGACCACCCCTGGCAATAGTAGTAGTGTCACAGACGCAACCAGTAACGTTTCTGTAAGGTCTAAGCGACCACGACCGAACGACTCACCTAACAACAACGTTGCATATGAGGAAATATTAGAAGATTGTTCAACCGGCCAGGATTCGATTACTCACTGCCATAAGTTAGATGGTGCAACAATGTTTGAACTTTGCAAAGAAATTGAATCTGTGATGACCATGCATCTACAGGCCTCGCTCAAATCCTACTTTGAAAATGAATTTCTTCAGTTAAAAAAAACCTTGCAAGGACTGGAGGATTCAGTCCAGTTTATGAGCAAAAACTATGATGATATGAAGATCGAATTGGACCAGAACAGGAATGTCATGAATCAACTAAAGAAAGAAAATAGCGAGTTGAAAACCTGTATTTCTGACTTATCTATAAGGCTTAATATTGTAGAACAACATTCTCGTCAGGATAATTTAGAGATAAACGGAGTTCCTGAAAATCAAGCCGAAAACTTATTAAGCACGGTAGTTCAACTAGGGAAAACTATCTCATGCAATATTGCAGCTGATGATGTTTCTTCAATAACTCGTGTCAAAAAAATCGATTTGCTGAAAAACTGAAAAATACAAGGAAACGTGATGAAGTTTTAGCATCAGTAACCAAATTCAACCGTGCTCATGTTTCCGATAAACTTAATTCAAGTCACTTGGGCTACGGTGGCACCAAACAGCCTGTTTTCGTCTCCGAACATCTGTCACCCCTGAACAAAGCCATACATGCAGAAGCTAGGAAAATGGCACGTGAGAAGAACTATAAATATGTTTGGGTCCGCGATGGCCGCGTCTTAGTCCGTAAAGAAGATGGAGCACGCGCTGTACAGATTAAGAGCCTGCACGCTACCTCTTTAATGTAAATACCCAAAAACCCAGGCGCAGAAACCCGTGAGTAAATCTTTAAAATTCACTGTCTACTACCAGAATCTCCGAGGAATGCGAACAAAATTGAGTGATATAAATATTGCGGTTAATGTCAATCAATATGACATGATTGTGGTGACAGAGACATAGCTCAATGATAACATCAACGACGGAGAGCTATTTAACGTCCGCTATAATATTTACAGGAGAGATAGGGCTTCCAGTGCACTTACAGGTAAAGAAGGAGGTGACGTTCTTATTGCTGTGTCCAAGGCATATGATTCCGCGCGGGTTTGTCAGTGGGAAACTACTGCAGAAGACCTCTGGGTACGTGTTAAGATAAATGAGAAGAAGAAATTAAACATTTGTGCTATCTACTTACCTCCCCTTGTAACACAGCAGCACCTAGACATGTTTCTGAGTTCGGTCACGAGTGTTAGTGAAACTACTGGCGAAGAAATTATAGTAGTCGGAGATTTTAATCTCGGCTTCATCGAATGGAACCAGGACCAAAATCACTCTTATGTAACTTCTATTATCCCGTCAAACTATAGTAACAATCTAGGATACTCTCTTGTAGATTTTATGTCTTTTAACAGTCTGTTTCAATATAATGTTATTAAAAATATGAATAGCACAACGTTAGACTTAGTTTTTTCAAACATACGAAATGCAATGGTTAGAAGGTCTGCATCACCTCTCTGTAAAGAAGACTGTCACCACCCCCCTTTAGAAATTGAGTTTATTTTTAAAGCGTACGTGCCACTTAAACATGTAAAACAAGCTAGATTAAATTTCAAGGCAGCCGATTATGTACTACTCAATAAAAAATTGAGAGAATTAAATTGGAAAGAGCGACTGGAGCAATGCGCAAATGTTAATCTTATGATAGAGTTGCTGTATGAATCCGTTCAAACAATTATTAATGAGAATATTCTTAAAATTAAGTATATAAACAAAAATTTTCCTCCATGCTATTCCAAAACCTTAGTAAAAGTCCTCAATGAAAAAGAAAAACTAAGACAACGTTTAAAAAAATATGGTAATCCACGTGATGATATTTAGTACAGAATGCTTGATGAGAGGGCACGGTCGACTATTAAGAGTTGTTGTAAAAATATGTCCACTCTATGGAGAGTAACATCCAGTCAAAACCAAAAGCGTTCTGGTCTTTCGTTAAGACCAAAAATTCAAAACGTAGCTCAATACCATCCGAAATTACATTAAACGAATCAATAGCTACGACAGGCGATGAAATATGCAAACTTTTTCAAATCAATTCTCGTCTACGTTTTCTGCCGCTAACAAAAATACTGGAGCAGCAACAAATGGAGCAAAAACTTCGGTCTTCTAAGTAACTTTTGAGAAGTTTCAGTTGAATGCCTCTTACGCCCACTGTCTCAAGCTTGCGCAATAGAATAGGAATGGAGACTGTATCAAAAGCTTTGGCGAGGTCCAGGAAAACTCCTACTGTGTGGTTACCCTTGTCAAATTCTTGGGCTAGATAATCAGTCAGTTGATGTACGGCATCGGCAGTTGAAACTTTAGGTCAAAACCATACTGACGCTCCGACAAAATTGATTTATCCTCCAGGTATTTAAACAATCTTTTATTTATAATTTTTTCCAAAATTTTTGACATAGAAGGTAGTAAGGAAATTGGTCTATAATTTGTTACTTGCTGTTCACTGCCTCTTTTGTATACAGGGACAATAACTGCTTTTTTGAGACACTCAGGAAAAATATCCAAAAACAGGCACATTCGGAAAATATAAGTCAGTGGTGGTAATAAAATATTCTTGAATCGTTTGATGATTTTATTTGATATATTATCCCAACCAACTGCACAGTCATCTTTCAAATTCATGATTATTCTTTCTACCTCAGTTTCGTCAGTATCTAACATGGCGAAGGATGTTAAGTGGGGTTACATTCAAAAGGCGTGCTTGTTTGATAGTGTGATTGAACCCGATTTCTTTCTGCCAGATTCTTTCCGACGTTAACAAATAAATTATTTGCTAAGTTAGCAGATGTCAGCGGTGTCGAGTGCGCTTTTAATAAACCTGAAGATGACTCATTTTGTTTCGAGGTATATGTTACATTTTTAATATATTTCCAGATCTGTTTACTATTTGTTCCAGCCTTTTTCAATGCAGTTTTGTCAAAATTAACCTTTTAACCATTACAGAAATTACGATACCTTTTGTACGACAGTTGCAGTATTGCATTATCTGGATGAGATTTAGCCTTCATGTGCAGTTTATCTCTATGTTTCATACAACGAATAAGACCTGTCGTGATCCAGGGTTTTATGTTAACATTTTTACGGCTCAATATTATTAAGTCTGTATTTTTCTGAATTGCATGTCGTATATTTTCTATTACATACAACATACAAAACTGCGGATCAGGAGAATTGTAAACTGGATCAAAGTTGATGACGCGTAAATCTTCTTCAAGTTTATTTATGTTTAATTTAGAAATTGTGCGAGTGTTTTGTTTAGGTAATTTACAGTTTATGATTAATAGGGCAGCATTGTGATCGGTTATTGTTGAGTTAACAACAAGTGCAAGTGAAGGGAAATTTGATTTAATATTTAATTTGTGTGTGGATCAAGGAGTCTTCCCGGATTTAATGAAATACAGTAAGGTAATAAATACCACTTTTCAAATCCGGGGACAGTAAAGACACCAATAATTATAGACCCGTATCTGTGTTGCCGGTATTCAGCAAGGTGTTTGAAAAGGTAATGCTTAATCAAATGCTCAATCATTTTAACACAAATAAAATCCTTCACGATCAACAGTATGGTTTCACCAAAGGACGTTGTACGACCGACGCCGGTGTAACCCTATTAAGACACATTTTTAACGCGTGGGAAGAGGCTCAAGACGCCATAGGGATCTTTTGTGACCTCTCCAAAGCATTTGATTGAGTCGATCACGAAACCTTACTCTTGAAACTTGAGCATTACGGACTTGGAAAACTTGCACTCAATTTAGTAAAATCTTATTTAAATGATAGACAACAGCAAGTTCAAATAAACGGTATCAATTCACTAGGTTTAAAAGTAAAAATAGGTGTGCCACAAGGGTCGATATTGGGTCCATTCCTCTTCTTAGTGTATATAAATGATCTACTCCATTTATTAAAAAATCAACCACAAATGGTGTTATTTGCTGACGATACTTCTTTAATTTTTAAGGTAGATAGACGTGCTACAAATTTTAACGACGTAAATAACGCCCTACTGCAGGTCCAAAATTGGTTCACTGCTAATAATTTAGTATTAAATGGAAAAAAAACTAAGTACATAAAATTTTCTTTACCAAATGTCAAAAGTAGTGATTGTGAGATAGTATTGAATCAAGAGAAACTAGAATTCGTCGATAAAACTGTTTTCCTAGGGATCACGCTCGACTCAAGGCTGCAGTGGGGTCCTCATTTAACATCTCTTGCAGGACGGCTAAGTTCAGCAGCATATGCTGTCAGAAAAATCCGTCAATTTACTGATGTAGATACCGCGAGGCTAGTCTATTTTAGCTACTTTCATAGTATCATGTCTTACGGTATTTTACTGTGGGGACGGCTGCAGACATCGAGTCTATTTTTATTCTGCAGAAAAGAGCGATCAGAGCCATATATTATCTCCGCAGGCGCGATTCTCTAAGGAAACTGTTTAAGGATATTAACATCATGACGGTACCTTGTCAATATATCTATGAAAACATAATGTACGTAAGAAAGAATTTACATCTTTTTAGCAAAAGAGGTGATAGACATAATTATAGTACAAGAAATAGGGACCTATTAGTTCAACCAGGTTTCAGACTGGCTAAAGTAGATTCATCTTTCATGGGATACTGTTTAAAATGTTACAATAAAATTCCTCCCCACATAGGTACTTCAACTGAATGAGACGAAATTCAAATCTTGTATAAAACGCACACTATGCAGGTAGGCATATTATACGTTGGGGGATTACATCGCTGATAAAAATGCTTGGCTCAATGCTGGTCCTGCTCCACAACTAATTGATTAACATTTGCAAATACTGTTGGAGCTGCTGAAGATTGTAAGACTATCTTTGCATTGTATAAACTCAATCTCCATTGTATTATATAATTGCATAGTACAGGTGTGAGTACTATGTACTAAAGAGTTACCATTTACCGGGTAATATGTCTTGCATTGACTTGAATGTGCCCTGGCGGCTGTGAGTATGTCATGCTCACTCAAATGTTTCGCTGATGGTGGCGCGTGTGTTGGATCATTTAGCTCCCTTCAAAATGGTTGAGCTGAATGGTGCTAATCCATGCGTGATGTTCGTGAACGGGCGCCGTCAGTTGGGACTGGTCATCTCTTAGCTGCCAGGGCTTATTTTTATTTAATTTAATTTTTTGAATTGTTCTTTGTTTTATCTTTTTATTACGGACGCTTCTAACGTGCACGTCTTTCTACATTGTTCTCACATGTATAATTTCAACATGAATGATGTAACCAATATTTTGTAACAATTTTTTATTTAAAAGAGTGTCCGTGGAGTTTCTTGCCCGTTCTTCTCCATAGGTACCTACTACGCTTTGGAATGGGCAACTAGCTTCATACCTATTTCTGACTGACCGATTCCTTGACAATTCAAAAGTGCCTGTAAATGGTTTAATTGAAATAAATGCTTTGAGTTTGAGTTGAACGGCTTCATGGATTTTAATAAATGAGGTGTCGTTAGATTCGTCTTAATTGTGGGAGTAGTATAGGCTACTTATATAATTTGTATTTATTGCATCTGCAGTTTATACAAAAAAAGAGAGGGGCAGGTTTAAAAAAAATACAACATTATTGGTATCAAATAAAAGCTAGTAATGAGACAATTTCAAATATATATAAATCTTTTAATAAAACTAAGAAGCTTGAAAAAAAAATTGTTTCAAACTAAAAGGCCGACTGCAAAAACACATGACTGAAAAAGAAAAACAAGCATTATAATGTGATTTGAATGTAGGTATTGCAGAAAGACGAGCCACTGACCCGGACCGGTACTATACTTGTTTTTATGTGTTTTTGCAGTCGTGTCTCGTTCTTAATGTAATCGTTCTTTTAAATCATTTGCTTTTTTACAGTCGAAATAGGCCCGACGTTTATGGTGATTACTTGGCCGATGATTGTTGTTTTTTTTTTTCGAAATCCGTTGTTTTTTGGATTGCTGTGGTGTAAGTGTAGAAATCAGGTAGAGGGGTGCGGCGCCCGGGGCCCGGGGTCGCAGCGCGGCATGTCGTGCGCCGTATAAAAACAATGGAAAGGTTAATGAGGGGCACTCGCGTTCAGATTTGTTTATCGCCTTTGTTCAAAGCCGCACTCAACCGCAGAGCGGCGCGTCGGCACCACGGTACACTGATGCCACACTCGCGGCACGCTCACAAATCACAATATGATACCCAAACTTCATAATTCACAAAACTTTTGAGCATCATTAGGGAGGCATCGACATCACACGCTACCCAGTAACCGATGATAGGTTCACTACTTCCCCCCCCCCTTCTTCCTTCTAACGGTTTATCTTGGATTTCTATCGGTATGCGGTGTCATCAAAAAAAGCTTGCAGCATTTCAGCTTGGCACTGAATCGACGTCACCATGAAACTTCATTCATGAGGGGTGCTTAAAGACCCTCCGAAGCAGTTCGAAGCTCGTTGCCACCGGTAACAAGCCAAGGACAGGCCGATGAAGAAGGCTTCATTCGCGTGGAGAAGAAGAACAAGAAGAAGAAGCCTGGTTGTCGCAATCAGTACCGAGTACCGCATTGACCGGTCCCGACAGGTTGCTGCGTCCCGCTATTCCATTGACGTAGCTGTACGTGTCGTGTCTACATCACACCACGAAGGAAGAGGAGGTCGTGGAGTACATCAAGATGACGACCAAGTTCACCTTGAGAGTCGAGAAGTTGGAGTCGCGCCCATAGGATTAGCTTCAAAACTAAAAAAAAAACTCAAACTCAAAGCATTTATTTCAAATAAACCAATTACAGGCACTTTTGAATTGTCAAGGGGTCATTCAGTCAGAAAGATGAAGCTAGTTGCCCATTCCTAAGCGTATTAGGTACATATGGAGAACAACGGGCAAGAAACTCAACGGAAATATTGTTACAAAATATTGGTTACCTACATCATTTATGTTGAAATTATACATGTGAGAACAATGTAGAAAGACGTGCAAGTTAAAAACGTCCGTAACATAAATAAAAACAAAAACAATTCAAAAATTAAAATAAACCGTGGCAGCTAAGAGATGACCAGTCACTACTGACGGCGCCCGTTCACGAACATGACGCATGGATCAGCACCATTTAGCTCAACCATTTTGAAGGGATCTTCATGCTCCAATCACACGCCACCATCAGCGAGATATTTGAGTGAGCATGACATACTCTCTGCCGCCAGGGCACATTCAAGTTAATGAAAGATGTACCCAGGAAATGGTAGCTTTATGGAATGTACAGTGGGCTGCATCAATTGGGTACCCCAGTTGTATTAAAATTTTAACACAACTGGGGTACCCAATTGATGCAGCCCACTGTACATGGTCACAGTGCTCACACATGTGATATGCAATTATACAATACAAAGAGATTGAATTTGTATAAATTCAATCTCTCAAAATAGTTTTTACAATCTTCAGCAGCTGCAACAATACTTTCGAATGCTTATCAATTAGTTCATGCGCCCTTGTGGAGCTGGACCAGCGCGCGACCTGAGCCAAGCATTTTTATCAGTGATGTAATCCCCCAAATTATAATCAACATAGTGACAACAAACAACGTAGTGTATCAGCATAGTGTGCGTTTTATACAAGATTTAAATTTCGTTTCGTTCAGTTGGAGTATGTGAGGAGGTATTTTATTACAAAATTTTAAACAGCACCCCATGAAGGATGAGTATACTTTAGCCAGTCTGAAACCCGGTTGAACTAGTATAATTAGAACTAGAATAATTGTGTCTATCACCTCTTTTACTGAAAAGACTTATATGTTTCCTTACGTACATGATGTTTTCATAATATTGACAAGGTACAGTCATGATGTTAATATCTTTAAACAGTTCCCTTAGAGAATCGCGTCTGCGGAGAATATCACATATGATCAATCGTGATAAACAGACGTGTCGAACAATTAATTAAAATAAACAAATAATCACTTGCGAAGTCGTGACCTAGTTTTTAGTGCAACATCCGGTAATTACGCAAACTGTGTCGGAAATTAGGTTTGTGTAAAGTGTGTGTTTGTTTCATGATGATCCATGATTAACAAGTAAATAACCTGTTTAACAATGGAGGAGAGTCCCTTCAAACGGGGCCGTGGGTGTGCCCACTCCCCGCCGGGTACACCTGTGCCTGCAGCCGTACCTGCAGCTTCCCCTCAAGTGCCGAGTCAAAGGAACAATGATCTCGATGCTATACCGACGACAGAAGTTCAAAACTGGATGAGCAATATTGAACAGAGCCTGAAGGAGGTGTGCGCTATTGCAGCAGAAGGCAAGCTGAACATGGACCAGAAATTACGCATCAATACCCTATGCCGGAAGGTTGGCCATGGGACATCGCAAATGGCCGTCCAGTACCAGTCCATTAAAGCAAAAGCCGTCCAATTCCACCATGCCATTATAAATCTAGAAAACAAACTTGATCTTTCGCAGCAGCTACAGGAGCTTAAGTCGAGAATCGGAGATTCATTAAAATCTGCCCCAGGTCCTTCTTTTTCTGATATGATAAAGAAAGGTGCCAACAACTACATCCAGCCAATTAACTTAAGTTCAGTGGCTATCTATCCGAACGACAAATTGAAGACCAGTGATGAGACAAAATCTCTGGTGTAAAAATTATTTGCCCTGAAAAAATGCAACTTCACGTAAGGGGCCTGCGCAAGACTAAAAACGGCGCAGTGATTATCAGCACCGAGACGAAGGACGACATTGAAAAGCTGAGACAATCGGTGCAGCTCACAAGGTCGGGTCTAACCGTCGACGAGCCTCATAAAAGAAAGCCCAGAGTAGTCATCATAGGAGTGCCGACGATTTAACACGCTAATTAATGACTTAGATAATTTCTCTGTATCCGAGTCAAAAGTTTGTGAAGCGGAACATTGCAAACAATATGTTTCCGGCTATAAAACTCCGTTAACCATACTAACACAAAATATTCGTAGCATATTTAAGAATTTTTATAGTTTTTGCACTTTTCAACAACGGATAAACATAAATTGTGACATAATTGTTTTGACCGAATGTTGGCTTGCCAAGCAATATAACATACCACTAATCACGGGATATAATATGTACAAAAGTAGTATAAATTACAATCAAAATGATGGGGTGATAGTTTATGTCAGAAATCATCTCTGATCAATCGTTGAGGAACCTAATATGGTTGACTGTGGCAGTTTGTTAGTTAAAATTGGATCAGAATTTGCGATATTAGCAATATATCGACCTCCCTCCTTTAAAAATATCAGCAATTTTACTAACTCTCTGAATGACACCTGGCAAAACCTGTCATCCTTCAAAAATACAATTTTAATTGGTGATATTAATATTAATATTCTTCCAGGAAGTGCTGATGCGTCTGCTCAGGACTACCTCAACCTATGCGCGTTTCATGGCTTGCTCCCCGCACACAATTTTCCTACACATCAAAGTGGCTCCTGCTTGGACCATATCATGCTTAACAGGTGCAATGCCCGATTAAAGTTTACCTAAACTTATTGCATTGTTTGTTTTCTAAAAAATCGAGCTGTTTTGCCAATTCGCTATCATAGTTTCAGTTTTCGCCCTGTAAACCCATCTTAATAATTCAGAGATATCTCATAAACATTCTAGATGCATCTATAAATTCCGACCACAATATTTATACCCACTGCCTCGCCAATAGAACAAAACTACGTGCCTCATACCGCTACGACACACAACACGGTGCTACGAGGTGCTACGAGGTGCTACGAGGCGCTACGGGGCGCTACGCGAATGAACGTCTCTCGATGTTCACATTTATTTACCGTGCACTGGTGATAGTGACTGTACTAATGCATGCATAAGTACAGTCATTGTCACACCTCACACGAATGAACGCATACTATTGAACGGCTAGTGCGTGCAGCTGAGATGAGAACGCCAGGAGGCATTTGTGGCGTTACGCGAATGGATCAAATTATAAAGAGTTTGTAGGATTATAAGATATGTAATAGATACTCATACTCATTTCTAATTTGATCCCCTCATCTCAATGTGGCGCCGGTGACCAACCAACCGTGGGAAAACCGGTTACATGGTACGGACATGTGATGCGGAGAAATGAGGAACATGGTGTGAGGAAAGTTTCTAGTGTGAATGAGTATGGTTGTAAGAGTAAAGGAAGACCAAAGAAACGGCCGGCTGAGAGGATGGATTGGACGAAGACGTGCTGCTCCGACCCCAGATACTTTACAAGTATTATTTATTTAACATGTATGCTCATAAACTGTATGTGTAGTCAGTACTTAGAAGACTCGCTTCTGCGATATTTATTCACCATTTATGTCGTTTTTTTTCATCAGGCTCCTATTTTCTGGAAGCTGATGCTGGCTATTTTGCCCAAAAGTAGTTCGCTCTTCGCAAAGGCTAAATGTGTGTTGTTTTAAAATTCTGGTTGTCTTTGCAAACAGCAAACTTTTGAGAAAAATGGGCAAATAATATTACATTGTAGAAGGTAGTAGATACCGCACTCGCCCGCGAATACACTGGCACAGCACGAACACTCGAACAGCGCGTGGCGACCAGACGCCAGTGCTGACTGACCACTGACTCTAAGTGAACTGATGCCTGTCGGTACTCGGACATGATGGCCACAGGCGACAGACGCTCAGCCGATGGTGGCTAACACTACGGTCGGATAAGGAAGCCTTGCCACTGCTCACTACTCGAAGATATCCATCTCGTCTGGACCTGGCGACTAGCTAAAGAGACTAAAAATGAAAACAAAACTACTTTCATCTATTTGAATTGTTTTAATTAATTAAAAAGGAAATGTGCGGATATTCTAGTGGTCAATTTACTCACAATCTACTAGCAAAATCCAAATGCACTTCGATCATTCGCATAAAGTTAACTCTAAACTTTACAAAGTTTCACGAGCGCTCTCTTGACCGCGCGACGTGGCGCGCGGCTGTAACGCAGAGTGGCGGCACGTGCGGCGCGCACTACGGCCGCAGCACAACTGCCGGCCGCGAGCGCCACGGTGCCGCGCCGCGCGCCGTGCCGGTAGCCGGTATGCCGGTGTGCCGGGCAGCCGGGGTGCCGCTCGAGACGAGCGGGCGCAGGTGGCACGCTATCTTTTCAGGTCTTATAATTATGATGAATTGATGAATTGATTTTGATGATTCTTTTTTTGTTTGGTAGGTCATACTTCAGAGGTGGTCCCATATAAATTGTATTAAGTTTGCTTGGGTAGTTTTTGAGTAAGCTTCAATAATTCGTATTTTTTCCCACTTAGTACGTGGATGATATGATAAGTTCCTGTCACTGTTATTTACATAGCAGGTAGTGGTATTCGAATTTGTGTGGGGTAGGTAACACAACTAAAAAGTGAAAAATAAAGACTTTTTACAAAAAAAATACAACCGACTTCCAAAAAAACAATACAAAGTGAAAAATAATTTCGGAAGTCGGTGTCTTTGGTTTAGAATTTTCGTTTTTTGCCAGTCGGTTGTATTTTTTTTGTAATTTGTTAAAAGTTTTTGTTATATATACTACTGGCGTGAATTTTTTCACATATTCAAAACCAACCATTTAGCTGGCAGGTTAAGTTTTAAAGTTAAGTTTTAAAGTGCAAAAAAATTGCACTTTAAAACTTAATATTTCGCAAACTGATCCCTGAAATCCAAAATGGTTTACACGCACACAATATTTTTAAACGACCTTTCCAACGACACCCCACACTATAGGATAGAGGAGAAAAAAAAAAAATTTTTTTAAGTAGCCAATAATTTTTTTTCTTGATTTTATTTTACCACTTTGTCGACGTGATTACCCATGCTAAATTACAGCTTTCTAGTACTAAAAGTCTCCGAGCTAAGCCGCGGATAGACAGACGGACATGGCGAAACTAAGGGTTCCTTGTTGACTATGGAAACCTAAAAATGGAGTGTTGCTGTGTCGTGGACACGGCCGTGTGTTTTACGTGAACACGTGTACGCTGTCGTTTATCCGGAATATTCCCGATCAGTAACACCTTGTCGTCAACACTGTTGACGATCGGAAAAAAAAGTTCCGTTCGTGCTGGCAAAAAAAGCGAAGATTTAGAAAAGAGGAGTTTAATTAAAGATGACACAGATTTTCAAAATGCTTCAATAACAATCCTAAATGGCGGATGGTGGGTTAAGTGAAAATCCAATATGGCGGCGGCGTTTTTTTTTTTCATTTTCGTCATGGGTGTCGTTTTCGTAGTTTACTAGGGTGCTAAAGCCGATAGTGAGGTCAAAATGCAAATAAACATGGCGACGTTCATTTTTTTAATGTTACGTCATGGGTTTTCGTAGTTTTGTAGGGTGCTAAAGCCGATAGTGAGGTCAAAATAAAAATCCAAGATGGCGCCTGCGACTTTTTTCATTTTGCGTCGTAGGTGTCGTTTTCATAGTTTTTTAGGGTGCTAAAGCCGATAGCGCAACGCAGCATTCGTAAAGACTTAAGAAACCGTAATACACACCTCATAAAGATTGCTTTAGAACAAAACACCTCACTAAAATCAGCCAAGCAAGGAATATCAAGCAAAGGACGACCTTCAATTGTATGTTTAAGGGATTGTGCAGGTGTGAGACAAAATGACAGAGACAAAATTTTAAACATTTGTACTGAATTTTATATGAATCTGTACAGCGAAGAACCGACTGTACAACCTAGCGCATCTGTATATTCATGCTCTGATAACATTCCACCTTTCACCGGCTGGGAAGTTCATAAGGCACTGCGGAGCATGAAATATAATAAGAGCCCAGGCGACGATGGCGTAACCACTGAAGCCCTAAAAATAGGAGAGCCTATCCTTGTTCCACATGTTACAAATTTTTTCAACAGTATTTTAAAAACCGGAATTCTGCCACGCACATTTTGTCATTCGTTGATTATTCTTCTTCACAAAAAGGGTGACAAAACAGACATAAACAATTACCGTCCTATCAGTCTGGTTTCGCACCTGTACAAAGCCTTCATTAAAGTAATCGAGCACAGAATAGCCGGAGCCCTCGACAAACATCAACCTCCCGAACAGGCGGGATTTCGTCGCGGCCTCTCTACCACTGACCACCTCCACTCCATCAACCAGGTTATTGAGAAATATACAGAGTTCCAGCTCCCACTTTATATTGCATTCGTAGATTACACAAAAGCTTTTGATAGCATCAGCCATAGCTCAATTTTCAACGCCTTACAGAATCAAGAAATAGACACCACGTACATAAACCTTTTGCAAAATATTTATAGAAGCAGTACTGCAGCCATTAAAATTAGTAGTTTTAAGACAAGACCGTCTTTCCAAATTAATAAAGGAGTTAAACAAGGAGACCCGCTGTCTCCGAAATTATTCACGGCTGTACTGGAAGAAGTTTTTAGAAAGCTGGCAGCAGGCTGGGCAGAAAGGGGCATTATGGTTGGAGATAGGAGATTGTCCAATCTCCGTTTTGCTGACGATATTGTCCTTTTTTCGTCTTCAGCCTCCGAGTTGACTCAGATGCTAGAAGATCCTAAGATCTTATTCATTTAAGACCATATTCATTTGCAGCCCGACCTCTAGGCTTGCCGTGTTAGCACGGCAAGCCTAGAGGTCGGGCTGCAAATGAATATGTCAAAGACCAAGTTGATGACGAACAGCGCGTATCGCAGGATCACCGTGGCGGGTGGGGAGGTTGAATATGTCGATGAGTATCTCTATCTTGGTCAAATAGTCTCTTTCCAGGCAAGACAAAACAAAGAAGTTGCAAGACGCACCGAAAATGCCTGGAAGAGCTATTGGGCCATGAAAGATCTAATGAAGGGCGATCTTCCTCTATCCCTCAAGAGAAGACTCATCGACGTGTGTATTCTTCCCATCCTCACGTATGGTTCTCAAACATGGTCTTTGACAATTCAGCAGAGGTCCACGCTTGGGGTTTGCCAGAGAGCTATGGAACGGAGTATTCTTGGTATTAAACTTGTGGACCGGGTTAAGAATACAACAATCCGTTCCATCATTAAAATAACTGATGTCACTCGAAAAGCTGCCACGCTTAAATGGAATTGGGCTGGACACATCTGCCGCATGTCAAACGATCAATGGGCCAAACTTACGACCCAGTGGATCCCGCTTAATGGCAAACGACATCGCGGCAGGCCCAGACGGAGATGGCGGGATGAACTGGACTCCTTTAAGAAAGATTGGTCCTTGGAAGCTCTGGACAGAGAGAGGTGGAAAGAGGGTAGGGAGGACTTTTCCCAGCAGTGGGACAATAATGGCTAAGAAAAAAAAGCCGATAGCGAGGTCAAAATGTAAATCCAAGATGGCGGCTTCGATTATTTAAATTTTTCAACGTGGGCGTCATTTTCGTAGTTTTCTAGGATGCTAAAGCCGATAGTGAGGTCAAAATGTAAATCGAAGATGGTGGCTTCCTTTTTTTTATGATTCGTCATGGTTGTCGTTTTCGTAGTTTTGTAGGGTACTAAAGTCGATAGTGAGGTCATAATATAAATCCAAGATGGCGCCTGCGACTTTTTTCATTTTGCGTCATGGGTGTCGTTTTTATTGTTTTCGAGGGTGGTAAAGCCGATAGTAAGGTCAAAATGTAAATCGAAGATGGTGGCTTCATTGTATTTTTATTTTTCGTCATGGGTGTCGTTTTCGTAGTTTTCTAGGGTGCTAAAGCCGATAGTGAGGTCAAAATGTGTTCGTGCTTGAACATCTATCACCTGCTAATAAAGCGCTGCATGCAGCCACTAGACAAAAGGCAAAGGACAAGGGATATAAATTTGTCTGGGTGAGAAACAGGACTGGGAGGAATTATTTGAGGGACAACATGACGTTAATGATATGGTAAAGGTTTTTTATGACATCATCAAAATTCAAAAATTCAAAATTCAAAAGTCATTTATTCAAATTAGGCTGAGAATCAGCACTTTTCGAACGTCAAAATTACATAAGACAGTCCCCCAAAAACGCCCACCCTTCACCACTTCCTAGTGCCTTTCGCTGGGAAGAAGAAGTGGCGCAACAAACTCCCCAGCAGCACAGCTGTCTGTTCAAGTTAGAAAAAAAAAAAAAATTCTATACAATAGTATGCAAAATAATTTACATTACGCAACACAAAACATAATTTAAATGATAAATTATTGGCCATATGTCAGCTAGCACACGCCAATATACCAACCAAAAACATCGAGAACTATACTCAAGCAGAAATAAAAACTAAATGTAAACAGAACTACATATCTAAATAAAAGCCTCCAGGCGTAAAGTGCGTGCCCGCTTACATAAAGCTGTAATTGGCAGTTATAAATGATATACTAGGACCATCGAGGTAAAAAATAAATAAACAGTTAATTACTAGTTACAATAACAAAACCATGATCAGCAAGACGACCAGTCACCACAAGCAGCACCCGTTCACGAGCATAACGCAAAGATCAGCCATTACCCCCCTCGCCATATTTGAGGGAAGGAGGCAACCCGACCCCCGACGCTACCGCAAGCAGTGACATCTAAGGGAGCATGACGAACTTGCTGCCGGTTGCTCAGGCAAAAAAAAAAAAAAAAAATAATGATCAACTGTCGAGGTCGCTAGCTAACCACAAATTGCAATACAACTCATAACAAAATATTGTAATGAGTAGATTAAGTCAACAATAAAATAAAATAAAAATAAATTGAATTATAAAAAAATAAAAATTGACTTATAAATTCAAATAAAATAAACAATTATGTAACTGTCCGTAGGTAAACTAATTCTGGAGAAAGAACATAAGTATTGTCATGAGTTAATCACAGCGACCAACTATTCTTATCATTTATGTAGTCGTTGATACAATAGTATGCAATAGATTTTACTTTAGTTTTAAACGCATTAAAAGGCAAATCTAGCAAAGAAGAGGGTAGCTTGTTATAAAAGTCTATACCAAGCCCAACAAATGAGTTATGAACCTTATGAAGCCGGTGAAAGGGAGCTCGTAGTTTGTCTTTATTTCTAGTGTTAACATTGTGTATATCACTGTTTTTACTGTATAAGTGTATATTTTGCCTAATATATAAAATGTTGGCGAAGATGAATTGCGATGCCACTGTAAGAATACCAATATCTTTGAAAAAATCTCTTAGTGAAACTCTGGCACCTAGCTGGTAAATTGCTCGAACAGCTCGTTTTTGAAGGACAAATATATTTTGAATATCAGCAGCTTTGCCCCACAGCAGAATACCGTAGGACATAACGCTATGAAAATAACTAAAATAGACTAACCGAGCTGTATCAACGTCAGTGTATTGTCTTACTTTCCTGACAGCGTAGGCGGCCGAACTGAGCCTTCCCGCTAGGCTCGATATATGTGGGCCCCACTGAAGTTTGGCATCTACTGTTATGCCCAGAAAAACTGCTGAGTTCACAGTTTCAAGCACCTCTTTATCTAAGACGATGTTGGGTCCTAGATTTCTAACATTTGGTAGGGTGAACTTTACACATCTCGTTTTCTTGGCATTGAGAACAAGGTTATTTGTCATAAACCAATCCGTAACCATTGAGAGTGCACTGTTTACATCGTCAAAATCTTGTCTGTTCCGGTCTACTTTATAAATAAGAGAGGTATCATCTGCAAACAGTACAACTTCACAGATACCCTTTAAATAGAATGGTAAGTCATTAATATACACTAAGAACAAGAATGGACCCAGTATTGAGCCTTGAGGTACACCTAACTGAACTGGTAGCCCGGAAGATTTTACACCATTAACATCTACACATTGGAACCTATTATGTAAATAAGAATTTATAACGTTTAGAGCTTCGTTTTGCACACCGTAATGACGTAGTTTACGCAAAAGCGTATCATGGTGCACGCAATCAAAGGCTTTGGAGAGATCACAGAAAATTCCAATAGCATTTTGCGAATTCTCCCATGCATTAAATATGTGTTTTAGCAGAGCAACACCCGCATCTGTAGTCGAACGACCTTTTGTAAAGCCATATTGTTCATTATGAAGGAGGCTATTTAAATTAAAATGTCTTAGCAACTGCTTGAGTATTAACTTTTCAAATATTTTGCTAAATGCTGGTAAGATAGAAATAGGCCTGAAATTGCCAACGTCATCAATGGTGCTATTCAAAGATTTATTCCTGTTAAAATACCCAAAAATAGTAAGAATCCTCCGTGGTTTAACAAAACCTTAATTAAGATATTAAACACGAAAAATAAGATTAGGAAACGATAGAATACGTACCAAAATCCGTGGGACAAAATTGAGCTAAAGATAATCAGTAAACGCTGTGATGCACTTGCTACGATTTGCTATAATAATTATTTAAAGAATCTTGAACACACTCTAGCCAATAACCCTAAATCATTTTGGACCTATGTTAAAAATAAACGAGGCGGATCCAGCTCGTATCCTTTATCTATGACGGATGGCACGGCTGCATCATCAGATGGCACGGAGATATGTGAGTTCTTTGCTTCTTACTTTTTTTCTGTGTACAGCCCTGCTGAAAACGATTACAGTACCGCTAAAATAACAAATATTCAAGATGGTACCATATCGTTAAACAGCTCAGTTATTGATAGTGAAACCTTATACAAAAAGATAAAAAGTTTAGACTGCAACAAAGGTGCTGGTCCTGACGACATACCACCGATATTCATAGATGAGTGTGCGAATGAGCTGGTCGCGCCTCTGTTGCTTATTTTTAATAAATCCTTATCTAGTGGAGTCTTTCCTTCAAAGTGGAAGGAAGCAAAGGTCGTCCCCATCCACAAATCCGACAATGAGGACTTAGTTTCGAACTATAGACCCATTTAAATTTTATCAACTCTAAGTAAAATCTTTGAGTCTATGATCTGTCCTCATTCAAAATTATCTTAAAGTCTACTTAAGTGGGGAACAACATGGCTTCGTGGAGTCTAGATCCACAAATACCAATCTGACACTTTTTACTGAGTTATTGACGACAGCAATAGATTCTGGCCATCAAGCTAATTGTTGTTGTAATTGTATTTTTTTTTAAATTATATTGTGTTTTTTTGGTCTGTGCTAAATAAATGTATTTTCTTTCTTTCTTTCTTTTCTTTTAAATATACAGATTTCAGCAAAGCGTTCTATCGGGTCTCGCATCAAATTCTCATTGACAAATTAAGAACTTATGGTAGGTACCTATCGCTGGATCTTTACTCTCATGGTTGAGTTCGTATCTTAAGAACAGAACCTTCTTTGTAGTAGTCAATGGCTTTCGATCAACCGTCAGATACATATCCTCGGGTGTGCCACAAGGAAATCGCGGAACAGCGGACAGAGCTCCGGCGGGATCTCATGGTGTCATGAAGGGTGCGATTGTCGCAACCCCGCGCTGGGCACGCCACAATTGCGGCGATAAGACCCCTCTTTGAGGAGTGGCTTGAGAGACGCCACGGCGTCCTCACCTTCCGCCTGACGCAGGTCCTCACCGGACACGGCTGCTTCGGGAGGTTCCTGTTTAGGATAAGGCGGGAGGAAACACCCGGGTGTCACCATTGTGTGGATCGGCCTGAGGACACGGTGGAGCATACGGTGGAGGTCTGCCCGGCTTGGGCGGAGCAACGCCGTGTCCTCGTAGAGGCGATCGGCGGCGGTGATCTCTCGCGTCCGGCCCTGGTTCAGGCTATGGTACGGAGCAAGAGGAAATGGCAGGCCGTCACCTCCTTCTGCGAAGCGGTAATGCTCGCGAAGAAGGAGGCGGAACGCGTGAGGGAGAGGCAAATTTCGCGCCCTCACGCCCCCAACCGCCGCAGGAGGAGACGCCCGGGGCGGGAATCGCGAGTCGATTTCCGGCCACCGTAGGCGCGGGCTTACGGACGGTGAGCAATGGGTAGCTCGCCGTCCGATAAGGACCAAGCCCGGGTCGACGGCGCGTTGTGTTCCAAGCGCGCCTCAAAGAGATGTCAGCAGAATTGACGGGGTCCGCTAGGGCCAATGCCTGCCGGGGGTTCGAAGAAAACCGATAGGGAAATCGTGGCCCCCGGCAACAGGGCAACCGAAGGAACACGGGTGGGTTTTAGTCAGTAAGAGTCTGACACGCCCTCCCACTCCACCCAGAGCGGGAGAAGTTATTTGATAATTTTCCACCCAAAAAAAAAAAAAAAAAAAGGGTGTGCCACAAGGGTCTCATTTGGGGCCGGTTTTGTTTAACTTTTTTATTAACGATATTCCGAACTGCTTTCGCCACTGTAACATTTTTATGTTTGCCGATGACTTAAAATTCGTTAAAATTGTTAAATCTAAGCATGACGCCTCTGAATTACAAAGCGATTTGGATGAATTGGCGATATGGTGCCAAATAAACCAGATGCTCCTAAATACTAGCAAGTGTTACCATATAAAATTTACTAGGAAACATCATCTCATCGACCAGAATTATTATATTGATGGTTATAAAGTAAAGGAATTAGACACAATAAAAGACCTTGGTGTTATATTTGATCAGAAATTAACCTTTATCCCTCAAATTGATAATATAGTGAAAAAGTCATCCAAAATGCTAGGTTTTGTTATCAGAAACACGAAACAATTTAAAAGCTGTCGAACAAAAATTTTCCTTTATAATTGTTTGTGTCGAAGCATGTTAGAGTATTGTAGCGTGGTCTGGCGGCCACACTATGCTGTTCACTCGTTGCGTCTTGAGCGAGTACAAAAACGTTTTCTGGGGCACCTGGCTTATGCTAGCGGTTTGTCCAGGAAAATATATTCATATAGTGATAGGCTCAAACATTTTTATATGATTTCTCTTGACAAACGTCGACGACTGAATGACGCGATGTTTGTGTGCAAAGTTCTGGCCCATAAAATTGACTGCCCGCAAATATTAAATAATTTTAACTTCCGCGCCCCCTCCAGAATTCCTCGCAATCCTATACGCCTCTCTGCCCTCCACAGAGAATAACGGTTCCGGGTGCTAATTCTCCCGACGCGAAGTTTTGCAGAGCTGTGAACGATTGCAGTGCTCGGATCGACCTGCATTTTGACAGTTTAGGCAAATTGAAAGCCAGCTTTTTTAAGTATCTCTCCGAACATTAAGTTTCTTAGCCTTACTTTTTATATTACCAACTTTAGTTTGTTTTGGTTTGTTTTTGTTTTGTTTTAATTAACTTATGAAGTTATATTTAGTGCAACTCTATAGTATTATAGTATTCTATTTCTATATTTTTTTTTTTGTAAGTTACAACATTTTGTGTGCATGCAGAGTTTACCTATAAGTGATTGTTACACTTTATTCTGATTTGTTGCTTCTGTTTCATTTGCTTGTACCAGTGTATACAATTGCTGGTGAACTAAATAAATGCAAATCCAAGATGGCGGCTTCGATTTTTTTTTCATTGGGCTTCCTTGGTGTCGTTTTCATAGTTTTCGAGGGTGGTAAAGCTAGTAGTGGGGTCAAAATGTAAATTGAAGATAGTGGTGTAGTGGTTACACTGCCACATACGAACTACGCATCAAAAGACATGACATCACACAAATCCTGCACCGCGCAATTAGAGTTTACCGAGCGATCAACATATTATTATAAGATTATATTACAAGATCAATCCAAACATTTACTTATTTTTTATTTATTTATTTATCAACTTACATTTACCATTACAGGTCCATTACCCAATGCGATAAATGCGCTTATCCTAACTTATTAAAATACACTTATCTAAATAAACTTCATAAAGATTTTTTTAATAACTAATTACAAACAATGCTTTCCTTGTAAATTCACTCAGAGAACAACAGAATAAGTCCGTCTCCCTCGCTATGAGGTTGAGCGTGCGGAGTGCACGCGTCAGGGGCGCCTCACTTAAAAGGTTGGTCCGAGCGCGCAGCTCCACTAGCAGTGGCGGTTGCCGTCGTCGCCACACGTAGGTACAGTAAGCGCTCAAAAGTGCATGAGCACGCTAAGAGTCGTATTGCTGTGAACACGCGGTATAGCTCGTACATTTGTATGTGTAAGCAACACGATACACACACCACAGATAACGCAGTTTTGCACACGAAACAACAATATATTTCCGTCGCTTTAAACATGCTAGCACACACGCACTATGCGCGTGAACTTGACCAGTTAATGGCATTGCTAAAATTCGATAGTAACTTAACAAGTGCAGATAGCAGAAAGCGTTAAGCGTTGGTATGGAATTCAAACTGCCTCAGGTTCTAATCTCGTAAAACACAGTGCGGTTTTTTGCAAATATTATTATTTTTGTTTTCGATAATAATATTTTTTAAATATTGCTGCTTTTTTATGTTGTTATTGCAATAAAGGTTTTAGAATAAAAAATGCGTGATATAATGATAACAAAATTTAAAAAAATATGTTTATTCGTTATATTTATTTTACATAAGTTAAAAAATTATTTATCATTACTTCAGCTGAATAAGATGTGAAATAGATGTCAAGAAACTTAGAAGCAGTTTGTATTATTTTGACATATTTAAATTATGAAATATTTTAAATTTTTAATGGATTTTTTCACCATAAATATTAAGCTTTGATCATGGTCGAAGTAATTAAGTAATAAATAAGAATATTAGACTACTTAAAATGTAAAAAACTACTTACAGAATAGGTAATTTTAAGGTTAAATATGGGCAGTTTGTTTATATTTTATTTGTATTAATTATTTTACATTTTATTTGACTTTAGTAAATATTGGTTGTTATTGAGGTTAAAGCTTAAGTATTCATTTTCTTTACGAAAAGAAGATTGAAACTAAACCTCAAATTTTAATCCTAAAATAATACTATTACTAAAATAATATTAAACAATTTCGGTATATCTGCAAGAAATACGACAAACACCCTATTGAAACGTGCTTAAAAAATTCGTTACCATAAACTCATGCAATAACGAATCTGTTGTTTATTAAGTTGGTACGGTCAATATTTTAAGGTCAAAAACGGTTTTCTTGCTGGTCTTCAGTGATGCAAGCCTTTCAGAGTGCACGGCGAACGGTTCATAATGACGTGTTTTTAATAATTCAGCAAAATATCTCGTTGGTATGAAACCATTTGTTTCATTCACCATTTGACGTCGCTGCTACTCGATAATAAGCCCCTTCCTCATATCTCTTAACCCTCACAGTATTTCTCTAGAACAAAGAAAAACATTGTTTTTATTACACGTCATAATACCTTATTATTTATTATTCACTAATCGAATTAAACCTCACAATGAATTTAAAACTTTAAAGGCATCTTCTGTCTCAACAAAACCTCTGTTCTATCAACAATACCCTTGATTAAGATTTATGTTTAGTAAAATATGAAATATATAAATGATAACACTCACACTTAGTCCGGTTTCATTAGATATTCACTTCACTTTTACGCAGCGCAATATTCTCTGATCTGATCTGATCTCTTCAATATATTTTATGCCTGCTTTTTGATAATAATAACCACAACACTGCGCTAAATACTCGTCACCAAAATTATCCACGAACCAACAAAGTTCTATTAATTAAATACTCGTAACAAACTGCATCTACCCCACAGAAATCGAAATAATTTACTTAGATTTTTGTGGTCTACCTGCTAAACTTTAATATTTATGTGAACAAGACGAATGAAACTAAAAACGAATGATGATTATCGAACTAGTCATTGGTTGCAGACAAAATGAGTGTGTGTGTGTAATGTGCGTGTCTACAGTATTGTAACAACTTATAGAAGAAGGTCGTAAGTCAAACCGAAGCGTCAGTCTATTGCTTTGTGAGATTGCTCATGGACTTTTGGTCGGTACTGTACCTGTCCGGAACACACAGACTCACCTGCCCTAAAATAACTGCATTATGCACCTTCCCTCTCAGTAACTTAAATATATACGAGGTGAGTGCAAGATCCCTTTTCACCCTTAGCTCATTGTATCCTACCATACCTAAAATAAATAAGGATGGATACTGATCATCGAAGATCTTTATCGCCCTTTTTATCGACGAGTCAGGAGTATTTTATAGCAATATAAAAACTACACCACATACTCAGAACGGAGACATTTATTTAATAATTTCGAGGTCTCTTATGCTTTGCGTGGTAACGAAACCATAGCGCGAATTTAAATCGACCAACGCCATCTATCGAGACATGAGGTAAACTTTACGTACATAATTGGTTTAGGTTTAGGCTATTAAGCGTTATGACGTTATCATTCCGCCCACCAAGGACCTAGTCCTTTCAAGCCGATGACATAATCGAGACTAAATATATGGACAAACTTCAGCGTTATACTAACGTCCTCGGTTTTTGGAGACTACAATGTTCGTAAAAGTGATTTCGATATCCTATTTACAGAATAAACAATTTCATTTCATTTCATTTCATATTGGCATAAAATAACAACATGAACACAACAATATAAACCACAACATCAATACTGTAAAGAATGAGTTCAGGTTTTCAATAGTACAACATAATTCCATGTCCTTACTTTTTTACATTTCGAAAATAATATCTAAGTGGACTGTATATTTAACATAACAAAAAAAACATAAAAATACAATAAAATTACACGATTATTATTCATCGTTGACAGGTAAAATACATAGCTTAGAAGTTGGGCGTTTGACTCGGGAGTCCCTACACTGAAGGGTAACTACGCGCACTAAATTGTCCTTGCCAGGGTGTAATTCGACTACCTTCCCGTATAACCACTTAGCTGGTGGTAAATTGTCTTCTTTTATGAGGACAACATCACCCACCTTCGGATCGCGCGTACGTTTAGCCCACTTGTGTCTTTGGAAAAACATAGTTAGATACTCCTGAGACCAACGTTTCCAGAAAGATTGAGTCATTCTTTGTGTCAATTGCCAACGTCTCAAACTACTGTCACGTGCTCATAATTATAATCTGGTACTGTTACCAGTGGTTGACCGACCAAGAAATGTCCTGGCATCAATGGGTTTGGATCTGACGAATCCACACTAGACTGTGATATAGGTCTGGAATTCAAACACGCCTCAATTTGGGATAAGACGGTACTCAGCTCCTCAAAAGTTAGTGTCGATTCGCCAATCACCCGTTTGAGGTGATGCTTGGTGCTTTTGATCCCAGCTTCCCATAGACCTCCAAAGTTGGGAGAATGAGGCGGGATGAAATGCCATTCGGTTCCATTATTAGCCAATATAGGCGCAATTTCTCGGGGAAGAGATGCGCATTCATCGCGAAACATTGCTTTAAGCTCTTTTGAAGCCCCTACAAAGTTGGTGCCATTGTCGCTGTAAAGGTGACTACAATGGCCCCGTCTAGCTACGAAACGCTTAAATGTAGCAAGAAAGCCTTGAGAGGTCAGATCAGAGACCGCGTCTATATGCACAGCGCGGGTTGCCATGCATACGAACAGACATACGTAGCCCTTGTAGGACTTATGTCCACGACCCTTTGCTGTTCTTATTTGAATCGGTCCTGCGTAGTCGACACCTGAATGGAGAAAAGGCTTACTTGGAGTCACTCTGCATGACGGTAACTGACCCATCAATTGGGGTTTTATTACGGCTGCATGACGAATACACGGTACGCATTCGCGGATGTGGGCCTTGATCAAATTCTTTCCATGAATAACCCAATATTTAGACCGAAGAAAATTAAGGGTTAATTGGGGTCCGCCATGTAGTACTCTCTCATGAGCATCTGATATGAGTAACTTCGTCAAATAGGATTGATGAGGAACTATGATGGGATGCTTCATATTATCACTTAGCTGCGAATTTTGGATCCTACCCCCTACTCTCATCAAGTCCTTATCATCCAAGTAAGGATTCAAAGAAGTCAAACCGCTGCTTTTGCTGACGTCTCTTCCAGCTTGTATTTCCTTTATTTCTGTCTCAAACCAAACCCTTTGACTTTGCCTGATACAGCCATGCATGGTGTCCGCAATCTCAGAAGCTGCAAGGTAAGGTGGCAACTTTGTTCGTGATTCTCTGGCAATCTTTATTTTTAGGAATCGTCTGCAATAGGTGAGAGTCCTGATTAACCTACGTAACGATGAAAATCTGGACCACATCAGTTCAATCGGGTGATCGTCTACCTGTGCTGCATGAACCTTGACAGATTTTAGTTCCAGTTTAGTCATTATAGACTTAGGTCGGCAGTATTCTATAGTATCCGCAAGCAACCACGACGGTCCATGTTTCTAAAGCGAGTCGTCTAACAAAGATGCGGCTGTTGTACCCCTCGAAGCAATGTCAGCTGGATTGTTTTTCGTATCGACATAATGACATTGAGTAGAATCAAGGGCATTAAGGATTTCAGATTTCCGGTTTGCTACGAAGGTTTTCCATCTACTCGGGTGATCACTCAACCAAGCCAGCACGACCGTTGAATCTGTCCAAACATGTAAGTTGGATTTTTGGACATTCAAAACACAAGCCAATTCTAAAAGTAATTTGGTAACTAAAACTGCGCCACATAGTTCCAGTCGTGGTATAGAAATTTGTTTAATTGGAGCCACTTTCGTTTTTGCAGTTACTCGACCTACAGCCTCGATGACTCTGATGTAAACAACTGCGGCGTATGCTACGCTTGACGCATCAGAAAAACCATGCAGTTCAACCGTTTGATCATCGCTTTTTCTTTTCAGCCAGCGAGGAATTCTGAAGTTGTTGAGTATGTGTAACTCACTACGATAAGACTGCCACTCTGTTAAAAGATCCTCGGGCAGTTTCTCATCCCAATCCAAACCAGCGATCCATAGTTTTTGGATGAAGATTTTAGCGGTAATTATACATCGTGCAATCCAACCTAGCGGATCATACAAACGCGATATCTCTGATATAACTGTTCTTTTAGTTTCAGATGCAGACGGCGGCGACGGCGACGGTGATGGAAAGGGTAAGTTTACAGTATAATGGAATTCATCGGAATTGCGATTCCAGGTAAGTCCTAGAATTCTAGTGGTTTCATCTTCCTTTATTTCCAGATCTCTTCCAGTATCCAGCATTATCTGTTTTAGCAACTCTTCTAGGTTACTTGTCCATTTTTGCAAAGTGAAACCTGTTTTATTCAATAGTTCATACCGGTAAGGGACCGTTGTTGCCAATACGCTACAAACTGTTCCAATACCGTAAAGGACCGCTGTCAAGTCACACACGCGGCTTACTATTTGCTTTCGCGGCTATTTGTACGCTCAAATAAAGTCTAATGTCCTCTGTGGATTTTTTATTCTATGGTCGGATAGATAAGCTAGTCAACAAAACCATTTAATTTCACAATACTTGGAACGCAACATTTAAAAAAAATATTGAAAGTCACGTTCCGGCGCAAAAAAACGTCAGTCTACAAAGCGCTCGGTCCCTGACTGTTGTGCGTGTAATATTTCGTTTTGTTTTAGTTTTTGTGTGTAAATCGACGGGAAGTGGTGTTATTTTCATTTTTAAGTATATATTACGTTATTTTAGATAATATTTGCAGTAAATAACATCATGTTATACCTATTTTGACCCAACCAAAAAGTGTAAACAAACACGTCAGTGAACAAAGTGAATGTGCTGTGATTTTGTGGTATTTTGGTGTGTAATCGTCAGTATTTGATGGGTAAGTCCCCTTTTTTACACAAATGATTAGTTTTCTAATCATTTTAGACAGTATTTTCACCTAAATACTGCAAAAAAATATTTTTTTGGAACGAATAAAGTTACGTAAACACTAGAGGGTCTAGGTCATCAAAATTCTAGATTTTTTGAATTTTTTGTGTTCAATGTTTGTTTCTAAAAACGCTTTTGTTGGATAACTTATCTATCCATAATGTACCCTGCAAAATTTCGTGTGAATTGGTACAATAGTTTTATCAGAAATCGTTAAAATTGTGGAGCCGGGTCTTCCCAAGAAAAACCCATAATTAACAATAGCTAAGTTTGCTTACGGAGATCGTAAACATTTAAAATGTAATCCTTATCTATTTGAGAACCCAGTTCCTCTTACAATAGTAGCTTACGGCTTCAAAGAAACAAATGCCTTTTGTTTATCTTATCGCACGGTCATAAATCACTGCCGCGTGGGTGGTCTCGGTCCCAAATAGATATGACTCATTCGGCGCTTCTGCCCTTGAGCGGTTACAGCTTCTTCCTCAGTCTGGCAACCAGTCATTAGGTCGTCCATGTAAAAATCTGTCCTAACCCTACTAGCAGCGCATGGATACGATTGACCTTCATCGCTAGCGGTTTGCTGCAATGCCTTGACTGCCAGGTAAGGTGCACTAGATGTACCAAATGTAACTCTCAAAAGCCTGTATTCCTTTATATCAGAATTGACGTCATCTCGCCATAAAATCCTTTGAAAGTCCACGTGATCATCAGCTATTTTAACTTGGCGATACATTTTTATGATATCGGCTACCAAGCATACTGGATGTTGTCGCCACCGCATAACTGTATGACGTAAATCAGCCTGTAAGAGTGGTCCTACCATTAAGGTGTCATTCAAGGAAACACCATCGGATCCCTTGGATGACGCATCAAATACCACTCTTAATTTTGTGGACGACTTGTCTTCGCGGATTACAGCATGATGCGGTAAGTAAACAGCGCCAACTTTATTCTATCTTTCCATTAGAAATTTTTTCCATATGACCTAGTGATAAATATTCATTTATTACCGATGTATATTGTCCTTTAAGCTCGTTATTTTTTGCTAGCTTCCGTTCAAGACTGTATAATATTTTTAACGCTATTTCCTTTGTGTTGCAGGGCGTTTTACTGGATCGAAAAGGTAGTTTTACAATGTAGCGACCATCTGCATCCCTACATGTGGTAGCAGCAAAGTAATCTTCACATGCTTGCTCTTCAGGGCTAAGAATTGACTTTTCAGGGCCTGTTGGCTCTGCCTCTAGTTCCCAAAACTTTTTTAGGATTTCATTTTCTTCGACCTTAGCGTGCATCCTTAGAATTACATTGTGACATGACATCACTCCCTCTTCATCCCTGACTTCTCCCGATATGATCCAACCGAGGTAAGTATCTTGAGCCATTGTTTTACCCCTAGGGTCCTTGATTAAGCCTTCTTTTAAGACTTTAGTATAGAATCCTAACAAAATGTCAATTTTGTTAGGCTTATTGAAATTTGGATCAGCCAAATGATTAATGCTATTAAGCTCTGGCCAGTCCACCAACGTAAATTTCCTTTCAGGTAAAATCGAAGTCACCTTACTCAGCACATAAGCTTTTATTTGAAGGGTGAAGTCAGGATCCCGTAACGACTGAATGTTAACTCTAACCATAAATTTTGACGTTAGATCGCTCTGACCTCCCCCTACACCTGAGATAGACGTTTTCACTGCTATCTTTTTTAACTTCAATAACTGAACAGCAGATTCCGTAATAAAGGAAGCTTGTGAACCCTGGTCTAACAGGGCTCTTAAAACTTGTGGATACCCATTTGTCGATCTAGCCTTAATAACGGCTGTAGCCAGTATGACCTGACTATGAATATTTTTTGCAAAATGGGTTGAAATATGTGGTTCAGCCGTGGTCTCGTTCTGTGGCGTTTCCTTTTGCAATGGAGACAGAACAGCTCGCCTGTGCCTCTGAATCAGTTTTTAGATGCAAGAGAGTATGATGCTTTCTGTTGCACATTTTGCATTTGGTATTGACGACTGACGATGACTTGAGCGAAGGCAATTAAAACACAAACCATGAGATTTAACAATTTGACGACGCTAATCGACGGTCTCCTGAGCAAACTTTTTACAATAACACAAGAGATGCTCCTCGGAACAATGTGGACAGGATATTTTTTAAACTACGTGAAATGCGTTAGTACTACTTTTAGGCTTGCTACCTTGAGGTTCTACAAATTCAAAAGCCCGAAAACGTTTATCCAAAAAGTCCCGAAAGTCCTTGAAGGTGGGAAGTTCCTCGCAAGATTGACTTACCTGCAATTCCCACTGCTTCCGAGTCTCAACGTCCAACTTGGAGCCAATCAAATAAATAATAATAATATCCCAAGCGTCTACTTGCATCCCTAGATTTGACAATTCATGTAAGCAATCGGTTGTGGTATCTAAAATCTCCTTGAGAGCAGTAGATGACTCAGCCGTAATTTGTTTTTGGTTTAGTAAGCGCTTGAGAATACAATTCGCTAAAAATCTCTTATTATTGTAACGACTGTTTAACAGAGTCCAGCATTTCTTATAATTTGCATGCGTGATTGGTATGTGCTTTATGAGCTGTGATGCTTCACCTGACAACTGAGATCTTAAATAATGTAAACGTTGTACATCATCCAGCGATTGATTACTATCAATTAGTGACAAAAACAAATCTCTAAACGTTGACCATTCCTGATATTTACCACTAAAAACAGGAATTGTTATTTTGGGCAATTTAGCAATTGACTTCATTTTCGATTGGCTATGGTCAGGTGAGACATCACTCATCTCAGAATACTGGTATTTTGGTAAAGCATTTTTTAATTCTACTTTATAAGTTATAAAAGTGTCTGTAACTGCTTCAAACTCATCATTTTTGATATAACTGGTTGCATTCAATTCATTTGCTGTGTAGTTGACCAACAAATCTTCATGTTTTCTTGTGAAATCTTCAAACTGTTTGTCTAATATTTCCAAACGTGAGTCCACATATGCCTGGTTTATTCTGTCTTTTGGAGATTTTTTGAAGTTAATCAGCCCTTTCTGAATGCGACCTTTAATATCTTCCAACAGCCTTAACTTAGCCTCCATGATTCCAAATACTTTCACTAAGTGTTTGAATGTCGTAATTTTTCTAAGTGTTTGAACTGTACTTTTATTCTAGGTGAAATCGGTTATAGATTCGGGGTCTCTTCAATTTTTGACGAATTATTCTAAGTCCCAAGTTTCTTCAATTTTTTTGAAGTCCATGCAATTACTTTAAATTTTACAAGTCTCTGACACTTGGAACTGTTAATCAGATAAAATGTACTCACAGTTTTTAAGTTGCACTTTTATCACCTTAAAATCACTTTCCTTTAACGTTCTACTTATTTTCGCCGACCTCACTCTGCTCAGCTCAGCTTTGTCGACCACGCTCGCTTACTAAGGTCAGCTTCGACTCCAACTTGCACGCACCAATTCAACCAACTAGTTGCTTCTTAACTCTCAACTCCGACACGAGAGGGCGCTTATAGCTTTTTCAAAAACCGTTTCGGATCGTAGGACCTTATGATCATCGAAGATCTTTATCGCCCTTTTTATCGACGAGTCAGGAGTATTTTAAAGCAATAATACTACACCACATACTCAGAACTAGGACTGTTGATAAAATATCGATATATCGAAATATCGATATTATTATTTAGAAATATCGATATTTATTACTAATATTTTTTGAACGATATATCGATATTTCGATATTGAAATGTAGATATCGATGGTCGATATTTTTTTTAAATAAATTTTTATTTTTAATTTTTTTTCGTAAATTATTTAATCTACAAAATCATCGTAAACTTAATCTATTGTACTTCATTTACACTATATTATGTTTTTTCTCTATTCCTAGTTTACTTATTTACTTATTATCTTAAAACGAAATGTAATTTTATATAGATATACCTCTGTGGTATAAAAATTACTATAATCTATGATACACTTACAGTTATTGTTTGTTGTCACCTATTTACCTAAGCTCCAATTATCTACCTCTATTTAGTCTGTGGTTAATACTGAGCGAAGTTAAAAAGAGAGGTTATGAAAAATTACTGTCTGTTTCCGCTCAAGCCCCGCTGGCATACAATGGTTGACACTTGGAACATGCCGAGTCAAGCCCCGGATTTTACTCTTTTTCTAATATAAAATAATGTCTAATGTCCTCTGTGGCTTTTTTATTCTATGGTCGGATAGATATGCTAGTCAACAAAACCATTTCATTTTAAAATACCTGAAACGCAATATTTTAAAAAAATATTGAAAGTGACGTTTGGGGACGAAAAAATGTCAGTCAGTCTACGAAATTACGAATCGCTCCGGCCTTGAAGTTAATTTTTCGGCCGTAATATTTCGTTATTACCGTAATGTAGCAATAAAACCAAGTGTTTATTCATATTAATTTATTCTATATCTAGTTACATAGAAACAGTTTAGAGCCAAAATATGTCTTCTTCGACCAATTCTTCCATTGTATGGACGTATTTTAAAAAAGTTGATACAAGAAGTGTTTCCTGCAACTTATGCGGGAAAAATTATAAGAGCAGCGGAAATGCAACTAATTTAGCAACCCACTTAAAAAGCAAACACCATCATGCATATGCCCAACTAACCATAAAAAAAAGACAAATATTAATAGTAATAGTAATAGTCCATTTATTTGTGAGAATATTGTTACAGAGATGTTACATGGTTTTCATAGTTCATAATATTCTGCCGTTTCCGGCGTACAAATACATTGTCAGGGTTTTGGTTAGTTTATTAGATTACAAATGATTTTATTGAATTAAATAAATTAGGATAACATTCAAATTGCATATTAGTCAAATAAATTAGATATGGAAATGTCAAAAAGAATTAATTAAGTCAAAGATAGTAAGAAGAGAATAATTAGAATGATAATAATTATTTCCTAATATTTATGTCAATTTTTCATTCATAAAATCATTAATCGAGTAGTAGCATTTACATAAGAGGTAATTGAATAATTTACATTTAAATGTACTAAAGTTTAAAGTTTTAAAACAATCTGGTAGTTTATTAAAAATTTTGATCGCCATACAAAACACATTATTTGAAAATAGTTTATTATTCCGTCTAGGTACACGAAGCATGTGAACTTTGCGGCTAGGTCTGGATACAACATCATTATGCAGAACAAATTCATGCTTATTTTGGTACACAAAAATACAAATTTCAAAAATATATAATGCTGGGAGTGGTAATATTTTTATTTTTTTGAATAATGGTACACAGCTGTCCATTGGGTGCGCTCCACATATTGAGCGAATACATTTCTTTTGGGCTCGAAACACTCTGTTCAGTTCCACAGAATTACCCCATATTATAATGCCATAACGCAAAATTGATGCGACATAGCCATGGTATGCACATAGTGCCGCATCAACACTAGCCACACGTGTTAATCTGTACAAAACGAATACGAATCTATCTACCTTTGTGCAAAGTTCGTCAATATGAGCTTTCCAGTTACAGTGTTTGTCTATTGTTATTCCTAGGAACTTTTTACTCTCAACCTCTTCAATTGTATCATTATCATGCTGTATTTTTAACTGCGGACGCTTACTATTGTAGGTTTGGAACTGGATCATTTTGGTTTTGTTAATGTTGATATGGAGATTATTCTGTTTCAGCCATGTGATAATTTTATATAGTGTCTCGTTTATTTCGGTCTGGTACTCACATAAGTTATAATTATCATTTAGAATGCTGAGGGTCGTATCGTCAGCATATAGTATGCAGTTGTGGGAAGTTACTTTAGCTAAGTCATTAGCATACAGCAGAAACAAAAGTGGTCCCAGTATGGTTCCTTGGGGAACACCACAATTATTTTCCCGATAGGGAGATCTGCAGACGATTTTTTGGTGCCCTGTTTGTTTCGAGATCTCAACACATTGTTGTCGATGGGTGAGATAGCTTTCGAGCCATTTCAACGCGTTTCCTCTAATCCCATATCGGTTCAATTTGAGAAGAAGCAATTTATGGTTGACGAAATCAAAAGCCTTGGACATATCTAGGAAAATAGAGGTAATTGGTATTTTATCATTAAGACTTTTGGTGATTAATTTTATTAGAGCAAAACATGCCAATGTGGTAGATTTTTTTTTCCTGAAACCAAATTGTTCTTCATTTAAGATGTCGTACTTTGTTATGAAGCTGTAAAGTTTTTCATGCATTACTTTTTCAAAAACTTTTGAAATTATCGGTATGAGCGTTATGGGACGATAGTTGTTCATATCATTAGTGTCACCCTTCTTGTGGATTGGTTTAACAATAGAGAGCTTTAAGCGTGAGGGGAATAGGCCTTGAATAAATGATAGGTTAATTATATGGCTAATATGTGGTGACAAAAATGTTGAGCATAATTTGAGGATGTTGGTGTTTATGTCATCATAACCTGTAGAGTTGGTGGATTTTAAAGAATTAATTGTTTTGACGACAGTACTCACATCGGTTGGGGTTAAATAAATAGTATTTGGAAGGTCAGCTATCGGTGGCGTGAAGTCAAGATATGGGTCAATGGTCTTATTTGTCATGTCAATAAAAAAATAATTAAAAATGTCAGCTATTGTTTCTGGTTGTGTGTAAGTTAGTTGGTCCAATTTAATTTCATTTATGTCTTGTGCATTTTTTGTGTCACTACTGTTACTTTTGAATATTTTCCAGGCAGCTTTACATCTGTTACTGGACTGGGATAGATAACGTGTGTTTTCTACCTTTTGCGCTTGTAACATACAACGTTTTAGGGCTGTGGTATATTTGCTGTAGGCATTTTTATGTTGGTTTTTATTTGCTGTTGATAGACGGTATTTTAGGTATAGACGCCGCTTGTTAACACAACATTTTTTAATACCTTTAGTCATCCATTTGTGTTTTAGGGGTTTATTAGTTACTTTTATTTTTATAATAGGGAAGCACAGATTATAAAATAAAGTTAAAATGTCATGAAAGTAATTAAATGCAGTATTCGTGTCTTCCGTTTCATTTATTTCTGAAAAGGACAATGATGAGAGGCAGTTAACAAACTTCTTGATATTTTCTTGACTAAAGTCGCGTCTATTTTCAAACCAAAATGACTTTTTCATATTGGTTGTGTCCACCTTTGCATCAAAAGATATGGTTTGTCCAGTTTCATGGTCAGATAATGCAAGATAGTGTATTTGGGGTTCAGCGTTTGGTATATTGCTTGCAATTAGGTCAATACAGGAGAGTTTTCTTGTTGGTTTGGTAATGTGATTAGTTATATTATAGTTCTTTAGAATAGATTCTAATTCCTTAAAGTGCTTGTCAGCTTTTACAACGTCTAAATTCCAGTCTCCACATAATATAACGGTTTTATTTTTTCTCTTTAAAAGGTTTCCTAAAAGAAGGTTTAAGTTTTCTAAGAACAATGTAATATTTGAATTAGGTGTACGGTAAATGCATATTATGTAAAGCTTTAAGGTAGTTATTTCAATTCCACAGTATTCAAAATAGTACAATTTAGGTTCAATTAGATTATTTATAGGTTTGCAGTCAAGATCTCTTTTGACCAATATGCAGGTTCCACCTCTACGCTGATGCGGCCTGGAATAGGCTGAAACGAGCTTATAATTTTTTAGAGTGAGGTTGGCTTCTGCTCCTTTTCGTATAAAAGTTTCACATAAACATATAATGTCAACACTCATATCTGTTTTTTCTAATTCAATTATTGATGTTTCCAGAAGGTCTTTTTTATTTAATATACCAGCTATATTTTGATGTAGAAGGGAGCACCTACGTTTAGCCTCGAAAAAACACCGGTTGACTAGTGTTATCACGGTTATGTAGAGGATTAGGAACTTGATTAGTGGCTTTATTCTGTTTTATAAAATAATATGGGATAGTTCTTTGTTTGCATAAAGTAGTTGTTGGTGAAGTATTAGTGTTAATTTTATATTGCTTTTCTTTGTTGCCATTTCTTAACTTTAGTTGTTTAGCTACTAATTTTTGAAAGTTAATATTGTCAATTTCTATATTTAGCTTAGAACACATAAAGCTCTTCGATACAAAATTATAATTGTTAGTGCTTACCATAACATCTGATGTATCAATAAATTTACAGTTTGGGTAATTTTTCACAAATAGTTTTATGTTGTAATTTAAAAACTCAGTTCTTAGGTAGTGATTATTTAAGACATTTAGGATAAACACTTTGTTATTTTTCAATTTATGGAGTGAAGAACATAACTCTGTTAAAAATAAGTACGGATTTCTGTCATTACTTCCAATACCTAATACAATAATGTCGTCACTTGTTATATTTTTTATTGTCTCGTCGAAGTTGCTTAATACCTGTTTAGTCGTTGCATTTGGTTTTGATGTTCCTGATACGGAGTAAATATTGTTCCATAAATTACTATTTCTTTGTGTTGCTATTTCCTGAGAAAACCCCCGTACTTGTTGATCACCTATGATTAATATCCTTGGTGTGATTATGTTCTGGCTTTGTTTTTCTACAGTATCTAGTTTTGTGGTGGGAATTATATTATTACTGTGATCGTTTCGAGTATCTTGAGTCAGTTTGAGAGGGCACTTATTGCTGGATCCGTTCGAACTTTTATTTTGGTATAGAGATGCCGTGGGATTGTCTGTTATGTAGCCCTTTACTATAGGTGGTTCGGGAGTATTAAGTGCATGGGTTATTGAGTCAAAATGTTTAGCCTTTAGGGGTGTAGAATGCGCAGATGTATTGTCTGTCCTGATGATGCTACGTTTACGTGAGGTTGTAGGTGTCATCGTTTTCCTGTCAGACGAGATAATTTTCTTATAAGCGTCAATAACTCTCTGCCCTTCGCCTAAATCCATTTTAAGTCGGAAGTTTTCGCTGTTCAGGTTTTCAATTTCCCGATGTGCTGATTGAAGTTCCATTGACAATCGTTTGATTGTGTCGTTTAGATTGGTTATAGTTATCACTTTCATTCAAGGAGGTGTTTGGAAGGCTCTTCACAGTAGTATCGAGCAAAGTGGAGTTATGTGTGAAGAGGTAATCTAGTGAATTTGCCCTTCGTGGTTTTCTGATAGTGATATTTTCTACATTCATTTCAAAGGAATTCATAGTGCTTAGCATGATCACATTGATACAGAAAAAAGGTATTTAAGAAATCCCTTTTTTTTAAGTTTATATCTTGTAAAAATATTGTGATGTAGTCGGACAACAAAGATTATAAATAAACCATCACAAAAAGAACGCTTTGTGTAACCGCGGTTTGAACGTGCACACTGTTGCTCCAGTTGCTAATGTCTAAGCCTCTACGCCATGCAGCTTCTTGTTAGAGCGGTCGAAATTATTAGGCTATTTGTACAGTCGAGTAAACAGCTAATTAGTGTTCCGGGTTTGCGACCATATATGGTAGCGAATCACTCCGCGCACTCGGCTGATGAGTCACTGTGGTTCACGTTCCCAACACGTTTTTTTAGATACAATTTGCTCACTTCTTTGATAGTTTTTTGATTATTTAACACGCACTGTTGGTCATTTGTTTATTTTAGAATGGTATTATCATCACTTGCACTTTCTACTATGGTTTGGAGTAGGTATAAAATGTAAATGTCAATGTTTACAATTTTAAGAAATTAATAACACGGAGCACACAACATTTTGCATGCGCTTCGTACGGCGCGCGCGCCTTTTTTTTGTAAAACAGCCACCACTAATAATGCAGAAGAAAACAATAATAATATGTCATTAGCTTTGCCAACATCGTCAAAACCAAATACTACACTTACTGACAGTAATAGTTTCTCTGACAACCATGAGGATCTAGTTAGTCAGGTAATTTTTTTTTTTGCAATATATTAAACAAATTTTACAATATAAAATAAAATTTTACAATATAATAAATTTACAATTATGTTCTATAAACTCTAAATATATATTTTAGATTAAACACCAAGAGGAGGATAATCAAAGTTTAGATAATATTTCGGTCTTTTCAAGATCACCGAAATTAAAACAACAAACTGTTTTGCAATTGTTTGAAAAACGTGCAAGTTATGATGGTAATATATTTGAATTTTTTATTGTAAATATAAATTTTATATTTGAGCTTATTAATTAATATTTTTTTTTAAATTTTAGATGGAGGCGAACGCCATATTGCAATCACCCAAAGTTTAGTCTACATGATCATTAAGGATAATCTACCTCTTTCTTGTGTCGAAAAAGAAGGATTAAAACAATTCGTTCGTATAGCATGTCCTCGGTACAAATTACCATCAAGATTTAAGGTAAATATGTTAGATCTCTCTATAGTTTCAACTCCTAAAAATTGTATAATACGCTTTTGAAATTTAATGCTAATTACAAACAATTGTTTATTTTTAGGTAACTAATTTAATAGAACAAAGGTACAGTACGACAAAAGCTATATTAGTAAATCATTTACAAGAAATAAGATACCTTACCATGAGTAGTGACATAGTTACAGTAACAAACTCCACAAGAAGTTTTCTAATCGTCACAGTTCACTTCCTGAATGTTGCTGATGCAAGTCTCAACAGCTGTTGTCTTACTGCCCATTACATGACAGAGGTAAAATATTTTTGAATATGTCTTTTCGAGCTTGTTTTTAGGTATTAAGATATATTATATCAAGTATGTCTATTATTACTATATTATTACTTTTGCTTTTTATACTGTTACTTTTCAGGGTCATACAGGAGAATATATTAAAGATTGCTTTGAAAATATAACGAGCGAGTTTTCTATTGATAAATCGCAAATTGTAAATTTCTCAACCGACAATGGTAGCAACATGGTTGCTGCTGTCAACTTATTTTTGGGAGCAAAGAAGAGGATTCCTTGTGTTGCGCACACCATAAATTTAATCATAGACGGAGTTTTAAAAAAAAATGCAAATTTTTTAAACTTAGCTGATCAAATAAAGTCTATTGTGACCTATTTTAAACACTCAGTTAGTGCTTCTGATCAACTTCGATCTGAGCAACTAGCAGAAGGAAAGAAAGAAGGCCAAATATTGATGCTCATTCAAGCAGTTAGTACTCGTTGGAACTCTTGCCTGGACATGATGGAAAGATTCCTAAAATTATCTTCAATTATCGCAAAAGTATTAGCATCAAGAACTAAGAATAATGTACCTGATATGGTAGCTACTTCGCAGTTAACTATTTTGCGTGATTTAGTTACGCTTCTTGGTCCATTTAAAATAGTAACAGAAGATTTGAGTGCCGAGAAATACGTCACAGCTAGTTTAGTTATACCACTAACAAATTTATTAAAACAAGAAATCGAACAAACTAAACCATCAACTGCTATTGGAGTATCAGTACAAAATGATTTATTGAATGGTATTGAAGGTAGATTAGTGCCTTTACAAGAAAACCTTTTTTTGGCCAAAGCAACTATCTTAGATCCCCGCTTCAAAAAATTACATTTTATGTCAGCATTGGCTGTTGCTAATGCAATATCAGATCTATCAAAAGAAATAATTGCAGAAAACAAAATAAGAGGAAATCGTTCACCCACAGTAGGCGCTTCTCTACGTGGACAAAAAGAAACAACGTCATCCTTATGGGATAGACATGAAGATATGCTCTTGAAAAATATGGCCAATGCCAATGAAGTTTCTGGCAGAAGTTTTGGTACAATGCCTGCTGAATTAAAGCAGTATTTAGATCAGCCAAATATTTCAAGGTCATCGAATGCGCTAAAATTTTGGATCGATAGTAGGCATTTTACTCCCGTGCTATCAGAAATAGCTGTTAAATATTTAATTTCTTCTGCTACATCTGTAGCATCTGAACGAGTTGCTTCTACAATCAATCTTTTAGTGCCTAATAATCGTAGTAGTCAAACAGCTGAACACATAAAACAAAGAGTATTTTTAAAAACTCTTACTGAAAAATATTGGTACACATGATTGTCTTGTATGACCGCTCAAGGCCCGCGGGCGGTCCGCGCCGTGACAGATTTACGACCGCACTTAAATAAACAATTACTCGGGTTTCATTATAACGTCTCAAGTAGTATTGTTTATGTTTTTTGCTACTCGAATAGATTAGGAATACGTTTCAAATGGTTGCAGTCTTTGTAAACAACGTTCACTTATCTTTATTACCCGCTTTTGTTATTATTTCTTTTGTTCTTTGTGATAACGATTTCTGATAAAACTACCGTACCAATTCACACGAAATTTTGCAGGGTACATTATGGATAGATAAGTTATCTAACAAAAGCGTTTTTAGAGACAAACATTCAAAACAAAAAATTCAAAAAATCTAGATTTTAGATAATCTAGATTTTCTAATGCTTACGTAACTTTCTCCGTCCCAAAAAAATTTTTTTTTGTATTATTTTGTTCTAAATGTTGTCTAATACGATGATACATGTAATATAGAAAAGAAATAAAACACTTACGGATCAGATCCATACAGAAAAACCACAAAATATCACAACTTTCACTTTGACGGGAACTTTCTCTTATCTGTTTGTTTACACTTTTTTGGTTGGGTCAAAATAGGTATAACATGATGTTATTTATATCTAAAACGATGTAATATTTACTTCAAAATGAAAATATCACCACTTTCCGACGATTTACACACAAAAACCATTAAAAAACGAATTATTACAGCGAACGGGAGTGACGTTTGACTGACATTTTACCGCGCGGGAACGTGATTTTCAATTTTTTTTTAAAATGTTGCCTATTAATATTTTTGCTTTTAGTCGATTTATTTGACGAGAATATTTATCCGACCATAGACACAAAAATTCACAGACAATAATAGCCATTACAGCGAATACAAATAGAGTTGTAAGCCGCGTGGGTACTTGGACGCACCGGTGCGTCCGCGGTCCTTTAAGAACTAAGAACTTTAAATAGTTAGAACCTAACACTTTTATACATTTATAATTTAATTTGCTTAATAAATATACTGGACTATAAACTGTGTAATAATTTTTGAGCTGCCTTACGATTTTTTTTTTTAAATAAAGCCGATATATCGAAATATCGATATTTTTTTTCGATATATCAAACTCCGATATTGATATATTTAAAAATATCGATAGGTATATCGAAAATCCGATATTTTTAAAAATATCAACAGTCCTACTCAGAACGGAGACATTTATTTAATAATTTCGAGGACTCTTATGCTTTGCGTGGTAACGAAACCATAGCGCGAATTTAAATCGACCAACGCCATCTATCGAGACATGAGGTAAACTTTACGTACAAAATTGGTTTATGTTTAGGCTATTAAACGTTATGACGTTAACAGAAACATTAACGGATATAATGGATAGACCCCGTAATATCGCTTATATAAATACCTTATAAATTTAATTTGGACCCTCTCCAGCATGAGACTATATTTAGCTTCATGCGGAGCCCAGATGACTGCATTACATTCTAACTGGCTCCTCACCAGTGCATTATATAATGCTATAATAGCTTTCACATTCGTGAACCCTCGGACCGTACGAAGCATGAAACCTAAATTCCTATACGCTCTTTTACAGCTACGCATTATGTGATCACGAAAAGTCAAACCCGTGTTAAAGCCTACCCCCAAGTCCTTGACTTCTGTGGCCCTTGTCATAGGCGACCCATTTATATGGTAGGCATGTAAGATGGGGTTGTGTGCGCGAGAAAAAGTGATTGTCACACACTTCGAGGTATTAGGCGATTGGCACACTGCACCGCATCACGCAGCGTAGCGCGTGAATGCGTGTTTTAACGTTGCTTGTAAGTATCTCCATTTGTATAGAAAACACGCACAGTCCAACACACAGAAAATGCATCCACGCGCGTTCATTTTAGTTCGTTGACACGCAACATGCAGCGTGATGCGGTGCAGTGTGATAATCGCCTAAAACTGCAAGAGACTTTCTTTGCTCCAGCTTACTACCCTATCAATGTCCCCCTGTAGCTTGACACAGTCATTTACCGCGAGGGACAATTTGAGGTCATCGGCAAACAACAGGCACTTAGCGTCTTGGACTACTTCTGGAAGGTCGTTGACCATCAGAAGGAAGCCCAACGGACCAAGGTTACTACCTTGGCTTACTCCGGACCTCGTGAAATATGGATCTGACACGTGTCCCGCATATACCACATATTGTTGCCATCCCTCAAATAACTGGCAAAAAACTGGAGTGTGGGGTGAAACCAATACCTGCTAACTTTTTAAGCAACATGTCATTTTCGACTAGGTCGAATGCTTTCCTAAAATCAAAGTAAGCAGCATGAGTTTGTCCCCCACTATCCACCGTCGGCACCAGATGAGCCATATGACAGAGCAGATTACTGGTGGTACTTCTTCCCGGTCGAAACCCGTGCTGAGCGTCTGAAAGCTGTGCGCTCACCTGAAGATATATGCTCTTGTGAATTGCAGTTTCCAATACTTTTGCCGGCGTCGACAATAATGCGACTGGCCTATATCCCTCCACCGATTCTGCTGACCCTCCCTTCGGAACCGGAACAACGCGCGTCACTTTCCACCTCTTCGGAAACACGGCAGCTTTTAGGCACTGGTTAAAGATATGAAGTAGCGGCTTAGCTAGCACTAATCGACAATCCTTGAATATGTAAGGCGGAATGCTATAGCCGCGTCCACATCCAACTCCGGTTGCTCTGCCCTATACACAGAATAAAAATACTCCGCAAACTCTTCCACAGAACGTTGACCAGACAATGCCACCCCGTCTTTCAAAATCGCTTGCGGACTTTTCCCCCCTCTCTTAGACTTGGAATAATTCCAAAAAGATTTGGGATCACTCAGCATTTGACTTTGTACACGGTTCCGATATTGTTCCTGTGCCACTCCTAACATATTTTTAATGTTGGTTCTACACCCAGCAAACGCTTCGTAATCGACCTTCGACCCGCTTGTCTTGTACTGTTTATGCAAAATAGCCTTTAATCTTATGTCGCGAATTATTTCAACAGTGTACCACTCAGGATAAATGTACCTTGAGTTTACACGACTTCGCTTTTTTTTCGGAACACAGTCATCTATAATAGAATTAATAATATTATAAAAATAATTTAACCCTGCTTCTAAGTCCATTTCATACAACGGTCCATTTCATACAACATAAACAAATACTTGCTTACGTAAATCTACTCTTGCCGTCATTTTGTGAAATCGGTTTGTCTAGTTCGGCTTATCGATACGATACGATTTGTGAATAAAATTGGATTTTAGATACGTTTCGATTTATATCTGACGCATGTCTATTAATTTTACCTTTGACAGTAAGTTCCATAATTTGTTCCATATCTACAAAGCTATGAGTTTTTGCTTCATTATTGGTAAAGATACAAAAAAGTGGTAATGCAACTATTTAATTATGATTTTTTGGCATACCTACTTGATAACCCAGACGAATTTGAAAAAACAAATTTTTTTTTTTAGTGGTTGTACTTTCTAGTTGGTCCCATTGTCATTTGGTCACGATCTGATGATGGAATCTTGGAGAAATCGAGGGTACTCTTATAATTTTATAGGCACACCTATAGCGATTTGGATATTTTTATCTTAGTAACTCGCAGATTTTCTCTCAGAAAGCACCATTTGGTAAAGCGGAACTGATGATGAAGGACACAGATGGCCAACAGAACTTCTCAATAATAAGTAGGTATTTCACGGGTTGCAATTCGATTACTTTAATATGGTTGCCAAGCAATTTATGCTCGTCACAATGCATATGATATGGAGAAGTGGAACTGATGGTGAAATACCAGGAGAACTCCTCAACAATTAACGTCCTACATCGAAAAAAGCAATATTTTGTAAAAGGTGATGAGCAAATGTGGGCGATTGCTTGACTGGACGTCGTAGCGAAAGGACGTCTCGAGCGCTCCACGTCCCTTTCTTTTTTGTTGGTTTGAGTCCGCGCCTTAGTTTTTATTGTACGTTTGGCGCAGCATGCGCCCGCGCCGCGTCAATTAACAGTCAACGAAATCGAACAATGTTTATTTTGTTTTATGTGGCTGTGGTATTATGTGTCGACAAATAAACACGTACTTATAGTGCAAAAGTGAGGTGTGCTAGGCCTATATGTGTTTCCGATCTCAGGCGAGCATTCCAGAGCATTCGAGGGTCTAATCGTCTGCCGGAGATTCCAGAGCCACTGAACAACATAGCCAGGATAATCCGGTGAAATCATTCCATATATTTATCTTTCAGGGCGTTGCTTCCCTCTGCAAAATACACACCTCGACCTGACCTGCGTCAACAGACGCACAGAGCCCACTATTTCACAAACTACATACCTACTAATCACTCAGTCAATAAATCAAATTCCTATATTTCAAACTCAAGGTTAACGTTAACTCCAACGATAGATCCAGATACCAAAACGATTTGCATTTTGAATTGTTTCTAGTAAGTGTAGCAACCAAGAGGATTGAGTTCAATTCTCAGCTCTATTTCGATTACGTGGCTAAAATTCAGTGGCAAAATTCGGTATACCTATTAGGTACAACATCGTGGGCGCGAATCTGCAGTTGCGTAGTGACTGGCAAAATGTTTGACTGGGAGGTTTGATGCTACGCGCAGAATCAACATTTATTTTTAAGTTTCAGGTTTACGGGTATTATGTGCATAGTAAAAATAATAGTATGGCATGATAAAATAATATACGAAGACTTACGATACGTATGATTCTAACAAATTAACAGTGTCGGTCGCTATTGATTTCGCACAAAAATATTTTCCATAAAACTTCTTAGCTTGACCTGAGCAATAACCTCTTGCTTACTGATAATTATAACATCAATCTTAACTCCTAGAAACTACCCTAAACCATTTACCCTAACAAAACAGTCGCGTCTGAGGCAACCTTTTTTGTTGCATAATTTACCCGAGTTTTTGTGACGAAAGGCACTTAAGCTTCCATTCAACAAAAACAAAAACAAAAAAGGTTACATTTCTATAGGAAAATAAAGAGTGTAACTAATAAATTGCAGCCAGCGCACGACCCTGTCAAAATTGTGTATCTCTGTCTCGAAACGAAATTGCACATGCGGCATTCTGACTACCAAACAATAGTTTAACAATGGTAATAAATAGCGTCCATGAACAAAGAAGCCCACCAAATAAATAACACAATGGGCTTAACTTTTGACCACGTGTCTGTCCGCCGAGACCTAGCTACGCATGCAACAAAATTCTTACAAATATGACAACTAGATATAATCGTGTAAAATAATGTCAGGCAATACTTCAAAAGATTAAACATCAAGAGGAAAACAAAAATGCAGGCGTTTCTTCTGCGCGAAATCTTAGACGGAAAAACAGTAACATATCGCATCAAGAATCACAGAATGAGCTATCTCGCACACGTTTACAGACGCGGCGACCTCACCTGTTACACGCAGCAATGCAGTATAAGGTCAAATTCAAGAAAATACGCCGACCTATTTACACATTGAACGACAACCTTAACTGCCTATCTGATCTCTACAGCCCAGTGGCTGGGTGGCGCGATGCCCCTTGGTGGGACTGGATGTCGGACTTTCGGACTTCTGACGGCCCGTGGCGACTGCTGGAGATCCGCGGGTGGCGGCCGGGACCGGCGACTTGGCGTGCTTTCCGAGGCGCGGAGGAGTCTCGGCGTGTGGGGGTGGTCACCCATCCACGGACCGGCCCCTGCGGGCGTGGCTTGACCTGATTAGTCGACCCGTGCAGCTGTTATTGCTTGGCCACGAGCTCCTCACCTCAGATTACCTTTCCAATGATACCATGGAATAGAAAAGGAAACGTCACCACTTTGCGTGTAGGAGAGGTAACCATGTAACAATGTCGTGGATTATTTTTAATGATACTGAGTTTTTTAAAGTGAGGTTGTTGTTTTATTTTAGTGGTGGTGACTGACTCAGTGAAAGTGAGTGAGTGAGTAAGTGAAATAAATTGCACACATTAATGCAGAGGGGCTCCGGTGGGACAAGACTTGGCCAGGCTAATCTAGTGAGATCTTTCCTTATGCAAATTTCGGTGACTTGCTCCTTACTGCAAGACCGCCTTTATTTAAGTCACTAGTTTATTTTGTCCCTACAGGTTTAAATGGTTTTATAGGCGAAATAATGTAAGATATAATACGTGTGTGACAATTATAATAATACTATGTGCGGTGTTTCAAAATCGTTCTAAGTTCAAGCGAGATTTGTTTAGTGCGTGGTGTTTTTACAATCCCGGGCGCGCATACCTAACAACTTTGAAAACGGAATTCCGTGCACTCGCTGACCACATCTGGTTTCAGCCCCTTTTGCGCATCGCCAGATGTGCGCCCATAGCTGCATAATAGCAATTGGTATTTTAACTTTTATGATGCCTACTCACTATTTGTATCTGTTATGGAATGCCATAACGGGGTATGGTAAAATAGTCCTTACGGTGATTATGATTAGATATGTGCGCCCACGATATTGCGAACAGAAAAACAATAATTCGGATGACGCAGATCGGGATTTTTGTTGAGGAGCTACAGGTCAAACTTGTACCGCGTCGGAGCTGGACATAAACAACGAGGAGCGGGCCAATCGCGCCCTGGACATTGCTGCTGACAACTTATCAGAACGAAGAAAAAAGAATCGAGATAAAAGTTTGACCCCGCCAAAAGATTTACCAGTGAAGCTGGACTTGAACTATCCTAGTAGAGAGAATTATCATGAGAAACTTGATTAAGCATGCTAGGAATAAACCAAGACAAAAGAAAATTCATGAAATGTTAGACGGAAAAACCGTAACCATCATCAAGAAACACAGGAGTTGCTATCTCGCGCATGTTCACAGTCGCCGCAATCCACACCCGTACATACTAGACCAAATCCAAGAAAGCTGGCCTACCTATTTACACATGAAATTATATCCTAAAACAGGACATGACTTACTTCGACAAGGAAATCACTTTTGGATGGACATGGCTGAAGACCAAGATAAGATCTAGAAGACTGCTAGTGAGATTTTCAAGAAACCTGAAACGGAACCAGCCTAACAGCGCTGTCGTAAAAAGATGCCCATCCATAGATAAATATCACCCGTCTCTCCACTAGTCCATTGCTTACTCAAGGATGCATATCCGGTAGGCTCGCAAATCCCTCCTTATCCTAAGGGCACGTCTTCCCTACCATTACCGCGCCCCCCGGTCTACTCCTTGATATGCAATGGCCTCTGTAACCCCATGAAGCATGAGGCTCCAGCGGCTAGTGCAAATCTCGGGGTTCATTCGATTTATCGAGTCTGGTTAAACCACGCTGGGATCGGTGCATTTCATTCATTCATTCATTCAAAGGTGATGAGCAAATGTGGGCGTACCTACTACAGGTGCACCTCTGCCCAACCCTTCGGTGAAATAATTCAAATTCAAATTCTTTATTGCTAACTATGTGTACATAAATAAAGTTCTTAACAGAGGATATCAGTTCTTAGAACATAGTGGCCCTGTTAGGGCATTGCAATTTCATCATGCATATATGCTTATAATTGTAACAGTAACAGTTGAACATGCATTATTTACATTCATTAAGTAAAAAGAAAAAAGTTATAAATATTAAATTTTATATAGGAATAAGGCGTGTTGCTATGTTACTCGTATGTATGTGATGAGCAGTTTGACATTAAGCTATTGTAACTTAGTACAAAATGACTCACAAAAAATAACTTTTTTTCAAAAAAAACACAATTGACTTCCCAACTACAAAGTGAAAAATAACTTTAAGTCGGATTTTTTTTTTTTTTCACTTTTTAGTGGGTTGATTTGTAATTTATCTAAGTTACAATAGCCTAATGTCATGGGGTCTCAACTCGAACAGATTATAATTAGTTTTGAAAAAATATAATAGATGGCAGCATAGGTAACAATTATGCAATTAACAATCACTAAAAAGCGATAATCGGCAGTTTTTGGCATAAGTAAGATTAGTAAAAATCAAAACTTCCTTGTTTAATGCTGATTTATCTATTTAAACTAATAAATCATGTACTTTCAACAAAAAAGATAAATGAAACCTTTTACTTCAATTCGAACTCTTAGAATGATAAAGTTAATCATTTTGTTCAGAGCTGTTTGCAATAGATGGCGTTTTACTCAATTTGTCATCACATAATCTGTCGTTATTATTTTACGTTTAGTAGGAAAATCAAAAAATTTATAATTAAATATTTATTGAGGCGCGTTGAGCATTTTTGAGACTGGAAAAACAATTGAACTCGCGACACCGTTACCAATAAGTACCTCATTTTTGTAAACGCGATTGTGCTCTTTATTAATATTACGTTACGGATCAAAGTTCTATGCAAGTATTTTTACTTTAAAGGTTTGGAACTTTTTTTTTTTTTAAACGCGATTTTGCTTTGTTTAGATACCGTTACGGGCCAATGTTCTATACAAGTATTTTTCTTTCGCCAAGATCTTGTTCAAGTTTTCACTTCTGTCTGTGTGCTCCCGGAGTGCCACTGTTTTTTTTTTATAATCTATTACCTACTTTACATATAAACCGGCTAAGTGCGAGTCGAACTCGCGCACGAAGGGTTCCGTACCATTATCTATAAAAACGGCAAAAAAATCATGTCTGCTGTATAATATTTATTTATTTTATTAGTTTTTTAGTATTTGTTGTTATAGCGGCATGCAACAGAAATACATAATCTGTGAAATTTCAACTGTCTAACTATCACGGTTCATGAGATACAGCCTGGTGACAGACGGACGGATAACGGAGTCTTAGTAATAGGATCCCGTTTTACCCTTTGTGTACGGAACCCTAAAAATGATTGCACGAAACGTTTTAAAAGTAGATAGGTAGCTGATGGTGCCGATTCTCTTGTCACAAATGCCTATAAAATAGACTAAAAACACCAACATTTTGTTTATTCCTGTCAAACGACGATTTTCCATTCTGAAATAGACTAAAGTGACACAACTTAACTTTATTTTAGTTTGACAGCATTATGATGCACTTTTAGACCACTAAAAGTGACACACAATGAGTGAACTTTACAAATCTGTTCCTCATACCAATGAGGAACAGATTTGTAAAGTTCACTCATTGTGTGCCAGTGAGTTGGGGTGATGAGGCTGATAGCGTTGATTCCCCAGTGAGTCGGGGTGATGAGGCTGATAGCGTTGATTCCCCAGTGAGTCGGGGTGATGAGGCTGATAGCGTTGATTCCCCAGTGAGTCGGGGTGATGAGGCTGATAGCGTTGATTCCCCAGTGAGTCGGGGTGATGAGGCTGATAGCGTTGATTCCCCAGTGAGTCGGGGTGATGAGGCTGACAGCGTTGATTCCCCAGTGAGTCGGGGTGATGAGGCTGAGGGTGATGACCAGGAATGCGCGTTCGCTGCATACTGGTGGTCAGGATACCTGTTGAAGCCGTGGGTGCTGTCTGGCTGTGTGACTCGCTTCACGAAAGCTTGCGGGAGTGATTATGACGTCACGCCGAAGTATTTGCACGAAGGCTGCGTTAACGTTCGTTTTGCTTAAATCTCGAAAATGGTGTCCTATGGCAAAAATAATGAAAATTTCGAACCTCTTTAGGAAACCTATAAACCCATTAAACTCAACATTTTGATAATATTTTTTCATATTTTCAAAACAAAAAGTGAAAAATTCCATATACCTAAATCTTCCACATTCCATAATAGGCTGCACCCCCTGCGCGCCTCCGGCTCTAAAAAGATTCACGTGGTTAGGTATCACGTGTTTAGTTGCGATTGTCAAATTCGATTTAGATGTGTCAAAATTATTTTTAAGTTTAGAGAATTTATTTTGCAGAATAGCTTTGAGATTCTCATAGTCCAAAGTAAGGAATTTTAGTGATAGTTTAGTTAGTTTAGTTCGGTGTACAAGAGAATCGGCACCATTGTCAAATTCGATTTTGGTTGTGTCAAAATTATTTTTAAATTTAGAGATTTTTTTGCAGAATAGCTTTAAGATTCTAGATAGTTTACAAGAGAAAAAAAGATAATAAATAATAATAATAAAATCATTTATTTCAGGTAGGTAAATAACACCCATTGCCAAACATAAATTAATAGAAATTTTACAAATAATGTCAAATAAAATAATATCAAATAAAATCAAATCAAATTAAATTAAATCACATCAAAATAAATAACGTCATTTTTACAATAAAATCAATAATACAATAAAATAATGTCAAATAAAACAAAATCAAATCAATTAAAATCAAATTTAAGATAATTTTTATTAGAGTCAAGTGTCCCTCCCCCCCTGCCAGCTACCTAAATGGTTGGTTTATGTGAAAAAAAATAACGAAATTAAAAGGAAAACTATCACAGCTAAGTAGGCTCTATAAGTTGCGTGGTACCTACTTCCTGGCCGCGCCACAGTCGAATTTTGAATCGGGGTTAATGAAAATAAATGTACCTACATAATATGTTAATTATTATACCTAGATAATAATAAAAAAATTGTACTATCAAGATTCGCGAGAAATTTAACAAAATAGGTGGCGCTGCTAGGAACCATACTTTCTGGCCGCGCCACCGCGTAACTGCAATAAATAGTCTAATAATGTAAAAACTCATTGCTAATCAATTGTTCGTCTATTGTTCGTTCTATTGGTAATGAGAAATACTGCAAAAAGTCAATAACTATGATAAATATCGAAACATCTAAATCGGTTCTGCCAAAACTGCATTTATGATTAATAGAAAAAAACAATACTTACAATAATATTATGTAGGTAGTTGCAAAAAATACTCAATGCATACCTACAAAAGCATTGTAGTTTCTTTTTTGCACATACCGGTACAATGCAGACGTTTTGGCAGAACCGATTTAGATGTTTCGATATTTATCATACTTTTTGCAATATTTTTCATTACCAATAGAACGAACAATAGACGTACAGACGCCAGCACATCAGGCTACTACAATCTGTCAAATTTATTTAATAAATTTTCAACTTTATCGCTGAAGCGTAAGGTTCAAAGTTGATTGGGAAAATTTGACAGTTTCGGGTAGCTTGATGTGCTGGCGTCTGTACAATTGATTAGCAATGAGTTTTTACATTATTAGTGTAATACAAACTATCTTATCTCTAAAATAACTAATTCAATGCCGAATATAATTTATTTAACCACAAAATAGATACTAATCCCCAAATTAATCTTAAAGTCGTTACCCCAATATCATAATCTAAAACTGTTTAATAAAATTACATATTTACAATATTTCATTGATAAGGAAGTAATATGAAACACCAAGATATTTGTCAGTCATTTATATTTCTTTGCCAACATCAAATTCAATATTCTACACCATACCATCACATCTCCTATTCCCCACATAATATCACAATTCATTTCACCATCAAATCAGTATTATAATATTTACCATAAAACTAATAGGTTACCTTAATTTACAGTAGATCTCCAACCAATACTATGCCAATCTATCTTTTTACCGGCACCGCCACTAAGCACGTCCTACCGTCCGTCACGAGCGCCCAACCCAAAAGGCCACATCGAATCTTTCGGTGCTGCCAGTATAATAAATTGAAACCTAACATAACATTAGACTATTTATTGCAGTGTACGCGGTGGCGCGGCCAGAAAGTATGGTTCCTAGCCGCGCTACCTATTTTGTTAAATTTCTCGCGAATCTTGATTATATACAATTTTTTTATTGTTATGTACAATAATGAACATAATTATGTACCTACCTACATTTATTCTTATTAACCTCGATTCAAAATTCGACTGTGGCGCGGCCAGGAAGTACCACACTATAAGTTAACGAGTAATAATCAACCAACTTTTTGCGAAACGTTTTTAGAAACATCAAATAAAAACCGGCCAAGTGCATGTCGAACCACGCACAGTGAAAAGTTCCGTAGTTGGGATGAATTTATCCCAAAAACAAACTTATAGTTGAAAAACATGTTCTCCCATACATCGATATACGCCACGGTCAATTCTCCAACTTTGCAGTTGGAGAATTGTGAAGTACCTATTGTGAATGTAAGTTCGTAATCGTTCGATTTTTTTTTTTACAAATTAATAGTTTTCGGAGTTTTTACTTTACTTGTGCTGTTACACCTTGCTTCTTGCCAAATTTCATGATTTTAGGTTAACGGGAAGTATCCTATAAGTTTTGATTTATTTGCGAGTGTCAAAATAAATCGCATAAATGGTCGTATTATTTCATCCTGCTCACTAAGCGAAATTATTATGATATGCTACAAACGCCATCTGTTAGAAAATATTCTGCAAATTTATCTCTTATGGTCTTAGCAGATAGAGTAAGAAAGAAAGATTTTTTTTATTTGGGACACGCAAAGAAAATACAACATCAAAACTAAGAAAATTATAAAAACAATAGCAATTTCAGAAAATAATATTAAAATTCACTGCCTCGTTGGTCTAGTGGTCACAAGCGCTACTGCTGAAGTCCTGGGTTCGAATCCCGGGTCGGGCAGTGTTTTTGGGTTTTTCCATAGAAATATAAAAAACTTCTTTCTTATATCTATGGGTTTTTCTATCTGAAATTTCTCTGTAGCAGCTCGTAGTCTGAATTTGTGCCCGGTTGATAGCAATGGGCTCGCCCCCTATTACATGGGACTTAAACATAACTGGCGAAATGTGGGTGTACCTACTACAGGTACACCTCTGCCCATCCCTTCGGGGAAACAAGGCGTGATGTTATGTTATCCTTATCCTTACATATTATAAAACAAAGTCCCCCGCCGCGTCTGTCTGTCTGAACGCGATAAACTCAAAAACTACCTAACGGATCGATGATTGTTATCTGCTACAACAAGATTTAAATAGATTATCTGACTATTGTAATACTTACAAATAAATTAAAATTAAGTATTGCTAAGTGTAGGTATATGAATTTCACCAAAAATGGCAACATTATTAGTTTTAATTATTATTTAAGCAATGAATTACTTTTAATAGAGACTCAGATTAGTGACTTGGGTATCCTATTGGACTGTAAACTGCTCCTAAATCTGCACATTGATAAGATTACTGCTAAGGCATATCAAATGTATCACCTTGTGATGAGATCATCCGTAGATTTTAAGCGATCAGCCACTGGTACCGATTCTCTTGTACAGACGCCAGCACTTCAAGCTACTACAATCTGTCAAATTTATTTAATAGATTTTCAACTTTATCGCTGCATTGTAAAGTTCAAAGTTGATTGGGAAAATTTGACAGTTTCGGGTAGCTTGATGTGCTGGCGTCTGTACACCGAACTAAACACTAAAATTCCTTACTTTTGACTATGACAATCTTATAGCTATTCTGCAAAATAAATTCTCTAAATTTAAAAATAATTTTGACACATCTAAATCGAATTTGACAATCGCGACTCCACACGTGATACCTGACCACGTGAGTCTTTTTAGAGCCGGAGGCGCGCAGGGGGGGCAGCCTCGTCGTGTTTTACATGGAATTTTTCACTTTTTGTATGGAAAATAAGAAAAATTATTACCTACATGTACCTACAATGTTAGGGGTTTAGGGGTTTTCTAAAGGGGGTCGAAATTTTCATTATTTTTGCGAGTGGACACACCGTTTTCGAGATATACCTAAGCAAAAGAAAAAAAAAAAGATTCAGTACCTACTGTTTTTGCATTTGAAGTCGAGGTGTAGGTGTGAATTAATAGTTCATATGACAACCAATTTTATTCCATGTTTTTAGTCGCGATTAAAAATAGTCAGATTTCGTTAGAAAATCTAAATTTTAGGTGAAAAACGTCAAATTCAGAATAGCTAAATTGCCATTTTCACTAACTAATATCTCGTTGCCATCTTAGTGCTGTTAAACTAAGATATAGTTAAGTTGTGTCACTTTAGTCTATTTCAGAATGGGAAATCGTCGTTTGACAGGAATAAACTAAATTTGAGTGATTTTTAGTTTAGTTTAGAGGCATTTGTGACAAGAGAATCGGCACCACTTTCCTGTATCTCTTTAATTCTTTGATTCGACCACAAATTGAGTACGCCTGCATGATTTGGGATCCATAGATACTATGCTAAATATAATCATGCTGTAGAAAAAGTTCAGCGCAAATTCTTAAGAACAATGCAGTTTAGATGTCGTATGGAACGTATTTCATACACTGAGTCTCTACATAAGTAAGTATAACCTCCTAACCTTGGAATCCAGGCGTCTGTTGCTTCAAACCATGATGCTTCATGATCTGTTGCACAAGATTGACTGTTCAGAATTAGTCAATAATATATTTTATGTTGTACCCAGAACAGTTATACGTCGAGTTATCCTACCCGCTTTTTGTCACGACACCTTGTCGTACTAAGGCGGGTGAACGGGCTCCTCTCTATAGACTAGGTAGCCAAAATTTACAACAAACATTTTGTGCATTTGCTTTAGATCGCCAAAAATTTAGGAAATGTTTATTGAATAGTCTGCATTTGCGTGATGAGTAGCCTTTTTTTTTGTTATAATTGTTTGATTTCGTAATAATTATAATCAAATAATATTTGTTTTAGTTTAAGAGAAGTGCATCCCCCTTTTTTCTTCTTGTCTTCTTCTTTGTTTTTGTAACTTTGTGTCTTCACTGTATCCTTAACCTTGGTAATCTGTGGAAACGTCGTGGATTTACCTACCCACTTCCAATTATTTTGTAATTCTAGATTTAATATACATTGTACAGACGCCAGCACATCAAGCTACTACAATCTGTCAAAGGACATGTCCTAAAATGGTTTTTTATTATTCAATAATTCTAACCAGGATAAGTTAAATATATTTGAATAGACATCCCAAAAACTAGTGGTTCTTACTATATCATACATTTTTAAAGACCTCCAATTTTGAGAAAAATCTTTTTTATGTTAGTAAGAATTTACTCCTAAAACGAACAAACCTTTCTAATTATCTAGGTTATTATAGTGAACACACCCCATAAAATAGTAAACTTGTCAAAATTGACACATAGTACTGTCATAACTGTCAATGAATTGACAGTAATGACAGTACTATGTGTCAATTTATGTCATTTTGACATATTCAAATAGTAAAATTGTCAAAATTGACACATGTTACTGTCATCTCTGTCAATTGATTGACAGTAATGACAGTACCGTGTGTCAATTTATATCTTATTTGTCATAGTTGCCATCAACAAATAAAATATTTGTACTTTAAATAGTTCATGATTTTTCTCATAAATGGAGGGGTCTAAAAATATTATTTCAGTGGTTCCTAGGTCCATATTTTATCGTTTTTATTTAGATGTAGTTTGATGCTGGTTAGATTTTTCTCGGAATAAAAAACCAACGTCCCTACAAAAAGCGGACATCTCCTTTATTTAATAGATTTTCAAGTTTATCGCTGAATGATAAGGTTCAAAGTTGATTGGGAAAATTTGACAGTTTCGGGTAGCTTGATGTGCTGGCGTCTGTACAATTGTTTGTTTTCCCTAAAAAAAAAATAAACACGTAGGGAAGTGGTTCCTCCTTGAAGGGCAAATTAGTTGCTGCTGGAAAATCCAGTTAATTAAAAAAAAACTATTCGTCTCTGTATTTCTGTAAACACCACATCACTTATTCTACCGCAATCCACAAATGTGAAGTTATAGTCATTATCCACCAAAGCTAACAGAACAATGCTAAAAGTGGATTCGAATCTCAAGGCCCACACAGACCGCGCCATATAATACGTCATCACTACAGGCGCGTGTGCGACGTTGCCGTTCCGCTACTCACGCGCGCGGATTGACAGATTCGGTTTGCGAGTAGATGCGTCTCTGCGTGCGTGGGGACCCACGCACGCAGAGACGCATCTACTCGCAAGGCATAATTGTTTACGAAAATAAGTTACGCAATTAGGGTACCAGATGCGTGACGTGTGTACAGACGCCAGCACATCAAGCTACTACAAACTGTCAAATTTATTTAATAGATTTTCAACTTTATCGTTGAAAAATAAGGTTCAAAGTTGATTGGGAAAATTTGACAGTTTCGGGTAGCTTGATGTGCTGGCGTCTGTACACGTCACGCATCTGGTACCCTAATTGCGTAACTTATTTTCGTAAACAATTATGCCTAATTTGTTTCATATTGACAGTTCAACAACATTCATTGTGTTATTTACGTTGTTGAGCAGATTTTTTTTCCCACTTATGAAGCAATGGATTAGCAATCTGTTTCAAATCGAAACCGATTTTGTGTTGTATTACGCAATTAGGGTACTGGTCTGGCATCTTTCTTAGTTTCATACAGATTACAACTGGTGCGTGCACGCGTCACGTCACGCCACGCATCTGGTGTGCTCCGCCCTTAAATATTTTTTTTCGATTATCTCGTTAATTGTGTGCGTAGTCCCAGCGGAAAAGTGTCGAATTTCTTAATTTCAGTTTAGCAAATATTTAGTATATGACGTCGTGTAATTGTGTATAGTAAATAAAAATTTGTGCATCTAACCATTGCGGAGATATTCAACAAAAACAGTTTCCGCTTGGACTAGGTACGTATTCCTAGCGGCACTTTTTTTTTCCTATGGACGTACAAGAAAAAAAATACATGCAATAATTAGTGTGTAACGAGAGGTAAATGTGTATGTTAAAATGAAATTTGTGTGTCTTATATTTGTCAAGATATTCAAGTTGCCGCTGCGCTGACGTTTGGCTATTTGATGAAAATCATATAAAACGGTTTAGCACAGAGTTGTAATTTTTTACGCAGGTGTGTAATGTGTGTGAAAACAGAATTTGAAAAAAACCTACCGTTCAGAAGATATACACGTAAAAGTAAAATAATGTTATTAGGTCCAAGCACTTAAAATAGGAACTCTAGAGCCTAACTCATCTCGTTTATTTATATCTTGTAAGGGTCTACAATGTCCTGCCAAGTTTCATTCATGTGCTCTTAGTATTTAATGAGCAGTGGCATAATTTACTACGACTGGAACACTATATTTTATGACATCCGGTTGTAGGACTATTTAAAGGAAAAGCAAAATTAAACTTATTCCAATATTTAGTGTATTAATGCAACTATTCACATGTAAAATTTCAGCTCATTACACTGAATGATTAAAGAGATATAATAAAAATAACAGAACAAGAGCAAAACATCGATAAACCGACCTAGTTTGAATGGCGACATAAAAGCAGCCGTGCAGTATAAAGAGCTAACGTTCTAAAATTTCCAGTGTTTTACAGTTATTGGATCGGTACAGGTGTGCACACAATTCTTGAAGAAGTAACTACTTAATAACTTACGTGATAAAAATAGTAGGTAACTTGTTTTTTTTAGACTTACGAAATTATTACAATAATAATTGCATCTGTATTAACAAATGCATTTATTTGTCAGAATATTACGAAAAAATTGTTACAGTAGGTAATTATTATGTCCTTAATATACCTAATTGCTATTAATATTATTACCTATATTGTATTTTATTGGTCTGTGATTTTACTAATTAAGTTAATTAAGTCATTAAAAGAATAACTACTTTAAAAATGTTTTAAACAATTTGATTTTATGTGCAATTTAGTAATTGGGTGTTCCTACATTATAATTATAGTCGACTGTGCTTTGGCTTTGAGAAAGTCTTTATTTTGTAACATTTAAGTATTCACTAAGAGAGATCTCTGTAATTACTATTTATATGATTATGCGCTAGAACATAGATAAGTAGGTAGCTACACTACAAACCTACCTTCACAATTGAGTCAAATATTATTAATCTGTGATTCTGTGATTGTATGACATATTTGTTGCTGTAAAAGCTCGAACGAGAAGACCAACTCCCGAAAACTTACTAGTAAACCTAAGATTTTCACCTTTATGGGGTTTTACAGTAGGCAATATATTTGTTATTCATATTTAATTTTAAAAAAACTGATTTTTTATATCAATGTTATTATTACGTTGTTAATAAATAATTTTATTTTTATTTTAATTAGTCATTAACTAATAAATAGGTACTATTAAGATTACAAAGCAGTTATTTTATTTTCTGCTAAACTATTGTGTACGCAACTGTACGAAACTATTAAAGACGATAACGATACTATACTGGAAATTTTAGAACGTTAGCTCTTTATACTGCACGGCCGCTTTTATGTCGCCATTCAAACTTGGTCGGTTTATCGATGTTTTGCTCTTGTTCTGTTATTTTTATTATATCTCTTTAATCATTCAGTGTAATGAGCTGAAATTTTACATGTGAATAGTTGCATTAATACACTAAATATTGGAATAAGTTTCATTTTGCTTTTCCTTTAAATAGTCCTACAACCGGATGTCATAAAATATAGTGTTCCAGTCGTAGTAAATTATGCCACTGCTCATTAATTACTAAGAGCACATGAATGAAACTTGGCAGGACATTGTAGACCCTTACAAGATATAAATAAACGAGATGAGTTAGGCTCTAGAGTTCCTATTTTAAGTGCTTGGACCTAATAACCTTATTTTACTTTTACGTGTATATCTTCTGAACGGTAGGTTCTTTTTCAAATTCTGTTTTCACACACATTACACACAAATTCAAAGCAACCTGCGTAAGAAATTACAACTCTGTGCTAAACCGTTTTATATGATTTTCATCAAATAGCCAAACGTCAGCGCAGCGGCAACTTGAATATCTTGACAAATATAAGACACACAAATTTCATTTTAACATACACATTTACCTCTCGTTACACACTAATTATTGCATGTATTTTTTTTCTTGTACGTCCATAGGAAAAAAAAAGTGCCGCTAGGAATACGTACCTAGTCCAAGCGGAAACTGTTTTTGTTGAATATCTCCGCAATGGTTAGATGCACAAATTTTTATTTACTATACACAATTACACGACGTCATATACTAAATATTTGCTAAACTGAAATTAAGAAATTCGACACTTTTCCGCTGGGACTACGCACACAATTAACGAGATAATCGAAAAAAAATATTTAAGGGCGGAGCACACCAGATGCGTGGCGTGACGTGACGCGTGCACGCACCAGTTGTAATCTGTATGAAACTAAGAAAGATGCCAGACCAGTACCCTAATTGCGTAATACAACACAATCTGTTTCGATTTGAAACAGATTGCTAATCCATTGCTTCATAAGTGGGAAAAAAAATCTGCTCAACAACGTAAATAACACAATGAATGTTGTTGAACTGTCAATATGAAACAAATTAGGCATAATTGTTTACGAAAATAAGTTACGCAATTAGGGTACCAGATGCGTGACGTGTGTACAGACGCCAGCACATCAAGCTACCCGAAACTGTCAAATTTTCCCAATCAACTTTGAACCTTATTTTTCAACGATAAAGTTGAAAATCTATTAAATAAATTTGACAGTTTGTAGTAGCTTGATGTGCTGGCGTCTGTACGTGCGGGACCCACGCACGCAGAGACGCATCTACTCGCAAACCGAATCTGTCAATCCGCGCGCGTGAGTAGCGGAACGGCAACGTCGCACACGCGCCTGTAGTGATGACGTATTATATGGCGCGGTCTGTGTGGGCCCAGCTGCACTTTTTTTTTCCAATGGACGTACATTGGAAAAAAAAAGTGCAGCTAGGAATACGTAGTCCCAGCGGAAACAGTTTTTGTTGAATATCTCCGCAATGGTTGGATGCACAAATTTTTATTTAACATACACAATTACACGACGTCATACACTAAATATCTGCTAAACTGAAATTAAGAAATTCGACACTTTCCGCTGGGACTACGCACACCGTTAATTAATTAGTGTAGGTACAAGTCTGAAATTTCACAGGTAGGTACCTATATAATTGAACTTTATATCTAATTACTGATAAAAGATTCAGTTACCACTACTACAGGAAACTCGGTTAATCGGTCGTCAAATAACTCAGCTGCGCGCCGTGGCCAGATCAAAAAGTTTCATCATAACTTTTTAATTACGAATGGGATAAGTACTAATGAAACTTCAGTACCATTTATAGGCAATAATTACCTACCTGTATAATAACGTTAGTCTTTGGAGCGCTTATTGGAAGTGCTAGGACCTATTAAAGCATATTTCTATTTACTAAAATATCTTCAAAACGGTGCATTATTGTGGATTCTTTTATTGCGTAACAAATTATAACTAATTAGCCAGATGTCCTGTACAAAAATTATAATCATCCGTTTAGTCAATTCCAAGATGCAGCAATCGTGCAAACGTTATCGAAGCAGGATTTTAAATATCTTCGCAACCATAGCAAATCAATTTAAGTTGTAACATTTATTTAAAATTGATACCTATCTAAATTATTTATATAACATTTATTTCAACATGCCCGTTAGAAAACAAAACATCTGGCTGCGGTAACGTTTCTCCAGGCGGAACTGTTTTTATCAAATAATTAGAAAACTTATCAGCTTGCCAAATTAAAAAATCCTCTTACCAATTTATTACAGAAGCTATAAGTAGGTCTAATTATCTATTGCACTTAGATGACGATTTTCGACATTATCTAGCTGGGGTAACGCACACTCGTTAATTTTGTGGAAAATGGCAACGGAAGATCGTTTTTAGACTTCAAAGGAGGTTCTCAGTTCGTCGGAATGTATATATTTATATTTTTTGTACAATATAAAATAAACATTATTCTGAAAAAAAAAAATTTACTTATCTTTGAAGATGAAGGACCAATCTTTACGTGGTGGTTATTAGTTATATTTGATTCGGTTTAGTTTTGTCACAAAATGTACCGAAAAATAGCATATATAATTTTGTCCGATTTGCAAACGCGTAAATTAAGAGACGTTTAAATGTGAAAAATGTATGGATTAAACAGCTGCTAATCATAACTTAACTCTATGCAGCGTTTATAAATAAACCAGCGTTATACTGATAGGTACGTGTTGGCTGTGGTAGAAACTAAAATACACAACAAAGTTTTATTTATTTTTTATTTATTTAAATCTAGTCACATCACTTTACTTCCTTAACCTGGAGACCTGTAACAAACAAAAATCAAATTAGCTGAGTTCAATCATTAATTGCTCATAATATATTAGAGTAGGTACGAGTATTTATATTTTTACTAGCTTTTGCCCGCGGCTCCGCCCGCGTGGATGTCGGAAAATATCCCACAGAAACGTGCTACCGGGATTCAGAGTATCCTATGTCCTAACCCAGGTCATGGCCTATCCTATGCCTTTCATCTAGAAATCCATTCAGCCGTTACGTTATGAAAAGGTAACAGGCTGATAATAAATCTGTTTTAGGGTTCCGTACCTCAAAATGAAACATTAAAACCCTTACAGTCTTATTACAAAAAACTAAATAAACCTTGCTTTAAACCTGTCCTATCAAGTCCAGGCTTATCTGCAAAACCATGGTCTAAATTTGTCCGTATTACAAAACTTAAAAAAACCGTGGTCTTCTTAGTACCGTCATTTGAACCGTAGTCTATATATCAACCACAGATTAATACAAATATTATTCGTTCACCATGACATCATTCAATTGCAACGTTCCGTATGCTCAGAAAAGAAAACTTTTTGTTAATATGCTAATGATTATTATGATGTTTAGGAGTGTTAAAATATTCAGACTTTGTTATTTTGCATGAAACATTCGTTATTTCGTCAATTGCAGTTTTGTTTAGGTTTAAGCACATAACTTAATGTCGTATTAGTTACTAATAATACATCTTAGTACTTGTAACGAAACGTAACATTCTCGCGCGATATATGAAACCATAACATTAAACAAAACCATCGCAAGTTGAACAAAGTTCATTTAGCTTTGGAATTTTTAAGTTATCGAAGTTTCTAATAGAACAATTGCCTTTTTGTCAATAGTATTTCTGACCTTCTTTAGTAATTTTAATATTGTATTGTGATGTACCAACAAAAGAAAAAACGATCTGAGAATTGGAGTACCGAGGAAAAAGTAAGTAATCATAAATTAGATACTTCGATGAACATGAAATCAGTCTTTAATTTATTGATTTTAAGCTAACCCAAATATTAAAATGTTTTAGGATATACTACGCGAGATGATAGCACGATCACGCCACATAATCGAGGACAAAAGCACGAAAGCTTCCTCCAATATTAAAAAGACTCAAGAGTGGAAGATCATAGCAAAGAAGTAAGTGTTTCGTTTTTTTTATAATATGACACGTTATCAACGCAAATAAACAATATTAATGATACATTTTCAGAATTAATGAAATCACGGGAAAAAATCGGTCTGATGGTGAAATTAAATTGGCGTGGAAGAGAATGAAGCTTGCGGCTAAAGCCAACTTGTCCGCTCATAGGCAATATCAGATGCAGACAGGGGGTGGTGAAAAGCCCAAGTCGCCTTCTCAAGAAGATATGGCGATTATGGCTATTGCTCCACATGATTTTGTTGTGGAATTCAACGACTACGATAGTGATGCAATTAAAACTGTGGTAAGCATAATAATGTTCTTTATTTATTACTATAAAACACTGTTTAAATTATTATATAGTATATTTTAATCAAATCAATCAATACTTGTAGGTTGAATTAAACCCCCCAGAAGATATTGAAATAACAGCTGGACCTAGTACAGACTTTTCTCCAGTAATCATAACTCCTGAATCCAATGATATGGTTGAAGTTATAATGGACGAAGGTAAAAATTATAATTCTTCTTTAAATTAAGTATAAATATTGTAATCTTTTAATCTAGGTATATTTTGAATATATAACATGAATTTAAAGGATTTTATTTTCTTTCTGCAGTCTATATACATAATAATTAAAATATTTTCAGGTACCTCAAAGGAAAATGTGGAAACTACTGCTCTTAGAAAAAAAGAGAACATTCATAGAAGAAAGGGCCCTCAAAACAAGTAAGCAAAATTACCTTAGAATATATTTTACTACTTGCTTAGTATAAAATATAAAGGGTACCTGAATATTTTACAGAAAAGAAACAATGCAAGAAACAATATTGAAAAGCAACACTGAATTTAAAAAAAAGCAATTGGAAATGTTAGAAGTGGAGCATCAGTACAATGTTAAAATTGCTGAATTAAAAATAAAAAAACTGAAACTGGAAATAGAATTATTAGAAAATAGGAAGAACTCTAGTACTTAGTAAATATTACATGGTGAGTGAAATTTGGTTTCAACGCACACATTTTCATTAAAAAAAATCTTTATATTTTCTACTTCAATAAAATATATAGATTAAAATCAGATAGGAATAAACTTTATTTACAATACTATTATAATCTTATTCTTATACTTATTTACAATTACTATTTAATATTATTTTCATACAAATTTTAACTAAAAATATTATCCTTACTGCTGACCCGGCAAACTTCGTTCCGCCTAACAGTCAATGAATGTGCATAACCCTACCTACCTTACCTATATTATACTTATTACCAACATGTATGTATTAGTGGTGATTTTACTTTACAATGTTATTAAAAATACAAATGTAATAGACCAAAAATTTTATGAATAAATAATAATTGGTCAACAAATAAAAATCAATCATTATAATTATGATCTAATATTTATTTTCAGATCCTTCAGTGAAGTTAAAAAATGTTATTTCATAGCAAGAGAAACATATGGTTGAAAGATTTTTATTGTAAAATGTTAAGTGTAAAATGTTTATTGTAAATTATTTAAGGTTTAAAATATATTACTTTAATTAAAAGTATCTTTCAATAAATTGCCTTCTTCTAATATTTCCACGTACATTGTTTTCCACTGGTAAAACTACTGCTTCAGATGTTTGTGTGATAGCTTCATTGTCATCAAACCCACTATGAAACACATCTTCCTTCATATCTATGGCAATATTGTGCAATACAGCACATGCCACAATAGTTTTTTTTGCAGTTTCAATATTGCAGTAAAGGCCTCTTAATAAACAGCGGAACCTCTGCTTCCACAACCCAAAACATCTTTCCACGGCATTTCTGGTGCTAATGTGCGCACTGTTGTATCGTTCCTCTTGAGGTGTTGTAGTATTCAGTAATGGAGTAAACAAATAGTGTGTGCAAGCATAGCCACTGTCTCCTAGCAATATGCCTGAGAATGCACCAGCCTCAAATCGCTGCTTCAAACGACTTTCTCTAAATATTCGTGAGTCATGAACACTCCCACGCCACCTAGTAACAATGTCCATAATTTTTAAATTTGCATCGCAGACTACCTGGAACAATAGTTATATATTTAAGTTTTTCTTACTCACGTAAATAAGCATGAGTATTCACTATCACTACATATTACAGAACAAAGTCACTGTCCACTTCTGTCTTTTTGTATGCTAACTTCTTGAAAACAACTAGATTTAAAAATGCTTTTCATTGTTATTTTAATATTTTTTAAGAAAGTTTGGTATGCACAAAACATCCTAATTATACTTTTCCATTGCATCCGTATTCCATGCAAAGCCAGAGCGGGTTGTTATTATTTATTGTAAAGTAATCACACTTCACATGGACACCCTGAACCCTGTAGTAGGTTAGAGTACTTTTCAACACTATTATCAACGCCTCATCAGGGATGGGGCTGTCTGGGGACAAAAGTCGTTGTTCCTTTATTTTAAAAGAAAAATATGAATGTAAAGTAATACCTGGACATTAATTGATGGAAATCCTTTGCGGTTAATATACAGTTGACCACCATCTTCACTTAACTTTTTTATTTTGACATGTGTACAGTCAATTGCACCAATTACTGTAGGGAAATTTGCGATTCTGCGAAAATTTCGCATTGATTCCTCTTGTTCTGTCAATGTAGCAGGCATTTTTATAAATCTATGTGATATTCGGGCTATGGCTTCTGCAATTTTTTTGCATGTCTGACTTATAAAAGGTTGTGAGACTCCATGCAAATCGGCTGTGTCGTCCTGGATCTATTAAAACAATAACAAAATATTAGTTTGGAATTCAGGACATAATTAAGTAACTAGCTACCAAAATGTTTTATAATATACAATAAAAGCTTTGAATCTACTTACTTCATGTCGAGCCCAGCTTCGTAACGCGCAAACCACTTGTATTTCGGGAGACACAGGGCATCCTCGAGCATCGCTGGTTAAATCTTCTCTTAATAAGTCCACTATTTTCATCGCATAACGTTTATTAAACCTATACTTATGTCTGAAATCTTCATCGGATAATTCCATGAAGGGATTGATGCGAACACGATTTATGTTGAGTCGGCGTGGCGTTCCCAACAACTCAGCGGCTTCAATATCCTCAATATCAATTAAATCGACCATGTTAATATCCATTTTCGGGTAAAAACAACACAACACAATGAAAAAGATGCTTTAACCTAGAAGAGAAACTTTGACAGATACGATTTAGACCACCGTTTGATCATTTAAACTAGGGGCCGCCGAGGTTTAGAGTTAGACCATGATTTAAACTATGGTTTTTCGAAAAACCACGATTTGTAATATCATTTTTGTTTAAACCGTAGTTTATAGAGTTTTAAACCTTGGTTTTTAGTTAAACCGCTTTTTGTAATAAGACGGTTAAAGGATTACTTTTAATTTCTTAGGAACGCGTGGAGGCATCAATTTGAAATAGATATCAAAAACTTAGATCTACGGTCTCTTGGAAGTGTAACGAAAATCAAACTTCCAAGTCAACGCAATAATGGGCACGTCACAACTGTGGCTTCGCTAGTTCCAGGTCTGCTAGGGTCGCGGGAAAGTCCGAAAGGGTTACCGTGGCCCCTGACAACACACAGGCAACTAAAGGAACACGGGTGGGTTTTTGTCGGTTTAAGCCTGACACGCTCTCCCGCTCCGGCCAGAGCGGGAGAAGTTATTTGATAATTTCCCACCCAAAAAAGAAGTTAACGAAATAAAAAATACGGCCATTTATGCCGCATATTTTGATACTCGTAAATAAACCAGTCTACTTGGTACTTCCCATTGGTCCAGCAGCCTGAAGTTTGCCAAGAAGTAAGGTCAAGTAAAGAGGAAAATCCGAAAATTGGTAATTTAATATAGCTCTATAATGAACAGCAATGTGAAGTTTTTTCTGCAATCTGGGATTAAAAATTCATAGGCCGTGTCTTAAAGTAACATTCGTCTGTATATATTTCATTATTCTATTAAAAGGTCTTTGTCAATCGAAAAACATTAACATACATTACAACATAACAGGTTGTTACTTCATTTTAAGTTTGTCCTTCAATCCAGGTGTGGAAATTCGGGCAGCCGAGCAAGCACAGTTTTGAAACGGGACCCTCAGGGCGAAAGTCCTACTCACACTAGACCGGTTTTTTTAATAAATAAAACAGGTTTATAGGATTCTAAATGCCTTTCTTAAAATACAAATTATTCGTTTTACTATTATTGTCACCATTGATTTATAGTACCCTCTCTACATTAATACAGGACCTGCATGTTAGAAAGGTTAGTTTATGAATTTAAATTGTAATAATTTTTGACCGAGTGGGCCGATTTTAATAAAGACTAAATGTTAATCCAAGATACGGACTATGACTATATTTTCAATCCCAAAAATCTCTTGAAGAGAAGACACAAAAAAAAACAATATTACATGTGAATTTTAATATAATCCCCTATTTTACCCTCTTGAGGGATGATTTTTGAAAAACGCTGATATACATCATTCTTTATTTGTTACCAAAGGCATAAATTTAAATTTTCATAGCCCTAACTTAAGAAATGATAGGTTTCCCATACAAACTTTCATTCCCTATATCCCCTGTCCTTCCCCGGGATGGCATCTATCTCCTTGCCAAATTTTATCGAAATCCGTTCAGTGGTTTAGGCGTGAAAAGGTAACATACAGACAGACAGACAGAGTTACTTTCGAATTTATAATATTAGTACGGATGGGTGGATGGATGGATGAATTTATGATTGACTGCTTAGCTCCATAAAAGTATAGCGGGATGATAATCATTTAAAAGGTTAAATCTGTAACTATCTGCTACATTCATTCCTTATTCAGCCCAGTGAAGTATTGGAATAATTCAACTGTTGTATAGCATATTGTGTTCATTTAAACAATAGTAAGTACCTCATTAAAAAGATTTTTCAACATACAAAGGTATGTGTGGTGTATTGTGTTCTATCTCCTCTCCTTTCCTACGAAATGTATGGGAAGTTTTTTTGCAATTTCTGACTTTTGTCGTACTCAAACCTCAGTTGGCCCGATATAGTTTTTTTATCCTAGTAATAATAAGAAATAGGATCGACCGGCATCAAAAAGGTTTTGTGAAAATTGGCCATTTTCTTGCTGACTGTAGAATTTTTTCAAAATCTGTGAATGCAGATCAAAATGTTTCAAAAAGTTAAGGACAGTCTCCTAAGACTGTTTGCTTGTAGCGACAACAGTTAAGGTAAATAGGATCGACCGGCATCAAAAAGGTTTTGTGAAAATTGGCCATTTTCTTGCTGACTGTAGAATTTTTTCAAAATCTGTGAATGCAGATCAAAATGTTTCAAAAAGTTAAGGACAGTCTCCTAAGACTGTTTGCTTGTAGCGACAACAGTTAAGGTACCTGCCCTTATTGCTTCATCTCAAAATCCACCTGTATATGCTATGATTGACTGCTTAGCTCCATAAAAGTATAGCGTGATGATATTCTTTTAAAAGGTCAAATCCGTAACTATTCTAGCCTTTTGGCTAGTCTTTTTACAATTTGTGGTAAACTGTAGAAGAATACAAACATAATGCTATATTGCTCATCCCCCATAGCAAATAGCGGGACAATAATTTTTGAAAAATCTATTGTGATGTTTCCATTATTTGACTTATAGATTATTTATACCAATTTTCAAGTTAATTAAGCCACAGTAAAATCCTCCACTGTAAAAAATACTACCCCGTTTCACCCCGTTAGGGGTAGATTTTCAAAAAACCCTGATACATGTTTTTATTTATTTTCAGTTTTTATTATAAATACTGAGTTTCGAGTTAATCAGACCGCTCGTTAAAATTCTTCCATACAAACTTTGACACCCCCAATCCTCCTTTGGAAAAACTAAAAATGGCAAACATTATAATTTACATAGATACTCGTAAGTAATCGTGCCAAGTTTCAAGTTTACTAACTCAAGGAATAAGATTTTTCATACAAACGAAATCCCCCCTTTTCACCCTCTTAAAGGTCGAATTTCCAAAAATCCGTTCTTAATGGACGTCTACTAACTATAAACTACCTCCCTACCAAATTTTATCTTCATACGTCAAGCAGTTTTCGATATTTCGTGATGAATGAGTGCAGTGTTGCCAACCCGTACGATAATTATGGGGGCGTACGATAATTTGGCCTATGGTACGATGTACGATAATGAATGTCTAATGTACGATAATTTTGCGATTTGCTGAAAAAACAAGTTCCATTAACAAAATGTATTTATCAGACAAAATTAAACGCAGAAAAGAAACAAAAAAATGTCAATATCAATTATGTCAACATCAACAAGTATCTCTCTCTCTTTCGCTCTCTAGTTTTTATTTTTATTTTACAGTGAAAACACAAAAATATCAACTAAAAACGATGACAAAACATGTTTACGGTTTGTGCTCCTAGCGCCATTAGTGGTGAAACTTGGCATAATTATATACTTCCCCTTTGACTTTAAACTCCATTTGAAATAAGAATAGACATATAAACAAACCTTTTTAACAGTCCATTCAACCGATTTTGGCTTCTATTGTATTGGTGGCATGACAAATGGCAGCTACAGTAAACAGTTGGTATTGTAACCATTTTTTTGCTTTTAATGCCATCCTTATGCCTACACTATAGAAGTCAAATCTGGTTGAAAGAACTGTAAAAAGGTTTGTTTAAATATCTAATTTTATTTAAAATGGAGTATTCATTGTTTTTTGCTGGCCGACTTACGTTTTTTTTTTTATTTGGATTTTTCAAGTAGTTTGTACGATAATTTTGCCCAAAAAACGATAATTTCAACGTGGGATCTCGATAATTTGAACTTTTGGAGTTGGCAACACTGAATGAGTGAGTGAGTGAGTGAGTGAGAGAGTGAGTGAGTGAGTGAGTGACCTTTCGCTTTTATATATTTAAATTAGATTGAGGTTTTCTGCAAAGTGAATCAACAGTCTACAACTTAAAGCGAGGCCTCATTAGCGAGTTGCGTCGTCGCATCGTCAACGCTGCGTCCTTTTAAATATTTTTAGGGTTCCGAACCTAAAAAGAAAAAAACGGAGCACTTATAGGATCAGTCGTGTGTCTATCTGTCCATCTCACAGCCAATTTACTCCGAATCTAACGGACCGATTAAGTAAAAATTTGGTACACATAAGTATTTCCGTGACCCAAACACGGCCGTGTCACGTAAATAAATGAATTTTGAATATGGGGGTCACTTTTGGGGGTCAAATAAGAAAAAATAAAAGTTTTCAAACTGTACCATGTCCTATCAAATGAAAGGGCTGGTTGCGAGGATCTCAAATATATTTTTTTTAAACAATAAATATGTTTAAAGATATGTAATTTGTTTATATTTTTGTAATCACCTTTTAAAACCCTTCATTTTGATACCCCACTCGATGGGTTTTGAAGTTTTTTAGCATTCTGTACCTCAAAAGGAAAAAACGGAACCCTTATAGGATCACTCGTGTGTCTGTCTGTCCGTCTATGACGACAAATTTGCTCCGAAACTAATGAACCAATTAAGTTGAAACATACACATATGTCTTTCTGTGACCCAAACACGGGACGCGTAACGTAAATAAATAAATTTTGAATAAGGGGGTCGCTTTTGGGGGCCAAATAAGAAAATTTAAAAAAGTTTTTCAAACTGTACGGTGACATAAAAAATTAAAAGGCTTGTTGTGAGGATCTCATCCGCCCCTAAGACGACCCACTGACCCAATTATTTTTTTTTTAATCATTTTAAAAGAAATACATTTAAAAATATTTAAGAAAAAAAAAATAGATGAATATTGGCCATTCTCCCCCTTATCTCCGAAACTACTGAACCTTTAATTTTGAAAAAAATACAGAGAATGGTTATTTACTCATACATTAAATTTAGGAAAACCTATAAGTCTATGGTTTTAAAATAACATGGAATCTCAATATTACACATCATACAAACTTACATTTACCGTAGGACTGTATGGGAGAACATGACAATGTGTTACAACTACAATGTTAAGTTTGTTCTTAGGATAAATTCAACCTCATCCCAACTACGTAGCCCTTCATTGTGCGTAGTCCAACGTGCACATGGCCAGTTTTAATTTTTTAAACATACATTTTGGCGGCGAAAATCCTATTTTTGCGGTTTTTTTATTATAATATACCCTGTGACACTCGCACAATTAAGACGAATCTATCAATATATTATTTATTAAAATCGGTTCAGCGAGGGAACATAGAAACAGACATACTCACACCACACACACAAACATACATACATTACAGGCTTCGCCGCAGTCAAGTAAAAGGAATGCTGAGTAATTTTTGTAAAAGCTTACCTAGTTGATTTTTAAAGGGTTCCCACAATTTTCAATATTTTATATGTTTATTGTCAATTGACTCAATTGCATTTTGTAGATGATCATTTTGCACATCAATATGTATCAAACACATAAAAATTGACAATTGCAATTGATTGATTCGGGGACACTTTTGGATTTTAACTAGGTAGCAAAATGATTCAAGAAGGCATTTAACATGACGAAGACTATGTCATCCATTGATTGATCCCGTACCTGGCGGTAAGCTCTGCTTGAGCTTCTCTGCCTTCTCCTTGTCGGTGATGACCAGGGTGTACAGGAATCGCGAGCATCGCACCTTGAACTTTACATTCTCAGGGTTCTTCTTTATCTTGACAGCTGCAAACATGAAAAACAGGTTTAAAATATACAGTAAATATACAGCATCATGACACTGAACTAGGTACACATCTTACATGCTTTCGAAAACTATTGATCTGGTAAGTAGATCTCCACTTTTTAAGACAAGAGTCACAGCCCAAATTAAAGTACAGACGCCAGCACATCAAGCTACCCGAAACTGTCCAAATTTCTCAATCAACTTTGAACCTTAAACTTCAGCAATAAAGTGGAAGCTTGATGTGCTGACGTCTGTACACAAAAATCTCCAAAATGGAAATGTTACAATCACTGTAGTAGTACCTAGTATATAACTCACATTTAGCGTCTTTCCTGCGCGCCTTCAGTAGGAAGTCTTTGATATCTTTGATTTCGCGCGGCTGTAACACAACAACAACATTAGGTTCTATGTCAGTCATTCCGACGCAGAATCAACATTACTCACATAATCACTACTAATATTATGATGTATTATTGGCACTGATGCGATACTTAAATATTATTTAACAACGTACGAAAACCAAGAACAATTTAATGTTTTCTTACCATGTTGAAGACGACAATGTCCAGAGTCAAACTGGAATAAAAACGATGGTATTAATTTAAATATGACTTGCAAGCGATACACTACTGTCACTATAATATGACTAGATTTAAAAATTATAGAAAACACTAGTCTTCAGCTAGATTTTATCGGATTTTAGAACAATTTTAATAAAATACACACACTTCTCACCTGCCAAATTCCCAAAAGAACTTTATGACAAATTGACAATGACATTGACAACTTGGACATTCCGATCCCAATTAGACTTTGACATTTTATTGACCGAATGGTGACAAACTGAACTTTAGTCTTTTAGGCCGGCAATCAATCTGCCTAACCTTTTCGCAACTTTGTTGGGGTCGGCTTCCAATCTAAAAGCTTTGGTTTCCTAGAAAAGCGGTTCTGTCATATTATAACGGCCGCCATGAAAATCTGTAATTTTCACCAGTATTTGTCAAACCCCGCTGCCCCCACAGGCACATAAAGAGTAGCCAAACAAACCATTCAAAATTATTTATATAGATGGACATGATTCTCTATCCTTTTTTTGCTAAGCAACAAGTCTTAAATTGTATCTACACTGACACCAAGGACGGATCCAGGGGGGGGTCATAGGGGTCCCCCCCCCCCCCGGGTTGCGTTTAGGTCGACCACTGGTATTTTTTCTAATCTCATTAATAAATTTAATCAAATAAATACTTTGTATGATGTTGCCACGTAGGATGTTGCCACGTAGGATGTTTGCCATTGCCACACATGCGAACGACATGCAAAATAAAACTATGTGCTGTTATTCTAATTATGATGATTGACCGTGGAGTTTTCTGGCGGCTCTTTTCCATAGAAAACGACCAAGTGAAATGATTCCTAGCTTCTGACGTTTCATAAGTGTCCATGTAGGTTTATTTGAAGCTAGCAACTAGACGTAGAAATTAAATACCCCAGAATAGTGTCAAGACAGACCGCCCCAGCTCCGTTCCTGGCGGCCCCCTAAATCTTAAGAAGTACTCTTAACTTTATTTATGTACACATAGTTAGCAATAAAGAATTTGAATTTGAATTTGATATCCCAAACACGGTCAACATAAATATTCAATAAGAAGCAATTTAGAGTTGGAGGCTGAGGATGAAAATTTTCGAGCTCGTTCCGCTCGCTACAATCTACATTCTCAAACTTTCTGCATAAGTCGACAAAAGAACTCCTATTAATGTATGACTTAAAAAAAACCTTGTCTCCTACACAAGGGGGTGTGCTAAAATTTTCAAGCTCGCTCCGCTCGCTCTTGAATTCTATATTTTTCTAACTCTCAACTTTTCTGCATAAGTTGACAAAGCAACTCCTATTTCCGAAGGATGTTTAATAGAAACCTAACCGAGAATTCCGAGACGAGGTGCAAAAAAATTCGAGCTCACCTTGCTCGCACTCCCCTACATTTTTGCTTTTCGTATCCTATTGATGAGGAGACGAAAATTCACTTCCCTGAAAAAAATCTCCTGCCTGTTGCGAGGTCCATGGTGTAGTTAGATTATAATTAGACACGTTATACTTGTTTTTTTTTGCTGTCATTTTAATTTTTTTGCGACGTGTTACTAGAAATACCTACATAAACTGAGAAGACCGCCGCCGGCCTTATTTTGTTTTGCTCCCCTGGGCCCCCGACAGGCTTAGTCCGCCACTGATTGGAACCTGTCCTGACTGACCCCGACTATGTGACCCCCCCCCCCCCCCCCTGACTTGAAAGCTGGATCCGCCCTTGACTGACACACATAGACAAAATTTGACGCGTAGCTTGTCTAACCCGCCGTCCCGCGCTGCCATATTGATAAGCATCATCATCTGCATCGCCTTCTATGTTTCAACCGCATTATTTATTTAGGGATGGATTTGGCAACAAAGACGAAATTTTTTGTAAAATATTTACCATTGAATTTTCAAACAGAGCCTCAATTTAATCTAAGATAAAAAAAAATTGTGATAGTTCCAAAATCCTACACACACTATTCTAATAAATTATAAAATTAATTGTTACCCATTATCTGTGTGACGGATAACATGAACATACCTATAGGTATAGGTTACTCACATAACTTTGAAATTTCATTCGACAAGTAATAATTGATTGATTGACTTTATTGTTATGTAATCTACACTTCCTATACCCAGAGAATATCGATTTTCGCGGATTTTCAGTAAGTATATTGGGTGTTTCAATAAGGGGTGATAGACGTGCGAGCAAGTACGCGTACTTTGACTCGGTGACCTTTCTCGCCCGTGTGTCATACTGAGTACGCGTAACCGCTGAGTAAGTTCGTCGGCGATTCAATAGGTTTGAAATTTTGCTCGTAGCCCGGCTTGGTTCGTAGTTTCGTATGTCTCATCACTGCGAGTGGCGAGCCGCCATTTTGTTTTGACATTTTTATAATCCCTGTTAAGTTTGGTTCAGAAAATTCGACAACATCGCGATACAGTGTGAGCAAGCTTCACGTGTTTCACCGACGCGACGGCTAGCCGACTAAGTTCGCGGACTTACAAACCACGTACTTTAAGTTCACACGTCTATCACCCACTTTAGATAATACCGGCAACCGGCCCTAGTCCGGCCCTGTATTGACAACACTCTTATATGTGCGTAATTTTTAGCGAATGTTTGGTCTGCTACTTTATAAATATCTGTGGATGCCCCAAAGATTTAATCGCTAGATTTCTACTCTTTATATGTCTGTGATTTGCCCTCACCGTTGTACAGCACACAGTATTCGTACAACTTTAATACCGTCCTAGTACGAATATTATCCATTCAAAAGCAGGCCTGCTTTTGAAGTGACAGGAAATTGAATGTTTTTCTAAAAGCTCATAGTAAGCCCCTGTCCAATTCGTTCAAGCGCTCGGCGAGAAGGAGAAGCAGTATTGCCAACTGCAAAAGTTCAAATGGGGATAAAAACTGCTACTTGCTCACTTCAGATCGCGCTGATCTCCAGCGTCTTATAATTTGACAGCTAGCCATACATTTTTTGTAAACAAGCGACTTCTTTTACGCATAATTTATTATTGAGCCCAGTTGCGCAGCTGTTTACTGCAAAGATACGGGGACTCATGTATTTGCCAAAGATGTTATAAGAAGAAATCTGTGGGAGAAAGCTCTCCGAAAAAAATTGGTATCCGATTTCGTCGAGACGATGTAATATCCTTTGAGCCTTTTATGGGAGAAAGTGGTTTATGGGTGATAATTAATATATTTCAATGAAACTTTAGTGGTATGAGGAACAGGGTGTAAAGTTCACTCATCCACCATAGAAAAGGGAGGATCCTCCGACCAGACGGGTGTTGTGTCTGGCGGGCAACTGCCCCATCGGTTGGAAGTTGAAATCTTGTATGTATGTCGATCGCTCGGTAAACTCTAACTGCGCGATGCAGGATTTGTGTGACGTCATGTCTTTGATGCGTAGTTTGTATGTGGCGGTGTAACCGCTACATCACTCCCCTCCGGAGACCGGAGGTCGATAGTGGGCTGAATCTTGCGATGCTTCACACAGTGCCACAGTGCCAGCTGTGGTTCCAGTGAATCGGAACCGGGTGCCGCATAGTTCGCGGTGAGTCGGAACTTTCTGTGGTGATTGCGGCGATTGTGGTGATTCCCCAGTGAGTCGGGGTGATTGCGGTGATTGCGTTGATTGCGTTGATTCCCCAGTGAGTCGGGGTGATGAGGCTGCTTGCGTTGATTCCCCAGTTAGTCGGGGTGATGAGGCTGAGGGTGATGACCAGGAATGCGCGTTCGCTGCATGCTGGTGGTCAGGATACCCGTTGAAGCCGTGGGTGCTGGCTGGCTGTGTGACTCGCCTCACGAAAGCTTGCGGGAGTGATGATGATGATGATGACGTCACGCCGAAGTATTTGCACGAAGGCTGCGTTGACGTTCATACTCGGGGTCACCAATTTAGTGGTATGAGGAACAGGGTGTAAAGTTCACTCATCCACCATAGAAAAGGGAGGATCCTCCGACCAGACGGGTGTTGTGTCTGGCGGGCAACTGCCCCATCGGTTGGAAGTTGAAATCTTGTATGTATGTCGATCGCTCGGTAAACTCTAACTGCGCGATGCAGGATTTGTGTGACGTCATGTCTTTGATGCGTAGTTTGTATGTGGTGGTGTAACCGCTACAAAACCACTCAAAATACTGCTTATAATTGTCTTTTAATTATTTGCTCTCATAATCGAAGTATCGTCAAATCACCGTTATTCCTCTACACAGACAGCTGTCAAAAACATACCATTTTTAGCGGGACTGATGTGGCCATAGAGTACATAACATTCGTCCCCTTTTTTAAAAATTAAGTCTTAATCCTATCTTATAAATTTAATCGCTCAGGAGCTTTTCTTATTCTATCTACGGACCACAGGCGAAGGAGACTCAAGATTTGAATTCCCAGGTGTATGACTATCCCAACTAGAACTACTGTCATGAAATCCTTCTTCTTCCACATTATTCCCTAACTCCGCTCCACTAGCATTAGTGCCATTGGTGTTATCAAAGCCTAAAGTTCTATCACCCCTTTCACTAGTTAAATACTGAGGTAGAGATTCCTGTCCTAGAGTCTCCTGCACCTGCTCAGGTACAACCTCTAACTCATCTTTAATATCTGAACTACCTGCACGTGGTCTAAGAGAAGATGCATGATAATGTTTATGAACTCCCTCAACATTTACTAGGTACATATCTAACTGCACTTAGTCTCTTTAAAATTTCTCCCTTGACCCATCCTTTCCCTTTACTGAGTTCTTAACACCAAACCTTATCCTCTTCTTTAAATACCACGCTTTTCATTTCATTTCCCTTACAAGTTTTTTTAGAAATAACATTATGAGGTTTCATTAAATCAAATCTAGTTCGAGGTTTTTGTTTGAACAAAATCTCATTTGGAGACATACCTACCTGTTGCATTTGGAGTGTTTCTATATGTGAATAAAAAGTTTTGCAAAAGTACTTCTGGACTTAATTTTGAGTTTTCATTTCCCAGTCTCTGTAAACATTTTTTAATGGTTTGCACTGATCTCTCAGCCATCCCATTAGACTGTGGGTGGTAGGGTGGAGTTTTTACTGCTTCACACCCATTTACTTTTAAAAAATTCACCAATTCCACAGAATTAAATTGAGGACCATTATCACTGGCTAATGTAGCAGGTTTACCAATAATAGCAAAAGTTTTACATAATTTTTCCACTACCTGAGGAGCGTTTGTGTTCTGCATAATATGAACATTTAACCATTTAGATCGTGAATCAATAATTAGAAAATATGTACAGACGCCAGCACATCAAGCTACCCGAAACTGTCAAATTTTCCCAATCGACTTTGAACCTTAAACTTCAGTGCTAAAGTTGAAAATCCATTAAATAAATTTGACAGATTGTAGTAGCTTGATGTGCTGGCGTCTGTACCAAATAGAATTTATATAACAAAAATCAACATGTACTCTTTCAGTTTTGATCCAAGGAGTCAGTGGACATGCATTTGTAAAACATCTAGTTTCCTGACAAATCTCACAAGCTTGTACAAGTTTTTCAATATCTAGTCCCAAATTTGGCCACCAACAATATTCCCTCATTAGCATTTTTGATAGGACAACACCATGATGAGATTCATGAAACATTCCAAGAACTTTTGATCTTAATTTAAGTGGTATACCTAATAACTCTACTACCCCATAATAAACACTTCTGTTCGACACACAATGCAGCCCGCTTAGAAAAATAAGGTTTTAAGCTGTCATCACACACACTATCTGGCCAACCAGATACCCACTCCACTGTTCTATGTTAATTTTAATTAAATTATACACAACAAAATTGTCAATAATCTTTTAAGTTTCTATGTTAATTAATGTAATTGGTGTTGTACCGTAACTATAAATATATAAATAATATGACATATTCAAAAACTTTACCTAAAATTGGATAAGTTCGAGTGTAAAAAGCAATATCTTTATAATCCACTGGAGGGTTTTCAGAGAAACTAAAAAAAAATACAGTATCACATACTTCTGCAACTTCCGGCAAAGGCAGACGGGATAAAGCATCCGCATTATCCAATAAAGTTCCTTTCCTATAACTAATCTCATAAGTATATCCAGATAGAAGTAGAGCCCATCTTTGAAGTCTGGCATTTGCAGTCACCGGTATTCTTTTAAGAGGATCAAAAACAAAGGAGATGTCCGCTTTTTGTAGGGACGTTGGTTTTTATTCCGAGAAAAATCTAACCAGCATCAAACTACATCTAAATAAAAACGACAAAATATGGACCTAGGAACCACTGAAATAATATTTTTAGAACCCTCCATTTAAGAGAAAAATCATAAACTATTTAAGTACAAATATTTTATTTGTTGATGGCATCTATGACAAATAAGATATAAATTGACACACGATACTGTCATTACTGTCAATCAATTGACAGTGATGACAGTAACATGTGCTAATTTTGACAAGGTTACTATTTGAATATGTCAATTTTGACAAGTTTACTATTTTATGGGGTGTGTTCACTATAATAACCTAGATAATTAGAAAGGTTTGTTCGTTTTAGGAGTAAATTCTTACTAAATTAAAAAAGATTTTTCTCAAAAATAGAGGTCTTTAAAAATGTATGATATAGTTAGAACCACTAGTTTTTGGGATGTTTATTCAAATATATTTAACTTATCCTGGTTAGAATTATTGAATAATAAAAAACCATTTTAGGATATGTCCTTTAATGGTTGATGATCAGTGATCAAAATAAAACGGCCATACAAAAACTTATGAAACTTCTTGATTGCAAAACTTATAGCTAAAGTTTCCTTTTCCACTTGTGAGTAATTTCTTTGTGCACTATTTAAAGTTCCAGAAGCGAAATTTATGGGCTCTCCATCTATTTTGTGACTAAGTACTGCCCCGACTCCATACTCACTAGCATCTGTTGTTAAATACAATTCTTTATTCACATCATAATGGACTAACAGCTAATTTTCAATCAATAATTACTATTTTTAAATGCCTTTTCACATTCCTCAGACCACTTATAGAGCATGTTGTTTTTCAATAATTTATGCAGGGGTGATAAGGTTTCTGACAACCTTGGCAAGAATTTACAATAATAACTCAAAAGTCCAAGATAAGCTTGTAATTGAGTTACTGTCTTAGGAGCTGGAGCTCTTATGATGGCTTCTACTTTATCTGGCAAGGGTTTAATGCTAATGATTAATGTTACTATACTCAAATAACTTTAATTAATAAAATATGTCACAAATAGATTATATATTAGTAATAATAATGAATGTTGTGATATAGATATCTAATAAGTATGCTATATAATGTTAACTTCCGAATATTTAACCTAGTTATAAGTTAAATGTAATAAAACTTGCTGCGCCCTAACAGGGTAATGTACTCATAAGTTTAAGCCTAGCCTGTAACTGAGTGTACATTATGCAAAAATAAATAAAATAAATAAAAATAATTCCTGTTTTATCAATGTGATGTCCTAAAAACTTAATCTCATTAGAGAAAAATTGTCATTTTTCCAAATTAACTTTCACATTATATGATTCTAAATGTTCTAAAACCTGAGTTTAATGGTTATAACAGTCCAAAAGACTATTTCTTTTTATAACAACATCACTATAAAACATTTCATATTGTCCAATCCTTGTAAAATTTGATCCATAGCACATTGAAATACAGAAGGCCCACTATATACTCCAAATTGCAACCTAGAAGGTCTAAACAATCCTAAATGTCTATTAAAAGACGTAATAATGTGCTGCCACCTATTATGAGCTTTCAGTTTTTACCTCATTCTACTGGCGTGTAGATCGTGAACAGTGCTGTTACCTATGACGAGCTTTCAGTTTTTAACCTTAATATATTAGTTTTACTGCCTCCTAGGTCATAAATTCATAATAGATGGATGCTCCTTTTGCGGGAATACTGCTTGTTTGCGAATAGTCAAAAGCATCGCTCACTCGTGCATTCTATGACTCGTAGTAAAATCACGTATCTTATCAACCAGTATTGAGCAACGGTAATCAAATCGGCGTAGCTGTAGGCATTGGTGGCGGAGAAACTCCCTTGCATTAAAAATACTATAACTGAATAAGAAAAAATATTTTTTATCCTGACAGATGACAGATCGTCGACAAGCTGCGTCGTTAAAATTATTATTAATCTGTGGTTGTGTGTATCCTACGTACGGAAAACGACAGGCTCCTTTGATTGTTTACGAGCGCCGCGATCGACCGTCAGCTTTGAACGACATGTGTAAGAGGCCGGGGCCGACGAGCGGCAGGCGTCAACGGGGGAACGAGTCGCGGAGCGGGCGCAGCCAGTAGCCGGGGACATGTCGGACCGTGGCGGAGTGCGGTCCAGCGCGCGCCTCAGCGGCGACAGCTCGGCGGGCGCGGCCCCGGCAGCAGGCCGCGCGCCGCACGCGCCCGCGGGCCGCGGCCGTCCCGTGTCCAGCACGCCAGCCGCCGCCCTGCGCCGCGCTCGCGCTGCCGAGCGCGCCGCCGAAGTGGAGGACAGTCCGCGAGTGCTGCGCGACAAGTGCCGCCGCCTCGCACGGGCTCTTCGGAATGCCAAGCATCTAGTGGTGAGCACTTTTGCCTTGGCATTTGAATGTTCCCTGTCATTTCTAACAGTGGAAGAACCTTCAGGACCTCACATGTTACAGTGGGCTATTATCCGCAAATCTAGGTCAGAGCAGGTGGGAAATAGACTTATCAGATCTAACTCAACTCTTCGAAAAAGGTCAGTAATTACATGTTGTTGCAGACAATCTCTCGGAGAGCATCTAGTTTACCGAACTACATGAACACAATAGTTGTAACTCTGATAACAAAGGAGTGATGAATCATGACCAGTGATAACAGTTGTGCCTGTATGCTGCTGCTGTTTGTACAGTCAGCGGTGATGTTTGGTCAATGCTCATTGACAGGAAGTGTCTTCCTGGCCTGCCTTCACACATTTATCCAGATGTTGTGGTCCCTAGTGTATTTTGTTACCAGGAACACTAAGTACCTTCTGAGTATCTTGGACATGACAACATCAGTGAAGGAAAAAAATTGTGAGGAAACTTGGAATTATTGTTAAATATAAGTGTGAAATCATCATCTGGTCTTGAGCAAGCCTGGTGATCAACGCTTGAGCCTTCTCTGTATGAGAAGAAGCCTTTGCTCTGCAGTGGAACAATAATAGGCTGGAATTATCTAATTTTTTGTTAAAATATCAGTAATCTCTAGTTGTAGTAGTTGTTAGTATTCCTAGTGTGGTACGCAATAAGGGTGCAGGACCCACAGCTCTTTTGTTGCATCTTTTCCTCAGAAAGCAAAAAAAGGGGTTGCATTAATAATTAATTTAAAAAAAACACACTAATATTATAAAGGCGAAAGTTTGTGAGTGTGTGTGTGTGTATGTTTGTCTCTTCTTCATGCTCAAACGGCTGAAACAATTTGGATTAACACATAAGATACTTTTTATCCCAATTTACCCACAGGATCGAGACTTACGCGGGTGAAACCGCGGGGCGCAGCTAGTAGTAAATCTCCGAGCCGAGCTAGTTTTCTGATTTTACCGAAGATGAGAACTAAGTTTGGCAAAAAAATGTTAACTTTTGAAGGAGCACAATTATACAACAAAATACCCTCATGTATAAAAAAATTACACTCATTCAATCTTCGATCAACAATACCAACTAGATAACGGGTCACGTACAAAATCAAAGCTAAATACTGTCTTTGAATATATACTTATACATCTTCATTTGTTTACTAACGAACTTAGATAAAAGTTTTAAAACAGTTTTAAGTTCAACCTAATCACAACCATGGCACCTAGTTATACAAGTCACAAATCATCAAAATATTATGATATACTTACGATCACTCGTCACAAAAAACGAGCAAAGTAATATTATTACTCCTGTTACTTAAAAAACATTTAGTGTGAAATCAACCTTAAACCGCAACAAATAAAGTACTTTTCCAGTTATTGCCTTGCGAGTTACATCGTTTTGTCTTTGCTTCTTCCAAGTTTACTACAGGAGGTACCATGGAGTCGCATTGAACACTAAAATAATTTATAAAATGAACGTGAAAGTTTAGTTGGTTAGTTTTTTTTATGTTTTGGGCATCTATGTTTGTTAGTATACATACTTATTACTTTATTAGCGTTATGTTGTTGTGTATAATATGTTTATTTACTTTAACAGTTGTTTTATGTGTTGTACAGACGCCAGCACATCAGGCTACTACAATCTGTCAAATTTATTTAATAGATTTTTAACTTAATCGCTGACGAGTAAAGTTCAAAGTTGATTGGGAAAATTTGACAGTTTCGGGTAGCTTGATGTGCTGGCGTCTGTACACAAAATGTAAGTATGCCTGTTGTTTTTAGGGTTCCGTACCTCAAAAGGAAAAAACGGAACCCTTATAGGATCACTCGTGTGTCTGTCTGTCCGTCTGTCACAGCCAATTTGCTCCAAATCTAATGGACCGATTAAGTTGAAATTTGGTACACACATGTATTTCTGTGACCCAAACACGGACGTGTAACGTAAATAATAGAATTTTGAATATGGGGGTCACTTTCGGGGCAAATAAGAAAAAAAACTGTATCGTGTGACATATCAAATGAAAGGGCTTGTTGTGAGGATCTTAAATTTTTTTTTTATTTAAATTCAAAATAAATACTTTTAAAGATATTTAAGAAATTCGATGAAAAGTTACCCCCCCCCCCCCCCCCCATCTCCAAAACTACAGGACCTAAAATTAAAAAAAAATACATAGTATGGCTTTTACTCTTAGATTACAGGAAAACCTATAAGAAGCCTAAAGTCTTAAAACAATATGGTAAATCTCTCAATATTGTGCGTACAAACTTACATTTGCAGTTGGAATGTATGGGAGAACATGTTTTTCAATTTACGTTGTTAAGTTGGTATTTGGGATAAATTCATCTCAACTACAGAACCCTTCATTGTGCGTGGTCCGACACGCACTTGGCCAGTTTTTCAAAAATATGTAATGTCTGGCCATTGTCCCTGGATGTCACAAATAAAAATATCACTAAATTCCACATTTTTATAATCATCTTTACAATCTTAATAATACAAGTTAAATCAAATTGTTTAACGATTAAACACCGACAGAAGTGAAAACGTGAACAATTTTATTGTCCAGGAAACACTTTTAATGAGGTGTCGGTAACGGTAACAGTGTCGCGAGTTCAATTGTTTTTCGCATCTCAAAAATGTCCAACGCGCCTAAAGAAGATTTCACTTTAAAAAAAATTACAATACAAATCTACTCCGTACATCTACTGTTCCGTTTCACAAAAGTTTGCGTGTGTATTGGCCAACCTTGGCCAAACATTTGTAGCGGTGGTTTAAAATTGGTAATTTTGTTCAAAATTTTATATTATTCGTTAGTTAAAGCTTAAAATGTAACATATATTAGATGTACTTACCGAAAGTAAGAAACTCCAGCCGTTAAATTGCTTTTTCGGGCATTATTTTTACAACTTTTGAACACACATTGCGGCATGTGAAACGTGATTATATTGGCTGTGTATGAAGCGAACTAAACAAAAATAAGGGCTCAACTTTCAAGTGAGGTGTTATTTGCCGAGACGTTTTTTTCGCGCCGACCCGATATCTAGTTGGTATTGTTGATCGAAGCATTCAATGCATTTAAAACACAATTAGCTGAGTATTTGATCACAAATAACACCCTTCCGAAAAGCTGAATGCATTGGATGGGTACCTTCATCATAATTGCTACGTGACGTCTGTGACGAACTTTACACTTATAAATTTATTTTAAGCATTGTTCTCATGTATGTGACTTTGTGTTTTTTTTGAGAATAAATATCTTTAAACCTATCTCCAAGCTATTTGATACAACCATCAGCTAATTAGCTGCTAGTTTAATGATATATAATAATTTTGTTATAATAATTTAAATATTATTTGGTTAGACACCCAAATAATATTAAAATTAATTCATTAAAATAACTTGGGTGCACATGCATGGGTGGTGCATGTGAGCTGGCCTTAACCTGACCTAATTTGTCGAACTTCAAACATAGCAAAATGATTGCCTGAATAATGAATCATAAATATCTATTTTAATTTAACGCCATTAATGAATAGGCGCAATAATAAACAGGTTTACACGGGAGCAGGCATCAGCACAGCCGCCGACATCCCCGACTACCGTGGGCCGCACGGAGTGTGGACGCGTCTGCAGCGCGGCGAGACCGTCGGGTGAGTGCCAGCTTGCCGGCCCTGCAGGTACAGCGTCACGTGTAGAGACGGAGGCGGCACTGTACGTGTGTGTGTGTGTGCAGGCGGGTGGAGGTGTCGCGCGCGCAACCCACGTTCACGCACATGGCGCTGACGGCGCTGTGGGCGCGCGGCGCGCTCAAGTTCGTGGTGTCGCAGAATTGCGACGGGCTGCACCTGCGCGCCGGCCTGCCGCGTCGCGCCCTGGCCGAGCTGCACGGCGACATGTTCGTGGAGCTGTGCGCGCCCTGCCGCCGCGTGTACTTGCGCGCCTTCGACACCACAGAGCGCACGGCGCGCCACGCGCACGGCACGCGCCGCCTGTGCCACGCGTGCGGCCAGGAGCTGCGCGACTCCATCGTGCACTTCGGCGAGCGTGGCCGCGCCGCCTGGCCGCTCAACTGGGCCGGCGCGTTGCGCCACGCCGCTCGAGCCGACGTTGTGCTGTGTCTGGGTTCCAGCCTCAAGGTGCTGCGCCGCTACCCGCGCCTGTGGCGCATGCAGAGCGCGCCTCGCGCGCGCCCCGCCCTCTACATCGTCAACCTGCAGTGGACGCCGAAGGACTCGGTGGCGGCGCTCAAGATCAACGCGCGGTGCGACGCCGTCATGCAGCAGGTGGCGCGGCGCCTGCGCCTGCGCGTGCCGCGCTACCGCGGGGCGCTGGACCCCGTGCTGGCGCACGCCGAGCCGCTGGCGGAGCCCGAGGCGCACACCACGCGCCGTCCGCCGCTCACCGCGCCGCGGGAGCCGCCCGCCGGCGCCGAGCACTGGGAGCCCTCCTCGCCCTCCTCGCCCTCCGCCTCCGACTCGGACGAGGAGCTGCCGCTGCGCCACCTAGCGGCGCGCCTGCGCGGCCCGTCCGACTCCACCCCGCGCACACCAAGCCCGCCACTTTCCGGTGCGCCCGGCACCTCGCCGGGTGGACTGCACGCTCCGGGCTCGACGGACCTCTTGCACTCCTTTCAGGTAAGGTGTTCGCTACTCGCTCTCGCTTCGCAACAACTCCACCATCAGTAAATTTTGCCTCTGTCTGATGTGACTCATCTTTTTCCAGGTCAACATGCTCTCCGGTGAAGCCACAATCCTATTGCGCGCCGAGCACGCGCGGCCGCCCGCTCCCCCCTGCACGTTCCCGGCGCGGGCGCGCTCCCCGCTGCGCTGTCGCACGGCTGACCTGCGGAGGTTCCGGATGGCGAGACGGCCTCCGGACACGCCGTGCGCGGTGAACGGGCACGGGCCCCCCGGCGTCGCGGCCGACACGAGAGCCAACGGCACCGTCGGCTTCGGCTCGAGGCTCAGGCGACTGCTCGAGTACGAGCCGCGCATCGACATGCCCGAGAACGTCAAGACGATCCCTGCGGAGCTGCTACCGAAGCTCGAGGACGACGCGAAGTGTCCCAAGCTGGAGCTGAAGGCCGAGCCGAAGGAGGAGGCGAGCACGTCGGAGTCGAGCGGCGCGGAGGGCGCGGAGGGCGCGGAGGGCGCGGGCGCGCTGGCGGCGGGCTCGCTGGCGGCCGCCATCATCCGGCGCGCCGTGCTGCTGTGCCGCGCGTCGCTGTACCCCGGCCTGCACACCATCATCGCGCCGCCGCACGCGCCCGCGCCGCCCGACTGCGCGTGGTGTGCGCGCCACTTCGCGGCGCGGCGCTGCCTGTGGTACGGGCCGGCGCGCGAGCCGGCGCCGGCCGCGCGCACGTGGCGCCGCGCGCGCGGCCGGCGCTACCTGTGCGCGTGCTGCGGCGCCAGGGAGTCGCCGCCGCGCCAGCCCGACGCCGCGCTGGACGACGGCGGGTGGTACGGCAAAGGGTACCGCAAGGGCCGGCGGCGGCGCCGGTAGCGCGAGCCGGACGCCCGGCCGTCCGAGCCGGGCGTCGCCGTGCCCGAGCCGCGGCGCCGCTGACTGCGCCGCCGGTGGCGCACTTCTGTGTAGATACTAGTGTTCCGGTATAAGAAACGGCGCGGCGGTGCGTCCAACTGACGAAAGTGTTGTGAAAATGGTTTTATAAAGTTAATTTATTACGGAACATACAGATATATTATTCAGTGTGTCTACCAAATGAGATCAAAACGTAATGTTTTTATTATGACGACGACGGTGTGGCGGCAAAATGATTATAAAAATATTACCTTTTAATGGTTGTGATGTAAGTCCTTACAAGTAAATAAAGCGTCGCGAAAGTTTGGCGCTACACACGCATGTGGTCTCCAAACGCGGTGATTACGCCTGTGTCGCCGTGTCGCGTGTAGTGCCGACGGGCGGTCGGGTGAAAGAAATCCGCTCCGTCATCACGAAATGAGTCTTTCCTCTGTGGACCACTAACAAAGTTGTCCACTTCCACTGTAATGACCTGGTCATGAGAAGTTGTTATGGCACAATGGCACGCTAGCTACTTCCACACTTTTGTGCAAGTTACAAGCATGAGTATGTGCGTCTTATTGTGTTGTAGAATCACAATTTGCAAGTCACAATAATATTTTAGATTAAAATGAGTTGTCAAATAAAAATTTTGTCTTTTGAACTGAAATGTGTCTAATGTTGAACTGTTGATAATGATTGTAAATCGAGTGCAACACAATCTAATATTATAATAAATATGCTATAGTTAAAATGTACGATTTGCTTGTTTATTTTATTGCATATTGTAAATTTTAGCTGTGTTACAGTCAATCGTTTACAGTCATAGTTTTGTATTGTAATGTATTGACAATAAGGTCGCTGTTGCAGCGAGTGCGGTGACCGGTCAGCAAGTGGACTCGCTCTGTGACAACACTGCCCACTGCTCTGTAGTTCTCTAACAAATGAGAGGCTGACCATAGAGTCGTCGGTGGGCAGTGGCTTAGTGTTCACAATGTGTAATTGTAAGTTTTCTAATGAACGAATAAATAATGGTCTAATTTAATAGTGAAATATTAATTGTATGATGTCAGATACTGTGTGAATGTCGATGATTGATATGTGAAGTTATAATGAATTGTAAACGAATAAATTTGAACAATGTGATATGCCTATAATTTTGTAGTTGCCTGCCATTCTACTAGGTCGTCACATGGAGCCGCGAGCGAGCAGTCGCGCCGGTGGCTGCGGCAGGGAGGTTGGTTGCTCGGCGACGTCCTTAGTGGGATAGGACAAAATTATACTTCTGCTATTTAACTACAGAACCCCAAAAAAGATTAACTTTTTAGTTCAGCTCGCCGAATATTATCGTACAGTGCCCAGAAGAATATGCCCTTCGAGGCTTCGATAATTCTTATATCTACACCCATGCTATAAATCCTGTATAAAAGTTTCTGAAACAGCTTATTGCCAACATTAAAACACTAATTAGTACCAATTGGGTACTAATTATGGTAGTCACGGATGTTTAAAACATGTCCGTGACTACCGCAGGACCACCAACGCCAATCTCTTCCATATTTAGTAAATAATTAGTACCCAATTGGTACTAATTAGTGCTCGAACGACAAAATTGGGACCTTAGTAGTTTTCGAGAAACTCTACTTCGAATGTAGTCGCGCTCTGTTCAGCAGGACCACCATAAGCGCCGCAAAAGGGGGCATGCTGCCGGACCACCTTCAAAGTCGAGTTTCTCAAAAACTACTAAGGTACCAATTTTGTCGTTCATTAGTACCAATTGGGTACTAATTATTTACTAAATAAGGAAGCGATTGGCGTTGGTGGTCCTGCGGTAGTCGCGGACATGAATTTTGGACACTAATTTTATCTTGCAGGGTACTCATTTTCTATGTAGGTTTGAAGAAAGCGACAAGCTCCTCAAACTTGGAATCAATATTCTAAGTCGTGGTCCTGCTGAACGAGCGCGCGAAAGTTATCTTCGTTGATTTCTCGGTAAATACAAATGTTTCAGTTCTGTTTTTTTACGCAAGGAATCACATTAAAGGGTACTAATTCTTTGTATACTTAGAATAGCCGCAGCATGCCCCCTTTTTCGGCGCTCATGGTGGTCCTGCTGAAGGGAGCGTGACTACCGCCGGACCACCTTCAAAGTCGAGTTTCTCTAAAACTATTAAGGTACCAATTTTTTCGTTCGAGCACTTGTACCAATTGGGTACTAATTTTTACTAAATATGGAAGCGATTGGCGTTGGTGGTCCTGCGGTAGTCACGGACATGTTCCGAATTGAATCCGAATTGGGAATGTTCTAAATTATGACGGACAGAGTTCGGATATAGTGCGCCCTCATACAAATAGTATTACGGCGGCTACTTCGGACCGACATTTCTCGGATTAGTAATAGGTAATACGGGCTGGTATCCGCAACTCCACGTCAAAGCGCGTATTTTGCGTACGGGTGGGAAAATCGATTATTCGATCCACCCCAGCTCCTCAAAGAAGACCAGCAACGCCTTGGTGTCACTGACAATCTCACGTAGGGTACCTGGGTTACCGAAGTACTTGGCCCTGTATGTGGCGACCACCGGGCAGTTTAGTAGCACATGAGCTGCTGTCTCGTCGTCCTCCATGCAGGCTCTGCACAGCGGACTGTCTGTGACTCCTATAACAAAGAGGTGTTTATTAAATGACCCATGGCCAGTTATAGCTGCTGTAACTGTACGCAGCTGCTGTTTCGTTAGTCGGAGAACCCGTTTCGTGAGGCGGCTATTAATTATAGGGAGTGCCTCCTTGGCCTGCCTGCATTCACCGTGGTCCAACCAAAGTTTGTGATGTTGATCCCTGGTTCTTTTCCTTATCAGAGTGCGTAGGTACCCGAAGGGGAGTGGCACAATGGGTTCAGGCCCCACCGGTGCCATGCTCGACCCCCTTCTGGCAAGTTCGTCGGCTGCGTCATTGCCCCGCGAACCGCTGTGTCCCTTGATCCATTGAATGGTTATATTATTGAGGCTACCCACCTGGTTAAGGCGCTGGTGGCACTCGTATATTAACCCAGAGTCAACAGTTTGACTGCTTAGTGCTTGCAGAACAGCCATACTGTCTGAGAGTATACGTATCGAGTGGTCCTTAACTTCCCTGGCCAAGATGGCTGAAGCGACAAGAGATACACCCATGCATTCGGCCTGGAACACTGTGTTATGGACTCCCAATGGTGTGGCTAAGTGAATGTTGAAGTCCTCCGAGAAGATTCCAGCACCAGTGCCACTACCTGTTTTGGATCCGTCGGTAAAGATACGTAGCTCTGCGGGGCGCAAACCCTCGCATCGGCGATCCTCGTGAAGTTGAATCCTGTATTTTTTATCGAAGATAAATTGTTTGGGTACCCGGTCGTTTATGGCTTTCGTAATAGGGAACTCATTATTGAGTCCCTCAAGCAGCGCGGTGTGTTGTGTCTCTCTCTTACCCCAGAGATTAATTGCATTAAGACGTACCGCTGCCATTGTCGCTTCCTGCTGTATGAACAGGTGGAGTGGGGGCAGTCCCAGCATGGCTTCGATGGCTGCAGTCGGAGTAGTCCTCATGCAGCCCGTGGTCGCCACGCAGGCTAGCCTTTGCATGCGTTGTAGTTTGTTAGAAGCTGTAACCAGCTGAGTTCGGGGCCACTAGACCACAGCCCCATAGGCGATCATGGAGCGGGTCATCCTAGGTATATGCAGAATAAAAATTTAATTTCATTATACAACTTTCAACTATGATCACATTCCAGAACAAATGAGGCTCGCGGCAGCAGGCGGCAGGGTGTAAGCCGACGTCGCACGGACGTAATAAAATCTCGGTGTTAAGCCGAGCGTTGAGAATTCAACGCTCTGGGACGCACTCTCGTCCCTGCACGTTGAATAAACACACTGTTGGATTTTCAACTCTCGGCGCTGAGCAGAGCGTTGAGAAATGATGATGAAAAAAAATCGCCGCGATTTTATTACGTCCGTGCGTACGGTGGATAACGACCAAACTTCACCGAACTAAAAATAGACGCGCGTCTGTTGTACTTGTGTGCGGCCGGACGCCGCTATCTGCAGTCGCGAAGCTTCCGCGGCACAGTGCTCCGCTCCCATCTCACGGTACATACTGAGCGCCCACGCGCCCACACTCCTAGCTCCTAGCTCGCCACTCACCAGTCTCGAAGTTCCGCCTGTCTGAGTCAGTCATCTGTGCATCTGCCCACTCCAGTCAGTGACAGTGCTCTAGTCCGCTGCTGTACTCTGCAACTACTGGAAATAGTACTACTTGAGACTCCGCATAACATTTAGTACGTGCATTTTATTGGGTAAGTAACTAGCTAATTAATCAATCTCATATGAATTATTATTAGAATTCGTTCAGTGACAGACAACTGCTGGGTCTTGCTTCTACTACAAGCATACAATTTTGCACAAGAGTCCTTTCTATAACGAAAGCGAGCACTAAGAAAGAATTTTCGAAAATTCACCGCCTAGAGGGGTTCTTGTCATGGAATGGGAGGGAGGAAGTTTGTAATTTTTGTGCCGATGGTAAAATAATCTCATCGGACACACGGCTTGTAGTTTTATCATAGCCATCATGTAGGTACTAGTTAGGTACCTATCTATTAGGTATATACTTATATTAAATCTGTAGATGAGGCGTTTCTGTACATTGAAAATCCTTACATAAAACAAAGTCCCCCGCCGCGCGCCGCGTCTGTCTGTCTGTCTGAACGCGATAAACTCAAAAACTACCGAACGGTTTTCACCAATGGACGGAGTGATTCATGCGGAAGGTTTTAGTGTATAATTAATTAAGGTTTTGTGTAAATTAGCTGAAATTTGACTATTATTGTTGAAGAAGTCGGAAAAAATCATGCCGACTGGGAGCTTTACTGGCGTGCGCTGCGCAAATAGAATAGAATAGAATATATTTATTTGCTTTAAAACATGGTACATTAAGGTCTTATAATATAGTTACGATCTTACATGTTTCGCCATGGACTGGCATACAAATATTTAAACATGTATAAATTTTATACAACACATTTTTTTTTTGTTAATTATTGTCATAATATAATAATAATAATAACCCCACCGCCGTATCTCTACGTTGACGTCGTGGTGGGGCTTGCGCGCTCTGAACTCTAGGTCTGTGCCGGTAGAGTTTACTTTTCCGGAACAGGTCTGGGATGAGGAGCCAGACCAAGAGAGATACAAAAACCCGCAGGGCAGCTTGTTGGGCAGTAGCGACCCCACGGACCCTATCTCCCGGGAGAAGTCTTGTTCCTCACCTCTGGCTTGCCTTTATTGGCCCGGCTGGAGTGAACACTGACGAGGAACGGAGCACCCACCTCATTCTTGCCTTAATTGGCCGGCTTGAGTGGAGATTCGCAAGAGCAAACGTGCTCGGAGGAAGGAAGTATTCCAGTAAGTGCTCGTAGGGATCTTGACCATCTTCCGGGCTCTGGGATTGTTCTGAAAGCCGTGGAATACCTCTCCACTCCTCAAGCACCTCAGGACATGTTGCTCCCTTGTTGCTACGACACTTTGTGCTAGCGATCGTTTTCGGGAGCCCATTATTGAGTGTGCAACTCACCCCCTGCCATTTTGTCCTTGTGCATTTAAAACATTGATCAGGCAGGGGCTATAGTCCTTCCATAGTTCCAGGTGACCAGTCCACTTTAGCCACCCAAACCCACAGTCCAATACCTTTGTTCCCATATTTTACAATAGTCCTACACCAACCGGGGGTTGTCCTTGGCTGCACTTGCATAATGCGAACAGGGATAATCGTCGGTTGGTGCCTCATTCCATATAAAATTGTCTAAGGGGCCTCTGCGAGTTGGCTTCGGCTCCTCGTACGCCTTCCAAAAGACCGGGACCCTAAGGTCCCGAGATATATAAATATATATAATTATAATAATGTTTTTTTAATGATTTTTATAAAAATATTTGAAAAATGTATTGTAAAAAAATGAATAAATGAGAATAACCTCCTCCTTTTTGGAAGTCGGTTAATAAAAATAAGGCTGGCAACACCAACGTAAAGACAACGCCAAAAATTTGTTTTCATAATTTCCACATTTTTATTAATTTTAGACGCAGTTTTTCAGTACAAAAGAATAGTAAAACAAACCCGAAAGCCTGAAGATTACTTTATAATAAAAAAACAACGACCACAATGTATAAAAGCAATAGACTGCAGAATCGGAGGTGACATGTCACCTCCGACAAAACAGCAAGAATTATGAAAATTAAATTGATGTTATGTTGACGAGATCAGCGAAACAAAGAACACACCCATCACCCCCGGTCTCGTCGCTCAGCTCCACCTCGCCGCCGCCGCCGGTACCCAGCCCCACCGTGAGCGCTGTGACAACACAGGACAGGGTCCCCGCTGCCGGTGGAAATGTGTCGCGCATGCGATGGACCCAGTCCATGAACGAAAATGTGATGCGCGCATATTATGGGGCTACAGAGGGAGGAATTAACCTTACAGCGTACCGAAGTCGGATGCTCTCTCTGTTTCAGGTGCTTGAACCTGCCGTCAACGCCTCGGCCCAACGATTGTCGGATCAGGTGCGCGTCATTCAACACAACCACAGGTTGGATAACGCTACACTTGATCGGCTGCGCTCGGAAATGCAGAATAGCTCTGCTAGTAACCCTCTCCCATCTCAGAATGTTGTGCATGCGCCTTCCGCAGTTCCATTGCAAGCAACCCAATATGATGAAGAGGAGGACGGCAGGGCTATATCTGCAGATAACCTATGCAATGTGGAATTAAGGAACGCACTGGAGGATACGATTCATGAGTACCGGTTCACATCACCTGACCTTAGACCACGGCTACCACGTTTGCCCATGAATAAAAGAAACAGAGCACTGGTGTGTGCCCTAGATGCGCTGTTACCAAATTTTATTGAAAGCAGCGCAGACCTTTGCGATACACACTCAATCTTGTATTGCACGGCTGTTGCGGCATGTCGTATGGCTCGTGTCAAATTTCCAAATACTGACCGATCTGCACGACCGAAACCCACCGCACCAGCTTGGCAATGCAGGATTGAGTGTCGTATTAATGAGGCTAGGGTACTCATCGGGAAGCTCATCTGCTTCAGGGAGGGCAATACACGCCCAAGGGTGATGCGCTTTGTGAAGCGGGCGTTCTCGGGAACTAGTATTAGTCCCCGAGAATATGTATCCCATGTCACAGAGCGCATCGACTTCCTGAATCAGAAAGTTTATGCATGGGCAAACCGTATCCGTCGGTATAGGCGAAGAGTGGATCGGTACACTCAGAACCGCATGTTCCAGAACGATGAAAGGTGGGTATACAGAGCGTGGGAGCGGCCCACTCCCAATCAAGGTGTGACTGACGCGCGTCTACCGGATAATGATGCCATGAAAGCTTTTTGGCGAAGCATTTGGTCGGTGCCTGTCAGTCACACTGAAGGTGATTGGATGCGTGTTGTTGAGCAGGCGTGTGATCCAATACCAGACATGGAGACCATCACCATTACCCCTCTGGATGTGGCCCGTGCAGTCCGCCCGTTGCCTAACTGGAAATCTCCAGGACCGGACGGACTGCACAATTTCTGGCTTAAATGGCTACAAAGGTCACATGCCTGCTTAGCCTCGCAATTCCAATCATCTTTAGAGACTGGGTCGCTACCAGTGTTCTTCACAACAGGAGTTACCCACCTGCTCCATAAATCGGGCAGTACTGCGGAACCTAAAAATTATAGACCAATTACATGTTTACCGACGGTCTATAAAGTTCTTACATCCATACTTAGAGCTAAAATTTCACATCATATTAACAACAACTCAATTATGTCTGTGTCTCAGAATGGATGTAACAATGGGTCCCGTGGTACTAAGGAGTTGCTCCTTATAGACATGACCATCAGCCAACAGGTTCGTAGATCCCGGAAGGATTTATCGACTTGTTGGATAGATTATTAGAAGGCCTATGATTCGGTGCCACATACATGGCTCATGAGGGTGCTGGAGTTGTACAAGATAAATGCAACTCTGCGCACCTTACTGATGTCATGTATGCGGCAATGGAGGACGGTCCTTCTCTATCCAGGATCTCGACAGATCCGGGGAATCGATGAACCGATCAGGATTGAACGGGGAATATTTCAGGGCGATAGTTTGAGTCCGCTTTGGTTTTGCTTAGCCTTGAATCCTTTAAGCACACTGCTGGAGGATTCAGGTCTAGGCTACCGGTTGAGAAGGGGTAGCCAGGTGATATCTCACCTCCTTTACATGGATGACTTGAAACTCTTTGCCCCCAACAATTTGCGACTGATGGAACTACTGAAGGTAACAGAAACGTTCAGTAGCGCCATCAGGATGGAATTTGGTGTGGACAAATGTGCAGTCATGCATGTAAAGCGAGGGAGGATTATGGAATCCGTGGGAACCCAACTCTCGGATTCCATACACCTTAGATCCCTCTCCTCAACCGAAACCTACAAGTACTTGGGTATGTCGGAAGCATTAGGCATCAATGTTGCCGACATGAAACAATCGTTGAGGGAACGCTTCTTTGGCCGCCTGAATAAAGTGTTAAATATTCTTTTATCAGGCGGAAACAAGGTGCGTGCCTTCAACGGTTGGGTCATGCCTGTTTTGATGTATTCTTTCGGCATACTCAAAGGGACTCAAACAGAAGTCGACGCTCTGGATAGGAAGGTCTGTACATTGCTGACTGCAAATCGGATGCATCACCCACGGTCATCAGTGATGAGACTGTACATCCCACGGAAGTGTGGGGGTCGAGGTTTCCTAAATGCTAAAACCCTCCACAACCGCGAGATTTACAGTCTCAGGGAATATTTCCTTCAAACTGACGTGGGTATGCAACGAGATGTGGTCGCAGTGGACAAGGGCCTCACCCCGCTCTCCTTGGCAAAAGAGAACTGGCGCAAACCTGCAGTAAGTACTTGATACTAACGATCGTAAGGAAGTATGACAGGGCAAAGAGCTACATGGACGGGTTCCGGGCCCTCCACGGGCCTGATGTAGACTTTTTGGCGTCTGTATCCTGGCTGCGTTTCGGTGACCTCTTCGGGGAAACCGAAGGTTTTGTCTGTGCGTTTATGGATGAAGTTATCATGACGAATAATTATCGGAAATACATTGTCAAGGACGGTACGGTTGACATCTGTCGGGCATGCCACCGTCCCGGTGAATCAATCCGACATATTGTTTCCGGTTGTTCTCGTCTTGCTAGTACTTGCACAGACACAATCTAGTGGCTAGGATTATTCACCAGCAACTTGCCTTGCAGTACAACCTTGTGGAGTCCGAAGTACCATACTACATGTATGTGCCCGACCCAGTTCTCGAGAATGGTCATGCCACATTTTACTGGGTGGGATCGATCTATCATCACTGACAGGACTATTGTAGCCAATAAGCCTGATATTGTGGTGATAGATCGCCGAGAGCGCCGTGCAATGATTGTAGATATCGCTGTCCCTCATGACGAGAATCTCGTGAAAGCTGAGAAAGATAAAAAAATCAAGTATCTTGACTTAGCACACGAGGTTGTCGACATGTGGGATGTGATGTGGACTCTGCAATCATTGTACCGATAATCGTTACGGTTAATGGCCTAATAGCGAAGAGCCTCGACCAACACCTCAGGAGGCTCTCATTGCGCGACTGGGTCAAGGGCTTGATTCAGAAAGCAGTACTCCTAGACACGGCACGCATAGTGAGGAGGTTCCTCTCTCTAGAGCCCTGACCACCGGCAGCTTGGACCCTGTTCCTGATGCCGATGGGCCACTATATTTTATATTTTTTTAATGATTTTTATAAAAATACTAGCTGACCCTGCAAACGTTGTTTTGCCTTATAAATGCTTGGGGTGCACCATCTTTATCATTTATTACCTACCCTACCTACCCTACCTACCCTACCTACCCTACCTACCCTACCTACCCTACCTACCCTACCTACCCTACCTACCCTACCTACCCTACCTACCCTACCTACCCTACCTACCCTACCTACCCTACCTACCCTACCTACCCTACCTACCCTACCTACCCTACCTACCCTACCTACCCTACCTACCCTACCTACCCTACCTACCCTACCTACCCTACCTACCCTACCTACCCTACCTACCCTACCTACCCTACCTACCCTACCTACCCTACCTACCCTACCTACCCTACCTACCCTACCTACCCTACCTACCCTACCTACCTCACCTACCCCACCTACCCTACCTACCCTACCTACCCTACCTACCCTACCTACCCTACCTACCCTAAAACCTTGTCCTAAAAATAACGAACATTTAAAAAAAAGAATTGTCCAGATTGGTCTAGGCGTTGTTGAGTTATGCGCTTACCAACACATTTTGCGATTCATTTTTATATTATAGATTTAAAAATGTATTTAATATGTAAAAAAATAATAATTTCCATTATATTATTCAATAATTATCCATCCTGATGGAGCTACTGAAAGTAACTGAAACTTTCAGTAGCGCCATCAGGATGGAATTTGGTGTGGACAAATGTCATTGTTAATCTTAAAATCTGTTACTTTTTTATCAAAAAATTCTTTTACACTATAAAAACAATTACCAATAAGCCATTTGTGTAGTTTGGATTTAGTGTTTTAGAGGGAGTTCCCTTATTTCTTTTGGAATATTGTTGAAAATTTTAATTGCTGTGATAAAGCTATTTTTTTATGACTTATGTGCTTTGACGTGAAGGAATTCTTAGGCGTGTTGGGTCTCGACGCGTATATTTTGAATGCAAGTCGCATGTTATAATAAAATTGGAGTGTTCTTTATGAAACCTACATTCAAAATATAACTAGCGAACCCGGCAGGCAGACGTCCTGCGACAACAGCGCCACCCGGGTCCAACTATAGCTAAGAACCATACAAGTGACACAAAAAGAATTAAAAAAAAACATTTAAATCAGACAAGCCGTTTAGGATAAGTAGAATTACGAACACACCTACACCGGTATTTTATTTATTGCCAGGCATGCAAATTTTTTATCAAAATCAAAATATTTTATTTCACATAAACCTACAAGGGCACTGAAACGTCAGAAGCTAGGTGCACGGTTCCAATTGGTCGCTTCCTATGGAGAAGAGCCGGCAAGAAACTCCACGGTTACTCTTTTCAAAATAAATTGTTTCTACAATGTTTTCAAATTACAGAGTTAAAGAAATTAAATGAAATTGTTTATTCTGTAAATAGGATATCGAAATCACTTTTACACGTCATATAAAAAAAATATTAAAAATAAGCTAGATGAGTTCGACGTTTCCTATCTGACTACTCTGAGAAGAAAGGCCGAAACAAACTCAGAGGTCGCAGTCTCTTTTAAAGTCCAGACATAATCTTGGTCAGGCCATATGAGGACCATGTAGATAAGTGTCTGAAAAGGTCTTTTGAGGAAATAACCACACAGATTTGAGTGGACCTGTCCAGTCAGTGCAAGCATTTTTCAGTAATCGTGGAGCTCAACTCAGAACTAAGGAGCTCAACTCGACGAACAATACCAAAGAAAGGACATTTGGGTAGGCCGCATAAACTACTCAAACTGCCAGACCATCACTAAAACTAGCAGAGAAATAAAAACAATATCCACATAGTCCTCACATTCACAATAGTTAAAAATATAATACTTTACAAAGTAATCATGTCATTTTGAATATAATTTTCAACAATGTCAATGTGTTTATAAAACTGGTATATTATGTTGATTTTACATAATAATTAAAATGTCTAGTTTTATGGTTTCATCACAAGGCTTAGCGATCTCAACATTTTGTGAACACGTTCATTTATGTACCTACTCTCAAAGCGAATAAATGATTATGATTAAGGTTTTTTATCTTCTAAATAACCTGAAATTGTATAGTAGGTACCCTTTTTTACAAAGTTTGGTTTTAATACAGATAGGTATGGGAAGACAGAGTAGGCCTAGCAACAAGTACCAGGTACTTAGTAAAATAGAAAATGGTACACAAGTTTACAGCCTACAACGTTCTCACATTCACAAAATCTAAAAGAAAAGAATCTATATAAAAGATAAACAAAAAAATAAGAACCTATTTAAACCAAATGACATGATTGCCACTACAGCTGTAACAAATCTAATTTGATACAAAAAATATAGAAAATTATGAAGTATGTAAAAAAAGATAAAATAAATATCGTAATTTGGGAGTAGTTAATAGACATTTACATTGTTATGCCGATGCCGTTAATGAGGTACCAGGGAAGCCACATGTGCAGAAGGAATTATTGCCAAACTTCCTTGTCTTCAACGTAGTCTTTAATCTTATAATATGCTTTTTTGATAAGGACACGTTTGATGTGGGTTTTGAACTTCCCATCGCTTAGTTCTGTAACAGACTTTGGCAGCTTGTTATAAAAGCGGATACCGTTTATATGAAATGACTTACTCATTTTAGTTAATCTAAATTTGGGTATCACAATTTCATGTTTACTACGTGTATTTATATTATGGAAATCGCTTCTTATTTTGAAAAGTCCTAGGTTTTTGCGAACATACAAAATACTTTCTAGGATATAAAGAGAAGGCTGAGTCAGTATATCAATTTCTTTGAAATTATTTCCAAGGGACTCACGAGGACTCATTTTGTAGATCGCGCGAATTGCCCTCTTTTGTAAAATGAAAATTGAATCTACGTAAGCTGTCGATCCCCACAGCAAAACGCCACAAGACATAATACTGTGGAAATAAGCAAAATACATTAACCTAGCTGTGGCTACATCAGTTAACTGCCTTATTTTTCTTACTGCATATGCAGCTGAACTTAATCTACCTGAAAGAGCTCTAATGTGGGCGCCCCATTGCAATTTCGAATCTAGAGTAATTCCTAGAAACACAGTTTCCGTTGTAGCGCGTAGGCATATTATGTATCTTTAGTCTTAGGCAATGTATGACGTAGCTCGTAAGTTAATTCTAAGTCCTCTCAATCTCTGTATACAACATTAGTCGTTCAGTAAACCTTCAACTGAGAACACGCTCTTTCATTTGCCGAACCTTCTGATAATACACACATACCAACCAACCACTTTAACGGCAAAGTGGTGACCCCTGTACGTGTCCGCGCGCGTATCGTGTTTCAAGTTATCGTAACTAAGAAACTGTTACCATATCGCGCGTAAAAGGTAAACGATTCAAGCTACCAGGCCACAGCTCTCCAACAACCCGCAGCCATGTCAACCCCGAACGAGCCACAACCTCAACAAATGACCGCAGTTTCCATCACGCCGAGGATACCGGACTTCTGGCGAGACCGACCAAGGCTCTGGTTTCACCAATTCAACGCCATCGTGGATCCCCAAAAGGCAAGTGACCTGCACAAAAGTCAACTTTTAATAGCTAGGCTGAAACCTGACGAGTTACCTGACATTAGTGACATTCTTGAAAACATGCCTGAGGATAATAAATTCGAGACTCTTAAAAATAGGTTAATTTCGGTTTACGAAGAGTCCGAAGCAAAACAATTGAACCAACTCTTAAACGAAATCGAACTCGGAGACCAGAAGCCGTCACAATTATTACGGCGCATGCGAGATTTAGGGAAAAATAAAGTGCCAGACGAGACTCTAAAATTATTGTGGTCAGGTCGTCTTCCACACTCAATTAGGGCCGTCATAGCCGCATGCGACACTGGCGAGGTAAAACTCGACAGTTTGGCTAAAATTGCAGATAAAATCATAGAAAATACCAGGCCATCTGAAATAGCCCCAGTTATTAAAACAACTCCGAGTGCAGACCAAACTATTCCCGAAACCATTCTTAGAGAACTAAAGCAAATGAAACTAGAAATTTCAGAATTACGTAATAAACTAAACGGTTCCAATAATCATCAGAACCGTGAGTCGCGAAGCCGAAATCGTTATGGCCCTAGTACATCCCGGGCACGCTCTAAAAGTCGCGAAAACACTCATATAAATAGGGAAAAGTATCTCAGCCAAAAAGCGAAACCAGGTGATGCGGATTACCTGTGTTTCTACCACTTCACTTATGGTACCAACGCGCGTAAATGCGGCGACACAATAAACTGCAACAATAAGAACCCGGAAAACTAATGCAGACACCGGGTCAAATACACAATGTCGCCGGTGTCAATAATTCCTATCGTTTATGTGTTACAGATATAATAACTGGTGCACGATTTCTAATCGACACTGGTGCTGATGTGTCGGTTTTAGCCGGTAAAAGGCAAAACGCATCCACGTCAGATTACATATTATATGCAGCCAACGGAAAAAAAATTAAAACTTACGGCGAAAAAAACATTACAATAAACTTAGGTTTGCGTCGCCCATTCCAATGGAAGTTCATACTAGCCGACGTTCAACGTTCAATTATAGGGGCTGACTTCCTTGCTGCTAACAAACTAATAGTAGATTTACATGGTAGGAAAGTAATAGACAAACTTACTTTAATGTCGCGTGCCACAAACATTACAAATTGCCACGAATCGAGTATTCGATCAATCGATGTAAACGACGAATACCATCTCATATTACAAAAATTTCCCGATATCACCAAATTGGAAAATTTTAAAACACATCCTAAACATAACGTACAACACCATATTTATACTACCGGACCCCCGGTCCATGAAAAAGTACGACCACTTAATCCGGAGAAATACAAAGTAGCCAAAGCAGAATTCGAGAGGATGATGCAATTAGGCATTTGTAGACCTTCGAATAGCCCGTGGGCTAACCCACTTGTATGTGTTAGTAAAAAAAATGGGGAAATTAGACCATGCGGAGATTATCGTAGACTTAACGCGCAAACTACTCCCGACCGTTACCCATTACCAAGACTACTTGATTTCACATACATACTCAAAGGGAAAACTATATTTTCAAAAATCGATGTTCGGAAAGCCTACCATAATATACCTATGGCTCTCGAAGACATTCCAAAAACTGCAGTCATAACTCCATTCGGTTTATTCGAGTTTACAAGAATGAATTTTGGGTTACGCAATGCAGCGCAAGATTTTCAAAGACTAGTAAACAATGCATTAAAAAGTCTTGATTTTGCATTTCCTTATTTAGATGACATAATTATAGCATCTGAATCAAAAGAAATGCATGTTAAACATTTAGAGATAGCTTTGGAACGTTTAAATAACTACGGTTTAACGATCAACACAGATAAATGTGAATTTGGTCAATCCGAATTAAACTTCCTCGGTTACCACATCAATTCAAAGGGCCTAAAACCGAGCGCAGAAAAAATGCAACTTATAAATGACTATCCACAACCCAAAACAATTGAGGAACTACGACGTTTCCTCGGAATTATGAATTTCTACAGACTAAACATTCCAAAAGCTGCAGAAATTCAAGCACCGCTAAACGCGTATTTACATAATTCCAAAAAACGCGACAAAACTGAAATTACGTGGACCGAAAGCGCATTAGAAGCATTCAGTCGATGTAAACAAATGATCAATAATACAGTAATGTTATCACACCCAGACGCAACCGTGCCACTAGTGTTGATGACAGATGCTTCTGGTACTTGCGTAGGGGCAGCTTTAAATCAGAGAGTTAGTGGAAAATTAGAACCTCTAGGATTTTACTCAAAGAAACTCACTGACACCCAAACAAGATACAGCACTTATGATAGGGAACTTCTAGCAATATACATGGCAATAAAACATTTCCGCCATTTGGTAGAAGGTAGAAAGCTAACCGTCCTAACAGATCACAAGCCATTAACATTCGCCCTATCTAAAAAGGTTTCACCTTCAGACTCACCTAGGCGATTAAGACAATTAGACTTTATTTCTCAACTTTGTGATAACATCATGTACATTGAAGGTGATAAAAATACAGTCGCCGACGCATTATCCCGAATCGATGAGATTATCGTGCCACCATTATTCGATTATCAAAAGTTAGCCGAACTACAAAAAAGCGATTCAGAATTACAAAATCTACGCAAGCATGATAAACTCCAATTTAAATTAATCACAATGCCCGATTCGGAGATAAAGTTAGCCTGTGAAACATCAACAAATGACATACGTCCTTATCTACCTATACAGTTCCGGGAACTCGCTATCAAAACTTTACACAATGTGAGTCATCCCGGCGTCGCAGCTACCCAACGCTTAGTTAAATCTAGGTATTTTTGGAGCAACATGAATACAGACATAAAAAATTACGTCAAAATGTGTGTTCCCTGTCAAAAATGTAAAATTCAACGCCACACAGTAACACCGATAGGCGAATTCGACAACACAGGAAATCGTTTTGAACACGTACACATCGATATAATAGGACCACTGCCACAGGCAGAGGATTTCAAATATTGCGTTACCATCATCGACAGGGTGACGAAATGGCCTGAAGTTATACCCGTAAAAGATATAACAGCTGAAACGGTTGCTAAGGTGTTCGTAGAGCATTGGATAGCTCGTTTCGGTTGTCCAATACGTATAACCTCAGACCAAGGTCGCCAATTTGAATCAGACCTATTTCGGCAGTTATTAAAAAGACTCGGTATCGAACGAGTTCGAACAACTGCATACAACCCAAAGGCGAACGGCATGATCGAAAGACTGCACCGTACCTTAAAAGCTGCTATTATGGCAAAATGTGCAAATAGCACACAATGGTTACGGGAATTACCTCTAGTACTTCTAGGGTTGCGCTCGGCAGTTAAATTAGATCTAGGATACAGTCCATCACAATTTTTATACGGCTGTAGTCTCAGACTCCCAGGTGACCTATTTAATTCAAAGCCTGCAACCAATATCAACGAGAGCGACTACATCAAACAATTAACTAATTCATTATCATCCGTTCCCAGCCTCTCACATTCAAGTTTACATAGCAACAACAATAGCGTATTCATTCATAAGGATTTAACTGTTAACACTCATGTGTTTGTTAGGAATGAAGCACGGCGATCTTTGGTACCACCGTACGAAGGTCCATTTAAAATAATAAAGCGACATCCAAAATTTTATACTTTAGACTGTAACGGCAAACAAGTCACAGTGTCACTTGATCGTCTAAAACCAGCTTACCTATTAGACTTTGATAATGTGCCGGTCCCACTTTACGGGACCCAAACAAAGCCACTCAACACTGTCCCACATCCGGCGAACGTTACAACTTCATTCGACACTTCAAGTACCGCCGGCACTTCAAGTACAACACCGCCGGTTATAACGAAATCGGGCCGGCTCATTAAGAAGACCGTGAGATTCGACTTGTGAGCCAACCACGATTATTGACGTTATTAGCTGTTTACCTTTCGTAACCGTCACACATCAACAAACGCTCACTATGGCCGCACTTATTCCAGTCAGACAACATGGGCCAGCCAGCTAGCAAAATGACCATCGTCACGCCCAACAGCGCAGCCACAGCCACAGTAATAAAACCTCGGTGGAAGACTAAACCCTTGACATCACTCACAACATGTCACTAGTCGCAGTCATCCTAGTCAGCGCAACGGGAACCCTATGTATACTCTACGTAGGGTGGTGCTATTGCAGGCGCCGCGCGCCGCATCGAAGCCGCCATCGAAATAAGAAATAGCCGCGCGATCACACAACGTGCTAACGACGTACCACCGGAGATGCCCAACCTACAAGCAAATATCGCGAGTGCAAACCTCAAAAAAACTTAATAACGGTGTAGGTAGTGTAGTGTAAACAATGTGCGACGGAAGGACTAATATGAACTCTCTAGTTTAAGTAAAACAGTTGTCCATAACTCAATTTGTTATTATTGTTAACGTTTGTAGTAGGTACCTAGTTAGTTTATAATTTTGTATTCTTTCTTTTGGGGACATACAAATTCCATTGTTTAATCTAAGGAGGGAGGATTGTAGCGCGTAGGCATATTATGTATCTTTAGTCTTAGGCAATGTATGACGTAGCTCGTAAGTTAATTCTAAGTCCTCTCAATCTCTGTATACAACATTAGTCGTTCAGTAAACCTTCAACTGAGAACACGCTCTTTCATTTGCCGAACCTTCTGATAATACACACATACCAACCAACCACTTTAACGGCAAACCGTAATAACATCTAGTTTCTTGCCATCAAGTTTTAAATTGAGACCTACTTGAGGTACATTTGGTAATGAGAACTAAAGACATTTAGTTTTGTTCGCATTAAGTAAAACATTATTAGCTGCGAACCATTTCGAAAGTATTACTAGACTATCGTTGACATGTAAGACATCCGTATCTTTTCTATCTATTTTAAAAATAAGAGAAGTAGCATCAGCGAATAGAATTATATCTGATAAATTAGCCATCATGTAAGAAAGGTCATTAATATAAACTAGAAATAGGAAAGGCCAAGAATTGATCCTTGAGGCACGCCCATCTTAACTAGATACCCCGAGGACGTCGCCCCGTTAACATTAACTTTTTGCTGCCTGTTTGATAGACAGGAAAAAATAAGATCAGCAGCTTGTCCACGAATTCCGTAGTGGTGTAATTTACAGATCAGTGTTTTGTGGTCAACGCAGTCAAAAGCTTTTGAGAGGTCACAGAAAATGCCAATTGCATCCTGCGACTTCTCCCAGGATTCCAAAATGTGACTGATAAGTTTTATTTCTGCGTCAGTCGTCGACCTACCTTTCGTGAAACCAAACTGGTGACTATGTAAAATTCCATTCAAATTAAAATGTGACAACATCTGGTCTAGCATTATTTTTTCATATATTTTACTCAATGCTGGTAGCACAGATATAGGTCTATAATTTGAGGGATCACTCTTACTACCCGATTTGAAAATTGGTACTACTTTGCTATGTTTCATTAAATCTGGAAACGTACCGCTCTCTAAACATTGATTAAATATGCTTGTTAGGACAGGGGCAATTGTGTCAATGATATCCCCAAGAACCTTAACGGAAATCCCCCATAAATCTTCTGTGTTTTTTATGTTAAGACTTTTAAATGCTTTTTTAATTGTGACAATAGAAATGGGCTTGAATTCAAAACTTGAAATGTCCTAACTGAAATTTTCTTTTAAAAGGGATTCAGCTACTATTAATGATGAGGGGAGAGATTTCGTGACCTCTAATGGGATGTTGGTAAAGAACTTTTCTAGCGTCTCAGCAACTTTAAACTTATCTGAAATGGTTTCATTCTCAATTTTTAAAGACAATTCATTGTGACCTCGCTGTTTTGTGTTTCCAGTTTCTTTATTAATTACCTGCCACATAGCTTTTATTTTATTGTTAGAAATACTAATTTTGTTACTTATTAATTTAGATTTAGCTTGGGCGCAGACTCGTTTAAATATCTTAGAATAGTTTCTAACATAATTATGAAGGGCTGGATCAGAGGTCAATGACTTCTCGTTGTACAAATTACACAAAATATCTCTGCTTTTTCTAATGCCAGCAGTGGCCCATTCAATGTTATGTTTTTCTATAACAAGCAAAGTACATAAAATAAAATGCGGATCAAAATGTGGTAGTCGACGTACAATTTCTGGAATATGTTAACATCAGACGCGTACATCTCTCTTTGTACTTTGTACGTGCTGCGATGCAAAGTGATACGTCCTCACGCTGGGAAGGCCCGTTCGCTACTGACAGTGACGTGATTGATGGGTTTTCCGCGGTGTTTAATATAGTTCACTTTGGCATTGATTTCCGAAATGAGTAATTATTTATTTATAAAATAAAATTTAGATTCTATTAAATGGTTAACTAAAGATTAATATATAATTTTTAAAATTTCTTAGTGTTTCTAAGTACTAGAAATAAATATTTATTTGTCTTGAAGTTTGCTTGAGAAAGTTACGTTAAATCAACAATTTTATTTGCTATATTTTGTATGAAAGTTGAAAAAAGTAGTTCGCCTATGTACAAGTAGACTATATAATGATGTTGATGATATTTTTTAATTTTCACAATCTAAAGTAGTTTCTTCTAACGAAACGATCAAACGTTAGTCTCGCGTAATTTTTTGGAAAACTTGTTGCGAATTTTAGTGATTTTCCACAAATCCTTAATTTATTTGAAAAATCGCTTTCGCCTATATACACGACAAAGAATTCGACTTTTCAAATCACGAATTTTTTTTGTTCAAATTCTGTTTCCCTTTCTCACAACTAATGAACAGAATTGATGAAAATCAGTCGATTTCGTGCGGTGGGGCGGCACGGAGCCTCAACGTTTATGTTAAATTCTATTGCTATACCTACATCCTGTAAGAAGACGAGAATACTCATTTACTAATTAGTTATGGTCAGAAGAAATATTTTATGCTGATTTTGTTGATTTATGCATGAGAAATACATGCTTTACGTTTTATGGTGCATTACTAGTTAAGATTATCAAAATCTTGTAAAGACTGATAATAATGTTACCCATATACCATATAAAACAATTTTCACTCTTAGATTGTTATAAGGTACAATGTTTAGATAAATTGTTTTAATGACATAGTCATAAATGCATGTCAAGTCAATTTGTTTTATTTATTATACTTACACGTTTTATTAAAATTAAAGGTAATAAATATTATTTTACTTTATGTGTGGAATTTCAGTGTTTTGTTCTAAAAACAATCATGGAAAAAAAACTTAAATGCAGTAATAACAAGTGTGTAGTACTTAGGGGCAAAAAAATTAAAATGGCTATAATTATGGTTTTTATAAAAAAAACTAACTTAACAATATTTAGTATTTTAGTTTTGTAGTCCGAAATTAATTTCAGTTGGACTCTTTCCGGTGCTTTAATTGATGGTGTTATTAAGGATCCATTGGACTTTAGTGACATGGATATCCTAATCTCTGTCATCATTACCGTGACAAAGTGCTATCAGCGATGCAAGTATTGACCTGTTGTACCTACTGCTCAATCTGGCCGTTAGCGCGCGGCATGGCTACCGCGTTCAAAGTATGTTTGATCCCTAACGGGTCGATGAAGATCTTGAATTCGTGGGAAGTAAAACTGGTACCACGGTCTGATATTAAATGAGGTGGAGTTCCAAATAACCCGAATACATCCCGAAGTACAGTAATTGATGTCTTGCTTTTTGTTGTTTTGACAGTTTTAGCAATAAATTTAGTAAAGCTATCGATTATACCAAGGATGTAAACGTTTCCGCGTTTACTTTTCACGAACAGCCCGAGATGGTCTATATGAAGACATTGAAAAGGTGTACTTGCCTTCGGAATGGGATGGAGAAAACCTTGTTTTTTACCTCCGGGCTGTTTTGCGTGAGTACAAGGAATGCAAACCCGGACATATTTCTTTACAAATTGCGTCAATCGAGGGAATCTCGTTTCATTTTTTCTAATGTCTTTTCAAATGAGAAATGAGCGGCATTGTCGTGGCATTGCTGACAAATTTTCCAACGTGCTCCTTTGGGAACTGCCCATCGCAACTCTTCGTTTAATTGTCGGTAAATTTTACCATCCTTGAGGACGTAGTTATTACGTATATATTCAGTTTCCTGCCCGTTGTTATCGAGTACAGCTTTTATATGACAAAGCCTTGGGTCACTCATTTGGACCGACTGCAACCAGTGTACCTACTTCTTCTAACTGCAATACAGTCAAGTCCACCGGTGAATTGTTGCAGCTCAAATCACCAACAAGGATGGAGTTTCGACTTAATGCATTCACATGAGCTAACTGTGGTCCAGGGCAATATTCGACAGAAAATGTAAATTCTTGGACAAAGAGCCACCAACGAGCTATTCTTGGTATTAAATCCCTTTTAGTTAAGGTAAGTAGTACGAAATGCGTTGCAGTCTGTTATGATTTTAAAATTTATTCCAAGCAGGTAAACTTTGAAACGTTCTAAAGATGCTACGACTGCTAACGTTTCAAGTTCGTATGAATGAAACTTTTGTTCTTCAGCTGACGTTTGCTGGCTGAAATAAGCAACATGCTGAAAAGTAGTAGGTACGCTACCCAGTCCCCTAGAACTTGCATCCGTATGCAATTCTGTTTCGTAACTCGGATTATAAATAGCCAATACGGGTCGAGTCGTTATTAAAAAAATTGTTTTTTTTATATCTCTAAAATCGCGATGTATTAAGCGTGTGTGAACACTACTTTGTTTAATTAATTATATTTCAGTTCGCCGTGAAGTAAAATAATGAATAAGTACTTAGTAACAAGTAGATAACTACTTACGCGGAAATATTCGCGCAGAGTAGATACGAAGGCTAAATAATACTACGTTGATTATTATATGAATGAACGGCCGCCGGCCCCGGTGCCACACAATCACACAACGTGTAGGCGAGCGCTGGCACCGCATCGCAGAGCGACTCACGAGGGAAGTTCGCCATTTACAGCTCCTTGCCTGCTACATAGCGTTCATTCAAGTTTTTAAGTTAATTCTTGCTGCGGTAGTATTCGTTCCAATCGAAGTTTACTTTTGAATATTTCCGAATTATTGCGAATACTACCTACAGAAGTTTTGCAACGCTCGGAACCCTTCACTGTGCGTGGTCCGACACGCATTTGGCTGGTTTTATCTTTTAGGTAGGTAAATATTATTCATGTAAACAAGGTAGGTAGTTATAAAATAATGAACTAATGTGACTAATTCAAGACTTCTAATGTTAAATAATGTAAGAATTTAATTGTCCCACAATTACCTACCACAAAGTATGAGTTCATGCCGCCTGTGATACAGGTTTATCCTAGTACAGGCATCTAACATTATAATACGACTGTATGAATTTTTACCATCGTCATAGCAAACTTTCGAAGTTCCGTACAACGCGATTATGAACATTCTCAATAAAGTAATTCGTCATAGCGTACATTCTGACTCACGTACATCGGTATTTTAAACTTCGAAGTTCAGTAGTACAGTCTTTTAATAGGTACCTTTGTAGATTGTTTCAAAGATTTATTTTTCTGGTAAGTCGGCGTGGCGCACACGATGGGCGTGCGGCGTGCTTGCGGCGCGGCGTGGCGGCGCGGGCGCTCGCTGCTGCTAGCGGCGGCGACGCTGGCCGTGCTGCATACTGTGCGTCTGCCCGCCTCCCTCTCGTCCGCGCACCACTTCTCCGCACATGCGCCCAAGGACATCGCACAATCACTCGCAGACTTCTCCAACCAGCCGGACATGTGAGTATGACTATTTCCTTGCAGTTACTGTACTGGCCGTCGAACAACGCCCACAAAGTTAAAAACTGCCCAAGTGCGAGTCGGACTCGCACACGAAGGGTTAAAAAATTAACAAACGTGTTTACTCAATGATGATTATATTATTTGAAACTGTTTTTACATCTCACTGCATGCATTAAAATAGGAACTGGACATACCACCCACCAAACCATTATTTTTTAATCAATACTTATTTGTATAGGTACTAATACCATGTCATGCAAATCGAACAATGGACTGTAAATATTTTTAACGGCTAAAATTTAAATGCTCTCCAAAATAATTTTTAGACCCTAAGACTAAGTACCAAGTAAAATATGTTAACTTCAAATAAAATAAACCCACTCTATACTGAGGTGCCTAAAGAACAACGTTTTAAGTTCCAGAATAATTATACACTCATCAGAATAATTATTGTACGTGTTCTATTTTTGTGTGTTTTTTTTTGTGTGTGTGTTGTGTTTTTGTGTTGTTTTCTTTTTGCCTACCAAAATGGATAAATGCTCACCAAATCTTGTTTCCCTGAAATAGTAACACCCAAAATGACAGTTCGACGATTTTAGGCAACAGTTTTTCAATGAATGGGAAGTAATGACACCAATAAAATAAAATAAACCGGCCAAGTGCATGTCGGACCACGCACAATGTAGGGTTCCGTAGTTAGGATGAATTTATCCCAAGAACAAACTAAACTTTGTAGTTGAAAAAAAAATCTTTCATACAGAATGTATGGGAGAACATGTTTTCACAACCGCAAATTTAAGTTGGTCGATTATTACTCGTTAACTTGTAAGCCTACTCAGCTGTAATAGTTTTCCTTTTAAATTCGTTATATAAGCTACTGCCGTGAATTTTTTCACATATCTAAAACCAACCATTTAGCTGGCAGGGGGAGAGACACTTGACTCTAACAAAAATTAAAGCTTAATATTTCGCAAACGGATCTCTGAATTCAAAAATGGTTTTAACACACTCACAATGTTTGAAAGACCTTTCCAACGATACCCCACACCAAGGGATAGAAAAAAAAATCATCCCACTTTACTTGTAGGGGAGGTTCCCTAAAAAAGAAATATTTTTCATAATTTTATTTTACCACTTTGTCGGCATGATTATTATGTATGCCAAATTACAACTTTCTAGAACTAACAGTCTTGGAGCTAGACCGCGGCCAGACAGACAGACAGACGGACACGACGAAACTATAAGGGTACCTTGTTTAATACGGAATCCTAAAAATACTAAGTTTCCGAAAAGTCAATATGTTGTGCTGCAAAAGTTTGTGGCAGAAACGAATCGCTGCAAAACCGACTCCACGTAGTTTTGTCTGCCCTACCCCTAGAGTGTAATTTAAGCCCGCGTAGGCGTGGAGGGGCGAGGTGGCCCGCGAGCTGAGGAGCACGTGGTTTTAAAACCGATAAGCTCGCATGGGCCCGCCACGCGCCGGAGTCTCGTAGCGTCGGAGCCGTGACAGAAACCATGCCTGCTGCATATTGCATGCTCGCTTGCATGCTGCATGCATGGTGTATGCTCGTTTGAAAAATATTACATCAGCAAATTCTTTCAACTCAACAACATGGTTAGACAGATTCTTAATATAGATATACGGTTTTCGTTTGCAGTACATCGTGGTGGGTTGAAGAGGATCACAGCAACTACACGACGTGGCACTACTCGGTGCAGTTTATGTGCGGCGCGCGCTGCGCTGGGCGCGCCACCGTGCTGGCACACGACGAGCCGGCAGCGCGCGCGCCTCAACATGGCCACGCCGCGCGCCTTCACCGCGTGTCGCTCGAACGACGCTCCTGCTCCAGCCTGCCGCTGCTGCCCTGGCCGCAGCTCTGCGGTATGATCCTCATATCAATATGTTAGATGAACTTGTCACTTCAAGTGTAACACGGAAGTTCCAGAAAGTGCACAAAGTTCAGCTTCAAATGATCTTTTTATAAACCACTAGCTTTTGCCTGCGGCTTCGCCCCCATGGATTAAGACATCCCACGGGAATGTACTATCGGGATTAAAAGGAAGCGATGCGATGATCGCATAGGTACCTAAAATCTGAGGAAAAGGTCTTTGATTATTATCCTTATTATTTTAAGATGTACAATCCTGTAGAACATTATTTTTTATATCTTTTACTATGGAACAACGCCGTGCGCGGCACTGCTGCCGCGTCACTACTGGTTCCCATACATTTTCTATAGGTTTAAGTATGCGGGCACGAAACTTGCGACGGCCGAGCGATGGCGGCAGCGGGGCGGCGCGGCGCGACGCGGAGTGATTAGTCAGCGATTTCTCGCGCGGGCACGAAACAAACTGGCGAGCAGTCGCGCTCGAGCAGTGTTGTGAGAAACATGAGTTTACGTCGAAGAGAACTATTGGAGCCTAGTCTCCTAATGAGGGAATTTATTATTACCTAGAGATTATGTTCATCCAATAAATCAACGAAGACGCAACTTGGGAGAATTTTCTACGCTTTATTACGAACTTTTTACTGCTTTTTACTGTCCCATAAAGCAGGTTTTGATAAAATACAAGATTAAATTCTTCATTATCAATTTCCATTACTAAAATAATAATTCAATACAACACTGTGAACCCGCGCAAGCGACAAAACCAAACTAGTTTGTTCTTGTCGCTTCCATGTCGCCGTCGATACACCGCTGCCCGTGCATCGCTCGATCGCCCCGCTCCGCCGCACGGTGGGCTGAAATCAAGCTTTCATAGACTTAGGGATTTACGAAAATTGATGAGCAATTTAAAAAAAAAATAATAACGGCTTTGCGATCTACCACTAAATACAAGACATTTTTCTTCTGCGATTTTTGTATATACCTAATATTTTTAAAGTTATAACGATTTGAATTTATTTTTGTACGGAGAAATTTGATTTTATATGAATAACTTTTAATTCTCAAGAGTTCTCAAAAAACGGCTTTCGGTATTCGATTGTGCTATTTTTTAGGCAAATTATCCGATATATCACTTGCTTCGATTTTCTTCGATTTTGGAGAAAATTGTTTTTCATTCCCTTTTCCACACCACCCTTGAGGTAGAAAACTTAGCGCGTTTTTTTTTACAGTGGTTTTCCCAGGAGGCCTAATCCACTCATACGCACACTCTTACTTACACACGCACTCACAAAATTATCACTTAGACAATTTCATCAGATTCTGATTCAGATTCGTTCTCTAAATGTTCCACATTTACAAATTCTATATTTTCCCGCTCATCATCTTCAAATGTTGGAGATAAGAGAAGCATGGCTTTCGCTTCTTCTGAAAATGGTTTGTGTTTCCGTATCATTTTATGACGTTTTGATGATATATAAGGATCTGAACTAATTATTAAATTATTCAAAATATCCTCATTATTAGCTCTTCTGCAGAATTTTCTTGAATGGTGTTGGCGATATCGCTTAAAGTCTTTATTTCTAGATTCAGCCGCTTCTTCCGATAACTTTCCAATTTAATCCCAAGTTTTCAATGATAGCTGCTCCATTAACAAGCACTTTATGCACACTGGAGGGCATGTGATACCACTCATATATTTCTACGTATAATTTTATAGTGGCTTCCGTATATTCTTTAAACTTCACTGTGTCAATTTTATGACCTGAAGATATTGTTTCTAAAATGCTTGAAAACCGTTTAATTAAGTTTTCATCGACACCAGTAATTGCAGCAGCAATCTCTGTATTTGAGAAAAATCTTCGAGCGGTTTTCCCGTCATTAGTAGTTCCATGTCCTTGCTTTACAACATCTATTAAAAGGCCTGTTTGATTTTTTAAAGTTTCCTGAATGCTTTTTTTTTCTATTTTCCATCAAAACTTTGTTTTCACCTTTTGCAACCCATGTTTTGAAATTCAGTCTATAGGCTATGTGAAGAATGCATTCCAAAAAACGTATCCATATATGTAACGATGATAAACCATATTTGTACAAGTTGGTATCAATGTTTTTAGTCAATAACAAAGACAAGTTATTCATTTCTGTAGGAACAGCTTTACATATTTTTTTTTTACACTAGAATTAAATTACATAATTGTACCCCAAAAAATAATTACTATTTACTTACCTGTAATTTTTGTATAATGGACGGATGGATGACCCCTGTAACACAGGCTCCACCTAGCATGGGGGTCATTGATCAAATTTCTGTGCACTTGTAAGTCCTAAGCTGTAAATGCTGCGCATAACTTCTTTGTAATTTACTTTTGGAAATAAAATAAATTTATTATTATTATTATTATATGTCACATCGTTGAGCTGAAGTTTCACAGAGGATTGATGTTGCTTTACCATCTATCATAGTAAGCAATAATGAATGTGAGACTTTTATTTCTCCAATTTCTGTTTCCTTCAATTCATTTATCTCCGTTTCAATTTCAGTTTTCTCTCTTAAAATCGTTGATTTATTCTCTTTTTCAAACTTGAAAAATATTGGACGACACCAATATGCTGAATTTGGTGAGTCGTTTTCCCAGATAATTTGTTCCTCGGAAACAATTTTTATTGGTTCTAAACTACGCATAAAAATACTTGAATCATCTGTCGAAGAACTATCCTCTTTGTCATCCGTTGTCATTTTTTGCTTACAGTTTGCTTGATTCGAGGCACTATCCATTCCCCATTTGCTTATCATTGTCAACTCCTTACAGTCTGTGCTATCAATATTGATTGCTTTGAATATCCTTTTGGCGGTTATATCTAATAGAGGCTGCAATTTTATTCTAGCAGTTGTATCTGTTAAGGTGATATCATCCTTTGGCGGGTAGCATTCTTGTTTTGCATTTTGCACCTTGTAGTAGGAAGGGAACATGTCGAAATTTTTCTCTTTGATACTTTTTCTTAAAGTATTGTATTGCCACTTTGTTAATTTAAGGGATAAAACAAGTCGCAAAGCTTCATCTGGAGTAAATTTAGGTTTTTCATTTTTACCTAAAATACTATCTTTGGCTTTTTGCACATCCTGTGGATTTTTAAGTAGGTGTTCGAGGATTTCAGCTATTCCTTGATTACCATCCTCTCGTAATTTCATAATATACTCGTATGCATGAGATATTTCCTCTGTAGTCATAGTTGTATGAATATGTTCTGTACGTCTCTTTTTTTGCTTAGGTCCTAATTCACAAAATGGTTTTCTTGGACTTACATTCGTTGACGTGGCAGTAGACACTTTTGCTGGAGATTCATGTTCACTTGATATACTAGGAACAGAGTCTTGGTTTCTTTCAAATGCACTTACAATGAAATCAGGCCAGTTTATTTCCGATGAAAACCATTCGCTATTATTATTGCTTAACAATTCCTCTTTGCTATGAGCATTTTGCCATCTCCTTTGCAGATTATAGCAATATTTTGCACAAAACGGTTTTAGCGCTTTATCGTTTTCATCACTTAACACAGTGGGGACTAATCTAGATTTAATAGCACTATATAAAACACTATTATTTTTAAAACTTCCACTTTCCTTTAATAGCACAACAATATCAATATTTGACACCTAATCGAACATTTTTACGTAATAAATAGTATTAGTATTCCGAAAATGTGAGATAGGATAGTGCGTTTATTACGATGTGTAACAACGTACTGAGCATCATCCAATCACATAATGACACGTCATCATTTTACTGCGCTCAATGGACGACGCGCTAATGAGGGTCACCGCGCTATTGAGTATTGTTAAAAACAAATGACGTCATAAGCTTGGTGTGAGTGAGTATCGTGAAAAATAAATGACGTCATAAGGGTGGTGTAGATATTTGATTTTTTGCGATATTTCTGTAATACAATATTAAAACATGTCAGATTAAACCAAAAACCGATTAATATTTCATACAAAGTTAAGGGGTCTGTAAAAGTTCAACTCGATCAAGGTCTTCGATTAAAACTCATATACATAGTAACACAATATATTATAGGTTTACCGCAATACAGAATTTCAACAACAAATTAAAAAATTCCAAACTACTCATACTATCCTCGGTAACGTAACCATAGCGCGATCTAACTCGATGCCAACGCCATCTAGTTAGAAAGCAGGTACTAAATTTGCTTAATCTTACTACAACTAAAACTTATGATAATAAACATGATATGGTTTGACAGGGTCTATAACTCGAAAAATACTAGGTATAAAAAAATTACAAATAACAAACAATATTTCTATTAGTACATAAAATTCAAAAATACTCATTTGAATCCTTAAGTCCCCACTTGACGATTCCAGCCCACCGTGCGCCGTCGCCCGTTTCGTGCGCGTTGCTATAATGTGCAATGCTTTTGTATACATCGCCATCGCGCCGCCCCGCCATCGCTCAGCCGTCGCAAGTTTCGTGCCCGCAGACTTAGCCTCTCCGCCCCAGGTGCGTTTTTATCGCGCGATAATGACACAAGCGATAATGCGTCCCAATTCCTTGCACACAGCTGCGTTTTTATCATCCGATATTTCAAACGTCTGCGACAGGCCCCCCGCCCGCACTACGCCGTGCTAGCACAAGACTTTTTTATTCTTGGGTACAAGCGTTATTAACGCAGGTGTGTTTAAGATCGCATGCGTCCTAATACGAAATGTTCTAAGAACACTTATCGGAATATCGCAGGACGGAGAAACGCAAGCGTTCTATAACTTCTATTGCGTCGTTATTATCGCAATAGTGTGTAACTTCGTGGCCGTCCTATTACAAAATGTAGTGAAAACAGATATCGCAATAACGCTTGCGTTATCATCGCGCGATAAAATCGCGCCTGTGGGAAAGGGGCTTTATATGAGATTACATTCCGAGCATGGCAGCAATGATTCGCGACATTGCTGCGCGACATTGCCGCCGTGCTCGGAATGTAATCTCATATCAGCCTATAGAAAATGAATGGGGACCAGTAGTGACGAGACAGCAATGCCGCTTAAGAATGTTAGGACACTTAACAGATGAGCTGGAACTGATTGCGGTGGTGTGGGGCTCCGTGGCGGAGGGCGCGCAGCTGCAGGAAGAGTCGCGCACGCGCTGCAGCGTGCTGAGCTGGCTGAGCGGCGGCTGCGCGCGCTGGCTTCAGGCGCAGCGGGACCTGCGCCTCATGCGGCTGCGCGCCCTGGACTACGCACCACCTGCGCCGCAGCCCGCCTGAGCGACACTCCACACATTGCACTCCCAACATCATTCCTTTTATGTATGTTTCAACGAGTGCCTACCTGAACGCAATAATAAATTAATTTATGTACTTAAATAGTAGGTTTCTATAAAGTTGGGGTATTTTGACAGAAACTCCTTCCAGCGCTAGGTATCCCTAACCACAGAGTAGTTAGGTACTGAACTGTGAATTTCGTATCGAGTTGTTCTTAACTGTTAGACAACTCTTTGTGCTCCAAATAACAATGCGCAAACATGCCACTATACCACACTCCCTACGGCTACGAGAAGGCAAGCGCAAAGGAATGAAACTGTGTAGCACGGAGAGACATGGAACTGCTCTCGCTCAGCGGCATTATTGGATACTGGCTTCACGGGTTTACAATCAACTTAATGCTGATCTAAATATTTGCTTACTTACCCGACACCAATGCAGGAACGCTGTAAGTAACTGGCTGAAAGGTCTCACCTACGAAGAATCTGAGAGACTTATACAATTAGTGGTTAACTGACTTTTTCACCAACGCATACTCACTCATACCTTCCGGACTTCTGGACACACACTACCAAACACACACACTACAATGCACATACACTAGAATTTATTAATTTAATTGTATGTACAAAGAACTATCCTAGTTGGTCCGGAGGAAGGTGATGGCATTCGTGATACAATCCTAGTACGAGTGCCAAAGCACTCCTTTGACACCTAAGTGCACATTATATTATTATAAGGAGATTTACTGTACCCTTTCTTCTAGAAATAAAGTTTTTTTTTCTTTTTCTTTTTCTTTTCTTTTTCTTTTTCTCTTTCTTCTAGAAATAAAGTTTTTTTTCTTTTTCTTTAAAACGAAATTAATATCGCTATTAGGAGCGTTACGAAGAATTACAAAATGTATCCCGAAAAAAGTACGACTAATTATGTATAACTCCCTAGTAAAATCGAACCTTGAATACCTAATCGAAGTATTGGGATCAGCCGCTAAATCTAACCTAAACTCATTACAAAGAATACAAAACAAAATCATTAAAGTATTATTCCACTACCACTATCTATATCCAACAAAAAAATTATACGAAAAAAACTAAACTACTAAATATCAAACAAATTTACAAATATTACACCTGCATTCTCATAAAAAAAAAATCACCACGAATTCCGTACAATCAAACATACAAATACATAAAAAAACAGTAACCTACAACACAAGAAGTAAAAACAAATTCCAACTAATAACCGCACGAGCACGGACTAATTACGGCAGAAAAACAGTATTAGTGGAGGGAACACGACTGTTCAATGATTTACCGGAAAATATAAAGAGATGTGATAGTATTAGTATATTTAAGAGAAAACTAAAAAAACATGTATGTACCCTATAACGTCACCAACGCCCCAGAGGCAAATATTATTTACTATTATTTAAAAGTAACTCTGTATCTCATTATAAGTGAACTGTTATTTAGTTCTTATGGGAAATAAATATCTTTTAAACCTTTTGGAGTTGAGAATACGAAAAAAATGCTATATCCGTGAACTTGGCAGATCATTTCCCAGCAGAGCATGAAAAAATGTGAGTTCTTCTATTGGCATGCGGGTGAGTTCTAGAGTTTCTTATAGACAAATAGTTCGGGCTTTTTTGCCTGAAAAAAGTCGAATGAAAATATTTACTTATTTATTTATTTATTACAGCATGGAATACTTACAGCTAAAAAAAACAACAAAAAAGGAAACAATAGTCGACAGAAAGCCAATTACAAGTCTTCACGTTTAGACTTATAATAGAATTTGTGTTGTGAACATACAAAAGCAGCAACATATCACTATATACTAAATTTTAATAGTTAAAACGATTAAAATAACCAATTGTGTCTGCAATTCAAAAGTGAGGGAGCAAGAAGAAAAAAAAATACATTTCGGAGCACTGCAGCTATTAAAAAAATTTGAGGCTTAAGCACCTTCTAGCTGAGGTCACACTGGTTGTAAAGAGATCCAAGTCGTGTTGTTTACATATTTTTTTAAAATTTTTGCTTGCACGCACAATATAACTGTTAAGATAAGATAGATAAGTCTTTATTTGCCTTAAATATGGTATTAAGTTGTTACAGTCTGGTTTGATATAATGTCCACATGTTTAGCTATACAGAATAATTTGTATCAATTGCATGCAAAATAATTAATAACTGGTAATACAATAATAGTCATTCAGATAGATTAATTGGTAATAAAATAATAATACAATAATAGTCATCACAAACATTTTCATTAATACATGTACATACACATTTTATATTTTCAAGTTATAGAAATCATTAATGTCATAAAAATTATGTCCATTAAGCCATTTAAATAGTTTGTTTTTAAATGAGTTAAGATTATTAAATAATTTCAATTCTTTTGGTATTTTATTGTATATACGTACACACATCACAAGGCAGCTTTTAGCATACTTGGCTGACTTAGGATTATCCTTTAATATAAGTCTGTGTGGATCCCTTGTTGGTCGAGAGATGACTTCGTATGCTTTTTGAACAATTCCTTATTAATATACACAAATTTACAGACCTCAAATATGTAAAGTGAGGGAAGTGGTAATAAACCCAGCTTTTTAAAAAACGGTTTGCAGGACTCATCAGGACGGAGTCCACAAATGGCCCTGATGCATTTTTTTTGCGCAATAAATGCTCTATCCTTATCCGTACTGTTCCCCCATATAATAAGCCCGTAACGTAAAATAGATTCTACATATGCGTGGTAGGTAATAATTGCCGTTTTTCTATTTATCACGTTCTTTACTTGTCTGAGAGCATAAACAAATTTATTGATCCTATTGCACAAATTATCTAGATGTACTTTCCAATTTAAATCTTGATTAATGAGTACACCCAAGAATTTGGTTTGTGTAACTTCTTTCAGTCTATCAATATTAAGTTTAAAATTATATTTAGCATGTTTAGATTTATTAAATTGTATAAAATTAGATTTGTCCAAGTTAATTTTTAATTTGTTTGTCTGTAGCTATCCTAAAATATTGTCAATAGTATTATTAATGTCCATTTCATGATCAGATATTGATTTATACTTTTTATCAGACGTCACGATGATTGAAATGTCATCTGCAAATAATATACATTTATGATTAGTCACTAGTGGTATGTCATTTATATATAATATAAACAAAATGGGGCCTAAGACACTCCCCTGAGGGACGCCACATTTATTTTCCCTGGAGTCAGAGGAATAGGAAGAAAGTAGGTTTTCATGCACTTTATCTATGACTACGTATTGTTTACGATCACTTAAATAAGACGAAATCCACTGCAGTGCTAGTCCTCTTATTCCAATGCCCTCTAACTTTTTTAATAAAACGTCATGTGCTACAAAGTCGAAAGCTTGTGACAGGTCGAAAAAAAGTCCTGTTGTTAAGTGATTATTATTTAGATTACTCAGGACATTGCTCAAAAGGGTAAATATTGCCTGTGTTGTCGACTTGTGCTTTTGGAATCCGAACTGTTCATTTGCTATAATTTTAAATTTGCTACAAAAGTCGACAAGTCTCTTGAGCATACATTTTTCGAATACTTTTGATAAAATAGGAATTAGAGTAATCGGGCGATAGTTTTTCACGTCATTTTTATTGCTTTTTTTGTAAAGTGGTTTCACGACTGATAGTTTTAAGGCATCAGGAAAAGTACCTGATGAAAATGAAAGATTAATTAAATATGTCAATATAGAAATTAATTCAGTGTTGCACTCTTTAATTATTTTTGTGCTAATTCCATCATAACCTTCGGAGTTAGTATTATTTAGAGCCATTAACTCCTTTTTAACTTCATCTTCCGTCATGCAACTAAGAAACATGGAATTAGGAATTGACCCCATATAGGAATCATTATGTAAATGATTAAATGTTGAGGTGTTTGTCGAGTCAATAAAATAATTATTAAAAGCGTTCGCTATGTCAGTGGGATTTGTCAGTATCTGCTTATCTAATTGTAATTCAGAAATATTATTGTCACATTTTGTATTCCCAATTTCGTGATTAATGACTGACCACTTACTTGACTGACTTGCTCTACATTTGTTTTGACTTTTTTTAATGAAATTAATATTAGAATTAATTTTTGATTTAATAATGCACTTTTTCAGCATATTTGAAAATTTTTTATATTTTGTTTTGTACAGTAAAGTTTTGTTTTTGTAGTAAAGATATCGTAAAGATCGTTTAGTATTGCAACTATTTCTTAGACCCTTACTTATCCATTTTTATTTGTATTTGTTGGAGTTATTAATCTTTATTTTTATTTTTGGGAAACATAAGTGATATATCAGACGTAATAAGTCATAAAATTTATTAAAAGCCTTATTTGGGTCAGCTTCCAGGTATACTTCTGACCACGATAAGTTTGTGAGACATTCTTTGAATTTTTTTATATTTTCGTTACCGTAGTCTTTCTTAAAAGTGTAGTAAGATTTGGACTTCGAATTTTGCTCTTTTACTGGAAAGCCTAATAATTGAGCAGTGTCGTGGTCAGATAGATGAAGAGGCAAAACAGCTGTTGAAGTTGTCTTTATGTTACTTAGTATGTGGTCTATACAAGCGTCTTTACGAGTGGGAATATTAATGTGCATTTGCAGATTGTAGGTATTACATAAATCTTTTAAATAGGTGGTCACTTTTCCTAGCTTTAGGGTATTTATATTAAAATCACCAGCAATAACTATTTTTGTACTTGGCCCATATTTCTTGTGTGTTTCACACATTAGTTGGTCGAGCTTATTCAAAAATACATTAGGGTCAGAGTTTGGCGTTCTATACAAGACATACTATTAATAAATTGTGCAATGAGATTTCAACGCCACAGGCTTCAAATGATTTTTGAGTTGTACATTTTTTTATGTAAGAAAGCTCATTGTATATAATACCCTGTTTTGCGAGAATACAGGTACCCCCTCTCTGTTTGTCTCTACTAAACGCAGTTGCTAAAATATAGTTTTTTAATTTTAAATATTTTTCATTACCGGCACGCATAAAGGTTTCAGAGAAACATAAAATGTCAGGTTCTTTATTTGCGTCTCGTAATTCCAATAATGTTAATTCAATTATTTCCTGTTTTGATAAAAAACTGGCGATATTTTGGTGTAATATTTTAAAACTCTTGCGTTCACTAGCAGTTTTCAAGAAAAAGCTGTTTCCTGTCTACACTCTTAAAATAGTGTGGTAGGTATAGTACCTATTTTTGTAGAAGTGGGATTTTTTTTATCGGGTTTATTTACAGTATTGGATTCTGGCTGTTTTCGTGCAAAGTAATATGGGATTGTTCCCTTAAAATCTTTTTTACATTTGGTTACAGTTTTCGTAACATTTGGTTGACTACGCAGCAGGGGCGAAACGTCCACATAAGCCGATTCCTACCGGCTTCCCTTTGGAAATTCGGAACACAACCACTCTATCGTCATTGAATAATCAAACTATAAGTATTTGATACACCATAAAATTAAAATACCTATTACAAAACGCCTACATACATTAAACATTGTCTTAATAACCCAACAACAAAACACTGCGCTAAAATAACTCGTAGGCGCGTCCGGCTTATGCTAAATTAAATTTCGTTACAAAAAATAAAGTCATCATGACGTCACTTCAGTCACGTGATCCGCGGTTTCTATGAGCCGGGTAAGCCGGTCTGTAGCGAGTTATTGTAGGCACATAGTAGCAGAAACGTGCGCGCGGGAGCGAGAAGGAATTATTGCTATTGCACCACCTCTTTCTGGCACACGCATTGATTCAAGGAAACATCTAAGTCTTTTCAGTAAAAGAGGTGATAGACACAATTATAGGACTAGAAATAGGGACCAATTAGTTCAACCGGGTTTCAGACTGGCTAAAGTAGACTCATCCTTCATGGGGTACTGTTTAAAATGTTATAATAAAATACCTCCCCACATACTCCAACTGAACGAAACGAAATTTAAATCTTGTATAAAACGCACACTATGCTGCCAAGCATATTATAAGTTGGGGGATTACATCGCTGATAAAAATGCTTGGCTTAGCGCTAGTCCAGCTCCACAAGGGCACATAAATTAATTGATGAGCATTCGAAAGTGTTGTTGCGGCTGATGAAGATTGTAAAAACTATCTTTCTTTGTATAAATTCAATCTCTTTGTATTGTATAATTGCATATCACATGTGTGGGCATTGTGACCACGTACATTCCATAAAGCTACCATTACCTGGGTACGTCTTTCATTGACTTGAATGTGCCCTGGCGGCTGAGAGTGTCATGCTCACTCAAATGTCTCGCTGATGGTGGCGTGTGTGTTGGATCATTAAGTTCCCTTCAAAATGGTTGAGCTAAATGGTGCTGATCCATGCGTCATGTTCGTGAACGGGCGCCGTCAGTAGGGACTGGTCATCTCTTAACTGCCACGGTTTATTTTAATTTTTGAATTGTTTTTATTTTTGTTTTTTGTTACGGACGCTTTTAACGTGCACGTCTTTCTACATTGTTCTCACATGTATAATTTCAACATGAATAATGTAACCAATATTTTTGTAACAATTTTTTTATTTAAAAGAGTGTCCGTGGAGTTTCTTGCCCGTTCTTCTCCATAGGTACCTACTACGCTTTGGAATGGGCAACTAGTTTCATCTTTCTGACTGACCGACCCCTTGACAATTCAAAAGTACCTGTAATTGGTTTATTTGAAATAAATGCTTTGAGTTTGAGTTTGAGTTTGAGTTTGATTCGGTAGTTTTCGTTGAATTTCGTAATACTGGGTAGGAGTTCGGAGTTCGTAAACATTTCATTATTCGTATGACAATGTGTGGTTGCTTTTTGACGTAATCGCATTAGAACCATATTAATTTGCATTTCTTTCGCACAGTATTTATTGTATTCATTAGTTTATCATTACTAGTACTTAGTATTAATATTTGTTTGTAGTTATAGGACAGTGATTAACATAGTGTTTTGAGTTTATTGGATGTGAAAATAAAGTACGTTGTAATTAGGTATTGGGGTAAGTAGATAGTTTAATACGCTGAAATTACTTATTTAGAGTAGATTTGAAAATAATTAGTACGAAATAATTCAAAAGCGGTTCCTACGTTTTTTGCAGTACAAAACTAGGAAATATACTCCCAATTATACAGCGCGATGTAAAAGGTTTCACATCTTACCACTTCATGAGCGCAGACGCATTGCAGATATGACGTATTTACTTAAAATCGCAAATGGTACCATAGATTGCCCTGAGCTGTTAGGTAGTTTAGGGTTAGTAACACACTGCAAAATGTTTCGCAAACCTAGTTTGTTGCATGCCCCTCATTCCAAGTCCGCGTACAGGCAGAATTCATTTCTAATCCGTGCGTGCAGACGTTTTAATAATAAACTGTCTGGTGAATATGATTTGGATATATTCAACACCAGTGTTTCTCGGCTTAAGCATTTGTTGGTAAAAAGCTTCTTTACGGAAAAGTAATTGTTAGCAAAACTGATTTTTAGTTTGTAATTTATCGTGTGCTATTTTTTTTTCCTAATTTATGTTTAATGGGTATTTTGTACCGACCTTTTTTTTTCACTTTTTTATGTCACGTGTTTATCAGTGGAAACTTGTAAATGGCCTTCAATTTTATATAATTTAAGAACACTGTGTAAGTGAGCTGTAAGTTTCCCGAATATAATAAAATAAAATCTTATTAAGATGGCGGCATTCATAGTTTTAGAATACAGATTACTTAGTGAAGAAACATGCTTTTCAAGGTTAAGTTTTGAAAATACGTGCTCGCCCAGATGTTACTATAAATTAGAAACGCCGCGATGGTTCGTTCAAAGATTTTAATGTTTCCCTTTACGATAAATATCAATGACTGACTGGCAGTCGTAAATTTAATAAAATGTATTGTTCCCGTGTTTACTTTTCTTAGATTGTAGTTGTTTATAGAATATAGGGTTTTTAAAACATATTCGTAGCTGTTTTATGAGTTCGGGATTGGTAGCAATAGAATTATTTTGACGAATTAGGTCATATTTTTTTTTTTTTTATGCTCCGGCTTCCCTCCTCCATAACGTGAGCCTTCGCTACTGCTACGCAGTATTAATTTCTTTAGTTCTTTGACATTTAAGTATTTTTTTTCATAATCATCATAGTCAATAGTATAATTAATTAATTTACATGTCTTATTTAATTTATGATTAGAGTCAATAAACAAAAGAATTTTTGTATTCATTGCAAATATTGCGTAGAGTTTGGTTCAAATCATTTACATTTAAATACATATTCTTTAGCAAACTTAGAACAATGACATTATTATTGCTGAATACATTGAGAAGTTGACGAAGTTGTGAAGACAAAATCTTACTATCGTAGTCATTTTCACCCACACAAATAATGAGTTTGTCACTTGGGGATAGCTGAATATTATGGCAGTTCTTAATGACGTCACTAGTTAGTGCGTATGGCTTCGTTAGAGACGTGACGACATATTTTACATATGATGTATCCTGTCTTGATTGCATCAATGCAGATGATAGTCCAACACATTGTTGAGTGCCAAAAATATATATTTTGTTCGTACGCTCCACTTTTAGAGCATCCAGTGTAGTATTTTTTTCTTTTTGACAATCACCTTTTGTTTCCAATATCCTCTGAAGCTTCAATATTTGGCCCTTGAGGTTTAATATTTCGTTTCCGGCTTGTTCCAACTGATGCTCCAGATCTGTGATGTTCTTCTGTAGACTCAAGACATTACTTGTACCCAAATTTCTAGGTGGCGTAGAGAAGGCTTGCATATCTTGGTGTAACATAGAATATGTCGAGGCTTTTTTTGTAACTTCTGATCTATCATTTGCTCTTTGCGGTGGTTGGTTTAAGATTTTTTTCAGAGTATTGTTATCTTTTAATAATTTATCATTTTGTTTCCGAAGCTCATTGTTTTCGAGTATGATATTCTCAAGTTCATTTTGAGAACTACTAAGTTGCGTTTGGAGCAGTTTAATCGTATCCTTCATTTCCTGGGCGTGAATTGAATCAGTTACCGTATAGTCCATACTTCTTGACAATGTTTTGTCGGTTATGGCAGTTGATTCATCGTATGTATCCATTGTATGTGTGAGTCACATATTTCAGAGGATGTGCTTTTTGGAGTAGACCAAGGCGTAGTCTCCTCTGATACGTTAGGTGTCTCATCTATGTATGATGATTTAGGAGATTTAGGAGACGAGCGTTTTTTTGTCCTCATTGTTACGTTAGATACAGTAGAGTTGGCTGGGATTTGTTCTTTTGCTTTCTGGGTGCACGCTTTGCATTCCCATCTGAATTTTTTCCTTTCTTCTAGATTCTTTATTCGGTATACTTTCTCAGGATAACCAGCACAGTCAAATTCGTAATGGCTTTTACATGAAGTGCATAATAAGGTGCTTCGTTGATCAACTTGTTTTTTGCATTTGTAACAAGTGACTTGTAGAGGGTCCTTACGTCCGCTATTGTTAATAACGCTTTTAATTCTCTATGTCATTGTCTCATTCGTTTTCGATTTTATTTAAAAGGAACAGCTGATCGACGCTTCACGGTTGGTACAGCTGCTTGACGATCGATGGCGCACTTTCCAGTTGGTGTAGAATCTTAATGTAGATGGCGCCACTGATATAGAATCGCTTTTTGATGATGATCACTGGTAGACCTCTAATCAACTCAATTATACCACAAGACTGACACGAGAACTATGTTATCCTTTCTTTGGAATACACTAATTAATAAATTAATGAAGAAAAAGAATACCCCGTCGCTGGATTCGAACTCACCGCTCCCAAGTCGCATTCATTAAAGGTACAGACAATAGCCACTCGACAACACGTACATTAATACATTGACTCAAAATTGGCCTTAGGTTTTCGGAAATTTTTCGTCGCAAAACAGTTACGATTTTGATAATTTTGAATGGAGGGTTTATTCAAAATTGTTTGGAATTTTACAACTTTTGGGATATCACTGTTTTTTATTGTTATTTAGTTTGACTTATGCCACAGTAACGTTATATAATGAGTTATGAGTACTCTAATATGTAAAAAACACTGAAATAGCACTGATTTGTCCTTTTTTGGGATGATGTTACACTTGTATATTTCAATGTTTATAACTTTTTAGTTTGTGGGAATAATCACTGAGTAACAATGTCACTTGCTTATTGTGGGTCACTTTCACTAATTAACTTATTTAGAACTGTGAATTACGAAATAAACTATTTTAAAACATAAAATACAACGGAGCTGATTTGTACTATGGACGACAGCGCCATCTCTCACCTCCGCTTCTTTTCTTTCTGCCTATAATTAGTAGAACTTTGTGTAAGCAATTATAAAATAAATCAGGATATTTCAATGTGAATTTATGATTTTATTAGTATTCAACTTGATTAGTAATTTGGTTCGATAAAAGATGATACTGTGTTTAAATAAAGTTATGATTAAATACGTAAAAAATAACTTGAGTTCAAATACAAAACATTAATGATTAATATAATAAATAGATACCATTTTATATAAGTTTTTAATGTTCGTCTATTGACTTCAAATTCGCGCGCTTTGCCGCATTTTTGTAACGTGGACACGAGGTGTCGAGTAAATCTAATACTGTTTTCTGGGGCATTATTTTTCGGACTATCGAGCTGTACAGTACAAGTTACCTAAGTGTAAAAGCGTTATTATTATAAAAGTGTATACCTAAGTGTTATAGTGTAATTATTGTGTTACTTAATTAAAAGGATTTACCTCAGTATAAGTCTTTCCTTTCATTTGAGGTACACGAAAGGGTTGTAAAAATCGAAATGCTTTGTTTGGAACATTGAAATAAAATTTTGATAATAACTCAGGGCTGTCAATATTCGGCGTCAGCGTCGTCTGTTACGCTGACGACACGTTGGTCCTGGCGTAGGGGAGGTCGTACCAGGCGTACATCTGGGAGTGGCGCGAGGAGGCGAAACGCCGGGGTTTAACTCCGATGCCGCAAGAAATTGCGGCACAGCGGACAGAGCTCCGGCGGGATCTCATGGCGTCATGGAGAGTGCGATTGTCGCAACCCAGTGCTGGGCACGCTACAATTGCGGCGATAAGACCCTTTTTGAGGAGTGGCTTGAGAGGCGCCACGGCATCCTCACCTTCCGCCTGACGCAGGTCCTCACCGGACACGGCTGCTTCGGGAGGTTCCTGTTCAGGATAAGGCGGGAGGAAACACCCGGGTGTCACCATTGTGTGGATCGGCCTGAGGACACGGTGGAGCATACGGTGGAGGTCCGCCCGGCTTGGGTGGAGCAACGCCGTGTCCTCGTAGAGGCGATTGGCGGCGGTGATCTCTCGCGTCCGGCCCTGGTTCAGGCCATGGTACAGAGCGAGAGGAAATGGCAGGCCGTCATCTCCTTCTGCGAAACGGTAATGCTCGCGAAGGAGGAGGCGGAACGCGTGAGGGAGAGGCAAATTTCACACCCTCACGCCCCTAACCGCCGCAGGATAAGGACCAAGCCCGTGTCGACGGCGCGTTGTGTTCCACGCGCGCCTCAAAGAGATGTCAGCAGAATTGACGTCCGCTAGGGCCAATGCCTGCCGGGGGTCCGAAGAAAACCGATAGGGAAATCGTGGCCCCCGGCAACAGGGCAACCGAAGGAACACGGGTGGGTGTTAAAATTCTGACACGCCCTCCCGCTCCACCCAGAGCGGGAGAAGTTATTTGATAATTTCCAAACCAAAAAAAAAAAAAGAGCTGTCAATATTATTGTTAAAGATTTTAAATAGGAATAAACAGTCAGCAATCTCACGTCGATCTTCGAGTGGTAGTAAATGATATTTCTTACAGAGTCGGAGATAATCGATTGAATGGTATGGAATCTTTTGATGGAAACAAAGATATTTTATGAAACTTCTTTGAATGTTCTCAATGCGGTCAATGTATTTGCGATAACGTGGGTTCCATATCTGAAATGCATACTCTAGCTGTCTTCTAATAAAAGTGCAATACAATATTTTAAGTGTTTTAGCATCTGTAAAGCACTTAGAGAGACGCATTATAAACCCAAGCAATTTAGAGGCTTTATTGACAATGGTGTCGATTCTCTTGTCACAAATGCCTCTAAACTAGACTAAAAATCACCAAAATTTAGTTTAATCTTGTCAAACGACGATTTCCCATTCTGAAATAGACTAAAATGACACAACTAATTTAGTGAAAATGGCAATTTTGCTATTCTGAATTTGACGTTTTTAACCTAAAATTTAGATTTTCTAACTAAATCTGACTATTTTTAATCGCGACTAAAAACGTGTCGAATAAAATTGGTTGTCATGAACTTTAAATTCACACCAACACCTCGACTTCAGATGCAAAACAGTACTGAATATATTTTTTTCTTTTGCTTATATCTCGAAAACGGTGTGTCCAATCGCAAAAATAATGAAAATTTCGACACCCTTTATAAGACCCTTAAATCCCTAACACTACATGTAGGTAATATTTTTTCTTATTTTTTATACCGCCGTCGTGCCACCACTGTGGCGCGGCGGAGGACGCGGCCCAGCACACCCTCGAGGTGTGCCCGTCGTGGTCTGAGCCGCGCCGCAGTCTCGTCGCGGTGATCGGACCGGACCTCTCACTCCCCGGCTTGGTTAACGCCATGCTGAGGGATGAGAGGTCCTGGGCGGCAGTCGCCTCCTTCTGCGAACACGTCATGTCTCAGAAGGAGGCAGCGGAGCGCGCGCGGGAGGACGATCCTGACGCGGCGCCGCTCCGAAGGCGGAGAAGGGGTCGAAGAAGACGTCAGTTTGACAGTCATCTCCGACTCCTCCCAGGTGGAGGCCAGCAGGCAACGGGTGCGGGGGCACCCTTGCCTGTATTGCACAGGCATCCACCAGTGTCGGACGGGAATGGCCGGGAACACCTGGCCATTCCCGTCCGACACTGGTGGATGCCCCCCAGTCTGGGGGGCATGCGGGGCCCGCCAGATAGGCGGGCATGCGCCGGGAGGGTTGTGGAAGTAAAGGCTGAGCCGGTTTCCCATGGCCCTCCCATCACGGCGATGTGGGAACACCGCTGAGTTTTAGTGGGTATACTGTCATTACCGACAGGAGTCCCACATACCCCGACTCGTCCCCCACGAGCGGGGATGCGTAATGCATTTCAGTGACAAAAAAAAAAAAAAAATGGTTAGGTTAGGTTAGGTTAGGTTGGGGGATCCCCCACAGTGCATACTTCCTCGTAGTTTCCCCCGGGCAACGCCGTGTCTGACCACCGTAACGGAGTGGCAGACCGGCGGCTAAAGTGCGCTGTGATTCGTAGACAAAAATGCGGTCGTCTGCGAATATGACGAGCAAACCACCCACGCGTGACGCCTCTGGGCGTTTTATTTCGAATCGCTCCTCCCAGGGCGATTCTAACGGCCCTTCTCAGGGCCAACCCAAAGGCCCTTCTCAGGGCCAATCCAACGGCCCTTCTCAGGGCCACGCCGGCGGCGCTTTGTCGTCGGAAGCTGACCGCGCACCCTCTGCGGTCAGCTTTTTCAGTAGGCCAGACGAGTTGTCGACGACGACTCCAATATGGACACGTCGGGGGCCGAAAGCGACCGCTTCAAGCGGAAGAGGTCCGAGGGCTCCTCGGAGTCGACTAGAGGTGGGGCGAAGAAGAAGTCGAAGTCTAAAAAGGTTTCGACTTCTACTGCGCCTTCTACCCACGATGTGAGCTTGGTGGACGCCGAGCGCCAGCTACACCTAGCAAAAAGGGCGCAACTCCAACTAGACCTGGAGGAGAGGGTCGCCGCCAAGGAGCAGCAGGCGCAAGTTGCCAGATCGAGGGCCGGCTATGGTGCATCCAAGGTGCTGTATGCCGACCACTCCCTGGCGGAATTGGAGCGCATGGCGCAAGAAGATAAGGAGGAGGTCCTGGAGGTCACCTCAAAGTCTTCAAATTTGAAGGGGACCTTTCAGAAGGCCCTCAAATGCCGGGCCGCCAGCATGCACGGCATTGTTCTGGAGCTGGTGAAGCGAACGGCCACGGACGAGACACGGCAGCTGCAGACCAAGGTGGATCGCCTTCAGGCGGAGGTCAGCCAGCTACACCAGAAGCTGGCTGAGGCCATGGCCACGCCTGCCCAATCTACCCCAGGTCCGGTGGTAGGAGGCTGCTCCTCCTCCCCTGCCAGCCTTGAGGCAACAATCCGCGGGGTTGTCATGGAGGAGAGGGCCTTCATCAGAGCCTGCTTCGCAGGCATCGAGGACCGGCTCTTGCCGGAAAGGCGGCTCCGCCCGCCGCTAGCGGTGGACAAGAGTCCACCACCGAGGGAGCCGGAACCTGCGCCTCTAGCAGGCCCGGTATCCAAGGGCAAAGGAAAGGGCAAGAAGACTAAGGCGGCTCCTCATACACCCACCACAAGCGCGGAGGGAGCATCTGGGTCGTCTGCTACACCAGCTGCAGCTCCCCAGAACTCGCAGGAGGAAGACGCCCTTCTTCCCTCCACCACCCCATCCAACCAGTCGTGGACGGAAGTGGCAAGGAGAGGAAAGGGAAAAAAGGGGAAAAAGTCGGCCCCCAAGCCCGCTGCGACTGGTCCTGCAGCCAAAAGGGCCCCAGCCGGCGGGAGAAAACTGGTTCCTCCCAAAACCGCGGCCATCGTGGTGACCGTCACTCCGGAGGCCGTGGGGCGGGGCGAGACGTATGAGTCCGTCCTAAGACGGGCTCGTACCAATGCTGATCCCTCCCGGCTGGGGATCAGCAACATCACGTGCCGCCTTACCCTAACCGGGGCTCGAATTTTCGAGTTCTCGGGGGAACAGCGCTGCGCAAATGCGGACCTCTTCGCAACAAAGTTGCAAGAGGTTATTGCGCGGCAACGGTCGTCAAGCCCGTTAAGACTGCAGCCTTGGAGGTGGCCGATCTGGATGATTCGGTCACCAAAGAGGATGTGGTGGCGGCCGTCGCGGCGGCTGGAGGCTGCGACGCTGGCGCGGTCAAGGGTGGAGCCATCGGGCTCGGCCGCCGCGGCATGGGCGTCATCCGCGTTGAGTGCCCAGTCGCCGCGGCTGGGGCCGTATTTGCGACCAAGGGACGGCTGCTTGTGGGGTTCAGCACGGCTGTGGTCCGGCCGCTTGAAGAACAGCCTGTTCGCTGCTTCAAGTGCTTCGCGTTCGGCCACACCCGAGCCACGTGTCTCTCCAAGTTCGACTGGGGAGATACTTGCTTCCAATGCGGACAGGAGGGACACAAGAGTGCTGCTTGCCACGCTGCCACCGCACCACACTGCGCGGCGTGTTCCGCCAGTGGCCGCCCGGCGGACCACAGGATGATGGGCAGGAGTTGCAAGCCCCCTGTGAGGAAAGGCATAGTGCCAGCGCAGGTTCGCCCTGTTGCTGCCGCCGCTGCCGTCGTCGTCGCCACTGTAGCTCCAGCGGCGGTAGCTGAGGGGACAGGTGCGATGTTGGAATAATGGTTTCCGACTACCGCATCCTCCAGGCGAACACCAATCACTGCAGAGCGGCCCAGGACCTGGTGGTGCAGGTCATGGCCGAGTGGTTGGTGAACGTAGCGGTGGTCGCCGAGCCCTACTCAATCCCCGGCAGCTGGCTGGGTGACGAGGACGACTCGGTGGCACTAGCGGCGCGGTCTACCACAGACTCCCCTCCCCTCTCACTATTAGAGAGGGGACCGGGATACGTGGCCGCCGCGTGGGGAGACTTAGCCCTTGTAGGCGTCTATTTCTCCCCAAACCGCCCTCTTCAGGACTTCGAGAACTATGTCGGAGTCCTGGCCGCCGTGGTCGGCAGGGCGGCGCCGCGTCAGGTCTCCGTACTGGGGGACCTGAATGCCAAGTCGGTGACTTGGGGTAACCCGGCCACTGACGCACGCGGGCGGGCAGTGGAGATGTGGGCAGCCTCCTCTGGACTTTCCCTCTTGAACAGAGGAAGCGTCCAGACATGCGTGCGGCGGCAGGGTGGCTCAATAGTGGACGTCACTTTCGCCACCCCTGCGTTGGCCGCGCGCGTGTTGAACTGGCGGGTGGATCTGGTGGAGACTATGTCGGACCACCGCTACGTGCGGTTCGACATCTCCACCAGTGGCCCCGGAGAGACGCAGCCCCTCTCGGTGCGAACACCGTTCCCACGGTGGGCTCTTACCCGCCTGGACAGGGAGGCAGCGGCGGAGGCGGCGTTCGTCCAGGACTGGCTTTCGCCGCCTTCCGCCGGCCTGGATGTGGACACAGTGGCGGGGCACCTGAGGGAGTCTCTGGAGGACCACTACCCAAACGCGCCGTGTACTGGTGGTCGGCGGAGCTGGCGGGGCTTCGAGCAGTGTGTGTGGAGGCAAGGAGGGCCTACACGCGGAGACGGCGGCGGCGTCGACGGGACTTGGCCGACGAGGACCACCTCTATGAGGTATACATGGAGGAAAAAATGGTCCTCGATCGGGCCATCGCCGCCGCCAGAGACTCGGCGAGAGCAGAGCTGCTGGAGGGTCTCGACAACGACCCCTACGGGAGACCATATAAGGCTGCACGCAAGAAACTGCGCCCTTTGGTCCCCCAGTGGCCGAGACCCTGGAGCCCACATTTCTGGATGGGGTGGTTCAGTCCCTGTTCCCGTGCAGGGACAACTTCACCCCGCCAGTTATGAGCCCACCACGGGGGATAGCTCCGCCAGCTGAGGAAGAAGAGGAGGCCCCTCCTGTTACGGAGTCGGAATTTGGCGCGGCGATTCTCCATATCCGCGCCAAGAAGACAGCTCCGGGCCCCGACGGTGTTCCGGCAAAAGTGGTGGCGATCGCTGCCACTCAAATGGAGGAGAGGTTTCGGGACCTCTTCAGCGCATGCCTTGCGTCTGGAAGGTTCCCGAAACCGTGGAAGGAGGGGCAGTTGTGCCTCCTTCGGAAGGAGGGCCGCCCAGCTGATTCCCCCTCGGCATACCGGCCCATCGTTCTGCTCGATGAGGTCAGTAAAATGTTCGAGGGGATAATCGCTGCCCGCCTAAAGAGCCATCTGCGGAGTATCGGGCCGGACTTGTCGGACGCTCAGTTCGGTTTTCGGGCTGAGCGTTCCACGGTGGATGCGCTGGCCTGCCTTAAGGGCCAGGTGAAGGAGGCGATGGAAGCGGGGGACGGATTGTTGGCTGTGTCATTCGACATAGCGAATGCCTTCAACTCCGTTCCCCACTCCACCATCCTAGAGGCACTCCGATTCCACGGAGTGCCTCGATACATGCGCAGGCTGCTGGCCGACTACCTGGAGGATCGGGCGATCCTCCTGGTAAATAGGACTGGCCAAGTCCGGCGGTACGCCGTTGAGGCCGGCGTTCCACAGGGGTCAGTCTTAGGACCTCTCCTCTGGAACGTCGGCTATGATTGGCTCTTGCGGGGAACTCTCCTCCGAGGCACGAGTGTCGTCTGCTATGCGGATGACACTCTCCTCACCGCCCGGGGGGAGAGTTTCAGGGAGGCGGCCAACTTGGCCTCGGCGGGCGGCTCCTTGGTCGCAGGGAGGATCCGCCGCCTAGGTCTAACGGTGGCGCTGCACAAGACCGAGGCCGTGTTTTCCACGGCCCTCGGCAGCGCCCCCCACCTGACGCCCACATCTTCGTGGAGGGCGTCAGAATTGAGGTGAAGGCCCAGATGAAATATCTGGGCCTTGTACTCGACAGCAGGTGGCGCTTCGGCCCACATTTTAGCGGGCTGTCGTCGCGCCTGCTGAAGACCGCGGGCGCACTCTCGTGGCTGCTTCCCAACTTGGGGGGGCCCAGCGCGCGATGCCGGCAACTTTACGCCGGCATCTTGAGGAGTATGGCCCTCTACGGGGCTCCCATCTGGGAAGAATCACTCCAAAGGAGAGAAAACGCCGCTGCCTTGCGGGCACCCCAAAGGGCCATAGCCCAGCGGGTGGCGCGGGCCCACCGCACGGTGGGCTTTGCGGCAGCATGTGCTCTGGCCAGCACCCCTCCTTGGGAACTTGAGGCGTGGGTGCTCGCCAGAGTATATGAATGGACGGCAAGGCGGAGGGCGAGAGGAGAACGCCCAGCCCCGGAAGAGCGGGAGGCAGTCCGACGGGAGGCGAGGGACGCCATCGTCACCCATTGGACGGATGACCTCGCCATCGCAGCCTTCGGCCGCCGAACCCTCGACGCGATTGGGCCAGTCCTGCGAGACTGGCTCGAGCGCTCGCATGGGTTCCTCTCCTTCCGTCTGGTGCAGGTGCTGTCCGGACACGGTTGTTTCGAATCGTACCTGCACCGAATAGGACGTGAGGAGACGCCGTCGTGCCACCACTGTGGCGCGGCGGAGGAGGCGGCCCAGCACACCCTCGAGGTGTGCCCGTCGTGGTCCGAGCCGCGCCGCAGTCTCGTCGCGGTGATCGGACCGGACCTCTCACTCCCCGGCTTGGTTAACGCCATGCTGAGGGATGAGAGGTCCTGGGCGGCAGTCGCCTCCTTCTGCGAACTCGTCATGTCTCAGAAGGAGGCAGCGGAGCGCGCGCGGGAAGACGATCCTGACGCGGCGCCGCTCCGAAGGCGGAGGAGGGGTCGAAGAAGACGTCAGTTTGACAGTCATCCCAGCCCTCCCATCACGGCGATGTGGGAACACCGCTGAGTTTTAGTGGGTATACTGTCATTACCGACAGGAGTCCCACATACCCCGACTCGTCCCCCACGAGCGGGGATGCGTAACGCATTTCTCAGCGACAAAAAAAAAAAAAAAGGTTAGGTTAGGTTAGGTTAGGTTAGGTTAGGTTCCCCACCGAGGGTATCTCCACGTTGTCGTCGTGGTGGGGCTTGTGTGTCTCAATGATCTTGGGGCTCTGCCGGTAGAGTTACTCATGCCGGAAAGGTCCAAGTGAGAGACCAGACCAAGAGAGATACCGGGACGGAGTCGCTCCTGATCGATCGACGATAGTCGATCGACAGAAGACGTGACCATGCCGCTGCGGTGTAGGCGCACCAAAGCGGCACGTGTTTCTCTCCTTGAGGAGAGAACTTTCGGCGGGTTCGCTGAGTCGGGCTGACCGGACAGCGAACGGAGGCATGTTTAATGCCGCCGCCGGGGGCTTGGCTTAATTGCCTGGCCCAGAGGAAGGCTACCTCTAAGATAAAAAACCACCCAATCCTAAGCTTTGAAGCGCGGTGAGAGGATGAATGGCTGGAGGGAGTCCAGTCGTGAGCGCTTCCCCTGTAGAGCACCTGCCGCACTCTGCAGTATGTAGGCTTACCGGGCATCTAGGCTCTGCCCGGTGGACATTTTTGACCTATATCTACTCGTGGGATTCATATGGATACAATAAATAAAACTAATAAAATAAAATCGAAGGAGTTGCCGATCGTGTTGGTCGAGCAGATGGGTGTGAGTGCGCTGTCAGATTCTGACACCGCATCTGATAGGATAAGTGTGGCGAGCGTAGCGAGCGTAAGCTCAAAGCGCTCACCGATTGAGGAAGCAATGGCTGGGCGTCATTCCAAATTTTGGAATAAACGCTCACGGAAAGAGGAGAAACGCGCTGGGTTGACAGGCCTCTCTTCTAGCGAGGAGAACCTACCGGCCGCTAAAGTGTCGACAGGCAGGAGAGGGCGAGGTCGCGCAGTTGGTGGAGCGTCAGCTCCTTCAACGTCGCGCGATCCTCAAGGGCGCTTCCTCAAGCGCCCCGACACGCCGGCACCCAGCGGAGGAAGCGATTCAGGGACCAAGCAAGTGGAGGGCGTTACTACCCAAAACTCGATTTCCTTGGTCAGCACTAAGGGGGAGGTCAACTCTGCTAGGAGAGAGGAGAGACGGGCAGTGGCTCTTGACGAGGTGGCTGAAATGGCCAGTCAGGCCAGAGAGCGCCGGTCTGCTCGCTTGACCGCCGCCGAGGATTTGTCGGCGGCAGCCCTAAACCGCCAAGTGATGGACAGCGTGGACGTGGTTCTGAAGGTTGCCACTAAGTCTGGTAACTTGAAGGGCACGTTCACGCGAGCTCTAAAAGAGGCGGCAGATGGGATCAAGGAGGCGGTGGAAGTCCTCCTTAATCGCTCGACTTCGGAGGAGACGGCAAAGTTGTGGGAGGAGAACAGCCGTCTCCGATCCGAGCTGGAGGACCTCAAGCGGGAGTTTGCCGCTCAGAGGAATGACTGGCAGCAACAGGCAGCTCCCGCATTTACCGGCTCCCCTCCTGCCACGCCTTCATTGGCCCCTGCACCTGCTCCACCGACTGCACTTGCCCTGTCGGACCACGAAATTCAGAGAGTGGCCCGAATATGCATGCAGCAGTGTGGGGGCATGGTGAGTGCCCGACTTGAGGCCATGGAGACGCGCCTCCCCCCGGCTGAAATCCTCCGGCCGCCGCTTGCGGCAGATAGGCGGAGGAAGGAGGAGTCCGCCAAGACTAAGCCCGTGCAGGCGGCCGAAAAACCTGCGGAGGGGACCAAAAAGTCCACGGAGAGGCCCAAGAAGCCCGCGGCGAGTACGTCCGTTCCTCCTTTCCACTCAACCGCGGTACCGGCGACCACGCCTCCCACCCAAGAGGCCTGGACGACGGTGGTAAAAAGGGGTCGCAAGAAGAAGTCGGCGCTACCGGCACCCGCCAAGGTCCCGGCTTCAAAAGAGGGCACGAGGCCACCCAAAGCCAGGACCCCACGCTCTGAGGCTGTAGTTATTACATTGCAGCCCGAAGCCGCGGACAGGAGTGTGACATATAAGTCGGTCTTGGCGCAAATAAAGGAGAAGCTGAAGTTCAGCGAATTTGCCACCCCAGCTGGCTTTGTTTTTAAAACGGCAGCCACGGGTGCCAAAGTGTTTGAGGTGTCGGGTGCTGCAAGGCAGGAGAGGGCGGACGTTCTGGCCGCCAAGATACGAGAAGTCCTCAAACCAGAGGATGCCCGGGTGTCCAGGCCCACTAAAACGGCTGAGTTACGCATAGATGGGCTGGACGACTCCGCAACCCCGGAGGAAGTAGTGGCGTCTATTGCTCGAAGCGGAGAATGTCCGCCCGAGAGCGTACAGGTGGGCGAAATTCGCTGCAGTGCGGCCGGGCTAGGCACGATTTGGGTACGGTGCCCGGTAGCGGCTGCAAACAAGGTCGCAGACGGCAGACGTTTGCTAGTGGGTTGGGTGTCTGCCAGGGTGAAACTCCTGCCAACAAGGGCTATGCAGTGCTTCAGGTGCCTGGAAAAGGGACATGTCCGGGCACAATGCACTGCAGAAGCAGACCGCAGTGACCTTTGTTATCGCTGCGGTCAACCTGGTCACAGGGCGGCCCAGTGCTCCGCTACACCGAACTGCAGTCTTTGCGCAGCTGCAGGGAAGCCTACGGAGCACAGACTTGGCGGGAAAGCTTGCAAGGCTCCGAGAAAGGTTGGCAGGAGAACTGGGGCTATCAGAGGACCTGCGCCTCTCCCACAGCCCGGCAATCAAGCAACTGACTTCCGACCCAGGGAAGGAGGAGATGCCAAGGAAATGGAATGCCAGTGATGGCACAATTCCATTTCCTCCAGGCGAATATCAACCACGCCGCCAGAGCTCAGGATCTTTTGCTCCAGAGCATGGCGGAGTGGTCGATCCATGTGGCTGTGGTCGCTGAGCCGTATTTTGTCCCTCCCCGCGATAACTGGGCAGGGGACCTAGACGGTTTAGTGGCCATCATTGGCGGGACACTGGTCAGTCCCTCCCGACCCGAGGACACGGTTGGGTGGCCGCCCTTGCGGACGGAATTGTCACCATTGGGGCGTACTTCTCGCCCAACAGGAGTCTTGCTGACTTCGAGGGGTTCCTTGTCGAACTGGGTGCCGTCGTGGGCCGGTTCCACCCTCGCCCGGTGCTGTTGCTCGGGGATCTCAATGCCAAGTCTACGGCGTGGGGATCCCCGGTCACCGACCCCAAGGGTGAGGTATTGGAGGAGTGGGCGGTCACGACCGACTTGACCATCCTGAATCGGGGCTCAGTTTACACGTGCGTGCGGCAGCGGGGTGGGTCTATAGTGGACGTCTCGTTCGCTAGCTCCGCTGTTGCGGGTCGTGTCCGCGACTGGCGAGTTGCCGTAGAGGTGGAGACGTTGTCAGACCATCGATATATTCGCTTCGACGTCTCCACCCAGACTGCGGGCGGCGGCCGACCGTCAGCCCCGCGAATGGATGGTCCTCGCTGGTCGTATAAGCGACTCGACAGGGAGCTTCTCGAGGAAGCCGCTATCATCCAGGCTTGGGTCCGGGAGTCACCGACGAACGAACCCGTCGACGTCGAAGAAGAGGCGCAGTGGTTCCGCGGGGCGATGACACAAATCTGCGACGCGTCCATGCCCCGCGTCCGCACAAAGCCCACAAGGCGTCAGTTGTACTGGTGGTCCGACGCAATCGAGCAGATGCGCGTGACCTGCGTGGAGGTTAGACGCCAGTACACCCGATACCGGAGGAGACGTCGTCGGGTTCCGGAAGAAGAAGCCGCGCTGTATGAGGTGTACCGCGCGGCGAAGCAGACTCTGTGGCTGGCTGTCGGCGAGTCTAAGACTCGAGCCAGGGAGGAGATGTTGGCGACCCTAGACGGGGATCCGTGGGGGCGCCCTTATCGTGTAGTCCGAGGGAAACTTCGTGCCTGGGCGCCTCCACTAACGGAGAGCTTACAGCCGCAGTTGCTGGAGGATGTGGTCGCAGCTCTCTTCCCTGCTAGAGAAGAGCATACACCGCCGCCGATGGCTTTGCCCACAGCCGCAGAGTCGGAGGATGAGGAGGTCAACGTCCCTGAGGTGACACAGCCGGAGATGAGGGCGGCCGTAACGCGGCTCCGGGCTAAAACCGTTGCCCCGGGGCCCGATGGAGTTCCCGGCCGCGCGCTCGCCCTCGCTCTGAAACAGCTAGAGCCCCAGCTGAGAGGACTCTACTCAGCTTGTTTTGAGCGGGGCCTATTCCCTGCTCAGTGGAAGACAGGTCGTCTGGTCCTGCTCAGGAAAGTGGGGCGCCCAGCAGACTCGCCGTCCGCATACCGGCCTATAGTGCTGCTAGACGAGGTGGGTAAGCTTTTTGAACGGATAATTGCAGCCCGCCTCGTCTGTCACTTATACAGAGAAGGGCCGGATCTGGACGACAGTCAGTTCGGCTTTCGGCATGGGCGTTCCACTGTCGACGCAATAATGCGGGTGAGAGTCCTGGCGGAGGAAGCGGTATCCCGGGGCGGGGTTATGTTGGCGGTGTCCTTGGACATCTCCAACGCATTCAATACCCTGCCCTGGAGTTGTATTCGGGAGGCACTGCGGTACCATAGGGTGCCCCGCTATCTCCGTCACATCGTTGGGGCTTATTTAGCGGAAAGGTGTGTCACCTACAGGGGACGCGACGGTGGGGGCCGGCGCGATATGTCGTGCGGTGTTCCACAGGGCTCGGTCGTGGGCCCGCTCCTGTGGAACATCGGTTACGACTGGGTGCTGAGGGGCGAGCTCCAACCGGGAGTGGACCTGACGTGTTATGCGGACGACACGCTGGTTACAGCCCGGGGGAGCTCGTATAGGGAGGCAGCGTTGCTGGCGACGGCTGCGGTCTCACAGGTGGTGGGTCGCATCCGACGCCTGGGCCTGGAGGTGGCTCTCAATAAGTCGGAGGCCGTGGTCTTTCACGGCCCTCGGCGAGCGCCACCACCGGGATCACACGTCGTGGTCGGGGGGGTCCAAATTGCTGTCGAGTCCACCATGAAGTACCTGGGACTGGTGCTCGACAGCCGGTGGGACTTCGGCCCCCACTTTCGACAACTGACGCCCAAGTTGATGGGCGCCGCGGGTGCGCTGTCGACGCTGCTTCCCAATCTGGGGGGCCCGAGCACCGCCTGTAGGCGGTTATACTTGGGGATCGTGCGATCCATGGCCCTGTACGGGGCCCCGGTGTGGGCTTCTGACCTGACGGCCGGTAGCATCGCAATACTGCGAAAACCGCAGAGGGCGATGGCCGTCAGGGCTATCAGGGGGTATCGCACGATCTCCTATGAGGCGGCTTGTGCACTGGCTGGATCCCCGCCCTGGGACCTAGAAGCGAGAGCCCTCGCTTCACTACACCGGTGGCGCGAGGAGGCGCGAACGCGGGGAGGTGGACCGATGCAGCGTGAGATCGAGCTTCATCGGTCTCAGCTCCGCGAGGTCCTGGTGACGGAATGGCGGGACAGGCTTTTGCGCCCTACCGCCGGCCTCGCTACCGTCGACGCGATCCGACCAGTGCTCGACGAATGGCTCGGGAGGAGGCACGGTTCCCTGTCGTTTCGGGCGACGCAGGTGCTCTCGGGGCATGGCTGCTTCGGGAAGTACCTGTGTCGCATAAACAGGGAGCCGGACGCTCGGTGCCATCACTGCACCCACTGTCGGGAGGACACGGCGCAGCATACACTAGCAGAGTGTACCGCATGGGAGGAGCCGCGCCGTGCCCTCGTATCTGAAGTCGGAGCCGACCTGGCGCTGCCGGCTGTCGCTCGTTCGATGGTCGGGAGCGCCGAGTCGTGGGATGCGGTGATCTCCTTCTGTGAAACCGTAGTTTCGCAGAAGGAGGCTGCGGAAAGGGAGAGGGAGATTGAGACCACTCTCCTAATCCGTAGCAGGCGGACTGGGCGTCGGCGGAGGGCGGACAACGCCCTCTTCCAGCCCCCGTAAACAGATCCGGAGGGACGGCGGACTCGGGGACGTCCGCCGCCCCCCATCCAGCAGGACCCGAGGTGGCGGTGCGTAGTGTTCCACGCGCGCCCCTATTTGACGTCGCGGGGGGAGTCTCACCTCACTCCCCCCGCGGGCATGAAGTGGCCCGCAAATGCGGGTCGGCACCAGTCGGGGATCATGGAAGGCGCACTAGATCTCATGATCCCCGGTCCAAGTGTGGGAAGGGAACACCGGGGTGGTTTTTAGTCAGTAGGAGTCTGACAGACCCCTTCGTCTGCCCCAGGGCGGAGGACATCCATGAGGATTTTCCACCCCGGAACAAAAAAAAAAAAAAAAAAGGTTAGGTTAGGTTAGGTTAGGTTTTTTTTTTTTTTTTTTTATTTGTTTCGCTTTGGGTTTTTTCTTTTGGTTGAGGTTTAATTATTATTTGTTTTCACTTTCGGACAGTTCCTGCGATTTGATACAGTTGCTGTCTTTTTAGTTGATTAATTATTCGCAATTACATGATGCTTTTATATGATAAATAATGTAATAAATATTAACTATTGTTAGATTTAAATAATAATTTTAACATGGATGGTGGTGCTCTATGTGCCATTGAAGTTCTTGAGCTGGCTCATAATTTTCGTCGCGTATTTGATGAAGGCGTCCAAGACTTCTTCTTTTCGCATTAGCATCCCGATGTCATATGTCGTGATACCAAATTTCTCAGAGATTGCCTCGTACTGCATGCGATCCATGGCGAATCTGGGGCAATCTCTGAGGAGGTGGTCGATACTTTGTACAGTGTTGTCATTGCAGGGACAACAGTTATCTGTAGTTATTTTAAAACGGTTGAGGTATTGCTTATGGAATCCGTGACCTGTCAAAATTTGGGTGATGTAGAAATTCTGATCAAGTTTTTTGCGGAATTTGTTAATTTGAAGAAGTGTAGGAAAAATTGTTTTGGTATGTTGTCCCTGCTCACTTGATGAGTATCTGGCTTGCCAGTTAGCCAAATTGGATTGTCGCAGTTGGTGTTTGACATATGACATCGGGTATGCACTGTAGTCCGGCGCTTTGTGAAGCTGACTGGCCGTTTTCGCAGCTGCGTCTGCAGCTTCGTTACCCGCAACTCCACTGTGCCCTTTCACCCACGTGATTTCTATGTGTGGTGGAGTGTCAATGCTAGTGCGTGTGTGTGTATGATTATGAATGGTTCTGTGTATTTTCGTGACCAGCGGATGTGTGTTGCTCCGATCTGCGATCGCCTGTATAGCCGACTGGGAGTCAGAGAAGATGGTAGTATTGGTTTGAGCCTTTGTATAAGCCCAATTGCAAGCTTCCAGGATGGCTAACAGTTCAGCCTGGAAGACTGTGCAGGTGCTGTGAAGTTTGAACTTTTTTGTAATGGTTGTTCCTCCTGGATCGTAGCAGACGAAGGCTGCTCCGACGGCACCGTCGTCCTGTTTGCTACCGTCAGTGTATATATAGTGCTGTGTTTGTGATGTCGATTGGGCCGCCTCAATTTCAGTTTGTCTATGTGTCCGGGTGCACGTGACTGATTTGGGTAGTCTTATTGCTGGATGTAGTAGCTCCCGTACAGGTGTGGGGCGTTCAGGAGTGATGTCCGCTGGCAACAGGTGACTAGTGCCTGTGAGGCGGGTCGTTTCGACATGGTGAACTTCCTTGATCCTGAGATCGAGGGGCATGAGCTCTGCGAGTGCCAGAGCGGCAGTGGTAGAGACGGTCCGGAAGGCTCGGATGGCTTTCAGTGCGAATCCCCTCTGGAGGCTGGCGACTTGCTTTTTGACACTCTTCCTGCTTACTATATGCCCCCATATACCAGCAGCGTAGGTGATAGTTGGTTCTATCACATGCAAATAAATTGTGCGGGCGTTTTCAGGGTGCGCGCCCCAGGTACACCTGGTGTACATTCGTAATTTATTGAATATGCGAGTGGCTTTGCCCAACACGTATTTTAAGTGGCTATTGAATAGTAGTTTTTCGTCTAGGATGACGCCAAGCAGTTTAATTTCAGGCACAAACACTAAGTCGGTGCCGTCCATTTGGAGCTGCGCGGTTTTTGCTTTGGGCGTGAAGGCGATGACTTGGGTTTTTGCCGGGCCAAAGGTCAGTTTGACGCGTTTGCCCCATTCGCTGATGTTGGCGAGAATGTTGTTGGTGAGTTGCTCCACTGTTTCTGGTTTATCGGCCGTAACTATCAGCAGGACGTCATCTGCGAAGGCTTGTATATGGCAACCCGATGGCAGTTGCATGTCCAGGAGCTCGTCAAGGATCAGGTTCCATAAGACTGGACCACACGCGGATCCTTGGATGCAGCCCTTTGTCAGGGTTTTGCGCACTCGGACTCCCGCGTGATCCAGCGTAGCGGTTCTATCCTGCACGTAGTTTTTAATCAGCCCATACATGTTTTGCGGCGTTCCAATGTGTTTTAGACGATGGAAGAGAGCAGGCCACCAAGCGTTATCAAATGCCGCTCTTATGTCCAGAGATATTGCTATGGCAAGTTTGTTGTTTTGTTTGGCGTGGTGAACATGGTCTAGAGCTGTATGGATGGCTTGGGTGGTATTCTTTTGTTGACGGAAGCCGAATTGTTGAGGGTTGAGTTTGTTTCCTACCTCAGCATGGTGGGCTACCCTTTTAATGAACAGCTTCTCCAGGAGTTTTCCGAACACTGGAATTAGACCTATGGGGCGGAAGGATTTGAGATCTGTTGGATCATCCTTTCCCGGTTTGGGAATGATTTTGACATAGGCCTCCTTCCATATTCGGGGGAAATGCTGTAGAGCAAGGCATCTGTTCATGATGTCGGTTATTAAGCTCGGGTAATGTGCTGCAAATTGAAGGCAAATATCGGAGGTGAGATTATCAAGGCCAGGGGCTTTACTGGGGCTTATCTGTTTTAGTTGCTCCAGAACCTCTTCTTCTGTGAATGGATGGTCGTCTACCGTGTTGGTCGTAGGGCTATGGTATTGGCGACGGAGTTCTGCTTGTGTTGGCATATGGTCACAGGTATCGTCAGGGTAGAAGTGGTTCAGGAGGGCAGTGGCTGTCTCCTCTCCATCGGTGGTGAATTTGTCTCCTACTTTGAGGGTAATGGGTGGTCTTCTAGGCGCAGTCTCTTTGAGAAGTCGGTTGGTCAGCGACCAAACGTTCTCTTTCTGCTGTAATTCGCAGAACTTACGGAAGTTTTTGGTGGATTCTTTTTTGAGTTCTTCCGAGTAGGCCGCTTTCTTGTTCTGGCTCTCTTCCAGAAGGGCTTCGAGTGGTAAACCGAGCCGTTTGGCGGTGTGGATGCGTCTGTGGAGATTAATGATGTCTGTTTTTTGGGTTTCAAGGCTCTCGGTCCACCATGGAGCTTTGTACTTGCGGTTCTGACCTTTAGTGGGCATGGTTTCGCTGCAACTGTCGTGTATCAGATCAGTGATTTGGTGAACGAGGTGCTCAAGCTGATCGACATCGAGGTTGGGCACATCCCTATCGAGCACGTCTGAGACCGTCATTCTGTGCAGCACAGCATCCTTAAAGGCTGCCCAGTCTGCTCCTTTGGTATTAAATAAGAATGTGGAGTTATTATTATTTCCTTTGGATATAGGTCTGCGGGTGGCGATGCAGAAATCGATGGCATTGTGCTGCGATGACGTGCAGCAGTCCAGGTTGACCCTCCAATCACGTACCGAGTCGTACATTGAAGCGGACGCCAGCGTTACGTCAATGATAGACGATCGGTCGCGCCCGTGCGTTACCGTCTCGAAAGTCGGGGTGGTTCCAGTGTTGCAAATGTACATGTCATTGGCGTAGGCGAGTTCCAGAAGGCTGTTTCCTCTGGGGTTTGATTTAACGCTTCCCCAAGCGGGGTGCCAGCCATTGAAGTCTCCCCCCAGAATGCACCTGTGATGCGATGTGGCCTTGAGGAAGCAGTCTATTGCTTCAAGCGTGCAGGAGGTGTCATCTCTTGGCTCTACGTAAGCAGAGGCCAGGTACCATTTCTGGTAGTCGGTTTGCAGCTGAATTACGCTTAAGTTAGCTGAGGACATTCCTGACTCCCCCAACACCACACCACACCCAGGTTTGACGAGAATGTATGCCTTAACATTACATCCGTTCGAGTATTGAAAGATGTCGATACCCGATATAGGCTTGACCTCCTTGCCAGATCCTATATAGGGTTCGGATAACAAGGCGATATCATACTGGCCGTTATAAAAGTACGATAAAAATTCATGAAAACTATTTTTTGAGCGATCAATGTTACACTGTACTATTTTTATGAGTGACTTATCCATAATCAGTGCGGCAGGTAATTTTGAATTTAAGTGATTTCACTCTAGGACAATTATTTGCGGTGGCCTTGTGCCCGACGTTATAGCTGGTACTGAATTTTGTGTTGTGCTGGTGACAGTTGAAGCATTTAGGCGTGCCTTTCTTCTCTCGAAGCGGGCAGCTTTCGATGTTATGGCCTTCTTCAGAGCAGTAAGCGCAAGGAAATTGTTTCGCTGTGCATTTTGTTTTGATGTGCCCGAACTGCAGACACTTGTTGCACTGGATGAATGGCGAAAAGTCTTCGGAGTGTACGCGTTGGTAGTCGACGCAAACTCTTCCCATATCCACTATTTTACGCCATACAGTGGGGTGAGCGATTAGGATGGCGTTGTAAAGTTTTGGGTTCCTGTTATTCCTTTTGAAGGCGAGTCGCAGATCGTCATTCTTCTGAATGAGAGGCGATAGTTCTTCGTTTTGGCCGCGAATGATGTCAATTAACTCCTCCGATGGCGTGTCTGTTGAAATTCCCTTGAGAATGAGCATGGGTTGCAGTTTTCTTGCCGGTTCCGCGGTAAGCTCTGGAGAAGTTTCCAGTTTTCTGAGGATCTCGTCGCGCTGTTTTTCCGTTTCAAACTCGACCCTTAGTTTGTTGTTGGACACGGACTGGATTTTTGTGGGTGCATAGGTGGTGGTGCGGAAATTGACGCTGTTCCTAAAGGACTCCACAACTTCCTGGCGCGTTTGTGTGTCGCATTTAGCCGAGACTATGAGGGCAGGTCTGTTTGGCGGGGCCTCTTTTATTGGGCGCCGAGATGCAGGCGCACTAGCAGTCTGCGCGTAAGTCGGTGTTACTGGAGGTGCTGCTGTACTCGTGATGGTAGTGAGGTGCTTGCTCAGCTCCTCTCGCACGCAAGTCACAATCTCCTTTCCGAGCGCACCGTCTCCATCGTCGGCTTTGACGAGGTTTTTAATAGATTGGACCTCTGTTTTAAGGCTCGTGATTTCGTTTTTGAGGTCGCCAATATACGATGGTGGTTGGCCGTCCTCGCAGTCTTCATCGCGAGGAGAGCGAGCGAAGTTGGGGAGCTTTGATATTATGAATCGTATTTCGTCCGAGGCAAGGGCGATAGTCTTTTTATTTCCTGTAGTGACGCTTTTGTTCTCATATACGGAGGTTTTGATGCATTCAGCAAGTCTAGTTATGACGGCAATGCATGATTCAATACTGGTTACCTCTGAAGAGTCAGCGGGGAGAGGTGGAACTTTGATCGGGGGTGGGGGGACAACAGAGCGGGGTGGAGTACGAACCAGAGACATTTTCAATAAATTTTAATTCATTCTGTTGTGAAGAAACTATGTCTGTAATGGCAAATGAATGGGTGTTTTGATGTGCTTGTTACTAAAACTAGCTATAAAGCATCAGGGTAAACTAATATAAAAATTAAAAAAATTTGCAAAAGTCGTCACGTTTAACTACCCTGCCACTATAGGGTGGGTGGGTTTTCGACGCAGTTAATTTTAATTGGGCTCTGCCCCGCCTTTCCACCTATCCTAATCAATATACTTGCTAAAATAATATTATAATCTATTTTTCGTAAATTTCACTTCTTAAAAACACTAAAATCTCATTTATTTCAAAAATTTTCACTTTAAGATCAGCTGTTTTGATATTAGTAATTACTTACCTGCCACACCTTCAGGCTGGACCGCGTTTCGTGATCTGTCTCGTTGGTTGGTAGAACAAAAAATTCTATAATCACCTTTTTTTCACGTTTTTTCACTATAAATTCAAAATATTGTTCGCCACCTACCTCTTATTACTCCGTTTTCCATTAGCCCGCGCGCAGACGCGTGTTTTGACACCTCACACGCGCGGCTACCTCGGAAAAACTGAAATTTTTTATAAATACCTACGAAATTCTAGTCCACCTAACCGATGCTGTATTAAACATAAATCACAATAACTTTGTACTTAGGAGACGGATTTTGAAGCGGTTTTCGACGCAGTTAATTTTAATTGGGCTCTGCCCCGCCTTTCTACCTATTCTAATCAATATACTTGCTAAAATAATATTATAATCTATTTTTCGTAAATTTCACTTCTTAAAAACACTAAAATCTCATTTATTTCAAAAATTTTCACTTTAAGATCAGCTGTTTTGATATTAGTTTAGGTTAGGTTAGGTTTTTTTTTTTTTTTTTTTTTGGTTTGGCAGGAGTGGGAAATCCTCATGGACGCCTGGTGAGCCAGTCTGGGCAGTGCCGGACTCTTACCGGCTAAAACCCACTCCTGCCTTTCTAAGTGTCCCTCTGACATTGGTCATCAGAGATCTTTTTGATCGATTTGTCTTTTTCGTTCTTCCATTCATTCACCTTTCAGTTTTAAGGGTATAACACATAAGCACATGTTTTTTACTTATCATTTACAATGATTCTTTCTATCTTATTTATTATAATTAATGCAGTAACATATTCGCTACGGGTTTCACAGCCATCTAATATTTAGTTACATATTTTTAATTAAACAATTTTTGCATTTTAAGGTTAAATTTTGACAACTCGGGTTTTTAAGACTACATTTTTACATTTAAAGTTTTACGATTTACAGTTAATATTTTATATCTTTAATTTCACAGCGATTACTTTTTATGTATTCTGGTAATACATAACAGTATATCTATTTTCTTAATCTTTATTATTTTTAATAACTTTACCAGCAATTTCCTCACAATATTTTAAAAACTTTTTCCTCAATTTTAAATTTCCCATTATATGCGGTATATTTTCTAATTTTATTTCTATGTTTATTTCGCACTCGAGGTCATATTTATTTTTTGCGAATATAGGGCACTCCGTCAGTAAATGTGGGATGCTCTCATTTTTGGATGGGTCACAGGGACATGCCGGGCTCTCCTTGCACTTGAAGCGATTCAAGTACTCGGAGAACCCGCCATGTCCTGTAAGCACTTGTACTATGACTGGGTTGAGCTCAATTTTTCGGACTATATGGTAGGCTGCAATTGCGTCAGGGAGAAATTTTTTTGTCGTTGCAGCCGTTTCGCCCGACCCGTATCTCGCGCTCCATTCATCAAGCGACTCCGTTCGGATTTGTCGCTTGATGAATGAAGCCGGACATAGGTCGTAGTGGGGCCTTGTTTTACTGCCTAGTGCCGCCTCTTTTGCCAACACGTCTGCCCTCTCATTCCCTTCCATTCCCGCATGTGCCTTAATCCAGAACAGTTGAAGGGATTTTCCGCACAGTTTCAATGCCTGGATATTTTTTAGCGTTTTAAATGCCAAGGGATGGAGAGAGACGCCTCTGGTGACGGTTTCTAGGGCTGATCTAGAGTCGCAATAGATCTGGACAACGGCTGAGGGATGTTTCAAAGCCAACTCCGAGGCCTTATGCAGAGCCAGTAGTTCGGCTTGATAAACGGTGCAGAAACTATCCAGTTTAAACTTTTGGGCTTTGGCTTCCACCCCATTTTCCCACAGGCTCAACGCTGCACCGACTTTGCCCTGGATTTTGCTTCCGTCGGTGAAGATTTTTGGGGTTGTGAGTTCTTGCTGGGCCATTTCTGCATCGTTCACCACGCACTTGAACTGAATACCAACTTGGCTGGCTGGGTGTGGTAGTTCCGTGTAAGGAACTGGTGTTTCGATGTCTCGGTCTCCTGTCACTCTCCAGGAGTATCCTCTTTTCTCTTCATAAAAAGAGGCTGCTTCGCGGATCCTAAGGTCCAAAGGAAGCAGCCCAGAGAGTAACAGGGCCGAGTTCAGCGATGTTGTCCTGTACGCCTTCACTATTTTCTGCACAAAGCCCCGCTGAACGGTGTCCAGCTGCTTCCGCATCCCCTTTTTGTTTGTAGCCGGTGCCCAAGCACTGGCAGCATACATTATCACCGGCTCCACCACTGCGGTGTATATGGTCCTGATTATTTCGGGCTTCAGGCCCCAGCTGATTTTGGCGGCTCTTGATAGCTGCTTGTAAAGATTTAACGCCTTTCTCGTAACGTTCGAGGCGTGGGCGTTAAACGTCAGCTTGTCATCAACCGTGAGCCCCAGTATCTTGATTTCCCGAGACAGGGCAATGTCCTCACCGCCCATGCGCAGAAGCGGTGAATCATATTTTAATCTGTTTGTGACCACCATAGCTTTTGTTTTGTGGGGTGCAAACTTGAGTTTGTTTCCGTTTCCCCACTTCTGGACATGAGCGAGACTTGCACTAGCCTGTCCCTGGACATCAAGCGCTGTTTCACCCGAAAAAATCAGAACCACATCATCCGCGAATGCCTGGCAATAGTCGCCTCGTTGTTCTAGCTCTTTGAGCAGGGGATCCAGGAGCAGGTTCCAGAACGTGGGCCCACCTATAGAGCCTTGTACGCAACCTTTTGACGTTTCTTGTACGAACTCTGCTCCTGCATACCGCACCCTTACCCTCCTGTCCAGTAGATAGCTATCTACCAGACGTCTCAAGTTGATCGGGCACGGTGTCTCGGCCAGTCGGCATTTCATGGCTGGCCACCAGGCATTGTCGAAGGCTCCCTCTATGTCCAATGATATGACGACGACGATCTTCTTCTCTTTCAGTCGGTCTCTTATATGTTTTATCAGGTCATAGAGGGAGTCCTCGGTGCTGCGCTGCGGCATGAAACCGTACTGGCTCCTGCTAACTTGTGGCGATATATGCCATCTAATGCGACGCATCAGCATTTTTTCTAAAATTTTCCCTAGTACAGGCAATAGCCCAATCGGCCTGTATGATTTGGGGTGCGCATAGTCGTCCTTGCCTGGCTTTTTAAGGACCACGACTACTGCCTCTTTCCAGATGGTCGGAAAATGGAACAGAGAGAGACATCTGTTTAGCACTGCTAAGAACAGTTGCGGGTTATGGGTAATAGCCGCCCTGCATATATCCGCTGTTAGGCCGTCAACACCCGGTGCTTTCTTAGGATTAAAACTAGATACGGACCACTTAAGTTCCTCCACTGTGAATAGAGGATCAAATGTCTCACCATTCGTATTTTCATTCACTCTATTCGCCAGCTCACGTATCCTACTGTGGTCCGCATTGTCATCCTGTGTTTTATCCTCAGGATAAAACGTCTTCGCAAGCATCCGGGCTGACTCCTCACTGCTGAGTACGCGGTTGCCTTGTACTAGCGGTATGTCTTCCTGCCTACTGGCAGTGCGACTTATTACCCTATATATGCTGTCCCACATAGTCTCCCGTTCCTGTTTTCCACAGAACTCTTTCCAACTGGATGTCAGCGTGCTCTCCATCTTTTGTTTCAGCTCCTCTTTGGCTGCGAGGTACGAGGCTAGGACCCATGCTCTGCGTCTCGGTGCGGCACCGGAGATTCTCCTTTTACGCCTTTTGACTTCCTCTTTCATTCGTGTCAACTCCTCGGTCCACCAAGGCAATCCTGTCTGATTTCTTTTACTCACAGAAGGTATGGTTCCCTCACATGCCTGCTCAATTGATCCTGTGTATCTTTCTGTTATCTTGTCCAAATCTTCTTTCGTTAATATTTTGTCTATTTCTGTTTTGTTTATGTTTTGTTGTTCCCAAATTTCACCAAGTTTTTCAGAAAATTGTCCCCATTTTGCCTTTCTAGTGTTATATTTTCTAGTGGTTCTTATAATATCCATACCTTTCGATTTTTCTAGTTTTAATTCAAACAGGATTGCCCTGTGGTCCGAGGTGGTGACGTCCCCGGATAGTCTCCAGTTTGCCACACTTCGGAGCATGTCTTCTGTGCAGGTCGTTATGTCCACGCAGCTGCAGAACCTTTGGTTACCCCTAATGACGTCGAAGGTAGGGACCGTTCCCATGTTCAGGATCTGGAGTCCTAGTTCATCAAGGGCACCTGCTAGGGCCTCACCCCTATGATCCGCCTCTCGGCTTCCCCACCACGTGTTCCAAGCATTGACGTCCCCCCCCAGTATCACGTCGCGAACTCCGATACCCTCCATAGTCTTCCTAAGATGGCCCAAGTCTGGCTCGATAGGCTGTCCACCATCCAGGTACACCGACACCACACCTATTTCCCAGGCTCCGGTCCTCAGTATTGCAACTGCAAAGTTTTCGGTAGTTAAGGTTGGGCACTGTGTGAGGTTTATGGTGTCGTCGAACAGCACAATGGCCGCTTTGTTGACTTTCTCGGTCTTCCTGGCACACTGTACTACTCGTGTACCCGGATGGCTCTTCATTTCTCCAACTCTGCCTATGTATGGCTCTTGGACCATTGCAAACGCCAACTTTCGCTTTTCCGCTTCCATAATGAGCTCAGCTGTGGCCAGTTTGCTTTTTTGGAGGTTTGCCTGTACGACACGATACTGGTGAGGTCTGACTTCACTATTTACTGCGCTTCCGCCCGGGATCACCTTAGCAATACGCCACCGACAGCCGCGCCAATCCGTCCCACTTGATACGAGTTGGGCACTCGCTGTCGAAGGCGTTGTGCTCGGTCTTACCTATCTTTGCGGAAACGCAGTTCCGGCACTTTGGTGGCTCCGCGGCTAGCCGTGAGGGGCAGTCCACCCTCATGTGGGGGTCCCCACAATGTGTGCAGAGATCGGCGGGTTCCGTGCACAACTTACGGCTGTGGCCGAAGCGCAAGCAGCGGGTGCACTGAATCAGTGGTGACTGGTCCAGCACACGCACCCGCTGCAAGTCGATGTGCACTCGACCCGCGTGCGTCAGCCTCTGCCACACAGCGGGGGACGCCTGCAGGATGACGTGGCACATGTGGGGGTTCCTGGTCCTACGACGGTACTTCACCCCCATCCTCAGGTCATCCGCAGGCACGTCCCCGATCAGGTGACTGTTTTGGCGTTTTAATGCCTCAATGAACTCCTCGTCTGAGTGGCACGAGAGGACATCCTTGGCGATGATGAGAGGATCTTTGTTTTTAACTTCCTCCACCGTTAGATTTCCGGACTTTTTAATTCTGTCGGTCACCTTGGTTAGCTCCTCCCTTGTTTTAAAGCCGACCACCACCTTTTGGTCCCTCGCTTTTCGCACTCTCTCCACTCTGGTCCCCTCATTCCTTGCATCCACCACCTTCCTCAGCTTTTCAAGAACCTCTTCCCCGGTGTCTTTGTCATCGACCGATGACACAACCACCGAGTGAAGAGGCTCCTGGAAGTGCCGCTTCGGGACGGCGGCCATCTCCGCGAACGAGGGTCCCTGTCCAGCAACAAAGCGAGGCACCTGTTGCAGGTGCTCCGACAGAGCCCGTGTATGCAGCTGGCACTCTTCCATTGCCTTATTGTGCTGCTGGAGGTTCTCCACCAGCTGTTTCATGAGCGCTGTCGGTTCACCTGAGGTCGGCATAGGGTCCACGCGAGCTTTTTCGGGCTCAGCTGCCTCTCCGGGTGTTTTGGCTCTCTCACTCTCCCCCTCCCTGACCAGGTGATAAAGTCTCTCGACAGCTTTGGTGATCCCATCCTTTATCTCCTTTTTGAGATTTCTGGAGCTTTCTAAATGGATCTTGGCCTTTGTTAGACACGCCTTTGCCTCCGTGGTTCTGTTTAGGTACTGCACGGGTGGTACTTCTCGAGGCGGGCTCTCCAATGCTTTTCCTGGCATCTCGTACGTATCTGACCTTACCCGCTTGATGACCAATGCTTTGGGTTTGGGTTTGGGGGATGTGGGTTCGGCTGTCTTCTTGGGAGGAGTGGGAACGGGTGCCTTTTTAGGAGATGTTTGATTTTTTTGGGGTTGCCCCACTTTTTGTTTCTCCGCTTCCCACTCCCCGACACTGCGCCTCACTGAGGGGCCCGCTGGTGCTGTGCATGCCTCCTCAACGCCCAAACTCTCCTCTGCAGCCTTCGGCTTGTTAAGGGGGGTCCTTATTCCGAACATCTTTAATGAGAGTTTGCAAGATGATTTGCCAGAGGACACTTATTCAGAATAACTGAATCCCTGTAAAGGGGGGATCAGAAAATACCTAATATGTATATAAATTTAGTAAATACAAGCCCTTAAGCTAGGACTTGGTCAAGTTAAATTAAGTTAGTGAATTAAATGCGTTCAAGGTGACGATAATAGGGCCTTGAACCGCCAATTTCAATTTTTCCTATTTCCAAAAGGTGTAAGTGAAGCTTTAAGAGCTAAAAACGGAAAGATGTTTTTTGCCAAAACCTGAAAAATTTACCTGGTCAGTAAGGACAGGGTGGATGGGAGGGCAATTTTTCGCCTTTTTATATTAGCTAGGCGCACGTGCGAGGTGTCGAAAGACGCGTCTCCGCGCGGGCTAGCGACCTATGCAGCTTTTGAAATTATTGCAGAACAAAAATTTTGAGTTTCAGTCAAAAAACGTGATTTTCGACTGAAAATTACGTGAAAACCGAGAATTACAACTACCGAACGGGACTCGAGCACGCGGAACGCGCACCAGAATACAGGTAAGGCAGGTAAGTATTTATTGAAATTAAAATCTGAGTTGAATTTGGTGAGAATATTTTGAATTAAAAATTAATTTTGGTTTTCTGAAGGAAAATATTGAGATTTTTTCTAAGTCCCAGAACGAAAAAATTTTTTCGCGTAAATGTCAATTTTAAATGGTCAGATAGTAGAATGGGACCTATTTCAGATCAGAACAGCTGAAAACAGCTTCAAATTGCGTCACCTGGATGCAAAGTTATAACGATTTTATGCGGACGTCACGGACGGATTACGGTACACATCAGCTGTTCGTGTCAGCACTGATACAAAATAAAACACTGTTAAATTCTGTGTAATAGTTGTGTTAACATTAGCACAGTAGTGATCCTTAAGTGTGTGATTGTTTGCAAAGCAATTATACTGCAGTTCGGTAGTGAAATCCGCAAAAAAACAATTTTAAATTTAATAACTATTTTACTTCGAAGTTACTTGTTGGTTTTTCTGTGCCACCGGTACCTCCAAAAAGTGTCACTTTTACAAATTTTTGACAAGTGTCAACAACATTACCACAGATTGTGTATTAATTTTAAATCAATAATTTATTGCGTAGCAGGCGCCATCTAGCGCCGCCAAGTAAACGTGAGAGTGCGCCGTCTAGCAGCTACGAGCCGTACTAATATGGTGAAGTGTGCAGCCTGCGGAAGGTTTCTGTCCATAAAAGGGGGCGCTACGTGTGGCAACTCTGCGTGCCACAATAGGTATCACCTCGCTTGCTTGTTGTTGCCAGATTCAACGCAAATAAGCAGCGACTGGCTGTGCCCTGAGTGTAGAAGAAAGTTGCCCAGGGGTGATAACAGCGCGACACCTGTCAAGGATCTGGGTAGTGGTCCCCCTGTAATACCAGCAGGAGCGTCGGCACCGGCAGCAGCCCCTATTGAGGTAGCGTCGCGATCCTCAGCAGCTCCTCGTTTGACAGCATCAGCGGCGGTGGCGGCTCCGGTTGTTGTACCAGTGCAGGGCGGTATGATCAGGTCACCTGTCGCGGTGACCAAGCCCCCCACTGCGTTGGCTGGGGTACTGTCTCGAGCTGGAAGCGAACAGACTACTGATGGGGAGCCCTCGCCGGATACACAGTTGACCCTCCGTGAAGAAATAAGGCTCTTCCGATCCGAGCTGCGGGAGGTTCGGGATGAAATGAGGGAGTTTCGTCGCGAGATGGCCGGCCTAAACACGTCGATAGGAGTCTGTACCGAGCGGGTTGACAGCCTTGAGGCCAGGATCGAGGTGCTTGAGAGTAGGCAAACTGCTGCAGTACCAGACTGCAAAGTGGGCCAGCTGGAGCAGGTAGTGTTAAAGTTGCAGCTTGACCTCAACGACCGCGAGCAGGAGTTACTTGGCTCGGACTTGGAGATCGCCAACATCCCGGAGACTCCCGGTGAAAACGTGTTGCACACCGTCGGCCTGGTGGCAGCAAAACTTGGGGTGACGCTCGACGATCGGGACATAGTGTTCGCGCAACGGGTGGGCCTGCGAGCTGAACGAGAGGTGCAGACGAGCTCTAAGGGCGACACGAGTTCGGTCGGCGGAGTGAGCCCGGTGGGAGCAGCGGCAGCGACAGCGCGCGGGAGGCGCATCGTGGTGCGCCTGACGCGGCGCGCACTGCGCGACGACCTGCTGCAGAGCGCGCGCGTGCGGCGCGGAGCCACCACCGCGGATCTCGGACTCCCCGCACCCCCGCGTCGCTTCTACCTTAACGAGAGGCTTACTAGAACAAATAAGCATTTGTTTTACCGTGTGCGTGAAGCTGCCGGCCGTCTCGGGTGGAGGTACACGTGGACGAAATTTGGGCGTATTTTGGCTAAGCAGGGTGACGGCAAGCCTACCCACTGTATCCGCTCAGAGGAGGACCTTGCGCGTGTTTTTGGTTGTGAGGTGTCTGCGGCAAGGGATGTCTGATTACATGGCCCCTGGCAATTACCGTAATGGTTTTAACTATTTTACCCTAAAAGTTTACTTCTTTTTATCTGTTTTGTTTTCACTTAGGTTTTTAAGTTTGTGTTGTGCGAGGTCAGATCGGTTCGTGTCTCAGTATATTGTTATGTTGGTTTCTTCTGGTGGCCCCGCTGCTCGACCGATTACTATCCTCGTACCTCGTAGTATTACTACCAATGTACATTTTATTAATGTCACACTTCCACCTACTATTGTTACATCTTCACTATTCTATACGATAATATATTTATTTTTACGGACTTTATGTATTGTCTCCTTTTGGCTGACTATGTATATTTTTGCAATATTTACAATACTTCACTTTATATTATTACCAGTTACACCTTACACTATGTATTTCACTATATTTACACCGTACAGTGCCGACCAAAAGTCCATGAGCAATCTCACAAAGCAATAGACTGACGCTTCGGTTTGACTTACGACCTTCTTCTATAAGTTGTTACAATACTGTAGACACGCACATTACACACACACACTCACTTTGTCTGCAACCAATGACTAGTTCAATAATTATCATTCGTTTTTAGTTTCATTCGTCTTGTTCACATAAATATTAAAGTTTAGCAGGTAGACCACAAAAAACTAAGTAAATTATTTCGATTTCTGTGGGGTAGATGCAGTTTGTTACGAGTATTCAATTAATAGAACTTTTTTGGTTCGTGGATAATATTGGTGACGAGTATTTAGCGCAGTGTTGTGGTTATTATTATCAAAAAGCAGGCATAAAATATATTGAAGAGATCAGATCAGATCAGAGAATATTATTGCGCTGCGTAAAAGTGAAGTGAATATCTAATGAAACCGGACTAAGTGTGAGTGTTATCATTAATATATTTCATATTTTACTAAACATAAATCTTAATCAAGGGTATTGTTGATAGAACAGAGGTATTGTTGAGACAGAAGATGCCTTTAAAGTTTTAAATTCATTGTGAGGTTTAATTCGATTAGTGAATAATAAATAATAAGGTATTATGTGTAATAAAAACAATGTTTTTCTTTGTTCTAGAGAAATACTATGAGGGTTAAGAGATATGAGGAAGGGGCTTATTATCGAGTAGCAGCGACATCAAATGGTGAATGAAACAAATGGTTTCATACCAACGAGACATTTTGCTGAATTATTAAAAACACGTCATTATGAACCGTTCGCCGTGCACTCTGAAGGCTTGCATCACTGAAGACCAGCTAGAAAACCGTTTTTGACCTTAAAATATTGACCGTACCAACTTAATAAACAACAGATTCGTTATTGCATGAATTTATGGTAGGTAACGAATTTTTTAAGCACGTTTCAATAGGGTGTTTGTCGTATTTCTTGCAGATATACCGAAATTGTTTAATATTATTTTAGTAATAAGTAGTATTATTTTAGGATTAAAATTTGAGGTTTAGTTTCAATCTTCTTTTCGTAAAGAAAATGAATACTTAAGCTTTAACCTCAATAACAACCAATATTTACTAAAGTCAAATAAAATGTAAAATAATTAATACAAATAAAATATAAACAAACTGCCCATATTTAACCTTAAAATTACCTATTCTGTAAGTAGTTTTTTACATTTTAAGTAGTCTAATATTCTTATTTATTACTTAATTACTTCGACCATGATCAAAGCTTAATATTTATGGTGAAAAAATCCATTAAAAATTTAAAATATTTCATAATTTAAATATGTCTAAATAATACAAACTGCTTCTAAGTTTCTTGACATCTATTTCACATCTTATTCAGCTGAAGTAATGATAAATAATTGTAGCAGTTTATTAACTTATGTAAAATAAATATAACGAATAAACATATATTTTTTAATTTTGTTATCATATATCACGCATTTTTTATTCTAAAACCTTTATTGCAATAACAACATAAAAAAGCAGCAATATTTAAAAAATATTATTATCGAAAACAAAAATAATAATATTTGCAAAAAACCGCACTGTGTTTCACGAGATTAGAACCTGAGGCAGATTGAATTCCATACCAACGCTTAACGCTTTCTGCTATCTGCGCTTGTTAAGTAACTATCGAATTTTAGCAATGCCATTAACTGGTCAAGTTCACGCGCATAGTGCGTGTGTGCTAGCATGTTTAAAGCGACGGAAATATATTGTTGTTTCGTGTAACTGCGTTATCTGTGGTGTGTGTATCGTGTTGCTTACACATACAAATGTACGAGCTATACCGCGTGTTCACAGCAATACGACTCTTAGCGTGCTCATGCACTTTTGAGCGCTTACTGTACATTATAATGCAAGCTCTACCCTACATAACAATTCTGACGCTATCTACTATAAACACACTTCTATTACATACTCCACTATTTTACAGAAATGAATAAGACAAAGAATTTAAAGATTGGATTATTTAATGCGGGTTCGCTTGGTTCACGCCATGAGGAGTTCCTCGTTGCTATGGATAGCCTCTCAGTAGACATTATGGCGATAAATGAGACCTGGCTCAGGCAGGGAGAGGAGGGTCGCGCGCCGACAGTTCCGGGCTACCGGCTGCGACACGAGCCGCGCGCGCGTACCGTGCGCGGCGGGCGCGGGGGTGGCGTGGGCTTCTACGTGCGCCGCGGGGTGCGCGTACGCGCCTTGCCGCACCCGCCAGCGCCGCAGGTCGAGCAAATGTGGCTCAAGCTTAACATTAATTCACAATCAGTTATTATCGGTACTGCATACAGACCGCCGTGGCTTGATGTCAATGTTTTTCTGGATGCAGTTACTGATTCTCTCTCGTCCTTTGCTAACGCGGACAAGGTTGTCTTGCTTGGCGACTTCAATATTAATGTCCTTAGCCAAACCGATAACAAATCTAAACTACTCAACAATTTCATACATTGCTGCAAGCTTAGACAAGTTGTTACTGAGCCTACCCATTTCACAGATCATAGCGAAACTTTAATTGATGTTGTGTGCACCGACGCTCGTGTGTGTGGGGTCTCAGTATCACACATACCAGAGCTCGGTCACCACGCAATTATATCTGTGGAATTACATTTTAAACTAGAGAAGCCTGCTCCGCACTGGATTACCTATAGGCCACTTAAAGACATCCTACCTGATTTGTTTAATGATGACTTAAATAAGTTAGACTGGGAACAAATTGAAAGTCTGGAAGATGTAAACTCCATGGTTGCTATGTTTAATGAATACATTTTGGCATTATTTGACTTGCATGCTCCCCTTAAAAAAGTTTTAATCAAAGAGAAATCTTATCCCTGGATAACAGACACTGTCAGGGAAATGATGAGGCTGCGTGACAAGTGCCATTTGAAATCTAAAACTACAAAATCTGAACATCATATTAAATCCTACAAAGAGTTTAAATACCTTGTCAGAGCTGCTTTTGATAGTGAAAAGTGCGCATATTTTAAAACATACATTAATAATAATATTAAACAACCGAAGAAGTTATGGACTCATATCAAAACTACGATAGCCACCTCAAAAAAACCAGAGCATAGTCTACCACATTTCTGTAACAATCCAGAGTCTATTAATCAACACTTTTTGGATGTACCTGGCAGTGGTAAAGTCACAACTGCTGATTTAAGTTATTTTGAGCACCATAGACACAGTAACAGTCATTTCCAGCTTGAGCCGGTTCAGCAGGATGTGGTGTTGAGGATCTTGCGCGGTTTTAAGTCCAATGCGCAGGGCTCTGACCATATTTCTCTGGAGATGCTGATGTTGACACTTCCTCGAACACTTGCAGTTATAACAGCTATCATCAACAGATCCATAGTCACCTCTTCTTTTCCTGATCTGTGGAAAATGGCAATAGTTAGACCGATCAGTAAAGTACCTAACCCCACTAGCGTGAAAGACCTCCGTCCGATTAGCCTACTGCCATGTCTGTCCAAGATTGTAGAAAGGGTTGTCTCCGACCAGCTTAGGGCATATCTTGAGCACTATAGTATTTTGCCACTGGCTCAATCTGGATTTCGCAAAGGCCACAGCACAGCGACAGCACTCTTGGATGTGGTCAGTAACATTCTCGAAGCCAGAGATCAGGGCATGGGGACTCTACTTGTCCTGCTAGATTTTTCACGTGCTTTCGACTCTATAAATACTTCACTTCTTCTCTCTAAGCTGGCTTACTATGGGTGTGATGTCGAAGCGGTTAAATGGTTTGAGAGTTACCTCAGTAATCGATCACAGTTTGTCCAGGTGACTTGCGACAATAATGGAGATACCATGTCTTCTAGTCCAAAGCGCGTGGACAGGGGCGTACCGCAGGGATCGATCCTTGGCCCGCTGCTTTTCATCCTGTACAGTGCTGACATCGCCAACTGCCTGATTAACACCAAGTTCCACCTCTACGCCGATGATCTGCAGTTGTACCTCTCCTTCCGGTCCCAGGATACTGCAGAAACTGTTAGAAGAATTAATGAGGATTTAGATAGGATCTCTGCTTGGTCCAGAAGAAACTCCTTGGTTTTGAACCCTAGTAAGTCTAAGTATATTGTGATGGGATCTAGGGATTTCCTGAACAAAATGCTTGCTTGCAACCTGGACATCAGTATTGATGGCTGTGGTGTGGAAAGGGTTCTGGAGGCTCGTAATCTTGGGGTAGTATTTGACGGGCAGCTGCACTTCGAAACTCACATTTTGGAGGCTGTGCGCAACTGCTTCTACCGACTCAAGCTCTTGTATCGTGTCCGTCCCTACATAAGTGTGGATATGCGTGTCATGCTGTGTGAGTCACTTGTTCTATCCAAGCTGAACTATGCTGACACTGTGTATGGGGCGTGCATTCTCGGTAGAAGCGAAAAACTTATTCAGCGGGTGCAGAATGCTTGTGCAAGATTCTGCTACAATGTCCCTCCACGATCCCACATCACTCCCTTTTTAAATAAGGGTAATTTGATGAGAATGTCAGCACGCAGAAAGCTTCACCTGGCTACCCTACTCTTTGGCACAATTCTCACAAAGAAACCAGACTATTTATACAAGAAACTGTCTTGGTCACGCGATGTTAACAAGATTAAAACCAGAGCATCTTCGTACCTCATGTTGGCATCGTCGCACAGAACTGCTGCTTTCCGTGGTAGTTTCAAATTCGCTGCCTCTCGCTGTTGGAACGACCTGCCGCCTCCTTTTCGTGCTATAAAGACAGTTGGTACTTTCAGAATCAAATTTAAACAACACTTACTTCAGCTTCAAAAGGATACCTCACATTAAACTTACCCTTGATATGCACGTCTGTCGATGGTGGCGAGCGTTTCGCAGCGATTATGCTCTGTAATTCACTGAGACACAGCAGTTGTTTCGCATTTTGTTTAATTTTTCTATAACATTGTTTGTCATAGGTGATTTAAACAACTCAATCACTCATAACGTTAGTTTATCGGTATTTCTCCAAATGCCGTGAACTGACTACCACAAAACACTTTTCATTATAATAAACACTGTACTATTATAACATTCACACAGTACGTAGCTTAATATACAGCCGTAATGTTTGTTTTTATAACAATTTTTTTGCCGGTGTCGGCGTCTGCGTCTCATTTGGTCTCATTACTTGTCTCAACGATGCCTAGAGTACCACAGATACTAAAGGCATAGACAAGTAACTGATGTTACGTCGGGTGCAGACACGCGGACTACATAAAGTTTATTTTTTAACCTTTAGTATTTCTCAGATCTATTGTTTATTTTATTACATTTATTTCTGTATTTTATCTATCCGTGACATCACTGCGGGCCCTATCAGAATACCAGCGCTGCGTCATTTATTTATTTTTTCTTAAATGTCGCAGCATATGCTGAGATGGGAGCCTTTTGGCCTCGTACAGGACTTTCTGCTTTTATTTTAATTGTTTTTATTTTTTAATGTTTTTATTTTTTATTAATGTTTTAATGAGTGTATTTTAGTTTAATTTGTGATTTCCTGTGCGAGTCTCAATAAATACTTTTTCTTTCTTTCTTTCTTTCTAAATTGTTGTGTTCCTTAGGTGGATTTCGTCTGTTGGTGAATTTATTTGATTTAAAAAGTTAAGCCTTTTTATATTAGCTAGGCGCACGTGCGAGGTGTCGAAAGACGCGTCTCCGCGCGGGCTAGCGACCTATGCAGCTTTTGAAATTATTGCAGAACAAAAATTTTGAGTTTCAGTCAAAAAACGTGATTTTCGACTGAAAATTACGTGAAAACCGAGAACCACAACCACCGAACGGGACTCGAGCACGCGGAACGCGCACCAGAATACAGGCAAGGCAGGTAAGTATTTATTGAAATTAAAATCTGAGTTGAATTTGGTGAGAATATTTTGAATTAAAAATTAATTTTGGTTTTCTGAAGGAAAATATTGAGATTTTTTCTAAGTCCCAGAACGAAAAAATTTTTTCGCGTAAATGTCAATTTTAAATGGTCAGATAGTAGAATGGGACCTATTTCAGATCAGAACAGCTGAAAACAGCTTCAAATTGCGTCACCTGGATGCAAAGTTATAACGATTTTATGAAATTGTTGTGTTCCTTTTTTTTTTTTTTTTTGGGTGGGAAATTATCAAATAACTTCTCCCGCTCTGGGTGGAGCGGGAGGGCGTGTCAGACTCTTACTGACTAAAACCCACCCGTGTTCCTTCGGTTGCCCTGTTGCCGGGGGCCACGATGTCCCCATCGGTTTTCTTCGAACCCCCGGCAGGCATTGGCCCTAACGGACCCCGTCAATTCTGCTGACATCTCTTTGAGGCGCGCGTGGAACACAACGCGCCGTCGACCCGGGCTTGGTCCTTACCGGACGGCGAGCTACCCATTGCTCACCGTCCGCAAGCCCGCGCCTACGGTGGCCGGAAATCGGCTCGCGATTCCCGCCCCGGGCGTCTCCTCCTGCGGCGGTTAGGGGCGTGAGGGCGCGAAATTTGCCTTTCCCTCACGCGTTCCGCCTCCTCCTTCGCGAGCATTACCGCTTCGCAGAAGGATGTGACGGCCTGCCATTTCCTCTCGCTCCGTACCATGGCCTGAACCAGGGCCGGACGCGAGAGATCACCGCCGCCGATCGCCTCCACGAGGACACGGCGTTGCTCCGCCCAAGCCGGGCAGACCTCCACCGTATGCTCCACCGTGTCCTCAGGCCGATCCACACAATGGTGACACCCGGGTGTTTCCTCCCGCCTTATCCTGAACAGGTACCTCCCGAAGCACCCGTGTCCGGTGAGGACCTGCGTCAGGCGGAAGGTGAGGACGCCGTGACGCCTCTCAAGCCACTCCTCAAAGAGGGGTCTTATCGCCGCAATTGTGGCGTGCCCAGCGCGGGGTTGCGACAATCGCACCCTCCATGACGCCATGAGATCCCGCCGGAGCTCTGTCCGCTGTGCCGCGATTTCTTGCGGCATCGGAGTTAAGCCCCGGCGTTTCGCCTCCTCGCGCCACTCCCAGATGTGCGCGAGGACCTTTGCCTCCAGATCCCATGGCGGTAATCCGGCAAGGAGGCTCGCCGCCTCGCAGGAGACCGTGCGGTATCCAGCGGCCGGGCCACTGGCCGCACCAGGGACCTCCAGCATCCGGGCCCCGGTTGCCGTGATCTTAATTTTTATGCCCCTGGCGGCGCCGATCTCCTCCAGGTTCATAACCTTATCCACCGTCGCGAACACGTGCTGGTAGGACACGCCCCTTTTCTCCGCTTCCGGCTGCAGTGTGACCACCACAGCTGCGGACTTCGGGGCGCGGAGCCTAGCCGCGACGGTTCGCTCCTTGCGCCGCTGCCGCCTCGCCTTCCTTTTGGCCGCCCTTGCCGTCTTACCGGCCTTCTTCGTCTCCCCGGCTACTTGCCATCCGGCGTCGGCCGGAGGAGAAGATTTGGGAGGCGGAGGCGACCGTTTTGCCGCCGCCTGGGCCGGAGCCCTCGCCGTCAGGGCCGGGGTCTTCGCCGCCTTCGCAGCCGCCACGCCTTTGGCCTGCCCCTGTCTGCCTTGGCCTGACTTGGCCGCGGTAGATGCAGCGGCGGCATATGACGCCGCCCTCCGCTGGTCCAAGGCCGGCTGGCTCGCCGCTAGCGGGGGGCGCAGGACGATGGCCTCTAGGGCGGAGAACCTGCTCCGCAGGGCAGCCATCTCCTGCCGCACCAGGGCCAGAACCCGGTCCTCAGCAGGCACGGGCACGGGGCCCCGCCCATGCCGCTCCCCTCCCTGTGGCACCTCCCGGGGGCCGGCTGCTCTTAGCCCCGCCAGGTCTGCTCGGAGCTTCTCGTTCTCCTTTCGGAGAAGCTCCATGGCGGCAGTCAACTTTGTGACCTCCGCCCGCATCTCGGACATACCGTCCGACGGAGGCCCAAAGTGCAGCTCCTTCGCTGCCGCCAAGATAGAGGCCGTGGCCGCGGGTATGGCCTTGTCTTTCGAGGATTGGAGCCTCTTCAAGGTCACAGCCCTGATCGCGGCTGCCACGACCTCCGCAAACCTGGCTTCCTGTCCCGGATTAGCGCCGCCAGCAGCGTCCGGCTCACCACCCGAAGCCTCTGAGAGGACCTGCTCGCTACTGGTCCCTCCAGTGTGGCGCCCCGCCGTGGCGAGCCTCTCAGCTCGGTGGGCCAGTTGGTCTGGGCCGGCCTGACTCGACTTACCACCCTCCTTGGTGGTGAGTCCTCTACCCACACCTTTAGTTTTTGCCCGGGCCTTGCCCCGCCGGCTGGTGTGGATCTTCCGCCTGTCGTCGGCGGAGGACCACTCACCATCTCCTGAATTGGGGCGCTTCCGGAATAATTTTCGGATTATTCCGTCAGCCCCCACCACTTCGCGCCCCGAGCTCTGGCTAGAGCCCTCCGCGCCAGATGCAGCGTCGGACTCCGACCCCGCATCACTCCCCTCCTTCTGGTTTTGTGTGTTTGTTTTTTTATTGTTTTCCATATTAGTTCCCACGAGTATTTAACTTTGCATTGTCTCAAAAATGTGTGGTTCGCACTAGTGACTAATTAAGCTACCCACTAGTCAAGCTAACAACCTCCCTCACGGTGCGCCGCCGCTTGGAGGTTTGGGGTGATTTTTTATAGAGGTTTTCTACCTCGCGGCCCGGGCGATTAAGCCAAGACCCTCGACCCCCGTCAAATGCCAGAGACATGACCTTGACACTCTTCGGGGCTACGAGACCAGCGGTGACAGGAGAAAAGACTTCCTCCTGCCCGCCCGACGGCAGGGTTAGTGCACGCCGAGCCCGCTCCTCCTCTAAACGCTGCTCAACGAGTGCTCCCTAGTGAGTACCCGTTAGAGCGTTCCACCGACAGGATATTGGCATACGGACAACGAGACCCCTAACTGGGGAGTCATTGTCCGTACCCCAGGGTGCACCGTCCCGGAGACTGGCCTTCCCCCCGGACGCATCCATAAGGGAACTCCAGCCCCCAGGCACACGGGGAGGTTTCCTGTCCAAGCACCCCAAATTGTTGTGTTCCTTAGGTGGATTTCGTCTGTTGGTGAATTTATTTGATTTAAAAAGTTAAGCCTTTTTATATTAGCTAGGCGCACGTGCGAGGCGTCGAAAGACGCGTCCCCGCGCGGGCCAGCGACCCATGCAGCTTTTGAAATTATTGCAGAACAAAAATTTTGAGTTTCAGTCAAAAAACGTGATTTTCGACTGAAAATTACGTGAAAACCGAGAATTACAACTACCGAACGGGACTCGAGCACGCGGAACGCGCACCAGAATACAGGTAAGGCAGGTAAGTATTTATTGAAATTAAAATCTGAGTTGAATTTGGTGAGAATATTTTGAATTAAAAATTAATTTTGGTTTTCTGAAGGAAAATATTGAGATTTTTTCTAAGTCCCAGAACGAAAAAATTTTTTCGCGTAAATGTCAATTTTAAATGGTCAGATAGTAGAATGGGACCTATTTCAGATCAGAACAGCTGAAAACAGCTTCAAATTGCGTCACCTGGATGCAAAGTTATAACGGTTAGGTTAGGTTAGGTTAGGTTAGGTTAGGTTAGGTTAGGTTAGGTTAGGTTAGGTTAGGTTAGGTTTTTTTTTTTTTTTTTTTTTTTTTTTTTTTTTTTAATGACACCCGTCATCACAGGGCGTTGCATGTTTCCTCTGACGTGATCAGAGACCTTTTTTTTTCAGGGTAGTATATTTATTTATTTATATATATTTCTGACAGGTTGCCTTATTGTTTTACTACATGTACTACATTTCTACATTTACTGGTTTCAAACTCAATTGTTCTTCTAATTTCTTATTTTCTACTTACTTATATTATCTTATGTTTTCGTATATATTAAACAATATATAGCCAACAAAACTTATTTAACTATTTATTTTTACCACACATATTTAACAATTTTAACCTACTTTGCAAACATAACTTAATTTTATTTTCTACTAACTTATTTTATATGTTTATGTTATATAATTTACCAAATATATATTAAACATAACTTATTTATCTATTTCTGTTTACTACTATCTTTACTATTTGCACACTGTATTCTATAAATTTTTGTCTAAATTGTTTACTTGCAATTATTGTGTGTATATTTTCGGGCTTTATGTGACAGTCAAGCATTTGTTCAATTTCAAATCTAAGCTTCGCGTATACTGGACAGTTGAACAGGAGGTGTGGGACAGACTCAGCCACCCCCGGCTCACAGATGCACGATGGGTCCTCCTTACACTTGAATCGGTGCAAGTATTCTGAGAACCCACCGTGCCCCGTCATCACCTGAGTCGTCAAGCCTGCTGGTCTAATTTTCCTCACCGTTTTATATCCCTCCACTGCATCTGGGAAGAACATCTTGGTGACAGCCGCTGTTTGTCCCGCTTGGTAGCGTACATTCCACTCGTCAAGAGACCGCAAACGGATGTGTCTCCTGACGAATGAAACTGGGCAACCATCATAGTCAGGTTTCCTCCTGGAATGCAGTGCAGCGTCTTTGGCCAACTGGTCCGCGCGCTCATTCCCCTCCAGTCCTGCATGTGCTTTAATCCAGAACAAGGAAATTTCCTTGTTCTGGAGTCTGCTGTCTTCGATGTTGCTTCTAGTTTCGACAGCCAAGGGGTGGAGGGAATATGGGTTGGCGACCGTTTCCAAAGCAGAGCGCGAATCACTAAGAATAGCGAAACTGGGCTCGCCTCGTCGCAGGATAATTTTTGTGGCATGACATATAGCCAGGAGTTCGGCCTGGTAGACAGTGCAGTACGATGACAGCTTAAGTTTGAGTGTTTTGGTCTCGGCTGCATTGCTCCAAAGAGATAATGCTGCTCCGACCTTACCCTCTATTTTGCTGCCATCGGTGTAGATCGAGACCGCTTGGTGCACGTGAGAGTTCAACTCCTGCTGGTCCACCAGACAAACGAAGTCGAGGCGCATATGCCTTGCCGGGTGCTGAGTTTCGGCAAAGGCCAGTCTGCGCTCTACCTCTCTATCTGCTAATTCTGGCTGGGTTACTCCCCTCTTAGCCTCATACAACGATGCCGCCTCCCGAATCCGGATGTCGAGAGGCAGTATCCCAGCCAGCATCAGCGCAGAGTTCAGCGAAACGGTTCTATACGCTCCGCACAGCTTCTGCGCAAATCCCCTCTGTACCGCGTTTAGCTGTCTTTTTACCCCGATCTTGTTTGTTGCTTTAGCCCAGGCGCCGGCTGCGTAAGTAACGATGGGCTCCACTGTGGCCATATAGATAGTCCTGATGATTTCGGGGTGGAGACCCCAACTGATCCTGGCGGCTCGTGAGAGCTGTTTATATATGTTTAACGCCTTCTTGCATGTATTAGCCACGTGGCTGTTAAACGTCAGCTTATTGTCAATGGTGAGCCCCAGGATCTTTATCTCGTTAGACAAACGGATGTCGATCCCGCCCATGCTCAGTCGTGGTGTGTCAAATATCAACTTTCTGGTGAGCACCATTGCGTGAGTCTTGTGTGGCGCGAATTTCAGTTTGTTTTTGACACCCCACGCCCGAACATACGCGAGTGCAGCATTGGCTTGTCTCTCCACCTCCAGCGCTGTATCCGCGGCAAACACCAACACCACGTCATCTGCGAAAGCCTGGCAATAGTCTCCTCGGCGTTCGAGTCCCTTAAGGAGTGGATCAAGGAGGAGATTCCAGAGAATCGGCCCGCCAATCGATCCCTGCACGCATCCCTTTTGAGTGTCTTTTATGTACTCTTCTCCGGCATACCTCACCCGGACCTTACGGTCTTGTAGGTAGCTGTCCATGAGTCGCCGGATGTTAACCGGACACTCTTCTTCGGCAAGTCTGATCTTGATTGCGGGCCACCAGGCACTATCGAAGGCTCCCTCTATGTCCAGTGATATTACGGTTACAAGTTTCTTATCATTGAGTTTTCCGCACAGATGTTGTGTCATGTCATAGAGGGAGTCCTCAGTGCTCCTCTGGGGTATGAAGCCGTATTGTCGGTGGCTCAATCTCGGGAGCAGATGCCACTTTAGTCTACCGACTATCATTTTCTCTAGAATCTTTCCCATGACCGGTAACAGGCCAATAGGCCTGTAGGACTTCGGGTTTGTGTAATCATCCTTGCCAGGCTTTCGCAAGGCCACCACCGTCGCCTCTTTCCAGGGAGTTGGGAAATGGCCAAGTTCTTGGCACTTGTTCATGAGTGCCAGGTTAAGTTCCAAAGGACATGTCCGGAAATGGTTTTTTATTATTCAATAATTCTAACCAGGATAAGTTAAATATATTTGGATAGACATCCTAAAAACTAGTGGTTTTAACTTTAACAATTTTTTTTAAATACCTCTAATTTTGAGAAAAATCGTTTTTTATTTTAGTGTTAATTTACTCCTAAAACGAACGAACCTTTCCAATTATCTAAGTTATTAAAGTGAACACACCCCAAAAAATAGTAAACTTGTCAAAATTGACACATATTACTGTCAACTGATTGACAGTACCATGCGTCAATTTATTTGTCATATTTGACAAATGGATATAATCATCAATGTAAACAAAACATTAATCTAATTATATTATTTACAGTACCATTAGGAAATAAGATGAAATAGTATATTATCAGTGTAGCATAAAATTATTCCTTCAAAACTGAAAGCACACTCTATATGATTATGGCTACTTCGAATGTTCATGTGCAAGTTGCAATATTTTACCAAGACCCTGTTTATCAAGAATGGCATGTTTCAGCATAGTCCACAGGGGTTGCTTAGCAGGAGTAAATGATAATAGTATCTACTAAGCGAGAACATTTTTTAATTACGAAGGAGAATTCCTTATTTATGACTTAGAATCGAGATTGGAAGTGAATGAAAAGCCATTCGACAATTAGGTATGCTAGGTATTTAAAAACTGAATTAATATGCTATAATTGGACGCAAGTGTTACAGTTTTGTTATGAAATAAAAGATTTTTTTAATTTTAATTATTCATTTATTGATTTTCTTCATTTTCAATGTCTTCTCTTATTAAAATATTGTCGAGAAACTGAGCAGGTGGAGATATATCATTTTGATGCCGAGCCCATCCAAGATACCAGACAATTGTCATTACATGAGCACAGCTTCCAACAGTCCTTTTCCCAATTATGCAACTGCAATAATACTCAGAAATGCAACTTTGCCAACTAGCCTCTGCCACTTTCAATAAAATGTATGTATAATACACTCTATTTCCTATGTGGCGTGACTTTATTCGTCCTCTGATCAAAGCTGTCTCATGTGATGACGAAATGCCTGGAATGTTTATCAATTCTACATCTTCACTTACTTCTACAGTAAAAGTACCATTTGGCCGAATATGTTCCCCATAATAAGAGCGAGCCTGTTTAATTTGATAAATTCCTAAGCTAAATAAAACTAAATCTGACATGTCCATAGTGGGGAACATATTCAGCTGTGGTAATTGACCAGTTATCTGGACGAAACTGGCTCGGCGTCTATTAAGCTGATGCCCAATCACATGTTCAGCTAAAGCATTTGGCATGTTCATTCTCTGACTAGCTCTTTCCAGTATATTTTGGGCATCAGGACGGTCAGTCAAAACGGGATGGAAATGGTTTAAAATGGCTCCTGCTATTTTAAAATCATCCATAAGATTTCTAGACCCTATATTAAAGTATTTATTTCGAAAGATTTTAAAATCCCGTTTAAACCGACCGTTTACAACTTCAATAACCCATCTGCACAGTGTCACTAGTCGTGATTTGTTGGCTTTCTCGGTCGATAATTGAGTTTCCCCTACACTTAGGGTCTCTGGTTTACACACAGTATATCCCAAAGATGTGAGCAATGGGATAGAATCTCTAAAACCGCGGTCAAGAATAAATACATCATTATGTCTAAAATATTGCCTTAAATTGGAATTTTCATTCTGGAACAGCAGTCGCATAATTGTAGCATCAGATGTTGTGGCTGCGTATGGACCAAATATGTCGATAATGTGGCCATCGGTGGCCACCAGCAAAAAAGGCTTAACAAGATTTGCAAACTTATGTAAGCTGTATGATTTTTTTTGGAACAGATAATTTGACGATTTCTGTAAGTATATATAGGTTCCATCGCATATAATTATGGGGTTATTTTCTGCTGTTCCAAAAAGACCCTGTGGGATTAAAAGATTCCTATTGGACAGGTTTGCTCGAGAAATATGAATGACACCTAAATGTATTGGTACATAAAATTCTTTCATGCAGTTACGTGCCTTTTTCATATAGGTGCATGCTACAGATTTATTTATGCAGATCAATGATGCAATTCGTCTAATTGGCTCCCCAGTTCTTATTTTCATGAGGTATAATCCTAAAGCTGTTTTTGGTTTTCGACACACAGCTGATAATTGATTACTAATACAGCTTAGTATTGTTAAAAAATTCAATACAGTCAAGCCTGTCCAGTAACGACAAATCTGGTTGTTCATATTTTCCACATTTTCAAAATTAATAATGTTAGTTTTGTTTTTTCTTAATAAATCTAACATTTCTACAATATGAGTCAGGGTAAATTGTGTTGTGAACTGAAATTCATTCAATAGTTCCCAATTATAAACACTTGCATGTTCTTCACATACTCGGGCATTCGGTGAGACATATAATTTATAGTCCATTAATATTTGTTTTTTAAGATACATGGGTACTCTTAAACGTTCCACATTTGTACACTCAGGAACAAAACAATGATTTGCTGAATCCGGGGTTCGGCTGTAACCATCTAACTCAATATACCTGTTCTCATTTCGAACTACATTGTCAATATCAATTTCTGAACTGAGTGCACTTACAGGTTCAGCCACAGAGCTAGACTCACTTTCAACATTTTCAACAATCACTTGGGCCTGTCTTGGTGGTTCCATCACTTCGTGAATATTGTGATGAGCCCTTTGCCAGCAGGCATTACATGCTTGAGCATTAGCAGGGATCTGAAATTAAGTTTTCATTTATTGTGTGTTCCAGTAATCAGAGATATAATTATCAAGTATAAATGAGTAAATATTTAATTGACTGCTGAGTATGAGGTCCTGGGTTCGATTCCCGGGTCGGGCAGTGTTATTAAGTTTTTCTATCTAGAATTTATCAGTAGCAGCCCGGAGTCTGGATTTATGTCCTGTTGATGGCAATATGCTTGCCCCCTATTATATGGGACTAAACATAACTGACAAAATGTGGGTGTACCTGCTACAGGTACATCTCTGCCCAACCCTTCGGGTAAACAAGGCATGATGTGTTATGTTATGTGTTAATTTTCATTTACCTGACGGGGGTTGATGATGCTAGCTATATAAGCCTGCTCAGGATGACCATCAAGTAAGGGACGAGAGCGCCTGCCTGTTCTTCTTGAGATAGAAATGCCACAACAAACACATACTGATTGATGACCCAGCTGTCGGTCACCAATGTTGTGCTCATTTCTGTTATTTAATTCTGTCAGTAAAAGGTTGATGCATTCTTGGCAAATGCGGTCTCCATCAGTTACCTAAAAACAAAATAATTTGTTGAAAACACAATATCGTTTTTCTACATTTTCTTTAAGCAGTAGTACTGTTTAATCTTTTTTAGCAAAACCCCAGCTAGAAATTATAAAAAAAACCTAACAATGTAAGTTAAAGAATACCTTACCTCTTGGGCAGTCCATTCTTCAATTATTGAGACTATCTCAGGGCTCATGCTTAAAGCGTCATATTCATACTGCTGAGTAGCGTGTATTGCTATGTTGCAATTCATGCAGTGAGCCATTACTGTAACAATAATCTGAAATGCAAATAGAAAAGGAAGTTAATGGTTGCAGACTGTGGACTTAAGTGGCAAAGATAGTGCAAATAAAACCCGTATGGAGCTAAATAGGAATACAGAACAGTACTTACATTCAGGGTTTTAAATTCGAATGCCGAAGTCCTAATCGCGTGCAATATCAAATTACCGTTATGAAAAAGTAAAGTCGTCAGGGTTAAAGGTTCATAAGCTACCAGTATCCTAATCATGTGCAAAATAGAAGAATCCGTTGTGAAAAGGCCAAGTCCGTAAAATCAGGTAAATCAAAGAGAGGTAAGCACAAATTAAAATACGATAACACTGGATAACACAAAGGCAAGAGCGAAAGTGTCAGTCACAGAGTACTTTTACTATATGGGCAGTGTCAGTGTGACGGATCAGACGATCAGACGGATGAATGGGATGAATGAGGTTGAGGCTGTCAATCAACACTTTATGTTATATTTGACAGATAATTATATTTATCTGTCAAATATGACAGTGTCAAATGTCATAATTGACAGATGAATTGAATTATCTGTCAAATAAGACTTTTATTTGGGTTGCCATCAACAAATAAAATATATGTAGTAACATTAAATAGTTTATTATTTTTCTCTTAAATGGAGGGTTCTAAAAATATTATTTCAGTGGTTCCTAGTTCCATATTTTTGTCGCTTTCATTTATGTGTAGTTTGATGCTGGTTAGATTTTTCTCGGAATAAAAAACCAACCTCCATACAAAAAGCGGACATCTCCTTTTTGGTAACAACCTGGCTGCAAATATCTGCGGTAAGACCATCCATTCCCGGAGCCTTTTTTGGATTAAAACTTTCCGTCGCGGCCCGGAGTTCTTCGACCGTAAATGCTGGGTCATGTATCTCATCATGCCTCCAGTTATTTGCGTTTGCTGCAGAGACCCTGGTCTGCCGGTGGTATGAGTCGTCATCACATTCAAGGTCCTCCGAGAAAAAGGTCTCCGCCAAAGTACTGGCCGACTCCTTCTGGTCCAGTTGGTGGCCATCTTTCACCAAAGGAATGTCTTCATGGCGTTTAGTGGTGCTTTTTATAACGCGGTATATGCTCTCCCAAAGGCTTTCCTTGTCCTGTTTACCACAAAAGCTCTTCCAGCTGTCTACCTGTGCTCTTATCGCTGCTAGCTCATATACCTCTTTTTGTTGCAGGTACTCGCTGACAACCTTCGACCTTCGGATCGGCGCTGCGCATCGGATCCTGCGCTTCCTAGTGGCGACTTTCCTTTTCATCTCCTCGAGCTCCTCGGTCCACCATGGCATGGTAAGTGTTTCGTTTGTTTTCTTTTTCTTTAACATCTCGTTACATGTTCTAATAATCTGTTGTATATATTTTTCTGTAAGTTTGTCTAATTCTTTACGTGTTTGGGTTTGGTCTATTTCTATTTTATTTATGCTATTATCCTTCATTAGCTGGGCCAGTTTCTCATGAAACCGGTCCCAGTTAACCCTTTTTGTGTTGTAAATCCTAGTTGTCCTATTTATGTTGATTCCTTTTGATTTTTGTAATTTTATTTTAAATGTCATGCCATTGTGATCCGAGGATGTTAGGTCTTCGACTACTTTCCAGTCGTCCACCAGGTCGAGCATATCCTCTGAGCAGGCCGTAACGTCGACATGGCTGGTCAGTCTTCGTTCTCCTCTGACCGTGTCGAAGGTCGGTGTGTCTCCGTCGTTCAACACTTGCAAGGACATCTCCTCTAGAGCACCAGAAAAATCTTCGCCCCTCAGATCGACTCTGTCGCTCCCCCACCAGCTACTTTTGGCGTTAGCATCACCACCAATGATTATCCTCTGCGGTCCCAGCTTTTCTCGGATCTTCCTGATATGTTCCAGGTACGGCTCTATGGGTTGGTCGGGCTCAAAGTAGTATGATACCACGATGATCTCCCAGGCCAGCGTTCGAATTCTCACCACAACGATGTTATTTGTGGTGAGAATCGGGTACTGTATGATGTCAGTCATGATTAAACACTGCAATGGCCGCTTTGACCTTTCCTTCCCCTGGGCTAGTGTTCTGGAAGACCCTCACCCCTCTGTAGTTCTTCATACCACTTGAGCCCCCCACGTAGGGTTCCTGAAGCAGAGCTATGGCTGCTTTTCTGCGATCCGCTTCTATCATCAGTTCATTGGTGGCGAGCTGCTTCCTCTGCAGGTTTGCCTGTACCATCAGGTATGAGGCTTCGATGGTGGAAGTACCGCTCCCGAGTGCTCCCCTGCCCGTGACCACCTTAGCAATATGCCGTTGTGGCTCTCGCCAGGGTGTCCCACTTCCTCCTTATCGGGCAATCCTGACTGAACGCATTGTGCTCTGCATTTGCGAGTTTGGCATGCGTGCAATTGCAGCATGTCGGCGCTGCACCAGCGAGCCAGTCAGGACAGTCCGACTTTTTATGGGGCCCGGTGCAATGGCTACATTTCTCGACTGTTTCTTTACAGAAACGCCTGCCATGGCCGTACCCCAGACAGAGGGAACATTGGACGAGGGGAGATTGGTCCGCGATTCGGATGCGCTGCAGGTCGATTTGCACGGTCTCCGCGTCCATAATCCTGGTCCATATTCTGGGGGACACCCTAACGACGACATGATTCATAAGAGGGTTCCTTGTTCTCTTTTTGTATCGGATCTCGACTCTATTGTCCTGTTTTTCGAGATCTCTGAATATCCTCTCGTTCTGATTTCTCAGAGCGAGAAGGATATCGTCGTCACTGTTGTATGTCAAGACGTCTTTAAGGATTAAGAGTGGGTCCTTGTTTCTGATATCGTCGACGTTAAGGTGGTTACCCGCTTTCTGGATTCTGTCCTTCAATACCCGTCTTTCTTCCTCGCTCCGGCAACCCACGATGACCTTTCTGTCTTTGGCCTTTCTAATTTTGTCGATGGTCACTCCTCCTTCCTTAGCGTTCACCGCAGTCCGGATCCTGTGGAGCACCTCATCTCCAGTCTCTGTTTCATCCTTGGAGGTGACCACCACCGAGTGTAGGGTGGCTTGCTCCGGGAGTCTTCCCCTACCACTACCAGCCGCCACGCTCGCATAGGTGGTCCCCTCCAAGACTTTCTGATGGGACTGTAAAGTGTCTCTAAGACCCTCCATCTTTTCAGTGTTAGCTGTGATGAGTTTGAAGTGCTCCTCCATCTTCTTTAGCAGTTCGTTTTCCGCCCGGCATCCGGCAGGATGGGAAGAGAGTAGAGGGTGTAAAGGTTCCTCCTCTTCCTTCCCCTCCCGCCCTTTGCTCTTAGCTATTTCTTTTCCCTTCACCGTCTCTGACTCTTTCAGCAACTGATATAGTCGTTCCACGGCTGCAGTGACCCCTTCTTTGATTTCCGTCTTCGTGTTTCTCGAGTTGCCAAGGTGGAGCTTTGCCTTATTTAGGCATGCCCTTCCCTCAGCAAGTCTAGTGGGATAGGTCGGTTTCGGGGGTGGACTACCCGAGGCGTCCAACGGTGGTGTTTGTGATTTTGCCTTGGAGGGGCCCGCCACCTGCGCAGTCACCCTTTTCGGTAAGGTCTTTGTACTGGCTTCTGTCTCGCCAATGCTTGGTTGGACCACAAAAGTTCGGTCCTGGGTTTCCGACGAGGGGCCTGCCTTCTCCGTCGATTCCGCGGCTTGCTTTGGGGAGTTTGCTGTCATGTTTTTGATCGGGGTCCTCATTCCGAGCATGATTTCAACAGATAGAATAGTCTCTTTTTAGTAAGACGTGTAAATGGCGTCAATACCAATTAAGTCACTCGAAGCTTAAATTTGTTAAAAGTCTTAGTCTAAGTCAAGTTTTTACTCTTTGTGGAGTAAATCACACCAAATTACAATAGTATAATTGAAAACTAATAAAAACAACAGAGCGACATAATGTCTAAACTAAAATTTTTGTAAATTGGTCAGAGCCAAAAGACAGGTCTTTTTTTCCTGATTTCAAAGACCCCAAACTTGGTGGGTCTATGACCTCTGGTTCCGTAGTTCGTCCCGGGGGGGTGAGGTAGCTCTGACGGGGAAGAGGGGAGGGGAGCCCAGGGGGTCAATTGGGTCACAAGGGGTAACCAGAGGTAGTTTCTGAGGTAGCTCTGAAAGGGAAGAGGGGAGAGGGTCCCAGGGGGTCCTAGGGGGTCAATTGGGTCACAGGGGGTCGCCAGAGGTAACTACCTCTGGGGGAATGTGTATAGGGGCTATGTACATGTAAATAAATATATTATTATTGTATTACTAAATACTGTGGGGTCAGAAAAAAGGGGGTCAAAAAGGGGGTCTGAGGGACTTATCCGAATATAGATTTTAGCTGGGAGGGGGGTATTAGGGGGGGGGTGAAATTTACTCAAAATTTTGATATTCCCAGCCGTTTCTGAGATAATTAGATTTTAAGGGGAGGGGATATTATTCGGGATACTGGATACTACTATATATTATAATAATGTAAGTTTTGTTAGTGGCGGGGGGTGTTAGGGTTAAGGGGAGGGGAATGGGAATGGTTCGGGGTGGAGGGGGGAGGGGGGAGGGGGGCTTGTGGCGGGGAAGTTATAATATTTACTAAGATACAGGGCCAGGACCAGTACTATGAGCCGATTGTTAGGGACGGGGGGGGCGGGGGCAATTTATCACTGAAATTATAAAACAAAACAATAATTATATAAAAAAGGGGGTAACAAAGAGGATGACCTATGGATCGTCACTGTCAGTCTGGCGTCAAAAACGGGTAATCTGTCACCGTTCCAGAGTTTCGGACGTTTTAAATTTTTTTTTAAAGTCCCGGGTTCGATTCTCGGCTGTGTCAATAATTCAAATCAACAATTTTAGTCTATTCAAACCAGTGCGCAAATAGCTGACGGCAAACAGTTTTTATAATAGTTGGCAAACACCAAACTATGACAATATTTTAATTTATTTTCCTTTCCGACCGAACGAAAAGAAACAATTTATTTGCAGCCGGAAATTTTTCCAATATTCGTAATAATGCATAAAGGTCCTAAAGTTAAGATTAAAAAATTCTGGTTTTTGGCACACGTGTTGAAGGACGTTCCGGCTATCTTCTCTACAATTTTCAAGGTAGGTCGTCACTGAAGAAATTGATTTTCCGTTGCCGGAAAATTTTTACAGCTTTTTCACGGCCGCACGTCGACTTTGTACTCTTAATAAAATGGTGTTTCCCACTCGAATTTAAGTTTTTAAAATACTTGCAGGTTCCTCTCCTTGTTCTCCTTCTTGAAGAGTTGTCACTATGGCTGGAAAATAGTCAGGGATGATTTGATGCCCTAAAAACGGGACCTTGTCCCGAAGATCGATGTTTTCCCTTGTTTTTCCGCGCGCCCGCGCTGAAAAATTCTGGACTTTTTCCAGATCGCAGGTCTCAAAGAGGCGGTCCTAATAAAGGTATAAAATCACAACGTTCACGCTTTAGATTCAAAGTTATTCAAGTTTATTGCAACAATGTTCCCGAAAAATGACTATTTTTGTGATAACTTGCACAAACTTTCACTTTTTTCAAAACCTTTTTCACCGGCGCAATCGTCTCGCGATTGCGCGTAATTTGATGTATAAAACGAGTGAATTGGAGCACTTTTCACTTTTTTCACGATTTAAATGTGCGGAGCGCGGTTCAAACGTGGCGTTCGGGGCGGCGGTTGAAGCCAGACTGGTTAGGTTAGGTTAGGTTAGGTTAGGTTAGGTTAGGTTAGGTTAGGTTAGGTTAGGTTAGGTTAGGTTAGGTTAGGTTAGGTTAGGTTAGGTTAGGTTAGGTTAGGTTAGGTTAGGTTAGGTTAGGTTAGGTTAGGTTAGGTTAGGTTAGGTTAGGTTAGGTTAGGTTAGGTTAGGTTAGGTTAGGTTAGGTTAGGTTAGGTTAGGTTAGGTTAGGTTAGGTTAGGTTAGGTTAGGTTAGGTTAGGTTAGGTTAGGTTAGGTTAGGTTAGGTTAGGTTAGGTTAGGTTAGGTTAGGTTAGGTTAGGTTAGGTTAGGTTAGGTTAGGTTAGGTTAGGTTAGGTTAGGTTAGGTTAGGTTAGGTTAGGTTAGGTTAGGTTAGGTTAGGTTAGGTTTTTTTTTTTTTTTTTTTTTAATTAGCAGGAGTGGGAAATCCTCATGGACGCCCAGACTGACTCACTGGTGAGCCAGTCTGGGCAGTGCCGGACTCTTACCGGCTAAAACCCACTCCTGCCTTTGCTCAGTGTCCCTCTGACATGATCAGAGACCTTATTTTGCAGTATTTCTGATTGTAGTCGTTCTTTTTGTTTTTTTTTTATATTTTATAAATCAGTCCTGTTTTACAAAGCGGAGAGTTCCATGGAAGCTTTCGCGACCCTTCTTGCTAGTTTCCTGAGGAATATCTAACTTTGGGTAATTTTTATGTTTCTTATATTCTAATAGCTAATCTTAACATAGTATACATAGTAAATCTTATTTTATCTTATAGTATACCTTATTATATTTCTTTATAATACGCTCTAATTTATCTTTATTATTTTTGTATTTATGTTTTTGTTTGTTTTGTTTTTGAGTCTAAAGTATAATAAAATCTATGACATTTTTTATCTAAATCTTTATCTCTACTATATTTATAGTAATGGCTATGCTAATATATAAATAATATATCATATAGACATTTTTTCTTATTCTATACGTTTATCTTCTATTCTATCGATTTTTAGTACTAATTTAAAAACTATTTTTTCTAATTTACATTTAATTAATCCCGGCAGACTCAGAGCTGCTATTCTTCGCACAGTTAACTTGTCCTGTTTCTCACAGAGGCATTTCCGGCTCTTTTCCAGTGCTTCTCTTTGTTTCAGGTACTGCTTGACGATCTGCGCACTCTGGACTGTTGCAGCGCTTCGGATGCGGCTTCTCAAGGTGTTCTTCACAACAATGAGCACGTTTGACCACAACGGTAAGGTAAACTTGTTTTGAAATTTGCATGAATTTATTTTGGTTTCTGTTTTAAATTGGTCCAACTTCTCACGAAGTTGACTCCAATTTGCTTGTTTTTTATTGTTTCTACAACTGTTTGTTCTTTTAAATTTTTGAATATTAATTTTGAGTACATTACCGCTGTGGCTCTTACTTCCAAGAAACGCTGGATGGACCTCAGCAATACGCCACCGACAGGCGCGCCAACGCGTCCCATTTAAGGCGTATTGGACACCCACTGTCGAAGGCGTTGTGGTCACTCCTGTCCCCTTTGGCCAATACACAGTTGTGACATTTTGGTGCCTCCGCTGCCTGCCGTGACGGACAGTCAGCCCGCAAGTGAGGGTCGCCACAATGAGTGCAGAGGTCGGCGGGCTGCGTGCACAGTTTACGGCTGTGGCCGTAGCGCAGACAGCGAGTGCACTGCACCAGAGGCGACTGGTCCTGCACTCGCACTCGCTGCAAGTCAATGTGCACGCGACCCGCCGTCGTCAGCCTCTGCCATACCGTCGGAGACACCTGCAGGATGATATGGCACATGTGGGGGTTCCTCGTCCTACGACGGTACTTCACCCCCAACCTCAAATCCCCCACAGGTATGTCTCCGATCAGGTGGGTGTTTTGGATCTGCAGAGCTTCGGTAACTTCCGCATCCGAGTGGCAGGAGAGGACATCCTTGATGATTATCAGCGGGTCTTTATTCCTCATTTCTGCCACCACTAGGTTACCCGCTTTCTTAATCCTTTCAGTCACTCTGGTCATCTCCTCTCTTGTCTTGAACCCAAGGACCACCTTTTGGTCCCTCGCTTTGCGCAGCCGCTCCACCCTGGTGCCCTCGTTTCTGGCATCGACCGCCGTTCTGAGCTTCTCAATTACCTCTTCACCGGTGTCCTGATCATTCACAGATGATACAACTACCGAGTGAAGAGGCTCTTGGATGTGCTGCTTCGGGCTGGCGGCCATCTCCGCGAAAGTCGGACTCTGGCCAGCGACGTAGCGAGGGGCCTGCTGAAGATGCTCCGACAGAGCCTGGGTATGTTGTTGGCACTCTTGCAGTGCATGTTTGTGCTCCTTGAGGCCTTCCATAAGGCTCTGCATCAGCTCTGTCGATTCACCCGCCGTCGGTGTGGGCTCCTTTTGGGTTTCCGACTTGCCACCATCTTCGGTTCCCCTTGCTTTTTCAGTTTCGGCTTCCTTTACTAGCTGGTAAAGTCTTTCTACCGCCTTTGTAATTTCGTCTTTTATCTCCTTTTTTAAATTTCGGGAGCTCAGGAGTTGGATTTTTGCTTTGGAGAGACATGCCTTTGCCTCCGTGGTTCGATTCAAGTACCTCACGGGTTGCGCTTTTTGCGGCGAGTTCTCCTCAGTTCTCACCAGCTGGTTCGGTCCTTCCAATTTGTTCTGGTTGGCGAAGGTTGGTTTGGACTTAAGTTTAGGGGGGGTAGACAGCGGGGCCATCTTCGGAGGTGTTGCTGTTTTTAGGGGCTGTCCAGAACTCGGTCTATCAGCCTCCCACTCTCCGATACTGCGCCTCACTGACGGGCCAGCCTGTGCCGGTCGTGACCTCCCCGTGTCCGAGCTCTCCTCCGAGACCTTTGTCTTATGAACCGGTGTCCTGATTCCGAACATTTTTAGAGAGATCAAAGGTTCTGGACTGCGGAACGACTAAAATTTTTGTGGACACGAGTATCTGTACCGAATCCCTGTAAAGGGGGGATCGGACAGTAATAAAATAAATGTAATGTGTAATGTGTATACGAGTCCTATAGCTAGGACTTTCGTCAGACAGATAATTATAGAGTCAATATTAAATATACGTTCAAGGTGACGATACTAGGCCTTGATACAACAGAACTAATCTATTCCTATTGCCTAAAAATTAATATGAGGCTTGAAGAGCTAAAAAACTGAAATTTATATTTGCTAAAAATGAAGAGATTACCTGGCCAGTGAGGACAGGGTGGGTGGGAGGGTAATTTTTCGCCTTTTTATATTAGCTAGGCGCACGTGCGAGGTGTCGAAAGACGCGTCTCCGCGCGGGCTAGCGACTTATGCAGCTTTTGAAATTATTGCAGAACAAAAATTTTGAGTTTCAGTCCAAAAACGTGATTTTCGACTGAAAATTACGTGAAAACCGGAAATTACGACTACCGAACGGGACTCGAGCACGCGGAACGCGCACCAAAATACAGGTAAGGCAGGTAAGTATATATTGAAATTAAAATTTGAGATGAATTTGGTGAGAATATTTTGAAATAAAAATTAATTTAGATTTTCTTAAGGAATATGTTGAAAATTTTTCTAAGTCCAGAACGAAAAAATTTTTTCGCGTAAATGTCAATTTAAAATAGTCAGATAGTAGGATGGAACCTATTTGAGATCAAATCAGCTGAAAACAGCTTCCGAATGCGTCACCTGGATGCAAAGTTATAACGATTTTGTGAAAATGTTGTGTTCCTAAGGTGGATTTCGTCTGTTGGTGAATTTATTAGATTTAAAAGATGAAGCCTTTTTATATTAGCTAGGCGCACGTGCGAGGTGTCGAAAGACGCGTCTCCGCGCGGGCTAGCGACTTATGCAGCTTTTGAAATTATTGCAGAACAAAAATTTTGAGTTTCAGTCCAAAAACGTGATTTTCGACTGAAAATTACGTGAAAACCGGAAATTACGACTACCGAACGGGACTCGAGCACGCGGAACGCGCACCAAAATACAGGTAAGGCAGGTAAGTATATATTGAAATTAAAATTTGAGATGAATTTGGTGAGAATATTTTGAAATAAAAATTAATTTAGATTTTCTTAAGGAATATGTTGAAAATTTTTCTAAGTCCAGAACGAAAAAATTTTTTCGCGTAAATGTCAATTTAAAATAGTCAGATAGTAGGATGGAACCTATTTGAGATCAAATCAGCTGAAAACAGCTTCCGAATGCGTCACCTGGATGCAAAGTTATAACGATTTTGTGAAAATGTTGTGTTCCTAAGGTGGATTTCGTCTGTTGGTGAATTTATTAGATTTAAAAGATGAAGCCTTTTTATATTAGCTAGGCGCACGTGCGAGGTGTCGAAAGACGCGTCTCCGCGCGGGCTAGCGACTTATGCAGCTTTTGAAATTATTGCAGAACAAAAATTTTGAGTTTCAGTCCAAAAACGTGATTTTCGACTGAAAATTACGTGAAAACCGGAAATTACGACTACCGAACGGGACTCGAGCACGCGGAACGCGCACCAAAATACAGGTAAGGCAGGTAAGTATATATTGAAATTAAAATTTGAGATGAATTTGGTGAGAATATTTTGAAATAAAAATTAATTTAGATTTTCTTAAGGAATATGTTGAAAATTTTTCTAAGTCCAGAACGAAAAAATTTTTTCGCGTAAATGTCAATTTAAAATAGTCAGATAGTAGGATGGAACCTATTTGAGATCAAATCAGCTGAAAACAGCTTCCGAATGCGTCACCTGGATGCAAAGTTATAACGATTTTGTGAAAATGTTGTGTTCCTAAGGTGGATTTCGTCTGTTGGTGAATTTATTAGATTTAAAAGATGAAGCCTTTTTATATTAGCTAGGCGCACGTGCGAGGTGTCGAAAGACGCGTCTCCGCGCGGGCTAGCGACTTATGCAGCTTTTGAAATTATTGCAGAACAAAAATTTTGAGTTTCAGTCCAAAAACGTGATTTTCGACTGAAAATTACGTGAAAACCGGAAATTACGACTACCGAACGGGACTCGAGCACGCGGAACGCGCACCAAAATACAGGTAAGGCAGGTAAGTATATATTGAAATTAAAATTTGAGATGAATTTGGTGAGAATATTTTGAAATAAAAATTAATTTAGATTTTCTTAAGGAATATGTTGAAAATTTTTCTAAGTCCAGAACGAAAAAATTTTTTCGCGTAAATGTCAATTTAAAATAGTCAGATAGTAGGATGGAACCTATTTGAGATCAAATCAGCTGAAAACAGCTTCCGAATGCGTCACCTGGATGCAAAGTTATAACGATTTTGTGAAAATGTTGTGTTCCTAAGGTGGATTTCGTCTGTTGGTGAATTTATTAGATTTAAAAGATGAAGCCTTTTTATATTAGCTAGGCGCACGTGCGAGGTGTCGAAAGACGCGTCTCCGCGCGGGCTAGCGACTTATGCAGCTTTTGAAATTATTGCAGAACAAAAATTTTGAGTTTCAGTCCAAAAACGTGATTTTCGACTGAAAATTACGTGAAAACCGGAAATTACGACTACCGAACGGGACTCGAGCACGCGGAACGCGCACCAAAATACAGGTAAGGCAGGTAAGTATATATTGAAATTAAAATTTGAGATGAATTTGGTGAGAATATTTTGAAATAAAAATTAATTTAGATTTTCTTAAGGAATATGTTGAAAATTTTTCTAAGTCCAGAACGAAAAAATTTTTTCGCGTAAATGTCAATTTAAAATAGTCAGATAGTAGGATGGAACCTATTTGAGATCAAATCAGCTGAAAACAGCTTCCGAATGCGTCACCTGGATGCAAAGTTATAACGGTTAGGTTAGGTTAGGTTAGGTTAGGTTAGGTTAGGTTAGGTTAGGTTAGGTTAGGTTAGGTTAGGTTAGGTTAGGTTAGGTTAGGTTAGGTTAGGTTAGGTTAGGTTAGGTTAGGTTAGGTTAGGTTAGGTTAGGTTAGGTTAGGTTAGGTTAGGTTAGGTTAGGTTAGGTTAGGTTAGGTTAGGTTAGGTTAGGTTAGGTTAGGTTAGGTTAGGTTAGGTTAGGTTAGGTTAGGTTAGGTTAGGTTAGGTTAGGTTAGGTTAGGTTAGGTTAGGTTAGTTAGGTTAGGTTAGGTTAGGTTAGGTTAGGTTAGGTTAGGTTAGGTTAGGTTAGGTTAGGTTAGGTTAGGTTAGGTTAGGTTAGGTTAGGTTAGGTTAGGTTAGGTTAGGTTAGGTTAGGTTAGGTTAGGTTAGGTTAGGTTAGGTTAGGTTAGGTTAGGTTAGGTTAGGTTAGGTTAGGTTAGGTTAGGTTAGGTTAGGTTAGTTAGGTTAGGTTAGGTTAGGTTAGGTTAGGTTAGGTTAGGTTAGGTTAGGTTAGGTTAGGTTAGGTTAGGTTAGGTTAGGTTAGGTTAGGTTAGGTTAGGTTAGGTTAGGTTAGGTTAGGTTAGGTTAGGTTAGGTTAGGTTAGGTTAGGTTAGGTTAGGTTAGGTTAGGTTAGGTTAGGTTAGGTTAGGTTAGGTTAGGTTAGGTTAGGTTAGGTTAGGTTAGGTTAGGTTAGGTTAGGTTAGGTTAGTTAGGTTAGGTTAGGTTAGGTTAGGTTAGGTTAGGTTAGGTTAGGTTAGGTTAGGTTAGGTTAGGTTAGGTTAGGTTAGGTTAGGTTAGGTTAGGTTAGGTTAGGTTAGGTTAGGTTAGGTTAGGTTAGGTTAGGTTAGGTTAGGTTAGGTTAGGTTAGGTTAGGTTAGGTTAGGTTAGGTTAGGTTAGGTTAGGTTAGGTTAGGTTAGGTTAGGTTAGGTTAGGTTAGGTTAGGTTAGGTTAGGTTAGGTTAGGTTAGGTTAGGTTAGGTTAGGTTAGGTTAGGTTAGGTTAGGTTAGGTTAGGTTAGGTTAGGTTAGGTTAGGTTAGGTTAGGTTAGGTTAGGTTAGGTTAGGTTAGGTTAGGTTAGGTTAGGTTAGGTTAGGTTAGGTTAGGTTAGGTTAGGTTAGGTTAGGTTAGGT